>OY728151.1:354047023-355399782 GCA_963277665.1 Viscum album | reverse complement strand
CCTGGACACCCTCAACCCCTTGGACAGCCCCCACCCCCCTGGACAACCCCCACCCCCTGGATGCCCCACCCCCCTGGACGCCCCCATCCGCGTGGACACCCCCACCCCCTGGACACCACCCCGCACCCCCTGGACACCACCCCACCCCCCTGGACACCCCACCCCCTGGACACCACCCCCCACCCCCTGGACACCCCCACCCCCATGGACAACCCCCCCCAGATAGCCCCTCGGACACCCCCACCCCTAGACATCCCCAAACCAACACCCACTCTTACCCTTCCAAGAAGAAGTGATCTCTGCAAAAGAAATCTCACTTAGGTTCTTATCCACTATCCATATTGATCTCATACAAATTTAACATTCGTACAAATCTATATTACCTAATGATATAACAAGGCTCATACTCTCCATGAGTAGTGTCCCATCGAAACCTAGCTCATATGGCCTAAACAACATACATATGATCATATTTGACACACAAAATTTTGTAAACATAGAAAATACTATATTTACACCTTGTATCACAACCTAGAATTAGCTCTTAGCTAGCCTCTCAAGGAATCAATAAGCCACATACCTAGCTCAAAATTTGGAGGTGTGTTTACAATTAGATGTGTTTTTTTAGAATTCATGTATGATATTTTGAGTGGAAGATAAAATCCGATCCACGTATGATATTTGGAGGTGTGTTTACAATTAGGTGTTTTGTGATTTATATGTATGATATTCATGGTTTACACCAATAGTCTTCTGGTTCATCTATAATAGTTCACTACAACAATTAGAAACCCCACCCTAGACATCCCCCACCCCCTGGACAGCCCCCACCCCCCCTTGGACACCCCCACCCCCCATGGACAGGCCCCCATCCCCCTGGACAGCCCCCTACCCCTGGACAGCCCCCCATGGACAACCCTCCCCCCACCCCTCTGGACACCCCCACCCCCATGGACAACCCCCCAGGACAGCCCCTCGCCCCTGGACATCCCACCCACTGGACACCCCACCCCCGTGGACAGCCCCCACCCCCTTGGACATCCCTCACCCCCCTTGGACACCCCCACCTCCATGGACATCCCCACCCCCCGGGATAGCCCCCCCCCACTCCCCTGGACACCCCCCACCCCTGGACACCCCTACCCCCCAGGACAGCCCCACCCCCTGGACAGCCCCCACCCCCCTGGACAGCCCCCACCCCCTTGGAAAGCACCCCCACCCCACTGGACACCCCCACCCCCTTGGACACCCCTACCCCCGTGGATACGCCCCCCCCAATGAACAACCCTCCCCCCACCCCCCGGACATCCCCCACCCCTCTGGACACCCCCTACCCCCTTGGACAGCCCCCACTACCTGGACACCCCCAACCCTTGGACAACCCCCACCCCCTGGACACCCCCACCCACTGGACAACCCCCCCCCCCCCCATGGACACCCCACCACCCCCCTGGACACCCCACCCCCCTTGGACACCCCCACCCCCATGGACAGCCCCCCCTGGACAGCCCCCACCCCTAGACACCCCCTCCCCCCTTGGACAGCCCCACCCCCTGGACATCCCCATCCCCATTGACAGCCCCCCCCACCCTCATGGACAACCCCCTCCCCCCACCCCCCATGGACAGCCTCCCCAAAACACCCCCACCCCAGGACACCCCCTACCCCCTTGGACACCCCCACCCCCAGACACCCCTACCCCCTTGGACAGCCCCCACCCCCTGGACACCCCCACCCCTGAACACCCCTACCCCCTTTGACAGCCCCCACCCCCTGGACACCCCCACCCCCTGGACACCCCCACCCTCTTGGATAGCCCCCACCCCCCTGGATAGCCCCCCATGGACAACCCTCCCCCCACCCCCATAGACACCCCCCACCCCCTGGACACCCCCACCCCTGTGGACACCCCTACCCCTTGAACACCCCCCTTGGACAACCCCCACACCCCTGAACACCCCTGGACACCCTCAACCCCTTGGACAACCCCCACCCCCCTGGACATCCCCCCCCCCCCCCCCCGGACACCCCCACCCCCGTGGATAGCCCTCCACCCCCTGGACACTCCCAACCCCTGGACACCCCCACCCCCGTGGACACCCCCACCCCCTGGACACCACCCCCACCCCTTGGGACACCACCCCCACCCCCTGGACACTCCACCCCCTGGACACCACCCCCACACCCTGGACACCCCCACCCCCATGGACAACCCTTTCCCTTTGCATTTTCATAAATTAGTAAATACAATCTATAAGAAATTTAATAAATATACATTGGTTAAATGGATGAACCTATCCTCATTACTGAATTCCATACATGGATGGACAAAAACCATCATTCATGAACATCCCTATAATGTATAAGATTTTCCTTTAAATGGTTGGTTTTATTCACAAAACACATATCCCTTAAATGCACTGATTGAAATCTATCATGTTTACAGGTGCATTCATGTTTATAGGTTCTGGAATATTGGGAAGAGAACTATCATGTTTACAGGTTCTGGAAGTCATGTGTATAGGTTTTGGAAGTCAAGAGGATGATGGGTACTCTACTGGTTGCTGGGTGAAGAGGATATACCAACGTTTTCATAAATCGTTGCAATAGATTTATATACTAGAGAGTGTATGCCAACGGTTTCTTGAACCATTGGTATACATATATCCCAATGGTTTCCATGAAACCATTGGAATAGATTATATGCTTGGACAACATGTATACCAACGGTTCTTGAACCGCTGACATATATTAACTTCATATAGTATATACCAACAATTCCTATAGAACCGTTGGTATAAGGGATATTACAATATCCATCATGCCAACGGTTTGTGAAACTGTCGGGATACCCTATCCCAACAGTTTCAGGGCCTATCCCAACGGTTTCAAACTATTGGGATATGTGTAATTTTTAGTAGTGATCTTCCAAATAGAATGTCTAAAGATTATTTTGAGGGCATTATGCAGTTTATTGATTCAATGGAGGATTTCAAAGTGACTATATTAGTTGTCCGTGTAGAAAATGTGAAAACATATATCAATTCACACAAGATACCGTGAGAGAGCACCTATTTTTGAATGGATTTCTGAAAAATTTTAAGAGTTGGACTTGTTATAGGGAGTAATATATTCGTTGTCAAATTCATAAACAGTTCAGATGGATGTTGATGCTAGAACGAATGATATGATGCATGAAATGATTATTGAAATGGTACGTGGGTTGGCTCCTGAAGGCATTGACATCCAGAATGGTCAACCCGGTGAGATAAATTTACGCTCTGGTGCAGATCGTGATTCGTTGAGGTTTTATGAAATACTTGATACAAAAACTGAATTATATTCTGGGTGTATCGCTTACAGTAAATTGTCATTTATCATGGAGTTGTTTCATTTGAAGACTTTGAATCAGTGGTCAGACACATCATTCGACATGTTGTTGGTGTTATTGAAAAAGGTACTTCCTGGCGATGCTAAGATTCCTGAGTCGTATTACCATGCTCGTAAGATGACATAGAACTTAAGATTTACATATGAGACCATAAATGCATGTGCAAACAACTGTATGCTGTTTATAAAGGAAATTGTCCATTTGGATAATTGTACGGTCTGTGGCGCTTCCAGGTGGAAAGATAATGGGGGAAATCAGACTCATCAAAGACAAACTACAAAATAGGGAAAACCAATTTCTATGAAGAAAATGCGTTACTTTCCCTTGAAGTTGAGGTTGAAAAGATTGTTTATGTCATCTAAAGTTTCTAATTTAATGAGATGACATGTGGAAAGAAATAAGGAAAGTGATATGCTAACCCACCAGATAGACTCTCGTGCATGGAAGGATTTTGATTAGAGACACCCCGACATTGCTAAAGATGCTCGTAATGTCTGATTGGAGTTGGTAGTAGACTATTTCAATCCATTAAGGTATATGGTTGGTGCAACTCATAGCACATGGCCCGTGGTGTTGGTTCCATTTAATCTTCCTTTGTGGCTTTGTATGAAACAAAAATTTATATTACTTTCCCCTCTTATTGATGGACCTAGAAGTTTGGGGGATACGATTGATGTTTACCTTAAACCATTGATTGATGAGTTGAATGAATTTTGGGGTGATGGTGTGATGACTTATGACTTTGAAATGAATGAAATGCTCAAATTGCAGGCTGCTTTATTATAGAAAATCAATGACTTCCCAGCTTATGCAAATTTATTAGGCTAGAGTACGAAAGGGGAATTTTCTTTCCCTTGTTGTAATAAAATAAAAAATTCTGTATGGATTAAACATTCTAAAAAATGGACATACATGGGTCACAAATGTTTTCTCCCCCTTCAGCACAGGTTCAGAAAGGACATAGTAACATTTGATGGTTCTAGAGAGTTCAACCCAACACCAAAGATCATAAAAGGAGTAGAAATATTATTGCAGATTGAGAAAGAAAATATCTACACAGTATATGAGTTTTATGATTTGGTGGCTCATCCATTACCAAATATTTGAGGTGCGAGTAGATAGTGAAATCACAATTGGAAAAAGAAAAGCACTTTTTTCAATATCCCTTATTGGAAAACTAACATGCGAAGGCATAATCTGGATGTGATCCACATTGATAAAAATGTTTGTGATAATATATTTTGGACCATTTTAGGTATCAGTGGAAAATCAAAGGACCATGTTAATGCACAACGTGATTTGGACGAAACGGGTTTAAGGAAATAGTTGCATTTACAGTTGGTTAAGGGAAACAAGGCATATATGCTTGATTCACAATATACGATGACTAAAAACGAGATAAATTTCTTTCAATTTTGAAGATGCTCAAGGTGCCTGATGGTTACTCTTCTAATATTTCAAAGTGTGTGAATATGACGAGCATGACATTTCAAGGGTTGAAAAGTCATTACAATCACATACGACTTCAGCAGTTGATTCCAATCGCAATTTGTGATTGTTTATCACCCAATGTTGTTCAACTGTTGATTGAGTGAGTAATTTTTTTAGATATATTTGTCTAAGAAATAAAAAAATGAGTGATTTAAAAATTTTACAGGACAAAATTTTACTTACGCTTTGTCACTTTGAGAAACTATTTCCCCCCCTCATTTTTCGATGTTATGGTTCACTTGACAGTGCACCTAACCAATGAAGTAATGACTGATGGTTCAATGTAATTCATGTGGATGTATCCTATTGAGCGATATCTGAATACATTGAAACAATTTGTATGTAATTGAGATTGTTCGGAGGCATCAATAGCCAATGGTTATTTGATGAATGAGTGTACTAATTTTTGTGCAGAATATCTTACGGATGTTGAAACAGAATTATATAAGCCCTCTCAGATTCATGATTGTCTAGTTGGAGAAGGAACTATATTTGATATGGACAACATCGAGTGGGTATAAGCTCATTGATATATCTCATTCAATACTCCATCAATTGCACCATTAATAAAGTAAATCTCTAATTACTTTTATTTTTTTTTACTTTTACATGTTCTGTTTTCATTTATAAAGTTGATCATTTAAACATCATGTTATCATTTACAGGAAGCACATTAATGAACTAAAAGAAGAGACGTCTCATGCAAGTGACTATCAAATTCAACTATCTCATTACACATCATTTCATGATTAGTTCAAGGATTTACATTTGATCCAGTCTGTGGAACTAAATTCAATAAATATCTCTTTACATTGGTGAATTTTAACAATATGTTATTAAAAAATGAACGAGTTAGTAATGAACCTTTCATTTTGACATCACAAGTGGAACAAGTTTTCTTCATTACATAGCCATCGAATATGAATTGGAAAATTGTTGTGAAAATGTCCCAATGAGGAGTGTTTTTAATTGAATGAGATGAACCCGAGATTGTTGTCTTTGTTGTACAACAGCTTGATCAACACACCATAGTTCAACTTGAATAAGATATTCATTGGGTTAGAGAGACTGTTGAAGGAAAAATGATTGACTTTCATGTTTAATGAAAGGTATGATTATTTTCCCACTCTTCAGTTTAAATGCTTTTTTTAATTGTTTAACTTTTTATGAATTCTTTAACTTTTTCTAATTGTTTAACTTTGATGTCTTATGTCAATTTACAAAATCAATTAATCTGTTTGGATAATTTTGAACAAAATATTCTTTTAATAATTCTTTTTATGACTGTAGGCATGTCAGGGGAACAAACACTAGATCCACATCATTCAACAGATCCATCTACGTCTTAGGGTCGAGGTATGTATGAATTTAATTGTGTTTATTTGTTTAATTAATTGTTATATATATATATATATGCATATTTGTCTAATTATGTATGAAGTTCTTTTCAACAGGATCAAACTCGACCGCTTCTTCCTCTCGTAGGAGAGACCATGGTCATGGAATTTCATCTTGGAATTCTGACACGACACTAGACGTATCATTTGATGAGAGGTACCATCCTGTAGGAGTGACTTACCCAACATTTATTCATCAGCTTGGTCATATC
This sequence comes from Viscum album, assembly GCA_963277665.1. Lineage (NCBI taxonomy): Eukaryota > Viridiplantae > Streptophyta > Magnoliopsida > Santalales > Viscaceae > Viscum > Viscum album. The sequence continues at coordinate 355,393,291 of OY728151.1, read as the reverse complement.
ATACACGATCCACACCGATTTTCATTGACCACACACGACTGAGCTTCATTCCCTCAGGATACATTAGATTGGATATTGAGGGAAGTTCAGGTAAGAGGACAAATTTATTTTCTTATCTATGTTTAAAAAATAGTAGCATGTGTGATTTTTTTAAATAGAATAATCTGAAAGCATGCCCCGATGATTTTTGACCAGTGTGTTTGGACAAATGTTGAAAAATGTGGAAAGATTATAAAGGAAGAGTCAAGAGAGATCACTGGGTACCAAATGTGGGTGCCCCAGACATTCTGGAAAGAGTCCTGAGAGGTGTTCTCTCATCTTAGTGGCATGAGATAGTTGCATATTGGTCTACTGAGGCTTCTACAGTTAGTTTATTTATTTTTATTTATATATTTCTAAGAATGTGTAGCATTTTACATATTTTTAATTTGAATTAATTGAATATAGGAGGTTTCAACACGTCATTCCAAGAATCATGCGATAGAGGGACCACCTCACAGGCTTGGGACTCCTCACGTGTCCCAGATATGATATGATGTATTTATTATTCAATTTTTTAATTTATTATTTAATATGGTACTCTATTCTATATTTATATCTTATTGGTATACAGTTACGAAAGAAAAGTGCACTGACTGATAAAATGTCGGTGTGGATGATGACTCATGATCGACATGATCTAAAGGCTGCAGCTCTTATAGTAAGTTCTTGTACTAATTATCAATACTTACAAGAATCTGTATATAAAAATATATTCATATTTCAATATTATAAAAGCTCAATTTAAAGCTGAGTTAGTGCAGCTACCAGAGGACCAGTAATAGCTTGTCATACAAAGGGATGAGATATTCCATCGCATTATTGGTTGTGATGGAAATGACTATAGTTTTACCTATGGAGTAGGGATTCCTCGTTATGTAGTTTCACATGTTGAGGTTGTAGCTTCTGTTGTTGTTGGGATGACACAATAAATGGCAGATTTAGAGGCATGAATGCGTTCTTCCAAGGAGGTAAATGCACAGTTGATGGCTGAGGTTGGAGCACTGCGGGAATATGTGCGTCGGGGTGATGGTGCAGGGGATCCTACGATGCTGGTTTATATTAAGTTTATTTATTTATTTTTTATTACATTAATTATTAATATCTTCATAATTTTTATTTGTTTTAGTCCCCTGCCGCATCAAATGGAGGTAGCAGCCATGGCCTTGCATGACGCATCAGATTCAGGAGGTGTGTTTGTTTTATTTTTCTAGTTAACTTGATTTACTACTTCTAATAGTAATTTTTTAACTAATAACTATTGTAAGAAGATATTTCAGCTTAGCTTTGACTCATTTTTTTATCTAATGATGATTTCTGTTGGTAACAATATATAAACCATTTTGATCATTCAATATATATATATATATATTAACTGAATATATATGATCACTTTGTATTTGTTTTGTTTAGTTGTTTCTTTTGAATCTTATTATAGGTTTATTGAGATAGAATATTGGAATGGATTTAGAGTTTTTTGGATTGTTGGAGGATTTGGAACAGTTTGGATCCTTGGAGGATTTTTGAGGATGTATGTTTTTCATTTCTTGTTTTTGAGGATGTGTTGTTTCTACTATTTGGATTTGTTTTCTAGTTTTTCTTGGGTTTGGGCAGTGAATCTATATTTTTTTATGATCAGAGACCGCTTTTAGCATCTGCTCATGGGTTTTCTCATCGGATCATCAACAACAACCAAGTGGTTGCTATTGGTTTTTTAAAGAGACCTATAGTGACTGCCTATGGAAATCGCTAATGGACTTTAGCGTTGGGCCAATTACGACCACCATAGGTGGTTGGAACGCAGTCTCTAATGATCATTAGCGGCCGATTTTGGTGTTCACTAATGCTAGTATTTATAGTAGTGGATGGGGGACTTCTTTTCGTACGAGTGTATACCCATTAAAAAGAGATTCCTTATTTGGTGTATTAGAAGAAATTCTATACCTACTGATGCTTCTATTCAAATGAGAGGCATACCCTTAGCTTCTAATTGTTTTTGTGACACCTTCTAGGGATTTGAATCAGCGAACTATTTATTTATTAATGGATCATGGGCGTTGGGGCTATGGAATTATTTTAATATTATCATGGATGTTCATATCGGACTGGAGTACTTTGAAAATCTCCTTGAATTCTGGTTCACATGTATAGTGAACAAAAATGTAGGTTTCCTTCGACTGTGCATTGTTGCAGCGGTGTGATGGACTATTTGGTGTGGGAGGAATAAGGTCTGTTATGGGGTGTAGTGTGTGCGAACAATAATAACACAATAACCCTGAATCTAGGAACAATGATTTATTTCCAAAGAATAATGCAATTATAAATCAGTAGCAAATACACTACAAGAAATTGAAACAGAGGACAAAGACATGTATTTATGTGCTTTGGTCCCGTTGGGACCTACTGCATGGAAAGAACACCACCCGCACCCACACACACATTTTATTACTTTCAAAAAAGAAATCAAAATAGTACAAAGCATGCAATCTAGAAAATACAATCAAAACTGGAAGCAAGAATTACTAACTTCGAATAGAAAACCAACTGCAGCCATATACTTCCAGTGCTAGACATAAACTAGTATGGCGGTCCTAATCTCTTTGAGATGCGAAGTACTTCGACATCATCGTTCGGACCTAAAAGGAACAAAGGTGATTTTCTTCTGTTGTGGTTCTGTAAATCGTCAACAAGAGTCTCACATCTTTTATCTGGAAGGATCATTGTCTCTACCACGAACCGGCCATGATATAGAAGCTGAGGGAGAACAACAGGCAAGGACGAATGCTCCAAAAGAGAGACTTAAGCACAGAACCGAAACCTGAACGCTAGGGTTCAACGAGAAGAATAAAGCAGACCGTCGTGAGAGAGAGCTGAGAAAACTGAATCAATTCACTACATCAGGAAGAGACATGCAGGGGCATTGAAAACCCCCTGCAAGCCTTTGAATCCGTAACCACCTACCCTATTCAGGGCTGCCACGAATCCGATGCGTGAAACCGAAACCCGTAACAGAACAATGGTTCAAATAGAATGGCCATAGATGGATGAAAAATATTTGAGGGGTGATAAATATAATCAATGGGGATAATATTTCCAGGAATAAAACACATATTGTTAGTAGAAAAAGCAAGGAAATAAAATGGGAAGCAAAGGGGATAAAGCAAGAAGCCCAATAAAAAATGCACGGACCAAATATCCAACGTGGAAAATTTAAATGGCCTAAAAAATATTAAACAAAAATTTTAATATGAAAAAGAAAAAATGAATTAATAAAACTTAATTCACAAATCTCCACCATTTTCAATTAAAATTAGGTGATATTATTTCACTTAACCTATCAATTAAATCGAAAAATCATACTAAACAACCTAAGAAAAACAAAAATGACAATAAACAGTGCTAGTCAAACTATGCACCACTTATGCCCAACATGTGTATAAATGTGATACACCTTTTTCCTCATCAATTCCATCTAAGTTAATATTTAAAAATTCTTAGAATTAAACAACTCCAAACATAAACATAATGCATACCTGCACTTACCTGATCCAACCGCTGAGATCATGTCATCAAGGAAGTCCCATACTGCTAACTATTACCCGCACACAAGCATCAAACACAACAGTACCAATCCTCTAAAATCATGGAAAATTAAACTCAGATTACTAGTACAATAATTCAAATAGCAGCAAAGAAAACAACTCATGCAAATGAAAGAAAACAAGCAAAAAAATCACAAGACTCAAGAGAAAGAGAACCACTTACTTCACCTGAATCTAAGACAGACTCAAAAGACTCTCCACCTAAGGAGAAGACACTGCCTATAACTGAGCAACAGGGGAAACCACCTCCTAACTTACAACCGATTTATGACCCATACAACCCCGATCCTAGATCCAACTTGAAACCAATAGGAAAACAAAAACATCAAGTAAGGGAATCCCACTGTCAACCTAAGGAAAACCCCCCTTAAATCTAGCCTAACGACATAAAGCACCTAATTTCTAGGTACCCATCCAATGTCATCAAAGAGATACCAGTAGTACCATCATGAATTCTGGTGGTTATCCAGACATCTCCCCATGAACCTTCTTCTCTAACCACTGCCCAACAACTTACTATCCTCATACCTGGTTAACCTTGAGATAAACAACCCTCCAAAGACATGAAGAAGGAAAATAGGTTCCTCAAAATAGGGTACCACTACAATACCCATGCATTACCAAGAGTCCTAAGGGAAAACTCCAAGCCTAAGAGAACATTAGTGATCGAAGGGAAACCTGCTACCGACTAAGAAATCCCATCATAGTCTAGCCCCAACGACATCTAGGAACCACATAAAATCGCTAAATAGATCCCAATATAACCACCATGAATCCCAATCATCATTAAACCTATTCACATGAAACTGTCTCTCTACATACTGCCCAAACCCAATCACCACTCATAACGGGTCACAACCTAGAGACACCAACCCAAAACCAGGACACAAAACCTGAGGAACTAATCCTGAGCTAATTACCAGCTCACTCTCCTAAGGCTAAAGGCAGAACTAGGAGACCAAAACAACTAGACAGACATACCTTTCCACCACACACCACTACTAACCGACACAACCTTGCTCAGACTAATATCACACAAACCCCTCCTACCCTAAAACCCAAGACACAAACCAGACAACCACACGTTGCCTAAGGTCTCTACTGTAGGTTCGGGTATAGCGGAAGCGCGTGGTGGGGTGACCCAACTTTGATTTTAGCGTTAAACAACATTCAAACCGAGATCCATCACGATATAAAACGCCGGATCTTCAGAATAGAATAAAGAACAAAAAACAAAAGAGGGAGTCCCAGGAACATAGAGATAGGATTATCATATGTTGTTTATAATTAATTTAATTAATTCACAAGAATTACCTTGGTGGAATTCTTTCTTCGTTGATGTCTCTGGTCATGATCTTGTGATCCGTCATTGTGTCGTAGAATCCAAGTGTAGGATTCCTCTAGCGGTGATCCACACGTGTGCCACGTATCTCTAGACATCGCCGAAGGGATCTCTGGGTGCTAGCGTGGAAGAACCTTCGCTTGCGATTTCCACCTTCGACCGCCTTGATCTGATGGAGGAGGATCTCTTTCGGTCTTGAGAGAGTTCTTGGATGAAGTAGTTCTTTCGGCCTTGAAAGAATTCTCCAGAATTGTTGTGCACAACGATTGAGGAAAAGTGTTGGGGTTGTGAGGATATTTATAATTGGGTTTGAGGTTATAGAGTTATGGAAATAAATAAACGCGTTACATGTTTTATTTATTTCATTAACTCTTATTGAAAACCCCCATGTCGAATTATTAATTCCTTGACATGCACCCATACTGATTATAATAAATATCATTTAATAAAACAATATTATATCCTCAAAATCCCGACTGGAAAAACTACACGGCGTGTAATCATTAATACACGGCGTGTACTCGTTTTCCATAAAACTACACGGCGTGTACTTTTATTTTCCATTTTTCTTTATTTCCTCCACCACATTTATTAGACCTTGAGTAATGGATATTTATTTCTTAAATAAATGTAACTGCATTACTCGCTAATAAATATATTATTTTTCCCAAAATATATTCTCTCGAATAACTAGTGTCAAAATAAATGTGATCAGAAATCCTTAAATGATTATTAAACCACCGTCAGTAATAATATTAATTTAACGTGTTAAATTAATATTTAACTGAGATAAATGGACACACTTAGTGTGTGACCATCTAGGTCTCTTTCTCGTTGGCATTAGGCGGGCTTGCCTAAAGTCTAAGATTACTGTCTAGCAACGGGTCAAGGCACCCAAGAGAAAGAAGTTGATGCCGCATTGACGTGTCAACTCATACGAACACTTACCGTGTAATATAATCTCTTTGTCTCGATATCTCTAATCAAGCGGGTTGCATGCTAGTGCCATCAACCCATGTGCTCGATTATTCTTTCTTTGACATTCTGGAATTGAACTTGCCCATTCCTTACCATTGACATTGATTTACTTAGGCTATATCAATTCCATCAAAGGGCCTAAGATATCTACTTCCGTTATGGAAAAAAAGGGACAAATCCTTTCTCGCATTATCTATTAATGCGATATTACTCATGACACACCCAAAGTATCCTACCTCACTGCGAATAGTGTGTTATCACCGTTTTTGTCAATACATCTAAGTGTGTGAGTTGTAATACCCATTAATAATAATCTTAAAGTCTAAGGACCAATACACACGTCCACAGATAGGAACATCCAATGACACTATGAAATGTGGATTTCCTACTGGCAGGTATCGTTCTCATAATATCCTCCTGGATATTACCAAGGGCGCACACCATGAGAAGGTGCCTCAAAGTTTTATGAGTCCTCACCCCTAATGGCTTGTATTATTTGTGTCCCTAAAATAACATAATCCGGCCATAGAACATATATTCAAGAACAGTGTTATGGAACCTCTGGATACTCATCATAGTAGGGATCCGCTATGACCCTTTAATGCAACAACTATCATTGGGACATTATCACTTGAATTGTCACGCAGAAGAATAATCAATATGTGATAAGATGTTTATTTAATGAATAAAGTAAAAATTAGTTGGTTCTAGGACACCAACTCCAACAGAATCCCACTTGGACTAGATCCAATTGCTAACAACCTTTAACCCGCTAGCTCTCACATGATATTCATGCTTCTGCTGAGATAAGCCTTTAGTCATGGGGTCCGCCACATTCTCTTCCGTGGACACTCTGCTCACTGCAACTTCACCCCTTTGATAGAAATCCCTCAAGAGGTAATACTTCCAGAGTATGTGCTTTGTCCGTTGATGTGACCTTGGTTCTTTTGCAAGAGCCACCGCTGCAGTATTATCACAATACAATGTAATGGGATCTTTACTGCTAGGCACCACATCAAGCTCCTGGAAAAAGTTCCGAATCCAGATGGCTTCCTTGGCTGCATCAGAAGCTGCTATATATTCGGACTCCGCTGTAGAATTGGTGACAACTGGCTGCTTTGAAATCTTCCAGCTCACAGCTCCTCCATTGAGACAGAAAACATATCCATATTGCGAATTCAGATCATTCTGATCTGTCTAAAAACCAGCATCAACATACCCTCTGATGACAAGCTCCTCATCTCCTCCATACACTAGGAACATATCCTTAGTTCTTCTCAGATACTTAAGGATTGTCTTAACAGCAGTCCAATGTTGTTCTCCTGGATCTTCTTGATATCTTCCTACCATGCTCAGTGCATAGGCAACATCAAGCCTGGTACATAACATGACATACATGATGGATCCTATAGCCGAAGCGTATGGGTTCTTACTCATTCTATCTTTCTCTTGTTGTGTCTAAGGACACATTTTATTAGAAAGATGTAGGCCATGTGACACTAGAACCAATCCCATCTTGGATTGTTCCATAATAAATATCTTTAGTATCTGGTCAATGTATGTACTCTGACTTAGTCCAAGCAGCCTCTTGGATCTATCGTGAATGATCTTAATCCCTAGAATGTAGGCTGCTTCACCCAAGTCCTTCATGGAGAAACACTTGTTCAACCAGTCCTTAACTGACTGTAAGACTGGTACATCGTTTTCAATAAGCAATATGTCATCAACATATACTACTAGGATAACGATCGCATTACCATTAAACTGCTTATAAATATATAGATCACATTCGTTCTTAATGAACCCAAATTCCTTTATGGATTCATCAAATCGAATGTTCCATGACCTGGATGCTTGATTTAATATATAAATGGATTTATACAACTTGTAAACCCATTTGACTTCACCTGGTGTCACAAACCCTTCTGGTTGTGTCATACAGACATCTTCCTGAAGGTTCCCGTTAAGGAATTCCGTTTTGACATCCATCTTCCAAATCTCGTAGTCATGGTAAGCTGTTATGGCAAGTATGATTCTTATGGATTTAAACATGGAATCTAGAGAGAAGCTTCATCATAGTCAATTCCTTGATGTTGTCTGAATCCTTTAGCCACTAGCCTTGCTTTATAGGTGCTAACTTGACCTTCCATGTCCAGTTTTCTCTAGAATACCCATTTGCATCCAACAAGCTTTACATCAATTGGCTCATCAACCAGAACCCAGACTTGGTTCTAATACATGGAATCCATCTCAGAATTCATAGATTCTATCCATCTTGCATCTTCTGAGCTTTCTACTACTTCCTTATATGATAGAGGTTCATCATTATCCAAAAATAATGATTCACCATCCTTGGTGACTAGGAAAACAAATCTCTCTGGTTCCCTTACCTCTCTTGAGCACCTACATAGTACTTGTGTTTCTCGAACCTCTTCCACAGGGACCTGTGGAACTTGTTCCTGTACCAACTCCTGTGTATCTTGAGCATCAACTTCGTCGAAGTCAATATTTCTCCCACTATCCTTCTTGAGGATGTGCTCCCTCTCAAGAAAGACTGCTTGTCTGGAGATAGTCACTTTCTTATCTGAAGGGTTATATAGGTAATATCCTTTCGTTTCCTTGGGATATCTTATAAAGATACACCTCGTGCCCTGGGGTGCTAGTTTGTTGCCTGAGAAGGCCTTAAAAAACACCTCGCATCCCCATACACATGTATGCAACAAAATGGGTTTCTTTCCATTCCATAGATCGGAGGGAATTCCATTTTCCGCCTTAGTTGGTACTCGGTTTAATGTGTATGCTGCAGTTTTAATTCATATCCCCAAAAGGACAACGGAAGATCTGCATGAATCATCATCGACCTCACTATGTCCAACAAGGTGCGGTTCCTCCTTTCACTAACACCGTTCCACTGTGGTGTATAGGGAGGAGTGAGATGAGATAGAATCCCAGACTCCCGTATAAGATCGATGAACTCTTGGTTCAGATATTCTCCACCTCGATCTGATCGAAGTTTCTTTATCTTCTTACCAAGATGTTTCTCTACTTCATTATTGAATTCCTTAAATTTCTATAAGGCCTCTAACTTATACCTCATTAAGTAGACATAGCCATATCTACTCAAATCATCAGTAAAAGTAATGAAGTAAGAATATCCACCTCTAGCTTCTACTGGAAATGGTCCACACACATCCGTGTGCACCAATCCTAGAAGCTCTGTGGCCCTTTCACCTTGTCCACCAAAGGGCGGCTTGGTCATTTTTCCTTGTAAACAAGCATGACATCTATCAAGTGGTTTTAGCTCAACAGAGTCCAAATAACCATCTTGGAAGATCTTTTTCAAACGCTTCTTGTTTACATGACCGAGATGGTGATGCCACAACTGGGTGATGTATGAGTCATGTGAGTTTATTTCGTTATCGATTGTCAACACTTGGTTTTCGTAATTTAATACATAAAAACCATTATTTAAATGCTCCATACCATAACATACGTTGTTCTTATAAAAAAGACAACCCTTATTTACAAACTTGAAAATAAATCCATCTATATCCAAACAAGATACAGAAATTATGTTCTTGTTAACACTAGACACATAATAACAGTTATATAAAACTAAAATCATCCCAGTCGGCAATGAGAGGTGGTAATTTCCAATAGCCAATGTAGCCAGCCTTGCACCATTGGCAGCTCGAAGATCCACCTCTCCTCTGGAAATATTTCTAAATCTACTTGGTTCTTGCATTTGAATACAGATGTGAGCCCCACAAGATGTATCTAATACCCAATGTGTAGAAATAGAAAGATTACACTCGATAACGAATGCACCTTTAGCATCCCCATGCTTCTGGGTGCAGTTCCTCTTCCAGTGGCCTTGCTTGCCATAGGAAAAACACACCGCCTCCCGTTCTTTTCCCTACCTCTGGATCTTCCCCTTCTTAGAGGGACGACGCTCGGGGGCTTCAGACCGTTTATAAGTCTTTGACCCCTTTTCCTTGTCCTTCCTTTTCTTATTCACCATAAGGACTACGGGTTTGTCACACCCCATGTCCTTATCTACCTGGAAAATCAAGGTCAGAAGTTCCGATAGAATCTTCTCATTATTGCTCATGTTGTAGTTGACAATAAAGCTTGAGAAGGTCTTAGGCAGTGATGATAGGATGAGATCTGTACGAAACTCATCCAGGAATTTAATCCCTAAGATGTCCAGGAATTAAATGTAGCCAATAAGCTTGACTACATGAGGCCCAACTGGCGCAGACTCTCCAAGCTTAGTTGTAAACAAAGCATTGGAGATCTCATACCTCTCACGTCTCACCTTCTCTTGGTAGAGATCCTTAAGGTGAGAGATCATGCTATACACGTCCATGTTTTCATGTTGCTTCAAGAGCTCATTAGACATGGCCAATATCATGAAACATTGGACATCTATGACATCATCCATCTGTTTCATGTAGAGATATAGTTCCTCATTACTAGCCTCCTTTCTAGTCGCAACTGGAATAGGCTCTTCCAGCACATACAATTTCCTTTCGTGGCGAAGGATGACGCGTAAACGCCTCTGCCACTCTTGGAAATTGGTGCCAGTGAGAAGTTTTTCCTTCTCGAGTATGGTTCTCAATGATATGTTTGAAGTCATTTTTCTTGTCATTTCTACAAATTAAGATGAGAAAAGGTTTAGTACTTTATTACAAAACTGAGACAAATAAATAAATTAATACTTATTAGTCTCCCACTATTTTATCGAAATCCAATATCCCTCACCATTGACTTCGGAATATTCTGTTGCCTGAATATTCTAGTGGAAAGGATCCATACTTCCCTTTGAATTACCCCAACTAGGGTTGGTCAAGCAACTTGAAGGGTTTTTGGTAGGTATTCCAAATTCCAACTGCATTAACTTGCAGCTCCTTGATCCGCTGAGTGGACTCCCCAATCCTGAAATCCTTTTATTTTGGATTTCCTCAACCTTTGCCTCTTGGTCACACCAAGTCCTGCTGTGGCAGTCAACCCTTTATGCTAACCAAGTCAATTCAACCCAAAACCTTGAATTAGAATTCCCCAATAATTGAAAGTACCCCAACTAGGGTTGGTCAAGCACTTTGAACTATGGTTCGATTCTAACCAAGATTATGGAAGGTTATACCGACTTAATATTTCTTTGAGGGATTTTATCCTTATACGTAAATTTCCATTTTATTATCTTTGATTACATGCTTGTTAATATTAAGTGGGATATACTTAAGTGATTAACCATGTTTAAGATAATATTTACGCATAAGCCGATCTTTATTTTAGTTCCATCTTACATACTTGTTTAATTTATTAATTGTGTGATCATGACAACACAACCACAATAAATAAACCATGCAACTGACATAAATAAATGGTATGATCATGATCTTGTTCTATTGGTTAGTTTATCTAGCGGTTGATAAATTTACCCAAGACCTAGGGGAGAAACACCTTGAACCTTTCGAGTTCGTGTTTACGGCTTTCCACCTGTCCACCTTTGTATCTCCTTGGATCGATTTCGCCTTGGCTCCTATCTTGATTCGCCTCCACTAGCTTGGGAGCTCCATCCATTACATATTCATTTATCTCACACGTAGGTGAGGGGTAAAAGGGGGTTTTTACATAAAAGAATCCTTGGGTGCGCATGCCCTACATATTAATGAGGAGAAGGCTCGCAGGCCAACAAATTTAATTTAAATAAATAAATTAAAAGAAACCATTCACATACAAAGGTCTTGGTCTAGCTCATGATCATCCATACATGCAACGATATTTACGCATAAGTAAAACTAGTATTCAATTCTTTATTCGTTCTTGTTTAAGATAAATCATGCTCGAATCAATTAATTATCTTTAATTAATCAATCATTTTATCTTAAACCATTTTTTTGAATTTCCTTGAGATTCTAATCCATCATAATTTTAAATAAATTAAAATTATCCTCGTATGTAACTTGTACCTTGGAGGCAACCCGGTGAATTCCTGTTCATTATGAAGATGTTAAATTAAACACATATATATAAAACACCTATCACGTGTTGTGCCTCAGCTTTATGCCTGCACCATGGTACACGTCTCAAGGGTTTGTATAATATAATAATAAATTTTAATAAATCTGTGTAATTTGGGTGAGTACACGACGTGTAGTTCTGACTACATGGCGTGTACTTTTCTTCACCGTCCATCCGAAGTACACGCCCGGGGACATGGCGTGTAAATGTACTTCAGAAATTTTCAGAGTACACGACATGTTCAGTGGGTCACACGCTGTGTAGTTTCCGTGTTACACGATTTCCAGCCGGTCAAACCATGTACGAGGTACACGGTCCAACCCTAACCCGAAGGGACTACACGCCGTGTTCATTGGACCACACGTCGTGTAATCTTGAAACTGTGTGCCACCTGTTCCTGGTCAACTCACGGTGTCATAAATGACATAGATATGATCAATACATGACCTGATTTGGCGGATCAGTCCGATGCATGAACCTAGACTACACGACGTGTACTTCTGAATACAGGCCGTGTATTCTCATGTTGTACGGCCAGGAACGTTTGGATCCTCCGGATGAGATCCTATATTTTATTTTAATCAAAATTAAAAGAAAATGTCGTTTCTGTATGGTTAATGAGAAACAATAGAGGAGGAACAGATCTCGAGATTTAGATTTAAAGAACGATTAAATTTAATTGAAACAATTAAATTATTAAATGTGTAAATCACCAATGAAAAACTAAATAATTATAATCAATGATATGATCCCTGTGATACCACTTGTAGGTTCCGGGTGCAGCGGAAGCATGTAGTGGGGCGGCCCAACTTTTATTTTAGCGTTAAACAACGTTCAAACTGAGATCCGTCATGATATAAAATGTCGGATCTTCAGAATAGAATGAAGAACAAAAAACAAAAGAGGGAGTCCCGGGAACATAGAGATATGATCATCATATCTTGGTTATAATTAATGTAATTAATTCATAAGAATTACCTTGGTGGAATTCTTTCTTCGTTGATGTCTCCGGTTATGATCTTGTGATTCGTCGTTGTGTCGTAGAATACAAGTGTAGGATTCCTCTAGCGGTGATCCACATGTGTGCCACGTATCTCTAGACATCGCTGAAGGGATCTCCGGGTGCTAGCACGGAAGAACCTTCTCTTGTGATGTCCGCCTTCGATCGCCTTGATCTGATGGAGGAGGATCTCTCTCGGTCTTGAGAGCGTTCTTGGAGGAAGTAGTTCTTTCGGCCTTGAAAGAATTATCCAGAATTTTTGTGCACAACGATTAAGGAAAAGTGTTGGGGTTGTGAGGATATTTATAATTGGGTTTGAGGTTATAGAGTTATGACAATAAATAAACGTGTTGCGTGTTTTATTTATTTCATTAACTCTTATTGAAAACCCCCATATCGAATTATTAATTACTTGACATGCGCCCATGCTGATTATAATAAATATCATTTAATAAAATAATATTATATCCTCAAAATACCAACTGGAAAAACTACACGGCGTGTATATTTAATATACAAGGTGTGTACTTTTATTTTCCATTTTTCTTTATTTCCTCCACCACATTTATTCGACCTTGATTAATGGCTATTTATTTCTTAAATACATGTAACTGTATTACTCGTTAATAAAAATATTATTTTTCCCACAATATATTCTCTCGAATAACTAGTGTCAAAATAATTGCGATCAGGAATCCTTAAATGATTATTAAACCAAAGTCAGGAATAATATTTATTTAACTTGTTAAATTAATATTTAACTGAGATACATGGACACACTTAGTGTGTGACCCTCTAGGCCTCTTTCTCATTGGAATTAAGCGGGCTTGCCTAAAGTCTAAGATTACTGTCTAGCAACGGGTCAAGGAACCCAAGAGAAAGAAGTTGACGACGCATTGATTTGTCACCTCGTACGAATGCTTACCATGTAATATAATCCCTTTGTCTTGATATCTCTAATCAAGTGGGATGCATTCTAGTTCCATCAACCCATGTGCTCGATTATTCTTTCTTCGACTTTCCAGAATTGAACTTGCCCATTCCTTACCATGACCATGGATTTACTTAGGCTATATCAATTCCATCAAAGGGCCTAAGATATATACTTCCATTATGGAATAGAAGGGACAAATCCTTTCTCGCATTATCTATTAATGTGATATTACTCGTGACGCACCCAACGTATCCTACCTCGCTGCGAACAGTGTGTCGTCATAGTTTTCGTCAATACATCTAAGTGTGCGAGTTGTAATACCCATTAATAATAATGGCCTGTATTATTTGTGTCCCTCAAATAACATCATCTAGCCATAGAACATATATTGAAGAATAGTTTTATGGAACTTCCGAGTTCTCATCATAGCAGGGATCCGCTATGATCCTTTAATGCAACAACTATCCTTGGGACATTATCACAGACATTATCACACAGAAGAACAATCAAGATGTGATAATATGTTTATTTAATGAATAAAGTACAAAGTATTTGGTTATAGGCCACCAAATCCAACATCTACCTGGTCAGACAAAATAGGGAAACAAGGTAGATTGCACAATCATAAATAAATGGAAGCATATTGCAAGTTGTAGGAAAATTTGTTAATTCAAGGTAGCAATTGCTAATTTTTAGACAAAATAAAATCATAGAGGCTCTGATACCACATGTTATGGGGTGTAGTCTGTGAGAACAACAATAACACAATAACCCCGAAGCCAATAACAATGATTTATTTCCAAAGAATGATACAATTATGAATCAATAGCAAATACACTACAAGCAATTGAAACAGAAGAAAAAGACATAGGTATTTACTTGCTTCGGTCCCATTGGGACCTACTACATGCACGAACACCACCCACACCCATGTACACAGTTTATTACTTTAAAAAAGGAAATAAAAATAGTACAAACCATGAAATCTAACAAATATAACCGAAACTAGAAGCAAGAATTTCCAACTTCGAATAAAAAACCAATTATAGCCCTATACTTACAGTGTTGGACATAAACCAGTCTAGCAACCCTAATATCTTCGAGATGAGAAGTAGTCTGGAATCTTCGTTCATATCTAAAAGGAACAACAATGATTTGCTTCTATTGTGGTTCTAGAAATTGTCAACAAGCGCCACACATCTTCTGTTTGGAAGGATCGTTGTCTCCACTATGAACTGGACACAATATAGGAGCCAAGGGAGAACAACAGGTGAGGAAAAATGCTCCAATAGGGAGGCTTAAGTGTAGAACCAGAACCTGAATTCTAGGGTTTGTCAAGAAGAATAAAGAAGACCGCTATGAGAGAGAGATGAGAAAACTGAATCAATCCACTGCATCGGGAAGAGACAAGCAGGGGAATTTAAAACCCCCTGTGAGCCTTCGAATTCGTAACCGCTTGCCCTATCCAGGGCTACCACTAAGTCAATGCATGAAAATGCAACCCGGAACAAAACATTGGTTTGAAAATAATGGAAATAGATGGATGACCAGTATTTGAGGGGCAACAAATATAATCAACAGTGATAATACTTCCAGGCATAAAACATGGATTGCCAATAGTAAAAGCAAGGAAATAAACTGGGTAGCGAAGGGGCTCAAGAAAGAATCCCAATAAAAAATACATAGTCCAAATATCTAACATGGGAAATTTAAATGGCAGGACAAAATATTAAATGACAATTTTAATATGAAAAATAAAAAATGAATTAAGAAAACTTAATTCACAAATCTACACCATTTTCAATTAAAATTAGGCAATGTTCTTGCACCTAACCTATCAATTGAATTAGACAATCATGCTAAGAAACCTAAGTAAAACAAAAATTACAATAAACAATGTTAGTCAAACTATGCACCACTTATGTCCAACATGTGTATCAATGTGATGCACATTTTCCCTCATCAATTCAATCTAAGCTACTATTTAAAAATGATTAGAATTAAACAATTCCAAACATAAATAGAATACATACCTACACTTACTTGATCCAACCACTGAGATCATTCCATCTAGGAAGTCCCATACTGCTAACTAGTACCTGCACACAAGTGGAAAACACAGTAGTACCAATCCTCTACAATCATGGAAAATAAAAATCAGAAAACCAGTGCAATAATGGAAATAGCAGCAACGAAAACATCTCATGTAAATGAAATCAAACAAGAAAACAAAGAAAAATAATCAAGAGAAATCGAACCACTTACTCCACATGAATATAAGACAGACCCAGAAGACTCTCCACCTAAGGAGAAGACACTGCCTAGAACTGAGAAACAGGGGAAATCACCTCCTAACTTACAATCGTTGTATGACCCATACAACCCCAGTCCTAGAGCCAACTCAAAACCAAGAGGAAAACAAAACCAACAATAAAGGGAATCCCGATGCCGACCTAAGAACCCCCCCTTAAATCTATCCCGATGACATCAAGCACATAATTCCCAAGTACCCATCCAATATCTTCAAAGAGATACCAACAATGTCATCATGAAGTCTGGTGGTTAGCCAGACATGTCCCCATGAAACTTCTTCTCTAACCACTACCCAAAAACTTACTATCCTCATACCTAGTTAACCCCGAGAAGACCAACCCTCCTAGGACATGAAGAAGGAAAACCCAGAGTTGAATTCAAAACTCCCCCACTGAAGCAGACTAGACAAAAACACAGCCTAGACCAATAAAAAAAAGTGGTTCCCCAAAACTGGGTACCACTACAAAACCCATGCAGTCCCAAGAGTCCTAAGGGAAAACTCTAAGCCTATGAGAACACCGGTGATATAATGGAATCTCGCTAATGACTAAGAAATCCCATCATAGTCTAGCTCCAACGACATCTAGGAACCACCCAACATTACTAAAGAGATCCCGATAGAACTTCCATGAAGCCCAATCATCATCGAACCTATTCACATGACACTGTCTCTCTACACACTACCTAGGCCCAATAACCACTCGTAACGGGTCACAACCTAGAGACACCAGCCCAAAACTAGGACACAAACCTGAGGAACTAATCCTGAGTTAATTACTAGCTCACTCTCCTAAGGCTAAAGGCATAACTAGGAGACCAAAACAACCAGACAAACAGACCCTACCTTCACACACCACTACTAACTAACACACCCTTACTTATACCAATCTCGTACAAACCACTCCTACCCCTGAACCGAAGACACAAAATAGACAACCACACACTGCCTAAGGTCTCTACCAGGTAAGATAAAATAGGGAAACTAGGTAGATTGCACAATAATAAGTAAATGGTAGCAGATTGAAAGCAGTATGAAAATTTTCTAATTCAAGGCATCAATTGATAATTCTTAGACAAAATAAAATCATAGAGGCTCTGATACCACATGTTATGGGGTGAAGTGTGTGAGAACAACAATAAAACAATAACCCCGAAGCTAGGAACAATTATTTATTTCCAAAGAATGATGTAATTATGAATCAGTAGAAAATACACTATAAGAAATTGAAATAGAGGACAATGACACATGTATTTATGTGGTTCGGTCTTGTTGGGACCTACTGCATGGAAAGAACACTACCCACACCCATGCACATGTTTTATTACTTTCAAAAAAGAAATTAAAACAGTACAAATCATGAAATCTTACAAATACAACTGAAATTGGAAGCAAGAATTGCTAACTTCGAATAGAAACCCAATTGCAGCCCTATACTTATAGTGCTGGACAAAAACTAGTCCATCGGTCATGATCTCTTCGAGAAGTGAAGTACTACGTGTTGGAGTTGGTGGCCTATAGCCAACCACTTTGTAATTTATTCATTAAATAAACATCTTATCACATCTTGATTGTTCTTCTGCGTGCCAATGCTTGTGATAATGTCCCAAGGATAGTTGTTGCATTAAAGGTTCATAGCGGATCCCTGCTATGATGAGAACCTAAAAGTGCCATAACACTATTCTTGAATATATGTTCTATGGCCGAATGATGTTATTTGAGGGACAAAAATAATACAGCCCATTAGGGGAGAGGGCTCATAAAACTTCGAGGCACCTTCTCATGGTGTGCGCCCTTGGTAATATCTAGGAGGATATTTTGAGAATGAGACCCGCCAGTTGGAAATCCACATTTCATAGTGTTAGTGGATGTTCCTATCTGCGGACGTGTGTATTTGTCCTTAGACTTTAAGATTATTATTAATGGGTATTACAAATCACCCACTTAGATGTATTGATGAAAACTGTGACGACACACTGTTCGCAGTGAGCTAGGATATGTTGGGTGTGTCATGAGTAATATCGCATTAATAGATAATGCGAGAAAGGATTTGTCCCTTCTGTTCCATAACGGAAGTAAATATCTCAGGCCCTTTGATGGAATTGAAATAGCCTAAGTAAATCCATGACCATGGTAAGGAATGGGAAAGTTCAATTCCGGAAAGTCAAAGAAAGAATAATCGAGCACATGGGTTGATGGAACTAGCATGTAGCTCGCTTGATTAGAGATATCAAGACAAAGGGATTATATTACACGGTAAGCATTCATATGAGGTGACACGTCAATGCGGCGTCAACTTCTTTCTCTTGGGTGACTTGACCCGTTGTTAGACACTAATTTTGGACTTTAGGCAAGACCGCCTAATGCCAACAAGAAAGAGGCCTAGAGGGTCACACACTAAGTGTGTCCATGTATATCAATTAAATATTAATTTAACAAGTTAAATAAATATTATTCCCAACTGTGGTTTAATAATTATTTAAGGATGCCTGATCGCATTTATTTCGACCCTAGTTATTCGAGAGAATATATTGTGGGAAAAATAATATATTTATTATGGAGTAATGAAGTTACATTTATTTAAGAAATAAATAGCCATTACTCAAGGTCTAATAAATGTGGTGGAGGAAATAAAGAAAAATAGAATATAAAAGTACACGCTATGTATATTAAATATACACGCCGTGTAGTTTTATGGAAAATGAGTACACACCTTGTATTAATGATTACAGACCGTGTAGTTTTTCCAGTCGGGATTTTGAGGATATAATATTGTTTTATTAAATGATATTTATTATAATTAGTGTGGGAGCATGTCAGGGAATTAATAATTCTACATGGGGGTTTTCAATAAGAGTTAATGAAATAAACACATAACACGTTTATCTATTGTCATAACTCTATAACCTAAAACCCGATTATAAATATCCTCACAACCCCAACACTTTTCCCCAATAATTGTGCAAAAAAATTCTGGAGAATTCTTTCAAGGCCGAAAGAACTACTTCCTCCAAGAATGCTCTCAAGACCGAGAGAGATCCTCCTCCATTGGATCAAGGCGATCGAAGGCGGACATCGCAAGCGAAGGTTCTTCCGTGCTAGCAACCAGAGATCCCTTCGGCGACATCTAGAGACACGTGGTACATGTGTGGATCACCGCTAGAGGAATCCTACACTTGGATTCTACGATGCAACGATGGATCACAAGATCATGACCAGAGACATCAACGAAGAAAGAATTCCACCAAGGTAATTCTTGTGAATTAATTAAATTAATTATAACCAACATATGATGATCCTATCTCTATGGTCCCAAGACTCCCTCTTTTTTTTTCATTCTTCGTTCTATTCCGAAGATCTGGCATTTTATATCGTGATGGATCTCAGTTTGAACGTTGTTTAATGCTAAAATCAAAGTTGGGCCGCCCCACCACGTGCTTCCGCTATGCCCGAAACCTACACTACGACGTCATCGTTCAGATCTAAAAGGAACAATGGTGATTTTCTTCTGTTGTGGTTCTAGAAATCATCAACAAGAGCCACACATATTTTATCTGTAAGGATCGTTGTCTCCACCACGAACTAACCACGATATAGGAGTTGAGGGAGAACAACATGCGAGGACGAATTATCCAACAGGGTGGATTAAGTGAAGAATCAGAATCTAAATGCTTGGGTTCAACTAGAAGAAAAAGGAAGACTGCCATGAGATAGAGCAGAGAAAATTGAATCAATATGCCACATCAGGAAGATACAGGTAGGGGCATTGAAAACCCCCTATGAGCCTTTGAATCTGTAACTGCCTGCCCTATACAGGGCTGCCATGAAGCCGATGTGTGAAACTAAAACCCGCAATAGAACAATGGTTCGAATAGAATGGCCATAGATAGATGACCGGTATTTTAGGATCGACAAATATAATAAACAGTGATAATACTTCTAAGCATAAAACATGGATTGCTAGAAATAAAATAAAGGAAATAAACCGGGTAGCAAAGGGGATCATGTATGCAACCCAATAAAAAATACACTGTCCAAATATCCAACGTGGAAAGTTTAAATAGAAGGAAAAAAATATTAAATGACTATTTTAATATGAAAAATAAAAAATAAATTAAGAAAACTTAATTCACAAGGTCACCCATGGGGATGATCCACTATGGTTTATCTTCATTCTCTATTAGTGTCTCAAAATGGTTTTGGATCCCTCTAAAGAAATCAAAGAAGCTGATTTGGAGGGCATTATTCATCTGTTGCGATTTCATCTTTTATTGATGAGGAAACGTCACACAACTGCACTCAGAGGGGACTAGATCTATTGGCATCCCCTGACCCGCATATATAATTTGAATACTAATGTTTCATCATGTAACAACACCCTGGCATGGGGTGGGGTAGTATACGATCAACATGGTTCAATTATACTACGTTTTGTGGTGAACTTTGGGTATGGGATCTTCTCTTCTATAAGAGGATAAAGCTTTCTCTATATTTGTAATGAGGTTTGATAATACTTGTTTTTTGGTGTACTTTGAGCATGAATCCTACCTTATAACAGTGGATAAGGCTCTTCTCCTTGGACTAAACATATTTCATGAGATCTATATTCATCTTGCTTGTATTTAATTGCATAAAACCATCATAGTTTTGCTTTTAAAGGACCTGGAATTTTTCTCTGGGCCAATCTTATGCACGATGCGAGCCTACGCTTTGAAGGAGGAATGTGGTACCACTATAAACCACACTTAGAGATAAGGAAATATGTTGGCTAATTCTCTTAATATTAATGGACATTCAACTATTAATGTGGAGATATTCTCATCACCCAGAAGCCTCACTTTACCATGTAAGTAATTTTCTAGTACTAATGCACATCTTCCATCTACCTTTATTTTGTGGCTTTTTTTCTTTCTAGAATCTATTGTATTTGATGATATTTTTTTTGTTTCAATAAAAAAGTGATTTTTTTAAGAAAAATATAAAAGAAAAACATCATTAATTATTTCTTAAATTTTAAACTCCTATATATTCACAACACTTATAAAACATATAGTTGATATCATATATTCTTTAGCCCCCAGGGTCTAGCCTAGTGGTAAAGGGCCTTATGGGGTGTCTGGGTTTGAGTCTCCTTGGATTCCTACATGTGTGTGTTTGCGTGTTTCTTTGTATCTTTGTAGTTCCCCTTCCCCAATCATTTGTAATGATATCATATATGTTTTTAAAATAGAATTTTTTTTATAACCCAAAATTATGATATAGATATTCCCTGGATTATCTCACACTACTTCAATTATTTCAGACAATTCCATTCCATGGATCATTTACCCTCCATCCCGAATCTTATTTTAGATTTTGATGACCTTGGTGAACTACTTGATGAAACATTGTTGTATTTTCAAACTTTTGTTCTTCTATTTTGAACTTTTACCCACTTGTATTATTAATACAACACAAGAAACTATACATCACATGGCCATTTAATCTATCCTCAATACATTTTTGAAAAATTGGGAAAATTTTTCTTGAACTCATTCACATTTTTCTGAAAATTTCAAATAGTATGAATTCCAAAACCAGATTAGGACTTATAGGAAACATTTGGTCTTTCCAAGTCATGGAAACACTTAATCTTATTGAGTAAATGAGCATAGACTAAAATTAATTTTTTTGTTTCATAGATAATGCCTTTAAAATCTTAGGTGAATCATTTTATTTATTCTTATAAGCATTAATATTCTCTTGTTGAACAATGTTAACAATCAGTAACTTTAGAAGGTATATCTCTAACATATAGAATTTTAGTTCATTAAGAACAATTATTATGTTTTTTGTACTAGTCCAAGAAGTTTCATATAATATTTAGGATTTATCTTATGGTTATTTTTGTGGATGATGATGACATTTATCTATAACAAACGCTTTTATTAGATAAATATTATGTTTTATGTATATTTAGGAATTTTATTAAATGTGGTCCCATAAAAATGATGGACACTTAAATTCATCATCTTGTTTAGTTGGATAAGATCCATATTTCATTTATCAATGAATCTTCTTTGTCATTATTCTCAATAGAAAGTTATTTAGGTAGACCATAATCCCAATCATATCATATATGAATCATGGATGTTTGATAAAATAACTCTTTATCCAATCCATCATATGGATAAACTCAACACCATTCCTCTAGTACACATTCTAAGGGTTTCCTGACTAAGTGTAACCAAAATAAAATTCCAAAAATGAGGCACCAAACTCTAAGAGTGACCTCATTACCTTCTTTACTTAAATAAGATAATTTAGGGACATCCTGCATTGGCAGAACCTACTTGGTTTAACAATCAATGTCTTGAAAAGTGTTTACTTTTGTAGGAATCTAATACTTAATATTTTTAAAGGGGATTTAATCTCACAATAATATCTCATGTATTCCTTTACTTATATTCATGGTTCTAATGATTTAGTTTGGAATATTATTCCTTCCACCAAATCAATATGATCAAACCATATTGATGTGTAACTTTTTACACATCTTTTAGTTAGTGTTTCTAACCAAAATTAAAATCCAACTATATTTATGTATATCTAAATTCATCCCATGAATAAGGTACATGAAACCCATCCATTTAAAGGCTTATAATAATATGAAATCAATAATCTCTACAAAATTAATATTCGAGTGATAAATAAGTAGCCCCAACTTTTCTAAAAAAGGCATAAGACTCCTGGACAATGTGAAATATGACCCAAAGTCCACCTATCCAAGGATACTTTAGTTAAGAGAGGCCTCAATTTCATAATAATTATAACATGTAATATGTATAAACTATGATAAACCCTTAAATTCAATCTCATATCAAAGTATAAGCTAAATTCTAGGCAAATAAAACTAAATCAATTACCAAAACTAGCATATAACTCCATATATGCATGTATGACAATTTATAGAATAATTTTAACACTTTAAACCATAAAATGAATTTATTTATAATATAAAAATTATAACTACGAATCCAATAGGTAATAATCTAAACAAATAAATAATTTCATATATTTATACATGAGAAACAATTTATACACAATTCGTAAATTTGGAAATTATAAACACTTTATAAATTACCCATGACTCATGGAAATTCTATAATTAGATAAATATAAAATCTTTATATTTATATCCAAAATGAACTCCATTATATTATAAATAATTTTCATAAAATATATGATAAAAATTTAAATATAGATATTCTATATTCCAAATTTATTATCTAAACAATTTACACAATCTAAATATCACAAATTTAATCTAATTAAAACCTTGATCTTATCAATAATCTAAACTACAATTGATATGGTTTAAATAATTTCTCAAATAAAGCCTTCTTAAATTAAAATAATTAAAATTAATAATTATGAACCATACATTATTTAAATATAAGCCCCTTTATATTTTTCCTTATTTTTTAATTTATAAATTTTTTATAAATTAAACCTATAATTTCCATATAAACACTTATATGTCATAACATGTAATATAAAAAATATATTTTAATATTAAAAATTAATATTATGGAATATTTATGTAATAAATGTTTCACAATCATTTAGTAAATTATTTACAACCAATTTATAAATCATTAATTTTTAAAAAATTTATAAATTAAATAAACACCCAAAAATACCCTTTTTTATGATTTATAAACATTTTATAAACCATATGATGATTTTTATAATTGAAAATATATAAAAATTAAATTTTCTACATATATTGTATTTAATTATATATCCTATATCATATGGTGTGTCTTGATTATTATCTATTATGCATTATGATAGATAATCTTGGTCTTCCATATCACCTCCAGTGACTAAGGATTTATATTTTATGATAGGATGAATATCATCCCTATGATATGACACTCTATTTTGTGAGGCACAACACTATCCTACCATATTACCCAACACATCAAATGCTACAATATGTATAAAAAAACTTCAAATATGTTGCTATTTATGATATCCAATATTTTATACAACACACATATCACATACTATGACATCCTATGTCATAAGGAAAACTGTAGGCCAATTTCTATATCGTATTTAATGATATTGATTATGATATCCAATTTACAAAGGGAATTCTATATCGCACCTTACGATATGCAATACAATATCGAAAATGATTTCAAATTTCATAATTTTAAACATGATTTTGAGAATCAAACAACATGACATGACTTTGATACCATGAATGTGTTTATAAGGTGGTATTAACTCTTAATCAAATCAGTGAAAGAAATTTGAAACCTTATTCCAAGATCAACCAAGAAATAAACCAAAACTATGCATAAATAAAATTAAGAACATTTGTGTGTAACTTACATTGGTGATTTCCACTACCGTTGTCTTCATAAATATGTTTGAGGAAGACCACTCAATGTTAACTATTAGACTCACTTCTCTATGGATTATCCATGAGCTAAAATGAGTCACCCATCATATTGGAATGACCTTCCCTAATCCCACAATATGTTAGAATCTTTGGAGGAAAAGAAAAATAGGAGGAAAAATGATTCAAAGGGAGAGTGTTTTTTCCATAGGTTTGAAAAGTATTTACATATCCATTCCTATGGAATAAGACAACTTATGTAGCCCTTACTAAATTTTAAATCCACTACAACATTTACTCATGTGTTACAAAACACATGAGTAAATATTTAATCATTCATGCATACATTAAATGAATGCATTGTTTATTCTCCAAATGACCCATCTTATGAAATGTTAATATTAAATGAAATCCCACATGAAAATCCATCTTACAATGCATATTTTTTGGTTTCTTGATGAATTGTAGGGTGAAACCAAATATTAAAAAATGACTAGATCAAACATTACTATATCCATATATCATATTAAATGATATTCCTTGGTTTTTATTCATCTTGTACCTTATTTTATGCTTATATCTAATATTATGATATAGAAAAAACAATATAATGGTTTATATTAGAATTAAGGCATATCACCATTAATACCATTTTGATGGTATCCTTTATAAGGGGTTTCATATTTAAATTTTACCCATATAAAATGCCAAAAATGAGGCACTTAAATCTTAGGGTCCCCACATTACTTATTTTCTTAATATAAGATAATTTAGGGGAACCCTACTTTAGAAAACCCTACCTAGTTGAATGATTGATATCTTTACAAATGTTTTCTTTGGAAGAAATATGACATAGAATTTTTAATGGAGATTTATTATCACAATATTATCTCAATTATTGAATTTACATGTATTCACACATTTAAAGATTTAGTTTGAAATCTTATTACTTCCACTAAATCAATATGTTTAAAACATATTGATGTGCAACTCTTTAGAAAACTCACGACTTAAATTTCTAACCAAAATTAAAATCCTACTATATTTATACATATTTAAGTGCATCCCATGTATAAGTCACGTTAAACCCTTCCATTTAAATTCTTATAATCATATGGAATAATAAATCTCTATAAGATTAAGCCTAGAGTGATACATATCCAACCCTATTTTTTTAAAAAAAAAATACATAAGCCTCTAAGCCAGTGAACAATTAAACCCAAAGTCACTCAACCCAAGGATATTTTACTAAAGTTAGATCTCAAATCCATCACAATTATTACACCTAGTATGTATAAACTATAACCAACATTTTAATTTATGATCACAACCTAGTTCAAGGAAAAATCAATGTAGGAGAAAACTAAATTAATTATCATACATAGCTTGTATGTTTTTATAAGCACATATGTCAGTTTATATAAGTAGTTTCTCAATTTAATCTAAAGAATACATTTATTCATAATATGGTAATTATAACTTTGAATAAAATATAGAATAAGATAATTAAATGAACAATTTTATATATTTAAATATGAGATAAACTATTTATAAAAAAATTTATAGATAAAGCAATAATAAATTGTAGGACCCCAAGAGTAGTCCCTCTATAAATAATATTGTCTGCTTTGGGAAGGCCGACCTCTTTTTTTTACTAGGGAGTCCCACCCATGCTTTTAAAAGGCCTTATTGATGAGGAAGGGGATAAAAGGGACGTATATTCATGCCAAAACCCCCTCCAAGCCCTGATTTGGGACTCATGGGCATGTGTCACAACATGATACTCTATGGTCATGCTGTGACACCCTATTACCAAGTAGCAGGGCGATTATTCCCTTGTCATGTTCACCTTTAGGGGAAATGCAGCTTTAAATTGGGCACATCAATCCCCCCCTCAGAACTTTCCCTAAATAATTGAGGCTTCACCAAGCTCTGATACCACTTTTAGGACCCCAACAACACTCCCTCCATCAACAAAATTGTCTGCTTTCAGAATCCCAACCCCATAACCTTGTTTATCATAGGTAGTCCCACCCATTCTTGGGAAAGTCCTTATTAATGGGGAGGGGGAAAAAGGAATTACACTCAGTCCTAAACCCCACCTAAGCCTCGATGCAGAACTCATGGGAAAGTGTCATGGTGTAAAACTCTATGGTCACACTGTGACACATTGATGTCAATCATGTAATGGATCGGACCTTCAATCATGTTACTTTTTGGGAAATATTATGATTGAGGTGTATGGGGGAAGTTTGGGGTGTTTTTGAGGTGAGCGGTAGCACCTTGGTGGCATCACCCTTGTGGTGGCACCTGGCGGCAACACCCTGGTGGTGGCACTTGGCGACAACACCCTAGTGGTGGCACCCAACAATAGAACCCTAGCAGTGGCACCTGATGGAAGCACCCTGGTGGTGGCACCTGACAACAACACCCTGTCAGTGGCATCTGACGACACCACCCTGGAGGTGGCACTTGACGATAACATTGGTGCACCCTGATGGTGACACATGACGGTGTCCCCTGCCTATGGAACCCTGGTGGTGGCACCCCGACGCTGGCGGTGGCACCCGGTAGTGGCACTGGGCGGTGCCACCCCAGTGGTCACACCCGGGTGGTGGAACTTTCCAATTGTACCTCGGCTATGCTCCGACGGTGGAACCCCGACGGTGACACCCCAGTGGTGCACCCGAGTGGTGGTACCCTGGAGGTTACACCCGACTGTCGCACCCAAGTGGTAGAACCCTGGCGGTGGTACCCCGGTAGTGGAAACTGACAGTAGAACCCTGGAGGTCGCACCCAAGCGGTCTCACCTGACAGTAGCACCCCAAAAATGACACTGGGCAGTGGCACCCGATGGTAACACCCTGGTGGTAGCACCTTCATGGTCGCAATGGATGGTAGCACCCTAGCCGTCACACCTAATGGTAGCATGCTGGTGGCAGCACGGGACGGTAGCACACTGGTGGCATCACTCGACAGTAGCATGCTGGCGGTAGAACCCGATGCTAGCACCTGGAGATAGAACCTAGTAGTAGCACCCTAGTGGTAGCACTCTACAATGTTCCCAGTTTTCCAAAAATTCATAGATTTTCCCTTTTTGATGTTTCTTTGACGGAAAATGGTTTTAATGCCTTAATTAATGAATTTTAATGCCATTTTAAAGAAGGATAATTATATCCTCTATTTCTTTAAAGTTTGGAGACTTTTTAAATGGTTCAACCCATGGTTTTGATGAGATCTGCCTTTAATGGAAAATTATAACTGTATCTAATCCCACTAGTTTCAGATCTGATCTATCTAAATAGAATATCCTTCCTTCTCTCTTTCTAAATTTCTTTCTCTAGAGATGAGAGGTTATAGAGGCTTTTCCCTTGGATATGTGAGCCCTATTTCCAGTTTTGGTTTGAGTTATCCCCCGTAGGTGGTTCCCTCTTGTGTGTGCACCCCTTGTTTTTGGTGAGACAAGTTGGTGTAAGGCTCCTTTATTCTAGGTAGTAATTCCTTTGTTTCTCCTCTATGTGTTTTATGTGGGTAAGGGTGCTTATATTTATCTATATAGAAATGGTTGTGTCTAAATTAATAAAGATAAATGAAGTGGTTAAATGAATTTGGTAAGGGGGTGGAGGATGTTTTTCATACTTCTACAAATTTTTGATATTTTGATATTGGATCTATCCATGTTTTTCTATCACTGAAAGTTATGGTCGCTGGAAGTCCCTGATTTTGTGGTTTTTATATATGATATGATTTCCATTTTGTGTGATTTTTGTGACAGCACTGTAAATAAATGGTTAACCACTTATACTTAGGATAATGAATTGGTTGCACTAGGATATATGACTTGTGTGATAACACCCTTAAATAAAGAATGAGAATTGAATGAAATCCCATATTCCCAATTTTTAAAATTCTATGTGTGTGTTGTTACATGTTTTTGGATGCAGCTGTGTGTTGTGACTTGGTTGTGTTTATGTGATGCTTGAGTGGTGGATTTATTTTGATGTGTATGGTGGCAGTGGATGAGATGTGGTTGTGCAGTGGGGATGAAATAATGGATGTGATGTGGTTATGAAGGAGGGGTGCGAAGGTGTTTTTGTTATGGTTGTGCAGTGGGACTGCAAAATTGGTTGGAATGTGATGGAAGGTGGAAGTTGAATGTGGTTGTTGAGTTACGATGCATGTTGTGTGCTGTGTTGCGATAGTTTCTTCAATAGTATTGGAATTAACATGGATTTTCTAATAGAAGAATAAACTATAACATGGTTTTGTGGTTTAAATGGTCATATGTTAAATATAAATTAATGGGATGGAAAGTTTTTAATGAACTGGGTATTTTAATTAAATTGGGTTGATAACATATAATCTAAAAATTGGATTTAATTGAAGATGGTTTGAGGCTTATGGATTTTTGTGGGGTTTTGTGCATTTAGAGGGAGAAGAAAAGTGGGGGAAGTTTGTGAGTTGGTTGGTACCTTTGTTATGAACCCCTAGGATTGGATTATGTGTATCTATTATATATATATATATATTGTATTTCCTTGTGATTTCTTTATGTGCCCCACCCATGCGGAGCACCATGTGATGACACCCATATATATATATATATATATATATATGGGGGGGGGGGGTGTTTTTTCCAACATCCTGATGGGAGGATGGATGGATGACTACCTGCTCTTCCCTACTCCCTCTTCCAGGCATTGGTGATATGCACAGGTTGTGATGGCCAGAAGTAGAAAGTTCCAATGTCTATATGTGATGTGATGAACTAGGTGTCTTTGGGTGAGATGTGATGTGATCACTTATGGTGGGGTTTGTCCATGGTAGGAGGAGGGAACGAGTTTTATGTCCTTCATGTTCACTATACCCTATTACGCTGGTTATCAGATGTGTCATGATGTGATGACCTAGGTGTCTGTGAGCAGGATGTGATGTGATGTGATGTTATGCAGAAGTGGTGGTAGCACTAGGACGTATGAGTTGGAGTGTGAGAGAGGAAAATCAGTGGGAAAGCGGTGCGGGGTACCCTTCATCGATATGTTTTATATTACATTATTATACTCAAATGCATTATTTGGTGAGTGAGCTATGGTGAAGATTAGTTTTGTTAGTATACCTGTGTAGGTTCTGTTTGGTTCAACTATTTTCTAATGGGTGCATTAGTATTATCTTTTCATATGTTCATGAAATATTTTGGTTTTTCCTACCGAGTATACCTATATTCTCACCCTACGTATATAAAAATATATTTAGGATTCCAGAAGGACTTCATGGACCATTCTAGACATTACTAGCTCGAACCTTTGGACAATTTCTATGCTGCTACATAGATTTTCGTTTGGGTATTTACTTTGGATACTTTTACCTCTATAAGTTTTATTTATACATGCATTTTGGGATGATTTTGGTTTCTTTTTATATTATATCTTGGAGTTTCTTATGGATGATTCATCTTATCTCATAATTCGACATTATTATAGAGGGTAACACCTCCCATTTCATAAGATTTTTATACATTCAGTCCTATTCACCAACCCAGGGCCTACTAGAGGTGGGACTCGAGGGTTATTATCTATCTCCCTTAATTGCAGTATCTTTGGTGGGAGAGATTTGTGATAGAGTGGTATCATAGGTGATGATTAAGAGATATGATGAAGTTTGGAGTTAGGCACAATGAGGATTTCATGGTTTTGTATGGAAACAATGCTAGTTGACCTAGGTGCGTGACATAGGTTAGGGAGACCAGCTTGGAAACATGATTTTTGGCCCTCCCATGATCCTCTGTATGGACTTTGAGCTTATTTAATGACCAAGTGAGGTGAAACCGCTTATAAGGTAGAGACTTAGTAGAGGTACATGCATCATGATGACTTGTGTTATTATTTGAATTGGGTGATTTTGGATCTGGGAAAGTTGAAGTATATTAAAATTAATTAAATAAAACTTAATAAAATTCCATACTACCAAGATTAGGAAATATTTGTTTCCATTTTTAGATATAGATCCCATTCATCATCCATGTGTGGCTCAGATAGTGGAGGTTCAACAAGATGACCCATTTGATCACTAAAGGGTTGATCTGGTTGAGGATTATGATTAATGGTAGAGGAAATTGTGATATTTTCAGCGGTAGGATTTGGAGAAGTTTGAGGGTATCATTTCTGATGTGAAGGAAAAGAGATGGCTAGAGGAGTTGGAGATCGGTTTTAGTTTGATCTAGGCCCTGATGAAGTACTGGGTCCCCTTAATAGTTATTCAGATGCAAGGAGTTGCGATTCCATGGTGGATGTTGTACCTTAGTAAGATTAAGAGGGGATATGTTTCATGTTTTGACTTTTAAAAGGAGTTCTAGGCAGAGTTCCTTTCATCGACCATGAAGGTTGTGAAGAGGCAGGATCTACTCTCCCTTCAGGAGGGGAGTATGTCTCTATGGGATCTTGGGATCAAGTTCAATGACCTTCTACACTTTCCCCATATCTTTTCCTATATGAGGAGTCCTAAGAAAGGTGTCTTGAGGAGGCACTCCATCATTCAATTTAGTATGCAGTGTCCCCCTTTACATTTCCAACATATTTGAAGTTCCAGAAGAAGGAAATGGTGATCGAGAAGATGCACTTTTGAGGAGGCTTATAGTGAGAAGGGAACCGAAAAACTTCATTAAGGAGTAGAGTTGTTAGTGGTAGTTGTTAGGTGCCTGATCCTTTGAGGTTTCAACTAGCAAGGATTTGACCTTAACAGCTTCTCTTTAGACCTTTTGGGGCTAGTGGTTTCTATTCTCTTACTGGGGAATTCAGACCAGCGTGTTTTGTCTATGAGGTTTATGGACATTATTGGTATTAGTGCCCAATGGCTACTTGAGCTCAGTTTGGTATAGTTATATTGGTTTAGTGCCAGCCTCAACGATAGTTACCAGTGCGGTCATTCCAGTAGTAGGGGAAACAAGGTTATGCTCCACCGAGAGAAGATGTGGTAGGTGGATGTTGACCTCAGGATGTAACTCTCCCTTAGGGACCTCACCTCAAACGTGGTGGTGGAGGTGGTCATAAATAGAGAGGCTGGGTGTGGTTGGTTGTAAGCAGTGGAGGCAGTATCACTAAAGGGTCCATAGATTGTTCAAGGTACGCTAAGTTTATCATGTACCCTTGTTTGTGTCTTGTTTCATTTGGGATATTCACACTTCTTTTTTTCGCCATCTCTAGTCCGTTCTCTGGGAATAGACGTCGTGAGGCTTCTTATTCCCTTGGTGTTGATTACGTTAGTTAGAGGACATACCAACTTGTTTGATGTGTGTTGTATATGTGCACTGATGATGGGGAATCATTATCTATGTGTGGACATTTTCTTACTTTATATACAGTCATATGACATCATCCTCAATATCTACTAGTTATATTCTGTTCATGCTATTATTTATTACTTTCAAAGAGTTGTTTTCTCAGATGTATATGGACAACATGTGGTTTTTGTTAATGAGTGGGGTTTCTAGGTGGGCAGTCAGCATTTAGATCCCCTTCTTTCCTTGGTGGATGACTTGTTTATAGAATCAGTAGAAATAGAGATAGAGGATTCTCTTAAGGTTTCTAGGGAGTTCCTATATTTTTTCCCAAGAAGGTTGTGTCACTAACCCCTCGAGTGACGTTGTGTTCGGAATAGACTTACAGCCCGGTACTTCTATAATTTTTATGGATCTCTATTAGATGACACCTTATGAGTTGTTGGAGTTGAGGATTCAGATATATTATCTAATGCAGAGGAATTTCATCTGACTTAGTGTGTCCCCATAGGGTGATTCAATGTTATTCTCTAAGAAGAAAGATGATAGTCTGATGTTGTGCATAGACTATCAAAGGTTGAACCAGGTGATGATCAAGAATCACTATCATCTTCTAAGGATCGATGATCTTTTCGACCATTTGAGGGCATGTTGTTGGTTCTCCAAGATCAATATGTGGTTTGGACATTACCCTTTGGGGGAGAAGGATGGATATATCCAAAATATTTCCTTTAGATTCAGGTATGGGTGCTTTGAGTTTGTGGTCATGCCTTTTGGTGTCACTACCGCACTAGCTGTGTTCATGGGGTTTATGAAATCTATGTTTTATGAGTTCATAGATTAGTTCATCATCGTATTTATCGACAATATCTTGATCTAATCAGAGTTAGAGGAGGATCATGTTGATCATCTTAGAGATGTCTTGCAAGTTCTTCGACTCTACCAACTCTTTGGGAAGTTGTCCAAGTGTAAGTTTTGGAAATGAGAGGTGAATTTCCTTGGGCATCTGGTGTATTAGTAGGGTGTGACAGTGGAACCAAGAACATGGAAAAGGTTCACAACATCCTTGGTATCATGAGATATTAATGGAGGGTTTTTTTTTGATTTCTCTCGAGTTGCACCCCCATTGACAACATTGACTAGGAAGGAATGGGATTTTATCTGGACTGATCAGTGTCAGAAATCATTCAACTATCTGAAGGGGAAGTTGGTAAGTACTCTAGTGCTTCAACTTCTGGAGGAGGGTGTGCTGTTAGAGGTTTTCCATGACATGTCCCGCCTGGTCTTGGGATGCGTCTCGATGCAGCAGAAGGTATTGATCTCTTATGGGTCTATGTAGTTGCTCCCTCACAAGCATAACTATGACACCAATGATTTAGATATAGAAATATCTATATTAGAACTGAATTTTTGGAAACATTACCTCATTAGGGAGTGATTTTTAGTCTCATAGATCAAAATAGTTTGAGGTATTTCTTTTATTAGTATGACTTGAATATGAAATAATGGAGGTGGATGAAGTTTCTTCAGGACTACAATTTTGATATCTCCTACACCTTAGTAAAGGGGAATTTTTTGGCCAATGATTTGAGTAGAAAGTCACAAAATGATACTGATCAAGAGTCTATGGATGATTGGAGAGCAATGGAGGAGTTGAAAACCATGCACTTAGATGCAAGGGTGGTTGATGGATGAGGTTGCTTGTTTTAGATGACAGTGTAGTCTTCTTTGTTGTGGAAGTGGAGTCTCAGTGGTGAGACTCAGAGGAAGAGGTGATGCATGACCATATTGGCCATGATGATGCTCCTGAGGGATGGTTAGAAACCAGATGATGTTTCATGGGTGGTTTTTTATTCTGGTAGCAATGCGTGAGAGAGTCCATGAGTTTCATAAATCACATTTAGCGGTACACCCATGAGTTTTCAACATGTACCATGGATTGAGGGTGTAGTTTTGGTGGTCTGTTATGAAATGACTAGTGGTGGAGTTTTTGGCTCGGTATTTGGTTTGTCAACAGGTAAAGGCTGAACACCATGTTCTTGTTGGTTTGCTGCAGCCCTTGGATGTTCTTGAGTGTAAGTGGGATGAAATATCAAAAAATTTCATCATAGTTTTACCTCGAGATATGGGAGTTTGTGATGCTATCTTGGTAATTGTAGATCAGTTAATGAAATCAGTTCACTTCCTAGAAATCAAGGAGTTAGGCACAGTGGATTTTTTGGAAACAAGGTATGTAGATGAAGTGGTGTGGCTGCATGGAGTCCTAAGGTCCATTATCCCGGATCATGATGCATATTTTACCTTGTGAGTCTGTAGGGGATTGTAGCATGATTTGAAACCCAGTTATTCCTCAAAACTACTTTCCCCCCTCAAAAAAATGGGAAGATGGAGCAGACCATCCAGATGCTAGAGGATATGTTGTGGGCATGCATCTTGGACTTTGATGGATCTTGACTATGACACTTTACATTGGTTGATTTTTCTTATAATAATATCTATCACTATTCCATTGGCATGAATCCATTTGAGGCATTGTATGAGAGACTGTGTTATTCTCTATTATGTTGGGATGAGGTTGGGGAGTTAGCAGTTTTTGGTCTCGATGTGGTGTAGAGAACAATAGAGAAGTTTCATCTTTTTCACGAGAGGATGAAAGTAGTGCAAGATAGACAAAAGTATTATGCCGATCACAGGAGGAGGCCCTTGGGTTTTGACGTTGGTGACCATGTTTTCTCGAAGGTTTTCTCATGATGTGGGAAACAATGGTTTGACATGGAGATTAAGATTTCTCCCAGGTTTGTTGGGCCCTTCAGTTAGTGTGGCCACCATGTCTGGAGAGGATCCACAACATCTTCCACATCTCTCAGCTTCGTTGGTATCTTCATGGTGACTCTCATATCATTGACTGTGGAGAGTTGGATATCAAGGATGATGCAACGTTCATGGAGCGACCAGTAAAGATCTAGGATCACCAAGACAAGGCATTTCATGGATGAAACATTCATCTGGTTAGTGTGTTGTGGAGGCATGGTGGCCTAGAAGAGAGTACTTGGGAGTGAGATATGTAGATGCATTCCCAATATCTGAAGTTTTTTTTGAGTTTTTCCTTTAATGTTTTTCTTGTGATGTAATGGTTGGTGATTCTCGCTCAAATTTACCCAAGAGATAAAGGTAGAACGGTCCTTGTAGTCTAGCTTGGGTTATCGAATCCACAGAGACCTAAGAAGTAACCTATAGACACGCACATTCTAAGGATTGTTTTTGGTTATGAAGTGGCCAACTTTGGGTTGATTTTAGATGGGTTTAAGTGAACTCTAAGATAATTAAGTGATTTCAAATTAAAATAATGAGTTGATCCTAGGTTATCACTCGGGGTGGGTTGGACGTATTTTCTTTTTAAGGATTTCAATTTCTTAAATTTGAGATGGGTTCATTTAAGGAGATAAAACAACATCATCACTTACTGGTTTAATGCCTAAAACCTTTAATATTAATCACCTATACACTTGAAGGATCAAGGTTTTGAGCACTTCAAGGTAAAGGTTCGTATTAGCACTTGAAGTGTGTGGCCTTAAATTCAACAAGGACGATGGAGTTTAAAAACCATCAAATAAAAATCTCAATTAAAGAAGTGATTATACATTAATGAGGTGATAAATAACATCCAATACAGCCCCTTGATACTCCCTTGGATCAACCCATAAGTGGGTTATCCCTCCATTGATCCCATGGTTTCAATGGAAGCGGAAAGTAGACTCATGAGGGAGGAAATGGAGAAGTAAAAAAAAACGCAATAAAATAACAATCACTCCACCGTTGTGTGATAATATCACAAGGTTTGGTATGAAAAAGTTCACACCTTGAACCAACGGTATCAAAGTGATAAGTAGAAGAACAGAATAATAATAGAAGAAGAACTTTTATTAAGAAAAAAGGATGAATTAAAACAACTTACATGTGAAGGAAGAACATTACAAAGAGAAATTGGCAGCATAACATTAAGATGAAAACAAGCTCAAAGATCCCTAAATACTCCAACACCACTGCCTTAAATAAGAATTTTTTGATCCCTTGGGTCTATACTCCAACATTACAAAGCATCTCAATTAATTTTGGTAGGCCATAGGTGGTGGAAAACTTGTGGAATTTGGACTTTTCCACATTTGACCCGAGGTGGCATCCAGCTTTCATCTACCGAACAGAAGAGTTTGGATGACCTTCTAGATGGAAGAATCAGAGTGGGCCATAGAAGAAGAAAATGTATATCCGGATGTCTTCTAACCACCTGTAAAATTTGGACCCATTTGGAGTTGTGTATTACGAGATATGATCAAATTAGTGAGCTGTTTTTCTGGGCTGCAGAATCTGGCCCAGAATTTTATCTCTAACTTGGGACACCTAAATGACCACCATGGATGCCGAATTAGCATTATATCCTGAAGTGTTATTTTTCCTATACATGTCTTATAGCATCCCACAAAATTTGGGATTAATTGGGCCTGTATTTTGGGCCCCACAGTCTCATCAGTGGGCTGGTGTCCAATCTGCCTTCTCCAGAATTGCTTCCTTTCATTTCCAAATATCTCCATCATCCTCCATGAATTCTCCACTGATACCTGAATCAAACATGTTCATATTTAAGTGTAGATAAATTTACAAAAATATAAAATTAAAATATGTATAATTAGATTCCTTAAAATCAGATGAATCATTGGGCACTTCAAATGATGTTAAAAAATGTACCTCATAATAGCGCATTTTAAGAAGGTATTACAATCATAATGTGAAATGATGTTCAAAGTGTAAAATGCACTAAAATTGTGTTTATGAATAATAAATAACACAAATATTATGTATATTAACAATGAATATTAGCCTCATTTAGTGTCTAATCAGTTGGATCATGTTGCTTTATGATATGAGTAGATTTCCTTGGTTTGTTATGTATGATGTGTGATGAATTTATGACATATGAAAAGGGGAGGAATTGATTCCTAATTGAGACGCATTAACTATGATGCGATTAAACCCATGAAGGAAAGTCAGTGCTGCCAAGATCAGATAGTATAATGGCATGGGGGATGGAATTTTATGATTCGTATGTTTGGGTAAGTACAGTTTGTTGGGCCGTTGTTGGTTATTGGGTTGGAATGTTCGATTGGTGGATATGTTTCAGATATAACGAGATCCTTGAGAGGTATCTTGAGGGATGGTTGTTCATACCTTTTTTTTTCTTTTCTTATGGGTTTGTTCTTAAATTATTAAGGGAAAGAATTGTTTGAGAGGTATCTGATGTAACGAGACGGACCTTCTGGCCCATTACTTTGTGGGGAATCTTATGATTGAGGTATCTGAGGGAAGTCCATCATATTTTTGAGGCTAGCGATATCACCTAACAGTAGAACCCTGGTGGTAGCACCTGACAGTAACACCCTGGTGGTGACACCATAGGATAACACCCTGGTAGTAGCACCTGATGGTAATACCCTGGAGGTTTCACCTCACATAAGTATTTGACAGTAGCGCCTGATGGTAGCACCCTGACAGTGACACCTGACTGTAGCACCATGGTAGTAGCACCATGGAAGTAGCACATAATGGTAGGACTGTGGAGGAAACACCCGACGGTAGCACAATGGCGGTAACACCTAATGGCAGCACCCTAGCGGTGGTACTTGACGGTGGCACCCTAGTAGTGGAACCTGGTGGTAACACCCTGACAGTAACACACTGGTCGTAGCACCTGACGGTAGCACACTAGTTGTGACACTTGACAGTATCACCCTGGAAGTGGCACCTGATGGTAGCATTCTGGCGGTGGTACCTAGTGATAACACCCTAAAGTTGGAACATGGAGGTAGAACCCTGGTGGTGGCACCTGATGGTAGCACCCTGGTGGTAGCACCGAATTGTAGCACCCTGACAACAACACCATATGGTAACACCTTGACGGTAGCACCCGATAACAACACCCTGATAGTAGCACCTGGCAGTAGCACCCTGGTGGTAGCACCTGATGGTAGCACCATAGATGTTTCACTTGGCAGTAGCACCATGACGATAGCACTTGGCGGTAGCACCCTGACAGTATCACTCTACATTGTTTCCAATTTTCTAGAAATTTACAAATTTTCCTTTTTAACAATTGTTTGATGAAAAATGATTTTAATGCCTTAATTAATGAATTTTAAAGCCATTTAAAGGAGGATAATTATAACCTCTATTTATTCAAAGTTTAGATACTTTTTAAATGTTTCAACCGTGTGGTTTTTATGAGATCTTCCTTTAATGGCCAATTAAGATGGTATTCAATCCCACTAGTTTCATATCTGATCTTTCTAAAGTAAAGATCCTTCCTTCAATATTTCCGGATTTCTTTATATAGAGATGATAGGTTCCATAGGATTTTTCCTTGGAGTTATGGAGCCCTGTTGTTGGTTTTGGTCTGATTTATTCCTTATAGGTGGTTTCCTCTTGTGTGCGCACACCCCATTTCTGGTGCAGCAAATTGTTGTAAGGATCCTTTATTCTAGGTAGAAATTCCTTCAGTTCTTCTCTATGTGTATCATGTGGGGAAGGGTTCTCATGTTTATCTATGCAAAAAAAGTTTCATCTAAATTAATAAAGATAAATGAATTTGTTAAATGAATTTGGTAAGGGGAAGGGGATGTTTCATATGCTTTTACAGCTTTTTGATATTTCGATATTGGATTTATCCATGTTTTTGTATCACTAAAAGTTATGGTCCCTAGTAGCCCTTATTTTTGTGGTTTTTATATTATGACGTGATTACCATGTTGTGTGATTGTTGTGACACCACCATAAATAAATGATTAACCAGTTATAGTCAGACTAATGAATTGCTTATGCCAGGATATATGGATTGTGTGATAACGCTCTTAAATAAAGAAGTGGAATTGAATGAAATCCCCTATACCCAATTTGGAAAACGCTATGTGTATGCTGTAACATGTTTGTGGATGAAGTTTTGTGTTGTAGATTGGTTTTGTTGATGCGATGCATGGGAGGTGACTTTGTTGTTATGCATATAGGGATAGTGGATGAGATGTAGCTGTGCAATGGGGCTGCAATAAAAGATGTGATGTGGTTGTGTAGTGGGGCTGTGATGGTGGTTGTAGTGTGGTTGTGTAGCAGGGCTTCGATGGTGGTTACAATGTGGTTGTGCAGCGAGGTTGAAAATGTGGTTGCGATGTGATGGAAGGTGGAAGTTAGATGTTTTTGTTGGGACATTGAGTTGTGATTCCTATTGTGTACTATGTTGGGATAGTTTCCTGAGTAGTATTGGAATTAATATGGATTTTCTAATGGAAGAATAAACTATAACACGATGTTTGGTTTAAATGGTGGGTTTTTAAATATAAATTAATGGGCAGGAAAGTGTTTAATGAGATTTATATTTTAATTGGAATTAGTTGATAACAAATAATATGAAAATTGACTTTAATTAAATATGGTTTGAGGCTTATGGATTATTGTGGGGTTTTATTCATTTTGAGACAACAATAAAGTGGTGGAAGGTTGTGAGTTGGTTAGTACCTTTTTTTTGAACCCCTAGGATGAGATTTTTTGTAGCTATTATATATACATTGTATTTTATTGTGAACTACCACAAAACTAGGTTTCCACGACGCCACCCTTTATCAACACTTTTTTTAGTAGCAATGATAACGGGGGGGCCTTTATCATCGCTTTTTTTCCTAGAGTTGATAAACTGTATATTTCAAAAAAAAATTATATTTCATAAAAATAATATATTGATATATAAGTATATTTATATTGATATAAATAGAATATATATTTTTTAAATATGTTTTAGATCGATTTGATATGTGGTAGACGCAAAATGGACACCCGAAGCAGAAGTTATGGCAAACCGGACACCCAAAGCAAAACTTATGACCGTTGGGAGAAATTATGGGACTTTTTTGGAATTGAAGAACATTTGAAGGGATTTCAGTGGTCACCAGAGTATAGATATTTTTTCTAGATTTGATTTGATATGTGGTAGATAGAAAATAGACAAGTAGAGCAGAAGTTATGATTTTTTGAAATTGAGCAACCCTCCTAGTGCCTAAAAACCTAAGAAACCCGTAACTCACTAAAAAAGTCATAACTTCTAATCAGGGTGTCCGTTTGAGTTAAAAAACAAGTAAAATAAAATCTTGTGAGATGAGTGAGAACCACATCAAATAAAAACTGTGATATGATCAAAGAAATAGAAGATATATCAGTTATACCACTCTAAAAAAAACTCCAACTTCAAACGACCATAACTTTTGCTCTGGGTGTCTGTTTGGGCTCTACCACATATCAAATCGAAGGCAGCAAAGATATATACACATTAGGATGACTAGAAAATGTTCTAGTAAATTACAAAACCCTAAACCCAAAAAAACCATCAGAAGGCCTCTAAAACCCAATTTCCGTGTCTGAGACCCTGCCAATTTTTTCTTAAAACAGTAATAACTCTTGATCCATGTTTTTGTTTGGACTTCGCCACCTGTTATATCATATTTCATTCCATGAGATTCGGTTTGACTTGTCACAGAGCTGAAATAGACACCTAGAGCTAAAGTTATGCCTGTTTTAGTGACTCTAGGGTTTGTTAGGTTTTTCAAGCCCCCCATTTCTAGCACTTTTGTCATGTCTACTATTTTTTCAAAAAACTATAACTTATGATCTATCTTTCCGTTCGACCTCCACCACATATAATATCATAGCTCGTTTGATGATATTCGATTTGACTAGTCACAAAGTAGGAACATACTCTCAGATCAGAAGTTTTCATTGTTACCCTAAGTTTAGGGTTTATTTTACTTTCTGACAGTATTTACGGGTTTTGAGGGTTTCTCCATTTTTACCTATTTTTTAGGTTTTCAAGGATTGTTATCATTTTTTATAATGTAATGTTATTTATAATCAAATATATAATAATAAATACATATTTTTTATATATTCACGCATAAAAATTCAATTTTATAAATAATTAATTAAACGTATTTACATATAAAATATATTTCTCAATATATAAGCCTTATATAAATAAAAAACTAATATCCATTTTATTTAAAATACAAATATATGAATATTTATATACCTATATAATGTGTACGTGTATATATATATGTGTGTGCGTGTGTGTGTCTGTATTGACAAACTGATATATATTATCTATATATTCTAAACATATGTATATACATATTAATACATATTTTTTATAAATATATATAAATATGTATAATTATACTTACAGATACACATATAATATATATATATATATATATATATCTCTCCGTGTGTGTGTGTGTGTGTGTGTGTATGTTGTATATATGTATTTATTTATTTATAAATACACACACAAAAGCATATTCTATAAATGTATTTAAAACCGATCTTATAAATATATATTAATATCTGAATAAATATATAAATATATAAATATAACTATATATATATATTAATATATTAATATATTTATATATGGATATATATATATATATTAATATAACTAAATATATATTAATATAAATATATATATGTTAATATAAATATATATTAATATATGAGAAAATATTACTATATATATATATAAATAAATAAATATATTAACAATTGAAGAGTAAATAAATATGGTGGAGTGTTAAAGGCTTAGGTGCGCAGGCAACATGTCCCAAGTTCGAATCCAGGGGTAGGCATGTCGCGCGTGCGGGTGGAATAAGGCCTAGCGCTATTAAAGGGTCGGGTGGGAGCACTGTTAAAGGCTAGGGGAGGGGGGGGGGGGGTTCCTGGGGCATGTAGGTTGAGGTGGGTGGTTTAAGCGCTGTTTAAGGGGGGATTCAAGCACTGTTGAAGCCCCTCCCTAATTTTCAATTTTTTTAATGTTCTTTAACTTTTATCAGTGCTAAAAAAAGTGCTGACAAATGACCCATTTATCAGTGCTTTTTTTTAGCACTGATAAAAGGAGCCTTTATCAGCGCTTTTCTGAGTGCTGATAAAAGGGACCCTCTCTATCTTCACTAAGATTAACAATGTTTTTTTAGCATTGATAAAGGCCTTTTTAGCGCAGATAAAAGCATGTTTTTTGGTAGTGGTGATTTCTTCATGCGTTCCACCCGTGTCGAGCACCATGTGTTGACACCCCCCCCCCACACACATATTTATATATTTGGGGGGTGTTTTTCCCAAAATACTAGTGGGAGGATGGATGGATGTCTACCTTCTCTTCCCTGATCCCTCTTTCAAGCATTGGTGATATGCATGGATTGTGATAGACAGAAGTCAAAAGTTTCATTTTCTACATGTGATTTGATGATATGTAATAGCCCAGGTGTATTCAGGAAAGATTTGATGAGATGAATTATTGTGGGAGTTGTTCATGGTAGGAGGAGGGAACCAAATTGATGTCCT
Organism: Viscum album; assembly: GCA_963277665.1. Classification (NCBI taxonomy): domain Eukaryota; kingdom Viridiplantae; phylum Streptophyta; class Magnoliopsida; order Santalales; family Viscaceae; genus Viscum; species Viscum album. Next base: position 355,350,965 of record OY728151.1, on the reverse strand, counting down.
TCATGTTCATGATAACCAAATACACTTGATAGGAAGTGGAGTTGGAAGCGCAGGTCAATGAGGCCTCTAGGGTGTGAGCTGTTGTGTGAGGTGGGATGTGGTGTTGGGGTACCTGGGATGAGGGATACTGGGTAGAGTTCTATTAATAATTTCATGGTAATTTTTTTAAATACCATAATAGGTATTAGTTAGATTTTTAGTTGTTAATAATTGGGTGTGCCAATTGTACGACTATTAACAGCTGTAGTTTCTAGCTGTTAGGAGGGAGGATATCTATAATATTCCACTTCCCTTTAAAGATGTATGTGGGGTAGGTCTGGGGGGATTCATGACATGTATTCTGGGATTTTTGGCTTCTGTTGGAAGATTTAGAGTGTTAGACCTCGACCTAAGTAGGAGAATTTCCCAAGAGTTCTCCCTCTCCATTCTTTTTCTCCTCCATTTCTACTTCTTTTTTCTTTTTCATCTTATCATCTTTTGATATTTCTATTTCCAATTCTTCTAGAAATAATTGAGGATACTGGATTCTTCTCTTTCTCCCATCTAAATCCTATCAATCAGTGCTTTCATTGAGAGGATCCTAAGAGAATAATTTCTACTGGTTTGAGTGGCTTCTTATCGAGTATATTTTGAAAGTGGTTCTTGAGAGGATATGGAACTCAAGACTCTGCAATGGGAAATAAAACACAACAATAATATTCTTGCATAGTGGAAGGAAAATGTATCGTTGCATCAGAGGAATAAACTTGAACATAAGGAAAATGATACACAATAGAGAAAAAAACAACCAGTGGAACATCACACAACAGAGGCGTTTAGATTGTAGCAGTTTTTTTCTATCCCTACTACTTACAAAGAAGTTGACACACTAACTGTACTTATAATATTTGAAGCAGACAGAAGTAAGAGTCCAGTACGTATGGAGGAACAAATGTGATAATTCTAGGTGAACTTGGATAATATGGAAATGAGTAAGGGGGAGCACAATGGATAATCCATGATACCAGAATTTTATGGAAAAGAACCTATGAATTAGATTATGTAAGTTGATTCATATTTTTCAAGCCATAAAACTCTAGAACAAATGAAGGTACTGATGGCAGAATTGTATCTTCAAGGTACAACTTCGGTTTGAATTTTTTTTGGAACCATGTAAGATCAGGCTTACCTAGATACAATTCAAAGAATCACTATTTATGAGATTTAAAGGTACAACCAAGGAATAACCAGAGGTTGTGACTTCTCATATTGAGTAAGTATCTCAAACTGTCAAGGAACCTCAAACATTAGAGGAACCCCATCTAGAAATTCTAGAAGTAGTGGAGATCAAGTGTGTTGAGGAGGAGAAATGTGTGATGATGCATAATGATCCAATACAAGTGGTAGAAGAGGGAGAAAGTAGTTTAAAATGGAAATAAAGTGTGGAAAATGAAGGACTGAAGTAGTTACACTAGGAAAGGAAGTGTGACTAGTGGAGGTTCAAGCTGCTTCAGAATGATTGACATGAGCGAAAAGAGAGTAAAATGCCATGAAAATAGAGACAATTTGGACAAAAGAGAAAATCCACGACCCTAGCAGTTGCAAATAATTTAGTGAGGTGAGAGTTTATCCTTCTTAGAAACCATAACTTTTGGGAGAAAAAATATAGAGAAGACTATAGTGAATATTGGAAGTGGAGCTGCTAGTAAGTTTAGTTTGACAACAAATGGAGCTCCAGTTTTCTACAGGCGAGGTGTTTTTATCGGTATCTCCAAGTATCATATTATTCTTAAATTTTTTTTACTGAATAATTGTAGGCACACTATTATGTTGTCGATAGCTAGTAGTATTTCAATAGAGATGTTGATAAGTTCACTGATATACGGGGCAACAAAACCACTAAGGGAAAATGTATTTATAGTTTTTTTTGAAGAAAACCAACTTTGGTTCCATGCAAGATAATGCTAAATATGTCTTAAAAGGTGAAACCTATGTATTCTCGATGTCGTGCTTCCAAAAACTAGAAATACAAGCCAAATTTATTTGGATACTACCAATTTTCCTCGTGTTTGAAGGTTATATATGCCAGAAAGGTTTGGCTAATTATACTGCACAATATCAGCTAGTTTTACTTATTTCTATACTTTTAAATTTTCATGCATACAGAATTTAATTTCTCTTTATAGACATAAGAGTTTTTCTCTTGATCAAGGGACCGATTCAAATAGGAGAATCAAATCCTATAGAACTCTTCAGGCGACCTCCTCATCTCGCTACTACTGTCTCTCATCTTGAATTGCATCCAAGGGTTCCTTATGACATTGATATATCAAGTGGAATTGAAATATTTTTGGGTAGCGAATTATCATTCATTTCTTCACAGGAGAATAAGTCTATTGACGATCCATCAAGAAGACTAATGGATGAAGAAGGTAGTTGCAACAATGAAATTCAAAACCTGGAAGCTAAGAAGTGGATCCTAGAAGCTGCTGAGGGTCCTATTGTGCTGGATAAGGAGTGGATCCTAGGATGTTCTAGTGAAATGAATGATAAGAAGAAGATTTGGGATCAGTTCTCTCACCTTGAGGACAATGTGATTTTTCAAGACGACAAGAATGATAGGAAGTGGAGTTGGAAGCACAGGTTAGTGAGGCTTAGGGAATGAGCTGCTATGTGAAGTGGGATATTGTGTTGAGGTTATGTGGGCCGGGGGCTGCTGAGCAGGTTTCTATTAATAGTGTCAGGGGAATTTTTTTAAATATCATAATCATTATTGGTTGGATTTTCAGTGGTTAATAATTGGGTGTGTCATCCGTATGGCTATTAACAACTGTAGTTTCTATCTGTTAGGAAGGAGGTCATCTAGAAGATTCTAATTCCCTTTAAAGTTGGATGTGGGGTAGGGAAATAGGATTCCCGACTTTTATTTTTGGAGTTTTGGATTCTACTGGAAGATTCAGAGGGTTAGGCATCGACTTGGGTAGGAGCATCTCCTGAGAGTTCTTCTCCCTCTCCATTCCTTTTCTCCTCTATTTCTACTTCTTTATTCTTCCTCATATTCTCATATTCTATTATTTCTCTATCCAACACTACTAGAAATAATTGAGGCTATTGGACTATTCTCTTTCTCTCATTTAAATCCTATTAACACTGGTTATGAGATGTGATGTGATGCGATTTTCCAGGTGTTTTCATGTGGTATGTGATGTGATTTGATGTTATTCAGAAGAGGTGGGAGCACCAAGACATACGACATTCGGGAATAAGAATGGTAAATCTATGGTAAAGAGGTGTGAGGTACCCTCCATCGATATGATTCATATTACATTATTATACTTGGATACATTATTTGGTGAGTGAGCCATGGTGAGGATGGATTTGGTTCGTATACCTGTGTAGGTTCTGTTTGGTTCTAATATTTTATCTTGGGTGCATTAGTATGTTCTTTTCACATGTACATGGGAGACTTTGGTTTTTACTACTAAGTATACCTATATGATCACTTTACATATATAAAACTATTTTTTATATTTCCAGGAGGAATTCATGGACCGTGCTGGACATTACTAGCTCAAACCTTTGGACAGTTTCTGTATCTCTGGTTAACTTTTCTTTTGGGTATTTACTTTGGATACTTTTACCTGTATCAGTTTTATTTATACATGCATTGTGGGATGATTTTGGTTTCTTTTTATATTATGTATTGAAGTTGTTTGTGGATGGATCATCTTATCTCCTGATCCTACATAAATATAGAGGGTAATACCTTCCATTTCATGAGATATTTATACCCTCGGTGCTAGTCTCTAACCCAGAGCCTACAGAAGGCAGGACTTAGGACTTAGGGGTGTTAGTACCATGTCGTGGTAATATTTATGGAACATGCTTCTTTTAATTGAGAAAACATAAAAAATTTATAATTTATCCATTCATTATAGAGATTCCTTAATTATATAAATATAAAGTCTATTTATATCGAATATAGAATCCTTCTTACTATATGAAATTTACCATAATATATGATATTAAGTGAAATATAAACATTTTATATTCCAAATATTTTATGTGAACAATTTACATTATCTAAATATCACATATTTAATGTTATTTAAACCTTGATAATATCAATTATCAAAACAAATTTTGATACGGTTTAAATAATTTCTCAAATATGACTTTTTAATTTGAACGATTCAAATTAATAATTTTAAACAATTCAATATTTAAATATAAACTAGTTTATATTTTATATTATTTTTAAATTTATAATAATTTTATAAATTAAAATTTTAATTTCCATATAAATACTTTATATTTAAATTAAAAGTGAAGCCATATAACCTGGATAAAATATTTTAATAATAACAATTAATATTATGTGTTATTTATTTAATAAATGTTTTATAAATAAATAAATAAAAATTTATAAAAAATTAATAATTAATTGATTTATAAACATTTTATAAATTAAAAAACATCACAAGATACCCTTTTCTATGATTTATAAACATTTTATAAACCATATATTTCACTTTATAATTGAAAATTTTGAAAAATTAAAATTTCTACATATATCGTGTTTAAGGATATACCATATATCATATGAAGTTGCTTTTCCTATTATCTATCATACTTTATGATAAATAATCTCAGTTTTTGATATCACTTAAAATTTATAGGGAGTAATATTTTGCGATAGACCGAATATCATCCAATAACACAATGCTCTTTTTTGGATTTTAAAGAGAAGAAACCTTGTTTAAAGAATAGTTTAAAAAATGGTATGTTTCTAAATGGGTTCTAAAGGGTATCTGAAAGTGGGATTTATAAGAAATTAGAAGGAATTGAAATTTTAAGTCGGATTTCATCAAAGGACCATTTGGAACTTTATAAACAAATGGATTGATGCTTGTGAGACCCTCTTGATTTTCCCTTGTGCTTGTTTCTCCCATACAAGGGTTGTGCTTTTATTATGTTATGACTATATGATATTAAAGGGTTTTTTTAGTTTAGGGTGTGGGAGGTGAGGTGAGAATTATTTTTTATGTTTATGATTCATGTGACAACTATCATTTGATTGTATGCTCAAATTCACATTGGTTTGGCCATGGGGAACTAGGAAACTAAGTGGGAGATCTTGATTTATGCTATACTAGTTCATAGCACATATGAGTTAGTGTCCCCACTCTCATGAGATAGGACTTGGTGGGGAGTTCCCCCAAAGTTTAGAGTGTGGGCTAGTTGGGTGGTTTGTTTTTTGGTTTGTATGTAACATAGGCCGACAGTTGGTCCCATGTTATGATTATGTTATTAAAATCACCTTACTTTAGGACCTAGGGAGTTTCCTTTACACTTATTCCTTGAATTATGGTTTATGATGAAGATTACCTTTCATATGTATCCCCTTGATCTTTCTTTTTCTTAGGGAACCGGTTACTTTACTATTGTTCATTTTCATGATACTACCTTGATATATAGTTGTGCTTTCTTGGACTATGCTTGCATTATTTATGGTTGGGGTTGGTTTTCTAAATGGATTTTTAAGATGGTTTTAGAAATTTGATTTATAAAAAATGAGATTTTATAAAAGGTTTGAAATGGGGGAAAATGGATTAATTATGTTCTATTTTAAATCAAAGGACCCCATTTTATGATTTTGAATTATTTTACCATTAAGTGGATATTCCACTTATTCTATTTTTAAAAAAAAGTTTCATTCTTTAATGTGAGAGTATGCAGTTTGGTTTCACTAATTTCTTCTTAAAATGAAAAACCTTTTATTCTACTATATTTTAAACTAACGTTTATGAAATTTTTATTTAAAGGAATTGTATAGACTACTTGGTAAGATATTATTGGGCCTATTATCTCACACCTTGGAAACACACTAGTGTGTGTGTTTATGTAGATCTTATGTTTCATATGAGCTCTAGGTTCTTTTTTAGACTGAATATATTCACTATATATGATGAAAGTTGACCATGGAGGATCCCTAGAGTATTCTACTGGATATCACTTGGTTGGATGTATGACCCAGTGAGCCATGTAATCAAACTATTCTTCATGTAAAAATATTATTTTCATTTTTATTTTTTCCCCAATAGTTTTATATTTCCTTTATAAGTGCTCATGGGATATTTATGATGTTTTCATGAGACTTATTAGGTAATGAATAAATTTGTTTAATTATTTTATTATAATCAATATGTTTTAAATTTTAAATATTAAAATTGTTTGTGGGATATTGAATTTTATGGAAATTACAGTGTCAAGACTCCCTGAAGAGCTATTGTGAACCCCTAAGAAGGAGTTATATATAATTTTATATAGGGAAATTATCCTTTTAATGATAATTTAATAGAGATGTTTGTCTAAAATATCCATAAAATAGAGAGGGGAAATATCTTTATCCCATATCAAGTTAAATTCTAGGCTTAGTGTCACACCTTGACCCTTTTAAATTATTTTAGTTTATTATTTCTTGGATTCATTTAGCTTCGCCAAGGCACGAGTTGAAAATTGGTCTAAATTTTTTGACGTTTAATAATTTTGGTGGGTTTCGGACCCATGCACTTGCACTGTACAGTTGACGGTAGCTGCACTGTGAGCCCAAGTGTCGTGCAGTTGCCTAATGTTTAAAATAAATAAAACTTTATAAAAATAAAATAAGGTAATTTTTTAAAACATGATAATAATGATATTATTGTGTATATAATAATAATGATATTATTGTGTATATAATAATAATAATATTATTAAGAATTATTAATAATATTTTTATCATTTAAATTTTTTATTAATATAATTATTATTAAATTGTTATTAATTTCATTATGATCTAAAATGAAATGCATGAAATTGTTATTGTTGTTATTATTAATATTATTATGTTAATATAAATATTAACATTATTGTTATTATTATTGTTATAATTGTTGTTATTATTTATTTTATTACTAAGGTTGTAATTATTATTTTTATTATTATAATATTATTATTATTGTAATAATAATAATATTATTATTATAAGAAATTGAAAAAAAAGAGAAAAGGGAAATGAGGGTGGAACCCTAGAACCCCCCTCCTTCATGCTACGACGCCCCCTATTTGGCTTCACAGTGCAGCATCGTACCTCCATGGTGCACGCCCGTTTCCCTCGCCAGACTCCACCGACACATGCCCCAACTCCCTACCCCTCACACGATGGCCCCTTACCCCCTCTCTTCTCCCTCGTAGCGTGGTGCACCCCTCCCTTTGGTGTGGCCTATATCATGACCCCCAACACAAGCCTCTCTGATAAACTCCCCTGCTCCGGCATGCCTTCAGCGAACCCCCTACCACCTACTCCCCTTGTATGCACCCTACCTGACGCCCCTATTGCACCCCGCTCTACCCTGTCCGACAACCCTTCAGTAAATTTCTTCCTCAGTTTTGGGGGATTTTATTCAACTTAACCGAACCCTATTGTTGAAATTTGTAATTTGTGCGTTTTTCTTAGTTTTTAAGCTGTACGAAGGGACTGCAAAGCTCGGTTATTCCTTCTGCCGAAGCATTGCTGCATTTTCACTTGTTTGAGGTAGGTGAATATGGGTTTATCATTTAAGGTTCATTCCTAAACACTTTTATACTTCAAATTATTTATTTTATTTGATTCACAGCTTTATTTTAATCTTAATTGGTCTGCTTTAGAGTTTATAAATTTTTAGGAGTTGTTAAAAATAGTTTTTTATGCATTTCTTTGAATATTATCATCTGTTTGAATGCGAAAAGTGTTTGATTAAGGTCCAATTTTGTTTTAATAAATTTTTATACATGTTTATAATTTTGACAATGTTTATGGCTATTTTGTTGGGGTGTGTTTATGGTAATATAGTTTGATAAAAATAACCTTGAAGGTAAATATTTAACTATGTCAATATCTATATGTACTTAGCACATTTGATAAAATTCCATTGTTCTTGTTGAGTGGGATTAGGGTTTTTTATGAACATTTAGTTTTAATTATGTTCTAATGTCAATTGCTTGTCTATTAAATTGGTTTGGTGTGTATGGTTTAGTAATTTTATAGATTAGCTTTTGTTGTAAAATGTTTTAAAAAGGGTTTTATGATTTTAAAATGGGTTTTTCAGGTTTTCAAAATGATGTGGAAGGTTGGGTATTGGTTTAAAGATTTTGGTGACTTTTTGAAAGTGGTTTAAAGTGTTTTCTTGGATGTTTGGTGTGCCACTAGATGTTTTCACATCTATGGGTTCACTAGGTGCACACATCGATGTATCATCAAGTGAAGGTGTTGATTTAAATTGGTGCTTCCTTGAAAACTTATTTCCTAAATGGTTCTTATTTTTCTAAATAAAGCTGGGTCTTTTGTGTGGGTTATAAAAATGGATTTAAAGGTGCTCCTCGAGTTTGGCCCATTTGGCCTTGAATCCTCTTTTGGCATGGGTTAAATAAAGTAAATGACATTTGGAAATTGTGTAGTGTTTGGTGTGTATTTTTGGAACTTAAGGGCCTGTTTGGATTAGTGAATATAAGAGAAGTGTTTGCAAGATGTTTTGGGTAAATGCGTTGGATATGTTGACTTAAAGTCCCATTTGGAACTTCCAGATCTAGTGTAACGTTTGTGTTGACTCTTTGAAATGATTGTGTTTAGGAAACAATGTTCCTGCTTGGAAACCATAATGTTTTGTGAAAATATTTAAATGGTTATATGTTATAAAGGCCCGGTTGGCACCTTATGTCACTTTGAAAGTGTGTGCATCGGGTTGACAACTTAAAGTGATTTGTGAAATGGTTTAAAAGTTCATGTGATGTGATAGCCCAATTAGAACCTTGGATGATATGGTGTATACATGTTTTTGGGTGTGTATATATAAATATATATCTAGTGGGTACCACCATATAAGGGATATCCCTTTAGGGGTTATCGTATAGGGTGTCTGTGTTTGGGGTAGTCAAGTGTGGTGATGACAGTTAAGATGAGTCACGCGTGCGAGGGACTCCTACTTACACAACATTACAAAAACTGCCATGGGTTTATGGGAATATTTTAGAGGGCTGAGTGATGGTTTCTGATCATCCCCGATTAGACAGGTTGGTACCCCCTGGATTTTCTGTTAGGCCAGGTGGCCTATGCCACTAGTGAGGCTAGGTTAGGGCAGCCAATTGTTTATTGACTTAGGGGATTCACCATAAACCAGTAGGTGGTTCTGAATTGAGTATGTACAGGGGTATTATAGGGATGTTTAGGATCACCCATGGTCACTTAATTATTTAATTTTCTTGTTTACTTTCTGTCATTCTAGTTAATTTCTTGCTTGCATTGTTTACCTGTTTTATTTTAGCACAGATTTGGTATCTCTTATCATGGGTTTTGTTTATAAATTTTAAAATGGTTTTGGAAATAGTATGTAGCATCTGTTGGATTTTCAAATGGGAAAAACATATTTCTTATTTTAAAATGCAAAACCCTAATTTTTATATTTTCATTTCAAACTTGTGTTAATGAGTTGTTTTTGGGAAAGGAGACATTGGATTAAATGGTTTACTTTCGGAATTCCTAATGAGAATCTTGATTCTCAGGCATATTTTATCATTTCAGTTGTAGGTTACCTTTTCTCAGGTTCCCCTGTCTTTGTTTCTCATTATTAGATCAAGGTTAGTATTTGGTTGGGTGGTAACCTGGAAGGTCACATGAAGGTATGTTCAGTTTTATTTTATTTCCACTACTAGTTTTTATTTTTATCACCAATATTTATCTATTTTTTATATTTTTTTCATTGGAAAAATAATTCCAAATGGTTAAATTTTTATGCCCAGAACTAGTTTCCATACCAAGGGGATTGGGAACACCCTTCAGGACATGTCGCAGACCGAATTTGGTGACCGGTTCAGGGTCGACCTGGTCTGGTTCATAAAAAAATTGTATCAGAGAAGTCCCTTTATATTTGGGGTGTCTAGTAGATGGATATTAGGACTGTCAGGGCTCAGAAGGTAAGTTATAGGTCAATTCCTGATCACCACCACTCGTGAAGAGACCTGAGTTACTAGGGGTAGTCTATGTTTAGAGTCTTTTGTCTTTGTTTTGGATTGAGGAATGACAATAGAGGTGACTCAGTGCCACACTATGACCCCACATGGAGTAGTGACCCATGTGGATCCCAAGTTCCTAGTTCATGGTCCTCTTAGTGTTATGCTTACTTGGGTCATGGCTTACTACCATATCGTCGGGTTAAGCATAACTACTAGTTCCCCACTCTGACAGTTTGGTGCAAGTTAGGTTTTGTTTGATTCCGATTGGTGTGAGTGCCTTCTGAAAATAAAAGTGGGTTTGAAATGAAAAAATTTTCTTTCAAATGGTCTTAAATTGGTAAAGTGGGGTTTGGTTTTTGGAAATTGGCCTTGGAGGAAGGTAGTTTTGGAAATTAAATTCTATTAGTGCTTTTGCAAGAAATGTTTTGGCCGTATTTATATTTATTTGGTTGTTTCTGGATTGAGGTGATATTTTTAATTTTTATTTGGCTTGATATCAGTTTTGGACTCATGTTTTATATGTTGTTCAGAAAATGTTGTCCAGAAAGGTCCCTAAGGTTTTTGATAATTCATGACCGGTTTTTTGTCCTTCTTGGACATTGCATGTCCTTCACGGTGATCAGGGTTTATTAGAGGCAATAGATTGGCTTGAAGGGGTCGAGCGTGTCTTTAGGTTATTGGGAATTCCTAAAGCTATCAGAGTGCATACTGTTTTGGGTCTGTTCAAAGGTCTAACTCTGGATTAATGGGAGTTGTTCACCCCACTGTAAATGCAAGTTGGGATAACGTGGGATGTTGTTAAATTTTTATTTTTTCTATATGGTTCATACTTGAAGAGGTGAAGATGAAGAAACGAGAAGAACTTATGCGCATTCAACAAGGCCAACAAATGGTGAAGACATATGTTGATCATTTCAAGGAAATTGTGTCCTTTTCTCAAGAGGTAGCGTCATAGGATTTGATGAAGAATTCTATCTTCATCAGAGGTCTTCGTTTAGATATCAAGGAATGGGTCCTCCCTTCCAAGTACTATCATTTCGAGAAGCTGGTGGATGAGGAATTCCTAGATGAGTTAGTATTCGGAGCACAAACGATTGGAAATCTAGCATATCTAGTTGCTCGTGAAGGTTCCCCATTTAGAGAGTAGGGTGTTCCAAAGGGACCTGTTTTTGAAAAATATCCTTCATCGATTCCAGCTTCCAGTTTATTAGATCATCCTCATGTGTGCCACCAGTGTGACCAGTTCGGGCACTCAAAGCCATAATGTCACATCCCTATGAAGACCTTCCATCATTGCGGTTGTCTGGGTCATCTGGAGAATTTTTGTAGGAAGCATCACCTGAATAAAATGTTCTGATCGATGGATATTAGTACCTAACTATGAGGCATAAGATGCTTCGGATATCAGAACCACATCCTCAGGTCTTGGGGTGAAGCTCGCGCATAGTCAGGAGTTGCCGGGGGTGTGAAGCCTTAGTCTGGGTTGTGAGTTCTGTGTTGGTACTAAAACATCTAAAGCCTTTTTGTTCTTGTTTTTATAATGTTAATGTTTTACTGTAATTGTAAGTTCATTGTTTCATTGTAAGAGTGTGATAGAGTTGTTCCATTATAATCTAACCAATTGTACCTATTTAAATGTGGCCCTTTTAAATTGTTAATTTTTCTTGAATTTTTAAGTTGTGATCATTTGGACATATTTAAGTTTTGTGGAATTGATTACTAATGTACCAGTTCATCATTTGGTTTGAGTTTCTTTTCAGAAGTTACCCCTGGCATTGGGGGTTTTTAGCTGGTGTGGAAAGTTTCTAGTTCTGATAATGGTGTTGTTTTTCTCGTGTGATAGAAGTTGGTTTAGATCTGTTGGGAGTTCCCATGTTTCCCCCCATGGGGGTGGTTTGTCTAAGTTTTAAATTCTCATGTTAGGAGAATTATTGTGGTGGGGAGAACCCTCCCATGTTCTCCCCTTGTCCTATGTTATGGTTTCTATTTGATTAGTTGGGTGTGACCTGTGAAGAGTAAGTTCATCTCAAGTTTCTTGATTTTTTTAGATTTTGTAAGGAATAGACTTGGGCTTGAGTTATATTTTGTCTTGGTGACTTTCTGGGGGTAGAAAGTGTCTATGGTGAGGAGAATTGTCACACCCTAACCCTTTTAAATTATTTTATTTTATTATTTATTGGCTTCGAATAGCCTCATCAAGGTGCAGGTTGAGTGATGGTCCAAATTTTTTGATGTTTAATAATTTTGGTGGGTTTCAGACCCATGCACAGAAACCAAACAGTTGGCGGTAGCTGCACAGTCAGCCCAGGTTCCATACAGTTTCCTAATGTTTAAAATAAATAAAATTTTATAAGAATAAAATAAGGTAATTGTTTAAAACATGATAATAATGATATCATTGTGTAGATAATAATAATAATATTATTAAGAATTGTTAATAATATTATTATCATTTAAAATTGTGATTAATATAATTATTATTAAATTGTTATTAATTTAATTATGATTTAAAATGAAATGCATGAAATTATTATTATCATTGTTACTATTATAGTTATGTTATGATAAATATTAACATTATTTATATTATTATTTTTATAATTTTTATTATTATTTATTTTATTAATAAGGTTGTAATTATTGTTATTATTATTATTACTATTATTGTATTATTATTATTATTATTATTGAATTATTATTATTATTATTATACTAAAATGAAAAAAAGAGAAAAGGGAAATGAGAGAGGAAACCTACTGCCCCCCCTTTATGCTATGATGCCCCCCTGTTTGGGTTCACGGCGTAACTGCGCACCTCCCTGGTGCGTACCCTCTCCCATCACCGGACTCTAGTGGCGCACGCCCCAGCTCCCTGCCCCTCATGCGGTGGCTCCTTCCCCCTATCTTATACCTTGTGGTGTAGTGCACCCCTCCCTTTGGTGAGACCTGCAGCGTGACCCCCAACACAAGCCCCTCCGACAAACTCCCCTGCTTTAGCACGCCTCTAGAGAACCCCCTACCCCTTATTCCCTTTGTGTGTGCCCTACCAGATGTCCCTTCTATGCCCCACTCTTCCCTATCCAAAAAACCTTCCCTTGGTAAAATTTTTCTCATTTTTGGGTGCTTTTATTCAACTTAACTAAACCCTATTGTTTTAGTTTATAATTTTTTGGTTTTTCTCAGTTTTTAGGGTGTGCGAAGGGACCACAAAGCTCGTTTCTTCCTTCCATTGAGACATTATTATGTCCTCATTTGTTTGAGCTAGGAGAATCCATGATTATCCTTTCCATTGCATTCCTTAACACTTTCATCCTTCAATTTTTTTATTTTATTTGATTGGTAGATTTATTTTACTCCTAGTTGGCCTGTTTTATTGTTTATAAATTTTTAGGAGTTGTTAAAAATAGTTTTTTATGTGTTTCTTTTAATATTCTCATTTGCGTCAATGAGAAAAGTTTTTGATTAATGCCCAATTTTGTTTCAATAAATTTTTATATGTGGTTCAAATTTTTATAATGTTTATGGCTATTTTGTTGGGGAATTTTTATGGTAATATAGTTTGATAAAAATAACCTTGAAGGTATATATTTAATTATGTCAATGTTTATACATAATTATCACATTTGATAAAATGCCATTGTTCTTGTAGAGTGGGATTAGGGGTTTTTTATGAACTAGTAGTTTTAATTATGTTTTGATGGTAATTACTTGTCTATGAAATTGGTTTGGTGTGTATGTTTTATTATTGTTATAGCTTAGATTTTGTTGTAAAATGTTTTAAAAATTATTTTATGGTTTTAAAAGGGACCGTTCATGTTTTATAAATGACTTGGTAGGTTGGGTATCGGTTTAAATATTTTGGTGATTTTGTGAAAGTGGTTTAAAGTGTCTTCTTGGATTTTTGGTGTTCCACTAGATGTTGGCACATCCATGGGTTCACTAGGTGCATGCATGGATGTGTAATCAAGTGAAGGTGGTGCTTTAAATTGGCGCTTCCTTGAAAACTTAGTTTTCTAAATGGTTCTTAATTTTCTAAATGAAGTTGGCTATTTTGTGTGGGTTATAAAAATGAATTTAAAGGTGTTCCTCAAGTTTGGCCTGTTTGGCCTTGAAAACTCTTTTGGAATGGGTTAAATAGGGTAAAGTCCATTTGTAAATTGTGTAGTGTTTGGTGCATGTTTTTGGAACTTAAGGGTCTGTTTGGATTGGTGAATATAAAAGAAGTGTTTGCAAGATGTTTTGGGTAAATGCATTGGACATGTCGACTTAAAGGCCCATTTGGCACTTCCAGATCTAGTGTAATGTTTGTGTTGAATCTTTGAAATGACTGTGTTTCAGAAAATGTGTGACCATTTGTAAACCTTATTATTTTGTGAAAAGTTTTAAATGGTTATATGTTATAAAGGCCCGATTGGCACCTTATGTCACTTTGAAAGTGTGAGCAATGGGTTGACAACTTAAAGTGCTTTTTGAAATGGTTTAAAAGTTCATGTGATGTGAAAGCCCAGTTGGAACCTTATATAAAATGGAGTATACATGTTTGTGTGTGTATATATCTAGTGGTCACCACTATAGGAGGGATATACCTTTAAGGTTAATCATATAGGGTGTATGTGTTTGGGGTAGGCAGCTGTAGTGATGGAAGGTAAGATGAGTCACGCATGTGAGGGAATCCTACTAACACAACATTACTACAAACACCATGGGTTTCTGGGCGTCTTTTAGAGAGTCAAGTGATGGTTGATGATCAACCCCAATTAGACGAGTTGGTACCCCCTGGATTTACTGTTAGGCTAGGAGGGCTGTGCCACTAGTGAGGCCATCTTAGGACAACTAGTTAGTTATTGACTTAGGGGATTCACCATACGCCTAAAGGTGGAACTAAACTGAGTACATACATGGGTCTTCTAGGGATTTTTAAGATCACCCATGGTTACTTAATTATTTAATTTTCTTGTTTAGTTTATATCATACTAGTTTATTTCTAGATTGCACTGTTTACCTGTTTTATTTTAGCATAGCTTTGGTATCTTTTGTTATAAGTTTTGTTTATAAAATGGAAAATGGTTTTGGAAATAGTATGTATCATCTATTGGATTTCAAATAGAAAAAATAATGTTTATTATTTTAAAATTTGAAAACCCTACTTTTATATTTGTATTTCAAACTTGTGTTAATGGGTTATTTTGGGAAATAAGACATTGGATTTAATAGTTCACTTTCAGCATTTATACTGAGAATCTCGATGCTCATGCCTATTTTATCATTTAAGTTACAATTTCTCTTTTCTCAGTTTCTCCGGGATTTGTTGCTCATTATTAGATCAAGGTTGGTCTTTGTTTGGGTGGTGACTTGGAAGGTCACATGGAGGTCTGTGCAGTTTTATTTTCTTTTTGCTGCTAGTTTTTATTTTTATTGTTAGTATTTATCTATTTGGTTATCTTTTGTTCATGGTCCAAATTGTTCCCAATAGTTAAATTTTGATTCCCCACACTATTTTCCAGCCCGCGGGGATCGAGAACTCCCTCTGGGACATTCCATGGACCGACTCCGGTGACTGGTTTAGGGTCAACCCGGGATGGTTTTTTACACTTAGAAATTCCACTTCTAAAATTCTTTTTCCTTAAGTTGTGATAAATATCATTTATAGGAAGATAAATAACTGTAAAAAATATAGTGCACCTTATTTTTTTTCTAAAAATACAAATACATTTAGAGTTAAATTCATTAAATTTATTCTTGAGGCTTTAGTTCAAATTATTGGATTCCTATTATACTAGAAAAATTTCATGAGAAACTATCTTGGAAGGAATCTAAGACTATTTACTCAAAATTTTTATCCTTAGACCACAAATATAGAAAATATGAGAAAGTTTTTATACTATATTTAATATAATTAAATGGTTATATAATATTCTCTTCATTTCTTTATGTTAGGAAAATCAACACCAAAAATTTTCATTAATGACACAACAAAAGCATTGTTCTTTAAAATGATTTCCTCTTGATATCTGATTGTTATTATTATCATTTGGCATAACTACTTATATTGAAGTTATAGATATGTCCATGATTGTGAAGATATTCCAAGTATATAAATATGGAGTGTGTGGTGTTTTTTACACTTAGAAACAATGAACTTTACTTTTATTGAAAGAAGATAAAGTGATATGTGTTTAGGTGAGGTGGTAGTGGAAATTGCTAAAGAATATCCCACTTTTCTCCCACATCTCCTGTATTAAATAGAACCTTTTTGTGCTATCAGTATGGAAAATCATTGAATTATAGACTCTATTATCAAGATTCTCTAAAACCTTATCATATATATATATATATATATAAATGTGTCATCATCATAGATTCTATCGAATGAACCCACAATAGATGATTGGTGTTAATTTTATTTCACAAAGAGGATACCGGTAGATATTATATGATTTTAAAGCAATGGGTCCTTTATCTCATGAATAAATGGGAAGAAGTAAACCTTATCATGGGTAGAACTAGATATACACTGAGCAACTATTTAGCTAGAAATCTTAGACATAGCCTAGATCTTGGTGGTTATTTTTGTTAGAACATACAATAGATGAGTCTAAAGATGAAACATCCACAGTTCAAGGTCTATTTATGATGACTTAATCTAAAATTGTTGAATTTTTTATAAAGGTTCCTATAATTATTTTATTTTCATTAATGTATCATTTTTATTAAAATTTTCATCTGATTCTATAATATATATCAGGTAGATTTATACTCCTCTTAGAAGATAAGGCCAAAGCCTCATTTTATTCTAGGAAATAGGATAGATTACATATAAAAGTAGACAAAAAAAATATTGGGATGTACTTGGTGAGACTCAAACTTGAGACCTCACCAAGACCCATAGGGACAACTACCACTAAGCTGCACCTTGGGGGATTTCTACTCCTCTTATAATAAATAAGAATTGAGATTTAAATGGGCCTTATTTTTTATATCTATCTTTATTATTTATATTTTTTTTATGATTTCTTAGTCCATGATATAGACTTATATTATCTCATTTTTATAAAGGACTTAATGATCAAGTTTAAATCCCATAATGACTTCTATCAATTAATGATGAATTTTATTTATTCTAAGGAAATTTCTCATTTATTGCAAGGTTAATGAAATCTCAGGAAAGGTTGAGCTAGAACTATTCATCTAGATAATAGAGAACTTCATTATAATTTAGAATCTCTTATTTTTGAAACTAGTGAAGGGAATTCAAGGAATAAACTTCCACATACAATTAATAATTTATTTAAGTCATTCCCAAAATATTTCCCTAGATTAAAACTAGAATGGGAAGTAAAATGATCAATTGATCTTATTATAGGGATGAGTCCAATATAATTACCCTCCTATCATATGAATCTTTAATATATTGGAAGAGAAGGATTCATTCCTCCAATTGTATCACCTTTAGAAGTCTATGTGCTATTTTAATTAAAGCTGATGAGAGTTTTCACCTTTTTTGATTATCAAAAACTCAATTTTGTGACCTTGATGAATAAGTATCAGTTGTATCACAATAATAATATCTTAATCCATTATAGAAGCCATGATGGTTTTTGAAGATTTAAATTTGGTTTGAGTGCTATCACTAGAGGGTTATAGAGTATTATATTCCCAATAATGATTTCCAAATATCATTATATGATTTTTTAATTTCTAGTAATGATGTTTGGTCTAGTAAACACTTATTTTTTATGGTGCTTATGAAACAAATCTTCTATAGATATATTAAAATATTTTTCATTGTTATTGTGGCAACCATTATTGTTTATTCTAAATCAAATAAGGATAATGAGAATCATTTAAATACCATTATTATAATCCTTAAGGATAACTACTTGTATGAAAAAATATCCAAGTTCAATTTTTGGATCTAATATGGGAATTTTTAGGGAATATGGTTTCAGAATAGGTCATATTAGTTGATCCTAAAATGATTAAATCCATTATGTCTTGGAAAAATATAAATAATTCCTTTTATATTATAAGCTTCCTTAGATTGGTAGAATATTATAGGTGGTTTGTGAAATACTTTTCTATGTTAAAAACACCTTTGGCCTATCTTAAGAATAACTGGTTGAATTGAAATTTCATTACTGGTGAGAAATTTTTCTATCTACAAAAATCATAATAGTATGAGTTACATATTTTCATGGAAATATTTAAATATTATATAGAGTAGATGAGTGTAATATATAAATACATTTTATTTTGACCAAACTTATACTATAAGAAAAATGAATGCCTTCACTGATGATCTTAATAGGAAGTTGTTAGTGAAGGTAGTGAATAAGTATAGTCTTGATTGGCTACTGATGAGCCTTTTTCAGATTGGAATTTGAAGGAGAAAGATACAATATTTTTTTGTTCTTATATGAAAATTACCCTTTCTATATTTAACCTAATTATGAATGAAAATTTATATTAGGAATTTCTAGTGAGGTGGAGAGAAATAGTGTGTGGTCTCTTTCATTTGATAAAGTTATTAATTTTAGATAATATATTGTGGTTTCTATTCCATTGAGGTAGGTTGATAATAATTATTGTCATATTTCTCAATGTTTTTTTCAACCAAGTGCTACCAAGATGAATTATGTTATTAAATGTTAGTATAGATGTCTTGGAATTATCAGATAAATTGTTTTGTTTTTTATCATTAACTCACTTGGAATCAAGTGATGAATGAATATAAAAAGAATACAAGCATGCTTTAGTCTATTCCCATTCCTATATGTAAGTGGGAAGAGGTGTATGTGGAAACCATTATTAGATGTTGGATTGGTGTAGAACGATTTGGTTTGGATGTTTGGGTCAAATTCTTGTGGTCCATACTGCGCACCAGGCCGCAAATTCTGCTGGTCGAGCACTAAAGTGAACTTGTTGGGGATTTTAGGGGGAAATGTGCCCCTACTATGGGGATCCAGGGACAGAAGGCCCCCAGCCCGAATTTTTGGAACTATAGAAATACTAACCACTATAGCAGATCTGACTGACTAACACCGACATGGCACTGTAGCAGCACATACTTCCATCTTCCATTCACTATAGCTCATTGGACTTCCAGCTGGTAGCCACTGTATTATTTTTGACTTGGGTGGCCTCCTTTAACTATAGCGATGCAGAAATATTGTGTGGTTGGTGAAACAGTGGATCATCTTCCTCCATTTATAACCCATTTCGGCATAGGGTTACTTAGTGATAAACTCTAAGAAACTCTTTGCAATTGTGATCCCGAATCACAGTGAATATTCTGCCACTCCATGGACGTAGGGATTATTTCTAAACCACATAAATCCTTATGTTCTCGTTTTTATTTCTCTTTTACTATTATTCTAATTGTTTCTTCCTATCATTGTGAATCCTGAAATTTCTGCATCATTAGACTACCTCAAACCACATGAAGATGGAATGTAATTTGGGTGGCCATTGATAGAATGATTAAATGAACTCATTTATCCCTAATAAATAAAATCATAACGTTGAGTATCTTGGGAATATTTATGTGTATAATATTGGAAAACTATATGGTATTCCTTAATCTATCAATTCTAATAGAAATACTTGTTTTATATCTCACTTTTGTAAGGATATTAAAGATTCTATGAGAACTAAGTTGAATATTAGCATGATATATCATCCTCAAACTGATAGCCAGATGAAATGGGTGATTAAAATATTATAGGATATACATTAGTATTGTGTTTTAGATTTTGGGTGATCTTGGGAGAACCATATATAATTGGTTGAATTCTCATAAAAAATATTTATCAATCATTAATCAATATTTATCCTTTTGAATCATTTCATAGTCATCTATGACCCTCCCCATTACTTTGTGATGAATTGGGTGAATTCTCATTAGTGAGACCAACCATAGTACAATATATGAATGATAATATTCAATTTATTTAAAAGAGATTGGTGAAAACTCAAAATTATCAAAAATCTAATGAAAACTATCATCGATGACCATTGATTTTTTTGTCAGTGATCAGGTTTTCCTTAATGTTTCTCCAAGACTAGGAAATAAATGATTGGGAATTTAAAGAAAAATAATTCCAAGGTATATGAGATCATTTTAAATCATGGTAAGGCATGAAGAAGTTTTATATCAAATAACATTATCTACCCTAATTTTATCAATTCATAACATCTCACATGTATCATAGATGAAGAAATATCAACTAGATCCATCTCATTCCTATATTGGAGAGACTTTTATTTAGATAAAGATGCATCATTTTTGGAGTAATCGATCAGAGTTATTGGTTATTATAAAAAATTTATAATGTAGTAAATCTATTTTTGGTAGTAAAAAGATGATTCTAATGAAACATGGAAGTGTGATTCTTATGAGGGAGTAATGTTATAAAAATTTATATGATCAATGGTCATCGTAAGGACCTTATAAGGGAAAAAGGCATCACGATAAGGGGAATTTTGATGACCACGATTTCAATGGAATGAAATTATTTTTTATATTATTTAATTTATTTCTAAAAATCCATTTTTATTGATTTTTAGAAATAAAAAACTTTTTTGGGTTGAGTGGAAATCTTACAACCATTCACCTAGAACAAGACACATCACTATAAACATAAATGTTCAATTTAAATAACCAAAGTCCAGATTCACCATATAAATAGACACTAAAAAAATATAAAAAATTACATCCAAAAGAATATTACTAGTATTTCCATGCTAGGTTTCTGATCTCATGGCCAGGATGATGCAAGATGTTTTCATTGAATATATCTATTATGAAATTATAGACCACTACATCATTATTATCAAAGTAAGGCTTTGTGATGAAATCTATAAAAATAAAATCATGTTATTTGAGAAATAATTTTAAAAGTTCCCCATTGAGGCCCTATAGATATTTCACATTCTTCACTTTATATAGGTCTTCTAGAGACAGATCTATATCAATGTACTATGACTCATTAATTTTTTCCATTGTATTCTTAAAAAATTTAATATAGGTTATTTTCATCCTTAATTTGAATTGGGAGTGAAATAATAATTCTCTAATTATATGTCCTTCTAAAATATCATCTGATATTTTTAGGTTAGTTGTCATAGCCTCCATAATCCCAAAAATCATTTTTACTAGAAATACACTGGGATTTACCAAGTGAGCTTATCGCACTTGATTTTCTCAAACATGGTCTTTATAGAAATGTTGACCCGCTATTTTTAATGAAGGGGATTTTTTATCCAACCGTGTAACTGATGGATTGGGTAGTGATGAATATTGCTTATGCAGCTATGACTTCTTGTCCAGTGGGATGTTAAAGCCTTATAAGTCCACTATAGGCTTCATTCCTCTATTATAATGAGACCGATAATATTCCAAATATAGTACATCATCTATATATTAGAAGAACAATCACACATATCACTTTTCTCAAAATAAATTCCACACAAACTATCTTGTCGGGAGAAAGTCTCTCAAGGTACCCTTACATGATCATGACTTCTATACTAGTGTGTTGGTAAATCCTTCCAAGATAGCTAATAAATTATTTCCATTATTAGTATCAGACTGATAATAGTCATCAGCTAGTATATTTTTATTATTCTCAGAAGCAAAAGACCGTGTATCACTTTTTTCAGAATCACTACAACCAAAGATCACTTCCAATGAGAAATACACTCCAGGTCCAACATATAGGATCACAGACCAATGATATTTCATCTATCTTCTAGAACATGTAGATCCCCCCCATTTCCATCTTTTCCTATTTCACCATCTCCTAATTTATCAAATTTATTCTTGAGATCTACCCTATAAAATACCCCCCAAGTCAATACTATCATTGTTTCCCTATGGTCCTCCATCTACACATTCCCCATCCATCACATGAATGGAATGATGAATATATACCCATAGAGAACCCACCTTATAGGACACATCCTCTGTAAAATCCTTTCCAAATGAAGAATGTGAACCATAGACTAGGTATGGGCCTCTTTCCTTACCATATCATGAACTGTCCTAGAAAACCCATCAATCTAGGCTCCAAACAGACCATGGAAAAACCTATAGAGTGTTCCCGATCCTCATGGGCTAGTGACTAGCACCTAGACATCAAAAAACAAACATATATAATGATCTTCCCAACCTAAAATAACCAACATGACATACATGTAGATAAGGATGAAAATAAAGGATATATACCACAACCAAGATCCAATAGCTGTGGAGATACAACTAAGTCAACAAGAAAAAACTAAGGTATATGTCCATGAATAAAACCAAATACAACCAAAAACACTAATAACTACTCTGGATGAAATGTGTGAAACACCCCACCATCTCACCACTAGCTATCCATGCCCAACTGACATGAAGCCCTACCATATAACTTTAGTGTCTTTACCTTTTCTATATCAGACATAACAATGTCTACACACACCTGATGGTATGTGTAGGGTGTGTGGAAAACAATCCTAGTAGGATCCAACCCATGTGTTCCATATAAGTTATATATCAAATAGTCCCAATATACTCAATATATGAAAAACATGGCATGATAAAATATTTATCACATTTATTTCAAAATCATAGTAAAATTTTTCCCCTTTTCACAGTTCTAAAACAAATTTCTTTTAATATATGTCAAATAACATTTTCAAATGAACTACTTATCAAAGAATTCACCATTTTTATATCAATACTATGACACATTAAAGAAAAAAAATCAAATAACAATGGATAACAACCCTAGGATAATATAAGTTTCGGCTATCTAGGTCTCTCATACCTTAATAATCAAGTTAAGACTTAGTGAACTAAAAAATAATCTAGAAAAATAGGGCCTAGGGAATAGAAGGAAAACCAATGGAATAACCCCCTATAGTGTTATAATATCATGTCCCTATAACATTAAGGCCTAGGGAATAGAGGAACACCCCATGAGTGACCCCCTATGGTGTCTGAGAATCATGTTATTATAATATTAGGGCCTAGAGAATAGAGGAACACAATGTAATGGTTCATGTCCTTCCAGTCCATTACTTTGTCGGTTTTGTTTTTTGGAGGTGTTCGAGGGAGGTTCTGGGAGTTTTTGTGGGAGTTGAAGTTGCATCAGAGTTTCTGTAGGAAATACACATTGTGTAAGTGCATTACACGATGTGAAAGTTGGTTTTATGGCTTCTCTAGGGCTGGTTCATGATGTATAGATTTTCAGGGTAAAATAATAAAAAGGTGACACATTTTTTTTTGGAAAAACTGAATCACAAGGATTACACAACATAAAGGGGATTACACATCGTGTAAACCCTCGATCCATTTCAGTTTTAAAATTTATTTTTTGGATGAATTTTCATTTATTCGGTCATGGATTATTCTTCCTCTCGTTTTGGAAAAACCCTTGGTGCCTCGAGGAGTTCTTCAAGCCATCTTCCTCCTTCTTTGAACCATTGGTCCTAGTAGGTGTTCATTGAAATTTTTTGGTTGATTCATGGTAGGTTCTTCTCCCTTCTTGGTAAATTTTCTTCTATTATTCTCCTAAGGATTCATTGTGGTGATGTTATTATGGTTTAGGGTGTGTGTTGGGATGCGTTTTTAATTTCTTTGGTCATGGTGTAGGTTTATCCATGGTTCCCATGGTGTGGTTGTGGTTTTTAGGCATTCTTCTTCTCTATGTGGTGTGCATCGAGTCGACAAGCTTATTTGAGGTATGGATTTCCTTGTTTCTCCTTACTGTGTATCATACGAGAGGGGTTTACTTTTGTCTACCTATAGGTTATGGTTGTGCTGACTTAATCAAAGATAAATAATTGGTTAATTTAATTGATAGGGGGAAAATGGGGTTTTATTCACATGATTTTACAACCTTGATATTATTTGTGATATTATGAATTGTATGGGATTGATGACCCATTGAAAATTGTGTCCATTGATTTATTTTTTTCACTAAATATATGTGTTGTGATTGCTACTTTGGTTGCGAATGTTGTGATATCACCCTAAATTGGAAATTTATTAACAAATTATATTTGGATAATAAAATGGTTTCCCCAAGATTCTGTCTTGTATGAAAATTCCCCTAAAATAAAGTGGAATGTGATAAAATCCCATTTACAAATTTTTGAAATGATCTTGAAGTGTTGTGATGTGTGGTCATGCTTGTGGGATGATGATGTGTGGTTGCGACATGTAGGGATGATAGTTTGTTTGGCCATGCTTTTGAGGTGGTGGAGTGGTATTTTGTTTGAACATGCTTTTGGGGCGGCGAGGAGGTAGTTTTTTTTCCGTTCTTTTGGGGTGATGGAGTGGTAGTTTGTTTTGATATGATTTTGGGGTGGTGGGGAGGTGGTTATTTTTTGCTAGATTCTTGATTAGTGATGAAATAAATAAATAATTGTTCAATAATTTTTTGAATGGATTGGGTTGGTTTGGTTAATGTAATGGAAATGGTTAATGGATAATTAAATAGTGGGTTGTGTGGTTAAATGTGGTTGATGCTAAATAATGAAATTAATGGGGTGATTAAATGAAATTGGTTAGAAATGTGAATTGGGGTTTGTGTCTTGATGTGTGGTGTTATGAATTTAGAGGTGACAACAAAAGTGACAATGTTGTGAGTTAGTTCGTTTGTTTGTGAACCCATAGGTTGGGCTTGATTTTTTGATATATATATATATATACTTTTACATTCTTGTGATTTCTATACACACCCCACCCATGTCGAGAACTATGTGTCAACACCCATATAGTCATGTAAGGGGTGTTTTTCCCAACATCTAGTGAGGAGTAAAAATGGATGGGCACCCACTATCTCTTCTAGGTAAGGCAGTTATTTTACAGACTGTGATGGACAGAGGTATCTTAGTGCATTAAATGGTGGTTTTGATGGCCCAGGTGTATTCAGGTGAGATTTGATAGCCTATATGATTGAGGGTGATATGTAATGACCCAAGTGTTTTTGGGAAAGATGTGATTGAGCTTGTGGGGAGTCTTCTAGTGGGGGTCGTTCATGGTTGGAGGAGGAAACAAGGTTGATGTTCTACATGTTCAAGATACCCTACTACTTTGGTTATGGTGGTGGTTGTGTTATAGATCATGTGTTTTCGGGTGAGATGTGTTGTGGTCGTGCTAGTGGGGTGGCGAGCCCAGGTTTATGTGGGAAAGGTTTTTTGTGATAGTGTGTGTGGGGTGGTGTGGTATATGGAATATATGGGAGCTCCAAGACATATGAATTTGGGTGTGAGAGTGTAATACCAGTGGGAAAGAAGTGCATAGTACTCTTATCGATGTGATTCTTATTATACTATATTACTTGGATTATGTTATTTGGTGAGTGTGCCTTGGTGAGGTTGGGATAGTTAGTTTAGCTTGATAGTTGATGTGTCATTGCTTTATCTTTACTTTTGGGTATTTACTTTGGAGACTTTATTTTATCTATATCAGTTTTATTTATACATACGCATGGGATGGTTTTTTGGATTTATTTTTATATTTTTTCTTGGAGTTGTTTGTGGATGATCCATCTTATATCCCAATATTATTTATATTATAAAGGGTAATTCCTCCCATATATGATATTTTGATATCCTCGGTGCTAGTCGCCAACCCAGGGCCTACTGGAGGTGGTACTTAGAGGTCATTATCTCTCTCCCTTAATTGTAGTATCTTTAGAGGGAGGGGGTCACGAGAGAGTGGTATAAGAGGTGATTGTTGAGAGATATGGTGGAGTTTGGAGTTAAACATAGTGAGGGTTGCATGGGTTAGTATGGAAATAATGACAGTTTACCTTGATGCATGGCATAGGCCAGAGAGACCAACTAGGACATAGGATTTTCGGGTCCCCCGTGATCCAATACACAGACTCTGAGCTTATTGAACTGCCAAGTGAGATAGACCTACTTGTAGGGTAGAGACCCTAGAAAGGTACATGCATCATAATGACTTGTGTTCTTATAAGAATTGGGTTGTTTTGGGAAATTTTAAATGAATAAAAAAATTAATTAAATGAGTTAAAATGAATCTTAATGAAATTTCATACTACTTGGGCTTTGGAAATTCTTGTTTTCATTTCTACTATGGATTCCATTCGTCGTTCGCATGTGGCTCATGCAGTTGAGGTTCTATAGGCTGATCCGGTTGATCGCTATAGGGTTTATCCGATTGAGGATGATTATTAGTGGTAGAGGAAATTTCATTCTTTCCAATGGAAGACTTTAGGGAAGTATGAGGGAAGTGTTTCTGATGGAGAGACAAAGAGCTAGTTGGAGGAGCTCGAGATCACTTTCAATTTGATTCGGGCCCTGACGGAGTACTAGGTACCTTTGGTAGGTAGTCAGATGTGGGGAGCTTCATATCAATGGTGGATTCTATATCTGGGAGATCAGAAGGAGGAAAATGTTATGTGGGTCGACTTCTAGAAGGAGTTCCAGGCAGATTTCCTTTCACCTAACATGAAGGCAGTAAAATGGTAGAAGCTTCTTTCTATTTAGAAAGGGAGAATGTCAGTACGAGAGATGAGAATCGAGTTCAAGGACCTTTTTCATTTTCCCCAGATCTTTTTTTGGATGAGGAGTCTCGTGCGATACGTCTTGAGGAGGCACTCCATTCTTTTATCCAGTATGCAACAACTCCTTTTACATTGCCGACATATTTGAAGGTTCAGAAGAAGGTATAGGTGATTGATCGGATGCACTCACAAGGATGTTTTCCATGGTAGGGGAACCAGTAGGGTTCTTTAAGGAGTATATTTTTCAATGAAAGGTCTCAGGCACCAAGACCTTCAAGGTTTTGACCGGCAGCGAGTTGACCTCATCAGCTTCTTTTCTGGACTTCTAAGGCCAGTGGATTCTGTGCTTTTTTTGAAAGATTTTTTCCAATGTATTTTATTTTTAGGGTTCATGGAAATTACCAGAATTAGTTACCAATGGTTCCCTGATCTCAGTTTGGTGTAGGTGGATAGGTTCAACACCAGCCTCAGCAATAGTTACTAGTGAGGCTGTTTCAATAGCAGAGGCAGTAGGTTTTTACTTTGCCAAGGGGAGATGGAGAAAGAAGAGGTTGACCTTATGATGTTCCTCATGTTTAGGGATCATAACTTGAGCATGGTCATGGAGGTGGTTATTAGTTGAGAGGCAAAGAATTTGGGCATGGTTAGTTTCATGTAATGGAGGCAGCAGTTCTAGAGAGGCCATAGATCATCAGAGGTATGATCAATTTATTTAGTACCCTTGTTTATGTCTTGTTTGATTCAAGAGCTTCACATTCCTTTTTTTCACCCTCTCTAGCTTATTCTGTAGGAAAAAATGTAGAGAGGCTTCTTGTAACCCTGGTGTTAACTACAACATTCAAAGGTTAGACCAGCTTGTTTGATGTGTGTCAACGGTGTAGACTGAGGCCGTATCAATCCAATGGGGATATTTTCTTGCTATAGATTCAACCATAAAATTCCATCCTCAACATTAAATATTTGTATTCCACATGTTCTATTATCGAATGATTCAAGATGAGAGTCGTGTTTTTATATTTGGATGGCCAACGAGTATTTTTTGTTCGTGAGTGAGGTTTTCAGGTGGGTAGTCAGCATGTGTAGCCCCTTATTTCCCTATTGGATGAGTTTCTGGTGGAATCAGCGAACAATGGGATAGTGAAAGTCCCTAGGGTCGTTGGGGGAGTTTCTGGATGTTTTCCTCAAGGAGGTTGTGATGATACCCCCTCGACATGATATTGAGTTTGGAATAAACTTGTAGCCTGATACTTCTCTGATTTCGATGACTCCTAATCAAATGAATGATTTTGAGTTACACGAGTTAGGGGTTTAGGTAGATGATCTGATGTAGAAGGGTTTTATTCAGCCTAGTGTGTCACCATGGGGTGCTCCAGTGTTGTTCTCAAAGAAGGAGTATGATAGTCTGATGTTGTGTATAGACAACCAGAGGTTGAATCTAGTGATAGTCAAAAAACATTATCCTCTTCCAAGGATATATGATATTTTTGAACAACTTAGAGGTGTGAGTTGGTTTTCTATGATTGATCTATGGTATGGATATCACCAGTTGAGGGTGAAGGAGGGAGATATACCAAAGACTACCTTTAGATGCAGGTATGGAAACTTTGAGTTTGTAGTCATGCCATTCGGTGTTACGAACACACTAGTCGTGTTCATGAAGATTATGAAATCTATGTTTCGTGAGTTCCTATATTGGTTCATCATCGTATAAATTGATGATATATTAATCTACTTGAATTTAGAGGAGGAGCATTACAAACATCTCAAAACTGTCTTGCATGTTCTTCGATGCCACCATCTCTATAGAAAGTTGTCCAAGTGTAAGTTTTGGATGTGAGGGGTGCATTTCCTTGGGTATGTGGTGTCTCAGAAAGGTGTGGAAGTAGACTTGTCAAAGGTTGAAGCAATTTTTTCTTGGGCATCACCGAAGAATGTGGAATATGTTCATAGTTTTCTTGGTCTCTCAGGCTATTATCGGAGGATTATACCCGATTTATCTTGAGTTTCATTCCCATTAATAGATTTTATTAGGAATGACCAAGATTTTGTGGGGATTGATCAGTGCTAGACAATATTCAGTTATATTAAGGGGATGTTAGTTAGTGCTCTAGTGCTTTAGCTACCAGAGGAAGGTGTATTGTTGAGGTGTTTTGTGATGCTTTCCATCTAGGCTTGGGATGTGTACTAATGCAGCAGTGAGTAGTGATATCTTATGGGTCTAGGAAGATACATCCCCATGAGCATAACTATTCCACCCATGATCTAAAGCTATCAAAAATTGTGTTTGTGCTAATGTTTTGGTGACATTACCTTATTGAGGAGTGCTTTGTGGTCTTTATAGATCACAATATATTAATGTATGTCTTTTCCCAGTGTGATATAAACTTGAGATAATGAAGGTGGATGGAGTTTCTCTAGTATTATGATTTTGAGATCTCATAAACCTCCGAAAAGGGGAATTTTTTGGCTGAGCCTTTGATCAGGAATTCATGGAAGGGTGTTGTTTTGAAGTTTGAGGATTCTTGGAGAGTAATGGAGGAGTTGGAAACCTTCCACTTAGATTAAAGATTGGATGGTGGTAGAGGTTTCTTATTTCAAATGATGATGCAATCTTCTCTAATGAATTAGGTGGATGAGTATTATTGGGGAGACTTATAGGTAGAGGTGATGCACGATCATGTTGGCCATGGTGATGCCCCCAAGGGATGGTTAGAGGATGGTCGAAACTAGATGTTATTTCATGTAGGGTTGTTTTTTTGATTATAATTCATGTTGGAGTCCTTTATGAGTTTTATAACTCACCTTTTGCGGTACAATCAAGAGTTTCCAAGATGTACCATGGCTTGAGGGTGTATTTTTAGTGGCCTAGGGTGAAATAGGTAGTGATAGAGTTTTTAGCAAAGTTCTTGGTTTTCCAACAAGTAAAGGCAAAGAATCACGTTACTAGTGGTTTGTTGTATCCTGTGTATGTTCATGAGTGTAAATGGGATGATATCTAGATATATTTTTTCACAGGGTTACCCAGAACTTAGGGAGGTTGTGATGTTATCTAGTTGGTAGTAGATCAATTGATGAAATCATCTCACTTATTAGTGATCAAGGAGCCAGGCATAATGGATTCTTTATCTAAGAGGTATGTGGATGAGGTGGTGTGGTTTCATGGAGTTCATAGGTCCATTATCTTGGATTGGGACACACATTTTACCTCATGAGTCTGGAGGGGATTAAAACATGCTTTTGGAACTCAGTTACAACTCAACACTACTTTCCACCTTCAGACAGATGGGAAAATGGAACAGACTATCCAAACATTGGAGGATATGTTGCGGGCATGCGTCTTGGACTTTGGTGGATCTTGGGTATGACACCTTCCTTTGGTATATTTTTCTTATAATAATAGATATCACTCTTCCATTGGCATGAATATGTTTAAGGCTTTTTAGGAGAGACCGTTTCGTTCTCTGTTGTGCTAGACATAGGTTGGGGAGATAGTCATTCTTGGTCCTGATGTGGTGCAGAGCATGACAGAGAAAGTTCATCTTGTTCATGAGAGGTTGAAAGAAGTGTAGGATTGGTATAAGTCTTATGCCAATCACAGGATGAGGCCCTTGGAGTTCAAGGTTGGGTACTATATGTTTTTGAGGGTTTCCCCTCGATGTGGGGACCATAGGTTTGACATAGTGAGTAACCTTTCTCCCAAGTTTGTTGGGACCTTTGAGTTTTTGGGGTGAGTTGGTGAGGTGGATTATTGGTTGGAATTTCCTCTATGATTGTAAAGGATCCATGATGTATTCCACATCTATCATATTTTTCAGTATCTTCACGATGAATCCTATGTTATTGATTGGGGAGAGTTGTATATTGAGGATGCAACAATGTTTGTGGAACGACCAGTAGAGATCTAGGATCCCCAAGAGAAGGTGCTGCATGGACGAACCATTTCTTTGGTTTGTGTGATATGGAGGCATGGTAGCCTAGAGGAGAGTACTTGGGAGCGAGAGATGAAAATTCATGCCCAGTACCTGGAGTTTTTTGAGTTTTTATTCGCTCTGTTTTTCTTTTTGATATGATTTTTGGATCCTTTTATTTTATGACATGAGCTATTTTACTTGGTTTGTGATGTGTGTGGTGCAATGTGTGACAAATTACTGAGGTATAAAAAGGAGAGTACCTGATTACTAATCAAGACACATTAATTACAATGTGATTAAACCCATGCGAGTGAGTCAGTTCTTCCCATAGAGGATAATATATTGACATGGAAGATGGAATTATCATATTCATGTGTTCGGGATGGTGCAGTTTGTTGGTTGTAGCGGTTGTTGGTTTGGGCTATGTGGAGGTTGAGATATTTGTGTAGTGCTGATGTAGAAGTTTGGTTTTTTAGAGGAGGCAACTTGTGGTTGTGCAATGTGTTTTGTGGATGTTTGGGTTGGTGTGTTTAGATGGTGGTAGCATTTGAGGTATGATGAGATCCTTAAGAGGTATCTCGTGGAATGGTTGTTCAGACCCCTTTCCTTATGGGATTGGTTTTGGATTCTCATGGGTGAGAATTATTTGAGAGGCATATGATGTAATGGTTTGTGCCCTCCTGATCCATTACTTTTCTGGTTTTGGTTGTTGGAGGTGTTCGGGGGAGGTTCTGGGAGTTTTGTGGGATTTGGAGGTGCATTAGAGCTTCTGTAGAAAATACACGCTATGTAAGTGTATTAAAAAATGTGAAAGTTGGTTTCACGGCTTGTCTAGGGATGGTTCATGACGTATATATTTTTTGGGTTAAATAATAAAAAGGTGATAAGTTTTTTTGGTGAAATTGAACCCCAAGGATTACATGATGATAAAGGGGATTACATGACATGAAAGGGGATTACACATCATGTAAACCCCTTATCCAGTGCTGTTTTAAAATTTCTTTTTCGGTAGAATTTTCATTCATTCGGCTTTGGATTCTTCATCCTCTTGTTTTGGGTGAACCCTTGTCACCCCTATGAGTTCTTCAATCCCTCTTCCTCCCTCTTTGATCTGTTGGTCCCGATGGTTCTTCTTTGTAAATTTGTGGTTGATCAGTGGTATGTTCCTCTCCCTTCTCAGTGGGTTTCTTCCATTATTCTCCCAATGATTCACTGTGGTTATATTGTAATGGTTTGGGGTGTGTGTTGGGTTTCATTTTTATGGTCTTTGGTTGCGGTGAAAGTTGATTCGTGGGTCCAATGGTGTGGTTTTGGTTTGTGAGTGTTCTTCTTCACCATGCGGTGCACAGTGAGTTGGAAAGCTTCTTTGAGGTTGGTATTCCCTTGTTTCTCCTTATTGTGTATCATGTAGGTGGGGTTTACTTTTGTCTATCTATGGATTGTGGTTTTTCTAGATTAATCAAAGATAAAGAATTGGTTAATTTAATTGAAATGGGAAATGAGGTTTGATTCACATACTTTTATAACCTTGATATTATTTTTGATCTTGTGAATTGTAAGGGCTTGATGCCCCACTAAATACTATGTCCTTTGAGGGATTTGTTTGTGATAGATATATGTGTCGTGATTTCTACTTTGGTTGTGATTATTGTGATATCACCCTAAAATATAAATTGATTCACCACTTATATTTGGATAATGAAATGGTTGCCCTAGGATTTTGTCCTGTGTGATAACTCCCCTAAAATAAAGTGGAATGTGATAAAATTCCCTTTGTAAATTTGTGAAAATATCTTGATGTGTTGTGATATGTGGCTATTTTTTTGGGATAATTATGTGTGGTTGGGGAATGTCAGGATAATAGTTTTTTTTGTATGTGATTTTGGGGTGGTAGGGAGGTTGTTTGTTTGGTTGTTCTTTTGGGGGGCGGTAGGGAGGTAGTTTGTTTGGCCATGATTTTGGAGTGGCAAGGAGGTAGTTTGTTTGTACATGCTTTTGGGGTATCAGGGAGGTTCTTTCTTTGTTCTAGACACCTGAGTAGTGATGGAATAAATAAATAATTGTTCAATAATGTTTGAAATGACTTTTCTTGGTTTGGTTAATGGAATGGAAACGGTTAATGGATAATTAAATGTTGGGTTGTGTGGTTAAATGTGGTTGATGATAAATAATTAAAATAAAGTAATTATTAAATGAAATTGGTTGGAAATGTGAAGTGGTGTTTGTGGCTTGATGTGTGGTGTTATGCATTTAGAGGTGGTAGCAAAAGTGATGGTTTTGTGAGTTAGTTAGTTTGTTTGTTCATGAACCCATAGGTTGAGATTGATTATTTTATATTATATATATATACTTGTAGATTCTTGTAATTTCTATATTTACCCCACCCACATCTAGAACTATGTTCCGACACCTACATAGTCACGTGGGGGGTGTTTTTCCCAACATCCAGTGAGGTGTACGAATGGTTGGGTACCTGATCTTTCGCATTATCTCTTTCAGGTGAGGTAGGAATTACACAGGGCATGATGGATAGAGGTTTGTTAGTATATTAGATGGTGGTTGTGATAAATCAGGTGTCTTCAGGTGAGAAGTGATAGCCTAGTGCTTGCGGGTGAGATGTGACATCCCAGGTGTTTTCGAGTGAGATGTGACTGTGCTTGTGGGGATGCTTCTGGTGGTGGTCGTGCATGGTAGGAGGAAGAAATAGGATTGATGTCCTACATTTTCATGATACCCTACTACTCTGGTTATGTTGGTGGTTGTGTTGTGGCCCAGGTGTTTTTGGGTGAGATACGTTGTGGTCGTACTTGTGGTGCAGCAAGCCTTGGTGTCTGTGGGTGAGGTGTGTTGTGACTGTGCTTGTGGGAAAGTGTGGTATACATAAGAGATGGGAGTTCCAGGATATATGGTGTTGGGTGTGAGAGTAGCATACCAGTGGGAAAGCGGTTCATGGTACCCTTATCAATTTTATTCTTATTAAACTATATTACTTGGTTTGCGTTATTTGGTGAGAATGACTTGGTGAGGTTGGGATGATTAGTATACCTTGTCTATTGATGTGTTGCTCCTTTAACTTTACTTTTGGGTATTTATGTTGGAGACTTTATTGTATCTGTATCAATTATATTTATACATGCATGTGAGATGTTTTTTTGATATATTTTAATATTGCATCTTGTAGTTGTTTGTGGATGATTCATCTTATCTCATGATCCTATATTATAAAGGGTAATTCCTCCCATATATAATATTTTCATACCCTCAGTGCTAGTTAGAAACCCTGGGCCTACTTAATGTGGGAATCTAGGGTCATTATCTATCTTCTTTCATTGTGGTATCTTTGGAGGGAGGGGGTTATGACACACCCCATGGGTAAACCCTCTACTTAAACAAGGACAAGGCCTCATACAAAACCCCATCCCATGTACCAAATTCTCTCATGTGATATGTATGTCAAAAATTTTCAAAGGGATCAAAACATTTTCAAAGGGATCATAACATTTCACAAATTATTTACATACAATCCTTTTTCCATAAAATTATTCTTTGAAAACCAATTTCATAAACTATTTCATAGTGCTTTGAAATCTCCATTCTTTTACAAATAAAAGGATAAAAACCAGATTTTATCAAAAACCATTTATGCATGTATATCAAGAATATCAAGGATCACACCAATTATATTTTATAAATAAGTTAGAAAACCAAAGCATGTGTTCTTAAACCAATATATAATATATATGGAATCACATACCACACACTTAGACTTGCATGAGAACAACAATGGAATTCATAACCAATATGAATGAGGGATCCAACAATAGTAAGGGGAGGTCCTAAAATAAATATCTAACATCACCAAACTGGAATCCAATATCTATGTGATCGAAGGAGACAAATGAAATTACATACCACAATGATTCTAGATAAATGATTAGGGAAATACAACCTATATATTCCTTACATTGATCTTCCAGTAAGGGTGAACAAGAACTAATATGAGAGAAACCAAAATGCCTATTACAGTAGTCAGGACACACAAGGCTTGTTCAAAGATATCCTTAAGAATCTTCTAGAATGGAAACCCTAGTAACAAAATGAAAATGAGATGATTAATAAGGGATAAAGCTAAGTAAAAGGCGGATTAAAACACCCTCATAAATATCATCTGAGTTACCATCAATAGGCATAACACCATCCTCAAAAATAGGAGTCCAAAGTGGATGATTGAGTTTTTAAACCCTAAGACACCATGACATGGTGGAGGTTCACCACACCCATGGTGGTCTCAGTCGAACAACACCAAGACACCCATCACACCCACCAAAAATTTTCTATCATTGAAGACTCCATTTGGGGCTAGCCATGAACTATGTTGTGAAAATTCTGGGAGTCACAATGATAGAAAATGTTTGAAGATGTAGAAAATTAGGAAACAAAAGAAGAAGAATATAAACATAGACATAATGACTTATGTGGTTAGGGAATAATCCATACATCCACAGAGAGATAGAAATATCACTATAATCTAGGAGAATAGTTATAGGTAATTTTTAGGGTTTCTAACACACCCAAATACCTAGTTTGAAATAAGCTAATAAAATGAAAAAGTATTGGCCACCAACCACACATAAAGTCCATTATGCTATAATGAAAGGTGGCTGGAAGTCCACACTACTGTAGTGATGTGGTCACCCAAGTTAAAGCTGCTATAGTGGACAGTGGCAAGAAGTCTGCAGAGCTACAATATTGCTATCTCCAAAGTTTACACTGCTACAGTGCCATGTCGGTATCTCTAGTCAGCCCTACTACAATGTCCATTCCAAAGTCCACATTGTTATAGGGACCTATTGGTGTCACCCAACCGGCTCTGCTATAATCGGTCAGAGTTTTTATAGTGCCCCAAAATTTGGTCTGGGAAGCTTCAACACTTAGTCCCCTAGATCAGGGTCACATTGCCCATTTAAACCACCAACGATCTCACCGTGGATCTCAACTCGTGAAATTGTGGCTGGATGTTTAGTATGGGCCATAAGCATTCGACCCAATAAGATCAAAAGTGGATCAGGGCTACACCAATCCAACAGACCTCCACTACATCTATGGAGAGGCTTTATAGCCATGTAAAAGAGGTTGACCAACAACTGGCCATGCTTAGGACTATGCCATACACTGGGAATGGTGGATCTTCATATAGTGCACATGAGTCTCATAGGCACACCACGATCATGGTGTAGACTTCTTGGAACCAAAAGTCTATAAAACCCACTAAAAGAAACCTATCCATTCCTGAAGCTTCCCAAAATTGGAAGGATACATACCAAAGATTTAAAATATAACATTCCTCAAGAATATTTTCCACAACTTCCCTATTATAGAAATTATTATCCCTAGAAAGTCACATAGAAAAAGGAATATCCCGAAGGATATGAGTCCATTTCTCCCTCATCAATAAATATCTCTCCCAAGTCTCATAGGAATATGATTCATAAAACCATAACAAATTGAACAATAAAATAGTCTTACCACGTAGAATTTTCATATGAGATTCAATGATCTCTGGCGGCTTCTCCATAACAGACACGTCTAGCTCCAACTCTACTTCCTCCTAATTCAGAACATGGAAAGTATCAAGATGATACTTCTTGAGCTGTGATAGGTGGAAAACATCATGGATACCTATCAACTAAGTCAATAATTCCATCTAATATACTACCTATCCAATCCACTCAGTGATGTTGAATAGTACCAAATATCTTGATCCAACTTCCCCATCCACCCATGTTGACGGTGACCCAATTGAGGTGAAACTTTAAAGAATACCCGATCACCAACTAGAAAACTCCAAAGGTTAGTATTGAAAATCTGCATAATATTTTTTCCAACTCTGAGCTATAACAAAGAATTGATTTATATCCTGGATCCTTACCAACTTCTCATAAAAAATACTCAGTCCCACAAGAGAGGCCTCACCCTCCTCTTACCAACAAATAGGTGGCCTTAATGGATGACCATACAAATCCTTATTAGTATCCATTATGATAGATGACTAATAAATATTACTATAAGGGAATTCAACTAATCCCAAATGGATATCCCAAGATCCTCCAAAATCCCAGCTATATGAATAAATCATATCCTCTAGAATCTGAATAGAATACTCTACCTGGACATTTGTCTGTAAATGATATGCATACTCAACCCAACCTGAGTCCCCAACACCTCTTGGATTCCTTTTATAGTGAACCAGTCTTCTCATACATGGATATTAAATTTCTTAGATGAATAATCATTATATTATAAAAACAAATGCTTGAGGACCATAATAGTTTAGTTCCATTGGAAACTTAGAACACAATCTTCTAATCCAGTGAATGATCTTAAAGGTTTATCACAAAGATCTTCCCATTTAGTATTCATCATAGACATACCTAAATAAATCCTTTCTTAAAAAACTGAGGAAAGGAAACATAATAACTAGTGAACTCAGTTTCTCAATAAAAGTAAATATAAGAAATATCAATCTATGATAATATGAAATCATAAGATAATAATAAAAGTACATGATAATGAATATAACTTAATAAGTTCATACCCAACTTGTTATAGATAATAAACATGATTCATGGAGCACAAATTGACAGTTCATAAGACATGAGTTATAATGGAATCAAAGAACATGAGGCATGAGACAATAACATTTTAATATGACATAGATTTGTGACATAAACCAAAGGATATAAAATATTATGTCAATGATACCTAATAATACATTCATAATATTTTAGGCTTGGGATTACCACACGTGTACCTTCTTCAGTATTAGGTTAACCACCCATGTACCCTCCTTTTAAGACTAGGGCTAACCACATGTGCACCCTCTTTTCAGGCTTGATCTAACCACCCATTTTCCCTCATTTTCAAGCTTGGTCTAACCACTCATGTACCCTTTGAGCACATAGAACATATATCATTACCCAATGAATTGGAGGGATATATATGTACAAATTGCCACATAATAAAAATCAAACAGATGTGTTCCAAAAGATCATAAAACATTCATCATATCATAACCCATGATGTGAAATGAGTTTCATAAACATTTCATCATATCATTACCCATTGAAAAATTTATTGGTTTTATATTCATTTCATCATAGTATAACTCGTGAAAAAAGAAGTGGGTTTTATATGATTTTTTATCATGATATAACACATGGAAGATAAATGGGTTTCATAAACACCTTTTCATCATAAAACATTCAGAGAAAGAATAAGAATGATATCATTGGTTCATATCCCTAGTAAAGAAAAGTTACATAAAAGGATGTCATCTTAGATGAAAAATGATTTTAAAAGATAAATCACTTGGAAAATTTATTGAGTAAGATAAATTTTCTTTAAAAATAACTTTTTAAAACTAAAAACATTTTAAAAATTATTTTTTATAAAATAACCTTGAAAAATTATGAAGGAATATTTAAAAATCATTTAAAAAATTTATTGAGGAAAATATCCTTCATGCTTTGAAAAACGTTTTTCAAAAAATAAAACACTTTCAAACTCCTTTTCACTTTGAAATAATTTATTTAAAATATAAAATTTTCCAAAATAATAAGGGAAATATATTCTTTGAGAAAAACATTGAAAATATATAAATTAATCTTGAAATCATTGAATGGCCAATATATTGATAAATAGTATTCATTTTGTGCTTATTAAAAAAATATTCTTTTCAAATTTTTGGTAAAATAAAAATGGGTATTGTTTGGAAAATAATATGAAA
Organism: Viscum album; assembly: GCA_963277665.1. Taxonomy (NCBI): domain Eukaryota; kingdom Viridiplantae; phylum Streptophyta; class Magnoliopsida; order Santalales; family Viscaceae; genus Viscum; species Viscum album. Next base: position 355,312,735 of record OY728151.1, on the reverse strand, counting down.
ATTATTTTCAAAACATTTTTTAAAATTAAAACCTTGGTAAAAATTTCTTTAAACAAATCATTTCAAAAAAATTATTTTTTTTAAAAACATTTTTTGAAACAAGATTTTGGAAGAGAAAAAATGTTTTTGACTGTAAAGATGATTTTTCTTAAAATAATTCATTGTTTTAACTCTTGAGTACATAAATCAAGGAAAATAAAAGTACTGAGTTTATTTATATATGAATCATAATATTTTACCATCATAAACATAATCATAAACAATCATGATAAATGATAAGATTATAATTTAAAATATTTACAACTTTGGTAACTTTGAAACATAAGTCACATTAAGTAATAAAATTAAATGAAACTTAAAATATCATAAGGATAAATAAATTTAGGATATTAAATATCAAATTTTATTTATATACACATCGTGAAAGAATATTGGTGCATAACATAACGTACGGATCAAAGAAGGAAAATTGAGACAAAAATCACTTATCACTTTGGTAACATTTGAACCATAAACACCATAAAAGATTGATAATCAAATTAATATTTAAGTACCAATAATTTTAAGTGTAATTATTATAAAATACATATATGGGTAGTATATACACCACATAATAAAAATATATGGTGAATATGGCATAAATCTCACAGAAATAAAAGTGAGATAAGAAAACCCGTACCGCATGTCTCAAATTACTCCATACATGTTCAAACCTAATTCATAATAAATATAAGTTTATTATAAATATATTATATAACCATAATTATATATATAATACCATTCATGATTTAATTATGTCCTTTTATTACCCATTTATTAATAGTTCCATGTTAAATTCACATTTTAGGTAATAACCACTTTGTATTTCATATGTCTTGATTTATTATTTTTGGTTCTACTGCATTGATCATGGTTATATAATTTTCATAAGAATAAACATGAAATAATTTTAATATTTATGCATAAATTATAATTTTAATACCAATCACTAATGTTGGTTTTGAGAAATGAAGTACATTATGATTATAGAGACCGTAGGTCGTACGTACGCACGAGTAACATTTCTATTTTTCAATAATCATCATGGAAAAGAGGTAATTAATATATTATCCTTAAATAGTGATAATTATATAATAAATACCATATTATTTCTTTAAATATACTTATAAACATCATTCATGTGGTGTGATTATGAAAAGATAGTCACATCACGACGTAAAGGTGGTAGTCCACATGTACACGAACGACGTTATCATCTTTCAGTGAGTGTGAAGGTAAGAAATAAATTGATATATTATATTTTCATAATTATAAATATTACATTTAAATAATAATTATTTCATTTATAATACATATATTTATCCTTATTATCTTCCATGTAGAGTTTTAGAGAAAACGAATCACATCACTTTGTGAGGCGATAGTCCATCGTACACACGAGTGACGTTATCATATCCCCCACGGTATGGAAAGTAAAAAGGTATATATGTTATAATTAATACATAAGTATTATTATTTTATAAATATCATATATATAATTTATATATATCATCATACCCAATTGTGGGAGGTAGTAATGAAAAAATGAATGACATCAACTAACATGGCGGTAATCCACCGTACACACGGATGATGATTTCAGAACCCATTTGATGGAAGTGTAGAAGGTTGTAGGTAATTACCTTAACATAAAAAATATTATTAAATGGAAGATAACTATTTTATTAAATAATAATGGTATAATAATAATTAAATTATGTGTAGTAATAAATAATAGAGAATCACTCATTGATGAACGTTACCTCTTCTTCAGGTATCCTCCATGGGTTTTCACCAAAAACCTTCCTAGGTTGGATTTATTTATGAAATAAGGATTCTAGGATAAGTAGAGGGAGTTTGTAAAGTGATTTGGGAAGGTATTGAATGAAATAAAATAGTTTTAAGAAGTTAATATAAGAGGATAAGGAGTGTCCTTTTATAAGTGGGGGAGAGAACACACTTGACATTTTAAAAACAAATTGAATTCTCCCACATTTTTCACATTATATAAGGGTCCAAAATGTACCATTGTAAAACCTAAGAGGTTTAATTTTATAAATATGGTTAAATAATATTTTTATACAAGTTTTTAGGTCATTTTAACTATTATCTTTTTAGTTTAACCCTCTAATAAATCCATTTTACCTTAACCATAATAAATAATTTTTACTGGTTTCACAATTAATTTTTCTCAAAAGATAATTTGACCTTATTAAAATTTATAAATTATGATAATTAAAAACATGGAATCCATTTTTTCAAATTCAATTCACAGAAGTGAAAAAATTTAATTTAAAATTAGTCCCACATACATGACGAGAAAACAAAATTTTAAAGGGAAAATGTTCAAAAGTTTACAAAGTTTTTATATTTAGATTCAATATGAAAATTATTCCAATGAACTAAATTGAATTAATTGATACAAAATTTAACTAATTTTACCTTAAAACCAATTCAAAATATAATTTAACACTATAAATAATTTAAACAAAAAAGTAGTTTTCAATTAAAATTCAGTATTTTTCACTATTCATCAAAAAATGAAACATTTCAAAAAAATAGAAAAAATTAACCCTAAGATAATTTTGGTATTATAATTTAAAAAATGAAGTTTATTTTTTCAAATAAATTTTATAAAAGTTTTAAAAATTATTTTTAAAATAAGTTTTCTATAAAAAGGTGACAAAACTGCTTTTTGAAAAAATTATCGTTTTAAGTGTAAAATTTGATTTATTTTTATCACTTGAATAGAAAACACATAGAATGAATGCTAAAAATTAAATTAAATATATAATAATTTTTTTTAATTAATATCATTCATTAAGAGCGATTTGTTTAATTTAATGTTATAATACTAACCTTTACGTATAAAAATATTTTTTGAGAAAAAGATTTCCTTTTAATTTCAAAATGGTTTTATTTTCATTTATAATTAATCGTACACCAAATAATTAATTATATATACATGTGTAAACCATATTTTTATAATTAAGTTATTTATATTCATACCCGTAATTCCAACAGCTATGTGATAATTTTTATGTTAAATAATAATTTCTTAATCATAAGCCTTGTTTCATTTAAACTCGACGTTGCAAGTTATGCAATTTAAAATCAGTATAACATGCAATGAAAGCCAAAATTAGTGTTTCATGTAACATATTACATTGAAAAGATTAAATTTATTTGATTTTTTTTTCAAAAAATCTCTAGGTATAACATTATACTCTTCTTAAAATGAATTTCGCCCTCAAAATTCAACTCAATCATCAAGAATTTAACATTTGAAAATTACATTATATAATCCCATATCATAAAAATTAATAATAATAATTCCCTTAAAAAGGGAAATTTGGAATCATAAAGGTTACCTAAAGTTACTCATAACTAGGTTTCTACCTAGGATAACATAGGTTGGAAGTGAATGTTTAGGCATGGAAGAAAAGTGTAAATAATTATAGAGAGTGATAGAGACCATTGATCACAAGAAAGTTTCCATAAAAGGTTAAAGACCACAAAACCATAAACTAAATAGGAATGAAAAAGGTCATTGATATCATTAAAAATAATGATAATAGAACAACATTTTATTTCAATATCGTTTTCTTAATGTTGGGGAATTTTCATGAGAATATATACTTACTTGATTTCATTCAATTCATAAGAAAAATATCACCCATTTGTTGTTCCTTGATCAATTTCCACTTCATCTATTACTCCAAGAAATGAAGGTGAATTTTTTATCTCTGAATCACTAATAGATTAGAATATTTATAAATAGAATGATAATTCATTTTGTCTATCTTTTGTTATCATCACTAAAAAATAGTTAGCACATGTTATCCAATATGAATAAATCTTCATGTGGTGAAGTAATAAATTAATCCCTAAAGCCTATTCCAAAGTTAAACATAAACTATTTCATAAATTTTTAACCTTATAAACCTTCCAAAATTCAAAATCTATAAGTAAGTTCACTAGATTTCTCAAAATCAACATAACATTAAAACCCCATATATCAAAAATTGGCTCTTAATTATCACATAGCGAACATGTAAATACCTTAGTCATATTTTTTTGAATTATGGTAATAACCAGAATTACCATAAACCTTAATGAAAACATACATAAATCCTAATTCCTTGAATAAAACCCTATATTATTGAATATATTCCATAAAACCAATAATTTTGTTAACTCCATCAATGATAATATAAACCACTTTTTCTACAAATCATTAAGCAGTTCCAAAGAAATTTGTACTATCTAATTTACTTTATTCATATCCATTATCTCTTTATCCCAAAATCATCATCTCAATACCCATAACATATTAAGGGTTATCTTCTCTTAATCAAAATATCACATTTTCTAATAAATCACCTTTCTTTTTCATCATAATTGATTAACATATTCTTGAAAATACTTAATACAAAAATTATTTAGAGAAATCCTTATATATATTTCATGATTCATATAACATGATTATTAAATTCCAATACATATAAATTTCATTCATAAACCATTAACTGGGATTTATCATCTAATTCATTAATAAATCCTTCCTAGAAAATGAAATATGAATCATTTATTAACATTAATCAACCTCAATTTAATCATGCTATACACAACAATATTAGAACAAACCATACCTTTAATAAGTGATTCAGAGTCTCCTCCTCATCAGTAATATAACCATTACTCATATCACATTTCTAGTTATCTTTACAATATTTTCCCTTAGGACATTGATTTTTATAATTCCCATAATTTACACATTTAAAACATTCATCATTTGATAATAATCTAGGGAGAGCAATATTCCCATCCATTGCATTAATTTTTTTTTCTTTTCCTCAATAATTACTTACTTTATGTCCTTCCTTTCCACACTCGAATCATCTTTGCGTTCCTTTGAGACATTCACTTGGTTACTTATTCCCACAATCTTGACATATAAGAAACTGAATCTTCTTTCCTCTATGGTCTCCTCTTCCTGAACTCTCAGTGAACTCTATCCTTATCTTCTTTGGTGAGTTTGATAGCTGGTTTAGGTGCACATTTTTAATCATTTTCTGTGATAACTGATTTGGAATAATCACAATATCCTTCACTTCATTCATCATCCCATTTGGATTCTCATCAGAAAATTGTCTATCCAATTCAATGTTAACCCAGTTCCTTCTGGTTCCCACCATTGACTAAAACCAAAAAGCATAACATGAGAAACACTAATCATAATGGAAAACTACATAATCTTGAAAAATCACTTATAGGATTCCTAAATCATGACACATTATTTTTAATATATGACACCTTAGATTTATCTTAGGTCATTCATAGTCATCATCTATTTAAATCCTTCATGATGGTTCATAAAGAATTTGTGAATTTTAGAAGTATATCCCCTAGGTGTGTCAAACTAGGTGTATAAAAGGGATTTTTGTCATGCACTGGGTGATGATCGAGTCTAAATCAATGCACCATTTTTAGATTTATTACCCCCAGGTACCTTTGTTCCAGAGGCACATACACTTTTAGTATATAGATAGAGATATAATTGCTTCAAAATAACTTTCTCTATTCCTTACCAAATTCTAGGACATTTTCCTATACTTTGAATCATACTTAGATTTATCCTTAGAGACATCCCTTGACATATCCTTAGAAATATACCTAGGGATATCACTAAGGTTTTCTCATCCTAGTTTCTAAAGGTTAATTAAACCTTTCATTTGATACCAACTATAGAGACATAGACATCTCATACATGGACATTACATCTTTTTATATGAATATTCATTACATTAGATAAACACATGCCTAAGGACCGTAATATTTTATTTCCATTGGAAACTTTGAACAAAATATTCTGATTTGGTGAAAGATCTTCAATATTTCCCACAAAGATCTTCCCATTTATTATTCTTCATAGACATACCGTACATAAAACCTTTATTCATAACATGTGGAAAGGAAACATAAGAAAGGGTGATCTCAAATGTTTAGTGAGGGTAAAAAAAAGAGATATCAATCTATGATCATATGAAATAATAATATAATACTAAGGTTATGTGATAATGAAAATAACTTACAAAGTTCATACCCAACCTATCATAGATCATAAACATGAGTCATGGCATACAGATTGGTAGTTTATAAGACACGAGTCATAAGGAAATCAAAGAGTATGAGACATGAGAGAATAACATTGACATAAGACATAGATTTTTGGAATACACATAAGAATATAAAATCTTATATTAAGTCTACCCACCAAGACATTAATAACATGTCATGCTTGGGTTAACCACCCGAGTACCTGCATTGGGCTTAGGCTAACCACCCATGTACCCTCCTTTTTTAGGATAGGGATAAACACCTGTGTACTCTCATTTTCAGGCTTGGAGTACCCACAAATTTACCATCCTTTTTGGTCTTATTCTAACCACCCATGTACCCTCTGATCTCATAAAACATATATCATTACCCAATCCATTGGAAGGATATATAGGTCCCAACTGTCACATAATGAGAATATTATAGTTGTGTGCCACAATATCATAAAAAATACATCATATTATAACCCATGAAATGAAATTAGTTTCATAAACATTTCATCATATCATAACCTATGGAAAATAGAAATGTTTCATACTTATTTCATCATATCATAACCCATGAAAAAAGAAGCGGGTTTCATAGTAATTTTTATCATGATATAACCCATAGAAGAGAAACGGGTTTCATAAACACCTTTTCATCATAAACCATTAAAATAAATAATAATAATGGTATCCTTGGTTTATATCCCTATAAAAACATAAGTTAAATCAAAATATGTCATCCTAGATGGAGAATTATTTTGAAAGAAAAATCATTTAGAACATTTCTCAAGGAAGAGAACTTTTCTTTGAAAATAAATTTTTAAAACTAAAAACATTTTAAAAATAATTTTATTTGAAAATAATATTGAATACTTATAGATGAAATTTTAAAAATCATTTAAAACATTTCTTCAGAAAAATATCCTCTCCACTTTGAAAAATACTTTTTAAAACATAACACAATTTCAAACTATATTTCACTTTGAAATAATTTATTTAAAAAATAAAAATATCCAAAATAATAAGAGAAACATATTCTTTGAAAATAAATTTTAAAAATTTTAAAGAAAAATTGAAATCATTGAGTGTTCATGATAGTGGGAAATAATGTTCATTCTATGCAAGTTAAAAACAAGGATTATTTTCATATTTTTGGTAAAATCAAATGGGGAATTGTTTAGAAAATGACATGAAGAATCTTTTAAAAATATTTTTTTAATAGTCAAACATGGGAAAAATTTTCATTAAAAAAATAATTTGAAAATTTTTAAAATCATTTTTTGATTAAAAAAAAGATTTTTGAATAGAAAAAGGGGTTTCGCTTGTAAATAATTTTTTTTCTTAAAAACATTATTTTTTAAACTCTTGACTAAATAAAGAGAGTAAAATGAAGGTAAAATATTTATTCTCATGGAATTAATATAGGAGAATAAAATTTAGGAGTTTATTGAGCGATGGATCATAAGATTTTACTATCAGAAACATAATCTTAAACAATCACGATAAACGATGAGATTGTAACATAAAATCATTGAAACTTTGGTAAATTTAAAACATAATTAAAATGATTAAATAACATTAAATAGAACTTAAAATATCATGATGATACATAAATTAATTATATTAAATTTAAAAGGGGCTATATATACACCTTATAAAATAATATCGATGCATAACATAACATACGTCTCAAAGAAGGAAAATTGAGAAAAAAATACCTTATACCTTTTTAACATTTGAACCATAAAACCCATGAAAGAGAGATACTAAAACATATATTTAAGTCCTAGTAATTTTCATTATAATAATCATAAAATAAATCTATGGGTATTATATACTCCACATAACAAAAATTTATGGTGAATATGGTATAAGCCTCACATAAATAAAAGCGAGACAAGAAAACCCTTACCGTAAGTCTCAACTTCCTTCATACATGTTCAAAACTCCTGTATAATAGATATATGTTTATTATAAATATATTAAATAACTATAATTATATATATCATACCATATACAATTTACTTATGTCCTTTTATTACCCTTTTATTAACAATTCCGTGTTAAAGTCACATTTTAGGTAATAACCGATTTGTTTTTTCATATATGTCTTGATTTGTTATTTTTGGTACTCATAAATTGATCACGGCTACATAATATACATAATAATAATCATGAAATAATTATAATATTTATACCTCAATTATTATTTTAAGACCAATCATTAAATATGGTTTTGAGAAATGAAGTATGTTACAATCATGAAGATGGTATATAGTACGTACACATGAGTAACATTTCCATTATTCAAAGATAATTATGGAAAGGAGATAAGTAATATATTATACATATATGATGATAATGATATCAATAATATAATTTTATTTCTTGAAATATACTTATACATATCATTCATGCGGTGTGGTGATGAGAAGAGTCACACCGCTTAGTGAAGGTAGTAGTCCATACGTACACGAATTACGTTATCATCTTTCAATGAGTGAAAAGGTAAGAAATAAAATTATATATTATCCTTTAAAAATAATAAATATGTCATTAATATAATAATTATGTCATTTATATCACATAAATATATCCTTATTATCTTACATGTTAAGCGTTAGTGAAAACGAATCACATTGCTTCGCGGGGCAGTAGTCCGCCGTACACACGGGCGACATTATCGTATCTCCCAAAGTATGGAAAGTAAAAAAGGTATATATGATATAATGAATAAAAAGATATAATTATTTTATAAATATTATATATATAATTTATATCTATCATCATAACCAACTGTGATAGGTGGTAATGAAAAAATGAATGACATCGGTTTGCGAGGCGGTAGTCTTCCGTACACACGAACGATGATTTCATAACCCATTTGTTGGAAGTGTAGAAGTTTTTAGGTCATAATATTAACATAAAACATCTTATTATATGGAATTTACTGAGGTTATTACATCATCATGGTATAATAATAATTGTATGAGGTGGAGGAAGAAATAAATGAAAAAATCTCATTGATGAACGTTGCCTATTCTTTGGGTATCCTCCTTAGGTTTTCACAAAAAACCTTCCTAGGTTGTTTTTTTGGTCCAAAATAAGGATTATAGGATGCGATGAGGCAATATGGTAAGTTATTTGGGTAGGTATTGGCTAAAACAAAAATGGTTTGAAGGTGTGAAGAAAATAAGGGAATGTGTGACCTTTTATAAGTGGGGGAGAGGACACATTTGACATTTTTGAAAAGAATTGAGTGGTCCATATTTTTCAAATGCCAAAAGAGTTGTAAAAGGACTATTCTCAAAACATAGAGGTGTAATGATATAAATATGTCCAGATAATAGTTTTCTATAAGTGGTTAGTTCATTTTAACCCTTATCTTTTTAGTTTAACCACTTGGTAAACCCATTTTTACCTTAACCGTGGTAAATAATTTTTATTGTTTTCAATATTCATTTTGGTCAAAACATATGCTGAACTTATTAGACATTATAAATTATTCTTATTAAAAATTTGAGATACATTTTTCTGAATTAAATTAACATAAGTTGAAAATTTTAATTTAAAATTAGTCTCGTAGACACGACGAGAAAATGAGTTTTTAAAGAGAAAATGATGAAAAGATTACAAAGTTTTTATATCTAAATTAAATATAAAAATGATTACAATGACCTAAATTGGAATAATTGATATAAAATTTAACCGATTTTACTTTAAAACCAATTCAAAATATAATTTAACATTATAAAAAATCTAAATGAAAAGGCTATTTTTAATTAAAATTTATTATTTTCACTATTCCTCAAAAAATGAAACATTTTAGAAAAATATAAAAAATTTCACTATAATATATTTTGGGTATTACGATTTCATAAATGAATATTATTTTTTTCAAATAAATTTTATAAAATTTTCAAAAATTATTTTTAAAATAAGTTTTCCATAAAAGGTGAGAAACCAGCTTTTTGAAAAAATGCAGTGTTAAGCGTAAAATTTTATTTTTTTATCACTTTTCTAGAAAACACATAAGATGAATGTTAAATGTTATATTTAATATATAATATATTAGTTTCATTAATACAATTCACTAAGAGTGATTTATTTAATTTAATGATATAAAACTCACTTGTGCGCATAAAAATAGTTTTTCAGAAAAATATTTCATTTTATTTTAAAAGGGGTTTTATTTTCATTTCTAATTAATTATACATAAAATAATTCATTATATATACATATGTGAACAATCAAGGTAAAAAGAGGCTCAATTAGGGAAGTCTATATTGATTCCTGTAAAACAGTTGTGGTATTTCCCGATTATACCTAGATTGCAACATTTGTTTATGTCTCAGAACAAATAATCATTGATTTCATGACACAAAATTAATATTTCAACTAGTAAAAGATTAAATCATTCCATTGATTGTGATTCATGGAAACATTTTGACCAAGTACATCCTTATTTTTCTTCAAAAGATCTAAATGTGTGATTGATTCTTTCTACTGATGGTTCATGTCCATTTGGTTCTTACGGTAGTCAATACTCTTATTATCCCATATTTATAACCCTGTACAATTTACCTCCTTGAATGTTGATCAATGGACAATATATATTTTTGACATTATTAATTATAGGAAATCAAAAAAAGAATATTGATGTTTATTTTAAGCCATTTATTGATGAGTTAAATTTATTGTGGAGTAACGGTGCCAGTACATATGATGCTATTGTGAAACCAAATTTCTTAATGAAAGATGCATTGATGTAAACAATTAGCAACTTCCTAGCATATGAGATGTTATCTATCTGGAGTACACATGGTCCAAAATCATGTCTGTACTAAATGATAGATAACAAATCATTTATACTAGTCAATGGAAGAAAATATTTTTTCTTCGTCTGTCATAAAATATTTCTTCCTACCAATCATAATTTTCAGAGGAACATATATCATTTTAGAAAAGGTAAAATTGAAAGAGATGAAACACCAAAAATGATCTTAGGTATTGTGTTAAAATATATTGTCTCTTTACGACCTTCCATTACCTTTGGAATGACTGTAAACCAACAAAAAATAGATGGATTGGGGAGAGAATACAATTGGATAAAATAGAGAATTTTTTGGGATATACTATATTGGACTGATTTGTTGGTCCATCACTTGTCGGATGTTATGAATATTGAGAAGAACTATTTTGATGAATATTTTATATAATTTTAGACACACTTGGTAAGACCAAAGATAATGTAAAGAAATAATTAGATCTTGTCAAAATTTGTAGGTGACCAGAACTTGAACTATTTAAAAATGACAGATCATAGAAGTTAATGAATCCAAAATTCGATTATACAGTTTCCAAAAAAAAATCATTTATTATTTGGTTAGTGGATTGTATATTTGAGTCTTCTAGATGGTTATATTTCTAATTTGGATAAATGTAACAGAAATAGTAATATTACTGGATTAAAAAGTTATGACTATCATGTTATAATGAAAATACTTATACCAATTGGATTTAGAGGTTTTTTCAATTCTATGATTTGAGATTCACTAAAATAAATATAGAATTTTTTCCGATCCATTTTTGTGGAAATAATAGACTATGACACACTAAGTAGACAACAATAAGATTTTGTTTTAATTTTATGTAAATTGGAAAAAAATATTCATTCCATATTTCTTTGATTCAATGGAACATTTGATATTACATTTTTATATGAAGAAAAATATAGAGGTCTGGTACAGTTTTGATGGATGTAACCATTCAAGAGATGAATACATAAATTGAAGAAAAAGGTACGTATAAAATCATTAGTTGAATGATCAATTGTAGAAGATTATTTACAGGAGGAAATTTCTTTCTTATGTTCTCATTATTTTCAATTTGAATATCCCTAAAAAACCCTACATGAGCTGTAATGAGGAAAATGTTGATGATGAAATGAACAATCAATTATCAGTTTTTAATCAGCCAGAACTTAGCATTAGTGGAGTTCATGAATGATGAATTTCAGATGATGAATATCATAAGGCTCATACATATGTTCTACTCTACTATGAAGAAAGAAAACCATTTTTACTATGAGAGATCATATCACTTTATATATATATTTAAGTAAATTAATATTATTTTATTTGTATATTATATGATAATCATGTCAAGAAATAGTTTCCACAAATTACAATAGCTTCTCTTGAAGAGAATCGATAAAATAATTTTTCCTATTGGTTTAAAAAACTGGTAAAGAAATTTTTTTATGGTTTAACATATAAAATCAATATATTAATTATTATATTGATAATTATTTTTTAAATTTTTAGGTATCTCAACATGCTGATAAAATTGATAATCGATTGTGTGTATTGGGTAACACACCATCCAAAATGTTTAAATCTTATAATGCATATGTGGTGAATGGTTTTTGATTTAATACACATGCATATGGGGAATAAAAAAAATGAATAGTGGTGTTTTCTTGAGTGGATATCATCATAGAGAAAATGAAGTTGAATTTTACGGAATACTGGAAGAAATAATTAAACTATGTTATCTAGGATAGAATTATGTAACAATGTTTAGATTTTATTGGTTGGATACAAATAGAAGCTTGTGTCCTCATCCATGATATGAAATATTTGATATTAAATATAAAATTCTTATTATAGTAAATGAACCATTTTTATTATCTCATTCGACACATTAAATTTATTATGAAAATTACCCTACTTTTTAAAGAGAGTTAAGTGATTGGTGGAGCATAATAAAAATAAAATCTCGTGAAAACCGGTTTATCCAAAGGGAATGTGGTTCCACTGAAGTGAAAGGAATTGAAATTTTTTAAGAGACTACTCCAAATCCATCTTTTCCATGAAGAGACACAAATATCAGTGATTAAACCCCATAGTTATGGGTTGATGGTGATGATGATGTTATTTATGTCAAAAATGAATTTGAAATAGCAAGAGATGATGAAGTTGAAAATTCTATAGAAATTGATGATAATCAGGAGTATGAAGATATTAACACTATAATATACGATGATGAGGATGAAGATGAAGATTTATACTGTTAAATACTAGTTATAATCATATAAAATATATATCTATATATAATATTTATTTTCAACTATTTTCCAACAAAATTTATTTCATGTTTCAAATGGACTAAGAGAATTTATCTCATCTATTTCATGAGTTGGAGGAGGATTCACTACCTACTGACAAGCATGATGCTACATCATATGACCCTCAGACTGTTGGCAATTCAGTGATGACTCAAAGTTGTCATGGTTTTGCGAGATTGATGATTCCTGACCCTATTCCCAAGCGACGTCCAAATCTTGAGTTTGATCCATGCATGTAGAGGTATGTTTAATTGTGTATTTCAGTTAGTTTTCATTAATTTTCATTAATTTATTTATATACTAATTGTTTGAATATTTTTTAAAAGATTTTAACATAGAAATATTGGATAGGAGAGTGATATATTGCGAAATTATTTTTCTAGAGCTTGAGTGACATGTGATCAGATTCCCGTTGATGTTCAACACTACATGTTTGATCATTGGATGGTACATAAATAAATAACAGTTATTTTGAAATTTATTTAATTAGAAACTTGATATTATTAATTATTTGTAGGGTTTATAGTATCAAATCAATGATATCACATATGCCTCTATCTGGAAGACATGGGAGGTCTATATACATGATCATTGCCACTAGTTTTTTCACAATCTGAGGAGGACATCCATGTAGAAAGCATGAGTCACAGAGTTTGATCAGTCATATTGCGCCCACTGACCAAATTAAATATCTTTTTAGGTTTGGGATGGATTATGTTTATACGGGATGAGAGATACTTTTCAGAGGAGAGAATCATTAGGTTGATAGAATCGGGGGAGGCAGGAGGTGACACATTGAGATGGTAGTCATACATTCAGTACACCTCGAGGGCATATAGTAAATAATTTTTTAATAATTTATAAAACTTTTAATGAAAACTTTTTATTTTATACTCGTATAGTAGTTCAAACATCCAGATATTATGTATTTTTATATTTATAATAGGATGTACAATGATCCCGTCTATTGAGAGATTATAGGTGGTCTCTAATGGCATATTGTGGGTAGTATATTTTTTTTGAGTTTTAAAATTAACTGCAAATTAATTTTTAAATATTTTAATTTTAAATTGAAATTGAAGGAGTCATATAAGGTCATGAATTCTCAAACATGGGAGGTGATTTAGTCCAAGACCGAGGACCGGACCACCAATAAAACAACATTTGATGACACATCATGGATGCAGGAAACTTCGTATGCCTTCAAGAAAGGATGAGTTGTTGGTATCATTTCCTGATTGATCCCTGGGAGTTACTATGGCACCAATGTGATACCTATATCTAGCTCAAGGGGAGATCATGGAGATTCATCATCATCTGATGCATAGTATGATGAGAAACTAAGATATGAGGGTGAAGCTTATAGAGACCACGCGTAGGGAGTTGGAGGAGCTTCGTCGAAAACAACAATAGTAGCAAGTGGAGATTAATTTATGGGAGCTACAGAAGCATGAGCAGATGATGGAGTATATGTTATGTCTAACTCAGAGATTAAGAATGGAGTTCCCTCCACCTTCTCCTCTAGATTACCCCTCATCTTTAGTGATTTATGTATTTTTTTGATAAAAATTTGGATGTACATATGTTTTGTAATATTTTTATTAATTTTTATATTTATAGTTCTATATAGTGTGTATTTTATATTGTTATGATTTTATTATCATCTTTATTTTTTTATTCTCTATTTTTTGTATTTTAATTTTTTATTATTATTTTTGTTATTTTTTTAATTTTCATGTTATTTGTGATGAGTGATCCCTCCAATTGCAAATACTTTAAAAAAATGGTTGATTATTTGAAACGAGATGATATCCCATCACAATTAGTATTTTTTTTGATGAATCATCATAAAAAATAATATTTTCAATGACATTTTCTAAAATGATTTATTTGGGATGGGATCTCATTGTAAATGACTATTTGGGATGGGATCCCACCACAAATAACCTGTCGCAAATAGTTCAATGTTTTGTACTGTTAATATTAATAAAATAAATTAATTACTATTGCTGAATAACTTTAATGAAATTTATATACTATATAATAAATAAAATCTTTTATCATTCATTTAATATTTTCTTAGGCATGAGATAAGAATAAACCTAGTTTTATGCTTAAAAACTATATTTTTCAAAAAAGATGTTTTTAACATTTTGTGCACTTATTTTGAAATTAAAATTTACCAATTTTATATTTTTTTTAAAAAAATTAACTTCATTTTGTAAATCATCATTTCAAAATTTTATTAGAGTTATTTTTTAGAGTTTTCTGAAAAGATTAATTTTTCGATGAATAATGAAAAATACTGTTTTTTATTGAAAACCGCCATTTCGTTTGAAGAATTTACAAAGTTAAATTTTGTTTTAAAATGGTTTAAAAGTTAAATTAGTTAAATTTTATTATTATTAATCTAATTTAGTTCATTAAAATTAATCTCATATTTAATTTTTATATAAATACATTTTATACGAAATTTTTTCTTTGGAAAACCATTTTTTGTCACACTTACGGGTTTAATTTTAAGATAAATTCAAAAAAATCTGTGATTTGAGTTAGAAAAAATGGATACCGTATTTTGAATCATCATAATTAATATTTTTTTAATAATATCAACATATTTTATTTCACTTTTAACTGTAAAAACTTTAAAAATTAATTACCGTGGTTATGTTTAAAACGGGTTTTCCGGGAAGTTAAACTAAAATGATAATAGTTAAAATGACATATTAAATTTTCTAATTTCTATTTTTTGGAAATATTTAAACCTTATATCATCTAATATTTGATAATTATCCATTTTGGATCTATTTGGAATGTGTAAAACATGGGTACATTTTATTCTTTTCAAAAATTCCAAGTGTGTCTTCTGCCCAAGTTATAAAATAACACCCCATCTCCTCTTATATTCACACTTACAAAGCTATTTTTTGTCCAAGAATTACCCAAATCCATTAGTTAAATTATTCCCTATGAACTAGAGTCCCTTTTTTGATCAAAAAATTATTCTAGTTAGGCTTCAGGTATAAACCTAAAGAGGTTCTCCTAAGAAGAGGTATAGTTTTTAACTATGCGTCTAAGTTTTATTTATTCCTCTAACCCATTAAAATATTCTCCAAATATTATAAAATAAAAAAAATTATAATAAATATTTTTAGATGTTATTATGTTATTTTAATAACCTATATCCATCCCATATTCCATCAAAGGGGAAACAAAACCGTCGATCACGTGTACGTAGGACTATCAACTCATGAACCGATGTAATTTGTATTCCATCACAACCTCTAATGGATGAATTTAATGTTGTATTTAATATATATATATATATAATATTTATTAAATAATTATAATTTTGAAATTATAATATCACATATACTATCTTACCATCTAGTGTGTTGGAAAACGACAACATCGCTCATGCATACGTATGGACTACCATATCCACATAACAACGCGATACACTTTTCATTTTATTTCTACATTAATGGTAATAAGGATAGATTTAATTAATATATATGATATATATGAAATAATAATGACTCTGGGAAAGTGAAATATTATTTATATTTCTTTTTTTCTATCCATTAAAAAATGGAAACAATATTTATGCGTTCTTACGGCCTACCGTCTCCATAAATGGTGTAATTCATTTTTCTATTTAAATTTTTTGGATTATTATAAATATATATTTAATGAATATATATGATATTTATATAATTTTTAAAATTATGGATATAATGGAACCATGATAAAAGTATAAGTACTGAAACTACCAAACAAAAACATACATAAAAAATGAAGGAATTATTACCCAAAACAACAATTTTAACAAAGTATTGTTAATAAAAAGGTGACAAAAGACTATAAATAAATCATATAAGGTGTGATATTTATAATTATGGTTATTTAATATATTTATAATAAATACATATTTATTATAAATGAGGTTCTAACTTTTATGAAGGAAATCAAACCTGATGTAAGAGTTTTTCATCTCACTTTTACTTCTATAAGACATTCCATATTCATCACTTATTTATTTTTTGTGGTGTAGATAAAACCCATGAAAGTATTTTATAATTATTTTCATTATAATTATGGGATATATATATATATATAAATCCATATATGGTTCTTTCTTTCATGGGGATTACGATTCAAAAATTTCTAAAGGGGTAAGGGTTTTACGATTACAATATCATCATTTATTGGGATTATTTGTGATTAAGTTTACGATAATGATAAATTATGATATATCTCTCAATAAAATCATTAAATTTATTATTATTTGGTTATTCATGAAATTTTATAGTAATATTACCATTTTCCACTCTCTGGTACTTAAAATTATTGAGAAAAAGTTTTTAAGTAAAGGCAACCTTATTTTACTCTAAGGTTGAAAATAATTTTTTTCCATATATATTTTTTAAAAAATATTTTCAAGAATGTTTTAAAAATACTCAAAATTATTTATTAAAGGAATTTTAACCCATTTTTGGATTAAAAAAATTGATTAAAAGGAATCCTTATTTCATTTTCTGAATGAGTCACTTTGTGAATTTTACTGAAAATGTGGAAGGAATATTTATTTTAATATACTAGGTATGAATAGAATTTCCCACTATAATGACCACTAATTATATTAAAGTTTACTTTAAAAATTTTCATGGTACTTTTTAATGAAAATTTTCCTAATATTCTGAAAAGTTTTAGTTTTTAAAAGTAATTTTTAAAGAAAAAAGGTCATTTTCCTCAAGAATGTTTTAATGAGATTTTTATGATATTTATATTCATCAATGACAAAAAACCTTATTTTACTTATGATATACAAGGGATATGTTGTAATTATATAATTATTAATATTTATTTCATTGGTATGTGATTAGTTTGACTGGGGATGTACTCTTTTGATACCATTATTCATATTACTATGGAAAAATTAAGATTATGTTTATTTATTGGAGAGATTATTAACATTTCATATGCTTGTTTTCAATAAAAATGTTTATGTTGATTATTTTTATTGATTGGGGAGGTTATTAATATATATTATTCAATATTTTACTAAAAATATATAAATTTATTATGTTTATTAGTGGGGGAAATTATTAAGATTTCATATGATAGTTTTTCAGTATGAATTATTACATGATTATGTTTCAACCCTTTAATATGAGGAATGAATTGTACTTAGTAAGTTATGGGTGGTCCCAATATTACCCCTCGATGCCTCAGTAGGTATCCTGATACAAACTAACTTAGGTATTTTGACATGTCCTTACACATTTATATAATATATATTGGCACAAGGCCTTGATGGTATGGTTATGATGTCTGACATTATGAGTTATCTCATTATGAGATTATTTATTGATGTACATGTGATTATTTAATTATTTATGATATCCATGGATAAGTTTCAAGATCACGAGATTATTTATATGATATTATTTGATTAATATTTATTTCCAACATATTATTATTTGTACTCAAGTTATTGATTAAATGACATATGTTTCTAGTTATTTACCTTTTCATATTGATTATACCTTATTTATTCATGATTGGTTCCACTATACGCATACCCTTAATAAGAATATGATCTTAATCCTTATGTTTCCTTTCTCCAAGATGCCATGAAATTTATTATGACTAATATAAAGATATATGATTAAAGGAATAATGGTTTTATCAAATAAAATACTATGTTTTATTTTATGTTTTCAAATGTAATGTGAAATTCAAGTACGTATCTAGTTTTCAAGTATTGCAAAACTATTCAGTCCTTTTGGATGTGATCGTTTTTATCTAGTAATAATGTAATAAACTAACCAATTACTTTGAGTTACTAGGTTCGGAGTATTTATAGTTAGTATTAGAGAAAGTTTAGTAAAAAACATGGGAACTATATTTTTGAAAACATAGATTAAGAAACATAGCCCTATAACTAATTTTTTAGATAATTTTAATTATAGGATAACATCCTAAAGCTTTGATATTGTAGAGATTATGTTGATTTCCTAACAATATATCTATGTTTGGATACTAGAAGTGGATGTGACTATAGTAAAGTTGTACCTAAGGGTAATAAATCCAAAAGGGAACATTGGGATCTAACTATATTGTCGCCTGGTGTATGAAAATGGGCCTTTCTGCACACCTGGTATGATACTCCTAGGGAATATGCATGGGTTAATTCACATTTTATTTTCTCACTATCATAAATGATTTTAATTTACTATGAGAATAAATGACCTAGGTTGAACCAAAGGTGTCCTATATTAAAAATAGGGTTTCATGATTTAGAAATACTATAAATTATTATATGGTTTTCTAATATGATTATTATTTCTCACACTATGCTTTTTGGTCTTGGTCAGTAGCAGGAACCCAAAAAATAATTTAAACATTGAATGTGATAGAAAATATGGTAATTATGTGAAACCAAATAGAATTATTACTGAAGTAAATGATAGTATGGTTATTCCTAATAAGTAATCCCAATATATTAATAACAATCTATACCTTAAACCACTTTTAGAATCACTAAAGAAGAGAAGGATAGAGTCCGCTAAAAGTTCAAGTGATGGAGACCATAATGGAAAGAAGGTTCAATTTACTTCATGTCATAAATGTGAAAAGATACACCCAATAGAATGTCTCAAAGGATTACAAAATTTTTTTATATGTGGATAATAAGGTAATAATGCAACGAATTAGCGAGGAAAAGTGAAATTTCTAATGAAGAGGAATACATTTTATTTTTGAGATGCATTAATAGTTTGTTATATTAATAGAGGAACCTGGGAATTATCTAAGTCAATAATATCTTTTAAATATTAAATCCTAGAATAATGAATAATCTATATTATACCAATCCTTGAAGTAAAATGTCCAAAGTCTATATGTATTGGGATTCTAGAATAATGTTGGGGTAATATTTTTATAAATGGTATTTTGGTTATAAGAATCATGAAAATATAATAATTGTCTTAGTTTTTAGAAGCATATATATATTCATATAAGATTAACATAATAGTTATAAATACCATAATGGGTTTATGATTTTAGGGTTTATCATTAGTTCAAATTATTATACACACCTTCTGAGTTTTTATTTTTTAGAATTACCTTAGAGGAATTTATTATGTTTTAATAGATGATTGAGGTATATTTAACCATTAGGTTAAATATAATGTATTATTTGAGTAAGAATGATATCCTCATAAGTTTAATGTTTTTGATAACATTTGTGGTTAATATGATCATTGATGTTAAGGTAATAATAGTCAATTAAGATTATTTGATTTTGTGAAAAAATAAGTCGTGTAGAAAACATTTGTATTTAAAAATAAAATTGATGACTAATGAGATTTTTGAGGATCTTCACCATATTTAAGGGAATTTATATTAATTATATTAATATAGATTTAGAAAAAGGACGACCCTCATGTTGAGAAATAACCCATCACTTTTGGCAAGGCCACAAAGATTAAACCGGCAACTAAAGAGATATAAGGGTGGAACACCTACCACTAGACTATGTGATGTATTGGTTAACATGAAATTATTTATAATAAAATATTTTTATAGATTAATATTTGGGTAATTTTGGGAAACATATTATAAGATCAAATATTTTTTATTTTGAGGTGATTAATGATATTTCAGGAGACTTTTTATTATGCTGAGCTATACATAACCATTAGGTTTAACATAATGTATTATTTGGGAAGAATGTTGTCACATATTTGGAGGTGTAAGATGAATGGTTTGAGATAAACATTTAGGTTAATAAATTATTTGATGTTTAGTTTATCGAGGATAATTGGGATATAGAGTTATTTATTTAAGGAATTATCTATGTCAAACTATTGGTTTTATTATCGAATATTGGAGATTAATGTATTATTCCTTCATATAAATGTTTATTCATTTTGGGTATTGTCTTAAACTATTATAACCATTTTAGTTTTTGTAAAGAAAGTAGGAATAAATTATTACTCTCATGTGTATTATATGATCTATTAAAAGTTAATTTTAGTGCTTCAGGTATAAAAAATACATCTTGGGTATTTATTTTGTGGAGTAAGAAATGAATATAAAGTTAATAAAAGAACAACTAAAGGAAGAAATTGTGATTATATATTTAAAATATATTAAATAAGTATATTTTTTGGTTTTATTTATCTTCATTGTAAAATAATCCTTCAAATTTAGGAAAGGGATATTTGAATAAAAAATTTATAAATTTACATTCATTTTTGATGAATCAATGGTCTTTTAACCCAATATAGATTTATGGATTTGTGGTTATTGAATTTCTCTTGATATATAATTTTATTGTGATCAACAATCTCTATCACTATCCATAATTATTTATGATTTTATTCAATGTGAATATTTTTACTTCCCACTAATGTTTTCTTATTTGGAAACCTAGTTATGTGTTATTCTAGATTACCTTCATACCTCCCTTTCTCTATTATCATGATGAAGTTTTATTTATCATTTCCACGATGTGAGTTTTCAAGAATGTTATTTTCAAATGTTAAAACTATGATATTTAACTTTAATTTCAAATTATCAGGATGAAATTCATTAAAGGTGTAGAGAATGTAACACCCCAATCTTTTAAAAGAGTAACATTATGTTCTCTAGCTTATATGACACACAACACCAAGCTTAAATGACCATTTGAATATATTATTTAAATATGAACTTTATAACCTAGCCATTAAAATGAAATGTATGAATATTACTAACTAAATTATGAAAATTATATAGTTTAGACATGTATAAGTTAAATTAATTGATTATAAATTGATTAAAAAATGAAAATAGAAATCATTAAAAAGTAAAAGAAATTTATTTTCTGATTTTTTTATGCACGTAATGTGTTTTTACCTAAATAAATTATATAAATAAATATTATTGAATGATTTTAGTAAAATTTATATAATATATGCTTAATAAAATATTTTATCAATCATATAATATTTTTCTAGTAATGATATAAGAATAAACCTAGTTTTATACTTAAAACTGTATTTTTATAAAAATTAGTTTATCACATATTGAGAATTTATTTTAATTTTTTTACCACTATTAAATTTTTTTAAAATGAAATTAATTTTTGAAATAGGAATGTCAAAATTATCTTGGTTTTAATATATGAGAATATTTTTAAAAGATTAACATTTCATTGAATAGTAAAAAATACTGATTTTTATTAAAGTCATCCATTTCGTTTAAAACATTTATAAAGATCCATTTTGTTTTAAAAAAATTTTAATGTAAAATTAGTTCAATTATATTATTATTAATCAAATTTAGGTCATTAGAATAAATTTAAAGTTGAATTTTGATACAAAAACATTTTATACATAAGGAAAATTTTCTATAAAAAACCTTTTTTCATCACGTTTATGGGTTTAATTTTAAATTAAATTATTCCACTTCAATGATTTGAATTTGAAAAAATAGATTAAATATTTTAAATCATCATAATTAATATTAGAAAATAATATCAACATAATTTTTTGTCATAATGAATAGTAAAAATAGTAAAAATTAATTATCTTGGTTAAGGGTAAAAAGAGTTTACGAGGGGGTAAACTAAAAAGATAAGGGTTAAAATGACATAGAAAGTTGTCTAATTTCAATTTTATGGACATATATCAACCTTATATAATATATGTTTTTATAATTATCCATTTTTATTCATTCTTATTATGTAAAATATAACATCATGTAATCATTTTCAGGCACTCCTTGACCATCCTTTTTAATCATTCTTTGGTTGAGGTTTGTCTCAGGTTATTTTAGGAATAAAGTTGAAAATTTTGGAATTTTCTGAGGTGTAATTAGTTTCCCCAAACTATGCACCCACCCCATGGAAACCATTCAAAACTAGATAGTGGGGGTTTTCACAGTTGGCACATAGTTTAAAAAACCAAGCACCCACCCATTAGAAACCATGCACCCATAGTTTGAAAAACTGTTCAGCGCTTCCTAACTAACCGTACACGCAAAAATTTTTATTTATTAAAATTATTAAAAAAAATTCCAAACCCCCATTTAGACCCCAGATTGACCCTAAATTGGTATTTGATGAATTCTAAGGTCTTTGGAGCTCCCAAAAACTATTTTGGATCCTCTAAACCCCTTTCAAGGTGGGTCAAAGCTAGGTGAACATCGTTTGATTCCTCTCCAGGAAGGGTTCTTCCCCCATTCCTTCTATCCCTCTCTCTTATTCTCTCATACTTAGGGTTTGTTAGATAATCTAGTTGTGGATGGATCTAAACTAGTTTTTTGGATATTGAATCTAGGTTTGATTCCTTGATCATTATTACTGATGTTCTTCTTTGGCCATTCCCATTGTGAGCACTATGTTATGTGATATCCATGATAAAGGTAGGTGGTTTCATTGAGTTTTTCCATGTCGTGAACCCTTGAATTTACTTATTTAAATTTAATCTCTTTGAATTGAATTATGAAAACCCAATTCGATGAAAATTGGGATTTGAATTTATTTGGCATGAATTTTGTGGAAAACCCCCAATTCTAGGAATTGGAATTTTGTGGTGTGATTTGAATTTGATGGAATTTTTGAAATTTAGTTTTGAAATTTATTTGATAAAAATTACTTAAATTGTTTTGATAAGAACCTATGATTGGTTTTATAATGAACCAACTTGGAATACCATCTAAACCGATATCCAAGTTGATTCTCCACTAACCCAAAGAGAATTCCTGATATCCACGGGTCGAAGATAATCACTCGGGCATCAATAAATAACTATAGGGAATTATTTATCCCTAAAAATATTAACAATAATAGAGTATGATGAAGAAACATCACCATATATATAAATCAATAGATATATATCAATGTATAAAGAGACACTAAGGAAACTAAAATTAGAACATAAAAACCAAAACCTATCTCCTGGTGGTCCAAAACCACCCACCATATCCTAAGTCACCCACCATTAGTCACCCTAACTCGAAACCACAGAGGAAAGTGAGAGCATGAACACCTGTTATAAGATAATAAAAGGATGAAAACACCAAAAGGAACTAGAAGGGTGTGAGATAACAACCCAGTAGGGTCTCACCAAGGATTCCATAATAAATTCCAACATCTAATCAACCGAGTAAGGTGATTTCAATTTTAAATAAATAGTTTTGGAATTTCAAAATCATATTTAAACAAATAATGATTTACATTTCAAATGATAGAATATTTCTAAAAAAATGGATTAATAATTTTTTCTATAAAATAATTTATATAAATTCATAAGGCATAAAAAACAGTTTACAATAATGAAATATATTTATTTCAAATAAAAACAATTGAGAAACATGGTCATATTCCTAAAAGGTAAGATAGTTCTAGGATAAACAACTCCACGCACTCAAAGTGACATAGAAATATGTGTATACACATGTCCCTTTAGTACGAACAAAGTTGAATTCATTTTCATCCTATTAGAGATGTGACATGCTGCATTTATGTTTTGGAACATTTTAAATTGTGGAGTGTTGTCCAAATAACTCACTAACTACCTAAGGCACGCATGTGCTCTAATTTAAAAATCAAAAATGGTAAATTTACTTTAAGCATCCTTAAAATACAATTCATCCCATTCTATATTTCAAATATTACAATTTTACATTTAAAAACCAAAACAAGTTTTTAATCAAAACATTCCTTTTTGTAAGATAGAACCCAAAGGTTTCTATCAAAACTATTTTAATCCATTTTTCACAAACAAGAATTTGAAATTAATTCAAAATTCACTTTCACAATTTAAATTAAATAATTTAAATTTCAAACAATTTCCATCAATTTCAATTAAAAATATTTTATATAATTCAATATACAAAAGGAATAATATATTCTTCCTTTCAAAATTCATCATTAAAATTCCAAATAATCCTTTAAAACAATCAATTTTTTTAAAGAAAAACTAATGCATTTAAATGAAGTATTAAAATTTCAAAAGGATTAAATACATTTTAAAACATGGGTTTACACCCTCTTTTCATGTGGACAAATCATTTATTTAAAATAACCTTAGAACACCAATTTAAAAATAAATATAAAATCATTCAAAGGGGGTTCTTGTTAATTTAATAAATTCATGTATTTAAAACTATTTATAAAACATCAAATAGTCAATTCATTTAATTCATATAAATAATGTTCATTTAATAAATCAAAACCCAAGAAAAAGCCCTCAATTTAATTAAAAAATACTTTAAATGATATTTAAAATAAATTAAAATGAACATGGAATTAAACAATTAATAAAAAGGTGATAAATATCAATATTATAGTCATTAAATTTATGTCATGATCAATTCAAAGTAAATTTTTTCAAAGAATCATTTATGAGGAATTAAATAGAAAAAATCATTGAATATGTGTTAGAAATCAAGAAACACATATCCATGAATTTATCAAGAAACAATGAATCACAAAATGAGGGAAAGATAGAAAAACCTACTTGGAAAATAAGGAATCCAACTGAAAAGAATCTGATATGTATTACCTTCGATGACGATCACCGGATCTAAGAAGATAGATCTTTAAAGAAGAGAGATGATATACTATATCTACAATTCCACATCAATCAATCAAGATCCAACAAAACTCAAGGGTTTCACAACCTTTATGAAGAAGGAATCAAGATGAGGAGAGAGATACAATATTAGGAAAAAAATAATCCACTGAAAGAAAATATCACCACTTCGATTGGTTCTTTGATCCATTAAGATATGATGATTTGGAAAAAATGGATCTAGAGGGATCCCAAAACCCCGAGGATCAGATTATGATTGAGTGGGAGGAGTTTGGGATATTTTGTGGGTTTCAGGATTTTAATTACTAATTTCATAACTTTAATTATCATGTGAATGGTTTGTTGGGAAAAGTCACATGGTGAGTACTAACCATGCGCAAAAGAAGAAATAGTTTTCAAACATTGTTTAAACAATGTAAAAACCTTGTTAAAACCATGAAATAGGTTTCACCCTTTTTTTAAACCATGAAAAAACCATCCGCAAACCATGAGGTTGAACACTTTGTTTAAACCATGCAAAAAAACATGAAAAGGTTTCATACTTTGTTTAACCATGTGAAAACCATACACAAACCATGAAAATGACTAGAATACTTCAAAAAAGATTCAATAAAATACTTAAAACAACACACAAATAGATCAAAAAAAGTAGGAACTCAAATCAATGGGTTAAAACACATAAAAACAAGTAATATGATTTTTTTAGGTTTTATTTTAAAAAAGTCATGAATTGATTAAAAAATAAAGTTCTGGGTTTTAATTGGAAATTTCCATATTAAAATTGGAAAAAATTGGTCAATTGTTTTTAAACAGTGTTAAAGTAATTTTCTCACTATTGATTGTTTGTTTAAGAAAATTAAAACATGGGTAGTTAGTGAGTTATTTGGGACAAACATGCTAGGTTTTTAATACCCTATCAATAGATTGTCACTTTACAAATTTAATAAAAACATAGTGAAATAGATCTTATCCCCAATGAGATGTTGATTAGTTCTATTTGACTAGCTTTAAAGACATATACATATACATATTACCATGATCACTGATATGAGAGTTTGAGTATATCATAACCTGAAACTATCGTACCGCTTGGAAGATGACCATTTTTCTTGTTATGATTACTTTGATATATATTCCATTGGTTGTGATATGTCTTAATCATGCCTGGTATTTTATATAAACTATTTTATATAATTTTTTTTATTAATTAATTGTTTGAAATATTTCCATTAATTGAAGTAGATTGCACCATCAAATTAGCTACAAGGAACATTCATATAGGTTTTAGGAAAACCCATGTATTACTAAAAAATAGTGATATATTGGATTAATTAATTTTATAATTAAAATATTCTTACATATTCCACTAATTTTTGAACCTAAACCCTTTTTATGGAGATTATACCTCATTTGTATTTAATATTTAAGGTGAGTGACCTAAGATTGTTCTTAAAAGTTGAATAGTGGAGAGATTTGAAAATATTTTGAGACCATAGTGGTGAGATAAAATGTAATCTTGTCTAACCCATATAAGAAGATGTTTACAATTATTATTAAACAATTTAATATATTCTATAGATAAGGCATGATTTAGGAGGTATTTTTTGTACATGAAATCTTTGAGGTCATTTCTTGAATTAAAATAGAAATTACAACCCTTTTTTTAAGGAACTAAGATGGTATTAAAATTTATACATATAATATATAGGTATGATTTTAGGATAAAGGATGTGATTTTTTTTATAAAAATTCCCTCTTGGAGATATTAAATTTCATATTGATAAATTAAAATAAATTTTTGGAATTTAGAAAGGACATGTTTAATGTGATATGATGGGAAAAGAAATTCTCTATCACCTTAAACTTACCATATCTCTTGAATAAACAAATTTGGTATTTTCATAATGTTTCATACATAAATTTTTTTTATATGGAAACTAACAGAACCTATTTTCTATATGTTTTTGTTATAGAGAATACAAAAATTAAATAAAAAAGAAAAAAAATTATTGTGAATTAATTCACATTCTATACAAAATTACCCTAGAATTCTAAATAAGAATATATTTATCTTAGAGTGGGAGGATTGGGTAATTATAACATTGAGGTATACTATTCAAGGATAAGGGATATAATAAATTTATCATAATGATCACTGTTACATGAGGAGAAGATAGTGGAAACAACCACAAGAGGATCAAATTCATTAAAAAGATAGAAATACTTATATTTCATGGGGAAATTTTAGTAGGAGGTAGTGAGAAATACACTTAGTCCATCAATTTAATTATATCGTATGAGTTAACCAATGTGTAAGAATAATAATGAGATACCCTTGATTTTTATAGATGAGAAATTACTCCATAACCATGAGGAATGAGGATCTTCATAATCTCAAGCTCTAAATGATTCTTGGAAAGTGTTATAGTAGAAGGGAGAGTATATCCGTTTAAAATAGAGTAATATATATGATCTATAGTTTGATATGAAATAAATGTAAAACCATGAATCTATTAGCCCAATGTTTGTGGATATTTTATTATAATGGTATAAAATACATAGATAACAATGCACATGATCCAACAGTTTAACAATCTTAAGGACTAGATACATTAATGAAAATTACATTACATTAAAAACTTAAGATACATCAAATGAATATATTTATTTATTTCTAATTTAAATTACTTATGTAACATGTAGTAATATTCATGGTTTTCTAGGTAAATAGGAAAAAAAATTTAAGGGGTGAGCTCTGATGTTCAATAAGGAGAACATTACAACATAAGCCATTATAAAATAAGTATGAGTTAAATAAATATGGAAGGAATATAAATTTAATATTGTCATAAAACAGGAACCCTAAGAATAATATATCCATAGATAAAATGAAAATAAATAAAATATTGGATATTAATAACCAATCTCATAATGATTGAAATGATAGGAATTCATAATTATAGACATTATAAACATACTATTGAGGAATTGTGATAAGAAAGCACACATAAAGGGTAAGGATGCTAGAATTACCCTATCTTAATTGTCTCATGGGACCTAATAGTAAACTGAGGGGATATATAATTCCAAGACCCACACATCACATAAAATTACAATGTATTCCATTATATACAAACTGGCAATGACATAATGTCCAAGAATGAGCAACATAAAAATTCATAGAATAAATCCTCAATGAGGCTTGTCTTGCTGGATTTTCCAATATTGAAAAAAGAATTATATGGTCATAACAACAGTTTTTCCTAGTCAAAAAATTAATAAGGATATATAGGTGAATTTTTTCAAATAAGTACCCTTATCAAGTGAATAATATGTATTTTTAGTTATCTGGTACTTCATAAAATTAAAATTAACAATTATTTTTAGAAGTATAAAGAATGTATTTGAAATGGTTAGAGATCAATGAAATTATAGATAAATATACCTAGAAATATAATCATGTCCTACATTATAGTTGTTAAAGATATTATGGATTATCTGAACATATCCCTGAGGGTGTCTGGCCAAATTTTCAGTCTTAAGCCCACTCATCTTGCACCGAGTGAAGTTTGATTTCATAATCGACCAAAAATTTTCACATTGATTACCCATAGGAGAATATATTCCATATTCATATCCACTATTCTGTATCCAAACAGGGATTTAATTGTTATTAAACCACACACTCTATACTTTATTAAAATTTAGGCAAATTTTATGGCTATGGGAAAGTTTTAGCATTATAAAAAATTATGACTGTGGTATAATGGGAGGGAATTGTGATATCTCATTGATGATATAATAAAAAATTTATATATATATAAGGAATAATAATATTTCACATTGAAATGAAAAGGAAATAGTTATAATAACAAAATTAATGAAAGATATAAGCTTAGGGACCCTTACTACGACATAATAATAGTTTAGACAATAGTTAAAATGGGAGAGAATAAGTTATATATAATTAATAATATATAAAATGGATGATAATAACTTTGAATTACAAGAATGTAATCATAGTAAAAAGTATTATAATGATATTATAATAAAATTATTACAATTGAAAATTAAATAGGAGGATTAAAAACCTATACTTAGACATAACAATGGTTTCAAAAAAGGTTATAATGAGATGGAATAAGTAATATCTCATTAAAAATATATCAAATGGATGATAATAACATGTAATTAAAATTATGGATGTATAATAAAAATAAAATAAATGATATTATAACAAAAGGATTTCGATTGAAAAGGAAACATGAGGAGTAAGAACCCTTCCTTTAAAGGTAACATCTTAAAGCTTGTGATGAGAGACTTAAAACTTTAAGAACTACATAGAGAGACTATTTAGAGATAAAATGAGATAAAATTAATGATCAAAGGATTTGGAGTGAAGAGGAATGTGATAATGGGATGAAATTCATAATAAATGAGGGAATAATGTTTAATAGTTTCTAAATATAGGCATTTGAAATATAGGTTGTGAAAAATGAAAAATCATTGGATAAATCAACTCATTATCTCATGTATTTTGATAGTTAGGACATATTTTTATATATTTTTTAATACTTTTTAATCTATATACATTTTAATATTCCTTTGATCATGGAAGTATCAATCTTTCACAATTTTTTTCAAAAGCTTAATTTACAACTAAGATTTTGAATAGTTATTTATAGGTTTAAAAATAATTTAAATAATTAAAATAAATTATATTAATAAAATAACTTATTTTGGATAATTTATTCACTTATATTAGTTATTAAATAATTTTAAAATCATAATTATTTCATAATACTTACCATATATGCTTATAAAATTTTACTATTTACCAAAAAATTGAACTATATCAGAAAATTATGTAAAAATCACCATAGGATAATTCTGATGTGATGATTTCTAATTTAAAATATTTTTTATTAAAATAATTTTCTATATATAATAATTTTAATTATTATTTAAAACTTTATACATATTTAAAAATCATGAAATTGGTGCCAAAAATTTTAAAAACTCTTTCTTTTCTTTTATTTTTATTCAAAGTCCTATGTATATAATAATATTAATGTAAATTACTCAATATTAATTATTATTGGTAATTTAGGAAATTATTGATAAATTTTTTTATTCATTTTATTGTAAATTTCTATATATAATGGTAATATTACAATTGAAACAATTAGATTCCCAATGGTTAGATTTTTTCCAATGATAAAATTCTAATGGTCATATTTAATCTTATATATACACTTTATTCTAATACTCAAAAATAATTTATTTAATTCTACCAATTATTGTAATATATCTGTTTCATTGATTATTTTTTTCCTTATAATGGAATTGTATCTTATATATATTTCGTTTAATTTAGAGTATGATTCTCTAGGGTTCAAGATAGTGACAACCCCTTATATTTTTACTGTCATACTAATTACAACCGTTATTGTGAAAGTAATTTTATAGATTTATACTAGTTTTATTTTTTTTTCCATTATGTTGAAATAATTTATGTGCTTTATTTAATGGTTTTAGATGAATTATTTATTTACTATAGTAGAATATCATGTATTATAATATGCATTTGAAGTGTGATATGTTCAATAAAAAAGTGGAAACAGAGTAATTACTATTTAATTTCCAAAAATAATTTAAAAATTAATACTTCTTAATATCTAGTTAAATAACCCCTTTTCACACCAACATAATCCCTAAGGGTGAGGTGTGTATATAGCAATCCAAGATTTTCATACATAGACACGACATCTTTTTATATGAATATTCAATACATTACAAAAAAACATTCCCAAAGAATTAAATATTTTACTATATTTAGAGACTAGGTACATAATATTATAATTTGGTGAAAGATATTAAATATCTCCCACAAAGATCATCTCACATAGTACTCCTCTTAGTCACACCCTACCTAAACCTTTATTTATAACCCGGGGATGGAAAAAAAAGAAAGGATGATCTCAAATGCTCAGTAAGGGTAAAAATAAGAGATATCAATCTATGATCATATGAATGTTTAAGATAAACATACATGTATGTGATCATGAACATAACTTAAAAATTTCATACCTAACCAGTCATAGTCCAAAAATAAGAGTCAAATTTATTATTTTTGAAAACATAGCCCATAAGGGTGATAAATCATCATAAATCAATCATAAACCATAATCTTATGTCATAAAAGTGTGGCACCATCATAAATATTGAAAACCATTTCATATTTCAAGGTTAACTACCAAGACCACCAATATAGTGGATCAGGATTTCATCACCTATTTCCCATTATGGATCTTGAAACACAGGTTTCCCATAGTGCATCAGGATACACTTGTTTCCCATAGTAGACCAGGACACACCAATTTCCCATAGTGGATCAAGACACACCTATTTCCCATAGTGTGTTAAGGCCATAGACTTGTTTCCCATTGTTTTCTCATGAGATATAAATATTTAACCAACTAATTAAAGGGATATATAGGTCCCACCCATCAAATAATGAAAATCATACATATGTTTTTTGCAAAATCATAAAACATTCAGCATATCAAAACCTATGAAACTAAATGGGATTCATAAATATTTCATCATATCATAACCTATAGAAAAGAGACAGGTTTGGTAATCATTTCATCATTTCAAAATTGCATTATTAGTGGAGAAAGAAGTGGGTTTTATAAGAATTTTATTATGGTATAGCTTGTAGAAGAGAAATAGGTTTCATAAATATCATGCCATCATAAACATAAAACATTTAAAGAAATAATATTAATGGTATCCTTGGTTCATATCTCCAAGAAATCATAAGTTACATCAAAGGATTTTATCTTTAGATAGAGAATTATTTTAAATGATAGATCACTTGGAATATTTCTCGAGGAAGATAAATTTTATTTAAAAATAAATTTTTAAAATAAAAAATTCATAAAATATTTTGGAAATTGTTTTCTTTGAAAATAACTATGAAAAATTATAATGGAATATTTTAAAATCATTTAAAACATTTCTTGGGGAAAATATCCTTTTATCTTTGAAAAAAACTTTTTAAAAAATAAAACATTTTGAAAATCCTTTTATTTGACAATAAACTTGAAATCCTATAAAGGAAGCCTCAAAGAAAATAATGTTCATGATGATGGGATGTTTCAGTTATGTTTTACATATTAAAACAAATATTCATTTCACATTTTGAGTAAACACCAAATAAGTATTTTTTGGAAAATTAAAGGAAGTTTACTTTCAAAAAAAATTCATAAAAAGTAAAACATGGGTAAAAATGTCTTTTAAAAATTATACGTGAATAGTGAAAAACTTTGTGATTTTCTTTAGAAAAAATGGTTTTTAAAGAAAATATATTTTCTACCTAAGAGAGAAATAAAGTCATATTTTCATAAAAACATTTTCTCAATTATTTTAAGTACCATAGAATGGAAAAATTATAATATTAATATAATGAATAACCAAAGGAAAATAAAATTCATGAGTTTCTTGAGATATGGATTGTAATATATTATCTTTATAAATATAATTATAAATAACCCTGATAAATGTTGATATTTTAACATAAAATCTTTATAACTTTGGTAACTTTGAAACATAAGACCCATGAAGGAATAATATAAAATTGAACATAAAATATCATGAATATAAATAAATTATTGATATTAAATATCAAATTGGATGTATATACATCTCATGAAATAATATAGGTTCATAACATAACCTACAACTTGAAGAATTAAAATTGAGACAAAAATCCCTTAATTCATTGGTAATCTTTTGGATTGTAATCCCTAATAAAGAATAAAATTAAATGAATCTTTAAATATAATGAAAAAGAACAGGATTCATGATATAACATGTCAAAGGGGAAGTATATATATCACAAAAAACAAATTAGTGGTGAATATGTGTATGTATTTGATAAATAAAAAAGGGAGACTAGAAACCTCTTACAACATGTCTCGACTTCCTTCGTACATGTTTGAACCTCCTCTTCTTCCAGTATCATCCTCAGGTTTGCACCAAAATCTATCCTATATAGAATTTATTTCCAAAATAAGAATTATAGGATGATAATATGTAATTTAGTAAATAATTTGGTCATAGATTTCCAAAACAAAAATGGTTTGAATGTATGAAGAGGAGAAGAGAAGGGGTGACCTTTTATAAGCAAGGTGAGTGGAACACTTGTAATTTTTTGAAAAAAAGATGTACCAACATTTTTCTCATACCAAAAGGATAAAAAATGAGATATTATTTATAATAGAAGTACTAAGGTCAAAATATGTCCATATAATTAGTTTTTTACATGTTTTGGGTCATTGTTTACTGTTATCTTTTTAGCTTAACCTCTAGTAAACTCATTTTTACCTTAACCCGAGTAATTAATTTTTACCCTTTTTGATTTTCATTAGGGTCAAAAATTAATTTAAAAGTATTAGATAAAATAAATTATGTTGATTCAAAATATTAAATCTATTTTTCCAAATTACATTCACATAATTGGAAAATTTTAATTTAAAATTAATCCTATAGACACAATGAGAAAGTAGGTTTTTAAAGAGAAAATGTTCAAAATTTTATAAAGTTTATTTATCCAATTTAAATATGAAATTGGTTAAAATGAACTAAATTTTATTAATAGATATATATTTTAACTAATTTTATATTAAAACCTAGTTAAAATATAATTTAACTTTATAAATATTTTAAATTAAAAGGCAATTTTCAATTAAAATTCAACATTTTTCAATATTCATCAAAAAATTAATCTTTTCAGAAAAGTATAAAAATTTCACCTTAATATTATTTTGATATTATGATTTCAAAAATTATGTTTTTTTTCAAATAAATTTTCAAAAAGTGTTAAAATGTATTTTAAAATAAGTTCACAAAAAAGATGACAAAATTGATTAAAAAAATACAGTTTTCAGCATAAAATTGGAATTATTCTCATCTACTGTATAGAAATATAATAATAAGAATTTTAATAAGTTTATTAAATATATAATATATACATTTAATTGGAATCCTTCACCAAAAGTGGATTGATTAATTTATTTACGTAAAATGTGTTTTTTTGCAAAAATAAAGTTTTTCCGAAAAAGATTTCCTTTATTTCCAATAGTTTTGATTTTAAATTTTAATTAGTTTTTAAGTAAATAATTATTTATATATACATGTGTAAAGAATATAGATTCATAATTTAGTTAATCATATTCCTACCTGCCATTCCAACGGTTAGGTGATAACTATCATATTAAACAATAATATTTTAATAATAAGCCATGTTTCATTTAAACTAGCTATTATGTGTAATTCAAGATAAAATTTTTATTGTGTGTTATGAAAGGTAAAATTAGTGTTGCGTGTAATGAAAAAAAAAGAAAAGATTAAATTTATTTGAAAAAATATATAAATTCTTAGGTTGTTACATTCTGCCCCACTTAAAATGAATTTCTCCCTTGAAATTCGTCACTTTGGTACCAATAACTGAGGATACTTATGCCTTGTTACATGATTAGATTCCCAAAGTAGCTTCCTAAAGATGGTGGTTTTGAAACAGAACATTGACTAGGTGAGTGGTATTGTTTCTTAAAACTTTCTCTATTCGATCCAGAATCTCTTCTGGTTATTCTTCATAAGAAATATCATACTCCATTGGTATAACCACTGAGTTCAGTACATGTGGTTTATTAGGTATGTACTTACTTAGGAGTGGTAAATGGAACAAATCATGAAACTAAGAGAGTTTTGGTGGAAGCACTAAATGACAAGCAACTGCCCCTATACGATCAAGTATTTCAAAGGGACCAATATTCTTAGGGCTAAGTTTTACCTTCTTTATTCATTTGAAAAATTAATATAATGACCTTCACAAAACATCAAATTATAGATTATGCAGAAAATTATTAGCATAAAATTTTTGATAATTTTCTGACATCCTTATATGTTATTGAATTGATTTAACCATCTTTTCCATCTCATCAGCTTGTCAAGCTCCCAAAAATATTTCCCTTTCCAACTTCATTCCAATATGTTGGAGTTATATAATAATTTCTAAAAAAGGATTCATAAGGATCCATATGAATGATTTATTGAAATCTATTATTGTAAGAAAGATTAACTAGAAGATGGTTTTGATCCCCACCACCTTTCAAATCCATAGAACAATATCTTAGCATATCCTTTAGAGTTTGAATTATTCTCTTAGACTGACCATCTATATGAGGATGAAACATAGTGATGAAACTAAACTCTGTATCGAGATCTTGCTGAAGACTTTTCCAAAACATAAAGGAAAAATTTGGATCCTGAGCAGACACAATTGAATGTGGTACCCCATACAACCTTTACATTTCCTTAATGTATATTCTAGGAAGCGAATAAAAATAGAAATATTTTATGATAACAATGAATTATTTGGAATTCATAAAGTGATTGACTATAAACCATAATTAAATAAACATCAAAGGTAAGATAAACCCTAATATTTACCGGTAACTTTAATCATAGGGACACAAAGTGTAATGGAATTCCTCCCAAAATAACTTTTTCATTAAAAAATATACAAAACCAAAATTTTTTATCTCCATAAAATTCTCTTTAAATATCCTTAATCTTGATAAAATTTTATCACATAAAACCTCAAAAGGTGTGTTAATGAATTTGAAATTATATTCAATCTTAAACTCATAAACCCCTGATGCTATCCATAACTCTTAAGTTATTATTACATGGAGAAATATATACTCCAAAAATTTAATTCACCCTTTATCCCTTATATAAGATATTATCTTATAAAAAACATTTTCATTGGAATATTAGGTTTATTCTTATACCAATAAAATATCAAATTTGATTTCATTATTTCAAAATCCATGTATTAGGAGATAATCATAAGAAATTTCACAAAAGGATGATAAGATCTTCATAGTTCTCATTCAGACAAAATCAAACATGGAATTCCTAACTTAAGAGAAGAGGATAATTGTTCCCTATTTATCATGATTCACTTCATCCATTATGGTTACAAAATTTTCCCCTTTTTTCCTCTGTCTTAAGAGGTTGTTGTGTCTTATCATCCACATTAACCCTTAGATTGGGGTATTTATTCCAATAATTCCCAAACTCCTTTAACTAGAAATACTAGAGTGTAGGTGGTGCATTAGTTGGATCCCTATTATCCTTGATTTCCTTATCTCAACCATTAATTTCATTTAGAAATTCTTGGGATTTATGAAAAAACATTCCACATTTAAAGAACCTCCCAGTTCCCTAAAATTATTTCCCTTGATACTTCTTTCAACATTTCTAGCATGCAGATAAATAAAATTTATTTCCACCATTTTAGTTTTCATAATCCTTGATCTTATTTTTATTATCAAAACCATAAGAATGATGTGAATATACAATTTCCATTTCTACATTTAGTGAATTTTTAATGAATTCTTTATAGATAATAAAGTCTCTTATAACCAAGTAATTTTGAACAATTGGTTTTATGCCAACAAAGAATTGATCAATTTTTTTTCAAGGATGATGATTAAAACATAAACGTACCTTAAAAGTCTAGATAAATTATCTTTATAAGTACAAATAGATTCATCATCATTTCACTTAAGTTTAAGGAATTAATTCTAAATATTTATTCATAAAATATGAGGGAAGTACATACTAATAAATATCCCCTTAATCTATTCCCATTCCATAGATTCAATTTATTCTTGTTCCCTCATATTCTCAATAAGAGTACACTACTGATCTGATTCACCTTCCAAATAATAAACATCCAAAATGACTTTTTCATTCCCCAGACACTGAAGAATGGAAAATATCATTTCATTAGTACTGATCCATTTCTCAGTATCTAGTGGATCAATGGAATCACTAAAAGAAAGTGTATATTACCTCATGAAGAACTCAATAGAACATTGATGCCTTCTTTTCTCATTTAGAAGCTAAACATGTTTCACATCTTAAGATTTTTTTTGATAATATCAATAATATTCTTCATTCCAACTCCCATAACATTTGGTTTCTCGGAAGGAAAATCATTACATTGTCTATTGAATTTAGTATTAACATGGTTCCTTTAGGTTCCAACCATTGACTAAAACTAGAAATTATGGTGTGAGAAATACTAATCATACTTGAAAACCACATAATCTGAAAAACCACTTATATTATGTCTAAATCATGACATTATCATTTCAATCTATGTCACTTTAGTTTTATACTAGGTAATTCAAAGTCAATATCTATTTAAATAATTTACGATCGCTCATAATGAGTTTGTGAATTTCTAAAGCATATCCCCTGATAGAGTCAAACTATGCGTGAAATATGGATTGTTTTCATTCACTAGGTGATAATTGATTCCATATCAATGTTCCCTTTTTAGACTTAATACCCATAGGTACCTCTATGCCAGAGCCACATCCACTTTTAGTATCTAAACATGTATATAATTTATTGGAAACTACTTTTCTATCTTTTACCAAAATTAAAGGACATTTTCCTACACTTTGGATAATCCTTAAACTATCCTCTAAGACATCCATCAACACATCCTTATAAATATCCCAATATATTTCATGAAAGTTTTTTCATCCTAGTTTCCATAGGATTAATATACCTTTCCTATGATACCAACTATAGAAAACTAGACTTTTCATACATGGATATTACATATTTTTATATTAATATTTAATACATTAAATAGATAGATGGTCGAGGACCATAATATTTTAGTTTCTTTGAAGACTAGGAACAAAATATTATAATTTGGTGAAATATCTTTAAAATATCTGACAAATATCTTCTCACACAGTACTCCTCTTACGCATACCCTACCTAAACATTTATTTATAAATTGGGGAAGGAAACATAAGAAACAACAATCTTATATACTGAGTAACAGTAAACATAAGAGATATAAATCTATGGTCATATTAAAGTATAAGATAAACATAATGGTATATGATCATGAATATAAATTATGAAGTTCATACCCAACTAGTCATAGAACATAAACATGAGTCATGGAAGAAAACTTTATCATTTCTGAAAACATGGCCCATAAGGGTGATAAATCATCATAAATCAATCATGAACCATAAGATCATGCCATAAAAATTTGGAACCATCATAAATATTGAAACCTATTTCATATGTAAAGGTTAATTAAAAATACTCTAAACATAGTGGATTAGGACTCATCAAATTTTTTCTATTGTTGATTAGGACACACATGTTTTCTATAATGGTTTAGGAAACACTTGTTTCCCATTGCGGATTAAGACACAAATGTTTCCTATAGTAGATGGAGAAACTTCTATTTCCTAGAGTGGATCAATCCCATCGACTTGTTTCCTATTGTTATCTCATGAGATGTAAAGCATTACCTAATTCATTAGAGGTTTATATATGTCCCACCCGTCATATAATGAAAATCATACATATGTGTGCCAAAAGATAAAAAAAACTTCATTATATCAATAATCATTAAATGAAATGGGGTTCATAAAAATTTATTCATATCAGAAAATGTGGAAAAGATATAGTTTGTGAAATCAGTTCATCATTTCATCATTGCATGACACTTGGAGAAAGACGCAGGTTTTATAATAATTTTATCATGGTATGACCCATGGAAGAGAAGCAGGTTTCATAACCCTCATTCCATCATAAACATAAACCATTCAAAGAAATAATAAGAATGATATCCTTGGTTTATATCCCTAATAAAGAATAAATTACAATAAATGATGTCATCTTAGATAGAGAATGATTTTGAATGATAAATCATATTGAACATTTTATTAGGATGATAAATTTTCTTTTTAAATTTATTTTTAAAATTTAAAACCATAAGATATTTTTTAATTCATTTTCTTAGAAAATAACCTTCAAATATTACAATGTAATCTTTAAAAATCATTTAAAACATTTCTTCAGGAAAATATCCTTTTTTTGTTTAAAAACACTTTTTAAAAAATAAAACATTTTGAAAATAATTTTATTTGAAAATAACCTTGAAAATTTATAAATTAATCTTAAAATAAAATAATTTTCATGAATACAAGAAGTTCATTTCGTGTTTTACACATTAAAACAAAGATTCATTTCACATTTTTGGTGAAATCCAAATAGGAAATGTTTGGAAAATGACATGAAGATTCATTTTAAAATTTTTTTTATAAAAATTAGAAAATGGGTAAAAATGTATTGTAAAAATAATAGGATAATTGTAAAACATTTTTTTATAATTTTTTTTAAAAAAAGTTTTTGGAAGAAAATAGATTTCTAATCGAAGGGAGAAATAAATTCAGATTTTAATAAAAAAAATTCACTCAATTATTTTAAGTACCAAAGAGTGGAAATATGGTAATATTTATATCATTAATAAACATAATAAAACAAAACTCATGATTTTCTTGAGATATGGATCATAAGATCAAATCATATAATACATAATCATAAACAATCCTGATAAACTATGAGATTGTAACATAAAATCATTACCACTTTGGTAACTTTGAAACATAATCCTCAAGAAGGAATAAAATAAAATGGAACTTGAAATATCTTGAGGATATATAAATTTATGATATTACATATTAGAGTAGATTTATATTCTCCTCATTAAATAATATAGGTGTATAACATATCATATGTCTTGAATAAGGAAAATTGAGACAAAAATACCCTACCACTTTCGTAATCTTGTTAATTATAATTCCCATTAAAGAATAACATAAAATTAAACATAAAATATCATAAAAATACTATAATTCATGATCTAACATATAAAATGGGAATTATATATAGCACATAAAAGAAAAAATTTATGAATTCTCATATGTATCCCAAAAATAAATCATAGACTAGAAATCTATTATTGTAAGTCTTGAGTTCCTTTATACATGTTTGAAGCTTCTCTTCTTTAGGTATCCTCCTTAGATTTGTATAAAAATACTTACTAGGGTGACCCTATCCAAAATAAGGCTAATAATATTACTTTATGGATGTTGGTAAGTGATATGTCTAGGTATTGGCCGATCTAAAAGGGTTTTAAGGTGTGAAGTGGAGAGGAGAAGGGGTGTCCTTTTATAACGAGGTGAGTGGAACAATTGTAATTTTTTGAAAATAAAAAAGGGTTACCCATGTTTTTTACATTTAAAAATTCAAAAAAAATAGATTATTATTGCTAATATAAAGTTTAAGGTCATAATATGTCCATAAAATGGGTTTTTTACGTGTTTTATGTAATTTTTGACCCTTACCTTTTCAGTATTACCCCATGGTGAACCAATTTTTACCTTAAATGTGGTAATTAATTTTTATCCTATTCACTATTAATTTTGGTAAAATATTAATTTTAAATTAAAATAAATTATGTTTATTACAAATATAGAATTCATTTTTCTAACTTTCATTCATATAAGTGGAAAATTTTAATTTAAAATTAATACTATAGACACAATGAAAAGTGGGTTTTCAAAGATAAAATGTTCAAAAGTTTAGAAAGTTTTTATATCCAATTTCAATATGAAACTAATTCTAATGATCTAAATTTGGTTTATAGAAATATAGTTAAAATAATTTTACTTTAAAACCAATTTAAAATATAATATAATTTAAACAAAAAGGAAGTTTTCAAGTAAAATCAATATTTTACACTATTCATCAAAAAATTAGTCTTTTCAGTAAATTATTAAATATTTACCCTAAGATAATTTTTATGTATTTATTTCAAAAATGAAGCTTATTTTTTTTAAAATAATTTTTTCTAAAAGTTTAAAAAACTAGTTCAAAATAATCATGCAAAAATGGTTATAAAATTGATTTTTGCAGTTTTTATGTGTAAAATTGGATATATTCTTATCTATTATCAATAAGACACATAAGATGAATTTTATTCATTTGATTGAATATATAATATATCAATTTACTTAATATAATTCACCAAAAGTGTTTTGATTAATATTTTTAGGTTAAAGGTGTTTTTTTGAAAAAATATAGCTTTTCATAAAAAGGAATCCTTTATTTTGAAGTAGTTTTGATTTTGATTTTTAATAAATTGTTCACTAAATAATTAATTCTATATACATGTTTAAACCATATATTTTCATAATTTATTTAATAATATTTATACTTTCCATTCCAAAATCAAGGTGATAACTATCATATTAAATAATAATACTTTAATTATATGTCACGTTTTGTTTAAACTCGTCGTTGCGTGTAACAAAATCTAAAATTAGTGTTTCATGTCATGAAATCTAAAATCTGTGTTGAATGTAATGAAAGATATAGATACAATTATTTTTTTTAAAAAAATCACAAAATATCATGGTGTTATAGTTCAATAGTGGTACTTTTATGGGGTGGTTCAACCAACATTTATCTGGAAGTGATCTATACTAGCTTTAAGTTATTCAAAAAATGATTTTGTTCCAACATATATTGTTGAAGTTCTACTTGGTATTGTAAAAGGAAAACCCCCAATGATGCTAAAACCTTACCCAGATTTGTTAAATAAACTTCATAAGGAATTTTCCTACTAATTGAAGTGATGATTCCTTCTATCTGGGATAACTTACACTTTTCCATACCTTTAATATACAATAATCCAAATAGTCATTTTATAATGACTACATTATCGATAGTCATAATTTTTATATTTACTTATTATAAATTTAATTCCCTAAATAACACTTTTCATTACCAATATTACAATTTTGTGCCATGTATTATTCTTCCTTTATACTTTTTTTATTATAACTATGATGTTAATTTGAGAATATGGTCCAAGAGACATTTGATTTTTATTTTTATTATTTTTCATTATTATTCTATATTATTATTTATAAAAGTTTTATAAAATTTGTAACTTTTATTTTAAATGAAATATTTTATAAGAAAATATGTTCATTCCATACATTAATTTTCTCAGGTCTTACACTATATTCCATTAAATATTTTTCATTCTCAAAATATGAATTTTTTCAACCATTGAAAAATAGATGTGGGTATTCTTAATATATTCATAAACCAAAATATTTTTTGAAATAAGAAAAATTATTATTCTAGGTAATACTAGGAAACTAACCTTTTACCTCAATCAATATATATATATATATATGTTAATATTTTTTTTGTCACAACCATTTTTAAAATATACCTCATTAGTTGGATATAAGGAGTAACTTTTATTGATTCATTTTTATGATGTTTTTCTCAGCCAAATTCTAAAGTAAAAATGGTTATGATGATAATTGATGAACATATCAATTTTAAAAAACTAATAATAAGTGGTTTATTTCTTGAAACCATT
This sequence comes from Viscum album, assembly GCA_963277665.1. Lineage (NCBI taxonomy): Eukaryota > Viridiplantae > Streptophyta > Magnoliopsida > Santalales > Viscaceae > Viscum > Viscum album. The sequence continues at coordinate 355,269,508 of OY728151.1, read as the reverse complement.
ATTTCAACGCAATAAACATTGACTCTACTTGTTCAAACAATAAACCTTTTGGTTAAACCTAGATTTATTTATTTTTTATTCTCTTAATATCAATAACTTATATCCTTAAATAACTAAACCTGAATTTACCATTACCTTTCTCAAAATATTATAATCCCAAAAATCATGGAATCATATTATCCTAGATGTCAAATTCACCATTATCCATTAATCAATATATACATTAATCATATATACTCCCAAAAACATATTAATCATTTTCAAAAATATCCTCAATTAGCTTTTCAAAAAATCACTTTACAATCAATATGGTTATATATAATTCTCATCATATATTCCCAAAATCAATTAACCAATTGTCCCAATTAAACATAATTACATTAATGTAAAATAACATACCAACCTAAAGGTTTATATATACAAAAATCAAGTATTCACCCTAAAATCCAATAAAATTTATAAAAACATAAAGAATCACTTTAATCACATAAGACCCATAAAAGGGTATCTATGTATTTGATAGTATAATCAAGATTATACTTATTAATCCGTGATGGTATCCAAAACTCTTAAAATATACTCATTATTTGATAAAATCCTAACCTCTCAAGTCATATAATGGATTATTGGTTCTATTGAAATTTACAGGTTACTACAGTATGAAGTGATACAACATTGTTACACTATGATGATTTGTGACTAGTTATTACATACTAGAAAAGTTATTTTTTCATAAACTGAGTTAAGTTTCATAATATATTCATAATATAATCAACTCCAATTCCAACATCACTATTTTTTCTAGGAGGTAAATTCCTTCATTGATTATGGGTGTTGACATAGTTTCCCATAAATTTCATATCTAGATAATAGCATATACTTAATTATCCCATGGATAATATTATTGATTATAGATACTTGTATATAATTATCATGCATTTTTTGTAAATTAATTTCATATAATCTATAAATATTAATATAATATAATAATAGTATTGAATATGGTTTCTCTAAGTGAATATTTTTATTTTCAGGAAAAATCCCTTTTAAGGGTTAAGTGAGAACCCTCACAAAAATCACATCTGATTCAAATACCAACATCCCACAAGTAAATTCACTAAAGTAGCATCAAAAATAGAAACCAACTGAAATAATAAATTTAAAAACAATCAAAACAAAGAAATATTTCTAATTCAAATTTCAGAAGAAATAAAAAAACATGCGTCCATAGTCTATTTCCCCACCACCACCACTATTGTCATCCCACACCACTAGACCAATCCTATATAGGACTCACCTCCTAAAACTCCATAAACTACTTGAACAAGACACCACAAATCCTCCTTAAAACCACAACACTATACTGAAAAGAATTTTTGAAACCACCACACTAGACCGACTAGGAAATGACCAATGGAACATGAAGCCAAAGAAGAGTTGGAGTAGCTTCAAGCCTCAACAACGAGCTATGACCTATTCCAAGACTATCTAATCCCATACAAAGGGAGGTTCGTCAACCTACCTATATTAAATCCTTGATAGAACCATGAGATGAAGAATAACTACAGAAAAACTAAAAAACCCCATACATTGGAGCAACAACAACAACCACCAAGATACTAAACAAACACCTTCAAGATGAAAGAAAGCGAATCTAATGACTGCAAGACCAACTGCGAGCCACACCTCCTGGGACACCAACAATTACTCATCCAACACCTCACAAACCATCCCGAAATACCAACACTATAGACCAACAATATTGGAATGTGTAAGTAGATAGTAAGATAATAGGAAGATGAAATTACAACATTATTAGGGATACGTGACCACATAAGAATGGCCAAGAGGGGATATAAAAATATTAAACCCCACCAGAACGAGAGGAAGAGCATACAATTGATGAGTTGAGAAGTGATGAACCCTTCAGATAAGAGATAAAGGCTGAAGAGGAATAAAATAGAAATACCACGATAAGGGTAATCCCAATCCATATGAATCCAAAGAAGAATATCTTGAAAGACAATCAAGGAGAAATGAGTCCAGATGACCAAATCATAAAGAACACTCCCTAGGAGAGGAACCATGGAGAATAAAATGTATAAAACCAATAGGTGAATTGAGAAATTAAGAAAACCAAAAAAACCTAAGTAGATAAAGAAAATTAATTACAGAGGGATACCTGGAAGATCAACCTCTGTAAAAGAAGCTAGGGGAGGAACCCTATAGAAGGGAAGAAGCGACGATACCAGGTGAGTGTGGAGACATTTTTAGTAAGGTTATATTATCTAATTATGTTCTAAATATAATTCTTAAGGTTTCTACTAAAATTTATCTGATACCAACTATTACACCATAACTGTAGTAACCCAGATCCAATAGTTATTTTATTAAAATGGTAAAAAATAAATAGATCACAATGAAAAAGATATAGTAGTTCAATAGTCCCAAAAAATAGATAAATTAAGGAATATTACATTACACTAGAAAAATAAGATGCATCAACTGAATACATTTATTTATTTCTAATTTAAAATAATTATGTCACATGTAGTAATATTCATGTTTTCTTCAGAAAATGGGAAACAAAAATAAGGGGTGAGCTTAGATACTCAGCAAGGGGTACCATAAAGAGGAAGATATCATAATATAAACATGGAATAAAAAAATATAAAAGGAATAAATAAATAGAATATTTTCAAAAATATGATATTAATATATACATGGATAAAATGAAAATAAATAAAATCATTTATATCAATAAATAATATCATAATGATGGGAATGTTTGGAATTCATAATTTTGAACATCATAAACATACCATCGATACCTTATGCCAAGAAATAATACATAAAGGGAAATCACACTCCCATAACCCTATCTTAGTTATCTCATGAGGACTACTAGAACATTGAGGCCCTATATAATTTTGGGCCCCACTTATCACATAAATTTCTAATGCATTACATCACATATAAAATGGCTATGAGATAACTTCAAAGAATTAAAAACATAATAAAACATAGAACAAATTCTCAATAAGGATTTTCATAAAATATTTTCCCATATAGAATAAAGTATTAAATGAACATGACAATAGTTTTCCCCAATAAATGAATTAATAATAATATCTAGGTGAATTACATTGACTCATTTAAAGTGTAACTAGTGATTCACAATGTTAAAATTTGTAACCTTATTTGGTGAAGAATATGGATTTTTAATTATAAAGTATTTTATAAAAATTGTGATTATTAATGAGTTTCAGAAGTATAAATAATGAATTTGAAATAGTGTGGTCATGCCCTTTGGTCTAATGAATGCGCCAGCGATGTTTATGGCATTAATGAATTGGATATTTCGGAGATATCTGGATTTATTTGTGGTGGTGTTTGTCAATGATATTCTGGTGTATTCAAAGACAAGGGTGGAGCATGAGCAGCACTTGGTGACAGTGTTAGGGATCTTGAGGGATCATCGGTTATATGCCAAATTGTTAAAGTGTGACTTTTAGATATAGGAAGGTTGTTTTCTTGGCCATGTGATTTCCTAAAAGGTTGTTTCAGTGGATCCAGAAAAGATAGAGGCTATTATCTCGTGGAAACCGCCAAAGAATGTGTTGGAGATATAGAGTTTTCTTGGTCTAGCTGGGTATTATCAGCGTTTTGTTCGTGATTGTTCACGTCTGGCTTCACCAATGTCAGTTTTGACAAGAAATAATGTTTCATTCCAGTGGAATGAACAGTTTCAGTAGTGTTTCGAAGAGCTAAAGTGTCATCTTACATCAGCACCAATCTTGGTTTTGCGAGAATCAGGAAAAGGGTACGTGGTGTATTGCGATGCATCAGGATCAGGGTTGGGGTGCGTTCTCATGAAAGATAATCAGGTGGTTGCATATGGCTCACAGTAGTTGAGATTGCATGAGAAGAACTACCCAACTCATGATTTGGAGTTGGCAGTAGTGGTCCATGCTTTGAAAGTGTGGTGTCATTATCTCTTCGGTGAGAAATTCACGGTATATACAGATCATAAGAGCTTGAAACACATTTTCTCACAAAGGGATTTGAACTTGAGGCAAAGGAGATGGTTGAAATATCTCCAAATGTTTGATTTTTACTTGATGTACACACCGGGTAAGGGAAATTCAGTGGTGGATGCATTAGGTATAAAATCATATGCTCAGGTGGTGAAACATGCATCAGACCAGTGGCAGTTGATGTTGGTTATAACTGATATGCGGTTAGAATGTGAGGACCAGGGCGATAGAACGGTCTTATTTCTAGTTTTTTTGATTCCTGACTTGGTTGGCCTGGTTAGAGAGGCACAGATATCCGATTCTGAGTGTGTGACCATGGGTTCGAGACTCAATGGTGGGGAGACCATTGAGGTTTAGCAACTGAATGGCGATTCAGTTTTGTGTTTTCAGAATCAGATGGTTGTACTAGTTTCTTTTCAGGAGGATCTTCTCAGGGTGTATCATCATTCCCGGTGGGCTCTTCATCCTGGAATTCAGAAAATTTATAAAGCGCTGAAGGCGCAGTTCTGGTGGGCTGGTATGAAAATAAGTGTGGATGAGTTTGTTTCGATATTCTTGACTTGTCAGTAGGTCAAGGCTGAGCATCAGAGGCCAGCATGAATGTTGTAGTATTTACCAATCCCCGTTTGGAAGTAGGAGCAGATAGCGATGGATTTTTTCATAGGTATCCCAAGAACGGTCAAGAAGCACGATACCATTTGGGTGATAGTGGATCGGCTAACGAAGTTGGCCCATTTCATCCCGATACTTGAATCTCATATGGTGGAGGATCTGTCGAAAATCTATATCAGGGAGGTGGTAAAGAGGCATGGTGTTCCAGTTTTGATTGTATCAGATAGAGATATGAGGTTTACATCTCATTTCTGGAAATACTTACAGCAAGACCTTGGAACACAATTGACGATGAGTATGGCGTATCACCCTCAGACAGATGGTCAATCCGAGAGGACGATACAAAATCTGGAAGATATGTTGTGGGATTGTGTCATGGACTTTGGTGGCTCATAGGAGGAGAAATTTTCATTAGCTGAGTTCTCGTACAATAATAGTTATCAGACATCCATACAGATGGCTCTGTTTGAAGCATTTTATGGGTGGCCGTGTCGTTCTCCACTATGTTGAGTGGAAACGGGTGAGTCTTTGATGGTTGGACCGAGTCTTGTCCAAGAGACTACAGAGAAGATCAAGTTGACCAGGAATATAATGGAGATGGCTCAAAGTCGTTATAAATCGTTTACAGATCATCGTCGATTGCTGTTTTTGTTCCAGGTGAGTGATCATTTGTTCTTGAGGATCTCTCCTAGGTTGGGACATCGTCGGTTTGGGAAGCTGGGAAAGCTATCTCCAAGGTATATTGGACCTTTTGAGGTTTTTGAGTGGGTTGGTGAGGTGACTTATCATTTGTCTTTTCCACCACAATTTAGTGCGGTACACAATGTGTTTCATGTCTCGTAGTTGAAAAGGTATCAGCCGGACTGTGACCATGTGATTCGATGGGATCATTTTGAGCTAGAACCGGATGCTTCATTGGTGCACATGCTAGTGCAGGTTGTGGATAGGCAAGAGAAAGTATCATGTGGTAAAAGCATCGGTTTAGTTCGCGTTTTTTGGCAACATGGTCAGATTCAAGAGGAGGCTTGGGAGGGGAGAAAGAGATGGTCGAGCAGTGGCCCGAGCTCTTTCAACAAAGGGCGGGTTCACTACTTTCCAAGGACAGAAATTCCAATGGTGGGGAGAATGTAGCACCCCCAGTTTGAGGTATGTGGCCTTTTTTTATGCATATTTATGTGTTTAAAGTGCATGGAATGAGTTGGGAAGAAGTTGGGAGAGTTTGGAATGGTTTTGGATGAGTTTGGAGGGCTTTAAAGGGATGCACAGTTTGAGCATGGTTAGTGGAAACTGTGCAGGTTTCCTAGGAAACTGTGTGGACCCTTGTTCTCGAGACAGTAGGCCTCACACAGCCTATGCATGGTTTTCCAAACCGTGCGAGGAAACCATGCGGACCCTGGATCTCAAGGTAGTGGCGTGCGCACGGTTAGCGCACGGTTTTCCAAACCGTGTGGACTAACCGTGCAGCCACTTAAAGTTAGAGTTATAAGTTTCGGCTTCACTCTTGATTGCCTCATTCCTCTCCAACTCTACTCCCACTTGAGCCTCACTCAGGATTTTTAGTTCTCAAGGGTTGTAGGGGCTCTCCCACACATTTTGGAAGCGATTCGAAGGGGTTTCAAGGTTTATTCAATGTGGTTTCTCCTAGGTAAGTCTCTCCTCTTGGTTTCCTTGTGTTTTCCTCTAGATCTACATCCCTCTATTTCTTGGTTTTCTAGATCTACACTTATTGAGTGTAGATCTAGGGTTGGGGTTGCCTTGGATGTTTATATTAAGGCTTGTGGATGTTAGGGGAAGTGATCTAGAGAGGTTTCGGTGGTGCGTTCTTTAGATTGGAGGTGCGGTTGTCGTGGGTCGTTTTCTCGGGAAACCTAAAGGTGGGTGGCTTCTCTCTCGACTCCACTTGGTTAGAACTATTGGTTCCATGTTACAATTAATTTTTTGATTAAAATTAATTGTGTGTTGATGTGAGAATTTGGTTGGAAATCCATTTGGGGGTTTTTGGGAAAAAGGGGTTTTGTGGTGAAATGATTTTGTTGTGGATTTTAAAATGGAGATTTTAAAATGGGATGCCTTGGTTGATTTGTGAAAATGATTGATGGAAATGGTTTTCAATAAAAAGGTTGTTTTATTGAAATAGGGTTTGGTATGGAAAATGGTTTTCAATAAATGGGTGATTTATTGAAGTGGATTGATATGAAATGGAATGGGTTGATTGCATGATGATGTGACCTTGGTGGGTTATATGCTTGGCTTTAGCTTGTTTTGAATGTTGTGTGGAAGTGGTGAGAAGTACCACTAAAAAAAGGGAATGGATAGTGGACGGAAGGGCCACCATTGAGGATAAGTGGACGGGAAGTGCCTCTTATTGTGAATGGGTGAACGGGTTGGACGGTAGCTCCACCGTTTGGTTGTATGGTTGTTTTGTTGTTCATTTCTTTATAAGATGGAATTTTTGTGCTAATGGGTAAATGTTGGAATGGTTGTGGCCTGTTTGGTTGGCTTTCCTTTGGTTTCTTGGGTTGGGTGTGATGGCTTGGTAAGATCATGGTTGGCTTATGGTAATGGTTTCACTTGTGATTATTTTATATAAACTGTTTTATATAAATGTGCTAACGATTTTATTCTAGTGGCATGTGTAGGGAAGTCATTTGTGGAAATCCTACTGAGTTTTAGTACTCACCCCCTTCTTTGTCACTGTGGTGTCTTTGCAGATGTATTGTACCGTGATGTGGGAAAAGGTAAGGCATCACCCTCCTTTAGTGGAGTATTGTTATCCCTTGGTGGAGCTTGGAGTTTGGAGCTTGGTGTGGAGCTGTGGTGGTGTCATGGCTTGTGGTGTTTGGTTGTTTAGTTTCCACAGTGTACTCTAATGTTGTGTGGACATGTCTGGTTGTATTGGTTTTGAGTTGTGTTGTGGAACAACTTGGTTGACTTTTGGTAATGCATGGTTGGGTAATGTAATTGATATGCATCATATAATGTCTGTTCGTGGATGGTTTGGTTGGTTTTTCCTTAAGGGTAAATCGTTCTCCAACTTGATCTTGAATCCCTTGGTATTTATTGCAAGCCTTTGGCACCTTGGAAACGTTGCTTAAGGACAAGTAGCCCTCACCGCCTCCTCAAGCCAATGAGTTAGGGGCGGGGTGTTACATAAATCCCTATAGTAATATAATAAAATCCATCATTATGGTTGGTAAAGTTAATATCAATTATTCGAAGCATACCCCCCTAGAGTGTCTATCTATGTTTATAGTGTAACAACCCAAAGTTTTTTAATGGAAATTTCCCTTATTATATTTATTTCATAAAATCACATGAAAAAAACACAAAATAATGAACTACTAAGTGATAAGTGACCTTTAAACATAAGTTTTTCACTTTTCTGTTTAGAATTTTAAAAATCTGACATACACGGTTGTGCTCAAGATGATTTTTGGAGTCTAATGAAACAAAAATAATTTTTGGTGAATAGTGACCTACCCTTATGAATAGTAACATACCCTTATGAATAGTAATATGACCCTTATTAATAGTAAATCATCCAATATAAGAGTAACATTACCTATGAATAATTAAATAAAATTTAGACATCTTAGAATGTGACAATTTGACCTTAGTAAACGTTTTCGAATTTAGTAAGTCATAAATAATTTATTATAATTAATTAATTAATTTAAAAGAAAATTCATCTCCCTAAAATTTATTCATAAATTATTGAAACAATGTCTTATAGTTGTTAGATATTTTTATAATACCCTACGTAATTTTTGAAAGCACTATAAAATCAGTTGTAATCTTAAAAACTATTTTTTAAGTAAATTATGATTTTATTTAAATATTAAATTAATAATATTTAGAAAATTATTTTTGAAAAATGGACATCATTTTTTGATTCTACACGTTGAAAAATGGTTGGGGTAAATTTTTGTGACTTTTCTGAAATACTTGAATTTTTGGTGAATAGTAAAATACATTAGTTTACCGTATAAATACATTATAATTAAACCCCACTATTCCTGACATCACAAGTGATGTAAGCACACAAATCTCGAACTCACATGCCTTATTTACTATTATTGGTCAAGGATGACTCACTATTCCTTGTCTTAGGGGAAATTAATAAACTAATGAATTTTATATTAAGGAAACCCCTCTCCCCTCCACTATAAAAGCCACCCTTCACACCCTCATTTCCTCACACCTCTCAAGCTCCAAGAATTCTCTAAAATATGACCAAACACTTTCCCTATCCCCTCCCCCACGTCCAAGAGCTGCTGGTCTCATCAAAAGACCTAGCTTAGGCCCTTAAGGAGGTTCTCAAGAGAAGGATTCAAGAGGTAATTTCTCTCCCTCTTCTCCTTTAATTTCCTTTCAAGTTCAAGTTCATTTATTGATCTCTCCCCACCTATCTTCATCTAAATTGTATTGTAACTCCAGTATTATACATATACTGTAATTTTATGATTATAATTGGATATTATATCATCCAACCCCCTTTCCCTCTTCCTTTTATTTTATTAAAGAGAGCGTCGTTCGCGAGGTGTTAATTTATCACCTTCAAGAACGACATGATTACTTCTTCCATTTATACCTTCATATCTGGTCATGAAACCATTTTAATGGTTGAAACAGAATATGTTATATGTATTATGTTCTATTTAAATTTCTGTAAATAACCAAATTCCATATTACTAAGTGATAAGTTAAAACAAGTTTGTTGTGATCCAAAAACCGCCCAAATTGACCCAAATAACCATCATTTAATTCTTATCTAATGATTCATCCACATGGATATAATATAATTCATTATAAGATCATTAAAACTTCTATAATATCATTAATTACATGTAATATCACTTCTGGATGTTTACTCATGTTCTACCCAAACTTCAATTTAAGAATACAAGTGAACCACCCAAGAAAAACCATAAACACAAACATCCCCGAACAATGTTTTTAAACTCTATAAGTCATCCAAAGGAACATACTATGACATAATGAAACCATAATGAACCCTAATTATGTACACATGGTTATGGATTTCTAATTAATTAATATAATTTCATTGTACATGACATTAAAGAGAAGGAAGCATTTGGGTACAAGGTAAGGGGAAATTCTCGAACCCAACTTTAATCCTTTGGGTTCTCCCTCTTTCACTCCATTTTTGATATGGTTACTCCTTAAAGATCATTTTTTTTTATCATTGTCTTTACTTTTTTGGGATATACATGTTTTTCACTGGTATTTATGACAAACCAAATGTTTTCCAAAAGAACTCTTCTTTCAATAACTCACCTTTTACTTCTCATTCAAAGTTGATGGTTCTTGTATCAAGTATGTTATTCCCCCTTTGTTTTGGGAACCCAATGTTTATGAATGCGTTATTATGAGATGAAACCCATTCCTTTACATGGGTTAGTTTTGTTCATTATTGATATATGTTCTATGTGGCATGCATGTTAATGATAATGTTATAATGTGACGGGTGCACCCAGAATTATATAGCGCAATATGAATGTTTCAAAGTGACGGGTGCGCCCAGAATTATACAGAGCTCCAATGCATTGGGTAAAGTGATGAATCTAATGAGTAAATGTGAAATGATGTGTGAACAAGATGCTAGCTTGGTTCACAAGTATGTGTGATAGTTAACCACTAAGGCATGATGTTTCATTTATATGCATTGCCACATTTCAAGTCTTTTATTTATGCTTCTCTCATGTTCATGATCTTTTACCTATGTTATGATTATGCTCACCCCATGCTATATTATTCTTATCTGTCCTCTTAATGGACTTTTATCTCACCCCTTTTTTATGTATATCCTCAGGTGGCTACATGTACTAAGGAGAGGACAATTTCCAATAAGAAGCTAGAGAAGAAGAAATTAAATAAATGTTTATGGTTGATGTTATATTTGTTTTGTGTGGTCCTAGTTTCCCCAAGACACCAAACCTTTGGATCCTCTATGTGTAATAATATTATGTTGTTTATCATTAAAATGATGTAATAGTAATGTAAGAAAAGGCTCGGGTCGCTATAGTTGGTATCAGAGGCATGGTTTAGTTAAATTGGGAATTAAGATTAGTGAACCCTAGAGAAAACCTCTAGTATGAGTTTAAGAACAAATATGCACACAAGAATATTTATATTGGGATCCCATATGTTATTCTTTTTGTATAAATTTTTCAAATGAATAAGTTATGTATTCTTGACTTGTTTACTTAGGTTTTGATTTAACCTTTTCTATTTTAGAAAATGGTGGGAACTAGGAGAAATCAGGCCAACAACTCGTGCGAGGCCCAATGAAATGATTTCCCAAATGACATCCCCAATGATTTGGGAGGTGGAGTTCAAAACTTCATGGAAATGCTTACCCAATTATCTCAGGTTATGAACAATAACCATAATAACGGGGAACATCCTTCTTCACCAAAGAGGGAGCAACTGGCTATCGAATGTTTTATGCGGCAATGACCAATGATGTTTTGTGTATCTTCTGATCCAATAGTTGCGGAACAGTGGGTCAACTCCTTGGAGAAGATCTTTTCTGTGCTTCACTGTTCTGAGATGGAGAAGGTGACTCTATCCGTTTATCGTATAGATGGATAAACTAATCAATGGTGGGCTTTTATTAAGAACACCAAGCCAATGGAGGAAATTGAAGAGATGGAATGGGAAGACTTTAAGATAATGTTTCTTAATAAGTATTTACCAAAAAATCTTCGCACGAATATGGAGAGAGAATTCATAGATCTCAAGAAAAAATAAGGAGAATCTATCACAACCTATGAAGTGAATTTCATAAGGCTTTCAAGGTACACTTCGGGTTTTGTTATCAACAATGATAGAAAAATTTATAGATTCTTTAGTGGATTAAAACCACACCTTTAAAAGGCTCTTGTAATTTGAGACTTTGGGCGTTATGAAGAAGTTGTTCGGTGTGATCTCAAAGTGGAGATGGAGTTTGGAGAATGGTCCCATGGCTATGGTGATAAGAAAAGAAAAATGGAGTTTCAAGCTGGTGGATATAATGATAAAGGTGGGAAGAAAAATCAATGACCCACATGCCAAAAATGTGGGAAGTTACACAATGGGAACTACCTCAATGGGACAGGGAAATGATTTAAGTGTGGGAAAGAAGGACCCCATGCTCAAGAGTGTCGAAAAGACATGAAAAGGAAGGAGAATGTAGTCGATGAAAGGATAGAACCACTCATGGTCCAATGCTACAACTGTAAGGAGCTAGGGCACTATGAAAACCAGTGCACTAAACCTCAAGTTCTTGAGGGTAATCAACATCAGCGGACACCAAATCCAAAGGAACAGGTGAAGGCTTATTCCATCACTACTATAGAGGTGGATCATGATAATGAATTCATACAAGGTACACTTACTATTCAATCAAGAATGGAAAAAGTCTTATTTGATTATGGTTCGACGCATTCCTTTATATCTTGAAAGTTTTCTAGAACTATAGAATCGAAGCCCTGAAACCTTGAAGTAGTGATATCTATAAAAACACCAAGGGGTTCAATCATTGCAACCCAAGTGTTTAAATCTTCTCCTGTTGGCGTATGTGGGAAGATTATTCTGGAAAATCTTGTAATACTTCCCTTGGTGGAATTCGACACTATAATGGGAATGGATTAGATCTCTTTATATAGAACACATATCAACTATCAGGAAAAGGAAATATCTTTTCATATTCCGAACCATCCCATTCTCCTCTACAAATGCAAGGAAGTTCATGAATCTCCTTTGAAAAATCCTTCAATGGTGTGGGTGTTGATTCCCTATGAAGAATCATACCTCGCCCAATTGGTTCAGTCGAAGGAAAGTTCCAACCTTGAGGAAATTCCCATCGTGAGGGAATATGGAAATGTATTTCCCGAAGAGTTACCCGGAATTCCCCTAGATCGGGAGGTAGAGTTCTCAATTTAACTCATAACCGAAGATACTCCTATCTCGAAGCACCCCTATAGGATGGCTCCTATCAAACTATAGGAGTTAAAGAATCAGCTACAAGAGCATCTGGACAAAGGGTTTCATACACCCTAGTGCATAACCTTGGGGTGTGCCAGTGCACTTTGTGAAGAAGAAGGATGGAACAATGCGGCTCTGTATCGATTATCAGGAACTCAATAAGATCACCATAAAGAAAAATTATCCTCTCCCAAGGATTGAAGACTTGTTCGATTAGTTAAGAGGAGCTCAATATTTCTCAAAGGTGGATCTTTGTTCTGGATATCATCAGGTAAAGGTGAAGAAGGAAGATATTCAGAAGATTGTCTTCCGTACAAGGTATGGGCACTATGAGTTTTCGGTGATTCCTTTTGGACTTACTAATCCCCTGAAATCTTCATGGATTTGATGAATAGAGTCTTTAGACATTACCTCGACAAATTTTTGGTAGTGTTTATCGATGATATTATCATCTACTTCAAGAGCAAGGAGGAACATGAAGAACATCTAAGACTTGTGTTGGTGACATTGAGAAAGGAGAAGTTGTACGCCAAGTTCAGCAAGTGTGACTTTTGGATGAAGAAAGTCCAATTATTGGGACATGTGATCACAAGTGAGGGAATTTCTATGGATCCTTCAAAGAAAAAGGCGATTGAGGAATGGATTAGGCCCTCTAGTGTCATAGAAATCCATAGTTTCCTTGGATTAGTTGGGTACTGCCGACGTTTTTTGAGAAAATTCTCAAGATTGTCAAGACCACTAACTAAGTTAACAAGGAAAGGGGTAAAGTATGTCTGGACAGAAGAATGTGAGGGAAGCTTCAAGGAGCTAAAGAGAAGGCTGATCACTGCACCTGTACTCACACTACCATAAAGTGGATAAAGTTTTGTGATATAGAGTGATGATTTAAAGAAATTCTTGGGTTGTGTACTCATGAAAAATGATAATGTGATAGCCTATGCCTCACGACAGTTGAATATCCATGAGCAGAACTACCCGACGCATGATCTAGAGTTGGAAGTCATGATTTTTGCCTTGAAAATCTGGCGGCACTAACTTTATGGTGAGAAGTGTGACATATACACCAACCACAAGAACCTAAAGTATATATTCACACAAAAGGAGCTCAACATGCGTCAAAGGAGATGGTTAGAGCTAATCAAGGATTATGATTGCTCTATTCACTATCATCCTGGAAAGGGGAACAAGGTAGCTGATTCTCTAAGCAGAAAAGAACCCGCTACTCTATCCATGTTATGGATTGAGAAAGACCATATCTTCTTAGATATACAAAGGATGGATTTGGAAATCATAAGGGCAGGGGATACATCCTACCTTTCCTAAATGATTGCGTAACCATCCATCCAAGAGAAGATCAAGGAAGCACAAAGGGATGATGTGAAGATACAAAAAAGGGTGAATGCAGTAAAGGAAGGGAAGCTGCAAGAGTTTCATATCGACGATGATGGTGTGATTCGGTTTGGAACTCGGCTTGGTGTGCCTTCATCACCCGGGATAAAGAAGGAGCTATTGGACAATGCACATGGCTCAACTTTCTCTATCCACCCTGGGAGTACCAAGATGTACCATGATCTCCGAGAACACTTATGGTGGGATAACATGAAGAAGGAGATTACGGAATATATATCAAGGTGCTTGGTATGTCAGTAAGTTAAAGCTGAGCGTTAAAAGTCCAAGGGTATGATGTAGCCATTGCTTATACCCATGTGGAAATGGGAAAATGTTACTATGGACTTTTTCACAGGTCTCCCGAGGACATCAAAGGGAAATAATGCGATATGGGTTGTAGTTGAACGACTCACCAAGACTGACCATTTTATCGCTATTCAGGAAGACCTCTCTCTTGAACAGCTTGCAAAGATATATGTGAAGGAAGTGGTGAGATTGCATGGTGTTCCACTCTCAATTGTCTCTGACCGTAATACAAGGTTCAAATCTAAGTTCTGGAGGAGACTTCAACATGCTTTCAGTACTGAATTAAATTTCAGCATGGCCTATCACCCCCAAACGGATGGCCAGTCTGAAAGAACTATTCAGAAGCTTGAAGATATGCTAGAGCCTGCTCTCTTGAATTCAAAGGTGGTTGGGATCAACATCTCCCATTGGTTGAGTTCTCATACAACAATAGCTTCCACTCGAGTATTCAGATGGCTCATTATGAAGCTCTTTATGGGAAGTGGTGTTAAACTCCAACCTGTTGGGATGAAGTTGGAGAAATAAAGCTGATTGGACCTGATCTTGTTCAAGAGATGAAAGAGAAGGTTCAAGTCATCCAGAAACACATAAAAGCTAATCAAAGTCGGTAAAAGAGATATTATGAAACCTGTCGAAGGGACTTGGAGTTTGACGTTGGAGATAAATTCTTCCTTCTAATATCTCCATGGAAGAGATTCATGCGATTCGGAAAGAAAGGGAAGCTAATCCCAAGGTATATTGGCCCCTTTGAGATCCTTGAACGCATAAAATCTGTGGCCTATCATCTAGTAATTCCACCAAATATGGATTAAGTTCATGATGTTTTTCATTTATCACTACTGAGGAAGTATATACCAGACCCCTCACATGTACTAAACTCAGAGGTGGTGTAGCTGGAAGATGATCTCTCCTATGAGGAGCATCCAGTAAAGATTATGGATCAGAGAGATAAGGTTCTACGCAACAAGACAACCCATCTTGTCAAACTATTGTGGAGGAACCATAAGTTTGAGGAAGCAACTTGGGAACTAGAAGAGGCAATGAATGTGAAACACCCTCACCTATTTGTGTAATGTGAAATTTCAGGGGCGAAATTTCTTAAGGGGGGAAGAATGTAACGACCCAAAGTTTTTTAATAGAAATTTCCCTTATTATATATATGTCATAAAATCACATGAAAAAAACACAAAATAATGAACTAGTAAGTGATAAGTGACCTTTAAACATAAGTTTGTCACTTTTGTGTTTGGAATTTTAAAAATCCGACATACACGATTGTGCTCAAGATGATTTTTGGAGTCTAATGAAACAAAAATAATTTTTGGTGAATAGTGATCTACCCTCATGAATATTAACATACCCTTATGAATAGTAATATGAAGCTTATGAATAGTAAATCATCCAACATAATAGTAACATTACCTATGAATAATTAAATAAAATTTAGACATCTTAGAAAGTGACAATTTGACCTTAGTAAACATTTTGGAATTTAGTAAGTCATAAATAATTAATTATAATTAATTAATTAATTTAAAAGAAAATTTATTTCCCTCAAATGTATTCATAAATTATTTAATCAATGTATTATAGTTTTTAGATAATTTTATAAGACCCTACGTAATTTTTGAAAGCACTATACAATCAGTTGTAACCTTAAAACTGTTTTTTTAAGTAAATTATGATTTTATTTAAATATTAAATTAATAATATTTAGAAAGTTAATTTTGAAAAATGGACTTAATTTTTGGATTATAAACATCGAAAAATGGTTGGGGTAATTTTTTGGTATTTTTCTAAAATACTTGAATTTTTGGTGAATAGTAAAATATATTAATTTACCGTATAAATACATTATAATTAAAACCCACTATTACTGACATCACAAGTGATGTAAGCAACAAAATCTCGAACTCACATTCCTTATTTACTATTCTTGGTCATGGATGAATCACTATTCTTTGTCTTAGGGGAAATTAATAAACTAATGAATTTTATATTAAGGAAACCCCTCTCCCCTCCACTATAAAAGCCACCCTTCAAACCCTCATTTCCTCACACCTCTCAAGCTCCAAGAATTCTATAAACTCTGACCAAACACTTTCCCTATCCCCTCCCCCATGTCCAAGAGCTGATGGTATCATCAAAATACCAAGCTTAGGCCCTTAAGGAGGTTCTCAATAGAAGGATTCAAGAGGTAATTTCTCTCCCTCTTCTCCTTTAATTTCCTTTCACGTTCAAGTTCATTTCTTGATCTCTCCCCACCTATATTCATCTAAATTGTATTGTAACTCTAGTATTATAAATATAATTTAATTTTATGATTCTAATTGGATATTATATCATCCAACCCCCTTTCCCTCTTCCTTTTATTTTATTAAAGAGAGCGTCTTTCGTGAGGTGTTAATTTATCACCTTCAAGAACAACATGCTTTCTTCTTCCATTTAAACCTTAAGATCTGGTCATGAAACCATTTTTATGGTTTAAACAGAATATGTTATATGTATTATGTTCTATTTAAAGTTCTTTAAATAACCAATGGCCATATTACTAAGTGATAAGTTAAAACAAGTTCGTTGTGATCCAAAAACCGCCCAAATTGACCCAAATAACCATCATTTAATTATTATCTAATGATTCATCCACATGGATCTAATATAATTAATTATAAGATAATTAAAACTCTTATAATATCATTAATGACATTTAATATCACTTCTGTATGTTTACTCATGTTTTACCCAAACTTTTATTAAAGAATACAAGTGAACCACCCATGAAAAACCATAAAAATGAACATCCCCGAACAATGTTTTTAAACTCTATAAGTCATCCAAAGGAACATACTATGAAATAATGAAACCATAATGAACCATATTATTTTACACATGGTTATTTATTTCTAATAATTAATATAATTTCATTGTACAAGACATTAAAGGGAAGGAAGCATTCGAGTATAAGGTAAGGGGAAATTCTCGAACCCAACTTTCATCCTTCGGGTTCTCCCTCTTTCACTAAATTTTTGATATGGTTACTCCTTAAAGATAATTTTTTCATCATTGCCTTTACTTTTCTGGGATATAAATGTTTTTCACTGGTATTTATGACAAACCAAATGTTTTCCAAAAGAACTCTTCTTTAAAGAACTCACCTTTTACTTCTCATTCAAAGTTGACGGTTCTTATATCAAGTATGTTATTCCCCCTTTGTTTTGGGAACCCAATGTTTATGAATGTGTTCTTATGAGATGAAAACCATTACTTTCCATGGGTTAGTTTTTTTCATTATTGATATATGTTCTATGTGGCATGCATGTTAATGATAATGTTATAATGTGACTGGTGCGCCCGGAATTATATAGCGCAATATGAATGTTTCAAAGTGACGAGTGCGCCCGGAATTATACAGCGCTCCAATGCATTGGGTAAAGTGATGAATTTCATGATTAAATGTGAAATGATGTGTGAACAAGATTCTAGCTTGGTTCACATGTATGTGTGGTAGTTAACCACTAAGACATGATGTTTCATTTTTATGCATTGCCACATTTCAAGTCTTTTATTTATGCTTCTCTCATGTTCATGATCTTTTGCCTATGTTATGATTATGCTCACCCCATGCTATATTATTATTATCTATCCTCTTACTGGGATTTTATCTCACCCCTTTTTGATGTATATCCTCAGGTGGCTACATGTACTAAGGAGAGGACAAGTTTTAATAAGAAGCTAGAGAAGAGGAAATTAAATAAATGTTTATGCTTGATGTTGTATTTGTTTTGTGTGGTCCTAGTTTTCCCAAGACACTAAACCTTTGGATCCTGTATGTGTAATACTATTATGTTGTTTATCTTTAAAATGATGTAATAGTAATGTAAGAAAAGGCTCGGGTCGCTATATATAAGCTTAGTCCAATTTATCATGCATTAAGGGAATATAAAATTAATACTCGAACAAAATTTTTTAGGATGATTACACTTAGGAAACCATATCCACATTCCACTATTCATACAAGGAAGTAATTTCTAGTAAACTGAACATTCTATACTTTTCCAAAATATAGGATGGTTTTACAGCTATGAGAATTTTTGAGCATTATAACAACTTATGAATTCGGTATAATTAGAGGTAAATGGTGATATACCATTTATGATATAAAAACAAATTTTTATAAATTATTCATAATAATATTTCACTTTGAAGTAAAAATTAATTGTAAATAGTAACACAATTAAATAAATAGAATAGGTTAGTAACCCTTAATACAACATAATAATGCCTTATGTAGAGGTTATAATGAAAGGTAATAAGTAATTTATCATTAAAAATATATCAAATGGATGATAATTACATTGAATTAAAATCATTTAAGTATATGAAAAATAATTTAAATGATATTAAAATAGAAGGATTGTAATTAAAAAAATAAAGAAGAGTATTAAAAACATTTACTTTGGCATAATAATGACTTAAGAAAAGATTATGATGGAAAGGAATTAGTAATATATCATTAAAAATATATAAAATAGATGAAAATAAAAAATAATTAAAATCATTAAATTATAATAAAAATAATCTAAATGATATTATAAAAAAAGTATTTCTATTGAAAAAGAAACAGGCAGAGGGAGAACCCTTTCCTTGAAAGGTATTTTCTTAATTATTGATATGAAAGCCTTAGAACCCCAGGAACTCCTTAGAGATACTCTTTAAAGAGAAAATATGACTCCAAAAACATAAAAAATACCATAATTACATTATTTATAGTAAATATTTTAGTATATACATTCCTAATACCTTTTATGTTTAGATTTTTAGATATTTCAGACAAACTGTAACTAATAAATCCCATGTCTTTCACAACTAATTGAATTTTTTTACAGTATATTAAGTGATAATTAATCCATAGTAATTATTAAAAATCTCCACAAATTATAAAAAAAGATACTATTATATACATATCATATGTATAAATTTTCTTTATAACCTAGGGAAATAGAAACATAAGAAGTAGTGAGCTCAAATGCTTAGTAAGGGTAAACATAAGAGATAACCATATAAGATAATAAGTGAGAATAAGATGAACATATGGGTATGAGAATATAATCAAGTAACATTAACATAACAGAAATTATTTATAACTAGTAAAAAATGGATTCATAAGACAAGAATCATTGATTGAGGCTTTTGGCATAAAGAAATAGACATTATAGGATCATGGAATCGTAGGTAAAACATGGATAATAGCATATAAATATGAACATAAGAACATGAGGAATAAAATGGATGCTTGGATAAGATATAAACATAATAAATTCATGATAATACCACTAAATTTTATCAATATGGTTTTATAAAAGCATATTACTAAGGTTGTTCAACATTTCATTATATAATATTACCATTATTGTTCACCAAGGAATCGCTGAGCATTACCAAGGAATGCTTCCAAAGTATCATAAAATATTACCAAATTTATTCACCAAGGAATAATAAAAAATTAACAAGTAATTATTTTAAGGTATCATAAACATGTCATTTCTAGAGATTAATTCTTTACCTAATTCATTGGAGTATTATCAAGGTTCACCCTTCATATGTCTGTCATTATATGTGACACATCAATCAAAGATCATAAGAACATATAATTTTAACCCATTATTAGGGAATTTTAGTTTCAAATATATAATTCCCCATTCAATAAAACAATTTTACATCTTTATGAATATCATTTAATGGTATTAGATTTGATTATTCTCAACATGAATATAGGACATGGAAAATTAAGGAATGAATTTTGGTAGCATGATGGGTATAAAAAAGGGAATATGGAATAAGGTATATGATATAGAATGGTAGTTTTGAATCAATAGTTAATCATTTGGATGGTAAAGGATTTATTATAAATACATGTAATTATAATCACATAGAAATAAAAATACTTATAGTACTGGAACTGATTAAATTTAAAAAGGAGGGAGGGAATCCCTTTCCTTGCTTGGTAGTTTCTTAAGTCTTGAGAAGGGATCATTTATAATACATAAACTTCTTATAAGGTATTATAGAGGTATAGGAAGAGAAAATTCATGATAAATATTTTTGGAGTGGAGAGTGATGGGAGGATAGGTGGAAGAGAGCTCCTTTTATAGGTGAAAAAGAGGGTCTTTTCTATAGAAACTAATGTTAGAAAAGGGATAAGAATTGAATCATAGGGTATTATGTGGGTTAGGTGAGAATGAAGAAGAAATTTTAGTAAGACGTGTGTGATTTACTTTCTAACATAACAGATTTTTTCTAGTAGGTCTTAGTTACAATTTTATTTGTAATGTTCAGGCTGCAATAGATTACCCATTTTAATACTTATTAATTTTGATAAAATATTAATCATGGTAATTATTTTATTACTAAAAATATAAGATAAACCCTATTATAAAAATATTGACATTATGGATCCAAAATACGTCTCTATTATATATAATTAATTTTTTAAATATGAGAAAAATAAATTTTTATATTAAAACATATAATGTGAAAAAAACTGATTTATAGAAAAATAACATTTTAATTGCGAAGAATTTATTAATATCATTTAATATTAAATTATAATTAAATTAGTATTAATTAATTATAATGTAATTTAAAATAATATATTTGATTCACCATTTAAAAGAGATCAATTAAATTAATTTATATAGAAATTATACAATGTTTGTAAAAAAATTATTTGAAAAATAACCCTTTTACTGTAATAATTAATCATTAACCTAAGTTAATTAATTTTATAATAAACACTAAAATTTACCTTATTTCAAAATTTCAAAATGATCATTACAAATATGAACGTAATTTTATCCAATTCTATTTCTTAAAGTGGTAAAAATTAATTTAAATTTAAGCTCAAAAAATGTATAATTTGTTTTAAAAAAATATATTTTCTAAGCATAAATAAATTTGTTACTTGTCTAGTAATAACTATTGGATGTTTATTAACTTATTTTATTTTATATATTATTAGTATATTTCATTATTTTACCATAATATAGTAAAATTAATAGTACACAAAAGGTAGTTTTTAGTAAAATATATTTTTATCCATGAAATGATTTTTTAATTTATTATCCACACTAGTTGAATTTAATAATTAAATGAACATTATTTTTATTTTTAAATATATTTCAAAATATGGTTAACCCTATTTATACCTGTCAATTATATAATTACTTTACTACCATCATATTAATTTTAATAAAAGGTTTTATAGTTCATTTTCATTTTGCGATGCGTGTGGGGAAAATAATTGAAAATAATGATTAATTAAAATAAAATATATACTAAAATCTTAGGGCATTACATTAAACCCCTTAAATAAATTTCACACTCACAATTTCAATTATCACTTACTAATGAAAATAAATAAGGTTTCTAAATAGTATACATGGATCAGGATATAATTTTGGATCATATATTTTTCATGTAAATATTATTGACATTTTTATAATTAATTTTAATGTTATTTTATTGTGTTTACCAATAATTAATTGATTTATTTAAATGTGGGTAATTCTCATTTCAAATATTATTTGGAGAAAAAGAGAGGAAATTTCTTAATTTGATAAAATTAATAAAATTTGGAAGTTATTGGTTACCATTATGCATGGCCTAGTGGCTGCATAATGGAAAAACTCATTTTACCCTTACACAAGAGTGGCTTATAGAGATATGTAAATGTATACCAGGTTTTTTTACTACATAAATGTTAGAAAAGGTGGTATATGAAGGTAACTTTAACTTTAAAAGTGATTCTTAATGGTAAAATCCATACTACATAAAGGTAGACACTGTTGTGTAAGGGTAGCCCACAAATTCCACTAGTTGTGTAAGGTTAGGGTTGTGTTGCATAATGGTAAATACTCTATCTCATAGGTTTCATAAAGGTAATATAGAGTTATTTAAAGGTAAAAAACAATCACCTAAGGTTATCCCATTGTTTCTGAATACTATGTAAGGGTAACAAAAATCTTTAAAAATATTTAATAAGGGTAACACATTGATTTAATAGGTTATGTTAAGGTCAAATGAAGGGTGCGTGATGTTAATAAAGGAATCCTACTTCTACTAAACCACTGAAGATTCCATGCACGCAGATAGAGATTCCATTCATGAAGATAAAAATACCATGCATGAAGAAAGGATCCACTGCTGAATCCCCTTCATGAGGAAGGTTGAGTTCATGCCATGAATTCAATTTACAATGTGTTTTTTCAAGAATATAGATGCACTAAAAATGAAACCACATGTTTCGTGTCAAGAATAAAGATTCATAAAGTGAATACTCAATCAAAAACATTAAAAATTGATTCTTTTGAAATTTGAGGAAGACCTTGTACTTGAGGATGTGGCTTATATTAGATGAATTATAAAGGTTTTAGAACATGGTTCTTCAGAGTTTGAATAGGATAAATTAGATGAGATTAAGGGTTTTATTTTACTATTTACGGATGGTTTAGGATATTCATATGGTTATCAATATATTGATAAGACTAGTAAATCTCAACCTAGGAGTGGAATGGTAGGATCAACATACCTATTTCCATTAATCTTCCTTATCTTAGGGTAATAATGTTTTTATTCTCCCTTGTGATGAGTATGTGGGGATAGACTATTTATGTTGAGTGATGTGATTGTAGAGGGAGTGTTTCAAGGTTATATATTTTCTATTTAAATTCATGCTAGTGTTGCTGCACTCTTATTTTTAATTCCAAATATCTTTCCATTCCTATTACATGACCATTATTATGTGATTTTAGGAGTATCTTTTAAATGAATCAACTTATCATTCCGGGTTGTGTACGACTATTACAAGATCCAGAGTTATTATGTTTAAATAAGGTATGGGTCACTTAACTTTGTAATCAGTCCAAGTAATTGAACATTATAATGGAGAGAATAGTGAATTAGTAAAAGGGTACCCATACCAAGGATTATTTCAGACATAATCTTGACAATAAATATGAATCAACACATAATTTTTCATATTCTTATAATAAAAAATATAAAATCACTGAACCTATAATGAAATCAAAACTTTATTTCTCAATATCAATTTTTTTTTCATTCAATTCCTAAACTCATCTAAATAATTTTTGAATGTACTTATGGGTTTGACACTCAGGATTACTAATTCTTTCAATTTTTTAGTTTTGTTTTTTCAGTTTTATAAATTTCTAAATTGCATAAACCTGTAGGATTTAATGATGCCCTTTGGGCCTAAGCAATTTTTTTTGGCACCGTTAGTAGGGAAAGTTGATGATTTTTCTTAAGTTAATTATGAATAGTCATATTTTTTTATTTTAATTCATTATTTTATATATGGTATTGTCATTTTGTTTTTTAAGTTCATAATATGATGAAAAAATACTCCACTCTTTGAAAAGGAAAATAAGATGATCCTGAAAAATGATCCAGAGTTAGAGATAAACATCTAAAATAAAAAAATGGACAAGGTAGAACTAGAACAAGAAAGAAAAATTATGGATTGAGAATCCTGATGTAGATTATTAGAGATGTTTACCCTAATATATTAAATAATATCCTCAATCATGTTTATTCAACCTAGTATTCTAGTTCCTCCAATCATAGCACCTCAATTTGAGAAAAATATAGTTATCAATCATATGATTTCAAATTCAATCCAATTTTTTTGGGCTGCTACATGAGGACCCTGACACTCACATAGAGAGTCTTCTTGAACTTTTTGAAAAATTTTAATTCAATAACATCTCAACTAATGTGGTAAGAATATATCTGTTTTGATTTTCATTGAAACATTAATCTATGGAATGGATTCAAATCATCTCACTTTATTTCATTACTAGATGGGATGAGTTGGTATGAAAATTATTGACCTAATTATTCCCCTATAAAAATCTATGAACATGAAGCTCAATATATTAAATTTTAACTAATTTTATGATGATTATATTTATAGAACTTGGAAATGATTTAAGGAAGTAATTGAAAATGTTCTCATCATGGTATACAAACTTGGATTTTAATTCAAAATTTTTATAAGCGTATATCACAAGAAAATAAGTCCATCATCGAAATTGTAGTTGACATATCATTAGTAAGTAAATAATCGGAGGAGTGATATAACCTTTTTTAATGAGATTTACAACAATATATTTTAGTGACATTCAGAAGGAACCCAAAGGTAAGGGGTGGATATGGTGGATAATAGCTTTGTGATTTCCTAAATGGAATCTATGACTAAGAAGATGGATTTTATAAAATCTATCTATAACCCCCAAGGTATTTACATTGAATATGGAAATTATATTGATTATAATAGAAAAAATAAATTTTAGTTATGGTGGACACCACAACTACAAGATTAAAGACACTAAATAAGGCTATAAGGATACCAGAAACAAGCACCTTAAGATCCATAACTCTCAATATTTATCTATTATTTATAAGAGACATTATCCACATTCATGACCACAACCAGGGGTATAATCAAGGAGAAAAAGGAATACTCAATGAAATAAAAGGTAGCATTATAAAATATGGAGTTTTAAGTTTTCTAAATCTTTGAATAACTTTTAGAGTGGCTGAGAGAAGTACTACTGGGAAACCCCAAAGTGAACCAATGGGGAGATTGGAAATCTATAATATTAATAAGTGTAAAAATCACCCAAGAAAACCCTAAATAAATAAAGATATAAAAATAAAAACAAGATAAAAAGGATATTAATGAATTGTAAGAGAATATTAAGGATAAAACCAATGAGGAACAAGAAATAGAGGAACATACACCACCATAAAAACCGTGTCTACCATTTCTAAATCAGGTTAAGTAAGAAAATATAAAATAAAAAAGAGGATTTTTTAAACAATTTAAAAAGTTTCATATTAATTATCATTTTGGAGAAATAATTAAAAATATGATAATATACTCAAAGTTCATTAAATAATGTGTTAAGAACAAGATATTGGAATAATACTGCTCATGAGGGAGTGCTCAATTGTAGTGTTAAATGAAATACCCAGAAATCAAGAAGACCTACATAGATTATCCAATAATTATTTTATTAAATATAATAAATTTGGAAAGATTTTTGTGATTTAGGTATGATTGTCAATATCATTTCATGAACTAACTTTAAAAGTATATAACATTTGGGCTTGAATACCACAAGTGTTTCACTTCAACTAGAATATTCAATAGTGAAATTCCTATAAGGACCGATCAAATATATTCAAATAATTATTGAAAATTTTATCTTCCCCATGTAATTTTTGATGCTTGACATGGATGAATACTAGATGATTTTAATTATCAGGTGTCTATTTTTGGAGATTAGAAGAGAAATTATCAACAATCAAAGTGGTGTGCTATGTTTGAGAGTGGGTATGAATAAGTCAGTTTCAACATACACCGAGAAATGAAGAACTACAACATGATGGTAGATGATTTTCAAGAATATGAATGATATTAATTTGAATAGATTTACATTCTAGAATAAAATAAATAGGTATATATTATCTATTCTAATAAATAAAAGTAAAATATAAAAAGAAAAGTGAAAAGATGAGAGATAAGACCACTGATGATAAAGGGACAATTGAAATACAAAACATTGATGAAGCTCATCAAGTTTGAATGGTACATGAACTTATATTTTGATTTTCTAGTCTAAAAAACCATTTGTGGATAGGACCAATGGAGTTTAAGAATCCCCCCCCAAGGAAGAATGAATTTATTTTCATAATAATATATGAGACCCATATTCTTAGGCAGGTCATATCTTATGCCATTTTTTATCTATACCATCTATAATCATTCAATTTTTTTTCACCTAATATAAAAGAGATAAGGTTGAAATAATTATGTTAAAAAAATATCTTCTAATAATAAACCTAAGTTTTTAGGTTTTTTATTTTTTTGGTATTTAGGAATAGAGACTCTCCATAAATCCTTTTCATTGAAAAAGGGCATGTACTTTCACTTAAGTATTCTCATTTTTCATTTAATCCATCAAGGGATTTCAAGGAAACCCCCAAAACAAGGTTAGAAAGAAGAAGAAATTTATATTCATTGAAAAGGGGATTTCATTCTTAAATATATCATTTTTAACTCCCTCTTTAGTTTAAAAATATATTTTTAAAGCTTTAAAAGAATATTTTCCTTCTCACACTTGTTCTTTTATTCATTACTTGACTTGTCAAGGAGACATGAGTTTCTTAATAATCATATAATTCCATGTTTTCATTGATAATGAGATTGAATGATTAAGATGGATAATTTAATGATAGTGAATAATAGATATTAATTTTATGAAACATTATTTTGATGAAATTGGTCAATTAATATAAATGAAATTTCCATACCATTTTTCATGATTTAAATTTATAAATTTCATGATTTTTTATTTTTTACTATAAATAGTTTCATGAGTTATTTTATAAATTCATTTGTTTTAGTACCAAGATTATTTATTGAACCAAATTTATAAAATTATATCCTAAGTATATTTCTTGAGTGATCATAGGGAATTTCATCTAATAGAAATACATTGAAACATATCAAAGCTATGACAATTAAAATTCATATCTAATATAATTGTAGATTTTTTATTAATTTATCCCTAATACTTGAGACCACCTTTTATGTAAATCTATATTTAGCCTATAGAATCCATGAGTGAATTCGTTAGGAATGATCCTCATTATGATACATTTATATCTGTTCCTATCATTATCTATTTATTTTTCATGACATTTTAAAGTTAAAGTGTGGGGGTGAGGGAATTCATGGTGTAAGGGATGCAATATATTGTAAGGAAAAAGTAATGTGGAGCTCTATTTTGGGTATTGGTAAAGGATCCTGATTCATTCATTTTATTTTTCTTATTTTACATTTTTGAAAAAAATTAAAAAGAAAATAAATATTGAACAAAATAATTTTTTGATTTGGGTGAATAAAAAATTACTATTACTAGACCAATGATTTTTTCATATGGGGTTAGGTGGAGGATGTGATATTTGATTTAAGAATAATTTTTAAAAAAAAATATGAAAACTTTTCTTTAAAAGTAAAAAAATAAGTTGAAAAAAATTAATGAAGGTGTAAATAATTCACTGTGATTTCATTATTCATGACCTTTACTTTGATCTTGGGAAAAGGGTGTTGTAAATTTTTTAAGGGGAGATTTTCAATACACTTTTATTTTGGTATCATTCATTATTAATTAGATATAAACCTTCTTTTTTAGAATTTATGTTTTAAACATAAATCCTTACCAACCATAAGCCTTTGAGTCATCAGAAACTTAATTACAAAGTCCTCATGATTTGTTGTGATTTTTTTTCTTTATAAAGTAGAGAAAGTAATTTTTTTACAAGATTATGGAAAGATTCATGTATTAAAGGTATGAAAATAACTATAGTTCAATTTCTTATATTGAGTAATGAGTGAATGAAAAAATGAATTAAATTAGGACTTCTTGTGTATAATAATAATAAATTCAAAATCATTAATAAATAAAAGGATAAGATCTATCATTTTCCAATGGGAGAAAGAAAAATAATTGTAATGATTGTTCTTTTAAAAAATGTGAAGTTGATTCAGTATTTTATTTGAGTCATGAAAATTTGGGTTCCATTGATAATAATTTTCATTTTATTTCTTTGAAATTTAAATATTGGTGTAATTGGTGACAACTTTAATTCATTATAGAGATTGAATGATTAAAGACAATAATAGTTCAATTGTGGGGGTATCTGATGCGAATATTTTTCATGAAAATATTATTGAAATTATTATAATAAATTTTAATGTTTTTTATTTTTTCACATGTAATTAATTAATTTATTAAATTTGGTTAATTTTAAATTCATAATTTTTTTGGATAAAAAGAGAAGAAAATATTAATTTAAAGAAATTTTAAAAATTTGATATAACTATTTACCCTTAAGCATGGCTTAGGGGTTGTGTAAGTGTAAAAATAATTTTACATTTACATAGGAGTGATTTACTGAGAAACGTAAATGTATCCCAAGGTGTTTAATTTCTATATGAAGTTTAGGAATGGTGGTTTATAAGAGTAACTTAAACTAAAAAAGGGTTAAGTAATGGTAAATTCAAGGATGCATAAAGGTAATCATTGCTGAATAAGGGTAACATGTGGATTTCGATGGATATGTAAGGGTAGGTTTGTTCTAAGTAAAGGTAAAATCTTTGTCTTAAAGGTTTTATAAAGGTAAAATAGAGTTACCTAAAAGTAAAATAAATTAATGTATGGGTAAACCATAGTTTTTAAATACTATGTAATGGTAATCGATTCCATTTAAAATGTTAAGTAAGGGTAGCACATTGATTTCATAGATTCCATAATGAAATATCAAAGTGTGCATATATTTAAATAAGGAGGCTTACTATTACTACACCATTTGAGATTCCATGAATGAATATGGATATGCCATGCATAAAGAAGGGAGTCAATGTCGATTCCCCTTCATGAGGAAGGCTGAGTTCATGCAATGATTGCTGTTAAAAACTTGTTTCTTCAAGCATATAGAAGAACTAAATATGAAAACACATGTTTCATTTCATGAAAGTAGATTCATGATGAAAATACAGAGTCAATGGAAAATTTAAACTTGATCCATGTGAGATTTGAGTATGAACTTGATCTAGGGGATTTGGTTTGGATTGGAAGAGTTAAAGAAGGTTATAAACATGAGTCTTCAAGGTTTTAAGTGGATGAATTATCTTAGATCAAATATTTTATTTTAATATATATAGAGGAGATAAGATGATTTTATGAGTATTTAAAGTTTTTTCAGACTAGAACAACTTAACCAAGGTACAAAACCAGAGAATCAGAAGCCCTACTATCACTTATATTTCTTCTCTTAGGGTAATAATGTTTTTATTCCCCTCATTATTCATATGATGGGGTATATTTTTTATGATGGGTGTTGTGATTATAGGGGGGTTTTCCTAGGGGATATTTTTTCTTTTCTCAATTCATGTTTGGGTTACTGCACTCTTATTTTTAATTCCATATCTTTTTTTTCATTAGAAGACCATTTGTTTATGATTTTAGGAGTACATTTTTCATGAATCAACTAATCATTTAGGTTTTTATATAAACATCAAATGATCTAGAGTGATTACGTTTAAATAATGTTTTGGGTAGCATAATTTCATAATTGATCTAAGTAATTGACCATAAGAAAAGTGATATTATTGAATTAATAAAATGGTAACCTAAAAATGTTCCTTTCAAAACCAATTCAGATAATAAATATGAATAAAGACATAATTTTTCACTTCCATAGCAGAAAAATCTAAAAATCATTGAACCTGTAATTCCCTCACAACTTTATTTATCATTTTTTTGTTTTCATTTGATTCCAAAACTCTTATAAATCATTTTGTACTGTCCTTGGGGGTTTGACACTCAAAATTACTATTTAATAAAAAAATTTAATTAGGTTTTTTGAGTTTTATAAATTTATAAATTGCATAGACCTGTGGTATTTAAGGAAACCCTTTAGGCCACACTAAATTCTTGGAGAGATAAAAACCTTATTACCATAGGGATGATAAGAAAACACATCTTTTCCCTCAAAATAGACATATATCAATATTCTCAATCATTTATTCCAAATATGAATCTATAACTATGTTTTAGGAGTTTCTAGAGACATACCTTTCACAACTTCATTATTAAGATCCTATTTCCAATCAATTATTAAAACCAAAATTATTATGATAATATCAAATAACATCATAGTAGATTGTCATATGAATATGAATACTTAATCCTAATAAGTATTCTCTAATTATACTTTAATTTAAACATTTGATACTTTCAATACAACTATGAATTAATAGGATACAACTATCACTCGTTCAGTTAACACAAGGTTGTCCATGTTAATTATTATTTTAGGTTTTATAAATAAACTAGTGATATGATACATCATAAAATTCCGTTTAATTCCTTTATAATGGTTCATAAATATAATGTTATTTATCAAATAATATCAACTAAAAGCTTCTATCCAGGACTACATCATTAGTCATACTCATCATACAATGAGTGAAGATCGATTTGATACTCAACATACTTTTTTTAGGGTGATTACCACTAGGTGAAACGTTTCAATAGCTGCATCAACTTTCCAACATCTAGAGAGAGATGCAATTTTAAGGGGAACTATACAATATCTATGATACCAAATGTTTTGGATGTTTTATTATACATAGACTTATTTAAGCGGTTTTCACTAAATTTTACTTCTTCTAATTCCCAAACAACATAAAATATCCAATATTACCTAAACTAACATAAAGTGTTATCTATACCTTTGAAATTCTGAGAAACCTTAACTTATTAACCCTTAATAACATTTATAACTCTTAAATGATCCTCAAATGATATCATCCTAACATATAAAGTTATATAAACCCTTCTCTAATATAAACTATGATAACCATAATATAATCATCCAATAATTACATGATTTATAATAAATATTTCATTAAATACATTTCAAATACCTTTTATGTTTAGGGTTTTGGATATTTATGACAAGTTATTAACTAATAAATCCTATTTCTTTCTAACATAATGAGAATTATTTTTCCACTATACTAATAGATACTTAATATATAACAAGTCTTTAACATCTCCCATAAATACTCTACACAAGATACTCTTATAGAAAAATCATATGTATTATTTTTCTTTATAACTTGGGGAAATATAAACATAAGAAGGGTTAAGCTCAGACACTCATTAAGGGTAAGTATAAATAATAACAATCAAATATCATAAGTGAGCTTAAGATGCATATATATGTATGATAATATAATCAAATAACATTAATACATAATAAAGGATTAATACCTAATAAAAAATGGATACATAATCATAATAATCATCTAATTAGGCTTTCATCATAATTAAATAGATGTCATAGTATAGTGGAATCATATGTATAACTTGGGGAATAACATATGAACATGAACATAAGAACCTTAGGCATAATATGGAAGTTTGTATATAATATAAACATGATACCTTATCAATAAATGATAGTACAGTAGATAAAATACTATGTGTATGCATTTGTATTTTTTATATCTTCTCTGTTTTTATTTTCATGCATCTATGTGCTCTAATTTTATATATCATTATTTTGAATTTTATCTATTCATGGTTTTTAATCCCAACAGAAGATAAAATAATCCTATTGAAATATGAATTAATATACTCTTAATTTTTATGTTTTCTTTATTTCCAAATAAATCATGAACATAGAAGATAATATATTACATATTACATATTCATTAGATTTTTTCATTCTTAGGAAAAATGAACTTTGTCTAAATTGACCTTTCCTTATTTAAAAAACTTTTTTTATTATAAAAATTCTATAATAAGTTTAATTTTCAAAATATATAGAAACATTATAGTTTATTAGAATTATACTATAATTCTGAGAATAATATATCTATCCTCTATAACATAATTCATCCTGCATAAGATAAATGCCTAAAAGTACAATTATTGTAAGATAATTATATATTTTTATAATAAATAGATTTTGTTTGATAAAAAAGTGATATAATTTTGACTTATTTAATGTGTAATATAAATAAATTATAAAGTTATATTTCATAAGATAAATTGCTTTAGTGAAAAATATATTTGAGCTCAAGAGATGAGTTGTTTATAAGAGAACTATTTAGTGTGTAAGATAAATATAAACACGTAAGATAAATTTATTTGGATAATTCTTTGATTAAAATCAAAATAATTCAAAATATTTTGGAATATAAGATATGATCCTTAAATACATAGGATAAACATATCATTAAAACAAATGAGGTTGTTTCCACATCAAAATATAGACATGTTTATGAGATATTATATAACAACATAATTATGTCCAACAATATCCCCCTTTTTTCATAAAAAAAAACCCAAAAATAGATAAATAATAAATAGGGCTTTACAAGTACACCTACTTTAAGGAAAAAGCTGAAAAGGTTGTGTTGCCTCATAAATAGTTCAATAAATACACCCAAATTACTCTTAAACATATTCAATCATTTATTGATATTAAAAGGGATAGAGAAATTATAGAGAAACACATTGATTATAACATATTAAAATTTATAAAAAATTTGAATATAAATCACTAAATTGAATAAATATTGGAATGGAACAAAAAAATAAAAATTCAAATCACAAAATGATAAATATATAACACTAAAGTAATAAAAATCATGCATAAAAACCCATAAACATTCAAATACAAACATTTAAAAAACAATCATGTAGATATTAAATTTTTATGAAAAACCATAAGTCAAAAAAAGAGAAATAATAATTATTCAATCAGTGGAACATTATATGGGTGATGTTTAGGATGTGGCTTCTTAAAATATTGAGATTGGATGAGTTTCCAAGACTAGGTAGGCAACAAAGCATCGAAACTTTCATGATATAAATCACCCTGAAAAACATCTGAGCAAAATTAAATTTCGATTTATACACTATAATGTAGAAATATATTGAATGTACTAGACTAAGTTCCTATATATTATTCCTTATCTATGAATAAATAAAAATTTTCCATAGGAGAGAACTTAATTTTTTATGTGGTGATTGGATTCATAGTGGAGGATTCAAGAATAAGCTTAGAACCCTCCCTAGAATATATTGAATAAGGATAAAATATATGGAACTATTAGTTAGAAAGTTATATTTAACACCCCAATAATTTAGAATATATTTATCTTTAAATAAATTTCATTTATTTGATAGCTTTCATTACACGTTATATTAAGTTTAAATAAACCATGATATAATATAAAAAATATTATTATTTAAACATGACTGATAAAACCTAACTGTTAAATTAGTATGTATGAATAGTATTAACTAATTTATGAAATATATATAAATATCCTACTCAATATAGTTTTTTACAAATTATTAATAAATAAGAACTCAACTTTAATAAATATATTTTACTCTACAAAAATAAGGTTCCTTCAAAATGTTTTTTATTTCTTTATTGTAAAAAAATTATAATAAGTTTTTTGAATTTTCTAAAATTTTATTTTTTAAAAATAAAATCATTTTTAAAATTATCACACTTATATTAACTTAGGGTATAATTTTTCTATTTTTCAGAAAATATTAATTTTTAGTGAATAGTGAAAAATATCGATTTTTGTAAAACTGTCATTTATTTTTAGTAAATAAATTAATTTAAAAGTCACATTTTCATTCAATATGATTTAAAATCAACATAAGTATTATTAATTTATATTTAATCCAATAAATTTTATTTAAATCAACTTTATACTATATTTTAATAGAAGTTTTTTTTAGGCATTAAAAAACTCTTTTTCTGAAAACTATTTTAATGTGCATAATGTTTATCCATTTTAACTAATTAAAATAACTTACAATGATTAATTATTTAAATTAAATGTTTATATTATATATCTATAAATATTAATTGAAACTAAATTATTATTATATATTTTCTCATAGTGATTATAAGATCATCTTATGCTTGAAAAATACATTTCTTAAAAAATCATTTTTTTTCAACACGTCTTCGAGTATAATTTTAAATTAAATTCAGTAAATTATCTAAATTTAAATTTATAAAATTGATTCAATATTTTTAATCATAATTATTTTTATTATATAATAATCTCAACTTAATTTTTTGGTCATAATGTGTAGTAAAAATAGTAAAAAAATAGTTATCTTGGAAAAAAATTAAAAGGGTAAAAGTGAGTAACCATAGAGGTAAAGAGGGTAACATGTTAACATATTTGTTTTGAATTTTAGAGGTTTGGATCATAATTATATCTCCTAAACTCTTTTATTTTTCAATTGTTGATTAATTTTCTAGAGAGGAATTCTCATTATTAAATAGTTTTGGATATTTACAAGAATATCACTCTTCCTCCCTTATAAAAGGGAACCCCATATCCTCTCCATTACACACTTGAAAAACCAATTAGTTTTTATAATAACAATAAAAAAAATTCCTTAATTCCCTAAACTCACCCTTTAATCCTTTTCTTGATCATAAATCAAATCTAGGAAGTATTTAGGTATAATAATAAGGTGGTGGTTCGAAGAAGATGTAATAGTCTTCACCGAGCTATTTCTTTTTTTCTTATTCTTTTTCAAAATTTAATTATGTGTTAAGAATTATTATATAATAAAACAAATATATAATATAAACTGATATATTATTATTATTATTTCATAACATTCATTTATCTCCTCTTATATCAAATGGTAAATGAAACCATCATTAGTGTGTGCAACAGACTACCGCCTCACGAACCAATGTAATTCATTTTCCATAATCAAATTTTCATGGATATTCATAATGATAGATTTAATGTTTATATATTATATTAATTAAATATTAATCATTATTTAAAATTTATATATCATATAGTTTCTTACATTACCATACATTGAAAAATTATAGCACCGTTCTTGTATACTGTGGACTACCACCTTGCAAAGCGATGTGATTCATTTTTATTATTACCCCATTACATGGATGGTATATATAAATGTATTTAACAAAATAATATGAAATTTAATATATTATTATATTTATATAAATATTAAATAACACTTTATTTCCATTATGATTGTTGAAAAATGGAAACGTTACGCATGTGTACATAAGACCTACCATCTCCATGATTATAACATAGTTCATTTTTATAACCTTAATTCATGGTTATTTTAAAAAGTATAATTTATGTATAAAATTATAATTATTTCATAATTATTATTCTATATATGATGGATCAATGACCCATTTGACCACAATCAACACACCGATGCTGTTTTGAAATAATGAACTGAGGATCCTCAAAACACCTAACATGGTCATAACTGATTAAGTAATTAAATATATCATTAAAAAATGAATTAAATGGTTTAATTATAATGGATTAAACCTTGAAAATTTCCTTACTAAAAAATAATTAATTTTATTTTATTATATATGAGATAAAATACATACACGACAATCCTGGACTCGAGGTAAGGGTTTCCATCTCAAAACTACCTTCTTTAAGACAAATGTTCTCTTATACACATAATTTATTTATATGGTTTAAATAATTACACATTAAAAATTATATCATGAAACATTCATAAATCATGTTATTTTAATTTACAATTCACTAACTTCATTCGTGGGGGTTATGATTCAAAATTTACCAAAGA
Organism: Viscum album; assembly: GCA_963277665.1. Lineage (NCBI taxonomy): Eukaryota > Viridiplantae > Streptophyta > Magnoliopsida > Santalales > Viscaceae > Viscum > Viscum album. Next base: position 355,233,864 of record OY728151.1, on the reverse strand, counting down.
TGAATGGGTCTATGATTCTATATCATTTTAATTGGGATTATTTATCCTTGAATTTAAATGGAAGGAAATTATTTGATTATATTATAATAAACCCCATTAATTTACTTCTAATCTAGTTATTTATGAAATTTTCATTCAATAGTACCATTTTCATCTCATATGTACTTAAAATTAATGATAAAATGTTTTTAATAAAATCTAAATTCATTTCTCTCTTCAGTAAAAAATATATTTTCCTTCAAAATACATGTTTTCTAAAAATGTTTTATAGATAGTTTTTAATATTCTCTATTTTTTAAATAAATTTTAACCCTTTTATTACTTTAAAAAATATTTTAAAAAGAATCTTTCCATTATTTTCTGAACGGGGTACTTTTTAAAATTTCTTACAAAATACGAAAGGAATATTTTTTAAAATTATATGTAAAGTGTGGAATTTCTTGCCATAATTTTCTTAGATGATTCCTGATTAAGTTTAAAAGGTTAATTTAAAATAAAATTATTCCTAAAAAATTTTCTGAATTTTATTTTTTGAAAAGTTATTTTCAAAGTGGCATGGTGATTTTCTTCGTGATTTTTTTTCTTCATATTTTTAAAATTATTTCTATTCATCAATGAAAACAACCTTTAATGTTATAGAAGGGTTATAAAATATATATATATGTATATTAAATATATATTTTTTCTCTCTTACTTATTTTAATAGTGTAATACATTCATTATTCTCATTTTTAAAATTCCAACATTTTGAAAATTTCTTTGATTATGATATAAGGTAAAATTATGTAACCCAATTTATTTCCATGGTAAATTCTTATGATTATGAATTATGATTTATTTCCATATGTGGTTCATATATTCATGTACATGGAATGAATTTGACTAGGGGGGATAGAATTATATAACCCTCCAATGTATTGTGTAATTTTTTAGTCTTATGAGACGTCATGTATGAGATCATGGAGTGAACCTAATCCATTATGGGGATATGCCCATCATGTGATTTTGTCTCATTATTTATCCTTGAATTGTATTTATTTCATGTCTTATGTTGATTCTGTATTTCCTATGATTCCATATTATTATGATTCCATGATCTTAATGTTATGATCCCTTGTGATTACTCATGTTCCTTTTATTTCATGATATCATGTTATACCTATAAGTCACATGATATTTTTTCTTATCTTTTTTATTCTCTTATTGTTATTTTTAGCTCATCCCTTTTGTCTATGTATTCCCTTGGATATCCCATGTAGTTTTAGAGCTCAGAAGGATTTATGATCTCATTATGAAAAATAAAATAATTTTTTTTATTTTAGTATCACTTTTTTGTATCATGAACCAAATATTCCAAAGACACTAGGCCTCATGATATTTCGGTCGTAGTTAATGGATGTGTTTGTTAAAAAACATGAAATAATATGTGTAAAAATAAATAAAAATTGAAGGCCTTCAGGCCATTCATACATTTAGGCTTGTATTTTATAGTTGGTATTAGAGAAAAGGCTTATTTAACCTATTGAAACTAAGATACGGAAATATCAGTGAGAACTCTATAGATAAGTCTAAGGATAATAATAAGTATGGAAAAATATCCTAGAATATTTTTGGAGTATATAGATAGTAGTTTTTGAGAAATTAGATCCCTTTCTGGATACTATAAGTGGAATTGGTTTAGGAAAAAATGTACATATGGGTAATAAATCTAAAAAAGGAACATCATGATTGACTCAAGCATTAACTTTTATATGAAAATTGGACTTACTGTGCACCAGGTTTGACACTCTTGAGGGTTTTATTTTAGAAATTTAAAAACTCTTTATAAACCATTATAAATGACTTGAAAAAATTATTAGGTTAAGAAATATAATAGGAATCATTATCATCTATATCCTATATTAAAATCTATAGACACATATTCTAGGATATACTTGTAATTTATAAGTTATTTCTTCTAAGTTTATAATTTTTTATTTTTGTATATTAAAGTATTCTCATCTTATTTTTTTTATTTCTTTTAGTTAATGGTAGGAAATATGAGGAAGCATGATAATAACCAATGTGATGTGAAATGTAATGATTTTACCAATGATATGGTTAAACTAATGGGAATTATAGTTATATATATTATTATAATTAAAAATTAGATATCTTGAATTAAGATTTATAACTAAAACAAGTTGAATTTCCAAACACATTAAAGAAGATAAGTTTGGCATCACATGGAAGTTAAAGTGTTAAATATTATAAAGAAAATAAGATTCAATTTCTTACATGTAAAAAATATGGCAAGATGAACCATGGAAAATTCCTTAAAGTAACTAGGTAATTCATTATGTGTGGAGAAGGAGGGCACAAAGTATCTAGTTAATGAATAAAATTGAAGAGTCTTTTTAACAAGATGTTTGGAAATAAATTGTATCCTAAGAAACCACTAACAATTCAATGACTAAGAAGTGGTGAAGTTGTTAATTATCTAAGTAAATTTTATAATACAAGGATTAATTACTAATGGCCTATTTTATGAAAATAATTGAAGTGTAATGATTTATGTGTTTAGGTGTTGGAAATCAATAATAATGTTATTGAAGTTTTTTTTATCAATTATATTATGGTTACAAGAATCATGAAACTTCTTAGGATTATTCTATAGTATTTTTCTTTAATTATTTTCAAGAATATATTGAATGGTACTAGTGACCTATAAAATATATTTAATAGTAAAATAATATTATACGAACAAACAAATTATTGATGAAAATATTATATTAGAAAAGTTCTCGATGTTGAGGTAATTATAGCCCATTAAAATTATTTGATTTTGTGAAAAAGAATGAGTTCGATAAAAACATTAGTTGTTAAAAAATTAATTTGATTACTATTATTATTTTTGATGATTTTCATCATATTATTGATAATGTTATAGGATCAAATATAATTATGAATTGGATTATCAAAAAAGGTTTTATCTAGTTTTAGAAAAAGGATAACCTGTAATCCAGCTAACAATGCATAGTATATGGCAAGGCCTTGGGGATTGAAATCACAACTTAAGGGTGATAAGGGTGAAACACCTACCAATATACTACATAATTTATCATTTATTATGAAATTGTTTTTGCATAAAATTTTTGGTGGATAAATATTAAGTTTATTTTTTGGAAACATATTAGTGGATTAAATGTTTTTTATTTTTTTGGATTTTTTTGTGATTAATGATATTTATGGGAAATTTTTATTGGGTTGAGATATATATAACCATTATGTTTAATTTAAAGGACTGTTTTAGAATAACACTATTATGTTTCTAGAGATGTAACTTGAAGGGTATGATATAACCTTTGAGGTTAAAACCTTCTTTCATGTTAATGTTATATAGGTTATTTGGGATACATGGTTACTTTTATAAAGAATTATCTATATTAAAACTTTGGTTTTATTATTTAATTTTGGATATTAATATATTAATATTCATATTTGTTATTATCTTACCTTATGGTAAACATTTGGTTTTAATAAGGATATTATGAATTACTTGTTAACCATTTAGGAATCTTAAGATCTATTAAAAGTTAATTTTAGTGCATTAGGAATTAAAAATTCATATTGGATATTCATTAATTAGAGCAATAGGTGAAGTTTAAATATATCAAAGCATAATAAAAGGATGAAATTGTGTATATGGAATAAAAATATTTCAAGTATTTATATTTTATGGTGTTATCAATCTTGATAGAAAATGAATCCATCAACTCTAGAAAATGGTTATTGGAAAAAAAATGTAATCCTACTACCTTAATATTAGATAAATCAATGGTTTTATAATTCATCATAGATTTTTGGTTTTTTGATTTTTAACTTTATCTTAATAAATCAATTTATTATAATCAATGATATATATCACCCACCATAATTATTTACACTTTCTTTTCTGGTCCATATTTTAACTTCCCAAAAATATTCTACTATGTGGAAACCTAGATATGTGATGTGACCCGTATTTAATTGAATACATGTCAATGGTTAAAAATTTATATAGCATACTTAATACAATATATAATAGAAATTAGTTTCAAACCCACTGGGAATGAAGAGTGAACAAACATTTTTCAAAATAAGCCCACTATTGTCAACAGTGGGTGGAAATATCTTTTTAACTTCTCCACATTTTTATATTTTTTATAATAAGTAATGAGACTCAAGTTTTTTTAAGGAAATAGGTAGAAAATGGGCTATGATTAAGTATTGAGAATTAGAGAAAATAAATGCTAATAAATGAACAATCTTGACAAAATTCCCGAGGAAAATATATCCTACTGGTCTAAAGAGGGTTTCTTTTCACAAAATTGTAGATGTAACATTACCACTAAAAATGAATGATCTATTTCCCTCACTAATAGATAAATCATATATATTGAATAATCTTTGAGTACGCCACTCCAAGAAAGATTGAACTACAAAATTTATATTTAAAAAAGTCAACAAAGACAATCTCACAAAATGTTGTGAAGTTTTATTTTTGAATTAAAAGCATAGGGAAATTGATTCGATGATCAAACTCACCGAATGATCATGGAATTGAATTTTGAGTGAATTTATGCTAAAAATAATTTAAAATAGTTAAAAGGTAATAAAAATAATTTAAAGGAAATTAATGGAATTTAAAGAGGGATAAAAATAAATATTAAAATAGAAAAGGTTGGAGAGAAATTAAAAATAATTAAAATGGGATAAACCTATTTAAATTAATTGTTTCATTTATTCCACCATTTTATTTATTTATTTATTTCCCTTTTTATTTATTTTCCTTTTTTTTCCATTCACTTTCTTTTTTTCTTTTCTTTTTTTCCTCTCCTCCTCTCCTCCCTCTCCCTATGCGTCTCCCCTGTAGCACCTCCTAGGTGGTGTGCCTCTTCCATTCCCTCTCATTTAGAAGCCCACTATAACCTAATTTCTACTCTGATTTCTATGGAATCAGGTGTGTATTGAAGCTATCGATAAGGCTAACCTCATGCACCAAGAATTGTTCAATCACATTCTAAATCCATCGTGCAATCAATTGAGGAAAAATTTTACCCAAAATTGGGGTTTTTATAATTTTTTTTGGTTTCTTCCATTTTTGGTCAAATCAAAGATTACCACAGATTATAGGATCCTATATGAGTATAAGGTAGGGAGTCTACTCTCTTTTTTCTCATTTTGTTTCATTTTTAAAACGTGTGTTGTGCCATTCACCGGTGCCTACCAAGATGGTAAATTTTACTTATTCTAATTTAATTAAATTGTTTGGATTAGTTTTTAAACCCTTGTTTAAGATAAATTAGTTTGTTTAAATTGTTTCAACATCATTAGATACACATTTGGGTGTGCCAACATTCTTTATATCATTTAATATTAGCCCTTAATAATTAAATTATTTAATTGCATGTGCTGTACGACCCCTTTAGGTTTATATTTAAATTAAATAAATTATTTGGGATTATTAGGAACCATGAAACTTGGGTTTTGTTAGTTTTATTTGACTAATTATTTTTCTTCCTTATTAAATTATTATCCTATCGTGCCATTATAAAATTATATGTGCGTTTTTCTGCTTTCGCTAAAAAAATTCTTTGGCTGTAACTGATTGAATAGAATGATCATTAGTATATAGATTTGAGTTACTTATATTATTTTGTTTCAATTATAAATTAATTCCCTATGATATTTTATTCCTTAGAAACTAATTAAATTCAGGGCGGTGAGACAACATGGGTTCTATATTAAGGACTATGCAAGGAATCTCCATTCCTGGTCGGTTACATATTACACTTGGGAGAAAATGTCTTAGGATTTTCCAGACGAGGTTTTCCCTAGGTTTCTAAATACTCACAAGTGATATTGGTTCCCAAAGGGACATTTAGGGATGGACCCATTGGCAAAGTGGCTACGCCATGTATTAGGTGATACTTGACCCCTTATGTGCAATATCAGGACAGACTCATGATAAATCCATGCCTCGAGTGATACTTGGTATTTAGAAATATTTCCCTGAATGAGATAAGTGGTATTGGATTAATTTAAGGATTTACCATAGTGATAACTTTGGGACAATCTCGGACTCCAAATCTCAACTTAAAAATGATAATAATGATAATTTGTGGAAGGTTATTATTTATTCTTCTTGATTTTTGTGTGAATTGTGATACCTTATGGTACATTGAAGCATGATTTGTTGACACATAACTTAAAACCCAAGCTAAAGAACAAGTTTGGGGGTATTTTACATTTTGTTTGCCTTTTTTATTTTGAGCCTTTTTGTATATATATATGCATCCATATTATTACAGGTACTAAGATTCTCGACTTAGGCTGAAGTAGGTGATATGGTACGGGTGCTGTTGAGAACCCGGACCAAGATGTATTTATTTTATTATGGTTATTTTATTTCTTAATTTTATCATATGTTGGAACAATTATTTTGTTTATAGTATTAAATGGAAGGGTTTTGACATCGTGGGTGCTGAACTACTAAGATTTTATCTCACACCCTACTCGGGTGTTGTTTGGTACCCAGGTATACTAGATAATGGGAAGCATGATTCTTCCAGTTCTTAAGTGTGTATTAGTGCTTAGGATGGAGCTTGGGGGCAGAGGACCAAGATTTTGTTCAAGATGTAGTTGTTTCACTTGTATAATTTTCTTTTTAGATTTGATTGCATGCTTGTATTTCTGTTTTTCGTACTCGTACTTTAGCACAGACATAATAGCATGGCATCATTGTGTATCTGGTTTATTTATCAACTTCCACACTTATTATATATTTAGTTGCGGTTATTTATTTTCTTCTGTTTCAATTTGATTATATAAATGCTTCCACTATTTTTTATAAACTGGTTTTCTTCCATTGTATATTACCTATTACCTATGAGAGAATAGTCTTCCCGTGGACACATTAAAAAGGTCCTCATTTCTAGTCGGTAGCCTCTAGCATTCAGGAAGATGTGCTTGAGGTTATGTGGCCAACCTGGATTGGATAACCCTTCTAATTTCTCCTGAGACCAGAATGCTACAAAGTGGTATCAGAGGTTGTTTTTCCTATTGTCTTACTATTTGGGTTAAATAGGATACTAGTATATAGGGATTTTGAATATACCATGTGCTTGGACGTAGCTAACCCATGTACATGGGAAACCCAAACTCCTGGGTTGGGATTGTAGTTATTGATTATGCCAATTATTGTTAATATGATTTCACTGTTAGGTGACACACTAGTTTTGTATTGTTATTGATATTGGTATTATTGAGATAATAATTCTTATCATTGCAACCTGGTGATATAAGGGCAATTCATTTACTTGAATCATATTAGGAACCATAGGATTAAAATGACATGCATATTGACATTCCATATCTACTTTCATCGTGCATCTGCCTATTTTCTTATGAGTGTTGTTGTGCTTAGTTGTAAAATTTTGAAGTGCCTATTTTTTAAATATGAATTTTTGATAATTTTTTAGATGTTAAATTTACATTACCTATGAAATAGGTGGTAGGAATCGTTTTAGTGATCCTTATAAATTTACTCTTCTTTATCTAGACCCGACTCTATGAGCAATATATCTTTTGAGTAGTGCTAAGAGACATGCTATATACCTACCCTCTTTATTTCACCTTTTCATGTCTTCTTAATCTACTATGAATTATATCTAAAGGTGTGTGTTTGGATATTGTAGACTAATGTCGCCATGAATTCTTCATGCCATGCCTTAGGAGAGTGGTGATGATCACACTCCAGAGATGGTGGGTCCTGAACCACCAGAGGCCCCTCTTGTAGTACCCCCTATAGTGTTACCTATAGTATCACCTATGGTACCTCCTATAGTACCTCTTCCTACTGATCTTCTGATGGGACATGATGCTCGGTTTAGTGATAGCCTCCTCAAGTTTATGCAGTCAGTCTATAACATTCCTAGACCTTCCCCATCTATGGAAGAGCTCACATAGAACATCTTGCAGTAGCACCCTCCCACCTTCAGGGGAAGTTGAAGTCTGCATGCAGAAGAGTCATGGATAGAATCCATGAAGTCTGTCTTCGACAATGTTGAGATGCTACCAGAGGAGAGGGTCAAACTTCAAATCTATATGATTCATGATTCCATCAAGAATTGGTGGGATGTTATATCTCAGGTGGATCACACTAGAGACATGGTTTTTAAGACTTCCAAATTTATTTTTATGATTAATTCTTTCCACAAACACTGAGAGATGATCGTGCTAGGGAACTCTCACATCTTCAGTAGGGCTCCATGACATTGTTAGAGTATTCTACTCATTTCATAAAGCTTTATAAAATTTCCCCATATCTGACTGGTTACACATAGACAACTGTGAGATGCTTTGAGGACGGACTTGAATATACCATCCTCTCACAGGTGAATGTCTTTTGTTTGACCATTGTTACAGAGATCATGAATCAGGACCTCATTTCAGAATGAAATGTCAGGGAAGATCAACTTGTGAGCTAGGTCAGTTCAGTTCCAAGGTAGGGTGATAGTTCTTCATGCAATAAGAAGCATCATTTTGAAAGTTCACATGGTGGAAATCCTAGACAATTAGCACATTTTGACAGTTATGTCACATGTCATCAGTGTGATAGAGTTGGCCATAAAAAGACTTAGTGCACAAGAGACCTGATAGAGTGCTGAGCTTGCAGAAAAGATGGGTCACCTTCAGCATTTCTAGGATTATTTCTCATCAGCATCTAGTGGAAGAGGATATGTACTAGCACCTCTATCAGGTATGTGATCTATTACCCCACACAAGTCTAGAATTTCTTTTTCCATAGGCCGATCAGAATGAGGTAATTGTGGAGGTTGTGGTCAAGGAAATCTAGTTCCAGACTATCATCATCAGTAGAGCAGACCTGCTCAGGATATTCAGGAATTATCTGAGGCATGTGGTTCATGTCTTATGTACACAATACAACCAACACTAGAAGAGAAAAGTGCAAGACCATCTACAGTTATAGGTACTATTCTAGCATCCTCTAATTTAGTTTCTACCCTTTTTGATACAGGTGCATCACATTCCTTTTGATCTGCTGTTGTTGTTGAAAGCCTTAGTTTTATAATTGAGTACCTTTTCGGAATAATGTCTCTTGACACACCTTTATGGGTCAAGATAGAGGGAATATGCCAGTGCCAAGATTTCCCCCTTGGGATAGGTGGGGACTGTTTCCTTTGGAATTTTTACATTCTCAATATTTTTGGCATCAACATCATTCTTACTATGAATTGGATTGCACCTTATCATGATCAGGCAGATTTTTATCTCTGTTGGGTGTCCTTCACATCCCCTGAGGGAAACACAAATCTACAAAAATGAGAATGGGATTTGTAGGCAGATCGAGCTGGACATAAATGTGTAGGACTGGAAATATTGACAACTAAATTAGCAAGTATCTTCATGAGAAATCAGGGAACGCATCTAGTGGACTTACCTCCCATGGTGGATCATTTCAGGGACGTCTTCCCTGAATATTTCTATGGCTTACCTCTTATGAGGGACTTAGAGTTCACTATCGAGCTAGTTCCAAGTGTGGCACCAACGTCTATTCCTCCTTATAGGATGGAACCTATATAGCTACATGAAATCAAAAGGTAGCTTGAAGACCTTGAGGCTAAGGGTTTTATCAGACCTAGAATGTCATCATGGGGTTCACCAGTTCTTTTCACCAAGAAGGCATACGGTAACCTCAGATTGTGCATGGATTACCGCTAGCTCAACCAACTTACAGTAAAGAATCTATATCTTTTTCCTCGTATAGAAGACCTATTTGACTAGCTCTGAGGATCAACTATTTTCTCCAAAATTCATCTGATGTCGAGATATCACCAGGTGTGTATAAAACCATATAACATACTAAATATGGTGTTCTAGAGAAGGTATGACTTGTACAAGTATTTGGTTATGTCATTCGGCCTCACAAATACACCGACAGTCTTCATGGCTATGATAAATTGATATTTTCACTCGTACCTTGATTCCTTTGTGGTGGTTTTTTGTTGATGAAATCTTGGTGTATTCGCATTTCATACATGAACATGAAACCCATATTGATATCATGATGAGTACACTAAGAGAGCACCGAATATATGTAAATCTCATAAAATTCCACTTCTAGATTGATAAGGTTCACTTATTAGGTTATATAATATCTAAGGCACGCATGTCAATCGACCTTGAAAAGGTGAGCGGTGTAGTTTCATGGGAGCAGCCCAAAATGTTTTTAACATATGAAGTTTCTTGGGGATAGCTGGATATTATAGGCATTTAATCCAGTATTTATCCCTCTTAGCAGTTCCACTTATGACCCTGACTAAGAAGGGTGTGCAGTTTATCTAGTTAGATTCTTGTGAAAAATATTTTCTGGAGTTAAAGGGAAGACTAACCTCATCTCTGATATTGATTCTACCTGATCCAGGAAGAATCTATACTGTTTATTGTGATTATTTAGGAATCATACTAGGTGTAGTTTTGATATAGGGTGAATGATTCATGGCTTATGGATCCCGCCAGCTGAGACCTCAGGAGAAAAACTATCCTACACATGACCTTGAGTTAGTATCTATGGTTCATTCTTTATGTTGATAGAGACACTACTTGTTGGGTGAGAGGCTTGTTTTTTATATGGACCATAAAATCTTGAAATATATCTCCAATCATCAAGACTTAAATTTAAAGCAGTGTATATGGGTCGAATACCTCTAGTCATTTGATTTTGAGATTACTTATACCCCTAGTAAGGGCAATGTTATGGCTGATGCTTTGAGCCACAAGACACAGACACAAGCCGTCTAGATAGCCAGTAGTGAGTGGCAGATGATGGATTTGTTTTCCGAGATGCATCTGGAGGTTGAGGAATAACGCAAGCAACCAATTTTAACAGCTCTTACAATGGAATCCTATCTTTTGGATTGATTCTATATATGATAGTTATCTAATCCATAGGGGGTAGTTTTAAGGGAATGTATCACCGGAGAGAACCCTCCTCCTGGATGAGTTGTTGATGTTAGTGAAACTATGCTTTAACATGGTTGTGTATGGGTACATTCTGATATACGAGAAGAGATGATGAAGAAATACCATACCTCAGTTTGAGAAGTTCATCTTGGAATTACCAAAATGCACAGAGACATGTTTCATCAATACTGATGACCGGGTATGAAGAATCAGATAGTGGGTTTCATCAATCGGTGCTCCACCTATCAGTAGATGAAGGCAGATCACCAATAACTTGTTGGACTTCTACAGCCTCTATCCATTCCTTAGTGGAAATGGAATGAAATCACCATGGATTTTGTTACATGATTTCCAAGATCTTCTTGAGTTAGCGATGCATTATAGGTGATTGTCGATAGGTTGACCAAAATTGTGCACTTCTTACCTATCCAGGAAACCTTTTATATTGATGAGTTGGGAAGACTGTATATCCAGGAGACAGTGCAACTTTATGGCATACCTCATTCTATTTTCTCGGACAGAGATGCCAACTTTACTTCACGGTACTAGCAAGGGTTATAGAAAGCATTGGGTTTGAAGGTAATCTTGAGTACTACATATCACCCCCAGACCGATAGACAATCTGAGAAGACCATACGAGTGTTAGAGGATATTCTACAAGCTTGTATCCTTGATTTTGGAGGTTCTTAGGAGAAACATGTTCCTCTTGTGGAGTTTACCTATAATAAAATATTTTATCCAATGATTCAAATGGATCTGTATGAGGCCCTCTATGGTAGACCATGAAATTCACCTTTATGCTGGCTTGAAGCAGGCGAGACAACTCTGTTGGGTCCTCATCTTGTTTAGGAGACATCTGAGCAAGTTCAACTAATTCAGAAGTGTATGACTATAGCCTAGTCCTGACATAAATCTTACACCAACTGTTGATGCAGTCCTCTCAAGTTCGAGGTGGGACATCGAGTCTTTTCTGCGTGTTTTTTCAATGTTGGGTCACAGGAGGATCGAAAGATAGGGGAAGTTATCACCAAGATACATTGGGTAGTTCAAGATAATAAAAATAGTTGGGATGGTGGCCTATCATTTATTGCTACCTCAGAGGTACCACACCATGCACGATGTCTTCCATGTATCTCAAATTCAACAGTATCATCCAGACCAGTCTCACTTTTTTGACCTTGATGACATCGAGCTTGATGTAGATGCATCCTTTGAGGAGCTTCTGATTCATATCATCAATCATAGCATGAAGGTTCCTTGAGGCAGGTCAGTTCCTTTAGTATGAGTGTTATGGAAACACAGACACACTCAGGAAAAAACCTAGGAGCATGAGACTGATCTATGTGTGCATTGGCCATACCTTTTCTTAGAAAAAGTTCCACTACCCTCTGAAATGAATCTCAGGGACAAGTTGTCTTAAAAAGGTGAGGTTGTAACATATAGGCTTTAATCAAGGTACAATCCATTTAGGATTTTAGACCAAATATTTAAAGTGACCCAGGGTGCATGCTTGTGCACCCTGTCGCAAGTCTCAAGCAGCTATTAAAATTAATGAAATAATTGCTCCGCCATTTTGTAAAATTTTTACGTCAAGGCCTAGTGCTGTGTTCGGGCTAAAAACAATTTAAAAGATTTTAAAGGGAATAAAAAGAGTTTAAAGGAAATTAATTGAATTTAAATAGGGATTATAATAAATAATAAAATAGAAATGGTTGGAGAGAAATTAAAAATAATTAAAATGGGGTAAACCCATTTTAATTAATTGTTTCATTTCTTCCACCATTTTATTTTTATTATTTTATTTATTTATTTCCTTTTTTATTTATATTTCCTTTTTCTTTTTTTTCCTTTCCCTTTATTTCTTTTTTTCTTTATTTTTTCTCCTCTTATCATCCCTCTCACTGTACATCACCCCTATAGTACCCCCTTAGGTGGTGCGCCTCCTCCCTTCCCTCTCATTCAGAAGCCTACTGAAACCTCATTTATCCTCTGATTTCGACGTCATCTGGTGCACAGTGAAGCTCTCGATAGGACTAACCACACACGCTAAGAATTTTTTGACCTTGTTCTAAATCTATCACGTAATATTTTATGGAAGGATTTTACCCAAAATTTGGGTTTTTCTAAAATCTTCTAGTTTCTTCAATTTTAGGTCAAATAAAAGATCGACACAGAGTGTCAGATCCTATATGAGTACAAGCTAGGGAATCTACATTCTTTCCCATTATATCATTGCGTATTTTAAAATGTGTGTTGTTTCTCTCACCGGTGCCTACCGGTGATGTTCAATTTTACCTAATCTAATTTAATTAAATTGTTTGGCTTAGTTGTTGCACCCTTTTTTGAGATAAATTAGTTTATTTAAATTATTTCAACATCATTGGATACTCCTTTTGGTGTGAAAAAGTTCTTGGTATCATTTTTCAATATCCCAAAATAATTAAATTATTTAATTTCATGTGATGTATGGTCCCTTTTGTTTGAGATTTAGATTAAATAAATTATTTGGGATTTTTGAGAACCATGAACCTTGAGTTTTGTTAGTTATCATTGCCTAATTACTTTTCTTATTTTTTAAATTATTATCCTATCATTCCATTATAAAGTGATATGTTCATTTTTCTGCTATCACTGATAAATTGTTTTGGTTATAACTACTTGACTAGAATAATCATTAGTATGTGGATTTGAGTAACTTATTTTTTTTATTGAAATAATAAATACATGCCCTGTGATATCTTCTTCATTGAAAACTAATTAAACTCATGGAGGTGAGGCAACATGGGTTCCGTATTAAGGAATACACAAGGACTCTATGTTCCTGACCGGTTACACATTACGCCAGGGAGATAATGTCTTAGGCTTTTCCAGACGAGGATTTCCCTAGGTTTCTAAATACTCATGAGTGATACTGGTTCCAAAAAGGGCATTCAAGGATGGACCCACTAGAAAAGTGGATATTCCATGCCTCAAGTGACACTTCACCCCTTATGTGTGATACCAGGATAGACTCATGATAAAGATATGCCTCAAGCGATACTTGGTCTTTCGAAAGATTTCCTTGGTTGGGCTAGGTGTTATTAGATTAATTGAAGGATATATTATAGTGATACCTTCTAAACTGTCTTAGAATCCAACTCTTAACTTGAACATAACAATATAGATAATATGTGGAAGGTTATTATTTATTCTTCTTGAGTTTTGTGTGAATTGTGATATCTTATGGTGCATTCAAGCACACTTTTTTGAAACATAAATTAAAACCCAAGATAAAGAACAATCTTGGAGGTACCTTACTTTTTGCCTTCCTTTTTATTTTTAGCCTTTTTGTATATATATTTTCATCCTTATTATTACAGGTTCCACATTCTGATTACCATCTTAGGTCGAAGCAGGTGATGTGGGATGGGTGTTGTTGAGGACCTGGACCAAGATATATTTATTTTATTGTAGTTATTTGATTGATTACTTTTATCATATGTTGGAACTATTCTTTTGTTTATAGGATGAAATGGAAAGGTTTAGACACTGTGGGTACTAGCCTACTGGGATTTTATCTCACTCTTTTACTAGGCTTCGTTTGGTACCTGAGTAGACTTTATGCTCGCATGTAGGGATAATGGGAATCATGCTGCTTTCAGTTCTTTAGTGTGTCTTGCTTCTTATAATGGAGTTTGGGGGAAAAGGACTGAGCTTTTTCTTGAGATGCAACTATTTCACTTGTTTCATTTTCTTTTCATCTTTGATTGCATGTTTTATTCCTAATTTCTATACTCTTACTTTCTCACAAACATCATAGCATGACATCATTGTGTGTCTGGTTTATTTATCATCTTCCACACCTATTATATATTTAGTTGGGGTTATTTATTTGTGTCTGTTGCAGTTTGATTATATATATATACTTCTGTTATTTTTTATAAACTGGTTTTCTTCTGCTTTATATTACCTATTAACTATGAGGTCATAGTCTTCTCGTATATATGTTAAAAAGGGTCTTGCTGCTAGTCAGTAGCCTCTGGCATTTGGAAAGATACGCTTGATGTTATGTGGCCAACCCAGCTCGGAGCACCTTTTTAGTGGTTCCCAGGATGAGGATGCTACAATTGGCATGAAGCAATCAAATGAATTCAGATTTGATCTAATCGATCAATTCTAAAAACACTAAAATGAAAAAGTGATTAGAAAAATTAAAGATATCCAGTAAAAAAAGAAATTCCTTGAACTAAATTTTTTTCCTACGATCATGTTCATATTAGAAATTTAAAACATTCAATTACAAGATACGAAATTCAGAATGAATAGGGGAAAAAAGAACTCCCCCTCTGATTGTGTGCTACTTTTCTACTAATCTGTGCGGTCTGTAGGTCTACTTGCTCAAAAGTCTACTCGATCTGATCATCAAGTGTCCGGCTCTCGATGATTGATGTGAAAAGTTTAATTCTATACTCTGCTTGCTACTACCTTTTTTTACTTTAAAATCCTCCATCAAAATATATTCTTCACCTACTATACGCACCAACTTAGGTAGCTCCTATTCTTTTTCACTTCCCATGTATTTGTTTCTCCTGCAGCTCTTGTCACTTTAACTTATCCCTTAAACGAACTACTTTAAATGGTTGGTTTGAATCTGGACGTAATTCTAGATCCTGATTGTATCTAAAAAAGAAAATAGAGAACAATATATACATTTTTTAACGTAAAGATTTAATAAATATTTACTCAATTAACTATTATAATTATTAGATAAAATTTTTCTTTTATAATTATTTATTATTATTTATTATTTTATTTTAATTTTTTTTTATTTAAAATTATTATTAATTATTAAATATTAAATTATTTAATAAACATTTTTAAAGTCAATATTTTAATATATTTATAAAATATAATCAATTTTATTTATCTTATTAAGTTAATACTTAATTAATTTATTTATTTTTATTAAATTATTATTAAAAATAATTAATTTATCAAGAAATTTAATTAATTATTATTATTAATTGAATTATTATAATTAAATTATTTATTAATTTAAATATTTTATTTATTATAGTTATTAATATAAATATATGATTCATAAGATTTATACTCATTTATAATTATTTATAATTATATTTTGTTTATTAATAATTATTTTATTTTAGTAATTAATTTTATTTAATTATTATTAATTATTTTATTTGTGGTTTATTTGTATAGTTTATTATTTTATTTTGTTATGTTTTAATTTAAATTTAATTTTTATATTAATTCCCCCCTTTAATCCTGTTCTGCACGCGATAAGGGTGAAGTTTTTCTTCCTCCCGTGGAGCTCGACTCCTCCTCTAGAACATGATGGTAATAAAAAGCAGTACATGCGATAGTGGCTTTAACTGTAGGTGGCCATAGATTCTTCTACACCAGCTGGCAGTGGTGACAATAACTAGTGGTGACAATTTCTCCATGTAGGTCCTCTTCCTCGGTGTAGCTCTCAACAATGGTTGTGTCTGTTCTATTGGCAATATCATCCACAATGAGTGACTATGACCGAATATCTCAAGCAGTGATATGGGGTTCATCTTGTGCCTTGGTGTTCTTCGAAGTCACGAAGGGAGACTCAGCTTACAGAACTCTAACTATCCATAAAAGTGGAGAGTTTGATTCATGGTGTATTGGCCTCTAGCAGCAACGGTGAGGCTAGGAGTAGGGTGATTTTTGTGAATCTGTGACGTTATGAAATTGGGATGGAATAATAGTGGTAGTAGAAGAAGAGTTGCAGTAGTGTATGGTTTGTGCAAGTGACAGTGTGTTATTTGCAGATAAATCCAATGATGTTTCAAATAAATAAGAGTTTGGCGGTGGTTTGTTGAACTTGGCAGTAGTGTTGGTGGTGTATAGACTCTGTAGTGCCTTGTGGATGTGGAAATCAGCGGTGTGAAGGTAGGGAGTGGTGGACAGTGTGAAAGGAAACTATGGTTGATGGTGGTAGAAGAAAGGGTAAAGGAGTTGTGGTATGAATATGGAGACACCACTAGGTTGGTGGTGTCTTGGTTCAGCAGAAGAAGGAGTTCAACAATGGTGTGATCTTGATGGCATGTAATGGTTGCACAATGGATGGCTATGTGAAATTGGTGAGGCAACGATGAAGGTTGAGACACCACCAGTGAATTGGTAGTGTAAAGTTGTCAGATGGAAAATGATGGGAAGAATATGTTTGGCGGTATGTGGATGAGACACTGCCAAGATAGAGGAATACAAATAAGGCTGGCGATATGAGAATATGTTGACGGTATGTCGGTGATTTACCCCAAGAAATAAGGAGGGAGGGTTGAAGGTGAAAAATTTTAAACTGTGAAAATTAATTAACAAATAAAATTACGATAATTAAGAATTAAAGAAATAAAGATTTAAAAACTTAATTCAATTAATAAATGAAACTTAAATTAAAATTTAAAATTGAAAAAATTATTAAGTAGGGAAGAATAAAAATTTTATAAAAAAAATTATATTGAATTAATACATTGAATAATATTAATTTAAGAAAAGAAATGAAATTAAATACTTAAATTGATAATTAAATCTAATTTATTTTATGAATACATAATTAAAAGATTAAATATTAAGTTAAAAAAACAATTAATTAAATGAAAAATAAATTTATTAATTGATTAATAAATAGAAAAGAATAATTGAAAATTATGATGACATAAAGAAGACAAAATTAAAAATAGAAAAAAATGATCCTGAAAACAAAGAAAGAATAAAATAATAATTTTAAAGGTTAAAAATACAAAATTAAACAAAATATGATTAAATAATAAAAATTAATTATAAAACTAAAAAAGTGTAAATATTTGACAAAAAGTATAAAATTAAATAATTAAATCATTAAAATATTAAATAAAAGACGTGGAAAAATCTTTCATTTTAAGGACACATCATGATGAACTTCATATTTCCCTTTAACTATATTTAAGAGGAAGTTTTGTTAACCCCATTTATTATGTGGGTTTTCTACAAATGAATTTTCAAATGTACAACCCTTGATTACCGAGCATAAGTTCAAATTGTGAGGTTGAAATTTATTTAAGGGAGTATAAAGTAACACAAAATGTATTAATAATATATTTATCCTTAAATAAATTTTATTTTTTTGATAGCTTTCATTACATGCAACATTGAGTTTAAACGAACCACTATATAATATTAAAATATTATTATTTAAACACAACTGATATAATCCAGCCATTAAATTGGTAGATATGAATAGTATTAACTAATTTATAAAATATATATGATGTTATAACATAGTATAAATTTATTTACAAATTATTATTATATTATCACATAACTTTAGTAAAGATATTTTATTATATAAAAAATATGTTTCCCTCAAGAATGATATTTTTTTATTTTATGAGAAAAATTATAATTAATTTTTGTAACATTTAGAAATTTTATTTTATAAAATTAAAATCATTTTCGAAATAATAATATTGATATTAACTTTGGGTGAATTTTCGGGATTTTTTATAAAATATTTATTTTTCAGTGAATTGTGAAAAAAAAATTTAGTAAAATTATCATTTATTTTTCATAAATTAAGTAATTGAAAACTTCCATTATTATATCATATGATTTAAAAGTAAAATAAATATTATTCAGTTATATTAAATCCAATTAAATAAATTTAATTCATATTTATTTTGGATTTTAATATAAGTTTATTTTTAGGCTTTAAAACTCTATTTTCTTAAAACTATTTTAAAGTGCATAATTTTTCTCCATTTTAACTAATTAAAATAACCCCTAATTTGGAATGATTTAAATTAAATTTACTAATTATATATCTATAAATATTATTTTAAATTAATTTAATTATTATTACCTTTCAAATATTTATTATAAGAACATCTTATTCTTTAAAAATTTATTCCATGAAAAACCATTTTTCGACATGTTTGCAGTTTTAATTTTAAATTAAATTATAAAAATTATGTGAATTTAATTTGATAAAATGGATTAAATATTTTTAATAATCATAATTTATATTATAAAATAAGGTCAAATTATTTTCCTTTCATGAGGAATATTAAAATCAATATAAAAATAGTTACCATGGTAAAAAAAATTAAAAATATAAAAGGGAGTGACCTTAGAAGTAAAGAGGATAACATGTTTAAAACATGTTTATTTTTAATGGTATATGTGTTTATTGACCTTATCTTTCCTCCAATCGTTTATTTTTTAATTTTTTAGGAACTTTTCTTAAGAGTGACTTCCCATTATTGAATAGTTTTAGTTATTTACAAGAATTCCAATCCTCCTCCCATATAAAATGGTACCCTCAATCCTCTATATTATACACTTCTAGAACCCATTGGTTTATCCAATCCTATACCAAATAACTTCCTTAATTTCCTATAATAATCATAGAATACTTTTTATCATAAATATAATCTTGGAAGGATTTAGGTATAATCCTAAAGAGGTGGTCTAAAGAAGTGGTAATAATCTTCATCGAGTTTTTTCTTCATTTTCCACATAAAATTATGGCTTAACAATTACAATATAAAAAAATCTATATCCTATATATTTAGATTTTATTATGTTTATTTAATTATATTAATTCATCTCCTCCTCTATCAAATGGGAAATGAAACCATAGTAAGTATTTACGACAGACTACCACATCACAAACCAATTTAATTTTTTTCCATCATTTCACCTCATGGATGTTCATAATGATGGATTTAATTTTTATATATGATATTAATTACATAAAAATTTATATAAATTTAATATATCATATACTTACTTACCTTACCATCCATTGGAAAATGATAGCATCATTCTTGTGTACGGCGAACTACCGCATGACAAAGAGATGTGATTCATTTTTTTATCACTGCATCACATGGATGGCATATGTAAGTTAAAGTAAATAAATAATATTATATTTATGATATTGTGATAATTATTTAATGATAAAATAATTCTTACCTTATTTCCATCATGAAATCTAAAAATGGAAATGCTGCACATGAGTACGTATGACTTACTATCTCCATGATTGTAACATATATCATTTTTCATAACCACAATTCATGGTGATTTATAAAAGTAAAATTTATATAAAAAATAATAATTTTTACAAGATTATTATTAGTTATATGATTTAATAATTATCCCTTTGACCTGATCACCACACTGATGCCATTTTGAAATAGTGAATTGAGTATCCTCAAAACACCTGACATCGACATAACTAGTTAAGTAATTAAATATGTTATTAAAATAAATGAATTAAATAGTTTAATTATAAGGCATTAAACCTGTAAAATATCCTTAAGGAAAATAAATAATTGATATAATTTTATTATACTAGATATAAAGACATACACTATAAGTCTAGAGTGAAGGTAAGGTTTTCTGCCTCAAAACAACCTTCTTTGATATGCATGTTCTCTTATACACCTAATTTATTTTATATGGTTTATGCACCACCCCATTAAATATTATATAATGAATCATTCATAATTCATGGTATTTTAAGTTATAATTCAATTAAATCATTCTTTCGGGGTATGATTAAAAAGTTACCAACGCGGAAAGGGTTTATGCTTCAATATCATTTTAATAGTGATTGTTTATGAATGAATTTCCATTGAAGGAAATTATTTGATTTTTTAACAATAAAACCCTTTAATTTTATATTAATCTTGTTATTTATGAAATTTTAAATTAATATTACAATTTTCATCTCTTATGTACTTAAAATTATTGACAATTTTGTTTAACAAAATATGACATCATTTCTCTCTTCGGTCAAAAATCCTTTTTTCCTTCGAAATAAATGTTTTCTAAAAATGTTTTTAATATTATACAATTATTTATGAAATATATTTTTGACCCATTTTTTAATTTTAGAAAATTATTTAAAAGTAATATTACCATCATTTGTTTAGTGACTTACTTTTTGAATTTCTTACAAAATGTGAAAGGAATACTTTTCTAACTTTATGTTAAGTATAAAATTACCCACTTCCATTTAATTTGAAGCTTCCTTTATAATTTTCTAAAAATATTTTTCAATGAAAAGGTTTCCTACAATATTTTATGAATTTTATTTTTTCAAAAGTGTTTTTCAATGTGGCAAGGTTATTTTTCTCAACAATGTTTTCATCTTTTTAAAAGTATTTATATTAATAAAAAAACAATATTCAATTTTATGGAATACTTAATATACATATATATATGTCTCTTAAATATATACCTTTTTCAATATCCCATTCTTTTATGGTGTAATATATTCTTTATTCTCATTTCTCAAATTCCTTCATTATGAAATTTCCTTTTATTATATTATGAGGAATAATTATATAACCTATTTTATTTCCATGGGTAATTATTATGTTTATGACTTATGATTGACTTCTCCATGTGGGTAAAATATGCATGTAGATGAAATGAATGTAATGGGTGAGATCAAAATTATATATCTCTCTAATTTATTGGGTAATGTTTTAGCCACACAAGACATCATGCATGGGATTAGTCAGTGAATCTAATCTATTACGGGACTCTATCCACCATGTGATGTTTTCTCAGAAGTTATCCTAGACTTATGTTTATATCATGTCCTATATTTCTACCATATTTCCTATGATTCCATTTTCTTAAGATATCATGACCTTTATTTTATTCTCCCATGTGATTACTCATGTTCCTTATCTTTTATGATATCATGTTATACATGTGACTCACATATTATGTTTTCTTATCATGTTTATTCCCTTGTTGGAATTTTTAGCTCAACCATTTTTCTTATGTATTTCTTAGGTTATCCCATGAGATTTAGGAGATCAAAGGGATTTAGGATCTAATTATGGATAATAAAATAATTTTTTTTGTTTTATTTTCACTTTTTTGTATTATGAACCTAGTCTTACAAATACACTAGGTCTTATGATCATTGGGTTTTAATGAATGAATGTTTTTTAAATCATGTAATAATATGTGTAAAAGGCTTGGGTTTATTTATTAGAGAAAAATAATCATATTTCTAAGTGATTATTGGATATTAAACTAAAATACCACACCTTCACACATGTATATCCTTTTCACAATGTCATTCAAATAGATGTAAATAAGAACAATAAAAACTTTGAATGACTTCTAGCTGAAGGTACTGATATAACTCTAAAAATATGACTTACTTGACTAACTATTGTTCAACTACTTCAGTACATTCATCTGAGTAATTAGAGAAATAGAATCACTTATGATAATCGATATTATCTGGGGAACAACAACAAAAACTTATTTACCTTTCTTAATAACACACCTCTCTAACTGTTCAGCAAAATCACTCTCCTCAAACGATAAGTAATAAAATGACTAAGACTAAGAAACCAAATAATGAATTTATATAAGATTATATTTGAAAAAAGATAAGTTATTGGAAAGATAACCATCCATTTTCCTGGGCCTAGTTACAATAAATATTTAATCATTTAGGGTATTCAAAGGAATATCATTGATTAAAGAGATACTGTCTTGAAAAAAACTTTGAAAAGCCTTCATAAAATTTTCTTGAAATTGAAATAACTTCCTAGAAAACTAGGAATACTCAAAATTTATGAAGATGGATCTCTTTTAACCAATTTGAATTTCTCTAGAGAGATAATATCACATTCCATCAAATCAGTTCTTGTAGTTAGAGATTCAAGGGCAACCTAGGAAACTTCCAGCTTCTCTCCCATCAAAAATTGAGAAACAAATCCTTCCATTGATGGTCTAGTAATAAAAAATCTATAAGATTAATCCAAAATATATCAGACCATGATCTATAAACCATAAAAAATATGTCTTATAGAGAAAATTATATTGAGCATTAAAATTATTTTGATATACTCAAACTAAGATTCTATGACCTTCTTAACAATATCCAAATCATTCTTCAACATTTAATTTTACTTAATTATATTAACTTCAACTCTATATTATTCAAAAATAATTTCAAAATAATTAAATTTATCCAAAAACTCATCAAACTGATACGTTATTCAATCATTGAAATTTACAACATCAATAGTGTACATGTTATTGCTGCTATAGTTAGCTTCAGAATGAGTAGGAGAAGTAACTTCTCTATTCTCTTACACTTCTTGATTCTCTTATATAACTTTTTTTTCTTTAAAATGAGTGGGTTTAACAAAATATATATTTTTTCCCACATATATACTATTATAACTTCATCCTTTAATATATATATTACTTCCCTAGAATATATAAAATCACTTCCAAAAAACCGAGTTTTCTCTCTTTTGATTCTTCATTCAACCACAAGAGGTCTAGATACTTTGAACAAGGGAACCACACCAAATACTTTAGATATGATATTTTCTTGAATAATAATAATAATAATACATGTGATTTCCATATCCAAAACATCTTTGGTTTCATAAAACAATATAAAATTCTCAACAATAGTTTTTTATTGATGCTCTTCTACAGTGAGGTGAGGAGAGGAAACGTCAAGCATAGGCCCCAGAACTAATAACTGATTGAAAAATAATTCAAATTCTTGAGTAGAATACTCAAATCTAATAGTATATTCAGGTTGAATATAATATAAGATAACCACTGTAAATCTCCTTATTCTATCAACATTATTTACATCATCCAAGGTATCTTATAATGATGAACTATAAGAAACTTCTTTAGGTATTCCAGTAATGATTATTACTCAGTATTATTACCCTCAACCGGAGCAAGGTCCAATTTAATATATTCTTCATCTGAAAGGGTTAAAAGTTTCTTTTTATAGAAACTATATAATTAAAAAATTCTATAAAATACTATAGCACTGATATTTGTCAACCATGATAATGAGGGGCCCTAAAATCATTCAATCGAACTCTAGATTTTATAAAAATGACTATCAAATGGATATAAGTTTTTAGAATTATTTTTAAAGTGACACATATATTTCATGATATATCTATCCATATTGAAACACTTATCTATCAAAAAAATACATAAATTAAATATCCTGAATAGAATTTTCTCAAACTTATCATCTCATTGAGTGGTTACAGTTTGAATGAACTTAATAAGAACTTTCCTCTTGAGTTTGATATCCTTTAAAAACATTTTCTACACATATATAATTACAAAAGGAGATTTCATAGTCCCGGGAGGGCTTACTTCATCAATAAAATAAAGCAAGGTGCCAAATTTGAAACTTCCCTCATGAGGGAACCAATAAACACCAACTATTTCTATAGATGACATTGATAAATCTTTTTGATTTATTATCATAGTAATAAGATATTTATTATTTATGAAATAAAATACCACATGATCATAAAATTTAATTTCATGTTTCTTAAAGAATAAATCCATTCAATTTTCATCATAAAAATACTCCAAACCTTTATGATTTATGATTTTATTCTGTAACATATTTATTTTATTAAACCATCTAAAATCTATTACTTTTCTACTGGGAAAATTTCTCAAAGACCTCAGTCACCTTGAGATATTGGTGGATGCACTTTCAAAATTATTCAATGATTTAAAAATTCATTCAAAAACCAACAATCCAAATCTTTATTTATTTGAATATGAGAGATAAATTCAGTAATTTGACCTAATAAGGTTTTATAAAAACTCATGTGAAAAAAACATCCATTCATTAAATCTATATTTTTACATGAAATAATTTATGGAACTCATTTTAATAAATGGGAACTTTTATTCTTTATAAAATAAATTAAAATTGTTTTAAGGTTTTGGTAAAACACTCCAAATAGTCAAATAGTTCAAAACCTTCCATCTTAAAGGTACTATTAACCAAAAACATTTAAAATATTCTAGATAAAATTTCTTAACATCCCATTAAATTCTTAAAAATAAATAATAAAAAAACTTATTCCAAAAGTGTTGGAATTTTTTTCAAAAACGAATCATCTTTTTAAATTCAAAATATTTTGAAAACATTACCAAAACTAAAAATTATTTTGAATACAGAACATTTTAAATGTATTTCCAAAACCAAATATCATTTGAAGGTATTATCATTTTTATATAAAAAGAAGTTCCTTTTCAAAAATAATTTTTAAACACTTCTATTTAAAATTTCGATTTCAATTTAACCCTAAACAATACAAACAGTCATAATATTCCATGGTAAATCATAACTAAATCATAAATAAAATGGAAATAGATCAAAATCCATAAAAACAAAAAATTATAATATCACAAAAACTTGAAAAAATGTAAGTAATAACCAAATGGTATGTCCAATTGTTTGCAAACGATATAAAGTATAATGGAAGTCACTTATGTCACATGTTCTGCACATGGTTTTCTATGCCTTGTGCAAGTAATGTATTCCCCTGAGTTACTCCCTATTTTCTTGAGAATTCATAAATCTACAAAAATTGAAGAACAAAAAACAACTGATAACCATGATTGAACACAAGAAGGACTCATCCTAAACAACCTTGGAAACTCAGGTCTTATCATGAATGATAGTGATCAGACACCTACCCATGATTTACCACCTATATTTTTATGATACAAGCTCATGTCTACTAGAAATACCCAAATAATAAGACCAGACTCATTTGATACCAATTTTTCATGAACCAAATTGGGTCACCCCCAAACCGGATACACTAGATGGCCTACATCAAGGCCTTGATGTTATCCCCAATCCCCATGGGTTAGAAAAAATCACTTGGTAACCAAAGATAAAATTTTGGGAATGATTTCACTTAATAATCATAAGTAATAAATTATTGAAGAAAAATAGAAAAAGGGAATTAAACCATGGACTACAATATAATAAATAATCCAATATTATATAATATCTAAGAATATAAGACTGATATCTAATAAAATTGAAAACATGGAGAAATTAATGAATCCATACTACTTCCAAATCTCCATGTGAAAATGAATAATCCCTCTTTCACCACCATCAAAATCAAACCACAAGATCCATGAACATCTACTATATTTGAGAAACCTACTGACCTATACTATATAGGAATGAGATAAAAATACCAGCAGGTATCCATCCATCCACCTTATGAAAACACTTTAAAAGTAGATTTATAAAATGTATATTTAAAAATTAGGATATAAAAATTATGTTTCATAGTATTTCTCATTTAAAACAATTGTAAAATAGTTTTCTTGAAAATAAAAATATGTTATTATTTCGAAATAATATAAAAATTTATTTTCCTTTAATAAAATCATTCATAAATTGTAATTAATTAAGTTTTATGGAATATCCCATATTATATTAAAATAAAATTTCACAAATATATAGATATATCTATACTTTGGAAAATATAACATCATAATATAATCCTAGGTGACCAGGGTAAAAAAATTTCTAGTATCGAGCTAACATGGTCATTAATGAAGTAATGTCTAAAAGAAAATAAACAAGTACATAATAATCAACTTTACCAGATAGTAGGTCTTATTTTACCTAGCATAACTGAATGTAAACATCTCATAGGTGACCTAAGTCAAACATAGAGCCACTAAAAAGAGTATAATTCATAACTACTGTGCATTTTTTCCTTTACATCCCACCTATCCAACCTTGTATTTCCATGACTGATAAAAAGGGATGTGATTATTTCAATATAATAATCTTATAATATAATAATATCATAAAACATACATTTATCTCTCTCACTATTATGAACACTAACTTTGAACATTACCATTATACAAGCAAAAAACACAATTAAACTTCCTCAAATGGGGTATTCATTACATGGAATTTAGTAAAAATTATATCTAATCACATATAAAGGGGAATGGACTATGTATTTTCCTTTTCCAATAAACTATTAAAAGTATCAAATGTTCCTTTCTAGAATCTACTTGGAATTCTAGGTCTTTCAAAAAAAATTATTCCATTTATTTTTCAAATCATTTCTCCAAAGTTCAAAACACTTGAGATTTATAAAATAACACTTTTCCTATCATTTTGGAAGTAAACATCATGAATAATTTCAACAATGAGTATGAAGATACAATCAAGCACTTAAATTTTCAAAATAAGGTCTTAAGACTTTAAAATAGATTGAAGATCAATTCACATATAAACCCCCATTCCCACTTTTATCAAAAGGTAAACAAAGACAACATTATTTTATATTTATACTATATATATGAATAAAACATTAAATAAAATTTAATCACCATGGTTAAAGGACAATAAATTATAGATTTAATCGTAAGGAGAAATTCTCAGGACACCCACCTCAAATATCATCACTTTCAATAACCATAGTAGTAATACACCATGAAACAACCCTGGAAGTATATTTAAACAAATTGTATTCAAAGAGAACACTAACACATCTAAAAACTTAATTAAATACATCCCTAAATATAAGATTTATCTATAATAACTTTCTAGGTTAATGGAGGATAACCACATAAAAGATACACAAAATGAGATCATAAATTGAGTATTCATCCTAAAAAATTGACTAGTCTTGAAGGATCTATCATGGAGGAGGAGAGAAATGAAAGAGATTATTATGGGAGTTATATGTGTGTAATAAGAGGGATAAAGACTACTAAAAGGGTTAATACCAATCTGAGAAAATGTAATAAAAACTCCAATTAATACTGGGTCGACCACATTCATGTTATGAATCGTTATCCATGGTTTGAATAGGAATTCATACCAAACAAAAATTCTACAAATTATATTTTCATGGAATGTAAGGATTATACAATGAATAGAAAATTATTTAGGGTGGTACCTATGAGAGTTAATTAAAATCATATAACTGTGTAAAACCATATTTTATGGTGTAAATGACTAATATATACTATTTCAAGTGCCGCAGTCTCTCCCAGGCCCTCTAAAACTCAAAAAACTCAAAAGAAAATATGGGTATAAGGTAACCCCAATTAATAAATAAAATACAATGAGAATAAAGGTCAGGATGTGATACTAATGAAATGAGATGTGGTAGTGCATGATTAAAGGTATCTCTATAATTTTATATGGTTAGTTCCTATCCTTTATTTGATCATTCTTTTATATTTGGATTATTATTTTATTATTATTTATTTATTTGATACATATTTTAATATATATTTTATTTTCATTATTTTTTTTATGTTTTTTAGTTATGGGTGGGTAATATTTTATTTCCCAATAAATTATTTCATGATACGATCATTATTTACCTTGATATTTTATGTATTGATTATTGATGGGTAGTTGGATAAAAAAATGGCCAGGTGTGACTCTATGGGGTGAGTCATTAGGAATGTGATATGAAACCATTTTATTATTGGATATTTTTAGATTAAAGTGTGTTGAATTATGGTATCCCATGGTGTGATCCCAATGGATTTTGGTATTTAGTAATATGTAGGTGGGACCTAAAATATAGTTATATAATAAAGGTATGAATCCTTGGGGTGTATGTTCCTTCAATGTCATGAGGGAATGTAGGTATTATGATATTACTTGAGAATGTAAGCAATATATTTCTCAGTTGATTTGAGAGGCCCTCACTATTTTCTTTCGCATGCATCTACTTGATAACTAGAATTCAATAAATTGATATCAGAAGTAAAATCCTACCTATTCGTTAGACTCACACCAACATGAATATATTAAATTAGTGTTAATATACACTAATAAACCATCATGTTTACTTTAAGGTTTAGGTATCATATTTTTTGGGTTGAGAAGTATCACAAAGGTTGATAATTTACTAGAAGATTTTCTAGTGAGTTTGGTTGGAGTTTATCATACTTATTTATTTTATTATACTATATATTTAACATCCATGGGATAAGATATTTCTTTATTATGTATGAATTATTATGTACTTATAATTTAGTACACTATGTGGCTATTTCATAATATACACTCAGGATTTAATTTTATATTCCTATCTATGGGTATATACTTTTATCTTTGTATTATGTATGAAAAGTTTTGGGGTATATATATTATTTATAAAGGTAATAATGAACTTTTGGTAGATCCTCTCATCACTATTATAGGTTATCTTTGTGGGTATAGTCTCCTAGTAGTTATTGTTATCCCTATCCAACTATTTATTTCCTCTTTTATAAAGATAGGTCCACCTTAGGTAAGTGGAGACTTAGTTTATACACCATTTCAGTGAAATGCGATGGGGACATCATAACTAATATGTCTCTATAAAACACCTATTGGATAAAAACATCCACATAATGAGTATTATATATATGTATTATTTTATAAATACCATCTAAATTTAAATAGAGTATAATAAAAGTTAATAAAAAATATAGAAATAAATTTTATAATAAAACATATTTAATTTACCATGTCTTGGATGATACACCTATGGTGATTGAGGTATTGAATAAAGTATTGTATTCACTGAGACTTTTATTCACCTAGATAAGACATGTGAAGTTATGGTGTGGTATCCCAATAATAATAAGCACTATACTAAAAAATTCATATCTAGTAAGTGTATGTCAAATGCACTATAATGAACTGAATTCACTTTACACATCCTAGTCATCTTTAGGGAATGTAGATCCAATATTTTTCTTAGTACGCAGAGAATATTTTAAATTTATCTAAACTTCCCCACCACATCATATGTATGGTGATAATCATAGACATGGTAATGAATGAGAGGAACCATATCTACAAAGTTAAAAATGATATATATTCAGTATAATATAATTAATTTTAATACATGTTGATAATATGGGGTTTATGAAATCATAAATTAAATTAATGATTAATTAAAAAACTAGATATATTGTATGTAAATGTTTATCTTGAATGAATAAATTAAAATAAAATAAAATCAATATTAATACATTTCATCATATAGAATGTTATTGATGACAAGCTAGAAGCTGTAAAAACTTTTCCTCAGATTATGAATATGATGTTGATCCAAAAATCCACCAGTAAAACACAAGTTGATATTTTAATTTAAAGAATAAAAATGATTTTTTTCATAATATCAATGACATTAATGATATAAACATACTTGAATCTTCAGGCATAGTCTTATAATATATTCTTAGGAAATAATTCAATAGCTTGATGTGTAGTGCAAAGGAAGCACTGCCACTCACAAATCTATAATAGTACAACACAACACCAAATATGGTTGTGATATGAATGAAATACTACTAAAAAGGGATATAAATATTCTTATAAACTATGGTTATAGGTTTTAAGATCATGGATCTACCCTAGGACCAATGAAATTTCATGTTGTTAATATTACCATTATAACAGTAGGCCTATGGATATGAGAAATATTTGATCATGGCTGTAGGAAAGATATTTTCATGATCAAGGACCATGGCCATATAGATATTTCTAGAGTCAATGGCTATAGTAATAGGTGTATGACCCTAGATACCACCCATGGATTTATGTATTATAAAATGTTAAAAAAATACACCATTGAATTTTGATCTAAAAAAATACTAATTATTCTAAAAGGTATTATACCAATAACCTAAATTCCATTATATATATGTGTGTGTTTATGTGTTTGTTATTAAATATTTATTATAATAATAATAATCATGTGTTTTAAAAACTTAAAAATAGGGGTTTATATGGACCTTTTACCATAGAATACATGGATTATGACCATGTGTTTGGTCTTTTTACTCAGGGAACATGGTCCTTTCCCATGATAGTTTCAACAGGGACCTACGACCATCATATATGTGGACTATGGTAATAGGCATGTCTTATAGCCAAGAGTCAACTTGGCCATGGAATTTGGTATGGCTATGACCATGATCTATGTGGACCATGTCCATAACTAGACCTATGACCATGGTTATAAATAATATGGTTATAGATCCATGATCCTAAGATGATTTAATTTTATTGACATTATATACATACAAATATGTATGATTATGATAATAAAATTGAGCTCTAACCTTATATGAAGGTTTTATCGAACAGATCAATCTATAAAATATACACCATGTATTGAAAATATAAAAATGTATTTAGTATAGATTATACCTCCATTGAGATATAAAATTTATGAATATGTGTTCCTAATGATAGACATATAATTGGAATCATTGAAAAAATTGGTGAAATGATCATCTAGACAACTAATTGGTAATTCACTTGTAGAATTAACTCCTTAGTTACCAATAAGATATTTTATAAGTAAACACTCAATAATTGATGAAGAATGTCACCCTATATATCCTATAATCACTCATATATTAATATTATGGCTTATAATGAATGAAACATCCTATAATGTGATGGTCATATCCCCCTTGGAAGATGGAATGTGATGTTCTTTGGTCACTATTTCTCAAAAAGTGTTTCAATAAAATAATGGTCAATGGGTTTGAAATGAAATAAAATTAAATGCATTGTAGATAATAAATTATGATAATTAGAGTTTCTAATAATTGATGTGGTGAGATATATGGATCATGAGTTATCTAATAGGGTGATCCTATAGAAAATAATGCAAGGGATTTGTGAACTAGGAAAAAAATGAGTAACAACCTCTATGCCCATGTATAAGATTTATATAAATATATATAATATATTTTATGGATAAAGAGAGTTAAAATATAGTAAAATTATATATATATATATATGGTTCTTGATAGATTTTTCATTTATTAAATATATTATAGTTTAAGAGTGATATTATCTATTTTTTGTATTATATTTAATAATGTAGCCATTGATCTTTATGGTTATGTTAGAAACTTTATTAAAGTAATATAGTAATGAGATATTAATTAAATGAATTTATTATCATATTGATGTATTATATTATAGTCAATAATATTTTTCACTATCCTCTACCATCATCATATGATAACAACCACATATCAACAATATCTTTCTAAATATAGTCATAGGTTTCTTAGTTTCCTTGATAAATAAATTCTAAAAACTACTCTATATTTTGGTATTTTTTTTGATATTCTATAAATAATTTTTTTATATCTAAAATTGAAATTCTACGTGTATTCAAAATTTGATTTTTATAATAAGTAAAACATTTTGACCATTTTAAATGGAATATTAATTCCAAGAGATAATGATTCTTAGAAAATTAACATATGATATTCTTACTTAACAAAACTAGTTTTTTTGGTAATTTGGTTAATTTATTATTGATCCCAAAAATACTAGTGATTCCAAAAATGATTTTTTTTCCAATTTTAGGTTGAAAAATTGGAATATATAATTTTTTTTAAACTTATTAAATAAATTTTTAATAATAAAGACCCACTGATAATTAAAAATCAAGGATAATTATGTTTTTATAAATCAAATAATATTAATGGAAAACTTATTATTGTGATAATCAAATGAAAATAAACCTGTGGAATATTTTTTTAATTCAATTATTATGTCAATAATTTCATGTCTAAGTAAATTGATTAATTATAAATATCAAGAGATTGAAAATTATGTTTAAACATATATAAAAAAATATCATTCCATGTTTAAGAATAAATTTATATACCCCAATTCATATATTATGTTGAAATATTTCAATCATAAAATAATGATCATGTTTTTTAAGAAAGATTATTTTAGAATAAAAAAATAATACTTAAACCAAACTAGATAATCATAAAAATAATTAAAACTGACCATTTGATATCCCTTCACTATAAATTATTAGTATAGTGATATTTAATTATCTATATTTTCACAAAATCCCATGAAAGGATTCATGATTTACTTACATGTGTGGAAGAAAAACCTACACTAAATTTGATATACTATAAGCTGATGATCCTTTTCCTTCCAAGAAATTTATACAATTAAAAATTTCCCTCCCCATTTTCCATCAACAACATCCTCCATTTAAAGGAAATTTTTACTTGCTAAAAATTACACTATAGTCAATTAATCCAAGAAATGTTTTAATATATTCAAATTCCAAATATCAAGATAAAATGACCTTATTTATATATTTTTTGGTATGGTTTTAATTTTATATGTTATATTATATTAATATATATATTGTGTAATTATTTACCAAAACATTTTTTCATGTATGATTCCTATGTTCACTACTAGTAAGTATCCATGATATATCCCTTCAACATAGTTTGAAATTATCTTCACAGTTCAATACACGTCTCCATATTTGATTCTTTTTAAATTTGTTGTTTTCCTTTATTTTTTATATATATTTACAACATTATAATCCCTTTACATAATCTTTTAATTTAAGATTTATTATTTCAAATTTTCCTATAGGAAATGTTGTAGGTTTATTTTAGACCATTTTATTGTTTTTCACTTCCAAAAAAATAATAATTAAAAATTGTTTAACTATCAAAATTAAAATAGGCATTAAAAAACTATATTTATAACATTATAATTATTTTTAATACTGAAATTATTAACTACATAATAAATCCATATAAATTACTTATATTAAAAGTTAAAAACTATCTTAAATAATATTAAAACTAAATCATGAATTGGATGAATTTTTTTTATAAAATAACCCCACACATAAAATCTTTCATATACTTTAACATAGAGTTCCACATCATCCTAAATAAAATCTATCATAATGAAGTATTGAACAACATGATTGAAGGATATCAGGAAATTATCAACCACTAATGAATTTTCAAGAATTACCTGAAATTATATTCTTTTTGGACACATTTTTTTGAAGATAGAGGTTGATTATTGGATCGGTTAACAATGAATGGTGGTTGAATTTTCAATGTATATAAGGAGTCATTGGATGAATAAATTTGAAATTGGATATCTATAAATGAAGTATATAATTGTTTAAGGTTGGTTAGAATTAAAATATATGATATTGGGGTGCTTGATGTTCAATTTTGGAAGTTGTTTATGGTTGGAATAAATAACATCCATATTTTTTTTGGAAAATGAATGATGTAGAAAAATAAGGATTTAGAAGTAAAAACACTGAATAGTATGTGAATATTTGAATTGTGATGATAAATCTATCTTAAATGAGGTGAATTATGTTTATTTTTGTATTATATGATGTTTGAATAATATTAGGAATAAATAAAATAATTTGGAGATAAATGGAATAATATTGGTGAATGAAACATGACCACTAGAATTTTAGAATGGTTTATGCAATGGTTAATCAGGAAATGGTTAGAATAGTAGAGTTTGTGGGAATTTTAGAAACTATGTTAATTATTGTGGGATTTATTTTTAGAATAACATGGGATCTTATTTCGTACTTGAATATGTTTAAAAAAACATGAAAGTAGGAATTTTTGTAGAGGAGTTGGTCATAGTGTTTTGAGTTTTTGAAATGAAATGTTGAATGTTATAAAATAAATTTTATAGGATTCTAGATTTATTAAAGTGAAATAGGGATAATTCATTATGGAATCTATTTTGTAGAGATTGGTGGATAATGGTTGAAAGTAAATGGGGAGATAATTTTAAAATGGTTGTCACACATGTTGTTTTAGTGTTGATGTTTTTCATTAAGAAATGGTGAATCCCATGATGGATGTTTTGTAAACCATGATTGTTAT
This sequence comes from Viscum album, assembly GCA_963277665.1. Taxonomy (NCBI): domain Eukaryota; kingdom Viridiplantae; phylum Streptophyta; class Magnoliopsida; order Santalales; family Viscaceae; genus Viscum; species Viscum album. The sequence goes on along the minus strand of OY728151.1, from coordinate 355,199,280 downwards.
TATATATAATTAAGTGAAATAGGATAATATAAGTTTATATTCCTAAAAAAGAGTGTGTTTTGGACATTGATAATTCTAGAGTTGATGCTGAAATGAGCATGTGAGTGCAGAGAATTTTGTTTCACAAGGTGTGTCAAATGAAAACTATATTTTTAAAGGTATGTACAACACTATATCCTATACATTCTTGATATTTTTCATTTAAAGTTTTAAATGGATGAAAAATTAGGAAATATAAAGATTTTATGCTTTGGTTCATAGAATATATTTCTAAGGTGGAGTTCAAAATGGGAATTTAGGGTGTCACACATGTCTTGGTCGTTATAGATCTCAAAAAATCAAATTTAGTGATTGAATTTGAATAAAAAGGTTATGGAGAGAGTTTTGGAAGATAAAATATACTTGTATGATCATGATTTAACCACTCTAAATGAGCTAGAAACATAAATAAATCATATATCTTGAAGGAATAGATGTGATCCACACCATTGATGGAAGGTATTGGTCCATATTGTGCCCATATATATTTAAAATCCCATTAAAATTTAATAATATTATGTGAAGTAGGGAATAATAATGCTAAAACCATGAGAGAGAGAGAGATACATGAATATAAGTATTATATTTTATATATTTGATACATTTAAGGAAGGATTGTTGTTGAGGAGAATGAGATTGAATATCTTCCATGATAGATTAATATAGTAATAAATATAGTTATATCTAATCAAGAAGGAAGAAGAATATAAAAGATAATAAGTTTAATGAAAATTTCAAATCTAGTTTTCATAGAGGAAGAGGACTTGAATGATTCATCCATTTTCAAGTGAAGAGAAGATTAGAATGTGATTTTCATATTTGATACAGTTAAAGATGATGAAGTGTGTCATATAAAACTTCATTGTAGAGTTATTATATTCTAGAGTAAGTGTTTGGTTCTATGGTATTCAAGGGGAAGGAAAAGAGTCAAAGCTTACATCTAGAGGTCTCTCTCATATGGAATGGATAAGAAGATTTTAAAAACACCCTCCCTCTAAAGGTAACCCTCTTTTTCCAAAAATGAATAAAGTGAGATAATTATCCCCAAATATTTCCTCCTATAGACCATAGGATGATGACTAGAACTGAGGTTTTGTAAATTACACACATGGGATGCATTACCCTTATATATAATTTAAGTAATAATAGATATGATGAGAATCCTCTAACTAATACCATGCATAAATAGATAATCAATCCAAATACATAATGTAAGTTTATACAACCAAAACTATTGAAACAAAAAAAATATAAATTAACAAAATTTAATCCTTAATAGTAACCCAAAAGCTCTAACAACATCTAAATAACACCTCAAGCTAGTAATTCCCAACTAAATCACCAACTTGCTCCTATGTAATTGAAAAATAGTTTATATATACACAGTGTAAGGATAATATATGTGATATATAGGATTTTTCCTGAAACCTCTAATGAAAAATGAAAAAAATGCCGCTAATGGTTAGTAGATAAAAAATGAAACCAAATCATCATCTAATCAAAAAATTCTATTTTCCCAACCTTAATATGTATCACTCACCATGTTACACATAGAACTAAATAATTTTATATCAAAATAATATATATAAATAAAGGTACCCTACATCCACTTCCCTACTATTTTTCCACTCTCACACCCCAATGCCACACATATTATTATAATACCCTCTATAAGTTATTATATATCTTTATAAATCATATCTCAACCATTATATATCCTTGTATCCTAAAATATCCTCCTCATCATCATGTCACTCATAAAAAATGTTTTTATGGAAGTTACAATGACCCTTTTAAATGAATTATACCTCAAGATGTCATATCCCATACATGTACAATCATGTAAAACCACATCCACCATGACTAGATACAAGTATATTCTATAACCTCATGATGATAAATCACATACAGTAATTCATAGTAAAACCAAAATCGTTCATAGTCTGAGTTAGAACACACTATATACCATATTCCATTATATCATGATATTTTCATATACCTAACTATAGAAAAAGAGAGGGTGGATGGGGGAGAGAAGTTATCCATCCATTTCCATGCTATTCTAGATGTTAGAGAAAACACCCCTAAAAATATTTGGGTGTTGGTTTCCCTACTGACATGGGTGGTGAAACATATGAAATTAGAAAATATAAAATATATTACACACAATTACACTAAGGGAAACTCCCATAACATAAACTCATTTTCTACTATCATTGCACATGACACCCAAATTCTACCACCGAGGACTACATCTCAAACATGCACTGTGATAAAACAACCTAGAATACCATCTAAACTAGTACCTGAGCCGATTCACCACTAACTCAAGGATTTTTCTCAATCTTCTAAGGCCGATGACAAGAACCTGGGCATCAATAGAACACCTTTGTTAATGATTTCTCCTAAAAAAAGATTACAATGATAGAGTACAATATAGAATCATCATCAGATATATAAATCAATACATTCATATCAAAGTATAAAGAGATAGTAGGAAAACTGAAAGAAAAACATAAAAACCCAAAACTTGTCTCCTGGTGGTCCATGACCACCTACCATGTCCCAATTCACCCACCCTTGGTCACCCAATCATGAATCCATTAAGGAATATGAGAGAACGAACACCTTCTATATGATCATAAAGGGGTGAAAACATCAAAAGGCACAAGCAGGGTGTGAGCTGAAGAGACTAGTAGGATTCCAACAAAGATTATATAAAGTTACTTAATAAGTCAATTCAAATATGACACAATATGAGTAAAAATTATAGATCAATAGGATTAGATTAAAAAATATATTTTTAACATTTAAAACCCATTTATCAAACTAAACCTATAAACATGTCATTTTACCATTTGAAAACTAAACATTTTCATGAAAATATTTGAAAACCATTTCACAAACTAAAGTCAGATAATCAAGAAAATATGATAATATTCACCTAATATGGAAAGATGAACATGATTCAATACAATAGATTCAAGGTTCAAAATAACAATAAATAAATCATGTAAGGAAATTTTTATGCTAAATAGTGACAATGATTGCTTTCATGTAATAATATCAAGTATATAGATTTCATGGGTATAACCTAGGTATGATAATGATCCCACCTTAGAATAACTAATAAAATTACAACATGACTAATTTTCTAGCTTAAAACTAGTCTCATGGGTCTCAAGAAAACCAGTTCCACACACACCTACTTTTCCTGGTCGCGCATCTATAGCTTGAACCTTTCATATTATCTATGGATCTACTAGAAGGGTTTTAGTCCACTAGTGAAGCATATATCTAGGTAATCTTATTTAACTATCCAGGTTCCCATGACTAGTCAAAAGAGTTGAGTGAGATAATCAAGTTATGACGATCACACGAGGATCCTTATCAATCATGGACACTATCCATAAATCACATCTCACTCTCACCCCCAAACTTCTTAAAAGTATATAATCCCTTTATTAACACCCAAAAATTAGATTTACAAGAATCACAATAGTTACATTAAGGGATTATTATAAGATATTATCATCATAAAGTGCTAACCAGGCCATCAAACATCATCAATTCAATTCAAATCCTTTTTTAAAATTCAACATTTAAAAAGTTTAGTCATACCTGATTCCTTTAAAAATAATCATAATAGTGAGAAATGGTCCTTTAAAACAATAATTTCTTTCAAATCATCCATTAATAATTTAAAGAAAGTATTACAATTTTAAAAGTGTTGAATACATTTCAAAACATCGTTTTACACCCTCTTACCATGAGGATAAATCATTAATTTCAAATAACCCACTAAAAACTATTTCAAAACAAGGGTAAAATCATTCAAAGGGGGTTCTTGGTCATTAATTAAATTTAATAATTTTAAACTATTTAGAAAACATCAAATAGTTTAATTAATTTAATTCAAATCAAGGAATTACATGTTATAAATAAAAACAAATGCCAATGCCCTAAATTAAACCAAAATATCATTTAAAATATCTTTAAAAATAAATAAAAATTAAAAAATGGCATTAAAAAATTCATAAAAAGGTGAGAAAGATCAATATTATGGACATTAATTTAATGTCATGTTCAATTCAAAGGGAATTTGGTAAAAGAATATTTTATGAGGAATTTAAAGGATAAATTACATAGAATAAATTTTAGAAATTAAGAAGAATAAATCTATAAATTTATCGAGAAAAAATTAATTACAAAACAAAGTAAAATAATATAAACAACTAATTGGAATATTTTTAATCCAACTGTAATGAATTTGAGATTTTCTGCTTTCAATGGTGATCGCCAGATCTAAGAAGATATATCTTAAATGAAGAAAAAAGATATCCTAGATTTATAATTTCACATTAATCAATCATGATTAATAGGTCCATCATAAACTCTAGGGATAAGGAATTAAGAGAATAATAGAGATCAAAGATCAAGAATAAAGAAATCACCAAATAGGATTTTTGCTTTGATTAGTACTTGGATCCTTCAAGAAATGAGTTTTGGAGAGGAAAAGTGACTCCAAAGGGCTCCCAAAATCCTATATATCAAATTATGATTGATTTTGAGAAGTTTAGGGTTAATTGGGGGGGTGTTGGGATTTTAATTACAATTTTCAGGGAATTTCATTCATGTTCGAATGGTTTTCTGGGTAGGTCACACAATTAGTACTAATCATGCGCCTAACTATGCACCCAAAATATATCCCCTAGAAGTTTTTCTTGGTTTGTTTTCACACTTAGTTTAACCATGTGAAAACCATGTAACCCCCATTCTTTCTAGGTTTCACAATCTTTCAAACTATTTTTAAACCATGCATAAGCCCAAAACCTTCAAAAAAGTTTGAAAAAACACCAGAAACAACCCGCGAAGAGATCCAATCATTGGGATATAAAATAAATGGTTAAAAACAAATAAAAATAGATAAATGGATGTTACAAAATCCCAACCATAATAATTTATGTCTGTAGAAACATTCCTTTCTGAATGATATAACTTGACGACATAAGAATAACTCCATCACTCATCTTGTGAGGTGGAAGGTCAGTAGTTCAGAATAGAGACTCACCAAAAGGTTAAGAAATCACACACAACTCCAAGATAAACACACCACGATCATCACATTTCTATAAACTAGAGAAATATTAGAGTCCTATAATAGGTCTCCCTGCCAATTTAAGATTCACCATAATGGTGTGACATAAGAAAATCACATCACATAGACCCAAAGGATATAATTAAACTATTTGATAAGGAGAAACATCTAAGATCAAGAATACACAAGCAAGGTAAATAACTAAAAAGGATTTATACCATGGGTATGTACTTAATTATAACATATGATTTTCAAAATTGATACTCATACCTCAATGAGACGATCAAGACAACTACCAACACCATTAGGTTCCTGTTCTATCAAAAATCCACATCATCCTGGTTACCTAAGTACGTTCATGAGGTATATCCAAGTCGATCTATAAATATCTCAAACATCTAGGATAGTGAACAATATGGAACTACAATCTCTAATGATAAATAATACAACATATCAAAATTTATCTCTAACCTCAAGTCAATAAAAGATAAAAAAAGGAATGAAAGTCATTCGAAAAGAAGGCTAAGTGATGAAGCCAATATTTTCACATATTTTATACTATAATTTAATGTTTATAATCTCACCATGGTCTTATTTAATTGTAAATTGTCAAATTTTTATTTTTTTGTGTTATTTTAAGCTTTAATGCAAAAATAGACTTTTTTGGGAATTTTATCATTTTTATAAAGCTTATATATTTCGATCATAAATTCTAAAATTTATAACCAATTTATGTGATTATTTTTTTTACATTATTCCTTAATTTATTATCTAAAAATATTTCTGCTGGACCAGGAACTAATTCGGCCATCTTAAGCCCCAAAAAAATCAATGAATTTGGAAAATTATTTTTGATTACTGTGTGGAATACACTATAGAAATGTGGCGTAAATCACGTTAAAAACATACAATTGAGGATATTACATATATAATAGAATTTTTTTTAAATAAATTTTTATAAATTTTTTTTTTGGATTTTTACACTCATTAATGCGGTCAATGAATGCTCAACTTTGATGGAATATTCTTAAAGCATTCATCCAGAATAAAATCTTAGAGTAAACTGGAAATAAAGTTTTATACACATAGATTATTGAGATAAAATTTTTAGGGGATATGAGAGACAATTATATGAAGAAATGTTATGAAGTGGGACACATGTGAATCAACCGGTTGGAAGGTCAAAACAGTATGAGAATGTGAATATGTGGAATATGAGGAGGCACATGGAAAAAATTAATATATCAAAGTAAATCAGCCATAACCACTTCATATAGTGGCTAATAAAGGTATATTTAAAGACCTGTAAATTTCAAGGAATTTTTTTTCTTAATTTCTTTGAGATTTTACGAGTACGCAGTTTCTGACGGCACCTGATTCTGAGGCCCGGTGTGCCCGGAATCAATTTCTGAAGTTTAGCTTGGGTACGTTCAGTGAACGAATGAGCGGGTTTTTCTAACTTTTTAACCGGTGCTCGGAATCGAAATCCGAGGGCACCGATGAAACTGCAGCGCCGGTAATTGCTTAAGGTGACCTTTACTGGAGTTTCATTTGATCGGGAAGAGTTGTTAAAAATTGTGGATTAAGTATAAAGAGAAATAAAATTGTGCTACAAATTTTATTTCACTTAAGTGGTTAAAACCCATGTGTGGGAGTTGGGGTGGGACCCACTAAAATTCTAACTCCTCTTGATAGGATTTAGTGAGTTGGGGCCCACACGAGCCCCACCCCTTCAAATTATCTAACCCCCTCCACATGAGTTATGTAACTCTTCCACATTTATGATGACAACTTATCACTCCTTTTAATTTTGAAAACTCTAGTTTTAATTAATGAAATTAATTCAACTTTTGAATTTTGAAATGCTTGGTTTGAGAAATAAAATAAGGGGAGTCTAACTTTATTTTGGTTGGAAGCTTTTTGTGTTATGTTTCTGGAGAGAATACTCTAAGCCTTGGAGATATTCATCTTCTTCGCGAAGAACGCCAAGACTTCGACGAAGAACACCGTCACCACAAGGAGAGATCGACGTCCCATCACTTATCCTATCCATAGCCGGTGTGTGATGCCTTTCCCAAATAACAAAGATGTACCCTCTTTCAATCTTCTTCCCGCGTCAAAGTAAGGGAGACGCCGCTCCTCCTCGGACGTTCTCCGTCAACATATACGGAGCTTCACCTCGCGACGCCATTTCCCGCGACGATCATCGTTCGACAAATTCTTCGAGGTAGGGGTTAAGTTCAAATTTAGTCAATTAAATTTTCTCTTTGTTTGTCATTGATTACTCGGTCTTTGGCTGCTTGCTGTCGGTATAACGGGAGGAGGTCGGACCGCACAAACACGACCGACCCTCCTCCCCTTAGTTGTTGTTCTTCTTTGTGGCTTGAAATGAGGCGATGCGGTGTCGTTGCACCACACAGGGACGATAAAACCATGGCTGGAGCGGGCCGCGACAAAGGAGCACGGCGCTGTTGCGCAACACCGGTGAGGGTGAAGGAAGCCATGGCCGAGGGTGGGCCGCGACCGAGGGGCACGACGCTAGAGCACCGTGGAGGGCCGCGACCGTGGTGGGCCACGGCGGAGGGGCGCGGCGCTGTTGCGCCGCGCTGGACGGCGATAAACCGCAGCCTATGGTCGTGGCGGTTCAGGAGAGTGACCGGCTGTGCCGGCCGCTAGCGTCAGTTGGAGGCGGGACCCATCGGGTCCCGCGGGTTCAATTAAGGCCGGCCTTAATTGGCCATCCGTACCCCCCCCCCCCCCGCATTCCACTCGGCAGAAGGCCAAGCCGCCGGCCACGCGGGTCGGGCCGCCCACGCTGGGCCAGACCCCTGTGTCGGGCCGGACCCGGACCTGGGTTGGCTCGACCCAGTTTGGGCCGACCCAGGGGTATCGGGCCAGGTCGGACCGGGCTCGAACCCCTATTTTCCAGAAAAATATGTTCAAACGCCCATAACTTGGGCTACGGACCTCCGATCAATTCACCGTCAGTTGAATAGCGATCCTTGGATCAAGATAGTCGTTTTGGTATATTACACTCAAGGTTTCAGAGAACTTTGTGTATGGCCGGGTTGGTTCGAACACAAAACCAACCGGGCCCTCAGAGCAGAAACGCTTATAACTTGAGCTCTGGACGTCCGATTGACGTGCCGTTGACTTTGTTGGTTTCCTCTTAGTGAGACTGTTCCTTTGGATTACTCCTCTTGAGGTTTAGACGCAGCTGGTGTATGGTCAGGTTGGTTTTGTCTTAAAAACCAACCAGGCACCTGGGACGAAAAAGCCAATAACTCTCAGACTGGGCGTCCGATTGACGCGCCGTCTGTCGCGTTGAGTTCCTTTTAACGAGAAGGAACTTTGGGATACATCAAATATGGACTACATGTTGGTTTATGTAACGACCCTCTTGGCTCGTGGAGCGAACCCTCCCGGAATTGAGCATGCTGTGTGCGGGAACCCTAGAGCTGGCTGCGATTGTGACGACGATGACGACTGTACCGGGATCCTCCGTGGGTTCAGCAACAACGACGACCGTACTGTAATCCTCCGTGGGTTCGACGGATATGACTACTGTTCTTGTATCCTATGTGGATCTGGCAGTACTTGACTACTATTCTTGTATCTTATGTGGGTCCGACAGTATTTGACTCTGTACTTGTATCCTACGTGTGTCTGGCAGAGTAGCTGGTCTTGTATCCTTTGTGGGTCCGATAACTTAGGTGGTCTTGTATCCTATGTGGATCCAATAGCTTATATGAATCAGTGGCTACATCTGATTATCTCTATCGCCATACAAAGAAGTATACCTGTGTGAGCTGAGTCTTAACTTACAATCAATATCATCGATATGATTATTGTGATTTCCTGTGTGGATTGGGTTGTGCTTTCCTGTGTGGATTGGTTTGTGAATTCATATGTGGAATGAGTTATGTTTTCCTGTCTGGACTGGGTTGTACTTGGGCTTGTGTGCTGGATCCAAGCTGGAATTGATGACTTAGGTATATGTATGGGCATATACCTAAGTAGAGTTGGTTGTTACTTCATGATTGTAACTTTCCATTGTGGTTTATCCTTCGTGGATTATGGGAGACCTTCTGGGGTATCGAGGTCCTTTATGAGTTGTGTATACTCACCCCTACATGGGCTATGCCCGCACTACATTGTGTTGGATACAAACGACAGACAGCGCTGATCGAGGTAGGAGCTCATGGAGCTAGACGGTACTTGGAGGTGGATCACTGGAAGGGACGTACACGAAGTAGACGACTGGATCAGAGGAGCAGAGGACACTATATGTACCCACCCATCAGGTGGGATTTCCAGAGGACGTCTCGGTGTTGCTGATTTACTTTTCTGCCGTTGTACTCTCTTTTCAGTTGTACTTTACTTTTAGTTGGGTTTGTATTCTAGCCCATTTACTTTCCAGCACTTACCTTTGTACTCAGTTTACTTAGTGTTTACTTATGCTTGCATACTATGTGGTGTTTTTTCTTACTTAAAGGCAATTCCTTCCCTGATATCGGGATTTACGCCTTTGGTTCTAGTCTCCAACCCCTGGCCTATGGAAGGTGGGATTTGGGTAGTCACGGCACGAGTCTCGAGGACAGGTCATGAAAAATTGGTATCAGAGCAGTTCAGTTCTACCGCAGAACTCAGGACTCTAATCTTTCTTCTATGTGAAGCAATAATGTTAAGGGTATTGAGTGTGGTTATTAGTCCAGGGAGTCCAGTGTTGGTGCAGCGGCCAACGTATCCATACACTAGGACCCTGACTTCTGATTTTTGACTCAGTACACGAAAACATTGATTGCATGTTTGTTTCAAAGTTTTCTTTGTGATTACTTTGTGTCAGCTCACCAGGTATACTGTATTGACCATGGCACACCTGTCTCTTTTCAGGATGGCCCCACGATGGTATCCATCTAGGGTTCCGAGCTTTGTGCGAGATGACAGGCCACCGAGCGATGAGGCCTCGGTGCAGGGCCCTATTACAGCGGAGGGACCGGCGATACCTCTACTTGCTGAGCCACGGATGCCACCAGCCCCAACTGCTGAGAGTGCACGTCACCTTAGTGCACTGCACGAGTTTCAGCGTCAGAGACCGCCCAGGTTTTGTGGGGAGACGGACCCTCAGGCAGCCGGGGATTGGATGGAGGCTGTTGTACGAGTTTTTAGGTTAGTGGGGACACCGGCCGACCTCATGGTGATCCTTGCAGCGAGTCTCCTGCACGCGGAAGCAGGTAGATGGTGGAGCCTGATGCTCTAGGTGCACGAAGAGGAATATCTTCTTTGGTCGGACTTTGAGAGCCTCTTTCGCTCGGAGTTCGTACCAGCCACCCTCCTTGTGGTGCGCATTCAGGAGCTACTACAGCTACAACAGGGCAGCATGACAGTAGCCCAGTACTCGGTGAGATTTACCGATCTCTCGCGCTATTCCACAGACATGGTACGAGACCCATTCTCCCGGGCCCAGACATTCGAGCAGGGACTGAGGCATGAGATCAGGGCATCGATGTTCTCCCTCAGCATTCTGACACAGGCAGGAGTACTGGAGCGAACCCTTCTCGTAGAGAGCTTTCTTGCTGAGCCTACACCAACAGCGAGACCTACCGTAAAGCGACATGTAGTTGAGTCTTCTACAGCTGGCAGTCGGCGGATGTCACAGGGGTCCAAACGGGCTATACCATCAGGCAGATGACCTCAGGACACTGGCTTAGAGGTGCAGGGCACACGATGCAGAGCCAGTCTTACGAGGAGGAGATAGTGCTATGCATGCGGCGGGAAGGTCCACATGGCTCGTGACTGCCCGACCCGCCATGCAGAGGAGCAGAAGATGGTTGAGGGACCACCCAGGCAGAGGCAGAGGTTCGACCGTGGCGGTCCGCATGGAGCAAGAGGACGAGGCAGAGGAGCTGGCCACGCAGCAGGTGGTGGGCGACGCTTTGAGGCTCTACCACCACCACCACCAAGAGGTCCACCCCGACCATAGGGAGCTGGCGGGCAGAGGCAAGCTCAGCTTCAGGAAGCGGAGGCCTATGACCACGACGCACCAGAGATGATTCGAGGTACTATCTATGTCTACTCCATCCTTGATGTATTTCTTATAGACATAGGAGCGAGTTATTATTTCATTGCTGCTGCCCTTGTTCGGAGCTCGGAGATTCCGACGGAGCCGTTGGCTCGATCTTTACGACTAGAGACTCCTACGGGAGTAGACTCGATGATTACGCACCGGTGCCGGCAGTGTGAGCTTACTCTAGGAGGTGAGATCTTTGGATGGGATCTTCTTTTAGCGACGTTGAAGCCTTAAGATGTCATTTTGGGCATGGATTGGTTATCTATAGTCTATGCTCAGATCGACTATATTAGGCGCAAGGTGCGGTGTGTTCGCACCAATGGGAGCAGGTTCACCTTCACCGCCGAGAAGGGAGCCTTTGCAGCGCAGGATGGACTCACGCAGAGGAGAGGACAACCGATCACTCATCAGTTGGCTAGCCTCATCCTTGGAGCAGTTGACATGCGGAGTCCGAGTTTTCCTATAGTGGTGGATCAGTATGCAGATGTTTTTCCTGATGACGTTCCAGGACTACCTCCTCGCAGAGAGGTAGACTTCTATATTGACCTATACCCTAGGACAACCCCAATATCTACTCTAGAATATCGGATGGCTCTCGTTGAGATTCGAGAGCTACGAGTACAACTGTAGGACTTGCAGGGAAAGGGATTCATCTGACCCAGTGTTTCACCCTGGGCTTCCCCGATTTTGTTCGCCAAGAAGGCGGACAGGATCTTGCGACTGTGTGTCGATTACCGTCACCTAAACCAGGTGACTGTGAAGAATAAGTATTTTCTTCCGAGGATTGAAGACCTATTTGATCAGCTAAAGGGAGAACGATGGTTCTCGAAGATAGACCTCAGGTCAGGCTATCATCAGCTCAGAGTTCGAGACGAGGATGTGCAGAAGACGACCTCCAGATGTCGGTATGGCCACTATGAGTTCTTGGTTATGCCATTCGGTGTAACCAACTCTCCAGAAGTGTTCATGAGTCTCATGAACAGGATCTTCCATCCTTACCTCGATCGATTTGTCGTGGTCTTCATCGACGACATATTGATATACTCGACTACTAAGGAGGAGCATGCCTACCACTTGTGGGTTGTACTGGACACACTTCGAGAGCACCAGCTTTATGGTAAGCTCTCAAAGTGTCAGTTTTGGATACGTGAGGTCCAATTCTTGGGACACGTCATCTCTGAGGAAGGAGTTGCGGTGGATCCTACAAAGATCGAGGTAATTCTATCTTGGGAGCCACCCAGGAGCGTGATGGAGGTGCGGAGTTTCCTATGTTTGGATAGGTACTATCAGAGATTTGTGCCATACTTTTCCAAAGTTTCAATACCAATTACAGCTTCGATGAAGAAGGGGAAACCCTTCGTGTGGTCAGACAGAAGTCAGTAGAGCTTCGAGGAGCTGAGACAGAGATTGACCAGTGCACCCATCTTGAGGCTATAGGAGGAGGGAGTAGGGTACGTAGTCTACTGCGATGCATCCGGGACCGGAATCGGGTGTGTCCTGATGTAGAAGCAGGCAATGATCGCCTATGGATCATGATAGTTGAGGCAGCATGAGCAGAACTACGCTACCCATGACCTGGAGTTAGCAATAGTGGTCTTTGCCCTGAAGATGTGGCAACACTATCTGATGGGAGAGCGCTTTATAGTCTACTCTGACCACAAGAGTCTCAGGTACATCTTCTCGCAGAAGGACCTGAACCTGAGATAGTGATGATGGCTTGAGTTCCTCCAGGACTATGAATTTGAGATAGTCTATACTCCTGGGAAGGGGAACGTAGTAGCCGATGCTCTCAGCAGGAGGATGAGCATTCAAATACTTGGAGAGGCGACAAAGCAGCTAGCCGCTTTGCAGATATCCTTCATGGATAGAGATGGGGCAGCCTTTCTTCAGTCGCTCACAGTCACACCTCCACTTCTTCAGTGGGCTAGAGATGCACAACGTGGGGACGTTGACTGTGAGACGTGGCGTGCACAGATTTCCACAGGACAGGGACTTGATGGATTCTCTATAGGAGGAGAGAACGTCGTCCTTTTCAGGGGATGTACCATGGTACCAGCTGCATTATAGGAGGAGGTGCTAAGAGAGTTTCATACTTACCATTTGGCGGTACATCCAGGGGTAGCGAAGATGTACCAGGATCTCAGACGACAGAACTGGTGGCCGGGTACGAAGAAGACTGTGGCATAGTTCGTTTCTCGATGCCTCACCTGTCAGCAGGTGAAGGCGGAGAACTAGGTACCAGAAGGCTTGGTACAACCCTTGGAGGTCCTGGAGTGGAAGTGGTACGAGATATCTATAGATTTTGTGACTGGACTTCCACGTACTTCCAGAGGACACGACTCCATTTGGGTGATCGTTGACCGACTCACCAAGTCGGCCCACTTCTTACCCATCAGAGAGCAGGGATCAGTGGAGAGCTTGGGGTGTCTCTACGTTCAGGAGATCGTACGACTTCATGGTGTGCCATCATCTATCATTTCAGATCGAGATGCTCATTTTACTTCTAGGCTTTGGAAGGGTTTGTAGGAGGCTTTCGGGACACAACTACATCTGAGCACCGCCTTTCACCCTCAGACGGATGGTCAGATGGAGAGGACCATTCAGACTCTTGAGGACATGCTACGTACATGTGTCCTCGACTTTGGTCGCAGCTGGGAGGATCACCTACACTTGGTGGAGTTTGGGTACAACAACAGCTGCCACTCCACCATCAGGATGGCACCATACGTGGCATTGTACAGTCGACCTTGCAGATCATCTCTGTGCTAGACAGACCCTGGGGAGTCAGCACTTGTGGGACCAGAGAAGGTCCAGGTCATCCAGGAGTGGATGAGGACAGCTCAGAGCCGACCGAAGTATTATGCTGACAGGAGGCGGAGACCACTAGAGTTCGAGGATGGAGACCACGTTTTCTTACAGGTGTCACCTCGACGTGGATTACATAGATTTGGACGGGGTGGCAAGTTATCTCTGTGCTTCATCGGACCATTCCAGGTTCTCAGCAGGATAGGCGATGTGGCTTATCGCCTGGCTCTACCACCTCAGTTGCACCGGGTGCACGACGTCTTTCATGTATCTCAGCTGAAGAGATACGTGCTCGACCTGACGCATATCATCGACCATGAGGAGTTGGACATTGATGATGGAGATACTTTTGCGGAGGTCCTGGTGGAGATCGAGGATCGACAGGAGTAGGTCCTACATGGGCGGTCGATTCCTCTAGTGTAAATCGGGTGGAAGCATGGGAACCTTCAAGAGAGCACTTGGGAGCGGGAGGCTCAGATGCGTGCTTAGTACCCTCATTTGTTCCCCTAGTTTGTGATATATCTTTATGGGGACTTAAAGCCCTGAGGAGGGAGTAATGTAAATACCCATAAATTTCAAGGAAATTTTTTTCTTAATTTCTTTGGGATTTTAAGAGTACGCAGTTTCTGACGGCACCTGATTTTGAGGCCTGGTGTGCCTGAAATCAATTTCCTAAGTTTAGATTGGGTACGTTCAGTGAACGAATGAGTGGGTTTTTCTAACTTTTGAACTGGTGCTCGGAATCAAAATCTGAGGGCACCGATGAAACCGCAGCGCCGATAATTTCTTAAGGTGACCTTTACGGGAGTTTTGTTTTCTCGGGAAGAGTTGTTAAAAATTGTGGATTAAGTATAAAGAGAAATAAAATTGTGCTACAAATTTTATTTCACTTAAGTGGTTAAACCCCATGTGTGGGAGTTGGGGTGGGGCCAACTAAAATTCTAACTCCTCTTGATAGGATTTAGTGATGTGGGGCCCACACGATCCCCACCCCTTCAAATTCTCTAACCCTCTCCACATGAGTTATGTAACTCTTCCACATTATGATGACAACTTATCAGTCCTTTTAATTTTGACAACTCTAGTTTTAATTAATGAAATGAATTCAACTTTTGAATTTTGAAATGCTTGGCTTGAGAAATAAAATAAGGGGAGTCTTATTTTATTTTGGTTGGAAGCTTGTTGCGTTATGTTTCTGGAGAGAATACTCTAAGCCTTGTATATCTTCATCTTCTTCACGAAGAACGCCAAGACTTCGACGAAGAACACCGTCACCACAAGGAGAGATAGATGTGCCGTCTATTCTCCTCTCCGTAGCTGGTGTGTGAAACCTTTCCGGAATAACGACGACATTCCCTCTTTTGATATTATTCCCACATCAAAGGAAGGGAGACACTGCTCCTCCTCAGACATTCTCCATCAACATATACGGAGCTTCACCTTGCGACGCCGTTTCCCGTGACGATCATCATTCGACAACTTCTTTGAGGTAGGGGTTAAGTTAAAATTTAATCAATTAAATTTGCACTTTTTTTTTCGTTGATTACTTGTTATTTGGATGCTTATTGTTGGTATAAAGGGAGGAGGTCGGATCACACAAACACGGCCGACCCTCTTCCCCTTAGTTATTGTTATTCTTTGTGGCTTGAAACGAGGCGATGCGGTGTCGTTGCACCGTGCATGGACGATAGAACCGCGGCCAGAGCGTTCCGCAATGAAGGACCACGGCGCCGTCGCGCGGCACCGGTGAGGAAGAAAGAAGTTGTGGCCAAGGGTGGGCCGTGGCGAAGGGGCACGACGCCATTGCACCGCGCCGGAGCACCGTGGAGGGCCGCAGCCGCGGCGGAGGGGCGCAGCGCCGTCACGCTGCGCTGGACGAGGAGAAGCCGCGGCCTATGGCCGCATCGGTTTGGAGAGTGGCCGGTTGAGCCGAACACTAGTGCCAGCTAGAGGCGGGAACCATTGGGTCTCACAGGTTCAATTAAGGCTGACCTTAATTGGCCGGGCGTTACTCAATCAAGGGGGGCAGCCCCCCCCCCACACACACACACACAAACACACACACACACATTCCGCTCGGCCGAAGGCCGAGCCTCCGGACCCCTGCACCGGGGCTGGACGGGCCACACCCTAACGGGCCGGACCCAAACCCGGGTCGGGTCGACCCGGTTTAGGGTGACCCAGGGGTATCGGGCTGGGTCGGACCGGGCCCGAACCCCTGTTTTCCGGACAGATCTGTTCAAACGCCCATAACTTAGGCTACATACCTCCAATCGACGCACCGTCAGTTGCGTAGAGATCCATGGATCGAGACAGTCATTTCAGTTTATTACACCCAAGGTTTTGGAGAACTTTGATTACGGCCGGGTTGGTTCAAACAAGAAACCAACCGGGCCCTCGGAGCAGAAACGCTTATAACCTGAGCTCTGGACGTCCGATTGATGTTCCATCGAATTTGTTGGTTTCCTCTTAGTGATATTGTTCCTTTGGATTACTCCGCTCAAGGTTTGGACACAGTTAGAGTACGGTCGGGTTGGTTTTGTCTTAAAAACCAACCGGGCCCATAGGACGAAAAAGCCAATAACTCTCAGACCGGGCGTCTGATTGACGTGTCGTCTGTTGCATTGAGTTCCTTTTGATGAGACAGAACTTTAGGATACATCAACTCCGGACTACATGTCAGTTGATGTATCGGCCTCCTTGGCTCGTGGAGAGGACCCTCTCAAAATCACGCATGTTGTGTGTGGGAACCCTAGAGCTGGCTGCGATTGCGACGATGATGACGACTTTACTGGGATCCTCCGTGGGTTCGGCAGCAACGACGACCGTACTGGAATCCAGCATGGGTTCGACGACAATGTATACTATTCTTGTATCCTATGTGGGTCCGGTAGTACTTGACTACTGTTCTTGTATCCTATGTGGGTCCGACAGTATTTGACTCTGTACTTGTATCTTACGTGGGTCTGGCAGAGTAGCTGGTCTTGTATCCTTTGTGGGTCTGACAGCTTAGCTGGTCTTGTATCCTATGTGGGTCTAACAGCTTAGATGAATCAGTGGCTACATATGATCATCTCTATCGCCTTACGAAGAAGTATACTTGTGTGAGTTGAGTCTTAACTTACAATCAATATCATCGATATGATTGTTGTGCTTTCCTGTGTGGATTGGGTTGTGATTTCTTGTGTGTATTGGGTTGTGAATTCCTATGTGGAATGGGTTATGTTTTCCTGTGTGGACTGGGTTGTACTTGGGCTCGTGTGCTGGAGCCGAGATGGAATTGATGACTTAGTTATATGTATGGGCATATACCTAAGTAGAGTTGGTTGTTACTTTGTAATTGTAACTTTCCTTTGTAGTTTATGCTTCATGGATTCTGGGAGACATTCGGGGGTCTTGGGGTCCCTACTGAGTAGTGTATACTCACCCCTGCACGGGCTATGCCCGCACTAAGTTGTGTTGGATACAGACGACGAACAGTGCTGATTGAGGTAAGATCTCGTGGAGCTGGACGGTACCTGGATGTGGATCACTGGACGGGACATACACGGAGTAGACGGATAGAGCAGAGGAGCAGAGGAGACTATATGTACCCACCCTTCAGGTGGGATTTCCAGAGGACGACTCGGTGTTGCTGCTTTACTTTTCTGCCGCTGTACTCTCTTTTCAGTTGTACTTTACTTTCAGTTGGGTTTTTATTCTGGCCCATTTACTTTCCAGCACTTACCTTTGTACTCAGTTTACTTAGTGTTTACTTATCCTTGCATACTCTGTGGTGTTTTTTTTCTTACTTAAAGGCATGCCTTCCCTGATATCGGGATTTATTCCTTTGGTGCTAGTCGCCAGCCCCTGGCCTATGGAAGGCGGGCTTGGGGTAGTCACGACACGGGTCCCGAGGACGGGTCGTGACAATTGGTTTTTGAGGTTGAATTAAGTAAATATTATGGAACAAATTTCATACAGACAAATGTTACAAATTTGGAAATTTACTAGGTCATCCATGTGCATATATTCGGTGGACAGAATTGGAGCCAAATTTTCTCACCCCTCACCCTATAAATATGTATATCTTCTCCCATTTAAAGAGATATCCATTTCATGGGATAAGGTGGTGTTTATATTTTTTTAATAGTTTTTAATATTATAAATATAAATTAGTGTAGATTTTTTTCCTCTTTTCATTTCTCTTCTTCTCTTATTGCTTTTATTTTATGTATTTCTCCCACTTTGCTTATTCTTAACTCCATGTTTGTGAAGTGATAACTCTCACTGTTGTTCGAGGGGAGAAGTGTTGGTTTTTTAGTTTATTGGATTTTAATGATTTATCATGTTTTATTATAAGGATTTATTAGTGGTTAAAATGATGATGGTGAACAGTCTCTCCACTTTCTCTACTGTTGTTTTCTTTCTCCCCATTTAATCATTTTCCTTCTCGTTGATATATAAGTCATTCAAACGGTGGAGTTTGGCTTAGGTGTTGATGTGGAAGAGATTAATACTACTTGTAGAGGTATTATTTTAGGTTAATACCATAAAAATTATAGGTTTTATATTGAAAGTTTTTTATTTCTACATTTAATAAAATAATGAGAAATATATTTTGAATAACAAAGATAACACTACCATAAAACCCTGAGAACAATGATTTTCTTCCGATAACTTCTTTTTTTCTTATTTATTATCATAATGTTTTGAATTTTAATTATTATTATATATTATATTATATGTATTTTCATAATAATAAACCCCATATATATTGATATATATGAAAATTTTACATTAGTTAAATTATAATAGTATAATAGAAAAGCATTGTGTGGTAAGAGACCTCCTTGTGATCAACCCTAGGGTGTACCAATATGGTGAATTATTATTATAATAAGAAATTAATTGAAAATGGTAAAATTATTAAAACCCATAACATCAATTTGGAACCATTTACAGGGATTCCAAGTGCTTACGCACTCTGTTTTTCCTAAAAAACAAAAAAAAATCAAAAACAAAAAAAAACAAAAAAAGAGATTTATTTCAAATATTTCATGTCTTTGGCCAATATGGATTTTAATGGGATTATTATATTTATTAGAATATTTAAAACATTTATGGTTATCCTACTAGGGAAGACACATTGAATATCTAAATGGAACAAAATGTCTTGATGCTTCAAGATAATTTCAAAGTTATCGAAAAAGCAAGCACGATGGTAGCATTGCTGACCACTAAAGTTGAAGAAGTTAATGTATTATAAATGTAACTCCAAAAAAGGAAGGATATGGAGAATGAATTTTTTTCCTCCTACATTTCAAGAATAAATTGTTGAGGTATAAACTATACTTAAAGATTCAATTCTATATCCAAAAAATGAGTTCCTAACTGCCTCGGTAGAGAAAGAAGAGTGTGAAGTTGAATGTTTTAAGGGAGATTTAATTTCTAAACATTATATTCATTAAAATATTATTAATTATGAGTTAAAAAATAATATAATTTATTATTATCTTGTAGATTCAGAACCACTATTACAGGATTTGGATGAAAAAGAAGAAGAGGTTACATGTATTGGGGAGAGAATGGAGGAGCCATTCGAGCTGTACACTAGTGCAAACAAGGATGATGGTACAATACATGAAATGCTTGAGGAATAATTTTTTGAACCTAAAATAGAAGAAAATATACATCTCAATCTACTATATCTACCATCGATGGACACCACTCCTATAGACGAATAATAAAGGGATAACCCTTATATTCTTTTTGCTCCGCTCTTGATCAAAAGTTTTCTTTTTCATGTATTTTGGTGGTTAGGGAAATTTTTATTTTATATGTGGGTTATTACTCCTCTATTACACTGATGGATGTTGTGAGAAATAATTTTTTTGGTTTCTAATCAAGAAACCCCATCCAACTTTGGATTTGGGTTAAAAACCAATGATTGTCTGACTAGGGGAAGTAAAAACATATCACCCACTTGGGGGTCAAACCTAGCACTATCCCATTTATTTATCATTTCTATTTATTTTTATTTATATTTATCATTATTTATTATTTATTTAATTTAGTTTTAATTTGGTATCATATAGGATATTAAATCATGCCTTCCAATGGAAAATAAATCCATGTTTTATCTTTCCGTCCCTTTATTTTTTTACCCTTATTATTATTTTATTGTTGTGAAATGAAGGGTTGTTAATTTAAGTGTGGGGGAGTGTCAAACTATTAGTTGTTCTTGGTTGTTTTTTATTTTATTTTATCATTTTTAGGAACCTAGATATTTAATGAATATTCTGATTATTTTTTACACATTAATTGATTTTGAGAAAATTGAATGATTTTTGAAAAAAATGGATTTTAAATGATTGTTGATGTAATATTTTTTTTATTCAATTGGATTTTCAAGAATTTTTATGAGATTGAACAACTTATGAAATCTATTCACATGAAACACTAACTCAAAATATTTTTATAGTCCTGTTAGGTATTCTAAACGACCTTAACATATTCTTTATAATACCCACACTTTCTTTAGAGAAACTTGGATTTTGGGTGAGAACCAGAATTTGTGATTTTTCTCTTTTAAAGATTTGAATTTCATGGAATGTTTTTTATACGATTGAGTCAATAATTTGGTTATCCACATATTAAACTAAGATTTACCCTTATATATATATATATACTTTATTAGCCCTTAGATTCTATGAATTTCCTAATAGTCTTACGACATATTACTAGCCGATTTTTCCCTACCTACCTGCACTCTTTGTATTTTTTCATGGATATTTGTAGTTTGAGTGTGGGATAAGGGACTTTAATGTGATTTATTTGGTATTTTTTTTCATTTTTTTGGGTTTTGTGAGGTGTGCGTTAAAAGTTTTGGTAGTTGATAATGAAACAATTGTTCTTGAGTCATTATTACATTATTCTTTATTTGATTCATCTGGTTCTCCTAAAAAATGGAAAATAAAAAAATATGGAGATGATCTTGAATTCTTAATTGTAATTTATTTTATGGATAATTTCCCTCTCAAAACTAAAGGGAATGAATTTTCATTCATTCATTGTATTAAATTGTTAGCTCATTCTCCATGAAATAAAATAAAATAAAATAAAATAAAGTTGTTCATTTCTAGAGATTTTAAAAAGGGTGGGAGAACATGGATGATATTATTCATTGTAATAATTTATTGTATCATGTACCATGTAACAAAAAATGGTGTGGTGTTGTGTTTCACATTCTCAAGGATATTTTAGTGAGTTTCATCCTATGTTTTCACTTGATTATTCATGCATTGTACTTAAGAGTCAAACCTCCTCTTTCTAGCCTTAAATTTTTTAATTATTTTACCCAAAAACCTTAAAGAACATAATTTATCTAGAAAAAGTCCTAATTATTGAAGAAATATTCATGTTCCATACTGTGGATAAATTATAATTGTCACAAACTTATGGTGATACATGCAATTTCTAAGTATGAACATAACTCCCAATTTCA
This sequence comes from Viscum album, assembly GCA_963277665.1. Taxonomy (NCBI): domain Eukaryota; kingdom Viridiplantae; phylum Streptophyta; class Magnoliopsida; order Santalales; family Viscaceae; genus Viscum; species Viscum album. The sequence goes on along the minus strand of OY728151.1, from coordinate 355,177,782 downwards.
TTTCTCTTGAGTGAAGGGTGACATAAAATTCAAGTTGAGGTAGTTTTTTATTGGGATATGGATGTATTATTGAGGTTTAAAAAATTTATATGTGTGGAATTAAAAGGAAAGAGAATTGTTTTCATATATGATACATGATGGAATTTATATTTTCTCATTTTTTTTATTATTGTGTGAATTTTGATTTGAATATATGATGAGTCTCTGGGAGTTAAATAGTGAAGTGTGGGGGAATGATGAATATAATATTTTCACATATTTTACACTATAATTTTAATTTTATAATCCCAATATGGTGTTTTTTAATGTTAAATTGTCACATTTTTAGTTTTTTGTGTTATTTTGAGCTTAAATGAAAAAATTGCCTATTTTTGGAATTTTATCATTTTTTCTAAAGATTCTATATTTCAATCATAACTATTAAAATTTATATCCAATTTATGTGATTAATTTTTTACATTATTCCTTGATTTATTATCTACAAATTTTTCTACTAGACCAAAAACTAATTTAACCATCTTAAGCGTTGAAAAAATCTATAAATTTGGAAAATTATTCAGGATAACTGCATGGACCCCACTTTGGGAATGAGGAATAAATAATGATAAACACCTCTAATTGAGGTGATTACATATGAAATTGGAACAAAATTAAAATAAGTATTTATAAAATAAATTTGGTGGAGTTTTTACACTCATTAATGTGGTCAATGAATGCTCAAATTTGATAGAATATTCTTGAAGGATTCATCAAGAATAAAATCTCAAAAGTTAATTAGGCATAACCTTTTCTAAACTTAGAGGATGGAGCTAAAATTTTTAGGGTAGATGAGAAACAAATATATGAACAACATTAATGAGTGGTTAAATTCATTAATCAATTGTTTTAATGGACATAATGGTATGGTAATGTGAATATGTGGAATATGATGAGGCACATGGACAAAATTAATATTTCAGAGTAAATCAGCCATAACTCCTTCATCTTGTGAACAATAAAAGCTCAAATTTTTAGGGTTAATTAAGGATAAATTATGGAAAATATTTCATGAAGAAAATTGTTACAAAGTTATCCATTTTTTTTTATCCATGTGGATAAATTCAATGAACATAATTGGAGCCAAATATTCTCACCCCTCACCTTATAAATATGTATCTCTTCTCCCATTTCAAGAGGTAGCCATTTTAGGATCTAAGGTGAAGTTTACATTTTTTTAATAGTTTTTAATATTATCAATATATATTAATATATCTTTTATTCTTCTTCTTTTCATTTATCTTCTTCTCCTATTTCTATTATGTTACGTGTTTCTGTCACTATGCTTCTTCTTAACTCCATGTTTGTGGAGAGCTAACCCTCATTGTTGTTTGAGGTCATAAGTGGTTGTATTTGAGTATATTGAAATTTAATGATTTATCATGTTTTATTATAAGGATTAATTAGTGGTTGTAATTTTTTTGGTGACCAGTCTCACAACATTATCTACTATTGTTTTCTTTCTCCTCATTTAATCATTTTCCTTCTTGTTGATAGCTAAGTCATTCAAATGGAGTAGTTTGGATTTTGTGTTGATGTGGAATAGATTAATACTACATGTAGAGGTATTAGTGTAGGTTAAAACCATATAAATGAGTGGGTTTATAGTGAAAGTTCTATATCTCTACATTGAATAAAATAATGAGAAATATATTTGAATAATAAGTATAACACCACCACAAAAACCTGAGAACAATGGTGTTCTTCTGCTAACTTCTTTGTTTCTTATTTATTGTCGTTGTGTTATGAATTTTAATTATTATATATATTATATTAAATGTATTTACATAAATATAACCCCCATATATATTAATATATAGGATAATTTTATACTAGTTAAATTATAATAGTGATAATAGAAATACATTGTGTTGTAAGCAGCCTCTTTGTGATCGACCCTAGCATGTACCACTATGGTTCATTATTAAAATAATAATAATATAATTGAAAAGTTTAAAATTATTATAACCCATAACATCAAATTGTAACCATTTTTGGGGAGGCCAATCACTTACGCACACCGTTTTTCATAAAAAACAAAAAACAAAAATAAAAAAATTTAAAAAACAAAAAAAGAAATTTATTTCATATCTTCTGTTTATTCAGCCAATATGGATTTTAATGGTGATTATTATAATTATTGTAATATTTAAAACATTTATAGTGATCCTAGAATGGAATTAAAATTGAATATTTAAATAGAACAAAATTCCTTGATGCTTTAAGAGAATTTCAAAGATCTCAAAAAAGTAAGCAAGATGGTTGCATTATTGGACACTAAAGTTGAAGAAGTTAAAGACTTATGGATAGAAAAAAAATATGGAGAAAGGAATTTTTTTCCTCCTATATTTCAAGAAAAATTTGGCGAGTTTGAATCCATACTTGAATATCCAATTCCCTCTCTAACAAATGAGTTCCCAACTGCCTTTATTGAGAAAGAAGAGTTTGAAGTTGAATGTTTTGAGGGAGATTTAATTTCTGAACATTTTATTAAATAAAATATTATTAATTATTAATTACAAAATAATATCCCTTATTATGATTTTTTAGATTTAGCACCATTATTTCAGGCCCTTGATTAAAAATAAGAAGAAGATACATGTGTTGAGGGGAGAATGGAGGATCCAGTCGAGTTGTACACTAGTGAAAATGAGGATAATTGTACAACACAATAAATACTTGAGGAATAATTTTTTAAACATGAATGAGAAGAGAGTAAAAATTCCAATATACCATATCTACCACTAGTGTAGACCACTCCTCTAGATTAACAATACAAGTAACACCCCTATATTCTTTTCTCTCCCCCTCTTGATCAAAAATTTTCTTTTTCATATATTTTGGGGGTTGGGGATATTTTTATTTTCTTTGGGGGTTCTTACTCCTCTCATCCACTGATGGATTTTGGGAGAAATAAATTTTGGTGGTTTCTAAGCAATAAACCCCATCCAACTTAGGATAGATGTTAAACCCTTACGACTGCCTAACTAGGGGTAGTAAAAACCTATCACCCGCTTGGGGGTCAAACCAAGAATTATCCATTTTATTTCCCCTTTATATTTATTTTTATTTTTATTTATCATGTTTTTTTCATTTATTTCATTTAGGTTTAATGTGGTAGCATATAGGATCTTAACTCAAACCTTCCAATGGAAAATAAATCTAGGTTTTATCTTTCCTTTCCTTTTATTTTTCTTCCCTTATTATTATTTTGTTTTAGTGAAATGATGGGTAGTTAATTTTAGTTTTGGGGGAGTGTCGGCTTGTTAGTTGTTCTTGTGTAATTTTATTTTTTGTTTTCTCATTTAGTAACCTTCAAATTTAATGAATATTCTGATCATTTTTTACATATTAATTAATTTTGAGAAAATTGAAATGATTTTTGAGAAAAATAGAGTTTCAAGATTATTGATGTGATAAACTTTTTTCTTCAATTAGATTTTAAATAATTTTTATGAGTTTGAATAATTTTTAAAATACATGCCGATGAAACACTAAATAAAAATATTTTTCTAGTCTTGTGTGGTTTTCTAAACCACCCTGACATATTCTTTTTAATACCTACGCTTTCTTGAGAGAAACTTGAATTTTGTGAGAGATCCAGAATTTGTGGTTTTTCTCTTTCAAAGATTTAGATTTAATGGAAATTTTTTTATATGATTAAGGCACTAATTTGTATATCCAAATATTAAAAAATTACCTACCCTTACATATATCATTTATTATCCCTTAGATTCTATCAGTTGCCTTATAGGTTTAATCCATATTTCTAGCTGATTTTTCCTTACCTACTCACACTCTTAGTATTTTTGCATGGATATTTATTGTTTTAGTGTGAGGTAGGGTCATTTAATGTGTTTTATTTGTGATTTGTTTCATTTTATTTGGTGGTGTGAGGTTTGTGTCAAAATTTTGGGCAGTGGGTAATGAAAAAATTGGGTTTGAGTCATTATTTCATTCTGATTTATTTGATTCATCTGGTTCTCCTAAAAAATTAGAAAATAAAAAAATGGATATGAACTTGAATTATTAATTTTAATTTATTTTAGAGATCATATCCCTCTCAAAACTAAATTTCATGAATTTTCATTTAGTCATTGTATTCAGTTTCCATCTCATCCTCCATGAAAAAATAAAAATAAAATAAAATAAAGTTGTGACTATTTAGAGATTTACAAAAAAAGGGATAACTTTGATGATATTATTCATTGTAATAATTTATTGTATCATGACCAATTTTACAAAAAAATAGGGTGGTGTTGTGTTTCACAATATCAAGGAGATTTGAGTGAGGTTCATCCTATATTTTTACTTGATTATTCATGCATTGTACTTAAGAGTCAAACCTCCTATTTCTAACTTTAAATTTTTTAAAGATTTTACCCACCAACCCTAAGGCATATAATTTACATGAAAAAAGTACTCTTGATTTAAAATATATTCATTTTTCATGCTATGGAAAAAATATAATTGTCACATCCTATGATGATACATAAAATTTCTGAGTATGATCATAACTCCTGATTTAATTTATCTTGAGTGAAGAGTAACATAAAATTCATGGTGAGGTGGGTTGTGATTGGGCTATGGATGGATTTTTGAGCTTGAAAAAATTTATGTGTGGAATTAAAAGGAAAAGGATTTTTTTGATATATGAGACATGATGGAAATCTATTTTGGATAAGACCATTGATCTTTTCTCATTTTTTATTGTTATGTGAATTTTGATTTGAATGTATATTGATTTCTTAGGAGTGTAATGGTTAAGTGTGGGAGAGTGATTAAGAAAATATTTTCACATATTTTCTACTATAATTAAAATTTTATATTCCCACCATGGTGCTATTTAATGGTAAGTTGTCACATTTTTAGTTTTTTATGTTATTTTGAACTTAAATGCAAAAGGCATATTTTGAAAATTTTATCATTTTTTATAAAGATTCAGTATTTAAATCACAACTATTAAAATTTATATCCAATTTAGGTGATTATTTTTTACAGTATTTCTTGATATATTATCTACAGCTTTGTCTGCTGGACCAGGAACTAATTCGGTCATCTTAAGCCCTGAAAAAGTTAATGAATTTGGAAAATTATTCTCGATGGTCGTTTAAGGCCCCATCCTTAAACATTACATAATATTGAATTATGTTAATAATTCACATTGAGGATCTTTTTAGGTTTATTGATTTGGAGAATTAGGTTATAACATATACATAACAACTTGAATATTACATGTAGACACTTCTACTCTGTATCCATTTTTTCATAAAATAAAAACTCTTAAAAAAAGAAATATGTCTGGTTCTATGTTTTAGACTGCATGAATTTTCCTTAATCCCATCCTTAACCCTATTCATCTTTAAGTCCTTTGAAAAAAATTTCAAAAACTTTGGATGAGAGTAAAAATCTCAGTAAGTGAAATAAAATAATGAAAGAAAACATTAGTCCATGCAAACATAAAAATCAAAGAAATCATAATTTTCAATCTTAAAACACAATCTCTTTAACATAACTCACAAAATCATAAGATTTATGAATAACACCTAGAAATCATAAATCATAAAGGTAACTTGTGGAATCCATAACATACTTACATTGTATCTTTCACAGCTACATAGGGAGTTACATTTGGAATACCAATCACTGTATATTCCCTAAATCTCTTAGGAGAAACATTAACGTTTGCCTCTGTCACATTACCCAATGACTTGGAGAGAAATCTTGAGCTCACCCACTCTAGGTTTATCACGGAACCACCCATATATGTAAAAAATGCCTTATAACCATAACATAATCATAACACATGAACAAGAATAAAGGAAAGATACCATTTCCATATTGCAATCACAATATAACATTTCAATATATTGAAATGATCAATCAATTATCCAAACCATTTTCAATACCAAAATACGTAAAAAGAGTAAATGGTATTTATTTTACTTTAAAAAACACTACGGATTGTTAAGGAATCCAAATATCAAAAAATGATTGCAGTAGAGGAAAGGTTTTTGTCACCACATACATTAAAAAGAAACATTCCTTTTTTTTCGTTTAGTAAAACACTTCGTAGAAAAATATTCCTTTTGAAAACCATTTAAAACATTTAATAAATATATTTTTGAATCAAAGTGTCCCATACCAATTTGAAACTTTTATAGGAATTAAAATTTTAAAATATTAATTTCCATTTAAATAAATCCTTCAAAACATTTTTAAAACATGGACATTAATGAGAAAGATAAATATTTTAAACATTTAAAACGATGTTTTAGTTGAAGAGTCCTTTACCACTTGAGAAAATAATTGAATAAAAATAATTAAATAATAACATTAAACAAAACTTTAATACCATGATAATAAGAATATTCATGATATCATATGTTAAAGTTCATTATATACACCTTATCGGATAATAACGGTGCACAATATCAATATATGCATCAATGAAAGGAGGTCGAGACGTATTCCCTTACAAAAATTTGGCAGCCTAACAGTGTCATATTAGAATTCATAAAATGAGTTTATGGCTCTCATCACTTGGAAATAAAATATAAATCAATAAGGATATATAATAACATATACCAACATAAGAAAATGGAAATTAAAATACATTACATAAAAGAAGTCTTTGTCTAAAAGAGGAGGGTGAAAGGTTCCCTTACAAAGATCATTTTGTAAATAAAATTGATCGATTATATGTATTTACAATAAATAAACATAAATAAAGTATAAATACAAGATAGTATATCGAAATTTATTTCTCACATAATCATATCATGCCATAATCAAGAAGTATAAGTTCAACAAAAAGAATGGAAATTCAGTTAATAAGTTCCCTTACCTCGAGTCTGACTTGTCTCGTATGTTCCTTGTTCTTCCTGAATAATAAATTTAATTTAATTTATACTTGATTCAGAAAATTTTTCAAGTTAATTATTCCTTTTATATCACTTAATACCTTTCTATAACAATTAGTTAATTATTTGAGTTTGTAACGGACATTTTTTTGATGTTCAAAACTTGAGTAAAAAATGAACATGTTATAATTATAAGTTGTCCATGCAGTCAAAAATTCCATTATCTCCAGAATTATATTCATGATTTATATGTCATATATGTAATATATATCCAGTATATATGTATCTATAATATTCCATATCATTAGTAGATAATAAATGAAACACACCTTTCCTGGAGACGGTAAGTCATACGTACGCATGGACACTACTTTCATTTCTATTTCATATTTAAACGAATGAAAACTTAATGATACAAAAGGTATATTATAATTACAGTATAATATAATATTTTATATATGTTACATAATTTCATTAACACTATCCTTTGTACGTTCCATGTATTGTGTGAATGAGTCATAACATTTTGAGGGGGCGGTGGTCCACACTTCCTCAAATGAAATTATTGTAATTATACAACATGAAAAGCATAAAATTATGTTCTAAATGAGAATTAAATAAGCATATAGAAAAAATAAATATCATAATTATCATATATAATTACAGTTCCATCATAATGGCCACCATTATAGGTGGTAGGAGAATATTGAACAATCATCATTTCGTGAGGCAGTTGTTCACCGTCCACAGAAATAGTATGTTCGTATCTATTAGATAGAGGTGTATGTAAGTGAAGTTTGAATACTTCTCATTAAAAAACATAATATATTGAGGATACTAGTGTTGTTATATAAACATATAATAATAAGAGCATAGGGAGTGGAGATGGAAAAATAACGGAAAGAAACTTGAGAGAATACGTTACCTCAAATTGGGTTACTTTTTTTGATTTGAGCTGAAGGGATATCTTGAATTTCCTTCTTCCAAAAGTAAGGATTCTAGGTGGAAGAGAAGGATGTTTGGAAATTATTGGATTAGTGTTTGGATGATCCAAGTGTAACTCCCCGACCCCAGTAAACTAGAGTTGGTGTATTATTTTAATACATTGGCATGATTACAAGGAATCAAGTCCTGAAGGACCAATCAGTTTATCAGTCTTGGAAAATAGATTACATACATTAATGTTACATTACATTTTATAACATAAAAAAAACATAAATAATCCTTTGTGAATTCCATTATTCCCTTGGATTAACCCTGCATATCAATCACAATACACTTCTTGGAATCCTGGGAAAAATAAAACATAGAAAGGGGTGAGCTCAGATGCTCAGTAAGGATAACAATACAGCGGAAACCTTCATAAATAAGCATAAACATTTAAGGAAATGTATAACTAAAACAAAAGCCTTTTAAACTTGAACTTCATCATAATATGGAAAAAATAAAATGAAGTAATTCCATTTACTTATTCACATGGATATTCTACTAGTCGAATAATCACATGAAAAATCACTAACCACATTCATAATGATGGACTACATAATGCCAGACTATCATAACAACATAGTTAAGGCCTTGTTCCAAGACTAAAAATAAGATTATTTCAATTCCTTGTGTCAAGACACTATTTTGTCTAATGAGACCTACCGATGCGTCGAGGAGCTATAGCGGGCTCCACCCATCACTTATTTAGTCCAATGCATTCCTCATATGAATAGGTTTAAACATAACATAAACATTTATATTAAAACTATCATACAAAATGTAAATAATTCCTCTATAAACCATGAATGGTATAAAAATAACACATCTACAGTCAAACATATCACAAAACCTTCAATACAATATGTATGTTTTTATCATAATAAATCAACTTCAAATAAGCTAAAAATCCATCAAAGGATGTTGACATAGATGAAATCAAAACTATTTGAGAGAAATATCTCTCTTTTTTTAAATAATTTAAAAGTAAAATAATTATAAAAGAAAACATTTACTTTGAAAATATTCTTATAATCTTGTAAGGGAAGCTTTTAAGATTTTATAACGGTGGAAAATAGCTGCACCCACCATATAAGTTAAAAAAAGACATTCTTACCTTAATTCCATCGAAAAGGTTAAAAAGGACCTTGTTGTGAAAATGACGGAAATATTACTTTATAAACATCTTATAAAAAGTCAAAAAAGGGTATAAATTAATTTAAAACAAATTCTGTAAAATATTAAGAATGTTTTGAAATACATTTTTAAGAAATATGGATGTGGATGATAAAGAGGTCCCAGTATAAACAACCTCGGATAAAGTAGAGATTGAAATAAACCCTTACCTTGTAATTTTCCTTGGTCTATGGTAGGTTAACCTCCTTTATAATGGTGAAATAATTTTTATTAAATTATACAAGAATCATATACAATAATATGATATAATATATGATCTTTTAACATTGTTTTGTTAATAATATCTTAGTATTATAGTCTTTTCGTGTGTTAACTTACTCATTTTATTTTATATGTTTTGTTACATAAGACATGTTTTTTATGGATAGATTTTATATTATTCATATAAAGAATGATATAAAGTCCTTAAAAATTATTTTTAATCATCAAATGAGAATTATACTTGAATGGATACAATGGGGAATGAATCTCATCGCGTTCGTGGAGACGGTAGTCCGTACGTACGCACGTATGGTGACATGTCATTCAAAGGATGGATAGAATACGAAATATGGTTGTAACATATTTATAATAACATAAAAGTATATATAAGATACTGGAGTTATTATTTTAGAAATTAAATAACAAAGAAAGAAGAAGTTCAAGAAGAAAGGAACTTGAAAGAGGGTGGTGAAAACATTACCTCTTCTTCGGGTTCTTCCTTTTGATTTGATCAAAAGGGATCCTTAGGTTGGATTTATGACTAAATTAATACCTCTAGGTTGAATTGGGAGAATTTTAGAGGATAATTGGTCAGGTTTTGGCCGAACCAAAAGGCTTTTAAGGTATGAATAATTTCTTAGAAGTGGTGTCCTTTTATAAGGGGGAGGAGGGGATCTTTAGAAAAAACTTAAAGTATTAATTTATAATAAATTAATATTTGGTTTCTCATGGCTCCAAATTAGGTTATTCAAAGTATAAGGTGGGTATGGGTCTAAATCATTTAATATAATATATTTTAGACAGGTTTGGGTCACTGTATAAACCTTATCATTTATATTTAACTCTTAGTTAAATAGTTTTATATTTTCCATGTCACTTTGTATTTTTATGTTATATGGTTAATAAACTTACTATATACTTCCAAGAGACCCCCAAGTGGTCCATTAATAATACACCTATCATTATATAAGTCCTTTGGCCGACCCTTGTATTTTTAGGAATACAATATCAATTAATAATATAATATTTGTTTTAAAAACTCATTTATGTCAATTTTGAAAATATTTAATAATTGATTTTTGTTAAAGTCTTAAAAACTTTATTAATTCTAAAAAAATTCATTTAAGAAACACTAAAATGTCATATTAACCAATAAAATTATTTTATGGCATCAAAAGTTTCAAATTTTATTTATTTTAACATTTATAATACTAATTATTTGATTCTTTCATTAATAAGGAAAACACTACATCATTATTATGTCATAAATAAATTTAATTATTCAATGTCTAAAAATTATAAATAAAATAAAATTATGTAGGAAATTTTTTTATATTTATAATAAATATTTATATTCGAAAATATAACATTTATAACCCTATGTAATTTTTTTTTCTAAAAGATATATGCTTATGTAATTTTTGTATTTACTTTAACTTTATTAATATAAAGTGTCATTATCACTTAAAAGTGGATCCATGGGGTCCCAAAATCGACCCAAAGATGCACATGGTTGGACATGTATCAACCAATAGGGTTAGGACACATTTTAGGGCAATTTAATATTATTATAATATTATTTTTTACCCTTATTTACCGGATTTACCCTTTAACCGTGGTAAATAAAATATTTACCGAAGTAATTATTCAAAATTTATAAAAATAAGAGTTACCAATTTACATAATTTGGGAATCCTGATTCTAAATATAGAATCCATTTTTCCAAATTCAAAACACATAAGTGGCAGAAATTAATTTAAAATTAATTCCCGCTGTCGAAACAAAAAGCGTGTTTTTAAGAAACAATAACCATCAAAAGATTGACACTTTTTTATGTCAGGTTTAAATGTGAGATTATGTCCAATGACCAACATTTTATTAAATGGTAAAAATATATTTTAAATATAATTTAAAACCACTCAAATTCATAATTTATCACTATTAATTTTTTCAATTAAAAAAGTTGTTTTTAATTAAAATTTAGTAATTTTCACTATTTATCAAAATATGAAAGTTATCATAAAATTACCAAAAATTCACCCTAAGATAATTTTGATATTACGAATCCAAAAAATTAAGTCCATTTTGAAATATAAAATGTATAAAATTTCAAGAACTGGGTATTATTATTCATAATGGTTAGTTTGATTGGTTGTGTTGTGTGTTAGAACTTGAAGTTGCGTACACACACGCTACTGTATTATTCAAAGTGAAGCGTATCGTGGAAGCTTGGGGTGTTACATTCTCCCATCCTTAAATAAATTTTGCCCTCTCAATTTGAAATTATTTCTCAAAAATAAAAGGTTGAAAATAGAAAATACCTTTGGGAAAACCCACATCAGAAATTAAGTTAATATAATTTAGTCTTAATAAGAGGAAAATGGAAATGAAAGGGTCACCAACAAATTATGATCTCGATTAGGAGAACATTGGTGTAAATTAGAGACATATAATTGGAGGAAAAATGTAAGTATTTATAGGTAGTGATTGAGGTCATGAATCACAAACAAGTGTAAAATTGAGGGCCTTAAATTCATCAATCTATGATGATTTAAAATACCATCGGTTCAACAAAACATATGGTATTAGGAGAACATATTTTTTGTTTTAATATCCCTTCACTAAATTATAATAATTAATTTTTTCATAGATTAATAGAAGAAGAAAAATATATACTTGGTAAGTAGAGTCCCATCTTTTAACTAATTTCTACCACAAACTCGTCTTTCACTCTAAAAGATAATAGAACTTAAAAATAATATTTTATTTATCCTATTCATATAGGGTTCAAAAAAATGAATTTATAATTCATCTACAATATTTTTTTTAAAAAGGATACATTATTCAATCTAGTATATCACGTGGGCCAGTGGTAGGTGATACACCCTTGTCGCCCTTTGGTTGCGGCTTCAAGTCTCACGGCCTTGTCGGACGCAACTGGTTGCCGCCCGAACTCCGGTTTGTCCTTTTATAACAATCCAAAAATAATCTCAAACTAGAAATATCCAAAAGAATTCTGTCCAAACTCACAGCCCAAAGTTTATAATGAAGGTAAACACAATGAATATCATTTTTTCTGCTTAATAACATGTGAAAACCTTCATCATGTATTATTTTAAAATACTACAACATCCTGAATTACCATAAAACCTTATTGATTACATTCATGATCTCTTATTTCTTATATAATACTAGATGTACTCCTTCTTTCAAAAAATGTTGTAAACTCCAACAATGATGGAATATACAAATCATTAATATGTTTCAAGGTAGTCAAGAATATCCAATATAATTTATCCAAATCAATCATGTATTATTCCAAAATCACTACCTCGGTATCAGAACCATATTATGGTTTATCTTTCTCTCAACCAAATATTTTCCAAAAATTTAACCTGCTATTGAGTCACTTTTCTTGGTTCCACACAATCTCAAGTCCTTAATGAAATAGTACTGCAGTACAATCCTTATATACTCCATAATTATTATAACCATTACATTGTTGATACAACACTAAAATGACATAATTCTCTAATAACAACATAAGAACTCTAATCATTCCTCCTCATCTGTGGTAGTATCATAACTGGATTATTATCCAATAGCATCATTTGGGGAATACTCTGATGATTTGGACATTGATTCGCGTAGTGTCCCAACTCCTTGTAGATGAAGCATTGTACATTTGAAACTTTTTTCTTACCCTTGTAGTCACGTACATGGTGTCCTTCTTCTACACACTTCTAACAAACTCCCATTCCCTTCAAGAAAGTTCCAGGGTGTTTCTTCCCACAGTTATCACATATGGGAAAATTCTTCTTTTCCCCCTTCCCTTTATCCATCTTTCTATATTCCATCCTTTTCTTCTCTTACTTCCCTTTAAAGCCATAGGACTCAGAGAATTTTTTACTTATCTTATTAACACATGATACTATTTATTCATATGTTGAAAATACATGGGAGACTATTTCCCTTCTAAATTCTGGATTAAGTCCATGAAAGATATGATCCTTCTTACTCTCTGGATCATGCGTATTGTTGGAGTTATCATTCCTTCTAATGGGTGCCATTTCTAAACAATGGAATACACTAGATTAGTTTAGAAATAACAATACCTAATCCCAAGCTTGTAAAACACTTAACATAAATTAAATAGTTTATGGATATAATCCATAATCATAAAATTGTCTTCTTTGAGGAAGTATATACTCATAAACCCTTCATAATGGTTCGTAAAGAAAATGAGAATTATCCTAAGCATATTCCTCAGGAGTGTTGTAACCAAGAGTGCAACAAGGCCCGTTGTCGTGCACCAGTTCCCGTTCGAGTCTAGCTTAAAGCGGTGTTTTTAGATTTTACCCCTAGGTACATTTGTGCCAGAGCCGCCTCTACCTGCTCGTATCCAGGTAGGGATGTATTGCTTGGAAAACTCACAAAATCTCTACAATACCAAAATTCTAGGAAGTTATTCAATAATAATCCTCAAAGTCTATCTTAGGGATATGTTCTCTAATCAGATTTTCTCTAAATATAGTTTCCAAGGTTATTGCTAAACTTCCTCTAATACCAATTGTAATGCCCCGAACCCAGTTACCCAGAGTCGGTACATTGTTACATAACATTGGAATGATCACAAAAGATCAATTCTCAAAAGACCGATTAGTTTAGTAGCCTTGTAAACACTAGATATATTCATAAGTCTTAAATTACATCATAATGTAAAAAAACTACAACAAAATCTTGTCTTCATATCCCCTTATACATTCCCTATAGGTCATTCATAAAATACTTCTTGGAATCCTGGGAAAAATAAAACATAGAAAGGGGTGAGCTCAGATGCTTAGTAAGGATAACAATACAACAGAAACTTTCATAAATAAGCATAAACATTTAAGGCAATGTATAACTAAAAAAATAATCCCTTTAATCTTAAACTTCAGCATAATGTGGAAAAAATAAAATGAAGTAATTCCATTTACTTATTCACATGGATATTCTACTAGTCGAATAATCACATGCAAAATCACTAACCACATTCATAATGATGGAGTGAATAATGCCAGACTATCATAACCACATAGTCAAGGCATTGTGCCAAGACTAAAAATAAGATTTTTTCAAGGCCATGTTCCAAGACACTAATTTGTCTCATGAGACCTACCGATTCATCGAGGAGCTATATCAGACTTCACCCGTCACTTATTAAGTCCAATTCATTCCTCATATGAATAAGTTTAAACATAACATAAACATTAGTATTAAAAATAGCATACGAAATGTCAATACTTTCTTCATAAACCATGAATGGTATAAAAATAACACATCCACAGTCAAACAAATCACAAAACCTTCAATACAATATGTAAGTTTTTTATCATAATAAATCAACTTCAAATAAGCTTAAAATCCATCAAAGGATGTTGACATAGATGAAATCAAAACTATTTGAGAGATATATCTCTTTTTTTGAAATAATTTAAAAGTAAAATAATTATAAAATAAAACATTTACTTTGAGAATATTCTTATAATCTTTTAAGGTAAACTTTGAAGACTTTATAACGACGGAAAATAGCCGCACCCGCCATATAAGTTAAAAAAGGACATTCTTACCTTAATTCTATTGAAAAGGTTAAAAAGGACCTTATTGTGAAAACGACGGAAAGATTCCTTTATAAAATTATTATAAAAATTCAAACAAGGGTATAAATGACTTTAACCCATATTCTGTAAAATATTAAGAATTTTTTGAAATACATTTTTAAGAAACATGTATGTGGATGATAAAGAGGTCCCAGTATAAACAACCTCAGATAAAGTAGAGATTGAAATAAACCCTTACCTTGTACTTTTACTTAGTTGAGGGTAGGTTAACCTCCTGTATAATGGTGAAATAATTTTTATTAAATTATAAAATAATCATATACATTAATATGATATCATATATTATCTTTTAACATTGTTTTGTTAATAATATATTAGTATTACCATCGTTTCAAGTGTTAACTTACTTGTTTTCTTTTATATGTTTTGTTAAATAAGCCATTTTTGTTATGGATATGTTTTATCTTATTCATATCCAGAATTATATCAAGTCCTTAAACATTATTTTTAATAATCAAATGAGAATTATACTTGAATGGATACGATGGGGAATGAATCTCATCGCGTTCGTGGAGACGGTAGTCCAGACGTACACACGTATGGTGACATGTCATTAAAAGGATTGATAGAATACTGAATATGGTTATAACATATTTATAATAAAATCATAGTATATATAATATACAGGATTTATTATTTTAGAAATGAAATAACAAAGAAAAAAGAAGTTGAAGAAGAAAGGAACTTGAAAGAGGGTGGTGAAAACATTACCTCTTCTTCGGGTTCTTCCTTTTGATTTGATAAAAATGGATCCTTAGGTTGGCTTTATGACTAAAGGAAGGTCTCTAGGTTGAAGTGATAGAAGTTTATAGGATAATTGGTAAGGGTTTGGCCGAACCAAAAGGCTTTTAAGGTATGAATAATTGGTTAGAAGTGATGTCCTTTTATAAGGGGGAGGAGGGGCTCTTTAGGAAAAACTTAAAGTATTAATTTATAATAAATTCATATTTGGTTTATAATGGCTCAAAAGTAGATTATTAAAAGTATAATGTGGGTATGGGTCTAAATAATTTCATCCAATAGATTTTATACAGGTTTTGGTCACTATATTAACCTTATCATTTATATTTAACTCTTAGTTAAATAGTCTGACATTTACCATGTCACTTTGTATTTTTATATTATATTGTTAATAAACTTACTATATACTTCCAAGAGACCCCCAAGTGGTCCATTAATAATAAAACTATCATTATATAATTCCTTTTTCTAACAATTACATTTTTATGAATATAATATCAATTAATAATATAATATTTTTTTTAAAAACTCATTTATGTCAATTTTGACAATATTTAATAATTTATTTTTTTTGAAGTCTTAACAACTTTATTAATTCAAAACAAATCCATTTAAGCAATAATAACATGTCATATTAACCAATAAAATTCTTGTATGTCATAAAAACTTTCAAAATTTATTTATTTTAACATTTATAATACTAATTATTTGTTTCTTTCATTAATAAGGAAAATACTGCATCATTATTGCGTCATAAATAAATTTAGTTATTCAATGTCTAAAAATTATAAATAAAATACCATTATTTAGTAAATAGTTTTATATTTCTAATGAATATTTATAGTCTAAAATATAACTTATATAATCCTATGTAAAAAATTTTTTCTCTAAAAGATATATGCTTATGTCATTTTTGTATTTACTTTAACTTTATTAATATAAAGTGTCATTATCACTTACAAGTGGATCCATGGGGTCCCCAAATCGACCCAAATATTCCCATGGTAGGACATGTATCAACCAATAGGGTTAGGACACGTTTTAGGGTAATTTAATGTTATTATAATATTATTTGTTTACCCTTATTTACCGGATTTACCCTTTAACCGTGGTAAATAAAATATTTATTGAAGTAATTATTTAAAATGTCTAAAAATAATACTTACCTATTTACACAATTTTTTCATCCTGATTCGAAATATATAATCCATTTTTCCAAATTCAAAACACAGAAGTGGAAGAAATTAATTTAAAATTAATTTCCGTTGTCAAAACAAAAACGTGTTTTTAAAAAACAATAACTATCAAAAGATTGAAACTTATTTATGTCGGGTTTAAATGTGAAATTATGACCAATGAACAAAGATTTATTAAATGGTGAAAATATATTCTAAATATACTTTAAAACTACTCAAATTCATAATTTATCACTATTAATTATTTCTATTAAAAAAGTTGTTTTTATTTAAAATTTAGTAATTTTCACTATTCATCAAAATATGAAAGTTATAATAAAAGTACCAAAAATTCACCCTAAGATAATTTCAATATTAATAATCCAATAATGAAGTCCATTTTGAAAGATAAAATGTATAAAATTTCAAAAAGTGGGTATTACTATTCATAACGACTAGTTTGATTGGTTGTGGTGTGTGTTAGAACTCGAAGTTGCGCACACAAACGCTACTGTATTATTAAAAGAGAAGTGTACCATGGAAGATTGTGGTGTTACATTCTCCCCTCCTTCAATAAATTGCATCCTCTCAATTTGAAATTATTTCTCAAAAATAAATAGTTGAAAATAGAAAATACCTTTGGGAAAACCCACATCGAAAATTAGGTTAATAAAATTTAGTCTTAATAAGAGGAAAAGGGAAATGAAAGGGTCACCACCAAATTATGATCTCAATTTGGAGAACATTGGTGTAAAATTGAGGGCCCTATATTCATCAATCTATGATGATTTAAAATAATATCAGTTCAACAAAAAATATGGTATTAGGATAAAATATATTTGGTTTTAAGATCCCTTCATTAAAGTATAAGAATTAATTTTTTCATAGATTAAGATAAGAAGAAAAATATATTCTTAACAAGTAGAGTCCCATCATTTAACTAATTTCTACCACAAACTCATCTTTCACTCTAAAAGATAATAGAACTTAAAAATAATATTTTATTTATCCTATTCATATAAGGTTCAAAAAAATGAATTTATAATTAATCTACAAGATTTTCTTTTAAAAGACTACATTATTAAATCTAGGACATCACATGGACCAGTGGTAGGTGATACACTCTTGTCGCCCTTCAGTTGCGGGTTCAAGTCTTGCAGCCTTGCCGGACATGATGGGTTGCCGCCCGACCTCTGGGTTATCCTTTTATAGAAATCCAAAAATTATCTCAAACTATAATTATCTAAAATACTTCTATCCAAACTCACAACCCAAAATTTATAAGGAAGGTAAACACAATTAATATCATTTTTTCTGTTTAATAACATGTGAACACCTTTATCATGTATTCTTTTAAAACTATGCAACATCCTGAATTACCATAAAACCTTATTGATTACATTCGTGATCCCTTATTCCATATATAATACTGGATACTCCTTCTTTAAAAAAATGTTGTAAACTCCAAAAATGATGGAATATACAAATCATTAATCTGTTTCAAGGTATTCAAGAATATCCAATATAATTTATCCAAATCAATCATGTATTATTCCAAAATCACTACGTTGGTATCAGAACCATATTATGGTTTATCTTTCTCTCAACCAAATATTTTCCAAAAATTTAACCTGCTATTGAGTCACTTTTCTTGGTTCAACACAATCTCAAGTCCTTAATGAAATAGTACTACAATATAATCCTTATATACTCCAAAATTATTATAACCAGTACATTGTTCATACAACACTAAAATGACATAATTCTCTACTAACAGCATAAGAAATATAATCATTCCTCCTCATCTATGGTAGTATCATAACTTGATTATTATCAAATAGCATCATTTGGGGCATACTCTGATGATTTGGACATTGGTTCGAATAGTGTCCCAGCTCCTTTCAGATGAAGCATTGTATATTTGAAACCTTTTTCTTACCCTTGCAGTCACATACATGGTGTCATTTTTCTCCACACTTATAACAAAATCCCATTCCCTTCAGGTAAAGTTATAGAGTGTTTCTTCCCACAGTTATCACATATGGGAAAATTCTTCTTTTCCCTCTTCCCTTTATCCATCTTTCTCTCTTCCATCCTTTTCTTATCTTGCTTGCCTTTAAAGCCATAGGACTTAGAGAATTTTTTACTTATCTTATTAACACATGATACTATTTCTTCATATGTTGAGAATACATGGGAGACTATTTCCCTTCTAAATTCTGGCTTAATACTATGAAAGATATGATCATTCTTACTCTTTGGATCATGCGTATTGTTGGAGTTCTCATTACTTCTACTGGGTGCCATTTCTAAACAATGGAATACATTAGATTAGTTTAGGAATATCAATACCTAATCCCAAACTTGTAAAACACTTAACATAAATTAAACAGTTTATGGATATAATCCATAATCATAAAATTGTATTCTTTGAGGAAGTATATACTCATAAACCCTTTATAATGGTTTGTAAATAAAATGAGAATTATCCTAAGCATATCCCCCAGGAGTGTTGTAACCAAGAGTGCAGTAAGGTCCATTGTCGTGCACCAGTTCCCGTTCCAGTCTAGCTTAAAGAGGTGTTTTCGGGTTTTACCTTAGGTACATATGTGCCAGATCCTCCTCTACCTGCTCATATCCAGACAGGGATGTATTTCTTAGAAAACTCACAAAATCTCTACAATACCAAAATTCTAGGAAGTTCTTCTATACTAATCCTCAAAGTCTATCTTAGGGCTATGCGCTCTAATTAGAGTTTATCTAAATGTAGTTTCCATGGTTATTGCTAAAATTCCTCTGATACCAAATGTAACTCCCTGACCCTAGTTACCCAGATTTGGTGCATTATTACATAACATTAGCATGATCACAAAAGATCTAGTCTCGAAAGACCGATTAGTTTAGTAGCCTTGGAAACACTAGATATATTCATAAGTCTTAAATTACATAATAATGTAAAAAAACTACAACAACATATTTTCTTCATATCCCCTCATACATTCCCTACAGGTCATTCATAAAATACTTCTTGGAATCCTGGGAAAAATAAAACATAGAAAGGGGTGAGCTCAGATGCTCAGTAAGGATAACAATATAGCGAAAACTTTAATAAATAAGCATAAACATTTAAGGTAATTTATAACAAAAACAAAAGCCTTTTAAACTTAAACTTCAGCATAATATAGAAAAAATAAAATAAATTAATTCCATTTACTTATTCACATGGATATTCTACTAGTCGAATAATCACATGCAAAATCACTAACCAAATTCATAATGATGGAGTGTATAATGTCAGACTATCATAACCACATAGTCAAGGCCTTGTGCCAAGACTACAAATAATATTTTTTCAAGGCCTTGTGCCAAGACACTAGTCTGTCTCATGAGAACTACCGATTCATCGAGGAGATATAGCAGGCTCCACCTGTCACTTATTAATTCCAATGCATTCCTCATATGAATAGGTTTAAACATAACATAAACATTCGTATTAAAACTAGCATACGAAATGTCAATACTTTATCCATAAACCATGAATGGTATAAAAATAACACATCCATAGACAAACATATCACAAAACCTTCAATCCGATATGAGAGTTTTTTATCATAATAAATCAACTTTAAATAATCTTAAAATCCATCAAAGGATGTTGATATAGATGAAATCAAAACTATTTGAGAGAAATATCTCTTTTTTTGAAATCATTTAAAAATCACATAATTATAAAAGAAATCATTTACTTTAAAAATATTCTTATAAGCTTGTAAGGGAAGATTCGAAGATTTTATAATGGTGGAAAATAGCTGCACCCGCCATATAAGTTAAAAAAAGACATTCTTACCTTAATTCTGTCGAAAAGGTTAAAAAGGACCTTGTTGTGAAAATGATAGAAATATTCCTTTATAAACTTCTTATAAAAATTCAAACAAGGGTATAAATGACTTTAACCCATATTCTGTAAAATATTAATAATGTTTTGAAATATATTTTTAAGAAACATGGATGTGGATGATAAAGAGGTCTTAGTATAAACAACCTCGAATAAAGTAGAGATTGAAATAAACCCTTACCTTGTACTTTTCCTTGGTCGAGGGTAGGTTAAACTCTTGTATAATGGTGAAATAATTGTTATTAAATTATACAAGAATCATATACATTAATATTATATCATATATGATCTTTTAACATTGTTTTGTTAATAATATCTTAGTATTATCATCATTTCGGGTGTTAACTTACTCATTTTATTTTATATGTTTTGTTACATAAGACATGTTTATTATGGATAGGTTGTATATTATTCATATCCATAATTATATCAAGTCCTTAAACATTATTTTTAATCATAAAATGAGAATTATACTTTAATGGATACGATGGGTAATGAATCTCATCGTTTTCGTGGAGACGGTATTCCGTACGTACGCACGTATGGTGACATGTCATTCAAAGGATGGATAGAATAATGAATACGGTTGTACCATATTTATAATAACATAAAATCATATAGAAGATACTGGAGTTATTATTTTAGAAAGGAAATAACAAACAAAGAAGAAGTTGAAGAAGAAAAGAACTAGAAAGAGGGTGGTGAGAACATTACCTCTTCTTCGGGTTTTCCTTTTGATTTGATTAAAAGGGATCTTTAGGTTGGATTTCTGACTAAAGGAAGGCCTCTAGGTTGAAGTGAGATAAGTTTCGAGGATAATTGGGTAGGGTTTTGCTGAACCAAAAAGCTTTTAAGGTATGAATAATTGGTTATAAGTGGTGTCCTTTTATAAGGGGGAGGAGGGGCTCTTTAGGAAAAACTTAAAGTATTAATTTATAATAAATTCATACTCAATTTCTAATGGCTCAAAAGTATATTGTTCAAAGTCTAAGGTGGTTATGGGTCTAAATCCATTCATCCAATAGATTTTAGACTGGTTTGGGTCACTATATTAACCTTATCATTTATATTTAACTCTTAGTTAAATAGTTTGACATTTACCATCTCACTTTGTATTTTTATATTATATGGTTAATAAACATAATATATACTTCCAAGCGACCCCCAAGTGGTCCATTAATGATACACCTATCATTATATAAGTCCTTTTTCTGACCCTTGGATTTTTAGGAATAGAATATCAATTAATAATATAATATTTATTTTAAAAACTCATTTATGTCAATTTGGACAATATTTAATATTTGATTTTTGTTAAAGTCTTAACAACTTTATTAATTCGAACCAAATTCATTTAATAAATACTAGAATGTCATATTAACCAATAAAATTCTTGGATGACATCAAAATTGTTGGTTGGAGTGGATACTCAAGAGGGGGGTGAATTGAGTTCCAATTAAAATTTATGTTTTAAAAACTTTGTTAAACTGTAGTGAATTCATATCAAAGTAAGGGTTCGATTGGGTTCTCGAGGGATTGATTATTTCCCAGTTAATCAAAATAGAAAGTTTGATTAAATTTTTAAACCAACTTACTGATTTACAACTGATATAAACACTTGAGAATTTAATTATCAAAGTGACTTTAAAACAGTTTTGGTTTTAAAGAGATTAGCAGCAGAATAAAAGAATAACTTTGAAAGATATAGCTCAGCAGATATAACCAATAGGTTCAGTCTCAAGCTAAGACTTAGTCCTCTCAAAAGATTTTATAAAAAGATGATCCACACCCTGGATCGGGGATAACAATAGCAACCAGCTGTCCAGGTCCAAGACCTCTACCACAGTTATTCGTGGGAACAAACACAACAACAACTAGCTGTCCAGGTCACACGACCTCTACCACTATCCCAGTGGGAAATAAAATATGTAAGAGTATTGAGTGAGGATTTACAAATCCTCCAGTTAGAGTACAGGAGACAATGTGTGTGTAAAACAGATAACACACACTGCTCAATATGTAAAAGGATAAATCACAGAGAAAATATTTAGAGTTTAGAAATGGCTCTCGTGATTTGTCGTCCAGTTCTGGACTCCTTTGATTGATCAGAATTCAAACTGAGCCCTCTTCTGGTTTTTTTCTGGAAAACAGAGTATCATCTGTTTCCTTGACTTCCAGGTTCAGAGATAGAGAAGAAGTAGTCGATGAAGTTCTTGTTTTATGATCTCGTTCTCAGCTCTTCACTGGTTTGCATTGATGAAAGAGTTCCTCATGTAAGTTCAGTCATCTCTTTTCATTCACACCCGGTTGTTCTTTTAGCACACCTTGTGGTCTATCTATTTTTCTATGTATGTCTCACTTCTTCTTGTATTTCTTCTCGTTTTGCAGTAGCACATCCTTCCTCTATTTAAAGCACGTGCTCCGGCAAAGGAAATGATTTCTTTTTTCAGGTACGAGGTACGGTTCCCTGACATCCAACAACACACATTAAATAAATGACAAAGAGTTTAAAATATTCCTAATATGACCATTGGTTAGATTAAATAAATATAAAGAAATTCAAACAGTTGTTTATGACTATCAGTGTGTCAAGTGATCGGTGGGTCATCAGCATCGGTGAGACATCTTCAGTGACTCATTCGATCATCATCGGTGAGACATCTTCGGTGACTCATTCGATCAGCATCGGTGAGACATCTTCGGTGACTCATTCGATCAGCATCAGTGAGAAATCTTCGGTGACTCATACGATCAGCATCAGTGAGACATCTTCGGTGACTCATTTGATCAGCATCGGTGAGACATCTTCGGTGACTCATTCGATCAGCATCGATGAGACATCTTCGGTGACTCATTCGATCAGCATTGGTGAGACATCTTCGGTGACTCATTCGATCAGCGTCGGTGAGACATCTTCGGTGACTCATTCAATCAGCATCGGTGAGACATCTTCGGTGACTCATTCAATCATCCTCGGTGAGACATCTTCGGTGACTCATTCGATCAGCGTCAGTGAGACATCTTCGGTAACTCATTCGATCAGCGTTGGTGAGACATCTTCGGTGACTAATTCAAACAGCAACGGTGAGAAATCTTCGGTGACTCATTCGATCAGCATCGGTGAGAAATCTTCGGTGACTCATTCTATTATCATCGGTGATACTGTTGTCCTTTTATATGGATCGGTGTCACCGTTGTCCTTTGATATGGATCTGTGCGACCGTTGTCCTTTTATATGGATCGGTGTAACCGTTGTCCTTTGATATGGATCGGTGCGACCGTTGTCCTTTGATATGGATCACTTCCAGAATACTTGTAAATCAATAACAAAGAGATAAAAACATATCCATCCAATATAAACAGATTCATTAAGATATTGTGATTATGAGAAATCCAACCGGATTTAGTAATTGATGATTTGTGATTATTAAAACAGCAATCATATGAAGAATTCAACAATCTTCCAGAGGGCTCAACAATCTCCCCCCTTTTGATAACCACAACTCTTAGCCAATCACAAAGCTTAGCCATTAATAAATATAAGATATCATCAATAATAAGGCATAATAAGAATAATAAAAAAACATAATGAGATATAAATCTCCCCCTGAAATTAGGCCTATTAAATACTTATGAAAGAATTGCCATACAAAGATATAAATCTACCCCTTTAGAGATGCATCTCCCCCATATCTCCCATAGATCCATAGATATACAGATATATAGATTTCTCCCCCTTTGGGATAATCAAAAAGGAGTGAAAACAGATGAAGAATAGATTAAAGGATGGAAGCAGTGAGAATAAAAAGAAAAGAGAATAAAGTTCATAAGACATCATAGTACAATCACAACATGGTTCACCCTATCACCAACAACGCACAACTATTTCTGGGGGTGTAACGGGGCTTTTCCCTTGTCGGACGGATCAATGGTGGGCAAGTTAGAAGGCCCAGAGGGAGGTTGAACTGGGCTAATTTGCAACGGTGGTAAAATGACTCTGGAGGTTGGAGGAGAGGATGCCACCGGGATTTGCTGTGGAGCTGTAGGAGCTGGTTGAGAAGATTGCTGAGGAACTGGTCGAAGTTGAGAGAGAGCTTGAGAAACAGAGATCTGATTTGGAGCAACATCAGAGGCACTGAGAGGGTCAATAGTAGGAAGCACAACGGTAGTGGCTTGTGCATTCAGATAAGGCTTCAAAAGATTTATGAAATTTTGAATAACTTCTGCACCATACTGCAAAGCCTTCTCAAAATCATCCTTATTTTCCATGAACCGTTCCAAGGTTGGAATAAAATCTTGCAACTGTAAAACTTGAGTCTTGAGAGCTTGAGTGACTGGAGGTAGTCTTAGATTTTCAGCTAACACTTTGAAATTCGCGGTCATCTCATGCTTGGTATAGATTTTTGAAAAGTAGTGGTCAACCTTTTCCTTGATCTCTCTCTGAGCTTTAGTGGAATCTGCTGAATATACTGTTACCATCTTATGAATGTGATCACTGTGCTCCTTCATCTTCCTCAACGAGTCCAAATCAAGAACATGCCTAATGGAGGCCAATTCATCATGCACAAACTGCTTCAAAGCCTCTAGCTCACGAGTAGTGATCTTGGTTACTTTGGCTGTACTGGCTTGAGCAACTATCTGAGTTATCTCAGCCTTCACCATTCTCAGATCAGACTTCTTAAGTTGTTCAATCAGATTTCTCAACACTTCCGTCATACCAGAGATGGTGGATCTAAATTCGTTGGATAAAGAAACTAACCCAGATTGTAGATCCTTTAGTATATGATTTAGATAGGCTATGTGTCTTCCAATAAACTCACCGGTATTGGCCAGATCTGGTGTAATAGCCTTTGAAATTTCTTCTCTGACTGTGTCTCTCACAGAAGTAAGAAACTTTCTTTTGAACTTGTCAAAATCTGACTGAGAGACAGTAGAACTAGGTAGATGAGCACCAGCAGCATCAACAACATGAGCAGACCTTGCCCCAACTAGTTGGCTTTCCATCATAAAAGCAGTAGATTCTGATTCTTCTGATTCTTCCTCAGAATACTCTAAACCCAAAATAGAAAAACCAGGGTAATCATCC
This sequence comes from Viscum album, assembly GCA_963277665.1. NCBI lineage: Eukaryota > Viridiplantae > Streptophyta > Magnoliopsida > Santalales > Viscaceae > Viscum > Viscum album. The sequence goes on along the minus strand of OY728151.1, from coordinate 355,151,941 downwards.
CAGACAGCAGCACACATAGTATATTTCAGTTTATCATAACTTTCTTTTCCACTATTTTTAAGAGATTCTCTCTTGCCATTGGCATCTGTTTCTCGTACAGTTTGATGTGTTTCCGTTGGAGGTACAACAAAACCATCCACTGGTCGGTTATCACCATCATCATCATCATTATCATCATCATCATCATCTCTATTCTCATTTCCATTCTTCACAGAAACGTCACTGTCAGATAATTCAGTGTCACTAGCTTCTTCATCACCGAGAACTGGTTCTGATTCAGGTAAGGGTAAAGGTGGACTGGCAGGTCCAAAGTCTATTCTTCTCTTAGGACTCACATTATCAGGATCACTCCTATAATCAGGAGGTGACATACTTCCTTCTTCTATTTCAGCGTCTTCCATCCCTTGTTTACCAGACTCTTCAGTGTCTTTATTCCTTTCAACATTTACTTCTTCTTCGTCATCAGAATAAATTGGTTCCTCATCTGATTTCAAACCAGGTTCTCTCAAACCCTTCGGCCTCTTTCCATGATCAGTGGGATTGTAGGATTCATACAACTTGTCCTCATCAGCAACCCAGCATTTTTTCCATGGGTTCCAGTTTATTTTCATCCGTTTACAAATTTCTTTGGTAATACAAAAAGCACTATCAGATTTAGCTATCTCATCAGCTTATCAACACATTCCAGACTTTTTAACATAGCAGAGATCATTTTGGGATAGAACAGGGCAGTGGCTTTCTTAGAAGGTTTCACCATTCCAGCTATGTGCACCATTAGATATCTACAAAAATTGATCTTCCCATGGGTCTTTAGTAAAAACAATAGAAAAACATCCTGGTATCTTACAGCAGCAAAATCTCCTTTCCTGGAGAAAATTTGGTGCTGAATAAACTTAAAGAGAAGTCTACATTCACCATCCAGTTCTGATGCTATGATTCTCCTTGACTCTCTGTTTCCAGTCAAAATCTCTAATGCTAACTCATAAGAGAAATATTCAGTGGTTGGAGGAATGTTTCCAGCATAATCCTCATACCGACCCTCGTGGGGTACATTCAATCATTCAGCCCATTGTTTTGACGAAAAAGATATTTTCTTTCCTTTCACTACCGAAGACATTCTGGCAGCCTCAACACCATCTAAAGTAACTTGTAGATTTATATAAAACTCATGCACTAGCTTTGGGTAGTATACACGAGTGTTGTATGAGAACCAGGCTTTCCATCCTTGTGAATCTAAAACTTGTAACAATAGCGACTTACTTGTCAAAAGCCAGGCGGAGCTGAATTCCTTTTCTACATAAACAATCCAAGTTTCCATGTTCGGATTTACTGATATTTGAGTGGTACTACTCAACTCGCCTCGAGCACGCTTTGAAGGTTCAGGACTTTCTGATCCTTTTCTCGGTCTCTTATGCTTAGCCATTTGACGATTCTGGGGAAAGCAGGAGTTCGAAGGTTCAAAGTGGAGGAGAAGAGAGAAAATAAGGTTTTGCGGGAAAGAAATGAAAGGTCGACGGTTTAGGGAATAAGAATAGTCGCGTATCATTTATTTCATCATTTAGGGTTCCCATAATAAAGATAAAAGTAGTTAATTAATCACAAAATAAAAAGTAATATAAAGAAAGATCGGTTTCACAGATCAGTTTCACAGATCTGTTTCACAGATCAGTTTCACAGATCCGTTTCACAGATCGGTTTCACAGATCGGTTTCACAGATCGGTTTCACAGATCGGTTTCAGAGATCCCTTTCACAGATCAGTTTCACAGATGAGTTTCACAGATCAGTTTCACAGATCGGTTTCACAGATCGGTTTCACAGATCCGTTTCACAGATTGATTTCACAGATCGGTTTCACAGATCGGTTTCACAGATCGGTTTCACAGATCGGTTTCACAGATCGGTTTCACAGATCGGTTTCACAGATCCGTTTCATAGATCGGTTTCACAGATCCGTTTCACAGATCCGTTTCACAGATGGGTTTCACAGATCGGTTTCACAGATCGGTTTCACAGATCGGTTTCACAGATCGGTTTCACAGATCCGTTTCACAGATCCGTTTCACAGATCCGTTTCACAGATCGGTTTCACAGATCATTTCACAGATCAGTTTCACAGATCGGTTTCACAGATCATTCTTTCAAAGCATAAAGGCTTTGTAAAAATATCATCTAATTGATTTTCAGAACTAATAAATTCTAGATAAATATCACCTTTTTGATAATGATCTCTTAGAAAGTGATGTCTGATATCAATGTGCTTAGTCCTAGAGTGAGACACAGGGTTCTTAGATATGTTTATTGCAATAGTATTGTCACAGTTAATTGAAACTTGTTTAAAATCAAATCCATAGTCCAATAAGGTGTGTTTCATCAACAAAATCTATGCACAACAACTACCAGAAGCGATGTATTCTGCTTCAGTAGTAGACAATGCAACTGAGTTCTGTTTCTTACTACACCATGATACTAGCGATTTTCCAAGTAAATGACATGTTCCAGATGTGCTTTTCCTATTTAACTTGCATCCATCAAAGTCAGCATCTGAATAACTATTTAGGTCAAATGATTGTCCTTTTGGATAAAACAAACTTAAATTCACGGTATACTTAAGATATTTAAAAATCCTTTTAACAGCCAGTAAGTGTGATTCTTTAGGATTAGCTTGAAATCTAGCACACATACACACACTAAACATAATATCTGGTTGACTAGCAGTAAGATAAAGTAAACTACCAATCATACCTCTATAATTAGTTTGATCTACTGGTTTACCAGTTTCATCAATATCCAATTTACAGGTGGTACTCATAGGTATATCACTTTCCTTAATACTATCCAAACCAAAATGTTTTAATAAATCCTTAGTATATTTACTTTGATTTAGAATAATTCTATCTTTAGTTTGAAAAATTTGAAAACCAATAAAATACTTAAGCTCTCCCATTAAGCTCATTTCAAACTCATTTTGCATAACCTGTGAAAATTCAGTACATAAAGAATTTTTAGAAGATCCAAAAATAATATCATCAACATATATTTGTACTATCAATACATATTTTGAAATTATTTTTATAAAAATAGTGGGATCAACAATTCCTTTTAAAAATCCTTTTGAAATAAGAAAGTTTGAAAGTCTTTCATACCAAGCTCTTGGAGCTTGTTTTAAACCATATAAAGCTTTAGAAAGTTTAAAAACATGATTTTGAAAATGAGGATTTGAAAAACCAGGTGGTTGTTCTACAAAAACATCTTCAACAATAAAACCATTTAGAAAAGCACTTTTCACATCCATTTGATATAACTTGAAATTCAGATGTGATGCATAAGAAAGTAAGATCCTAATAGCCTCTAATCTAGCTACAAGTGAAAAGGTTTCCTCATAGTCAATTCCTTCTTCTTGATTGTAACCTTGTGCAACTAGCCTAGCTTTGTTTCTAATGATGTTTCCAGATTCATCAACTTTGTTTCTAAACACCCATTTTGTGCCTATGATGATAGTGTCCTTAGGTCTTTCTACTAATTTCCAGACTTTGTTTCTTTCAAATTGATTTAGTTCTTCTTGCATAGACATTACCCAAAATTCATCATTGATAGAATCATTGATATTTTTAGGTTCTAGCTGTGACAAGAAGGCTTGATGTTCAACCTGATTTCTAAGAGAAGCTCTAGTCTATGTCCCTCTATCAAGATTTCCTACAACAGCATCTAAAGGATGATTCTTCAGAATTCTAGTTGGTCTAGAAAAGATAGGGCTTAAGATTTTAGGTTCATCTATAGGTTAAGGTTCAACAGAAGCAGGGTCTGGAAAATTTCCAGAACTAGATGTTTTAACTACAGGTCCACTGTTTTTATCATTAAGGTTCAAACCAGAGAGATCATCTTCAAGATTTTTAAGAGAGGTCTTAGGTTCATGTGGATCAGTTTCATCAAATTTGATGTGAACAGATTCTTCCACACATTTGGTTCTCTTATTGAAAACTCTATAGGTTTTACTGGAAGTTGAGTAACCTAGAAAAATTCCTTCATCACTCTTGGATGAAAACTTATCAAGATTATCTTTAGTGTTAAGAATAAAGACTTTGCAGCCAAAAACTTTGAAGTAGTTAACCATAGGTTTCCTATGGTTCCATAACTCATAAGGGGTCCTCTTAAGAACAGGTCTGATCAAGACTCTATTAATAACATAACAAGCTGTATTTACAGCTTCAGCCCAAAAGTAAACAGGTAGGTCATACTCATTAAGCATAGTTCTAGCAATTTCTTGCAGGGTTATATTCCTCCTTTCTACTACACCATTCTGTTGAGGTGTCCTAGGGGCAGAGAAATTGTGACTATAGCCACTGTGTGAGCAGTAAGATTCAAACTCATGATTTTCAAACTCACGACCATGATCATTTCTCAGGGTTTTAAACTTAAGTCCACTAAGGTTCTCTACAGACTCGGAATATTTAACAAATTAAGAACAAGCTTCACTTTTGTGAGCTAGAAAGTATACCCAAGTATATCTAGAAAAGTCATCTACAAGAACATAGACATAATGATTCCCATTTAAACTAGAAACTCTAGAAGGTCTAAATAAATCCATGTGAACCAACTCGAGAGGTTGAGAAATTGACACTTCTTTCTTTGATTTAAAAGAAACTTTATGTTGCTTTCCCTTTTGACAGGGATTACAAACTTTGTCTGCTGGAAATTCAAGTTTGGGTAGGTCTCTAACTAAGTTCTTACTAGAAAGTTTTCTAAGTGAATGCACATTGCAGTGTCCTAATATTCTGTGCCAAATCCAAGACTCTTTATGAAAAGCATTTAAATAAGTAATATTTTGCATAGCTAAAGAATTTAAATCGACATCATAAACGTTTTCATTTCTTAAAGTAGAAAACACTAAAACATTTTTAGAATTAAAAACATTGCAAGAATCATTTTCAAATTTACCATAAAAACCATCATCACATAACTGAGAAATACTTAAAAAATTGTATTTAAGTCTATCAACAAATAAAACTTTAGAAATTAGTACTGAGTAAGTGTTACCAATCTGTCCCAAGCCGATGATTTTCCCTTTAGAATTATCACCAAAGGTGACAAAACCTCCATCAACTCTGACTAGGCTTTTAAAGCATGAGAATTTTCCTGACATATGTCTTGAACATCCACTGTCCAAGTACCAGGTCTTTTTACAGGAGCTCTTTAAGTAGGTTTCCTACAAAACATATTTAGATAGGAAATGATTTTGGTACCCAGATCTTCTTGGGTCCAGACAGGTTAGCCAATAATACTTTAGGTACCCAGATTTGTCTAATGGGTCTCCTAGAATTTCTCGAATCAACATATTTGTAAAGATAAATCTTATTAGATCCATAACTATGAATATTACTCGTTGAAGCATATGAAGTTCCAGAGTTAGCTACATTCTATCCAGATTTAGGAATGAATCTAGTTTTGGTAATCTTCCTTTGTCCAGGTTGGTATCCTATACCAGTAGTGTATCTAGCTGCTATTTGCTTACCTAGCATCTGAGTAAGAGTATCTTTACCATTTGTAAATTTCTCTAAGTCTTTATTGAGTTGCTCATTGGATAATTTTAGTTTAGTGTTCTCTTTAAGAAACTGAGCATTCTTTTCCATTTCAATATCAAGATCAGATTTACGTTTAACAGTTAAAGCATACTGTTTCTTTAAACCTTTGTATTTGTCTTTCAGCTCATTATAGGTTTCTTATAACATATCACAATATTAAAACAGTTCAGATTTAGATATGTTATCACATTCAGAATCATCTCCAGAATAATATGAATTAGAAGCAGGAGTTTCTGAAGTTACCTCAGAAGCGTTTGTCATAAAACACATGTTTGCCTTGTTTCTGTGTTCAGTTTCAGAAACTTCAGATTCACTAGAACTATCCTCAGAAGCACTCCAAGTATCCTTCATGGCTTTCTTATACTTTTTATCCTTGTATTCATACTTCTTCTTGTATTTCATCTTTGGACAGTCTGCTTTTATGTGTCCCTTCCTTTTGCACTCATAACAGACAACTTCATCTGATTTGTCAGATTTCTTCCAATCCTTTTTCCAATGTCCCTTGTTGTCATACTTACCTTTGTAGTTTGTCTTTCTGAAAAACTTCTTCTTCCTATAAAATTTCTTAAACCTTATAGAAATGTGAGCCATCTCAGCATCACTGTCAGAGTCACTCTCACTATCTTCACATCTTGAACTTTCATTGATAGCTTGAAGATTTTCCTTATCCTTATTCCTTGAGGTTGTAGTTTTGAAGGAAACAGACTTACTTCTAGGTTCATCATCATCTTCTTTGTTCACTTTGAGTTCTTCTTCATACATCATCAACTTTCCAATTAGTTCCTTGACTGGTAGTTCACCAATTTCACATGATTCTCTAATGGAGACAGAGGTTCCTCTCCATGTTTCAGGTAGACATCTCAAAATTCTCATGATTTGTTCCTTTGCTGGAACATCCTTTCCCAGAGAAGTCATTGTGTTGACAATTTCATTGAACCTGAGATACATATCAAAAATGGGTTCATCAGGCTTCATCTTAAAATTAACATACTTAATAGTATAAGTGTTCAATATCATCTCCTTAACATTAGTTGTTCCTTCATGAGAAACAGCTAAGGTATCCCAAATCTCATATGCAGTTTTACAGGAAGATATTCTATTAAATTCCTCATCTCCTAGAGCACAGTATAAAGCATTCATAACTTTACAATTATTATTTTAGGCTGTCTTAGTAGCTTCATTCCAAGTAGTTCTAACAATAGTAGGAATTTTATATTCAGATTCTATAGCAGTCCAAATATCAAAACCCATGCTTTCTAAATGAATTTTCATCTTGATTTTCCACTGAGCATAGTTAGTGCCATTGAAAAATGGTGGTCTATTGGTAGCAACACCTTCAACTCTATTATCCATGATACCTAAATTAAAGCAAATATTTTAAAGAGATAAAAATTTAGAAATAACAGAAATTTTAAGAACTTTAAAATACAACTAAAATCACAGTTGAAAAAACTTTTAGAAAATATTTAAAATAATCATTTGATACCAATTGTTGGTTGGAGTGGATAATCAAGAGGGGGTGAATTGAGTTACAATTAAAATTTCTGTTTAAAAAACTTTGTCTTAAAACCCCTAAATAAAATACTAAATTAAACTGTAGTGAATTTATATCAAAGTAAGGGTTCAGTTGGGTTCTCGAGGGATTGATTATTTCCTAGTTAATCAAAACAGAAAGGTTTATTAACTTTTGAAACCAACTTACTGATTTACAACTGATATAAACACTTGCAAATTTAATTATCAAAGTGACTTTAAAACAGTTTTGGTTTTAAAGAGATTAGCAGCGGAATAAAAGAATAACTTTGAAAGATATAGCTCAGAAGATATAACCAAGAGGTTCAGTCTCAATCTGAGACTTAGTCCTCTCAAAAGATTTTATAAAAAGGTGATCCACACCCTGGATTGGGGATAACAATAGCAACCAGCTGTCTAGGTCCAAGACCTCTACCACAGTTATTCGTGGGAACAAACACAACAACAACTAGCTGTCCAGGTCACACGACCTCTACCACTATCCCAGTGGGAAAGAAAAGATGTAAGAGTATTGAGTGAGGATTTACAAATCCTCCAGTTAGAGTACAGGAGACAGTGTGTGTGTAAAATAGATAACACACACTGCTCAATATGTAAAAGGATAAATCACAGAGAAAATATTTAGAGTTTAGAAATGGATCTAGTGATTTGTCGTGCAGTTCTGGACTCCTTTGATTGATCAGAATTCGCTCTGAGTCCTCTTCTGGTTTTTGTTTGGAAAACAGAGTATCGTCTGTTTCCTTGACTTCCAGGTTCAGAGATAGAGAAGAAGTAGTCGATGAAGTTCTTGTTTTATGATCTCGTTCTCAGCTCTTCACTGGTTTGCATTGATGAAAGATTTCCTCATGTAAGTTCAGTCATCTCTTTGTATTCACACCCGGTTGTTCTTTTAGCACACCTTGTGGTCTATCTATTTTTCTATGTATGTCTCACTTCTTCTTGTATTTCATCTCGTTTTGTAGTAGCACATCCTTCCTCTATTTAAAGCACGTGCTCCGGCAAAGGAAATGATTTCTTTTTTGCAGGTACGAGGTTGGGTTCCCTGACATCCAACAACACACATTAAATAAATGACAGAGAATTTAAAATATTCCTAATATGACTGTTGGTTAGATTAAATAAAGATAAAGAAATTCAAATAGCTGTTTATGACTATCAGTGTGTCAAGTGATTGGTGGGTCATCAACATCGGTGAGACATCTTCAGTGACTCATTCGATCAGCATCAGTGAGACATCTTCGGTGACTCATTCGATCAGCATCGGTGAGACATCTTCGGTGACTCATTCGATCAGCATCGGTGAGACATCTTCGGTGACTCATTCGATCAGCATCAGTGAGACATATTTGGTGACTCATTCGATCAGCATCGGTGAGATATCTTCAGTGACTCATTCGATTAGCATTAGTGAGACATCCTCGGTGACTCATTCGATCAGCGTCGGTGAGACATCTTCGGTGACTCATTCGATCAGCATCGGTGAGACATCTTCGGTGACTCATTCGATCGGTGTCGGTGAGACATCTTCGGTGACTCATTCAATCAGCATCTGTGAGACATCTTTGGTGACTCATTCGATCAGCATCGGTGAGACATCTTCAGTGACTCATTCGATCAGCATCGGTGAGACATCTTCGGTGACTCATTCGATCAGCATCGGTGAGACATCTTCGGTGACTCATTCGATCAGCATCAGTGAGACATCTTCAGCGACTCATTTGATTAGCATCGGTGAGACCGTTTTCCTTTTATATGTATCGGTGCGACCATTGTCCTTTGATATGGATCGGTGCGACCGTTGTCCTTTTATATGGATCGGTGCGACCGTTGTCCTTTGATATGGATCGGTGCGACCGTTGTCCTTTGATATGGATCACTTCCAGAATACTTGTAAATCAATAACAAAGAGATAAAAAAATATCCATCCAATATACACAGATTCATTAAGAGATTGTGATTATGAGAAATCCAACCGGATTAAGTAATTGATGATTTGTGATTATTAAAATAGAAATCATAGGAAGAATTCAACAATCTTCCAGAGGGATCAAAAATCTCCCCCTTTTTGATAATCACAACTCTTAGACAATCACAAAGCTTAGCCATTAATAAATATAAGATATCATCAATAATAAGGCATAATAAGAATAATAAAAAAAACATAATGAGATATAAATCTCCCCCTGAAATTAGGCCTGTTAAATACTTATGCAAGCATTTCCATACAAAGATATAAATCTTCCCCTTTAGAGATGCATCTCCCCCATATCTCCCATAGATCTGTAGATATACAAATATATAGATTTCTCCCCCTTTGGGATAATCAAAAAGGAGGGAAAATAGATAAAGAAGAGATTAAAAGACGGCAGTAGTGAGAATAAAAAGAAAAGAGAATAAAGTTTTTAAGACATCATAGTAAAATCACAACAGGGTTCACCCTATCACCAAAAATGCACAACTATTTCTGGGGGTGTAATGGGGTTTTGCCCTTGTCGGATAGATCAATGGTGGGTAAGTCGGAAGGCCTGGAGGAAGGTTAAACTGGGCGAATTTGAAACGGTGGTAAAATGACTCTGGAGGTTGGAGGAGAGGATGCCACCGGGATTTGCTATGGAGCTATAGGAGCTGGTTGAGAAGATTGCTGAGGAACTGGTCGGAGTTGAGAGAGAGCTTGAGCAACAGAGATCTGATTTGGAGCAACATCAGAGGCACCGAGAGGGTCAATAGTAGGAAGCACAACGGCAGTGGCTTGTGCATTCAGATAAGGCTTCAAAAGATTTATGAAATTTTGAATAACTTCTGCACCATACTGCATAGCCTTCTCAAAATCATCCTTATTTTCCATGAACCGTTCTAAGGTTTGAGTAAAATCTTGCAACTATCGAACTTGAGTCTTGAAAGCTTGAGTGACTGGAGGTAGTCTTAGATTTTCAGCTAACACTTTGAAATTCACGGTCATCTCATGCTTGGTATAGATTTTTGAAAATTAGTGATCAACCTTTTCCTTGATCTCTCTCTGAGCTTTAGTGGCATCTGCTGAATATACTGTTACCATCTTATGAATGTGATCACTGTTCTCCTTCATCTTCCTCAACGAGTCCAAATCAAGAACTTGCCTAATGGCGGCTAATTCATCATACACAAACTGCTTCAGAGCCTCTAGCTCACGAGTAGTGATCTTGGTTACTTTGGCTGTACTGGCTTGAGCAACTATCTGATTTATCTCAGCCTTCAACTTTCTCAGATCAGACTTCTTAAGATGTTCAATCAGATTTCTCAACACTTCCATCATACCAGAGATGGTGGATCTAAATTCGTTGGATAAAGAAACTAACCCAAATTTTAGATCCTTTAGAATCTGATTTAGAGAGGCTATGTGTCTGCCAATAAACTCACCAGTATTGGCCAGATATGGTGTAATAGCCTTTGAAATTTCTTCTCTGACTGTGTCTCTCACAGCAGTAAGCAACTCCCTTTTGAACTTGTTAAAATCAGACTGAGAGGCAGTAGAATTAGGTAGATGAGCACCAGCAGCATCAACAGCATGAGCAGACCTTGCCCCAACTGGATGGCTTTCCATTATAACCGCTGTAGATTCTAATTCTTCTTCTTCTTCCTCAGAATACTCTAAACCCAAAACAACAAAACCAGGTTAATCATCCCAGATAGCAGCATACAGAGTATATTTCAGTTTATCATAACTTTCTTTTCCACTGTTTTTAAGAGATTCTCTCTTGCCATTGGCATCTGTTTCTGGTACAGTTTGATGTGTTTCCGTTGGAGGTACAGCAAAACCATCCACTAGTCTGTTATCACCATCATCATCATTATCATCATCATCATCATCTCCATTCTCATTTGCATTCTTCACAGAAATGTCACTGTCAGATACTTCAGTGTCACTAGCTTCTTCATCACCAAGAACTGGTTCTGATTTAGGTAAGGGTAAAGGTGGACTGGCAGGTCCAAAGTCTATTCTTCTCTTAGGACTCACAGTATCAGGATCACTCCTATAATCAAGAGGTGACATACTTCCTTCTTCTATTTTGGCATCTTCCATCCCTTGTTTACCAGACTTTTCAGTGTCTTTATTCCTTTTAACATTTACTTCTTCTTCGTTATCAGAATAAATTGGTTCCTCATCTGATTTCAAACCAGGGTCTCTCAAACCCTTCGGCCTCTTTCCATGATCAGTGGGATTGTAGGATTCATACAACTTGTCCTCATCAGCAACCCAAAATTTTTTCCATGGGTTCCAGTTTATTTTCATCCGTTTACAAATTTCATTGGTAATACAAAAAGCACTATCAGATTCAGCTATCTCATCAGCTTCATGAACACATTCCATACTTTTTAACATAGTAGAGATCATTTTGGGATAGAACAGGGTAGTGGATTTCTTAGAAGGTTTCACCATTCTAGCTATGTGAACCATTAGATATCTACACAAATTGATCTTCTCATGGGTCTTTAGTAAAAACAATAGAAAAACATCCTAGTATCTTACAGCAGCAAAATCTCCTTTCCTGGAGCAAATTTGGTGCTGAATAAACTTAAAGAGAAGCATACATTCACCATCCAACTCTGATGCTATTATTCTCCTTGACTCTCTGTTTCCAGTCAAAAGCTCTAATGCTAACTCATAAGAGAAATATTCAGTGGTTGGAGGAATGTTTCCAGCATAATCCTCATACCGACCCTCGTGGGGTACATTCAAACATTCAGCCCATTGTTTTGATGAAAAAGATATTTTCTTTCCTTTCACTACCGAAGACATTATGGCAGCCTCGACACCATCTAAAGTAACTTGCAGATTTATATAAAACTCATGCACTAGATTTGGGTAGTATACATGAGTGTTGTCTGAGAACCAGGATTTCCATCCTTGCGAATCTAAAACTTGTAACAATAGCGACTTACTTGTCAAAAGCCTGGCGGAGCTGACTTCCTTTTCTATAGCAAAAATCCAAGTTTCCAGGTTCGGATTTACTAATCTTTGAGTGGTACTACTCGACTCGCCTCGAGCACACTTTGAAGGTTCAGGACTTTATGATCCTTTTCTCGGTCTCTTCTGCTTAGCCATTTGACGATTCTGGGGAAAGCAGGAGTTCGAAGGTTCAAAGTGGAGGAGAAGAGAGAAAATAAGGTTTGGCGGGAAAGAAATTAAAGGTCGACGGTTTGGGAATAAGAATAGTCGCGTATCATTTATTTCATCATTTAGGGTTCCCATAATAAAGATAAAAGTAGTTAATTAATCACAAAATAAAAAGTAATATAAAGAAAGATCGGTTTCACAAATCAGTTTCACAGATCGGTTTCACAGATCAGTTTCACAGATCGGTTTCACAGATCGGTTTCACAGATCGATTTCACATATCGGTTTCACAGATCGGTTTCACAGATCAGTTTCACATATCGGTTTCACAGATCGGTTTCACAGATCAATTTCACAGATCGGTTTCACAGATCGGTTTCACAGATCTGTTTCACAGATCGGTTTCACAGATCGGTTTCACAGATCAGTTTCAGAGATCGGTTTCACAGATCGGTTTCACAGATCCGTTTCACAGATCCGTTTCACAGATCGGTTTCACAGATCGGTTTCACAGATCGGTTTCACAGATCGGTTTCACAGATTGGTTTCACAGATCGGTTTCACAGATCGGTTTCACAGATCGGTTTCACAGATCCGTTTCAGAGATCGGTTTCACAGATCCGTTTCACAGATCGGTTTCACATATCAGTTTCAGAGATCGGTTTCACAGATCGGTTTCACAGATCGGCTTCACAGATCGGTTTCACAGATCGGTTTCACAGATCGGTTTCACAGATCGGTTTCACAGATCGGTTTCACAGATCGGTTTCACAGATCGGTTTCACAGATCGGTTTCACAGATCGGTTTCACAGATCCGTTTCACAGATCCGTTTCACAGATCCGTTTCATAGATCCGTTTCACAGATCGATCATACACAATTCATGTTTAATAAAATTCATTCTTTCAGAGCATAAAGGCTTTGTAAAAATATCAGCTAATTGATGTTCAGAACTAATAAATTCTAGAGAAATATCACCTTTTTGATAATGATCTCTTAGAAAGTGATGTCAGATATCAATGTGCTTAGTCCTAGAGTGAGACACAGGGTTCTTAGATATGTAGATCGCACTAGTATTGTCACAGTTAATTGAAACGTGTTTAAAATCAAATCCATAGTCCAATAAGGTTTGTTTCATCCACAGAATCTGTGCACAGTAACTATCAGCAGCGATGTATTCTGCTTCAGCAGTAGACAATGCAACTGAGTTCTGTTTCTCACTACACCATGATACTAGCGATTTTCCAAGTAAATGACATGTTCCAGATGTGCTTTTCCTATCTAACTTGCATCCAGCAAAGTCAACATCTGAATAACTAGTTAGGTCAAATGATTGTCCTTTTGGATAAAACAAACTTAAATTCACGGTATGCTTAAGATATTTAAAAATCCTTTTAACATCCAGTAAGTGTGATTATTTAGGATTAGCTTGAAATCTAGCATACATACACACACTAAACATAATATCCGGTCGACTAGCAGTAAGATAATGTAAACTCCCAATCATACCTCTATAATTAGTTTGATCTACTGGTTTACCAGTTTTATCAATATCCAATTTACAGGTGGTACTCATAGGTATATCACTTTCCTTAATACTATCCAAACCAAAAAGTTTTAATAAATCCTTAGTATATTTACTTTGATTTAGAATAATTCCATCTTTATTTTTAAAATTTTGAAAACCAAGAAAATACTTAAGCTCTCCCATTAAGATCATTTCGAACTCATTTTGCATAACCTGTGAAAATTCAGTACATAAAGAATTTTTAGAAGATCCAAAAATAATATCATCAACATAGATTTGTACTATTAATACATCTTTTGAAATTCTTTTTATAAAAAGAGTGGGATCAACAATTCATTTTAAAAATCCTTTTGAAATAAGAAAGTTTGAAAGTCTTTCATACTAAGCTCTTGGAGCCTGTTTTAAACCATATAAAGCTTTAGAAAGTTTAAAAACATGATTTTGAAAATGAGGATTTGAAAAACCAGGTGGTTGTTCTACAAAAACATCTTCAATAATAAAACCATTTAGAAAATCACTTTTCACATCCATTTGATATAACTTGAAATTCAGATGTGATGCATAAGAAAGTAAGATCCTAATAGCCTCTAATCTAGCTACAGGTGCAAAGGTTTCCTCATAGTGAATTCCTTCTTCTTGGTTGTAATCTTGTTCAACTAGCCTAGCTTTGTTTCTAATGATGTTTCCAGATTCATCAACTTTGTTTCTAAACACCCATTTTGTGCCTATGATGATAGTGTCCTTAGGTCTTTCTTCTGATTTCCAAACTTTTTTTCTTTCAAATTGATTTAGTTCCTCTTGCATAGCCATTACCCAAAATTCATCATTGATAGCATCATTGATATTTTTAGGTTCTAGCTGTGACAAGAAGGCTTGATGTTCAACCTGATTTCTAAGAGAAGCTCTAGTCTATGTCCCTCTATCAAGATTTCCTACAACATCATCTAAAGGATGATTATTCAGAATTCTAGTTGGTCTAGAAAAGGTAGGGATCGAGATTTCAGGTTCATCTACAGGTTGAGGTTCAACAGAAGCAGGGTCTGGAAAATTTTGAGAACTGGATGTTTTAACCACAGGTCCACTGTTTTTATCATTAAGGTTCAAACCAGAGAGATCATCTTCAAGATTTTCAAGAGAGGTCTTAGGTTCATGTGGATCAGTTTCATCAAATTTGATGTGAACATATTCTTCCACACATTTGGTTATCTTATTGAAAACTCTATAGGTTTTATTGGAAGTTGAGTAACCTAGAAAAATTCATTCATCACTCTTGGATGAAAACTTATCAAGATTATCTTTAGTGTTAAGAATAAAGACTTTGAAGCCAAAAACTTTGAAGTAGTTAACCTTAGGTTTGCTATGGTTCCATAACTCATAAGGGGTCCTCTTAAGAATAGGTCTGATCAAGACTCTATTAATAACACAACAAGCTTTATTTAAAGCTTCATCCCAAAAGTAAACGGGTAGGTCATACTCATTAAGCATAGTTCTAGAAATTTCTTGTAGGGTTCTATTCCTCCTTTCTTCTACACCATTCTGTTGAGGTGTCCTAGGGGAAAAGAAATTGTGACTATAGTCACTGTGTGAGCAGTAAGATTCAAAATCATGATTTTCAAACTCATGACCATGATCACTTCTCAAGGTTTTAATCTTAAGTCCACTAAGGTTCTCTACGGACTTGGAATATTTAAAAAAGTAAGAACAAGCTTCACTTTTGTGATCTAGAAAGTATACCCAAGTATATCTAGAAAATTCATCTACAAGAACATAGACATAATGCTTCCCATTTAAACTATAAACTCTAGAAGGTCCAAATAAATCCATGTGAACCAACTCGATAGGTTGAGAAGTTGACACTTCTTTCTTTGATTTAAAAGAAACTTTATGTTGCTTTCTCTTTTGACAGGGATTACAAACTTTGTCTGCTGGAAATTCAAGTTTGGGTAGGTCTCTAAAAAAGTTCTTCCTAGCATGTTTTCTAAGTGAATGCACATTTCAGTGTCCTAATCTTCTGTGCCAAATCCAAGAATCTTTATGAAAATCATTTAAACAAGTAATATTTTGCTTAGCTAAAGAATTTAAATCGATAGCATAAACGTTTTCATTTCTTAAAGCAGAAAACACTAAAACATTTTTAGAATTAAAAACATTGCAAGAATCATTTTCAAATTTAACATAAAAACCATCATCACATAACTAAGAAATACTTAACAAATTGTATTTAAGTCCATCAACAAATAAAACTTTAGAAATTAGTACTGAGTCAGTGTTACTAATCTGGCCTAAGCCGATGATTTTACCTTTAGAATTATCACCAAAGGTGACAAAACCACCATCAACTCTGACTAGGCTTTTAAAGCATGAGAAGTCTCCGGACATATGTCTTGAACATCCACTGTCCAAGTACCAGGTCTTTTTACAGGAGCTCTTTAAGCAGGTTTCCTACAAAATAGATTTAGATAGGAAATGATTTTGATACCCAGATCTTCTTGGGTCTAGACAGGTTAGCCAATAATACTTTAGGAACCCAGATTTGTCTAATGGGTCTCATAGAATTTCTAGAATCAACATATTTAGAAAGATAAATCTTATTAGATCCATAACTATGAATATAACTCGTTGAAGCATATGAAGTTCCAAAGCTAGCTACATTCTGTCCAGATTTTGGAATGAATCTAGTTTTGGTAATCTTCCTTTTTCCAGGTTGGTATCCTATACCAGTAGTGTATCTTGGTGCTATTTGCTTACCTAGCATCTGAGTAAGAGTATCTTTACCATTTGTAAATTTCTCTAAGTCTTTCTTGAGTTGCTCATTGGATAATTTTAGTTCAGTGTTCTCTTTAAGCAACTGAGCATTCTTTTCCATTTCAATATCAAGATTAGATTTATGTTTAATAGTTAAAGCATACTGTTTCTTTAAACCTTTGTATTTGTTTTTCAGCTCATTACAGGTTTCTTCTAACATATCACAATATTAAAAAAGTTCAAATTTAGACATTTTATCAAATTTCGAATCATCTCCAGAATAATATGAAATAGAAGCCAGAGTTTCTAAAGTTAGCTCAGAAGCGTTTGTCATAAAACACATGTTTACCTTGTTTCTGTGTTCAGTTTTAGAAACTTCAGATTCACTAGAACTATCCTCAGAAGCACTCCAAGTAGCCTTCATGGCTTTATTATACTTTTTATCCTTGTATTCATACTTCTTCTTGTATTTCAACTTTGGACAGTCTACTTTTATGTGTCCCTTCCTTTTTCACTCATAACAGACAACTTCATCTGATTTGTCAGATTTCTTCCAATCCTTTTTCCAATGTCCCTTGTTATCATACTTACCTTTGTAGTTTGTCTTTCTAAAAAACTTCTTCTTCCTATAAAATTTCTTAAACCTTCTAGAAATGTGAGCCATATTAGCATCACTATCAGAGTCACTCTCACTGTCTTCACAGCTTGAACTTTCATTGATAGTTTGAAGCTTATCCTTATCCTTATTCCTTGAGGTTGTAGTTTTGAAGGCAACAGACTTCCTTCTAGGTTCATCATATTCTTATTTGTTCACTTTGAGTTCTTCTTCATACATAATCAACTTGACAATTAGTTCCTTGACTGGTAGTTCACCAATGTCACATGATTCTCTAATGGAGACAGAGGTTCCTCTCCATCTTTCAGGTAGACATCTCAAAATTCTCATGATTTGTTTCTTTGCTGGAACATCCTTTCCCAGAGAAGTCATTGTGTCGACAATTTCATTGAACCTGAGATACATATCAGAAATGGGTTCATCAGGCTTCATCTTAAAATTATCATACTTAATAGTATAAGTGTTCAATCTTATCTCCTTAACATTAGTTATTCCTTCATGAGAAACAGCTAAGGTATCCCAAATCTCATATGCAGTTTTACAGGCAGATATTCTATTAAATTCCTCATCTCCTAGAGCAAAGTATAAAGAATTCATAGCTTTACAATTATTATTGTAGGCTGTCTTAGTAACTTCATTTCAAGTAGTTCTAACAGTAGTAGGAATTTTATATTCAGATTCTATAGCAGTCCAAATATCAAAACCCATGCTTTCTAAATGAATTTTCATCTTGATTTTCCACTGAGCATAGTTAGTGCCATTGAAAAATGGTGGTCTATTGGTAGCAACACCTTCAACTCTATTATCCATGATAGCTAAATTAAATCAAATATTTTAAAGAGATAAAAATTTAGAAATAACATAAATTTTAAGAACTTTAAAATACAACTAAAATCACAGTTGAAATTTTTTTTAGAAAATATTTAAAATAATCCTCTGATACCAATTGTTGGTCGGAGTGGATACTCCAGAGGGGGTGAATTGAGTTACAATTAAAATTTCTATTTTAAAAACTTTGTCTTAAAACCCCCAAATAAAATACTGAATTAAATTGTAGTGAATTTATATCAAAGTAAGGGTTCAGTTGGGTTCTCGAGGGATTGATTATTTCCCAATTAATCAAAACAGAAAGGTTGATTAACTTTTGAAACCAACTTACTAATTTACAACTGATATAAACACTTGCGAATTTAATTATCAAAGTTACTTTAAAACAGTTTTGGTTTTAAAGATATTAGCAGTGGAATAAAAGAATAACTTTGAAAGATATAGATCAACAGATATAACCAAGAGGTTCAGTCTCAAGCTAAGACTTAGTCCTCTCAAAAGCTTTTATAAAAAGATGATCCACACCCTGGATCGGGGATAACAACAGCAACCAGCTGTCCAGGTCCAAGACCTCTACCACAGTTATTCGTGGGAACAAACACAACAACAACTAGCTGTCCAGGTTACACGACCTCTACCACTATCCCAGTGGGAAATAAAATATGTAAGAGTATTAAGTGAGGATTTAAAAATCCTCCAGTTAGAGTACAGAAGACAGTTTGTGTGTAAAACAGATAACACACACTATTGAATATGTAAAAGGATAAATCACAGAGCAAATATTTAGAGTTTAGAAATGGCTCTAGTGATTTTTTGTGCAGTTCTGGACTCCTTTGATTGATCAGAATTCACTCTGAGTCCTCTTCTGGTTTTTGTCTCGAAAACAGAGTATCGTCTGTTTCCTTGACTTCCAGGTTCAGAGATAGAGAAGAAGTAGTCGATGAAGTTCTTGTTTTATGATCTCGTTCTCAGCTCTTCACTGGTTTGCATTGATGAAAGAGTTCATCATGTAAGTTCAGTCGTCTCTTTGCATTCACACCCGATTGTTCTTTTAGCACACCTTGTGGTCTATCTATTTTTATATGTATGTCTCACTTCTTCTTGTATTTATTCTCGTTTTTCTGTAGCACATCCTTCCTCTATTTAAAGCACGTGCTCTGGCAAAGGAAATGATTTCTTTTTGCAGGTACGAGGTACGGTTCCCTGACATCCAACAACACACATTAAATAAATGACAGAGCATTTAAAATATTCCTAATATTACCATTGGTTAGATTAAATAAAGATAAAGAAATTCAAACAGCTGTTTATGACTATCAGTGTGTCAAGTGATCGGTGGGTCATCAGCATCAGTGAGACATCTTCGGTGACTCATTCGATTAGCATCAGTGAGACATCTTTGGTGAATCATTCGATCATCATCGGTGAGACATCTTCGGTGACTCATTCGATCAGCATCGGTGAGACATCTTCGGTGACACATTCGATCAGCATCGGTGAGACATCTTCGGTGACTCATTCAATCAACATCGGTGAGACATCTTCGGTGACTCATTCGATCAGCGTCGGTGAGACATCTTCGGTGACTCATTCGATCAGCATCGGTGACACATCTTCGGTGACTCATTCGATCAGCGTCGGTGAGACATCTTCGGTGACTCATTCGATCAGCATCGGTGAGACATCTTCAGTGACTCATTCGATCAGCATCGGTGAGACATCTTTGGTGACTCATTCGATCAGCATCGGTGAGACATCTTCGGTGACTCATTCGATCAGCATCATTGAGACATCTTCGGTGACTCATTCGATCAGCATCGGTGAGACATCTTCGGTGACTCATTCGATTAGCATCGGTGAGACCGTTGTCCTTTTATATGGATCGGTGCGACCGTTGTCCTTTGATATGGATCGGTGCGACCATTGTCCTTTGATATGGATCACTTCCAGAATACTTGTAAATCAATAACAAAGAGATAAAAACATATCCATCCAATATACACAGATTCATTAAGAGATTGTGATTATGAGAAATCCAACCAGATTAAGTAATTGATGATTTGTGATTATTAAAACAGCAATAATAGGAAGAATTCAACAATCTTCAAGAGGGATCAACATAAACTTTCAAATTTTATTTATTTTAACATCTATAATACTAATTATTTGATTCTTTCATTAATAAGGAAAATACTGCATCATTATTGTGTCATAAATAAATTTAATTAGTAAATGTCTAAAAATTATAAATAAAATACCATTATATAGGAAATTGTTTTAGATTTATAATGAATATTTATTATAAAAAATATAACATATATAACCCTATGTAAAAATTGTTTTTCTAAAAGATATATGCTTATGTCATTTTTGTATTTACTTTAACTTTATTAATATAAAGTGTCATTATCACTTACAAGTGGATCCATGAGGTCCCCAAATCGACCCAAATATGCCCATGGTTGGACATATATCAACCAATAGGGTTAGGACACGTTTTAGGGTTATTTAATATTATTATAATATTATTTTTTTACCCTTATTTAACGGATTTACCCTTTAACCGTGGTAAATAAAATATTTACTGAAGTAATTATTCAAAATGTCTAAAAATAAGAGTTACCTATTTACACAATTTGGGAATCCTTATTCCAAATATAGAATCCATTTTTCCAAATTCAAAACACAGAAGTGGCAGAAATTAATTTAAGACTAATTCTCGCTGTCAAAACAAAAAAGCGTGTTTTTAAGAAACAATAACTATCAAAAGGTTGACACTTGTTTATGTCTATTTTAAAAGTGAAATTATGTCCAATGACCAAAATTTGATTAAATGGTAAAAATATATTCTAAATATACTTTAAAACCACTCAAATTCATAATTTATCACTATTAATTATTTCGATTAAAAAAGTTGTTTTTAATTAAAATTTATTAATTTTCACTATTCATCAAAATATGAAAGTTATCATAAAAGTACCAAAAATTCACCCTAAGATAATTTCAATATTAAGAATCAAAAAATGAGGTCCATTTTGAAAGATAAAATGTATAAAATTTCAAAATTTGGGTATTACTATTCATAACGGCTAGTTTGATTGGTTGTGGTGTGTGTTAGAACTCGAAGTTGCGTACACACATGCTACTGTATTATTCAAAGAGAAGTGTACCGTGGAAGATTTTAGTGTTACACCAATAGTCTTGAGAGTTGTGATTAATTAGTTAGTGTTGGTGGCCTTTTATAGGAGGGAGGAGGGGCTCTTTAGGAATGTTTGAAAGTATTATTTTATTATAAAATGATTTTTGGTTTAAAAAGGTCAAAAAATCATTAAACTAGAAGATAAGATTAATATAAGAATAAATAAAATAATCCAATAAGAATTATACTGGTTTTGGATAGTTTTTAATCCTTCTCTTTTTTTATTTAACCCTTTGTTAACTTATTTAACTTTTACCATGTCTTCTTGTATATTCATACTATATGGTTAATATATTTACTATAAAATTACAAGCGACCCAACATGTATCATTAATGATATTTTTAACATAATATATTTCATTGGAATTTTTTTTAGATTTTTAGGATTATTTTATCATTTAATAAAATATTAATTGTTTTAAAAACCCATTTATGTCAATTTATAAACTATTCATATCATGACTTTTAAAAAATATATAACTACTTGATTCTTTTGAAAAACTTTCATTAATTAAAATATTACAAGTCATTATTGTCCCTAAAATTCGTGGATAGCATAAAAAGTTTAAAATAAATTTATTTTAATATTTATAATCTCATTTATTTAAAACATTTATTTAAAAGGTAATCACTACATCATCATTGTGACATAAATAAATAAATTTATTTAATTTCTAAAAATTATAAATAAAATACCATTATGTAGGAAATATTTTTATCTTTATCATTACTATTTATATTTGAAAATATAACTTATATAACACCATATAAAAATTGTTTTACAAAAACATATATGGTTATGTTACATTTTCTTTAACTTTAAAATATTTTTTATAAATTGTCATTTTCACTTACAAGTGGCTCCATGGGGTCCAAAAATCAACCAAAAGATTCCAATGATAAGAAATCTGTCATTAAATAGGGTTAATACATGTGTTAGGGTAATTTAATATTATTATAATATTATTTTTTACCCATATTTACCATATTTACCCTTTAACCATGGTAAATAAAATATTTACTAAAGTTACTATTCATAATGTATAAAAATAAATTTTAACTATTTAAACAATTTGGACCTCATGATTACAAATATGGAATAATTTTTTTAAAATTCTAAACACAGAAGTTTTATAAAAATATTTAAAATTAATTCTTGTTGTCAAAACCAAAAAGCGAGTTTTTAAGAAATAATGACTATCAAAAGATTGACAGTTGTTTATGTTCAATTTCAGAGAGAAATAACTTCCAATTACCAAAATTGGATTAAATGGTAAAAATATAATCCAATTACACTTTAAAACCAATAAAAAGAACAATCTGACTATATGAATAAATTAGATTAAAAGGCAGTTTTGAATTAAAATGCAGTATTTTTCACTATTCATAAAAAAATGAACTTTACTAGAAAAATAAAAAAAATTACCCAAAGTAAATTTTGATGTCCCACTTCTAAATAAGAAGTTTATTTTGTCAAATGCAACATATAAAAGTGAAAAAAAGCTAGATTTAAAAAGGGTTTTCTATTAAAAGGTGGTAAATCAACCTTTTAAGGAATATTAGAGTATTTCATGCTTAAAATCGGATCCATTATTATTTTAAGCCTCTAAAATATATTGTATAAAAGTAAAAACATCTAACAAACATGTGTAATAATACTGTAGTTTGTTTTGTTCATTCTCGCCAATAAAATGGCTAGGCGTTAACTACCATTTAAAATAATAATATTATTATATTCTTTTTCGGTATAACTCAAAGTTGTGTGCAACATAAGATTTCAAAGAAACCCTTTATTGCATGTTGATTACACTATCAGACATAAATTCCCCTTGAAATTAAAATTAATATTTTATTAAAAAATATCAATAAATATGAAAATGTAAAATTCGTTATTTACCTAGGATGTTACATCCTTCCCCCCTTTGGGGAATTGCATCCTCGCAATTTTAAAATTGGGCTCAGAAACTTCATTAAAAGTACTACATCGGAAAACGAGTCAATAAAACCATCACTTTAAAAGAAATAAAGAGAAGTAAAAAGGTCATCTGAGATAACACATACTAGGATTCCATGTATGAAAACATGGATTTGGAGGAAAAACTAAGTGTCAAGTTCTGATGGAGAGTGATAGAAAACATTACTAGGAGAAAGTTAACAACAAGAAAACCACAAACTTGTGATAGGTTAAATGGTATTTGATACCCTAGTAGGAAAATTAAATGGATAAAGTTTTTTGTTTTAAGTTCCCTTTAATAAAGTTGGAGAATTTATTTATGAGATTTAATAAGAAAATAAGGAAATATACTTACATTTCAAGTAGAGTTTCATCCTTTAATAAGTTTATAACAAAAAATCATATTTTCTCTAAACAATGAGTATTCAAGATGACTTTTTCACACCTGAAGTCCTAGAATCAACTTCTAGATAATCACATAATCCAAAAAATATGAAATATATATTTCCCCTATCTTTAGACATTAACCAAAACCAAAATGGTTAGTACAAGATCAGATAATCCCAAAAAAAAGGATAATGTTTTATAAAAAGAAATAATACTCTTAATCTGCAAAATTGAACAAACAATACCGAAATTCCAAAAAAGACCATTCAATAAAAAGTTTTCCTTAAAAAATTCTTCAAAATAATCCAACTAAGATTGAAACCCAAAACTCAAAAGGATTTGATCACACAATCTTCCACAAAAATCTTAACATCTATCTCCAAATGACATCAATCGCTCTTAAAGTCTCATAATGAAAATTAATTAACCTAATCACATATTCTCTATGATAGTTTAATCATTTCCATTAATAACCCAAATCTTTATATGTCCATAATAAAAACACAGATTCTTCTAAAATAAAATTTCAACCATTACTCCACAAATTAAATCTCATAGTATTATATTTTCCTTAGGTATATAGTGTTCCCTAAAAGAGAGAATGTATTCCAAAATAACCTTTATCGCTTAATCACCAAATCATTTTTCTATACTAAGGATATCCATTTTATAAAACATAAGTTCCCAAAATAAACTTATTCTTGATCCATAAAATGATTTAACTAAAAATAATAAGTCTTACTAACCAGTGGCTTTGCGTAGGATAGTGGTGGGTGATGCACCCTTGTCTCCCTTCAGTTGTGGGTTCGATTCATGCGGCCTTTCTGGACACGATGGATTTTCACCCATATTGCGTGTTGTCCCTTTTTATAAAACTCAAAAATAACCCTAACATGATTTAACCTCAATGGTTCTATTACACCTCTTATATTCATCCCAACTCATAATGACCTCAATATCTTAATTCATGAAGTCTTATATATATTAACATTTTTTTACCTCCATAAAATAACATTATTCCCAAAGAAAGAACATTATACCTTGATCATAGTGTCCACCTAGTTTCATCATCATCTTGTTCATGTAGATAGATGATCCATGCATTAAAAAATGATTTAGATATCCTTCAAAATCATATGCTTCCTTTCTCAAAATACACCTCGTAGAAAATGGGTTATATGGGTGTATATAGAAAAATAGTTTAGGAAAATAATCATGTATAACATATAATTTACAAAAATCTGATAAAACTTTCTTTTTATAAAATAGTTGGACTGAGTTGGAGTTGAAACATTCAACCAATAGTCCTTTTAAAATACCATAAGTATGTGTTGAAAGACTATAATTAAAAATAAAATATAAATAGGCTGTGCAAGGGTCTCCTTCTTCAGCACATTTTTCAAAATCATAATATGATTCAAAATCTTATGATAAGGTAAAATATTTGAAAATGCCTTGATAATATTTACCTTTCTTAAAAATATGAGAATATTGAGAAAATATGATTTGATTAAACACAACCAATGATCCACGATGGTATCGAGGTATAGCGGAGGTTTTTAATATCTCAAATAATTGCTTGCAAGTGAGTTGTATGTTAGAAAATGTTTTAGAATCATATGGACATGACTTCACAATAATTATTGCAAATAAGTCATCAGAAAGAGATAGGAATGTCATTTGAGATCCTCCTCCTTCTATTTTTAAAAGACTTTCCTTGATCTGAAAAAGTTACAAAATAAGGATTTAACTTAAGGAGTAGACATAGAGACTAACCATGTGTTTAACAATGAATTCTAATCCTTAAAGTTGTCTAAACTGGCCTTTGATACCAACTATAAGGCCCCGTACTTAAACATTCCATAATCTTTAATTAAGTTAATAACTCACATTAAGGATATTTTTAGGTTTATAGATTTAGTGAATTAGGTCATAAATTATACATAACAACTTGAATATTACATGTAGACACTTATACTTAGTATCCATTTTTTTATAAAATAAAAAATCTTAAAAAAAGAAAGATGTCTAGTTACATGTTTTAGACAACATGACTTTTCTTTTATTTCATCATTGACCCTATTCATCTTGAAGTCCTATGGAAAACATTTTAAAAACACGAGATGAGCATAAAAAGCTCAGTAAGGGATATAAAATAAGGAAATAAAACATTATTCCATGAATACATAAAAATCAAATAAATAATACTTTTGAATCTTAACATAATCTATTTAACATACCTCAAAAAATCATAAGATTTATGAATAACACATAGAAATCATAAATTATAAAGGTAACTTGTGGAATCTATAACATACTTACATTATAGATTTCACAACTACATACAGAGTTACATTTGGAATAGCCATCATTATATATTCCCTAAATATCTTAGGAGAAAAATTAACATTTACCTCCATCATGTTACCCAATGAATTGAAGAGCTATCTCAGGCTCACCTGCACTAGGTTTCTCACAGAACCACCCATATACATAAAAAATTTCCAAAAACCATAACATAATCATAACACACGAACAAGCATAAAGGAAAGATAACGTTTCCATATTGCAATCACAATATAACATTTCAATATATTGACATAATCAATCCATTCTCAAAACCATTTTCAATAACCAAATACATAAAAAGAGTATATGGTATTTATTTTCCTTTTAAAAAAACACTATATCTTGTGAAGGAAGACAAATATCAAATAATTCTTGTGGTGGATGAATGGTCGTTGTCACCACAAACATTAAAAAGAATCATTCCTTTTGTTGTTTAGTAAAACACTTCCTAGAAAAAGATTCCTTTTGAAAACAATTTAAAATATTTAATAAAGATATTTTTGAATCAAAGTGTCCCTTACCACTTTGAAACTTTTATAGGAATTAACATTTTAAAACATTAATGTCCATATAAATAAATCCTTAAAAACATTTTGAAAACCTGGATATTAATGAGAAAAATAAATATTTTAAACTTTTAAAATAATGTTTTAGTCGAAGAGTCCTTTACCACTTGAGAAAATAATTGAATATAAATAATTAAAGAATAACATTAAAAAATGTTAATATCATCAGAATAATTAGATTAATTATATAATATGTCAAAGGGAAGTATATACACCTTATTATATAATAAATGTGCACAATATCAAGATATTCCTCAATTAAAGGGTATTGAGACGTATTCCCTTATAAAAAATTGGCAGCCTAACAATGTCATATTAAAATTCAGAAAATTATTTGATGGGAGAGAAAATGGTCTCTCATCACTTGGACATAAAATATACATAAATAAGGATATATAAGAACATATCCCAATATAATAAAATTGAAATTAAAAGACATAACATAAAATAAGTCTTTGACTAAAAGAGGAGGGTGAAATGTTCCCTTACAAAGATCATTTTGTAAATAAAATAAATCGATTATGTGTGTTTACAATAAATAAACATAAATAAAGTATAAATACAATATTTTATATCAAAATTTATTTCTCACATAATCATATCATTACATAATCAAGAAGTAGAAGGTCAACCCAAAGAATGGAAATTGGGTTAAGAAGTCCCCTTACCTTGAGTCTGACTTGTCTCGTATATTCCTTATTCTTTTTGAATAATAAATTTAAGTTAATTTATAATTTCTTCAGAACCTATTTCAATTTTATTATTCAATTTATATCACTTATTACAATGCTATAACAATTAGTTAATTATTTGAGTTCATATCGGACATTTTGTCGATGTTCGAAACTTGAGTCAAAAATGAACTTCTTATAATTATAAATTATCCATGCGGTAAAAAATTCCATTATATCTAGAATGATATTCATGATTTAGATATAATATATGTTATATAATTTCATTGAAACTATCCTTTATACGTTCTATGTATTGTGTGAATGAGTCATATCATTTTGAGGGGGCGGTAGTCCGCGCTTCCTCAAATGAAATTATTATATTTATACAACATGAAAAGCATAAAATTATGTTCTAAATGAGAATTAAAGAAGCATATAGATAAAATAAATATCATCAATATCATATATAATTACATTTACATCATAATGTCCACCATTATAGGTGGTAGGAGAAGATTGAACAATCATCGTTTCGTGAGGCAATTGTTTGACGTCCACAGAAATAGTATGTTCATATCCATTAGATAGAGTTGTGTGTAAGTGAAGTTAGAATACTTCTCATAAAAACAACATAGTATATTTAGGATACTAGTGTTTTTATATAAAAAAATTATAATAAGATCATAAGGATTGGAGAAGGAAAAATAATGGAAAGGAACTTGAGAGAATACGTTACCTCAAATTGGGTAACTTTTTTTGATTTAGGCCAAAGGGCTCTCTTGAATTTTTTTCTGCCCAAAGTATGGATTCTAGGTGGAATAGAGAGATATTGGGAGATTATTATAATAGAGGTTGGATGAGCCAAGAGGCTTTAGAGTTGTGATTAATGGGTTATAGTTGGTGGACTTTTATAAGAGGGAGGAGTGGCTCTTTAGGAAAGTTTGAAAGTATTATTTTGTTATAAAATTATTTTTGGTTTAGAAAGGTCAAAAAATCATTAAATTAGAATATAAGATTAATATAAGAATAAATAAAACAATCCAATAATAATTATACTACTTTTGGATATTTTTTAATCCTTATCTTTTTTTATTTAACCCTTTGTTAACTTATTTAACTTTTACCATGTCTTCTTGTATATTCATACTATATGGTTAATATATTTACTATAAAATTAAAAGAGAAACAAAATGGATAATTATTATCCCTAAAATTCTTGGATAAGATAAAAAGTTTCAAAATAAATTTATTTTAATATTTATAATCTCATTTATTTAAAACATTCATTAAAAAGATAATCACTACATCATCATTGTGTCATAAATAAATTTATTTATTTTATGTCTAAAAATTATAAATAAAACACCATGATGTAGAAAATATTTTTAGATTTCTGATGACTATTTATAGTAGAAACTATCACTTATATAACCCCATTTAAAAATTGTTTTACTAAAAAAAATATGTTTATGTTACATTTTCATTAAATTTAAATTAATTTTTTTAAAATGTCATTTTCACTTACAAGTGACACCATGGGGTCCTAAAATCGACCCAAATATTCCCATAGTCAGGAATGTATCATCTAATAGGGTTTGGACACATGTTAGGGTAATTTAATATTATTATAATATTATTTTTTACCCTTATTTACCAGATTTACCCATTAACCATGGTAAATAATATAGTTACTGAAGTTACTATTCATAATGTCTAAAAATAAAAGTTACCTATTTAAAAAATTTATACCACATGATTTCAAATATGGAATCCATTTTTCCAAATTCTAAACATAGAAGTTTCAGAAATTAATTTAAAATTAATTTCCATTGTCAAAACCAAAAAGCGTGTTTTAAGAAATAATAATTATCAAAATATTGACACATGTTTATGTTCAACTACAAAGTAAAATTACTTACAATGACCAAAATTGGATTAAATAGTAAAAATAAAATCCAATTACACTTTAAAAACAATAAAAAGAACAATCTAACTATATAAATAAATTATATTAAAAGGCAGTTTGGAATTAAAATGCAGTATTTTTCATTATTCATAAAAAAATAAACTTTATTAGAAAAATACCAAAAATTTACCCAAAGTAAATTTTGATTTTCCTCTTCTAAATAAGAAGTTTTTTTTTGTAAAATGTAACATATAAAATTGACAAAAACTATATTTAAAAAGGGTTCACCATCAAAAGGAGGTAAATCAACCTTTTAAAGAATATTAGAGTATTTCATGCTTAAAATTGGATCCATTATTATTTTAAGCCTCTAAAATTTAATAGATAAAAGAAAAAACAATTAAAAAATGTGTAATAATATTTTAGTTAGTTTTTTTCATTCTCTACAAAATAATGTCTAAGCGTCAACTACAATTTAAAATAATAATAATATTATATTATTTTTCGGTATAACTCAAAGGTGTGTGCAACGTAAGATTTCAAAGAAACCCATTGTTACATATTGAGTATACTATCATACATAGAATCCCCTTTAAAGTAAAATTAATATTTAATTCACTAATATTAATAATTATGAAAATGTCATATTCTTTATTTACCTAGGATGTTACAGGCCGCATGGACCCCACTCTAAAAATGAGGCATAAATCATGCTAAAAGCCTCTAATTTAGGTGATTCCATATGGAATTGGAATGAAATTCAAATAAAAGTTTATAAAATAAAATTGGTGGAATTTTATACTCATTAAGGCCGTTAATGAATTCTCAACTTTGATAGAATATTCTTAAAGCATTCATCCAGAATAAAATCTCGGATTAAATTTGGAATAACTTTTGTTACACATAGAGGATGGAGTTAAAATTTTGTGATGATATGATAAAAAATATGCTCAAAACTTTTATGATGGGGTCCATGCGTGAATAAACCATTTTTAAGGTTATAATGGTATGTGAATGTGAATATGTAGAATATAATGAGGCACATGGACAAAATTATTATCTCAGAGTAAAACAGACATAACTCCTTCATCTGATATCCAATAAATCTAATATTTTTAGTGTGAATTAAGGAGACATTAGGAAACATATTTCATGAATACACCTATTAAAAATTATTCCATTTAATGGTCTATACACGTGCATACATTTGGTGGACAGAATTAGACCCAAATTTTCTCACCCCTCACCTTAAAAATATGTATCTCTTATCCCATTTCAAGAGATATACATTTCAGGGGATAAGGTGGAGTTTAAATTTTTTAATAGTTTTTCATATTCTCAGTATATATTTTTTTAGCTTTTATTATTCTTTTTTTCATTTCTCTTCTTCTCCTATTTCTTTTATTTTACATGTTTCTCCCACCGTGCTTCTTCTTAACTCCATGTTTGTGGGGAGTTAACCCTTGCTATTGTTCGAGGGGGGAGGTGGTGGTATTTGAGTTTATTTCACTCTAATGATTTATCATTTCTTATTGTAAGGATTAATTAGTGGTTAAAATAATGGTGGTGAGCGTTCAACCCACTTTCTCTACTATTGTTTTCATTCTCCTCATTTAATCATTTTCCTTCTTGTTGATATCTAAGTCATTCAAATGATGGAGTTTGGATTAAGAGTTGATGTGGAAGATATTAATCCTACATGAAGAGGTATTTGTATAAGTTAATACCATACAAATTATAGGATGTAAAGTTAAAGATTTGGATCTCTACATTGAATCAAATAATGAGAAATATATTTCAAATAACAAGGATAACACCACCACAAAACCCTGATAACAATGGTTTTCTTCTACTGAATTCTTTATTTCTTCTTTACTGTCATTGTGTTTTGAATTTTAATTATTATATATATTATATTAAAAATATTTTCATAATCATAACCCCCCATCAATATTAATATATATTTTAGTTTTATATTACTTAAATTATAATAGTGACAATAGAAAGATGTTGTGTTGTAGGAGGCATCCTTATGATCGACACTAGGATGTTCCACTATAGTGCATTCTTAGGATAATAAGAATTTAATTGAAAAGGGTAAAATTATTAAAACCCTTAATGTCACTAAGAATTAAAGAGTGCACATCTACAAGGAACAACTGCAGAGATAACAAGAAAACAAAACCATTATCCACAATATATCATTCATAAATATCCTAAAACAAAAGTTTTCCATAACAGAAAATCCACAAGAAGGAAAATATCAAATAGTTTCCACTCCAGCGTTAGAAATAACAAGCTGGATCAACGTCAACAACATCTAATAGCTGATTACAGATAACTGAAAGATCCTCCACTATGTAAAAATATTCAATCCAATGCCTATGTATATAGATCTATTATTAAGTATTTTATTCCCCATAGATAGGAGCTAATATTCCCAATCAAAACATCCCTTTACATTCTAACAACTTACAAAACCTATGAAGGTGACCTAAACAACCACACCATCCACAAACCTTTAGAGATTTCAAACACAACTTCTTAAAATGACTAGGTTCTCTTCACTAGAAACACAGTGTAGTACTAAAATATTCATGAGTATATTTTAATTCCTTAACCCAAAATGAGACATTTAGTCATTCATGTTGTTTTTATAGCTCCACTTTATCTGATAAATCATTAATAAGAATCCCTAGATAAGTGATCAACCCATCTGCAGACGCGATGGTTAATAGGTATGGGTTAAGACCTTTTATAAAAAATATATCCTTACTAAAATCATCACAAACAGTCCCTAGTATGAAACATACTAAACATGATAATTTCTTAGAATACTCCACAATAGATAGCTCATATTGACTAGAACCCAAGAAATAAGAAAATTTCTCCTTTTTAACTCACTCAAGATACTAGAACTGAATAAATATTGACTTTAATAATTCCCAAGACATTAATTCATATAGAAAAGAAAGAATCAAAACTTCACACCACTCTATTATAGTTCCCTCAAATAAGGATTCAATAGAATTAACCTTCAGAGTACCAAGAGTCTTGAGAGAATAAAAATCTCTTCAACTTATTTAAGACACTTTACTACCTCAAGAGAACCTTGTTCACTTTTTAAGAATGTGTATAAAAATATAGGAATTAAAGTATGGGGTTAAAAGGTTATAAGTTCTCTGTCTATACCACTTTGTATGTATTCTAGTTAGAGTTAGCAATGTTAGACACCAACTCTGGAAAACCTGAAGAACTGCCCTGAGGACTAGACCGTTAGGGCAATATTATATTTTTCTTGAATGGATTTCTAGTATAAATTTATAAACATAACAAAACATATGAATATCAACTTAGTAATAATATAAAAAAACAAACAAGTCAACAACATTGAAACAAGCCACAAACATCTTTTTCAAATATTAATTGATTTCAAAACACACCATATTTCCCCATTTATAAAACATTACTCTTTCCTTTTAAAATGATAAATCTTGATATAAATCCATAAATGTTTCAAAAAATCCATTTAATAGTACATGTAAATTATCCCATGGTTTCACAAATTATTAACCTATTTTTTTAATTATCTAAACTGTTTCTATTTAAATATATTCCAAAAAAAATTATTCTTATGAAATTATTTTACCATATCACATATGAGTCTTTGATAAATATTTTTCCAAAAAAAACATTTCATAAAAATCACTTTTTGGTAATTGAAAAAAAAATCTCAAATAACTTAACAAAACTTGTTTTAAGACACAATTTATTTTTCCCAAGGGATTTAAAATAATTAACAAGGGATTAGATATGAAAAAACCATATAAGAGCATGAAACAACCTACATTCATAACCCACATAACCAACCTAAATAAGTAAAGTCAAGTGTAAGAAAATGGATAAGGTTTAAAGTTTAGAACCAACTTAGAACTATAAAATGATTGGTTGTATGGGATGGTAAACCACACACTAACCTCATAACTATTCATGGGTGGATTTCCAGATTAGTCACATTGATTCCTCACAGTTTACCTGAGCATGAAAACATAGTGCGACTATGGTCATCCTTCTATTATGGTTACAAAACTCATAATAGATTACCCAAATCAAAGATAGTATCATTGGGAATATAAATATCATTTATCATCAGGAAAACAATAACTCAAAAGAAATACCCAATTCCCAACATCCCTGGTAACTCACATCTCATCCTGAGGATGTGGTGATCAAGCACACACTCACGAACAAACTCCTGAGTCCTGACACATTCTTATTCTTATTTCTACTATGAATCATCCCAAATTAAATAATTATTTAAAATTCAATAATTATCTTTAATTAAAGAACACATTTGATACCATTTGTGATCAACCAACCCAAAATACCATTAAAACCAGTACCTAAGCCTACTCACCACTAACCTAAA
This sequence comes from Viscum album, assembly GCA_963277665.1. NCBI lineage: Eukaryota > Viridiplantae > Streptophyta > Magnoliopsida > Santalales > Viscaceae > Viscum > Viscum album. Next base: position 355,118,551 of record OY728151.1, on the reverse strand, counting down.
GAGAATTCCCGATATTCATGGGCTAATGAAAATAACCTGGGAATCAATAGAACACCATTGGGAATAATTTCCCCCACAAAAGATTACAATAATAGAGTAAAATGTGGAAACATGATCATATATATAAATCAATACATACATATTAAAGTACAAAGAGATAGTAAGAAAATTGAAAGTGGAACATAACAATAAAAACCCATCTTATTGTAGTCCCTGACCACCCACTATGTCCCAAGTCACACACCATTGGTCACCCAAGAATAAAACCACAAAGGAAAATGAGAGCATGAACACCTTATATAAGACCATAAAGGGATGCAAACACTAAAAAGTGAAAGTAGGGTATGAGCTAAAGATCCCAGTAGTATTCTACCAAATATTGTATGAAGTTATTTAATAAGGTATTAAAATATGATAAAAGTAGAGTAAAAATAATATATTAAGAGGATTATTTTAAAAAATATATTTTTTAACATTTAAAAACCATTTATCAAACTAAACTTGTAAAACATTTCATTTCACAATTTAAAAACTAAACATTTTCTTGAAAATATTTGAAAACCATTTCAGAAAATGAAGTCATATAATAAAGAAAATATAATAATATGAACCTGATATGGAAAGATGAACAAGATTCAATACAAATATTCAAGTTTTACTATAACAATAAATGAATCAATCAAGGAAACTCTGACACTAAATAGTGATAACGAACATTTTCATGTAACAAGATGAAGTATATGGATGTAATGGGAACAACCTAGGTATGATATTGAGTCCACAAAAGAATATATAATCAAATTATAACATCACTAATTTTCAGGATTAAATCTTGTCTCATGGGTCTCAATAAAATGAGTTACATGCACACCCACTTTCCTGGCCACATGTCCATAGCCCAAACCTTTCATATTCTCTATGGATCCACTAAAAGGTTCTTATTTTGCTAGTGAAACATATATCTATGTTTTCTGATCTAACTATCAATGTTCACATAACTAGTCAAAATATTTGAGTGTTATAATCAAATTATGAGGATCACTTTAAAAACCCAGGTACTTATAAAATAATTTGTTTTCATTCTTGAATTAAATAGTTAAATTCATTATAAATGTATAATGAAATAAGTGGTATTTATCGAAATTAAGGAATCTATACTAATAGAATAATAACCTCACCTATGAAATTATAAATAAAATTTATGTATCTTATAAGTGAAAATATTATATATTTATATCATGGAATAAGTAAATAATTTTTTTAAACATGACAAATTAAGTGTTGGAATTGTTATGACACATTAATTTTTATTTATAATTTTATAATTAATATAATTATTTAAAAGAAAATTTATCATCATAAAATAGATTAATAAATTAATATTTTGTTTTATTTTTATTATAATATAATTTTATGAGACCTTAATTAAATTTTTAAAGTGTTATAAAATTAGTTATAATTTTAAAATTGGTATTTTTCAAGTAATTGATGAATTTAATTACAAATTAAATTTCTCATATCTATAAAATTATTTTCAAAAAAATGGAGGTCATTTTTCAAATTATACATGTCAAAATATGGTTTGGGTGAATTTTTGGGATTTTATTAAAATACTTGATTTATTGTGAATAGTAAAATACGGTAATTTATGGTATATATTCATTATAAGTTAAATACACTATTCATTGAGTCATTGCTAATTTAATAACCATAATCATGAAATCCCATTAATTATTTTAATATATTTAGTGATAATTCTCAAACTATTCATAGTCTTGATCCAAAATAATATACTAATGAATATAATAATGAGAAAACACCCCTCTTCTCTACTATAAATACCACCCCTCACCATCTCTTATCCTCACACCTCAAAGCATTATAGATTGTTTAATTTATAACCAATTACATTACCAAGAATCTTTTACACGTCCAAGACCTTCTAGTCTCACAAAAATACCAATATTAATTTACTTAAGGAGGTTCTCAAGGAGAAAAATTCAAGAGGTTAAATCCTCTTTCATTTTCTTTTATTTTCTTTTCAATTTCTATTCTTTTATTATTCTCTCCTAAAATCCCCTATAAAAAGTGAAATGATAACTCTAGTATCTTATATATACTATAATTTTACTGTGTTAATATAGTGTACATCATCAAACCTCTCATATTCTCCTCTTATTCTAAAAAAACTGTAAACATTGTCCGTGATGTGTCGATTTACCATCATCACATACAACGTGTTTTTATTTTCTTTTACCGCCTTCAAGTATGGTCATAAAACAATTATTATGCTTAAATAAGATCTTAATATACATATTCTAAGTTATATAATGTTCTGGAACTAATATATAAACATTATATTATATAAAATGATATGAGTTTGTAATGGTTTTAAAAACCGTGAAAATAAATTAAATCATTTTCATTAACGTTTTATCTAATGAATCATACTCATATAAAAATGATATATGGTTTAATTTAAAATTATAGAAACATATTAACACCATTAAATTCCACTTATGAAGTTTTTCTTCTATTTTACAAGAAAAATTCATAATGAATTAACCATATAAAACATGAAAAATGCACCTGAAACAATGAAAATAACAAAATATTATTGATAAATGGGTATAGAGATGTTATAAAATGATCATATAAGGTATTATAAATATTAATATAGTTAATTAATATATTAATAACACTATTTTAACCATTATAAATAATTCTTTAACATGTTTTAATTAAGAAAAACCTGAGGTAATGAACTTTTCTTTAAAAATATTCTTTTAAAGTTCTATTTTTACCAAATTTAAAAGAAACATTTTTATGATTGAATTATTCTTTTTTATGATTATTTTTTGATTCTTGGGAATTATTTATATTGAATTTTGGTACCTATATCTCCCTCCAACACATTTAATATTTTTATATTAGAGTTCAACTGTATAGTTACTCCAAGTGTAACTGCGATGATTACACCATATGGTAGCCATAAGGGATACATTGTATATTAGCCATGAGGGTTATACTCTAAGGTATCTATTAGGGTTAAAAATAATATGGTATTTATCAGGTTTAAAATATTAATTATTTAATTCCCTAAGTTACCATAATGGTTTTATTTATGGTTTCTATGTTTTATGTAAATCACTTGTTTTCAAAAAGTAAGTATATGATACTTTATGGGTGAGAAGTACATATTTATGAAAACAATTTCATATGTTTATAAGTATTCATTAAATAATGGGGTTTCCCTTATTTTTATGTCCCTTACTAATAATTTTGTCCTCATCCCAAGTTTTAATTTTTTTTTCACGCGATTTAAGGATGGGAAAGAGAAAAGAAGAAGCCAAGATGAATGTTGTAAAGATTTTTCATGTTTTATTAAAAAAAATTGTATTATAGAAGAAATGTATATTATTTTAGTATTACCCACTTTGTATTATTGTGGTTTTAAATGTATAATTTATGTCATAATTATTTAAAAATCTAAATCAAAAATATCTTTGGGAATCTAATAAAGTTAATTCTAGTTCATTTAACTAGATTATGTAATGTTTAAGGTCGAGTCCTTATAGTTGGTATTAGAGAAACGTTTAGATAAATTTAGCTTTTAGGATGATGTTAATAGAATACCATAAATTATTTTTACTCCATGTTTAATTTGAAATGATATATAATTTAAATATTACCATATTGCTTCATCTAAGATATTTCTATTTAGAATGGTTTTCCATAGAAGAAACAAGGAATCATAAGTAGGAAGGCACCGAGAGGCTGATATCTTTCTGAATCCACAACCAGTAATATTGGGGATTAGAATTGATTATTTTGTTATATTGATGTCTCAGTTAATGTATCCTATATATGGTGGTGGCATTAATGTAATAGAAAAACTAGATCTATCACAAAGGAACATAACAATAGTGGAATATTTTATAAGGCAACACCCTCCTGCTTTCAGTGGATCTTCTGACCCAATAGTGGCTAAAGGGTATATTAAATACCTTGAGAAGATATTTGATTTCATGGTGTGTTCAAATAATTAAAATTTTAGTCTTTATATTTTTCATTTTAAATGTGAAGTTGACCAGTGGTGGTCAATGGTCAAGAATATCAGAGATAACAAGGATATTGATGCCTTAGAATGGGATGACTTTAAGAATATTTTCCTTGAAAAATATTAACCTAAGGTGGTTCAATATAGGATATAAAATAAATTACATTAATTAAAACAAAACTAGGAAGATTCAGTGATAATGTATGATAAAAATTCATTTTTTTGGAAAGGTACACTCCAAATCTTATTTGGTATCTTGATATCAAAATCAATCATTTTTACTCTAGATTAAAGCCAAGATATCGAAGAGATTTGGTCTCCTATAATTTCAAAAGTTATTAGAAACTTGTTCGATGTGCTGAGATGGTAGATATGGAGTTTTTTAATGATCATTTATATATTGAAAACAAGTATAGGAAAAGTTCTAGATATAAAGGAATTGGTAATAGTCAATCAAACAAATTTGAAGGTAAGAATTTCTAGTTTCTAGTTTATGGAAGCTGTGGTAAAAATCACCCTGGGTAATTTCATAAAAAATATGAGAAGTGTTTTTGATGTGTTAATTTTATAAATATGGCCTAATATTGTAATGAAAATGATATTAAGATTAATTCTGAAAAGAAATCTTTAAAGGTTTTTAAATGTGGTGATATGGGGCATTATGAAAATATATGTCCATTGAAATATCTGAATGATTGAAATTTGGTATATTATAAGTAGAAAGGATTGGTAAAATCCTTTACAACTATGTTTGTAGATGTGGGAGCATCCAATGAAGTGGTATCTGGTACATTGTTTGTTTACTCATATTTTTCTAATGTTTTGTTTGATACGGTGTAAAAACATTACTTTATTTGTTAAGGATTTTATGGTAAATTGGAAATTTTATATCAATAAATGATATCATAAAATGTAGTAAAAACACCAGGGGAAATATTAAGGTAAAAAGGGAATTATAATAATCTTCTTCTTATTGTCTATGAAAATAAATTACCTACAAACCTTGTTTTTACTTCCATAGAGTTTGATGTTATTCTGGGTATAGAGTGGCTTTCTTTTTATCATGCTAAGATTTTTTATAGAGTTAAAGAATTTTTTTTAAGAAATAGTTTCAGTTTGTATACAATAATGAACTCATACCATTGATAATATATTAGGAAGATGAGAATCTTCTTAAAGACAGAAATGAAAGTTATCTTATACATATTGTCAAAAATAATGGAACTGCTTAGATAAATGATGTGCTAGGGGTAAATGAATAATTGTATGTTTTTTATGATGAGTTTCCCAGTGTTATACATGATCAAGAAGTTAAATTTTCTATTAACTTAATTCCTAATTCTAAGCCAATTTCTAAACCCCCTTATCGAATGGCTCAAGTGGAACTTATTAAATTCAAAAATCAGTTACATGAGTTTCTTGATAAAGGTTTAATTTTTCTTAAAACTTCACCATGGGGTGATTTTATTTTGTTCGTTAAAAAGAAACACGGTTCCATTAGACTTTTCATTTATTATAGATCTTTGAATAAAATTATTATTATGAATAAGTATTCATGGCCTCATATCAATAATTTTTTTTATCAGCTCCACGGAGCTCAATATTTTTCAAAGATTAGAGATCCAGGTACCATTATATAAAGAAAAAGTAGGATGAAATTCTAAAAATAGTGTTCCAAAATACATATAGGAATTATGAGTTTATTTTTATGCCCTTTGGTTTGTAAAAGACTCATATTTTATTTATGGATCTTATTAATAGAATCTTCTATGAATATTTGGATAAGTTTTTTGTTTTTTTTATAAATGATATTTTTTGTGTTTTTAAAAAGTTATTAATATCATGAAAAACATCTAAGGATTGTCCTCAAAACCCTTAAAGAAAATAATTTATATGGGAAATTTTGAAAATTTTATTTTTGGTTGTAATATATTTCTTTTCTTAGGCACATTGTAAATAAGAATGGAATAACAATTAATCCATCCAAAAAAAGTGGTTTATGAATGTCAAAAACCTAAAAATATTACTAAGATTTTTAGTTTTCTTGGATTAGCAGGCTATTATCTATGGTTTTTTAAAAAAAATTCATGGTTATCTAGCCTTCTAACCATGATAATAAGAAAAGGGGTTAAATTTATTTGGACATAATATTGTGATGTTTTTTTGAAATTAAAAGAATATTGGTGAATTATCTAGTTTTTCACCTACCTTCCAAAAAATGGAGAATTTTTCATCTATAGTGATGCTTCTTTGGAAGGACTTGGTTGTGTTTCGATTCATAATGATCAAGTAATTTCTTTTGCTTCAATACATATGAAACCTCATGTGTTAAATTATCCCACACATGTTCTAGAATTAGTAGTTGGGGTTTTTTCTTTAAAAATTTGGAGACAACATTTATATGGATCCAAATATAAAATATATATTGACCATAAAAGTTTTAAGTATATATTTACTCAGAATTAATTGAAGATGAGGTAGAAAAGGTGACTGGAATTGATAAAATATTATGATTTCACAATAAATTATCGTCTAAGAAAAGTGAAAAAAGTATAAGATGCTTTTAGTTGAAAACCTAATGCTACATTAGCCATTTTATTTTTAGAACATGGACCCTTGGTTAATGATTTGATGAATTTTTTCATAGAAGTTGTTGGTGCATGAAATTCCTCTATTTTTTTTAGGTGTTAGTATAGTTTTCTTCCTCATAAATAATTAAGAAAGCGCAGAAGGAAGACCGTGAGTTACAGAAAAAAGTATAATTGGTTAAAAAGGTTAGGATTTAAGACTTTAATGTTGATAAATATTGTGTTTTGATAGTTGGTAAGAGATTATGTGTGCCTTGTGATTCCCAACTGAATAAATAATTGTTTAGTGAAGCTCATAGTTATCCATTTTTAGTTTATCTTGGTAACACTAATATGTACAGAGACCTTCGATAGTATTACTGGTGGGACAGAATAAAAAGTGATACTGCTGATTTTATAATGAAATGTTTGACTTGTCAATAGGTCAAAGTAGAGTGCTAACTACCAAAGGGGGTGCTTCATCCTTTTTCAGTGCCATAATGAAAATGGGAAAATATATCCACAGAATTTTTGATGGGATTACCAAATAATTTTTGAGGTAACAATGTGATAAGGGTTATTATTGACTAGCTAACAAAATATTCACATTTTCTTTCTATTTGAGATACTATTTATCTAGATCGGCTTTCTCAACTATACCTCAAAGATATTTTCAGTTTGTATGTATTTACTCTACCCATTGTATATGAATATGATCTCAAGTTCACTTATAACTTTTGGAAATGACTTTAGAAGTCATTGGGAACGAGATTAAATTTCAGTACATCCTTTAATACTCAATATAATGGATAGACCGATCGAACAATTCATACATTGGAAGAAATGTTACATGGTTGTTCAATAGATTTCTAGGGAAGTTGGGATCAACATATTTCTTTAGTTGAGTTTTCTTATAATAACCGTTTTCATTCTATTATACATATGGCACCTTTTGATGCATTATATGGAAAGGGGTATCGAACTCGATCATTTTTGAATGAATTTAGGGAAAGAAAGTTTATGGTACTAGAATTAGTAGAGGAAGTGGATGAGAAAGTGAAGATGGTCCAACAACATATGAGGAAAGCTCTGAGCATAAAGAAAAGTTATATAGATAATAGGATGGAAGAATTTTCTTTCGAGGTAGGTGATCATGTTTTCTATAAAATTAATCCTTGGAAAAGTTTTACGCATTTTGGTAAGAAAGGAAATCTAAGTCCACAGTTCATTGGACCTTATGAAATCTTAGAGAAAGTTAGACCAGTTTTATACTGAGTAGCTTTGCCTCCATATTTTTCTCAGGTACACAATGTTTTTCATGTTTCGATGTTACGAATGTATGTTCCATATTCATCTCATTTTTTGAGCCCAAAATTAGTTCATCTGGAAGAGAACCTTTCTTATAAGGAAAATCATGTTCATATTCTTGATCGTAGAGACCACGTATTTGAAATAAGGTAATTCACCATGTTAAGGTTTTTTGGAGAAACTACATGGTTGAAGAAGAAACATGGGAATATAAAAATACTATGTGGGAAATATATCCTCACTTGTTTAATAAGTAAATAAAAATTGCAAGACTGAAATTCCCAGAAGGTGGGGAGAATGTAACAACCTAGGTACTTAAAAAATAATTTGTTCTCATTCTGGAATTAAATAGTTAAATTCATTATAAATGTATAATGAAATAAGTGGTATTTATCGAAATTGATGAATCTATACTAATAGAATAGTTACCTCACTTATAAAAGTATAAATAAAATTTATGTATCTTATAAATAAAAATATGATATATTTATATCATGGAATAAGTAAATAAATGTTTTGAAAATGATAAATTAAGTATTGGTATTTTTGTGACACATTAATTTTTATTTACAATTTTATAATTAATATAATGATTTAAAAGAAAATTTATCTTCATAAAATATATTAATCAATTAATATTTTTTTGTCTTATGATTATAAGATAATTTTATGATGAATTAATTAATTTTAAAAAGTGTTATAAAATCAGTTATAATTTTAAAATTGGTATTTTTCATGTAAATGATGAATTTAATAAAAAATTAAATTTATCAAATCTAGAAAATTATTTTCCTAAAATGGAGTTAATTTTTTAATTCTACACATCAAAAAAAGGTTAGGGTGAATTTTTGGTATTTTTCTAAAATACTTGAATTTTTGTGAATAGTAAAATATGGAAATTTATGGTATATATACATTATAAGTTAAATAAAATATTCCTTGAGTCATTGATGATGTAATCACTTTAATCCTAAAATACACTTCATTATTTTAATAAATCTAGTGATAATGATAAAACTATTCATATTCTTGAGAAAAAATAATAAACCAATGAATATATTAATGAGGAAATACCCCTCTCCACTACTATAAATACCACCTCTCACCACCTATTCTCCTCACAACTCAAAGACTTGTATCTTGTTTAATTTATAATAAATTATCTTCCAAAGCCTTTTCCCCACATCCAATACCTAATGGTCTCACTAAAAGACCAAAACCAAATGCCTTAAGGATATTCCTAAGGAGGAGAATTCAAAAGGTAAATTTCTCTTTCTTTTTCTTATATTTTATTTTCAATTTCTTTTATTTTATTATTATATCCATAAATCCCCTATCCAAAGTGAAATGATAACTCTAGTAGCTTATATATATTTTATTTTTGTTGTGTTAATGAAATATCAATCATCAAACCCCTCCTTTTCTCCTCTTATTCTAAAAAAATGAAAACATTTTCCATGATGTGTCGATTTACCGTCATAATGGGCAATGTGTTTTTATTTTCTTTTACCACGTTCATGTCTGGCCATGAAACCATTATTATGGTTAAATCATCTTGTATTATACATATTATAAGTTATATTGTGTTCTGGAACCAATATATAAACATGATATTAAATAAAATGATATGAAATTGTGATGGTCGTAAAAATTATCAAAATAAATTAAATCATTTTCATTAACATTTTATCTAATGAATCTTCCTCATATAAAAAAACAAAATGATATATTGTAACACCTCAAACCCAGTTTCACAGAGCGAGTGCTAAAATATGTTGTATAATTCATTTTTATAAAATAAACTGAATAATTACACAACACATTATGCAATAAAGGATCCTTACCGGTCTAGGTTTTAGTGAATTACCTATAATCATTATATATTATCAAAACTATACAAAACAATGTTTATTGTCCTACCTCTATATAGAAAAATACAATATATCTATTAAACCTATAAAAATAAATTTAAAACATAGGGTGTGCATTTAAAATGCCTATTAAGGGGTTTTAAAGACAATCAATAAATTCTTCTAAAACATTTCTTTAAAATGAAAATACATAATTTAAATAATTTTCTTTAAAAGAAAATAAACTTTCTTAGAACATGTCATCATCATTTTTTGAGAGTTACTAAAATCATTTTTTAAGAGAATCCCATGCTCAATAACTTCTATACTTATTTAAAAGTTACTAATATAATTCATAATAAAATATGTACACAATTGAATAAAATGCATGGAATGCCACTTATAAGTTAGATAATGGCCATATTTAATAATGAAAGACATACCATGTTCGAAAATAAAAATTTTCACATCAAATAATACTTGTTTATAATTTTTACATAAAACAATATCAATTATCTTTTAACACATAAATGTAAACCATGAAATAAAAAATAAATTTCTAAACATTGTTTATTGATTGGAAACTAAGTATTAATACCTCATTATAAATGTACTGTTATACATATATATATATATACATAAATATAAATAATTATACCATATACATTTAAAAATATAAAACTGATTAATTAAATCCATATAAATGTTCATAAGACATTGATTCTTAACCATTGATATTCTACAAGTCGAATAGTTTCACGGAAGATCAAATACTAAACTCATAATGAGGGAATGCATAATGTCACACATCATAAATACACTGTCAAGGCCTTATAAAAAGACCATACATAACTATACCATCAAGGCCTTGTTCTAAGACACTAGTTTGTCTCATGAGACCTACCGATGCATTGAGGGGCTATATAGGGCCCCACCCATCACATAATAATTCCAATGCATTAGTCATATGAATGGGGTTAAACATAAATATCATATACATATGCAATATAAATAACTTTTCCCAATATGTAAACATAATCACTAACCATTCTATGTAATGAATTTAATAGTATCAAAACAGAACATCAAACTACTCATAAACCGTTCAATAAAAGATTAATCCCTTACTTGAAATAACTATCTTTATTTGTAAATCATAAATAAAGTGGTTAATGAAATAAATTCACACTAAAAAAATGCATGTTATGTTAATTATAATTTAGATGATGGCCATATCTAGTTTATTAAGGACATGTATGGATGAGCTGTAACACTTTTGCACATGAAGTCATAACTTTTTTAGACTTTTCACATAAAATGATAACTATTATCATTTAAATATTATGGTTACACATAAATATAAACCATAAAATAATATAAGGTGAATAAATTCTAACTTGTAAATAAAATATTAACCCATTTTAGTAAATAAATTGATACACATATACATATATACATGAAATTATATCTAAAATATCAAAATAATAAATCTCTTTAAATTTTTAAGGCACACAATAACAAAACAAGGTTTTTTTATTGTTTTACATTCTAGTTTAGAAATTATAATCACATAAGAAAACTAAAATTTTAGTTGAAAACATTATTTTCAAGGTTTAACATATATACATATGTATACATAAATCACACACATATATATATTTACATATTAATAGAATAGAAATCATTTGATAAAACTTAAACCCTTAAGTTTTTAGTTCTAAAAAATTCATAAAATATATAGAAACAATTTCATAAACATACATAAGTACAAATAAGTATGTATATATATATAAACCATTGTAAAATAAAAGTAAATCAATTAAAAGAAAATAAACCCTTGAATTCATAAGAAAGAATCCTTTAAAACTTAAATTTCAAACAACACTTTTTCATCAAAAATACATAGAACAAAAATAGGATTGGTATATATATATATATATATATATTTGTATATAAACTTATATATATATATATATTTCTTGTATCATAAAAATAAATTTAATCCCTTAAAACCCATATATTTTGGAAATAAAATTTCAAAACAAGAACCCTTTTCATATATATACTGAAAATTGATTATATATATATAACCCTTTATAAAACAACATTAATTTTATGGAATAAAATGAACCGTTACATACCGTAGTCTTGATAAATAAAAGATTTAAATAAAAAACTCTTTTCTTGAAAATAGATAATCATATAAGTATCTATATACACATATATATACACACATATATATATTTATATCTTCATAAAAATAAAATATCTTAAAAAAAATATAAACCCATACATTGGTTTGGATCAAAAGAGGGGTTGTGGGATTCAAAATTTCCGAGCAGAAAGAAACTATGGCTTTGAGAGAAAGAGGGTCGAGTGTTTAATAGTACGTGTAGAGGAGTTTAAATAAAATTTGATTAATTTAATGAAATAATCTTACTTGACAAATTGGGCATGGGTTTGGACCCATTTGGGTAATTTTAATGAATTAAATAAAAATAAAGGTTTGAAATAATTTAAAATCGAAGACATATATATATTACAATCAAAGCCTATTAAATAAGAAGATAATTATATAAGGTTTTATTTTAAAATCTTCAGTGTAATTTTTGGGATAAGAGGAACTGAGATGGGAAACTGATTACGACTTCAATCAAAGAGAATAAAATGTGCATCATGGGTTGAAGCTATAGGTTCGTATGGTTAAAGAAAAATATTGTAGAAAGAACAAACCCAGCGGTTGACCCGTGTGTCGTGAGTAGGTGTGGCATATAGTGGTTATGGTGCGACTCAACAAGGAATAAGGAAAATTGGATGGTCAGTTAAGATCATCCAAGCTCGATTGTAGGGATAAGATTAATCCCATTGGCTACCTACTATGAGGCACAAAAGGGGTTTAGTGAGAGAGAAATAGAGGGGAAATAGAAGATGATATGGATTATCTTGGATCAATCCAAGGGATGAAAAGAAACCCTAATATTTTGAGATGGGGTTTGATCGAGATTAGAAGGGGATGACCAGAATGTGGCTGCAAGAAATCAACGGCTTGAAAAAAAATAAAACTATTCCAGTTTCTAGGATAAAACCTATCACGTTTAAGAGGAGGTCGATTGGGATAAAGGGAGGCGGCTGACCGAGTTCTCACATGGTAGGAATAGGCAGATGGATTTGATCTGCATTAGAAAAATGCATCCCACATCGACACTAAATGGTTTCAGGGACTAATTTATAAGGCTGAGCATGGCAGTGTTGCTCTGAAATCACTAGAACAAACATCGGGATCATTATCCATGGGATATCGCTTGGACTTTGGCCCAACCTATACATGGATAGCTTCTCAAGCCTTATACATAGGTCCAAAAATCTTCTATTCTATACATGGTCTGGCCTGCTACTACTCGATTGGGCTTGTGGATGGTTGTGCCACCACTAGACCTTGAGGGCATGGCCTTTAAAGGCTTCTCTCAGCTATGGTGATACTTAGCCAATTTTTTTGGTAAAAATTTTATTAAACATGATAAAAAATTTATTATATATAAATAGAACAAAAAATATATACTTGTATGTATATATTTAACACTTCAACATTAATTTTCCATTCTTATTTAAAAATATAAAATCATGCTTATTATTTTCTAAGGTTATATTATTCAATTTATAATTATAACATTACATGAAGTTAATTTTATTATTTATAAATTTAAATTCATTTTAAAATTTTAAAACAACCAATGGTTAAAATCACCAACAGTCACTAAAATTAATTCCAACGGCTACATTTTTTACAACAGTTTCAAAAATAAAACATGTAGAAATACCCATGTCTACAGGTATTAAAGGACCCAAAAATCATTAGTGTTCTTATCCTAATTAAAAAATGGTTTTATACATTCCACTTATTCTTAGTATTTCCATTATTATTATTTCCATTACTTTTCTTATCATGGTAGATCCAAGGGATGAATTCTATATAATCAGTTTTATTATGTTAATGGGGGATCTTGATGTGGTGTTACTTGGGCTTTCAATGAGTTTCTTAGAGTAATTGAGTTATTTAGTCTTGTAATAATGTAATATATCAGTGTTTTATTAAAGAAAATGTTTCTCATTTTCTTTAGTGCATTTGAATTTAATAACACTAATTTGTATAAAAGAAAGAATAAATAATAATAGCCAAAAATATTAATATTACAATTATATTCTGAGTTCAGGGCGTCACATTCTCCCCCCCAAGAATTATGCCCTCACAATTCGATTGTACTCACACATTCCCACTAGTATAGACCTTCTGAAATCATCCTTGATGTCCCTATATAAAAATCTTAATTATTATTAATTAAAAAAATTAATGTAAAATAATTAATTTATACCTTCACCAGGTCCACCACCATGAACAACTCCTTGATGTCCTTCCAGTGAAATTGATTCCCAAGGTAGTTTTAAGTTCTTAAATTTCTTTATTTCAAATACATCTTGAGCATCTAGGATCAAACTCATGCATATAACAATTGGTTCTCCAGATAGAGGCAAGGAAGGTGTAATGCTATGAGATATTAGAATGGACTCTGTTTCTATTGAACAGTTGGACTACCTTATCCTCTAAAAGTCTGATATCATAAAGTATCCCATACATGATAAAGTTCAAGACTTAAAGTAGATACGCTTTATATAGGTCACCCTCCTCTGTAGCTTCTCAGAAATTCCCTAAGGCAAGATAATTTTTGAATAGAGTCAATCATTTTAAGAGACCTTAAGAGTATTTTCCTTTACATGTATAGAATAAAATTTGTGAATACACTATAATGAAATAGACATAGCCTAATACTTGGAAGAATCAAGGGATATTTGAGGTGTTTTATATCCATTAAAGGTGTTTATAGGATAAACATGGGTTTAAGAAAGGCTCAAACACATCTAGACATGATTTAACAATTATAGTTTCAAGTAACATGGTAGGAAGAGAGAAAATATTAGTTGGTGATCTCTCGTATTCCATCTCAAAATTTATGAAAATAATTTTACTCAATAAATCATACATAAATTATTAGTTTTGTTCTAATTTTCCAAAATTAATAAGTCTGTTCCTCTGATACCAATTGTAATTCCTGACCCCAGTTTCCTAGAGTTGATGCTAAAATATGCTATGTAATTTTTTTATAAAAGAAAATGTATAATTACACAACACATTACACAAAATAGGATCCTTTCTGGTATAGGTTTTGTAGAATTATATACAACCATTACATATTTTCAAAAAATATATAAAAAAATATTCAATGTGATGCATCCACATAGAAAAACACATCATTATTAAATATACTAAACTTGTAAAAATGAATTTAAAACATAGGGTGAGCATTTAAAATTCCCAGTAAGGGGTTTTAAAAAAAATAAATAAATTCTTTTACAACATTTCTTTAAAATGAAAATATATACTTTAAATCATTTTTTTTAAAATAATCTTTCCCATAACATGTCGTCATTATTTTTTGTGAGTTACTAAAACCAATTCTTAGGAGAATCCCATGATCAAAAATTACTATACTTATTTAAAATTTATTAATATAATGCATAATAAAATATGTTCACAATTTAATGAAATGCATGGAATGCCACTTATAAGTTAGATAATGGCCATATTTAATTATGCATGACATAAAAAAGGTGTGGATATAAATTTTCACATGAAATAATACTTTTTTTATAATTTTCACATAAAACAATATCAATTATCATTTAACACATAAATATAAACCATGAAATGAAAAATAAATTTATAACCTTTGTTAATTGATTGGAAACTAAATATTAATCCCTCCTTATAAATGTATTGTTATATATATATATATATAATTACACCATGTACATTTGAAAATATAAAACTGATTAATTAAATCCATATAAATGTTCATAAGAGAATGATTCTTAACCATGGATATTATACTAGTCGAATAGTCACATGGAAGATCAAATACTAAACTCTTAATGAGGGAATGCATAATGCTGGACATTATAACTACACTGTCAAGGCCTCATGCCAAGACTATACATAAACATATTTTCAAGGCCTTGTGCCAAGACACTAGTCACTCTCATGAGACCTACCGATGCATCAAGGGTCTATAGTGGGCTCCACCCATCACATAATAAGTCCAATACATTCCTTATATGAATGAGGTTAAACATAAACATCATATATATATGCAATGAAAATAACTTTCCCAAATCTATAAACATAATCATTATACATTCTGAGTAATGAATTGAATGGTATCAAAATAACATATCAAACTAATCATAAACTGTTCAATAAAAGATTAATCCCATACTTGAAATAATTGCCTTTATTTTTAAATCATAAATAAAGTGTTTAATAAAATAAATGCACACTAAATAAATTCATGGTATGTTAGTTATAATTTATACAATGGTCATATATAGTTTATAAATGACATGTATGGATGAGCAGAAACACTTTTTTCACATGAAATGATAGATTGTTTAGACTTGTCAAATAAAATGATAACTATTATCATTTAACTGTGGTATTTACTATTCGGTACTATAGCATCTGGAACTATTCACCCAATTTGGGCCTTCGGGCCACCGGTTTGGGCCTCCGGGTCTCCAGGGCCTTCGGGTCATCAAAGGCCTTTGGGCCACAGGGCCTTCAAGTCACGTAGACCATGGAGTAACCCAATTCACATAAAACATGACCCAGAAGAGGATCAGAGTATAGGAGTAGCATCCATCGGATGCAGAGCTAACCGGATTGGAAGAATGAGAGGTTATGGAAGCCGCCATCGGGACCAGGCACCGTTCAACTTTGTACGGGGCAATGAAAGCCGATCAGTAATACAAGGTGGGAAGCTAGGTGATCAATGAAGTAGAAATCTAGGGAGGGGCATTTCAAGTGGGCTGGGCCTATGGGTCATGTATTGTGGGTTTGTTGGACCTTGTGCCTTGGGCATATGGGTCATGTACGGGTTCCCCCTTCAACCCTTAAAAGGGGTATTATCCATAATAATATAAAAAAGAAGGCCTTCAGGCCATTTGAGCAGTATGTATATATATAAACCTTTCTAAAATGAAAATAAATCAATTAAAAGAAAATAAACCCTTGAATTCATAAGAAATAATCCTTTAAAACTTAAATTTAAAACAACACTTTTTCATCAAAAATTCATAGAAAAATAAAGGTATAGGTATGTATATATATTTTTATACACTTACATATATATACATGTTTTGTATTATTAAAATAAATTTAATCCCTTACGAACCATAGGTTTTATAAATAAAATTTCAAAACAAAAACACTTTTCATATATATACTAAAAGTTTATTAGATATATATATATATCTATGTGTGTGTGTGTACATATTTTTACACCTAGATATATATATATATAACCCTTTCTAAAATAACATTAATTTGATGGAATAAAATGAACCCGTACATATCGTAGGATTGAGAAATAAAATATTTTAACAAAAAATATTTCCTTGAAAATAGATAATCATATAATTATATTTACACACACACACATAGATATATAGATATATATATATATATATATTTATTTATTTATCTTTTTAAAACGAAAATATATTGAAAAAAATAAACCCTTACTTTGGTTTGGATCAAAAGAGGGGTTGTTTGTTTCTAAATTTTCAAGTGGAAAGAAACTAAGGCTTTGAGAGGAAGAGGGTCAGGTGATTCATAGTGGGTGTAGGGGTGTTTAAATAAAATTTTTTTTCTTTAAATAAAACACCCTCCTTGAAAAATTAGTTGTGGGTTTGGACCCATTTGGACAATTTTCATGAATTAAATAAAAATAAAGGTTTCAAATAATGTAATATCTAAGACATATATATATATATTATAATAAAATCTTGTTAAAGAAGTCAGAAATTAGATAAGGTTTCGGTTTAAAATCATCAGTTTCATTTTTGGGATAAGAGGAAGTATGATGGGTGACTGATTGGGACTTAAATGAAGGAGAAGGAAAGGTGCATCATGGTTTGAAGCTATGAGTTCATATGGTTGAATACAAATAGTGGATGAAGAAGAAACTCAGTGGTCGAACTGTGTGTCATGAGTAGGTGCGGCATGGACTAGTTATGGCATGACTCAATAAGGAAGAAGGGAAATTCGATGGATGGATGGGATCACCTAAGCTTGATCATGGGATTGGGATTAATCCCATTGTCTACCTACTGTGCGGTGAAAAAGGGGTTCAGTGAGGGAGAAATGGGGGAAAACAGTGGATGGTTGGGATTATCTTGGATCGATATAAGGTCTAAGAAGGAACTTTAATATTTTGAGAGGGGGTCAGATCGATATTAGAAGGGGATGGTTTGGATGTGGTCGTGGGAAATCAACAGCTATGAGAAAAAATAAAATTGATCCAATGTCTAAGATAAAACCTAGAATATTTAAGAGGAGTTCAATCAGGATAAAGGGGGGCATATGGTCGAGATCTCATGCAGTAGGAACGGGTAGCCGAATTTGATCCGAATTAAAAAAATGTGTCCCACATCAAAACTAAATGGTTTCAGGGACCAATTTATAAGGATGAGCATGGTAGTGTTGCTCCAAAAATCACTAGCACACACAAAGTGATCCTTATACATGGGATCCTACCCAGGCCTTCGCCTAACCTATACATGGATCTCTTCTTAGTCCTTATACACAGGTCCAAGAACCGCCTCTCTTATACATGGGTTGGCCGGCTGCTACTCAAGTGGTCTTATACATAGCTATGCCACCACTAGACCTTTAGGGCTTGGCCTTTAAGTTCTTCTCTTGGTTGTGGTGGTAATTAGACAATTTTTTTGGTAAAAATTTTATTAAACATGAAAAAAATTTATTAAACATAAAAAGAACAAAACATATATATTTATATGTATATATTTAACACTTAAAAAATAATTTTACATTCTTATTTAAAAATATAAAATCATTCTTATTATTTTATAAGTTTATATTATTCAATTAAAAATTATAACATTACATTTAGTAAATTTTATTACCTATAAATTTAAATTAATTTTAAAATTTTAAAACACCCAACAGTTAAAAACACCAATGGTCACTAAAATTAATTCTAACCACTAGTAACAAAAAAGAAAAGGTATATAAATACCCATGTTTATGGGTATTCAAGGATAAAAAAAATCACCAATGTTCTTTTCCTACTTCAAAAATGGTTCTGTACATTCCTCTTATTCTCAGTATTTCCATTATTCTTCTTACCATTTCTTTTCTTATCATGGTCAATCCAAGGGATAAAGGCTACATAATCGGTTTTATTGTGGTGATGGGGGGTCTTCTAGTGGTGTTACTTTGGCTTGCAATGAGTTTCTTGGAGTATTTGAGTTCTTTAGTCTTTTAATAATTTAATATATCATTGTTTTATTGAATACAATGTTTCTCATTTTCTTCAATGCATTTTAATTTTATAACACTAATTTTCATAAAAATAGGAATAAGTAATAATAACCAATAATATTAATATTATAATTATATTTTGAGTTTGGGGCGTCACATATATAGTATCATTTAAAACTTTGGAAACATGTTAACACTATTTCATTCTAATTTTAGAGTTTTTCTTCCATTTGAAAAGAAAATCAATAATGAACCAACCATGGAAATCGGGAAATAGATGCACCAGAAACAATGAAAATAACAAAATATTATTGATAAATGGGTGGAAAGTTTTTATAAAATGATCATATAATGTATTATAAATTTTAATATGGGTATTTAAGATATTAATAACACTATTTAAAGCATTATAAAGGAGGTTTGAACATGTTTTAAGTAAGACGAACCCAAGATAAAGGATTTTTCTATAAAAATCCTCTTTTTAAATTCTATTTTTATAAAATTCAAAAGGAATGCTTTTATTATGAAATTATTATTATTTTATGATTATGTTATGATTCTTGTGAATTTTTTATGATGTAGGGTGGGACCTATATCTCCCTACAATTCATTAGGTATGTTTATGTTGGAGGTCGGTCGTATGGTTACTCCAAGTGTAACTGTGATGGTTACACCATAAGGTAGACGTGGGGGTTATATTGTAAGGTAGTCATGAGGGTTACATTGTAAGGTATCCATGAGAGTTATAAATAATACGGTATCCACGATGGTTAAAATATTAAGTAAGTAATCTACCAAGTTACCTTTATAGTTTTATTTATCTTTTCTATGTTTTATGGAAATCTCTTGTTTTCACAAAGTATATGATACTTTATGGGTTAGAAGTATGACTTTGTGAAAATTATTTTATATGTTTATAATTATTCATGAACTAATTTTTTCTTTACTTATTTTTATTTCCCTTAGTGATCTTTTTGTGCACATACCAAGTTTTAAAATGTTTATCACAGGGTTTAAGGATGGGTAAGAGAAAATAAGAAGACAGGTTGAATGTTGTGAACATTATTAATGTTCTTTTAAAAATATTAGTATAATGGAATAAATGGATACTATTTTAGTAGTACCCACTTTGTATTATTTTTTTCTGATATGTATGATTTATTTACTAATTCTCTAAGACTATAAATTGATAAGATATTTGGGATTGTAAGAAAGTGAATTTTAGTTGATTTGACTAGATTATGTAATTTTTAAGGATGGGTCCTTATAATCACACAGGGATCCTTAAAAATCATAAAAACTATCCCTAAGTCACATCTCACTCTCACCCCCAAACTCCCTTAAAGAAAATAAACCATTTATCAACACCTAATAATTGTAAGTACAAGAATAAAAAAAGTTAAATTAAGATATTATTACAAGAGGATCGTCATAATGTTCCAATGAGACTGTCAAACATCATCAATTCAATTCAAATCCTTATATACAATTCAACATTTACAAAGGGTAATCATACCCCCTTCCTTTAAAAATCATCATAATAATGCAAAACGATCATTTAAAACAACCATTGTTTTCAAAGCATCCCTAAAGCATTTAAAGAAAGTATTACAATTTTAAAAGGATTGAATGCATTTTAAAACATGGGTTTACACCCTATTTCTATGTAGAAAAATCATTTATTTCAAATAACCCAATAAAAACCATTTCAAAGAAATGGAAAATCATTCAAAGTTGATTCTTGTTCATTTAATAAATTCAAGCATTATAAATTATTAACAAATCATCAAATAATTCAATTCCTTTAATTCAAAATAAGGGATTTTATGTTATAAATAAAAACCCAAATCAAATCCCAAAATTCCATGAAAACATCCTTTTAAAGATCTTTAGAAATAAATCAAAACAAAAATGGAATTAAAAAATTCAATAAAAGGTGAGAAATATCAATATTACATGCATTAAATTCATGTCATGTTCAATTCAAAGGGAAATTGGTCAAAGAATATTTTAAGAAGAATTTCAAAGATAAATTACATAGAATACATTTTAAAAATTAAGAAGCACACATATATGAGTTTATTTATAAACAATGAATTAAAAAATTAATTAAAATCATAGAAACAAATACTTAGAATATTTTTAATCCAACCACAATGAATCCAAGTTATGTCTCCTTTGTTGGCGATCACCAGATCTAAGATGATAGATATTTAAATAAGAGATAAGATATCCAAGATTTATAATTCCATATCAATAAATCATTATTAAAAAGGCTATCATAACCTCTAGGGATAATGAATCAAGATAATAATATATATCGAAGATTGAGAATAAAGTAACTCACCAAAAGAGGATCTCCACTTCGATTAGTGCTTCCATCCACCAAGAAATGAGGTTTGGAGAGTCAAAATGCCTCCAAAGGGCTCCCAAAAGCCTATGGATCAAATTATGATCGAGCTATAGGATTTTAGGGTTAATTAGGGGGTTTGGGGTTTTAATTACAAATTTCAAGGCATTTAATTCCCTTTATGATGATTTCCTAGGTTCGTCTCATGGTTAGTACTAATCGTGTGCCTAACTGTGCACCCAAAACAGAGCCCCTAAAAGTTTTTTATAGTTTGGATGCACACATAGTTTATCTATGCACAAAATATGTGACCTTAATTTTTCCTAGGTTTTATACTTTGTCAAATTATGATCAAACTATGCGCAAAACGTACACCAGACCAAAAACCTTTAATTAAGTCTATATAACACCATAAAAAACCTGGGAAGAGATCTAATCATTGGGCTCTAAAATAAATGGTTCAAAACACATAAAAACAAGTAATAAGATATTAAATTCACCCAAGAACTAATGTGCAACATTAATTATTAACCAACCATTTTTAATTAGTATAATTTTGTACTCATTCAAAGATTAACACTTTGATCTTCTAAACTATATACCATCATCACTATAATTATTTTATTATATTCTCAAGTATTTCATCATAATCTATAAGAATAAATAATAATACCCATTCATTTATTAATTCATTTTTTATTTCATAATTCATGGGGTACCCTAGGTCTCATCCTTAGCTACCGCATCAAAGATGCAGTTTACATGTATAGAGTCAAACTATGTCATATAGTTTGAAACCATAACAAGTCACATTCAAACATCAAACCATAAAAATCATTAATAAAGAATATATCAATGATAAATCACCACTATTAAATCTTATCAATTGACCTATTGTCATTTCCAAACCATTTTGCAAAGTACAATTCATCCTTCCATCTCCAACATCAACCATCCCTACATCCCAAAAAACCGAGTCCATTTCTCATAAAATGTTCTCAAAAATATTAAATTATCAACAATCACAACAAGTCAAAACAAGTATCTAATAATACTTGATCATAAATACATATTATCTATATATTTTCCACGCATATGAAAAAGGTACTAAGGCCATGTCATTAAGGCAGTTAAGCCTCCCACAAATAAGAATGGGAATGTTCAGCCCAAAAAAATCATTTATGAAAAAAAATAATTACCTTATTGAATTAACTAAATTATTAAGAATAGGTTTTCCAAGTCAATCAACCTATAATATGAAACTAACAATATATTGTAATCAACACAAACCTTCTCTAAGAATTATTTCTATAATGATAAAATTTTCATGAAAAAGACCATTAAATTATAATCCTCACAAATTATTTACTTAACATTCCATGATTTATAATGTTTATCCACTTCAATAATTAAACTATTCTAAACAACAATAAAAAAATACTTCCAAGAAAATTTCACACAATAAAATAAATAACAAGAAGAAACATAAAGAAAATCATAAAAATCATACATTCATAGAACCCAGCCATTAACTTAATCTTCTTATCATGAAATATTAATTATATATAACTTTTGATAATTCCCATATCAATTATCTAAAATATAGTATTGTAAATCAATTATTATTATAAAATAATTAACAAATAATAATACAATATTTTATTATTCTATCTCTCTCTCTATGACAATGTATGTAATTCTTAAAATAAGAAAAAAACACAACATTATATTTATAGAATATTAATATAATATTATTTATATAAAATAATCATGGTTATATCTATTTAAATTCTTGAAATCATAATAGAATTTTAAAAACATTATACTGCATGTATTTTCATTATTATGTTCTTCCTTTAATGATTTCCAAATCAATAATTATTATTCATAAGATTTTCATATTATTATCCTATTATGGTTAATCCCATATTCATAAATAAATAATATATAATATGTTATAGGATTAATTTTCACAAATTAAAAAAGAAGAAACAAATCCTCTACCTCCTAAGAAGATTTCATGATTCTACTACATCATGAACAAAGGAATAAAGGGGTGTCTCTAGTCTTGGAAGCTTGTAGAAAGAAACTTGAGCAATTACAGATGGGTCACAAGACTTCAAGATATAGTTTTGAATCATCTAAACCCACGAGAAAACAAGAATATCTAAGGATATAAGTTTTTTATAAAAACATATGTGTTTTTGTTTATCTCTTTGAAACTCACCCTAACTTTCCTATTTTAATTAACTATTAATTTAGTTTCCAATTAATCAAATTTAATTCCCCCACACAACTAATTTAAAACTATTAACATTAAGGAATTAAAAGATATAACCCACATTGATTTATTTAGGTTTTTAATCCCATAATTTTTCTCTTATTTCCTTATTTAATTTTTAAAGGATATATTGTGACAAATTGAGAAAAACTGGGATTTTTTAATGAACTATATGACAGATCCTATGAAGAAATTTCATGGAATGACCACATAAAGTAGGAAATCATATGTATGAAAAAAACATCAACTCTATGGATCTAATAATCCTTAGTGGGTGACTAAAAAAAGAAAAGGATCAGCCACACAAAGAAAAGGATCAACCACATGAACAATCAAGTGATTGTGTTGACTGACCATAAGAACAAACACACAACCACACAGTCAATCAAGTGAAAAACTAAAATACATGTTTATTCAGCTGACCACATAAAATAATTATTTATTTTTATGGAAAATATATTTTATCAATCTTTTTCATACCTTCATGACTTAAAATAACACAAATTAAGGGTTTTAGAAATCCATGGCCTTAAATATGATACCTATCAAACAATTATCATTATAGAGTATTTAAAACAAAACCTAAAATAGAATGGGGTATAAAAAACCAACCCATGAGATATCTATCAGGGTTATAATAATAATAAAAATATATTCATTCCCCTATAGTATTAATGTGAATAACCAAAAAACATTAATAACATATCTCAAAATAAACTCTCTAGTGAGATTCTTATAAAAAACTGAAGGCTAAGAACAATCATGTGAATCCCTTTCTTTGAGTTATGCATAATTTTTTTTTCAGTTCTTTGATTTTTATAATTCTTTGGTTGAATTAAT
The DNA here is from genome assembly GCA_963277665.1 of Viscum album. NCBI lineage: Eukaryota > Viridiplantae > Streptophyta > Magnoliopsida > Santalales > Viscaceae > Viscum > Viscum album. The sequence continues at coordinate 355,093,901 of OY728151.1, read as the reverse complement.
GGTTGTTTTTATAGAATAAAGTAGCTCAGAAGCTGGAGCTTGGCTATGTGATCTTCTTTATATCAAGAATGATTATTCAAGACATGAATGATCTTTGGGAAAATTCCATTAATTTCATTAAGGGAGAGAATGATTTTATGGGATGTTTTTTTTATTTTGTCTAAGTACATTCATAGTTTGAAACTTTATTCATGATGTGATTGGGGTTTTGGAGTTTTTAATCTAAGGTGACTTTAATTTTATCTTATGTGGTATCCTGGAGACTCTTGGCATGAATACATATGTTACACTATGAATGATGTTAGTTCCATCTAATTTTTTAATCTATATTTCCGTTCAATATAATTTTGTTTATGATCATTCCTATCAAACCCATGAATCCTCTATGAAATCTATAGGCAATATTCAACATTTATACCCCTTCATTGATGATTCTTTGAGCATTAGACCTTGGGAAAAAATTATGGTCTCCATTCTTAACTTATAATATAGATCCAATTGTTTCCAATTAAATGAAACTCTAGAATAAGTTTTCTATAAAAATATATATGGGATCAAAAAAGTTTTGATTTAACCTTCTTATTCTTTTTTAGAGAAATGGAAGGTAGTTACTAGACCTGTGAGATCATGTATAGATTCACCTTGTTGAACATATTCTAGGTAGGTGGATTTTACCTCTTTTTACACTCATAAGAATGTAAAGGCTCATTGATTTATAAAATAAATATTTCTTCTTTGAAATAAAAATAACATGCTAAAACACTAATGGACTATCCACTCACTCTTTATTTATTGAAACATGTTTTGTGGGAGATCCTGTAAGGTGGTTGTTGAATTGATAAAATGGTTTTCCATAAACAAATTTTTTTTATGGGTGATCTTGGAATGGAATGTTTGGTATGTGTTCATGTACATTTCACCTCTTCAGGAGGGACATGGTGACATGGACAATTTGGGAAAACTATTATTTCCATGTGAAGACATGGTGAAGGATGAGTCTTTTCTCATGATAAAGGGAGATGCCATTTGGAAAGAATGGGTGTGTGTGTGAGAGAATGTGGAATGGTGATTCCAAGGGATTTAAAAAGAACATTTTTGACAACCTTTGAAAACTATATTTATTATGAGATACTTATTAATTTTTTCCAGCCTATTTTATATATAAACTCTAAAATTATTTTAACTACTTTTTTATTTCATAAATTTGTTTTGTAAAATCTATGAGCTAAATTGATTCTATTTTAGTGGAATGTGTGAAAAGTATCTTGGGGTTTACCTACTTGGTATGATTACTCACACCCTATATATTCATTATGGTTAATATATAAAAAAATCCATGATATAGGAAAGGTTAATATTTCGTATTTCACCAGCAACACTTCTTGAGGTAGTTGTCATGATATTGGAGACAGAGCATGGGAATTGGTCATGTTCTAGGATTCTGAAGTGGTTCTACCTTAGTGTTCATATCTCACTTTATTTTTGTATCTTCTTTAACCTATTTTATTATTTATAATATTACTCTGATTATTTTATTTTTATAATTTTATTTTTTAGTTTTATTTACACATAATTTATTTAACTATTTTGGATTTGGTTATTTTTTTGTTTCATGTGTTTGAGTGTGTGTGTGTGTGTATAAAAGTAAAATATTCCCCATATCTATTGGTAAACCCTTGGAATTTATTTTTAACCTTTAGTTTCAGGGGAATGTCGCCTAATTTTAGTGGCATGTCAACTATTTCAATTCCATTTGATGGGGTTAAGTAGTTATAAATAGTATTAGTTTAGTCGGTTCGTCATTTTTTATGGTATCAAAGAGATATGACACATCTAGACTAGAAAGTTATAACATATAAAGGTATAATTAATCTCTTTATGGTGAAATTTATATTACCTTGGTGGTCAGGATATAAAAATTGATTTGAAAAACTTCTTGGCATGTTGTCACCTCATCATCATGGGTTTATCCTATGAGAGATGAGTATATTGCATTAATAAAGATAATTCCCTCTAGGACTAAATTTTTACATGATTATTTTATTTTGGTATTGTGATATAATGATTTTATCTATTTTTATATGATATATGATATAATACTGAATAATAAAGCAGTGAAATAATGATTTTAAAATTATTGATATCATTATTTAATGGAAATTCCACCATTAAGGGGAACAAGAAACTAGAAAGAGGGTTTAATATTGAATATAGTTACACCTAAACCATAGGTGAAACAAAAACTAGTCTAGAGTATCGTAAAATAATTTTAGGATATTGACAAGGGACCTCATTTAACAACCCCAAAATAAATAATCCAGAGCCAATGTATGATTTATTAAATTGGAATAGATATAGAGGATATATTTTTGAACAATAGATCATTTTATAAGTCTTTAAGTACCAAATACATACTTTATTCCAATTTTTACATTGGAAAAAAACATAAAACATTGTAAAGTAAAATAGTTGACATCCTTAAACATACTAAAATAATTAATCTTCATATCCTAGGGAAAAGGAAAAAAATAAGGGCGAGATCATATTATTAATAAGGGTTACATAAAGTGGAATCTATCATGATTAAATAAGTCATAATCAATATATAAAGGTAAATAACTGAAAACACATTCCATTTAATTAATAACTTGATAATGAAATGAATCCATGGATAATATTAATGAAATAATCTCTTGGATAATAGTAACTAAGTTCTCAATGAAGGAAATTATTAATGTTGGATTTCATGATCTTAGAAATTATCATATCTATATTGTCAAATCCTTTTTCAAAGATAGTTTAATTTATGGTATGTATATACCAAAAATACATATAAATTGGCCAACTAATTTGTCTCTTGTGACCAATCGATGCATCGAGGGGATATCTATAATTAGTATCTACCCCTCACTTCATATCCAATGAAATAATCATATATTTAATAATAAATTTAATTTAAATACAATATTCATTATTAAAAAATATTTGTATTGAGTCACTACAAGAGAATAACCTCATGATAGCAGTTTATACCACCGCCATATGATTCTGTGACGATTTCATAAAACCAACGCTAAATTGGGTGTCAGAATCCAACACATGGCAGTTTCTTTAATTTAGTATCATTTTTTGGTAAGTATCATAGTAATCATATTTAGCAGTGGTATTGGTGGTTTTATCTAGAGTTTCATGTGAAAAAAATGGCATATTTATCGGCAGTTTAAATTGTTGATAAACCACCATAACTGCCGCCAAACAATAACCTGCATTTATTTAGTGGTGGTTTTAACTGCCACTAATAAGAGAATATAAAACTATATTAGCAGTTTATGTTACCATGAAATATGGTTCATTTCATTAGTGTCAGTTTAAACCATTGCTAAATATAGATTTACAAGTAAAAAATGCAGCAGATTCTGCAGCCCTAGTACCAGTACACTAGAAAAACACCATGTGCAGAAAACATATAACAGAATAATCTAAACTATCTAACAATGTTCAATAGTCAACAATATAAAAATGTATGATAACAAAACCATATACAAAGAACATATAACAGAATAATATAAACCATATCATCTCAACCATCTAACAATGTTTCATAGATCTAAATCTAAGGTTTTAAACTATATAGAACCAACATCTAAGCTGTAAGACTTCAAAATACATAGCACAGACTTATAAGATGCATCCCTAAGATATCCTAATAAGGATGATTTATCCTAGTGCTCTGGATAACACTGTAAAAAATTATTTTGTCTGATAACACTATTGATTATTTTTAGTTTGGACATTATGTTTGATATAGATGAAGTGCTTAAACATGACTTGGTAAGATCATCATGCATGAGTCTAGAAGAAAACCTATAATATAACACTTTTAAGAGGATGGTGTTTTTTCAATTCAGGTTGATGATTAATATAAGCATGTTATCCTAGTTTTGGAACCACATTCAGTAGTGGATGAAGCGTGTACCATGAAAAGTTTTTTATTTTAATAAAATTTTTCCTAATAAATTCCTAAGGTGGGGATAATGATGATTATTATATAAATTGTGTCCTTTCATATAGAGGGACACACAACTGTAATGGAACAATTGGAAATTGTTAGAATGAATTCTTGAAGTTGATGAGTTGGTATATTCAATATTTCATATCTCAAACATGATGATGAATTATAAAACATAGGTTTGAGTTTAAACTAATTATGGATGATAGATTCATGCTCGAGATAAATAAGTGATCCATGAGTTTTACCAGTCAGTAGTTTGTCTTTGAATTCATAGAAACATGATGGAAATGTGGTTGGTTGATTACCCAACCATTTATGAATGATGATATTCATTGTTGAAAATTTTTGGTTATGTATGAAACAATATGGTATCATTGGGATCTATGGTTGTGTGATTAATACATTAATTAAAACCACAGATATTAAGATGGTAATCTCTTAAACATTTAAGTATAGAGTGGATTTATTGATGCTTCAGTGATCAAAATTTTAAGGGTATCTAAGCCTTCCATGTATGCGTTATGTTAAATATGATGTGAACTTTTTGGGGTGTAACCCTTTAAAGATATACCATAGAAACTAAATGAGTGTTTTAGGGTGTGCTGAGGTGGTTGATCCATTTTTGGACATATTCACACATTATCGAGAGATGTGGAATCAAGGGTTAGTTCAAGGAAAGTATAACATGTTTTGATGGAGCGTGTATCAAAAGATATAAATAGGCCTATCAATATAATTTTTCAAAAATGTTAGGATGTTTTTATTTGTGGACCAGGAATGGGTAATGTTTATAAACTTGGTGTACTCCTATTCTAGATTCAGTCATTCCCAATATATTGACACCATCCTATGTATGTTGGGAGAGCGTCTATAAACTAAGATAAATAATTAAGACCAATGCCTTTTTTTGGATGGAAGGAATCCATGGGGGGTTTACACAATGATTGATTTATAGAAATCCTGAAGATATGGATTATAAATGTCAAATATTGGAGGGTAACATTCATGTGAGTGTTGGACCACTAATTGGATGGCTATTTTAGTCTTTTACTTTCTTGATAACTTGAATTGGGTACTATTGTATTCCACAGTTAATGTCAGGTACTGGTTAAAATACATACTTAGGAAAATCTTGAGTCTAGGCATTAATCTTGGGATACCTTTTGATTATCTAGGTGTGTTGGATTGGGAATGCACTAGAATGTTTTTTTTTTGAATGGTGAAATAAATGAATATGATTTTGTAAGATCAAGAGACATCACCAGAAGTTGGTTACAATTAGTGGTGAGCATTCTCAAAGTGATATAAGGGTAACTTAGATAAAAGGTGTCAAAATATGGCTTTAGAGATGTCGACTATTAAAGTTGAGTTTTCTAGAAAAATACTCAACCAAAATCAGTTCAATATGAGTAATTTCTAAAATTAGTATGTGGTCAGTGAGGAACCACTTCAGGCACTTGGTGGGTTGATACATGTGCATTTTAATGGTTTCTGAAAGATTTTAAAGGAAAATATAGTGTGAATGGTTTGAGCTTTGTCAATTGGATTTCAACCATTTCAAACAAAATGAGGACTAGGGGTAATATCCTCCTAAGTGACATATTAAATGTTTTAGGAGAACTATTATGACATTGAGGTCTTGCATAAATAGGAAATTATGATAATGAGAGTATCACAACTCAGAATTGACCATTAAAAATTAAAATTTATTGTGGATATATCTATTTACTAGTTGATAAAAGAATGATTACATGATCATCTATCTTATATATAGGCTCACTCAATGCTCTCAAGAACATAGTGGTGTAGCTCCCAATTTGGATCTTCATCATCCTCCAAGTATTATTCTCCCCTATTGTGATGGTGTGTGGCCAAAATAGACTTGCCTACCATCTAGGTCACACACCTCAAAGGATCTCTTATGAGAAGTGATCATTCCTATGTTTATAATGTGGTTAATGCTCGACCCAAAATTTGTGTTTCCATACTTGAATGACATGGTTGTGGGGCTTGTGTCTCCAAAATGAATAAAATGAATCAAATAAATAATATAGTAGTTAGTCCAAAATACTAATATACACATCCTAACATAACTCAAACAAAACTATTAAATATATCCATCTTCTATATAGAACATAGATTACTTTATACTCCACCAACATCATACTTTACCCATTCTAGACTAACTACCTTACTAAATCATCAAGCCATATCAAATTCCAATGCCTTTATCAAACATTGGGAATCATGAAAATGTTAGGTGGATACTCTATTCCACACATGATACATGATACATGATACATGATACATGATACATGATACATGATACATAATACATGATACATGAAAAAACCCTCTATTTCCATATTTTTCCAACATATCAACAAGGACACTAATAAATGACCGATGATGAACAGTAATTTTCAACATTTCCACCTCTATATCTATTTCCTACTACCAGAACCTGTAATAAAATTATATTAAAAATTAAATAATGCTTTATATTTATATTTAAAATTAATACCAATAATTTTTTTCAAACTAAATGATTTTAATGTTGTATGATTTACTTGCTCACTACCTTTCATTGATGCAATTTTACTAGGTACAGATCCAACCGTCTTCTGATATAAATCAACCAACACTTTTTGAAAAGCGTATATCTGATCCCCCTATTCCTAGATTGTGTCTTTAAAAGAAACACAATAGCTCTAAGCATCTCGACTACAACCAGGAGTAGATGTAGCTTTAATCACTAATGCCCTGATAAATACCTCAAACAGTAAGGGTCCCAAACCCATCTCATGCACTCAACCAAGATTCTCATTCCTAAGAACTTTACTAACTGGTTCATCCTGGGAGACGGAGTAGGAATGCCCAGGATTGTAATCCCGTAGTTATTTAATTTTTACCTATAAATCAAATATCATTCATATTAGAAGAAATATATATTAACATAATAAAAACTGATAATAAGTTATTATAATGAAAAATGAATTCATACCTCAACTTTTTTGGCAGGCTCATAAACAAAACTCCCATCAATTTTTTATGAACATCCAACCACACTTTTGTTCAAGATTCCTGGTGCCCTAAACTCCGTGACTACATTAAAAATATATAAATAAAAAAATTAATATATTAAATAGATAATATTTTCTTATAAATATTTAAACTAATGAAAATATTACCAGTGTCGATCGGATTCTAGAAAAACTCTTTCACCCCGCAGTGTGAGGGATGATTTTCTTAACACAACTCGATGCATTCTTCCTTGAAAGATCCTAAAATAAATAAAATGTAATTTAATAGTAATTTATGCAATGTCATATCTTTTTCATATACATGTATAAATGTAAAATGATATTAATATAATAATATATATTTAAATACCATGTGCTTCTCATCACGATGTATGTCAATAAAAACATTCCATTGCCCTCTAGGTACCCCATTGTATACCTTGTTATACATCTGTTGGGAGCCGAATGAAGTATTGTTGACATCTCCCTATAATATCTATTTAAATTATTTCCATTACTTGCCTATATTTTTCAATGTCCACTTTCATGCTAGCACATCAGAAATTGTAAAGTGGAAAACATCTGTACACATAACTTCATTTAAAAAATATTAGAATTTAATAACATACCACCATTCAATTACACCATAATGTATTAAAATTACCTTTATTTTTGAATAAAAACTTCATTCTTCCAAGATGAAGTCATATGCCTCCAATCGTCATACATAATCAGAAGGGAAACTGGCTCCGCGACAAGATGACCTAGAATCTGGCCAAGTAATCATGTGGCCTAATCCGTAAGGACCCCATAGGATTCAAATGAGACAACTATATTTAGTCCAGTCAGATTCCATACATCTGAACTTTTCATATTTTTCTCCATAGATTCATTGTTTATATATTTTATGAACAAATAGTTAGTATAAAAAAAGTGAACTAAATTTATTCATATTAAAATTTGTACCTATAACAATAACTATCCAGTATCCCTATGAAGAACTAGGAGTGGAACCTTTCTCCCTCACTACTGAGGTTGCTGAATGGGAAGGTGCCAACTGAGTTGTTAATGGGATGCTCCCAGAGGGTGTGGGAGATGGTGTAGGGAGAAAACAAATGGTGTCTCAAATACTATAGGTAGGGAGACAGATGGATTGTCATCTGTTGGTGTGGTCGATGGAATAATATAGCACTTCCTCCTTGGGATTCCTATAATTTAATCAAATAAAATTAAATTTGGGACATATAATTTAAAAAAATAAACTTGTGAGATAGTTTGGATATTGATATTTTATCCTTAAATATCATGTTATATGTGATGGATTATTTATATGATTAGCACTAGATATTGTGATAACCATCACTTATGATTTTTATTATGGTTAGTACTAGATATTGAAATTTCTTTCTCTGATGGAACTCTAATGACCTATGGCTACAACAGATGTATCACTAGAATTGATTGAAATATGTAAGGTTAAGTGTTGTGGTAACCTGGTTACCACCTGATGACCCAACATGGGTTCTAGTAGACAAGTTTTAAGAAGAAACCTATAATATAATTCCCAAATGTTTCATATGATATTCATAACAAAATAAAGGTTGTACATATGAAATTTAAAATAAAGAAACCTAAGGTAATCCCAATGAAATAAATTAATGATATAGAAACATAAAGTTTTCCATATTTACACACTAAACATTCTCTACATCATAACCATAGAAATGATTCATATAAAAACAATAAATATTACCTATATTAAATGATTTTACATGTTTAATATCTGAAAAATATTTTATTATAATTTATTTATATAAAAAAAATATCCTCCAGAGGAAAACATAATGCACCTTCACCATGCACAATATAATTTATCCTATCATCCATTTATTTCTATCCCCAATAAACTTAGTACATGTGAAGTCCATTTAATTTGATAATGAGGTTTTTTAATCAATATATAACTACTAATAAATAAATAATCCAATACAAAACCCCATGCATAATTCACTAAACAACTCCATGCTCATGCATCACACATAATCAGTACAACCATGATAATCACACAACTATATCACACATCATCCAACATCAAATTTCATGACCCGTCCCCCAGGGCCCATGTCGTGACTAACCCCAAGCCCGCCTTCCATAGGCCAGGGGCTGGCGACTAGCACCAAAGGCGTATTCTCTAAAACTGGGAAGGCATTGCCTTTATAAGTTGTAAACATATGCAATCAAGAACACAACAAGATATGAACGCAAGTCAAATGTATAAAAAAAGAGTGTTGAAAGTAAAAAGGGGCCAAAATACAAGCCCAACAGTAATAGTACAAGTACAACTGAAAAACAATACAACTGAAGAAAGAGAAAAAAACAGCTACTGGACCATCCTATGAGGTTCCTACCTAAAGGGTAGGTACAGATCACCTCCTCAGCACTCCACATCCACCTATCTCCTCTGCATACCGTCACACTGTATGGTCCACCTCCGGGCACCATCCAGTCTTAGTACTCTCAACCTTAGTCAATGTTGTCTGTCGTCTGCATCCAACACAACAAGGTGCGGGCATAGCCTGTATTGGGATGAGTATAAAGATACTTAATAGGGACCCCGATACCCTCAAGGTCTCACAAAATCCACCAAGGATAAACCACAAAGTATGAAATCAACAGATAACCCTAAATAGGTATATTCCCATACATATACCTAAGTTATCAAGTAATCCATCTCAATCATGAGGAAAACACAGAGGTACTGACTCATCTCACATCAGGATTTATTCTAGGGGTAGTATCAAGTAACATTCCTAGTCACAACTTCGAACACCTCGGCTGCTGGAGAACTCTTCCTCTATAAAGTACATTGGGCCTACCGCATCACACAGAGGTGGTTCCCACTAATCTAGGACTGCTGAGGTACTCCTCCTATTGAGTATTGTGGGTCTGCCATGTCACCCAGGCGCTCCCCACCGTAGTTCTGCCGTATCACCAAGGCTCTCCCCCTCGTGGCCTGCTGAGGTACTCCTCCCGTCAAGTACCATGGGTCTACCACGTCACCAAAGTTCTCCCCACCATGGGTCTTCCGCGTCACCAAGGTGATCCCCATTGGGCCTGTCAAGTCACTCCGAGTCGAAACGGTCAGCAGTCGTTCAAGTTTCAGCCAGCCACTAGGTTCCCGCACTATGCTTGCTTGTCTCCAGGATGATCCACTCCACAAGCTACTATTTGATACTCCAACTTCCACAAATTCCCACGAAGAAGTATCTCAAAGGTCCACCATTCCATAGGGGTCTCAATGTAATAGACGGCGCGTCAATCAGACGCCCAGTCTGTGAGTTATTAGCTTTTTAGTTCAGGGGGCCTGATTGGAATTGTTTTTGATCCAACTGGACCATTACCTATCTCAATAAAAATATTTGTGGGGTATCACTCAAAGGGACCGTCTCACCCCAATGTTCCCAATGCCACTGACGGTTCGTCAAACGGATGTCTGATGCGAAAGTTATAGCTAAAATAATGTAAATGGGTCATAGTGGGCCCGGGTCTGGTCCGACCCTACCTGCTGGGTTCGGCCCGGCAGGCTGCGAGGGGCCGCGGAGGGCCGCGGGTGGCCGTGAAGCTGTGAAGGGTGCCGCGAGGGCATGAGGCCATGGGGTGGCTCGACCGGGGATGGCAGTTCAGCCACGGGGCGGCAGTCCGGCCGCCTGGGGTGGCGGTCCGATCGCGGGGCAACGGTCCGACCATGCGGGGCAGCTCGACCAGGGATAGAGGTTCGGCCACAGGGCAATGGTCCGGCCACGAGGTGGCAGTCCGGCCATGGGGGGAGGCGGTCCGACCACAAGGCGGCGGTCCAGCTGCACGGGGCGGTGGTCAGGCCGCGCGGGGTGGCGATCCGGCCTGGGGGTGGCGGTCCAGCCGTGGGGCGGCGGTCCGGCCATGGGGCGGCGGTCTGGCCCTGGGGCGGCAGTGGCCGCAGTCGGGGTGGAGGCCGCGGGGTGGTGCCGTTGCACCGTCGCCTTCTTCATGACTGGTGGTGGTGTCGACCGCCGTTCTTGTGCCCCAACTATGGATGGTTGTCATCCTCCTCCTTCATGAAGAACACCACAAGATTTGCGGAAGGGTCAGTCCATGTTGGTTTGGCTTGTACCCTCCGCGTTAGGGTGGTAGCATATGGCTCAAAAAGAACATTAAAGAAGAAAATCAAGCTTTACAATCTCTCGTAACGTTTCATTCCCAAATCACAAAAGAAACCAAGGAAAGAAATAGGGAAAATATTCACATGAAAATAAACCCCTACCTCATTTGATTGGTGACGAAGAGAGAAGTCGAAGTTGTCGACGTTCGTCACCCCCATCACACACCTCCAATACTGAGCTCGTTCATTGGATTAACGTTCTTCGATGGAGGTGATTCTTCATTGTTGAAGTTTTCCACTGATGGAGGATGTCTTGAGGAAGAAGGTCGAAGTTGATTCCGGCATTCTTTATTCGAAGAAGAAGTTCTTCGTTCGAAGGAGTTATTTGTTGGTGTTCTTCCTCCAAGAGCTCCTCCCCTCCCCAATTCCACCAAAATGAAATGATATCCCCCAAAATAATAGATTATGAGATCTATTATGCTTTTTGGCATAAAATTCAAATTTGGTTAATTAATTACTTAGAATGATTAAGTGGGGGAGGGTTGGCACAATTAATTAAGAAGGTTTGGCATAATTAATTTGGAGAAAGCTCAAGAGGCTCCTCCACATTAATGAGGGAGTTGAAGAGGTTTAGGCCTCGGGTGGTCCGCACCACCAAAACCTCTCATGGGAGGTTAGACTCAGGTGGTCCACGCCACCATAACCTCTCATGGGAGGTTAAGGTTTGGTGTTCCCCACTTCTCAACTTTCACATGGATCTTTTTAAAAATAAAATAAAATGTGTGGTTATTTTATTTTATTATTTCCATGAAAAACCCAAAAAAAAAATTTCACCCTCGACCAACTATTGTCGAGGTGAAAGTCTTCTTAAGATAGTATTGACACTGTGAGTTCAACGGTGTCCTTGGATTTCAATTCTAAGCACTAGTTCAAAATTTAGGAAAACCCACTCGCACGTTTACTGAATGTACCTGAAATAATGTTCAGAAATTCATTCTGGTCACTCTGGGCCTCAGAATCATGCGCTGTTAATTTTCATAGACTCATAAAATTCCCATATATTAAAAAAAAATACATGGAAATTATGAGCCTTTACATTCTTCCTACCTCAGGGCTTTATGTCCCCGTAAGCCACAACTAAAACTAAGGGAACAAGTGGGGGTACCAAGCACGCATCTGAGCCTCTCGCTCCCATGTTCTCTCCTGGAGGTTCTCATGCTTCCAATGAATGTGTACCAGAGGTATTGAACGTCCACGAAGGATCCTCTTCTGTCGACCCTCAATCTCTACTGGAACCTCTGTAAAAGTCACCCCATCGTCTACATCCAACTCGCCATGGTCGATGATGTGGGAAGGGTCATGCACGTATCTCCTCAGCTAGGATACGTGGAAGAAGTCCTGCACCCGGTGCAACTGAGGTGGAAGAGCTAAGTGGTATGCCAGCTCACCAACCCTACTGAGAACCTGAAAGGTTCCGATGAACCTTAGAGATAACTTTTCAGCTCAGCCAAATCTCTGCAAACCTCGTTGAGGTGAGACCTGTAGAAAGACATGGTCACCATCCTCGAACTCCAGAGGTCTCTGTCTCTTATCGGCATACAACTTCTACCTGCTCTGTGCAGCCTTCATCCACTCATGGATGATCTGAACCTTCTCTGTGGTAGCCCGTACCATCTCTGGTCCCACGAGTGCTGACTCCCCTAGGTCAGTCCAACACAAAGGTGATCTGCAAGGTCGCCCGTACAATGCCTCAAAAGGTGCCATCTCAATGGTGGAGTGATAGTTGTTGTTGAATGAAAACTCCACCAAAGGCAAGTGATCCTCCCAGCTATGACCTAAGTCCAGGAAAGAAGCATGCATCATGTCCTCGAGGGTATGAATGGTCCGCTCAGTCTGGCCATCCGTCTGAGGATGGAAGGCGGTGGTCAAACAAAGTTGCATCCCGATGGCCTCCTATAACCCCTTCCATAACCAGGTAGTAAAATGTGCATCATGATCAGAGACAATCATCAATGGTACTCTATGTAGCCACAAAATTTTCTGCACATAGATGCATCCCAAGATCTTTACTGAACCCTGCTCTCTAATCTATAGGAAGTGGGCCATCTTGGTGAGTCGGTCAACAATCACCCAGATAGAGTCATGTCCCCTAGATTTATGTGGAAGTACTATCACGAAGTCCATGTATATCCCATCCCACTTCCACTTTGGGACCTCCAAAGGCTGAACTAAGCATGTTGGTACCTAATGATTCGCCTTCACTTGCTAAAAAGTGAGGCACCGAGAGACAAACTCTGCTACATCTTTCTTTATTCTCAGACGCCATTGATTTCATCGGAGATCCTGGTACATCTTTGCCACTCCTGGATGTACCTCTAGAGGGGATGTGTGGAACTACCTCAACAATTCCTCCTGAAATGACACGGGTACCATGGTATGTCCTCTAAAGAGGATGACGTGCTCCCCACCTTCATAAAGTCCATCGAGTGCCTATCCTGTGGATATCTGAGCACGTCATGCCTCACAATCAGCATCCCCACATTGTGCCTCCATGACTCTCTGATGAAGTGGGGGAGTGACTGTAATAGACTATAGAATAGTTGCTCTATCTCTATCCACAAAGGATATCTGTAAAGCGGCTAGCTGCTTCATCGCCTCACCTAGCAGTTGTATACCAAACCTCCTTCTGAGTGCATCTGCTACAATGTTCCCCTTCCTAGGATTATAGACTATCTCAAAGTCATAGTCCTGGAGGAACTCAAGACAACGTCACTATCTCAAGTTCAGGTCCTTTTGAGAGAAGATATACCTGAGACTCTTGTGATCAGAGTACACTGTAAAACACTCACCCATCAGATAGTGTCGCCACATATTCAAGGCAAAGACCACTGCTTATAACTCCAGGTCATGGGTAGCATAGTTTTGCTCATGCTGTCTTAGCTGTCAAGAACCATATGCGATCACTGCTCACTCCTACATCAGGACACATTTGAGTCCGGTCCCTGATGAGTCGTAGTAAACTACGTACCCTACGCCCTCCTCTGGAAGCCTTAAGATGGGGGCACTAGTCAGTCTCTTCCTAAGCTCTTGAAAACTCTACTGGCATCTCTATGACCACACGAAGGGTTTCCCCTTCTTCGTCAAGGCTGATAGTGGTTCTGCAACTTTGGAGAAATCTGGTACAAATCTCTGGTAGTATCCAGCCAAACCCAGGAAACTACATACCTCCATCACACTCCTAGGTGGCTCCCAAGCAAGTACCGCCTCAATCTTCGCTGGATCCACTACAACTCCAGCCTCCGAGATTACATGTCCCATAAATTGAACCTCTTGGATCCAAAACTGGAACTTTGAGAGCTTACCATAAAGCTGGTACTCTCGAAGTGTGTCCAGTACTACTTGAAAATGACGGGCATGCTCCTCCTCAGTAGTCGAGTATATCAGAATTTCATCGATGAAGAATACTACAAACCGATCAAGGTATGGCTAAAAGATCGTGTTCATGAGTCCCATGAACACTGCTGGAGTGTTGGTCATTCCAAATGGCATAACCAACCAATAGTAATGGCCATACCGACATATGAATGCCATTTTCTGCACATCCTCATCTCGAAATTTGAGGTTGTGATAGCCTGATCTGAGTTCTATCTTTGAGAACCACCGTGCTCCCTTCAGCTAATCAAAGAGGCTGTCAATCCTCGGAAGTGGGTACTTGTTCTTTATGGTCACCTAGTTTAGGAGCTGATAGTCATCACAAAGCCTCAAGCTCCCATCGGCCTTCTTGGCAAACAGAATCAGGGCTGCCTAAGGTGAAACACTGGGCCAGATAAATCCCTTCCCCTACAAGTCCTATAGTTGTACCCGCAGCTCACAAAGCTCCGTGAGAGCCATCTGATATGCTGGTGTAGATATTGGTGCTGTCCTAGGGTACAAGTCAATGTAAAAGTCCACCTCTCTGTGAAGAGGTAGACTTGGGACATCATCAGGGAAAACATCCACGTACTGGTCCACCACTATAGGATAGCTTAGACTCTCCACATCAACAGCTCCAAGGGTAAGGCTAGCCAACTAATGAGTAATCGGCTTCACCCTCCTCCAGGTAATTCCTTCCTACACTGCAAAGGCTACCTTCTCACCAGTGAAGGTAAACCTAGTTCCATCCATACGGACACACAGTACCTTGCACCTAATGCAGTCTATCTAATCATGGATTGTAGATAACTAGTCCATACCCACGATGATGTTGTAAGGCCTCAACGTCGCTACTAGAAGATCTCAGCCGAAGCTCTCGCCTCCTAGACTAAGCTCACACTGCTGGCAGTAGTGTGTAATCATCGAATCCTCTCTTATAGGAGTCTCTAACCATAAGGATAAATCCAATAGCTCCGTCGAAATCTCTGAGCTTCGAATGAGGGTAGTGGAAATAAAATAATGACTGGAACCTCTATCTATAAGTGCTGCAGTTAAGGTGGAGTAGACACAAATCATACCTCATATCATCTCTGGAGTTCCGTGATCGTAGGCCTCAGCTGCCTGAAGCTGATCTCTCCCCTGTCCACCTACTCCCTATGATCGGGGTGGACCTCCTAGGGGTGGTGGCGGTAACATCTCGTGTAATGCCCAACCCCAGCTACCCAGAGTCGGTGCATTACTTCGTAACATTGGCATAATCACAAAAGATCAAGTCTCGAAAGACCAATTAGTTTAGTAGCCTTGGAAACACTAGATACATTCATAAGTCTTACATTACATCATAAAGTGAAAAACTAATAACAAAGTCTTCATAGTCCACACTCATATCCTCTTCTGACTATCCCTGCAGGTCATTCATAAAATACTTCTTCACATCCTGGAAAATATTAAAACATTGAAAGGGGTGAGCTCAGATGCTCAGTAAATATAACAATATAGTGGAAGCTTTCATCAATAAACATAAACATTTAAGGCAATGTATAACTAAAACAAAATCCTTTTAAACTTGAACTTCAACATAATATGGAAAAAGTAAAATGAGATAATTCCATTCACTTCTTCACATGGATATTCTACTGGTCGAATAATCACATGCAATATCAATAACCACTTTCATAATGATGGAATGCATAATGCCAGACTATCATAACCACGTATCCAAGGCCTCGTGCCAAGACCACAAATAATATTTTGTCAAGGCCTCGTGCCAAGACACTAGTTTGTCTCATGAGACCTGCCGATGCATCGAGGAGCTATAGCGGGCTCCACCCGTCACTTATTAAGTCCAATGCATTCCTCATATGAATAGGTTTAAACATATCAAAAACCATAACATAATCGTATCACATAAAACATGCATAAAGGAAACATAAAATTTCCACATTTCAATCACAAGATATCAATACAACACATTGATATAATAAAAACACTTTCAAAACCATTTTCAATACCAAAATAAAAGAAAGTTAAAACATGGTATTTATTTTTCTTTTAAAAAAAAGGTATGGCTTGTAGAGGAAGCCGAAACTCAAATAATGGTCACGGCAGTGGAGAATTCATTGTCGCTGCATACGTACGACAAAAACATTACCTTTTTTCGTTTAGTAAATGCTTCGTATAAAAAAGATTCCTTTTGAATAAACATAAAAGTCAAAGGGGTTTATACACTGTATAAAAGAAATTTGTGTATAAAACAAAATATGCCTCAATGAAAGGAGATTGAGATGAAGTCCTTAATAAGATCATTTTTAAAATAAAATAGATCTATTATGTGTATTCACTATAGGTACACATGAAGAAAGTAAAAATAAAAAATAGGACATAATAATATCATGACATAATTTGAAAGTAGGAGATTAACCCAAAGAATAGAAATTGGGTTAAGAAGTTCCCTTACCTCGTGTCCGACTTGACTCAACCGTTCTTTAAACTCCTGAATAACAAACTAGAGTTAATATCTACCTTATTAAGAACCATTTTCAATTTCATTATCCTTTTTATATCACTTATTATAATTTTATGAACATTATGTAATTATTTAAGTTAATAACGGTCGTTTTGTCGATCTTTGGTATTGAGTCAACAATAAACTTCTTATAATTACAAGTTGTTCATGTGGTGAAATATCCATTATATCCAGAATTATATTCATGATGTAGATATCATATATATCATATATATCCAGTATATACATTCATTCATAATATTACATAGCATTTAGAGGTACGAAATGAAATGCACCGTTCATGGAGACGGTAAGCCGTACGTACGCATGAACGCTACTTTCATTTCTATTTCGTATTTAATGTAATGAAATCATAATGATATAAATGTATAATATAATTCCAGTATAATATATCATATAATACCATTTAATTCATCCTTTATACATCCCACATATGGTATTAACGATTCAAATCACTTTGAGGGGGCGGTAGTCCGCACTTTCTAAAATGAAAATATCGCGTTTACCCATAATGGAAACCATAAAGGTATGCCATAAATGAAAAATACAAAATCATAAGGGAAAAAAACATAATATATATCATATATAAAAATAGTTTCATCATAATGTCCACCATTAGAGGTGTTATATGAGTGTTGAACAATCATCGTTTCGTGAGGCAAAAATTCGACATCCACAGAAACAGTATGTTCTTTAACCATTAGATGTAGGAGTGTGTAAGTGTAGCTTGAATCCTTCTTATAACAACATCCTAGTATATTGAGGATACGAGTGTTGTTACAAAAGATATGAATAAAAAGTTTTTAGGGGGTTGGAGAAGAAAAATAAAACAAAATAACATAAGAGAAGACATTACCTTAAAATAGGGTAACTCTTTTGATTTGAGCCAAAGGCTTCCTTGGGAAGAGTTCTGCCCAAAGTGATGGTTCTAGGAGTAAGAGAGGGAAGTTGGGAGAGTATTTGGGCTGAGGTTGGCCGATCCAAATGGCTTGAAAGTGTGAATGAGGTGGTAGAGGTGGGGGCCTTTTATAAGAGGAGAGGAGGGGCACTCTTGGAAAGTAAAGAAAAGTCACTTTATTATAAAATGAGTTTCGAATTTTAGAGGTCCCACACTTATATAATTCGAGGATAAGGTGATAAGGGTTCTAAATTCACCCATAAAATAGGTTTTGGACATGCTTAGGTCTTAGATATTACATTATCTTTCCATTTTATTTAAATCGTTAAATAATGAGGTCATCGCTGCATCATCATGATGTCATAAATAATTTAATTTATTTAATGTCTAAAAATTATAAAAAAAATACTATGATGTAGGAAATCGTTTTATATTTCCAATGACTATTTATAGTCAAAAATATGACTTGTATAACCCCATGTAAAAATTGTTTTAGTAAAACATTTCATGTTTATGTCATTTTTTACTTTAACATTAAATAAAAGGTATTTATGTCATTTTCCAACTAAAGTGGATCCATGGGGTCCCCAAGTTGACCCATGGATTTTCTTGGTCGGCCATGGCACATCCAATGAGGGTAGGACATGTTTCAAGCTCATCTCATATTATTAAAACATTATTTTTACCTTAAACTACACTAGTTACCTCTAATCGCGATTAAGAACTTAAAAGTTACTATTCACCAAAAAATTATTTTAATCTCATTGAACCACATTTTACTTATTAATGACAACCATGTATGTCGGATTTTTGAAAATAAAATCATAGAAGTGGTAATATTTCATTTAAAAGAAAAATCAGTTATTTAACTACCACTTAGTGGTTTCACTATTCATCAAAAATTGAAGTTTTTCATAACAATGCCAAAATTTACCCTAAGCTATAATTGATATTCCAAATTCAAAAATGATGTCTATTTTACAAAATTCCAAACATATAAGTTGCATTAATTAATTTTATAATTAATTCCCACTGTCACAACAAATAGCGTGTTTTTAAGAAACAATTTATATCAAAAGATTGGCAATTGTTTATGTCCAATTTCAATGTTAAATTAATTCTAATGACCACCATTGGATAAAATGGTAAAAATATATTCTAATTATACCTTAAAACCACTAAATAGTATAATTTATCACTATAAATTATTTTAATTAAAAAAGTTGTTTTTAATTATTTTTCACTATTCATAAAAAATTAGAAGTTCTCAGAAAAATACCAAAAATTCAACATAGGATAATTTCGATATTCCGAATCCAAAAATGAAGTCCATTTTGAAATATAAAATTTCTATAATTTTAAAAAGTGGTTATTACTATTCATAACGACTACTTTGATTAGTCGCGGTGTTTTAGAACTCGAAGTTGCGTACAATGCAAGCTATTGCATTATTGAATGAGAAGCGTATTGTGGAAGCTCAGGGTGTTACATTCTCCTCTCCTTCAATAAATTGCATCCTCGCAATTTGAAATTTTTCTTGGAAAATAAAAGGTTGAAAATAGAAAATACCTTTGTGGAAAACCCACATCAGAAATAAGGTTAATAAAATTTAGTCTTAATAAGAGGGAAATGGAAATAAGAAAGTCACCACCAAATTATGATCTCGATAAGGAGAACATTGGTGGAAATTAGAGACATATAATTGGAGGAAAAACGTAAATATTTGTAGGGAGTGATTGAGGTCATCAATCACAATCAACTGTCAAATTGAGGGCCTCAAAGCCTTCAATCTATGTTGATTTAAAATATCATCAGTTCAACAAGACATAAGGTATTAGGATAACACATTTTTTTGTTTTAATATCCCTTTACTAAAGTTTAAGAATTAATTTATTCATTGAATAAGAGATAGGTATATATATATTTATGCTTGACAATTAGAGTTTCAACCTTCAACTCATCTTTCACTCAAAAAGATAATAGAACTCAAAAATATTATACTTATCCTAATTGTATAAGTTTCCAAATTTTAACACATACCATTTAGATTAGAAAAACTATTTTGTAATAACCAGGGACTTCACATAGTCCAATGGTAGGCGATTAATCCCAATCGCACTATGGTTGTGGGTTCGATTCCCACAGCTTTTTCCGACGCGATGGGTTGTCACTCGGTCTGCGTGTTGTCCTTTTTATAAATATCCAAAAATAACCTTAACAATAGTATCATATGTAAAATATAATCCATTCCAACCTTTATAGTTATCCAAAATACTTTTGTCCAACTCACAGTCCAGATTTTATGAGGAAGGTAAACATAATGAAGCTCCTTTTTTTTCTGCGTAACAACATGTGAACACCTTCATCATGTATTCTTTTAAAACACTGAAACATACTGTATTACCATAAATCCTTATTGATTACATTCATGATCCCTTATTCCCTATAGAAAACTAGATATACTCCTTCTATCCAAAAATGTATACAAATCATTAATCAGTTTCAAGGATGTTAAGAATATCCAACATAATTTATCTGAATCAATCATGTCTTATTCCAAAATCCCTATCTCGGTATCAGAACCATATTATGGTTTATCTTTCTCTCAACCATATATTTTCCAAAAATTTAACCTATTGTGGAGTCACTTTTCTTGGTTCCACACAATCTCAAGTCCTAGATGAAATAGTACTGCAGTACAATCCTTATATACTCCATAATTATTATAACCAGTACATCATTGATACAACACTCAAATTACAAAATTATTTAATAACAACATAAGAACTCTAATCATTCCTCCTCATCTGTGGTAGTATCATAACTTGATTATTATCCAATAACATCATTTGGGGAATACTCTGATGATTTGAACATTGGTTTGCGTAGTGTCCCCACTCCTTGCAGATGAAGCATTGTACATTTGAAACCTTTTTCTTACCCTTGCAGTCACGCACTTGGTGTCCTTTTTCTCCACACTTATAACAAACTCCCATTCCCTTCAGGAAAATTCCAAGGTGTTTCTTCCTACAGTTATCACATATTGGAAAATTCTTCTTTTCCCTCGTCCCTTTATCCATCATTCTCTCTTCCATCCTTTTCTTCTCTTTCATCCCTTCAAATCCATAAGACTCAGAGAATTATCTACTTATCTTATTAACACATGATACTATTTCTTCATATGTTGATAACACATGGGATAATATTTCCCTTCTAAATGTTGGCTTAATACCATGAAAGATATGATCCTTCTTACTCTTTGGATCATACGTATTAATGGAGTTCACATTCCTTCTACTGGGCGCCATTTCTATACAATGCCATAAACTAGATTAGTTTATGAATCAAAATACATAATTCCATACTTGTAAAATACTTAACATAAATTCAACTATTTATGGACATAATACATAATCATAAAAATGTTTTCTTTTAGGAAGTATATACTCATAACCCTTCATAGTGGTTTATAAAGAAAATGAGAATTATCCAAAGCATATCCCCCAGGAGTGTCGTAACCAAGAGTGCAGCAAGGCTCGTTGTCGTGCACCAGTTCCCGTTCGAGTCTAGCTCAAAGCGGTGTTTTTGGGTTTTACCCCTAGGTACATCTGTGCCAGAGCTGCCTCTACCTGCTCGTATCCAGACAGGGATGTATTGCTCGGAAAACTCACAAAATCTCTATAATAACAAAATTCGGGGAAGTTCTTCTATACTAATCCTCAAACTCTATCTTCGGGCAATGTGATCTAATCAGAGTTTATCTAAATCTAGCTTCCAAGGTTATTACTAAACTTCCTCTGATACCAACTGTAACTCCCCAACCCCAGCTACCCAGATTCGGTGCATTACTTCGTAACATTGGCATGATCACAAAAGATCAAGTCTCAAAAGAACGATTAGTTTAGTACCCTTGGAAACACTAGATACAGTCATAAGTCTTACATTACATCATAAAGTGAAAAACTAATAACAAAGTCTTCATAGTCCACACTCATATCCTCTTCTGACTATCCCTGCTGGTCATTCATAAAACACTTCTTCACATCCTGGAAAATATTAAAACATTGAAAGGGGTGATCTCAGATGCTCAGTAAGGATAACAATATAGCGGAATCTTTCATCAATAAACATAAACATTTAAGGCAATGTATAACTAAAACAAAAGCCTTTTAAACTTGAACTTCAACATAATATGGCAAAATTAAAATGAGATAATGCCATTCACTTCTTCACATGGATATTCTACTGGTCGAATAATCACATGCAATATCAATAACCACTTTCATAATGATGGAATGAATAATGCCAGACTATCATAACCACGTAGCCAAGGCCTCGTGCCAATACCACAAATAAGATTTTTTCAAGTCCTCATGCCAAGACACTAGTTTGTCTAATGAGACCTGCCGATGCATCGAGGAGCTATAGTGGGCTCCACCCGTCACTTATTAAGTCCAATGCATTCCTCGTATGAATAGGTTTAAACATATCATAAACCATAACATAATCATATCACATAAAACATGCATAAAGGAAACATAACATTTCCATATTTCAATCACAAGATATCAATACAACACATTGATATAATAAAAACGCTTTCAAAACCATTTTCAATACCAAAATAAAAGAAATTTAAAACATGGTATTTATTTTTCTTTTAAAAAAAAGGTATGGCTTGTAGAGGAAGCCGAAACTCAAATAATGGTCACAGCGGTGGAGAAGTCATTGTCGCCGCATACGTACGACAAAAACATTCCCTTTTGTCATTTAGTAAACACTTCGTATAAAAAATATTCCTTTTGAATAAACGTAAAAGTCAAAGGAGTTTATACACTGTATAAAAGAAATTTGTGTATAAAACAAAATATGCCTCAATGAAAGGAGATTGAGACGAAGTCCTTAAAAAGATCATTTTTAAAATAAAATAGATCTATTATGTGTATTCACTATAGGTACACATGAAGAAAGTAAAAATACAAAATAGGACATAATAATATCATGACATAATTTGAAAGTAGGAGATTAACCCAAAGAATAGAAATTGGGTTAAGAAGTTCCCTTACCTCGTGTCCGACTTGACTCAACCGTTCTTTAACCTCCTGAATAATAAACTAGAGTTAATATCTACCTTATTAAGAATCATTTTCAATTTCATTATCCTTTTTATATCACTTATTATAATTTTATGAACATTATGTAATTATTTAAGTTAATAACGGTCGTTTTGTCGATCTTTGGTATTGAGTCAATGATAAACTTCTTATAATTACAAGTTGTTCATGTGGTGAAATATCCATTATATCCAGAATTATATTCATGATGTAGATATCATATATATCATATATATATCCAGTATATACATTCATTCATAATACTACGTAGCATTTAGAGGTAAGAAATGAAATGCACCGTTCATGGAGACGGTAAGCCGTACGTACGCATGAACGCTAATTTCATTTCTATTTCGTATTTAATGTAATGAAATCATAATGATATAAATGTATAATATAATTCCAGTATAATATATCATATAATACCATTTACTCCATCCTTTATACATCCCACATATGGTATTAACGATTCAAATCACTTTGAGGGGGCGGTAGTCCGCACTTTCTAAAATGAAAATATCGTGTTTACCCATAATGGAAACCATAAAGGTATGCCATAAATGAAAAATACAAAATCATAAGGAAAAAAAACATAATATATATCATATATAAAAATAGTGCCATCATAATGTCCACCATTAGAGGAGTTATATGAGTGTTGAACAATCATCGTTTCGTGAGGAAAAAATTCGACATCCACAGAAACAGTATGTTCTTTAACCATTAGATGTAGGAGTGTGTAAGTGTAGCTCGAATCCTTATTATAACAACATCATAGTATATTGAGGATACGGGTGTTGTTACAAAAGAAATGAATAAAAAAAATTTAGGGGGTTGGAGAAGAAAAATAAAACAAAATAACATAAGAGAAGACATTACCTTAAAATCGGGTAACTCTTTTGATTTGAGCCAAAGGCTTCCTTGGGAAGAGTTCTGCCCAAAGTGAGGCTTCTAGGAGTAATAGGGGGAAGTTGGGAGAGTATTTGGGCAGAGGTTGGCTGAGCCAAATGGCTTGAAAGTGTGAATGAGGTGGTAGAGGTGGGGGCCTTTTATAAGAGGAGAGGAGGGGCACTCTTGGAAAGTAAAGAAAAGTCACTTTATTATAAAATGAGTTTCGTATTTTAGAGGTCCCACACTTATATAATTCGAGTCTAAGGTGATAAGGGTTAGAAATACACCCATCCAATAGTTTTTGGACATGTGTAGGTCTTAGATATTACATTATCTTTCCATTTTATTTAAATCATTAAATAATGAGGTCATCGCTACATCATCATGATGTCATAAATAATTTAATTTATTTAATGTCTAAAAATTATAAAAAAAATACTATGATGTATGAAATACTTTTAGATTTCCAATGACTATTTATAGTAAAAAATATGACTTGTATAAACCCATGTAAATTTTTTTTAGTAAAACATTTCATGTTTGTGTCATTTTTTACTTTAACATTAAATAAAAGGTATTTATGTCATTTTCCAACTAAAGTGGCTCCATGGGGTCCCCAAGTTGACCCATGGATTGTCTTGGTCGGGAATGGCACATCCAATGAGGGTAGGACATGTGTCAAGCTCATCTCATATTATTAAAACATTATTTTTACCTTAAACTACACTAATTACCTCTAATCGCGATTAAGAACTTAAAAGTTACTATTCACCAAAAAAATATTTTAATCTCATTGAACCACATTTTACTTCTTAATGACAACCATGTATGTCGGATTTTTGAAAATCAAATCACAGAAGTGGTAATATTTCATTTAAATGAAAAATCAGTTATTTAACTACCACTTAGTGGTTTCACTATTCATCAAAAATTGAAGTTTTTCATAACAATGCCAAAATTTCACCCTAAGCTATAATTGATATTCCGAATTAAAAAATGATGTCTATTTTAAAAAATTCGAAACATATAAGTTGCATTAATTAATTTTATAATTAATTCCCGCTGTCACAACAAATAGCGTGTTTTTAAGAAACAATTTATATCAAATGATTGGCAATTGTTTATGTCCAATTTCAATGTTAAATTAATACTAATGACCACCATTGGATAAAATGGTAAAAATATATTCTAATTATACCTTAAAACCACTAAATAGTATAATTTATCACTATAAATTATTTTGATTAAAAAGTTGTTTTTAAGTATTTTTCACTATTCATAAAAAATTAGAAGTTCTCAGAAAAATACCAAAAATTCAATATAGGCTAATTTCGATATTACGAATCCAAAAATGAAGTCCATTTTGAAATATAAAATTTCTATAATTTTAAAAAGTGGTTATTACTATTCATAACGGCTACTTTGATTAGTCGCGGTGTTTTAGAACTCGAAGTTGCGTACAATGCAAGCTATTGCATTATTGAATGAGAAGCGTATTGTGGAAGCTCGGGGTGTTACATATCGAATCATTTCCCATTATCAGTTGCTCGGCCAACTCCTCTTCCATGTCCGCCTGCTCCCTGCAGACCTCCTAGGTTGAACCTTTGTCTCTACCTGGGCGGTCCTTCGATCGTCTTCCGATCATCCGCACGACGGGTCGGATAGTCACGAGCCATGTGACCCTGCCCGCCACATGTGAAACACTACTCACTCTTGGTATAACTGGATCCACCTCGGGTGCCCCGCACAACCGATCCTGAGTCATGCAGTCATCCACCTATAGGTCTGGTCCTCTTGGACCTCTGTGACGTCTGTCTGCTGACAACTGTAGAAGACTCCACTACGTGATGACTAGTAGTGGGTCTCGCAGCTGGTGACTGCTTAGAAAGGAAACTCTCCACCAAGAGGGCTCTCTCTAACACCCCCGCCTGCGTCGGGATGCTGAGTGAGATCATCAAATCCATGATCTCTTACCTGAGCCCCTACTCGAAGGGCTAGTCCTTGATGAAAGGGTCTTACACCATATATATGGACTAGCTTGAGAGGTCAGTGAACCTCATTGAATACTGAGCTACAGTCATGTTTTCCTGATGTAGCTGAAGTAGCTCCTAAATTCACACTGCACGAAGAGTCGCTGGGAAAAACTCTGCCTGAAATTGGCTCTCGAAGTCTTCCCAAAGAAGTGTCACCTCATCGTGATCCTGGATCATCAAGAACCACCATCTTCCTACTGCTTTTTGTAGAAGGATGATAGCAATAATCACCATGAGATCGGCTGGTGTCCCTACCAGTCAGAAGACTCTCACTACAGCCTCCAACCAATCCTCAACCGCCAGTGGGTCTGTCTCTTCCCTGAACTTGGGTGGCCTCTGGCGTTGGAACTCATGCAACGCACTCAAGCAGCGTGCACCGTCTGCTGCTGGGGCTGGTGGCATTAGTTTCCCAACAGGTAATGGTACCGATGGTTCCTCCACTAGTGTTGCTACTAGATAATGTCCCTACAACGAGGCCTCGTTGCTCAGTGGGCTATCTGTGCGTACTACTCTCGGAACCCTATCTGGCTGTCTGTGTGGACGCATCCTAAAAATGAACAGGTGTGCCATGGTTAATAAGTTATACCTGGTGAGGTAACTCAATAGATCACAAATAAAACTTTTGAAAACACATACGCAATCAGTTTTTTCATGCACTGAGTCGGAAATCAGATGTTAGGGTCCTGGTGTATGGATACGTCGGTCGACGAACCAACACTGAACTCCCTAAATTGAAAACTGCACTCATTACCCTTAACACTATTGCTATTAAAAATAAAGATCAGAGACTTATGTTCTATGGTATAATGACTCCTCTGATACCAATTTTTCACTACCCATCTCCCAAGGTCTGTGTCGTGACTAACCCCAAGCACACCTTCCATAGGCCAGGGGCTGGAAACTAGCACCAAAGGTGTATTCCCTAAAACAGGGAAGGCATTGCCTTTATAACATGTAAACACACATAATCAATCACACAACAAGATACGGATGCAAGTAAACTATATAGTAAAAATAGTGCTGAAAGTAAAAAGGGGCTGGAATACAAGCCCAACAGTAATAGTACAAGTACAACTAAAAAACAATACAACTGAAGAAAGAGAAAAAAACAACTACTGGATTGTACTCCGAGGGTCCTACCTGAATGGTAGGTACAAATCGCCTCCTCAGCACTCCATGTCCACCCGTATCCTATTCATACCATAATGTCGTATGGTCCACCTCCAAGCACCGTCCAGTCTTGGTACTCTCAGCCTCAGTCAGTGTCGTCTATCGTCTGCATCCAACACAACAAGGTTTGGGCATAACCCATAAAGTGGTGAGTATAATGATAATCAATAGGGACCCAGAGACCCTAAAGGTCACACAAAATCTACCAAGGATAAACCAAAAAGTATGAAATCTACAGATAACCCTACTTAGGTATCTTCCCATACATATACCTAAGTTATCAAGTAATCCATCTCAATTATGAGGAAAACATAGAGGTACTGACTCAGCTCACACCAGGATTTATTCTAGGGGTAGTATCAAGTAACATTCCTAGTCAAAACGTCGAACAACTCGGATGCTAGAGAACTACTCCTATATCCAGTACAGTGGGCCTGCCATGTCACACAGAGGTGCTTCCCACTAACCTTTTACTACTAAGGTACTCCTCCTATTGAGTATCATGGGTTTGCTGCATCACCAAGGTGCTCCCCACCGTGGGTCTACCGTGTCACCAAGGCGCTCCCCCTCGTGGCCTGATGAGGTAATCCTTCTGAAAAGTATTATGGGTATGTCGTGTCACCAAGGCGCTCCCAACCGTGGGTCTGCCACATCACCAAGTCACTCCCCACTGGACATTTCAAGTCACTCTGAGTTGAAACGGTTAGCAGTCATGAAGTCTCAGCCAGCCACTGGGTTCCCAAACTATGCTTGCTCGTCTACGAGAGGATCTGCTCCACAAGCTACTGGTTGATAATCCAACTGCCAAGAAGTCCCATGAAGAAGTATCTCACATGTCTTCAATGTCATTGGGGTATCAACGTAACAAACGGCGCGTCAATCGGACGCCCGGTGTGTAAGTTATTATCTTTTTAGTCCGAGGGGCTCGGTTGGATTCGTGCTCGATCCAACCTAACCGTTCCCCATCTCAATCCAAATCTCAGTGGGGTATCACTCAAAGGGACCGTCTCACTCCAAGGTTCCCAATGCCACTGAAGGTTCTTCAAACATACGTCTGGTACCAAATTTATGGCCAAAAGAATGTAAATAGGTCACTATCAGCCCGGGTCCGGTCCGACCCGGCCCGACCCAGCCTGGGATGATCCGGTTCAGGTCAACCTGGACCACAGTGTGGCCCGACCCATTGGGTTTGGCCAGGCCCACTGGGTCCAGCCATGGGGTGGAGAGTCGGTCGCGGGGCGGTGGTCCGGCTGCGGGGCAATGTTCCGGCCGCGGGGCGGCAGTCCGGTCGCGGGGCGACGCCCATCCACGGGGTGATGCAGAATCTTGGATGGCAGCAGTGGTCACGGATGGCGCGAAGGCCGCAGGGTGGCGTCGTTGCGCCATCGCCTTCGTCACAACCGGTGGTGGTGTCGGCCGCCGTTCTCATGTCCCAACCACGGATGGTGGCTGTCCTCCTCCTTCACGAAGAACACCACAAGATTTGCAGAAGGGTCGGGCCATGTTGGTTTGGCCTGTACCATGTTAGGGTGGTAGTATATGGCTCAACAAGAACATGAAAGAAGAACGTAAAGTTTTACAACCTCCTGCAATGTTTCATTACCAAACCGCAAAATAAACCAAGGAAAGACATGGGGAATATATTCACATGCAAATAAACCCCCTCCTCGATCACTTGATGATGAAGAGAGAAGTTGAAGTTGTCGACGTTCATCGCACCCGTCACACGCCTCTGATCTCGAGCTTGTTTATCAGAAATTTTTTTTTAATGGAGGTGATTCTTCATTGTTGAAGATGTCCATTGATGGAGGATGTCTCGAGGAAGAAGGTCGAAGTCAAGGTCAATGTTCTTCATTCGGAGAAGAAGTTCTTCATTCGATGAATGAGTTCTTCATCGGCATTCTTCCTCTAAGAGCTCCTTCTCTCCCCAATTCCACCAAAATGAAATGATAGCCCCCAAAATAATATATTAAGAGATCTATTATGTTTGTTGGCATAAAATTCAAATTGGGTTAATTAATTACTTATCATAATTAAGTTGGGGAGGGTTGGCACAATTAATTAAGGAGGGTTGGCACAATTAATGTAGAGGAAGCTCAAGAGGCTCCTCCAATTAATGAGGGAGTTGAAGAGGTTTAGGCCTCGGGTGGTCCCCACCACCATAACCTCTCATGGGAGGTTAGGCTCGGGTGGTCCCCACCACCATAACCTCTCATGGGAGGTTAAGGCCTGGTGGTCCCCACTTCTCAACTTCCACATGGAGGTTTTAACAAATAAAATAAAATGTGAGATTATTTTATTTAATTATTTCCACGAAAAACCCAAAAAAAATAACTTTCACCCTTGACCAACTTCCATCGATGTGAAAGTCTTATTAAGAAAATACCGAAAATGTGAGTTCAATGGTGTCCTCATATTTAAATTCTGAGCACCGGTTCAAAATTTAGGAAAACCCGCTCGCACGTTTACTGAACGTACCTGAAATAAAGTTCATAAATTCATTCCAGTCACATCGGGCCTCAAAATCACGTGCCATCAATTTTCACAGACTCTTAAAATTCTCATATATTAAAGAAATTACATGGAAATTTCAGGTATTTACATCACATATCATTCCAACCAACCATTTTTTAATTGAACAACACACTCTAACTCAAACCCAATTACCACCACTAATGGTAAAATCATCACAAGGACCACATGAAGCACAAAAAATGTACCAATCACATAAACATATAAATGAAATTTTAGCATGCACAATACAACATTTCAAAGGGGCCTCCAATGTGGCTAGATAAGAGTGGGATTAAGGGAGAAGGGGAAAAGGATAAAGATGGGGTAATTGACCAAAAAGCCTCACATTAAATATATATATATATATATATATATACAGAAAGTTTATCAAGTACATTTTATGGGTCCATGGGGTCCCTTGTTTCACTCTTAGGATACCTGGGACTCTTACAAGTCTAACGTTAACTATTTAACTCCCACCAGGTAGAAGTCTCACTTGTAATTGTAAAATATATGTGGAAACCTGTTGTTGGTACCCTAAATCCCCAATTCACACACCAAACCACAAAACTCATTAAAAAATAACTAATAATGTAAATTCAATAACCTAACAATTTTGAATCCATTATAAAAAATACCCCTCAATCAGAATCAAAAATTGAAACTATCGAATGTTTTTTCCATTCAAATTTCCAACATAAGACCTTAATAACACCATAATCAAGGTAATAAGGTAAAAACATTATACACTCCCAAAAATATCAATTTTCAATATATATAAGTCTCAAGAAACATCTATAAAAAGACTCATTGCCTCTATATTGGCAATAAATGAAATGAGGAATCTATTATATCAATAATAATAATCTTTGAAACTCACCTCAAATCCCCAAAAATAACCAGCTCCAGAACCCCAATAACTAAACCAATATCATATAACTCATACATAATTTTAAACACTCATAAAACCATATCCCAATTCATCTATCCCATGTCTAAGTCATAGCTCCCAAATATAACCCAAATCATTAGAAACACCAACACTTCAACATCCAAAACTATTACACAAATAAATATCCCTAATTTTACAATACACTTATATTGAATGAGTCCAAAATCCAAAAAAATACCAAACCATCAAGAAACATCAATAATATACCAGTGGCAAGACTCGGGACCGGCGGTGAGGCGCAACGAGGGGTGGTGAGGTGAGGTGAGGGTAGGGCTTCAGAGGGTTAGGGGGTCGCAGGTGTCGGGGGAGTGGGGGTTTGGGGGAGAAGTGTCAGGTTTTTTAAATAAATAAAAGTTTTATCAGTGGTTTTTAATAAACCACCACAAAATTATTTTAAAAAATAGATGCTGTTTAGTAAGCCGCTACTAAAAAACCATCGCTAAACACTGATTTTGGTGTAGTGAGTAAGGAATATATAATTATCAATTTTTCCACAGTCAATCAAATAACTTTAAAAGTAAACATAATATATAGAAATGGTATATAGTTGAAGAAATAATAATATAAATGATAAAAATAATGTGAATATTTAAGAGAAACATAATGTCCTATAATCACAAGACAGTGAATATTCCAAGAGAAAGTCAACAACTAAAAAAATAATAAGAGATAAGAGATGACCATCGATTTATCGGAAATATAGGTTCTATAGTAAAATCATTTAACTTGGAAAAATAAATAAAGTGTAAGTGAAATATTAAAATATAAATTCATTAAATATTTTTCTTTTTAAAATAATTAGAAATTCTTATAAGAAGATAAATATCTTAAAACTATTACAATGGAGGGGAATCCCATTAACGTTGTATGCGTTAAAAACATTCCATTATATTTTTTTAAAAAGTTGAAAGAGACCCTATCATAAAGTATTAGAATAATTCATTTCAAAATTTATAAAAGTTAAGGATAACATAAAATGTTTTTAATAAATCATTTGATTAATAAAAATGGATTTTGTAAAACAATTTTGAAATGTATGGAAAAAGAACAAAAATATATCTGATTAAAAGAGAAATAAAATCGTTATTACTTTTAAAAAATTGTTTTCTTGATTCAAGTTACATAGATAATAAAATTTGGAAACATTTTAAATATCTAGAGTATAATAAAATATATTGATTTTATAAAGGATGAATTATAATATTCCTTTAATTATAATTAAGGCGATCCCAAAAAAATGATATTGTAAAATAAAACCTTACCTATTTAAATTATAATACCTTGAAAGAGTAAACAATAATTGAAACATTAATAATCATGAATAAATAGGTATTTATGTTAAATATATTAAAGGTTTTGTATATATGCCATATAAAATTAAATAAGTGCATAATATCAAATGGGACTCAATGGAATTGAAATTGAGATGAAGTCTCTTACTGCACCATTATGTTTAGTTTAATGTGACCTAAAAAATTTTACAATATTTTAAAACATGTTAATAATTTATAATAGAACTATATTAATATTTTTAATATCATATATGATCCTCTTATAATATCTTATCACCCATTTGTAAATAATATTTTTTTATTACCATTGTTTCGAGTGTTAACTACTTTGTTTTCTCATGCTCATTTTTTTGTAGAAGTTATGAATCTTGTTTATAGGATATAGTTACGTCATATCCAAAATGATATTAATGTTATAAATATAATAATTATTTATTAGATAAATGTTTATAATCATTCTTGAAAGTTTTAAATAGAAAATGATTCTCATAACTTCGTGGAGAGAATAGGTCGTAGGTATGAAAGAGTGACGTTATCGTTTACTTAATGAGTGAGATGGTAAGGAAGTAATTGATATATTAAATTTTTAGAATAAATATTATTTCAAAATGATCATATATATTTATTGGTTCCATTGTTATGACTTTTCATGTGAGTTGGTTATGGAAAACAAATTTTATTGGTTCGTGAGGCGGTAGTTCACCGTACACATGAACGGTGGTTTTTTTCCTCATATGATGGAGAAGGATATGGATAAATATTATTCCATAAACATATTAATAAATCAGTATAAGTTATATACTAGTTTTATTATATTTTAATTATTAATATATAATTTAAGGTGGTAAAATAATAATTATAAAAGAAATATCTTAGTGAAGATGATTACATTATCTTAGGAAAAACTCATTTGGATATATTCTTAATGACTCTATGGTTTGTATTCTGGGAAGAAAAAAAGATCTAGAACATGGTTAAGGAGTTTTGGGAGAGATTTTTTTTGGGTTTTATTGAGCTAAAAGTTTTAATAGGTGTAAATAATTGAGGGGAGGAGGTTTCTTTTTATAATTCAGGTGAGCGACACACTTGTAATTTTTTAAGGGTTTACAATAATGTTAAGTAAATTTCCTAGAAAATTAGCTCAAAATATCTCATATTATAAATTTATAAATTTAAGGTCAAAATACAACCAATCAATGGGGTTTTATCAAGTTTTTAGTTTGTTTTAACCCTTATCTTTCTAGGTCATCCCTCGGTAAACTCATTTTAACCTTAACCATGAAAATTACTTTTTCACTCTTTTTAATATTAATTATGACAAAAAAATAAGTTTAACTTATTACCTAATATTAATTATGATTATTTAAAATATTTAATCTATTTAATCAAATTCAATTTATATATGTGTTTGAATGTAATTTAAAAATAAACTTGTAAAACATGCCAAAAAATGATTTTCAAGAAATATTTTTTTCAAGCATAAGATAATATTACATTTAAAATATGACTAGTAGTCATTATTATATATATTAAAATTAATATAGTCATATATTTATTCTAAAAATTAAATTTAAATAATTCATCATTAAATATTATTTTCATTAATTAAACTAGAAATACATTATGCTTATAAAAACAGTTTTATGAAAAATATCCTTTTTTAAATCTGAATGATATTATCTATATTTTTATAAAATTGATATTTGATACATGGTTAATTATACATATTACAAAATTTTATTATGAATAAAAGTAGGGATGGTTAAATAATACATTTTTAATTATTCATAAAAACTTATTTCTAATGGAAAATTTCAAAAACTCTTTCTAGACTTATTTTCACCATGTAAGTTCAAAATCAATATTCATCCGAGTAAAACAGAATTTTTTTACCATGAAATATTAAAATATTCATTTTAGTTTTTTTTTTAAAATATTCACTTACTATAATTTAATCTCGAGTGTTACATTCTTCCCTCTTACAAAATTTTCATCCTCAAAATTTTTGTGGATATTACTTTCTAAAAAAATGGGGGTGATTATTATTTCTAACATAATTTGGATCCCATGTTTCTTCTTAAATTTTATAATTTCTCTGAAGTACCTTTACCAGTTGATTCATTTGATTTCTCAATACCTTATATCTAGGGCCAATAATCTAGATTGGATCTTCACAGTAATATAGATCAGGTTACAGTTATATTTTTGCATAGGTGTGTACATGAATTAGGTATAGCATGTACTTCCTTAACAATGATACATGGAACACATCATATAATTTCAAGAGGATTGATGTTATTTCCAATTAGTAATCTGTAACTCCAATTATTTCCATAATTTTAAAAGTTCTGATGTATGTTGTGCTTAGTTTCCCTTTCTTAACAAACACTATAACACACTTCTATTAAGATAATTTCAAGAGAATGTGATCTCACTCTTGAAATTCGAAATATTTTATTTGTTTATTAGAATAAATCATTTTCCTTCTTTGGTATGCTTTAATATGATCCTCAATAGTATTTAACTTTTTTGTTGAGTCCCCAACAACTGTTAGGCCTAGAAGTTTCCATCCAAAAACTTTATACCAACAAGTAAGAGTATGAAATATCTTTATATATAATGCTTTATACAGTTCCATTTGAATATTTGAATAGAAAAAATTGTTATTTAAAAACTATACAAATGGAAAATTCTGATCCCAAAAACCTTTAAATTCAAGTGAGTATGACCTCATCATGTCTTCTAATGTTTGAATATTCCTTCTGGATTTTCTATCAAACAGATGATGATGTGTAATGTTGAAATGTAGATCAATATCAAGAGCCTTCTAATTAAATTTCTAGAATTTTTATATAAATTGGGGATCAAGATTTGACAAAAATGATAGAGGTTCACCATGAATTATTAAAACTTAACTACTATAGATTTATGGAAGTATCTCAAGAGGTAAATATTCTCTTATTTTAAGGAAATACAGGTATTGTTTTAGGTGATCCACAATAACCCATATCGAATCATTCATTCTAGGAGTATTGGGTAATATATTAAAAAATTCCATAGTAATTTTATCACATTTCTACATGGGAATAGGTAGAGTTTGTATGAATCCCATATGATTCTATCTATTAAAATTTACATATTGAAAAACTATCATCTTGATATATAATCTGTAATTTCCCACTTTATATTATCCCACAAAAAATGTTCCCCCAAATCCCTATACTTCTTGGTGATACTGGGTTTTATAGGGAAATTTGTGCTATGAGCATCACCCATTAATTCCCTTTTTAACCCAGGTATAAATAGAACACAATCTCTTTCTAAATTTTAGAATTCCATTTTCACAAATGAATTATTTCAATTTTACAACATTCATAACTTTAATTTTCTTCTAAAAACTCTCAACATCAGGATGATAACATTTTATCTTTTAAAATAAATATATATTGGAAATATTTTGAAAAAATGGTGATGTTTTACCATCCTTAACAATTTCTATATCCATCTTCACTAAATCCATGAACATAATATCTCTATCAATCCTCATTTTGATCTAAAATCCATGATATTTCCAATTTAATACATAAAATACTTCATTTTACTTATCTCTATGGTATTTTATTTATAAATCACAATCCTTGATAAGTTAGAACCATCGCCTTTGGCTTATATTGAGATTATTTTGTGAAAAGATGTATTTTAGGATCTTATAGTCTGTGTATATCTCACATATTTCACTATAGATAAAATGTCACTATATCTCCAAAAAATATATTATGACTACCAACTCAAGATCATGATTTGGATAGTTTTTTTCATGAGTCTTTAGCTACCATTATGTATAGTTAATAAATTTATCATTCTGCATAAGGGAACAATTGATTCCTTTCATCAATTCATCACTATATATCACAAATCCATTAATTCTTAATAGTAGAGTCAAAATAAGAGCATTGACCAATCTCTACATTAATTCTAAAAAACATTCTTCACATTACTTTGTCCATGTGAACTTAAACCTTATACATGTAAACTTAGATCACAAGTTATACAATCGAGAAAAGATTGGAAAAAATAACTTAATGTAGCTTTCCAAACTAATGAAACTACATACCTTAGTTATGTTCATTTGTGTATGTCATTATTTGATTGCCTTTTTGTTCATAGGATAAACTGATATTCTATACATGGAGACAATATGGACTAGAAAAGAAACTTTCTAAATCCAAAATTCACACTTGTTAAATTTCCCATATAACTATTTTCTTCTAAGAGCATAAAGATTGATCTATTGTTGATTATCATGTTCCTCATAGATTTTATAATATGACAATATATTATCAATAAATACCAAAATTAAATCATCAAGTTATTTCTTAAACACTCTATTCACTAGATCTATAATAATAGAGGGTGAATGAGTCACTCTAAATAGAATTACTATAAATTCATAATTCCCATACCTCATTTGAAAATATTTTTATAATATATTCCTTATTTACTTGAAATTTATGATACAGAGAATAAATTTCAATATTTAAAAATTATTTAGATCCATGAAGTTGATTGAATAAGTCATTAATGTGTTTATCATAATAGCATTGATTTCACTATAATCAACATACAACCTCGTAGATCCATCTTTCTTCTTAACCAAAAGAATATGGGATACCCAAGTTGAAATACTAGGGAATATAAATCCCTTATTACACAAATCCTCTAGTTTTTTCTTCAAATATAGTAATTAAATAGTATAAATTCTATAGGTATTCTTTGATGTTGATTTTTCATAAGGAATTAAATCAATGGAAAACTCAACTTCATGCTCTGGTGGATGTCCAGAAAATTTCTTAATAAATATATCAATGAATCCTTATAAAATAGGTACATATTAATTATAATATTTAAATTTTCATTTTTAGATTGTATCCTCTTTTCTTCCCCGAGAATCTCATTCAAAATATCTATTATAGTTGGATCTTGACATGAATAAGATTATGAAGTAACTTCTCTAAAGATAATGAATTCCACATCTTCATCAGGAATATTAATTTCCTTATCTTTTAAATACTTATTTTCATCATATTTTGAAAGCTAGTCTATACTAAGGATTATATGAAAATCAACCATAGGTATAATAATAAAGTTTAAAAACAGAGTATGTTTATGTTTCATAATGGGAACTGCCTTTTTGAATGAAAATTTCTTTTATAAGTTTCTAGGGAAATATCTAACCTTCTTAGAAAACAAGGATGATATAAAATAGGGTGAGTATCCATAATAAAATAAAGCATTAGATAAATTTTAAGATATGATTAAATTACCTACCACCGCATATTTAAGAACTTCAACCTTAGCTATTATGATTGCATAGTCTTAGCTTTCTCCCCTTAGAATCTACTTCGGTAAGTCCCCTTGATTCTTAAGATATTGGTCTGAATAATGCACCATTTATTTATAACTAAAATAGTGGATAAAAATGATATCTTTCTTTCCCTTATATTCATTTTTTATATCGCCCTTATCTCTTCACTGATAAAAAATTCCCATTCTATTTATGCTTTTTCTAGGATGTTTCTTTCCATAATATTCATATTGTTGAATTTTATTCATCGTATTATTCTTCTTTTATGAATTACATTTTTCTTAGTGTTTATCCAAATTTTTATTCTATTTATTTCCCTAAAATGTATAGGATCTATAAAATTAATTCTCTATTTCGATGGATTATAAAACTCTTTCATCATATGATGAAAAAGTTTTAGAAACTAGTTCCTTTCAAAGAATTTCCTTAATACCATTAAGGAAATGGTAAATATTTATTTCTATATTTTGTGTGTAATCCATATCATACTTGTATAGTACTATAATGGTAGACTCATACCCCAGAACAATTTATTCATCATTTTTATTTAAGCTATGTAAATTTATCATCAATTTAGTTCATTTCTCCCGAGGGAAATATTTTTCAAATAATGTTACATTAAAAGATATTTATTCCATGTGTTCTAATTCTTATGACTCCTTATTATTATAGATAGATGACCACCATTTATCAACATCCCCTTTTAGAAAATATACTATCAGTATAACTTTTTCTATTTCATTGCATCCCAAGGCATGGAATTCCTTTTTAAGGGACATAATTCATTTATCAGCTATTACTCGATTACTAGTTTCACTAAATTATGGGGTCTTATATTACATAGAATAATCTAATATAGTTGTATCATATTTTGGAACATCATGTTGATTCATATTCATAAGATTATTATTCATAACCTAGTTCAAATTCACTAATATGACCACGATCTGATCAACTCTAATGTCACACCCTAGGTGTGGTTTTATGGTATTTTTCATTTATTGTCAGTCCTTTTTTTCTATAGTTTTTTGAGTGATATTTCCTAAAATTGGGATATTTTGAATTATAAAAATGTGGCACATGGTTGGTTCATGGTTAGTAGAAATTTTTTATTATCCCCAAAAGAGTTGTGAAACCTATATAGTGGGTCTGTATAAACCACATAGCTATACACATGGCCATGTTCCTCTCCCCTGCAACATTTTTGGCCTCAAACAATGGAAACTACACGTCCTGGCAGACCGTGCGGCCAAACTATTCCAATATCCCATAATTAAAAAAATAATATAATAAAAGAAATTAAATTAAATTGATGATGATGATGATGATGATGATAAACCAAATAACCTCCCCTTATCTGATCGGTCGAACCCCTCTGGACTCACCCCACTCATGCAACATCCCACTCCCATATCCACGCTTCCTCATATGTGACCCCCCTCCACCCGACCTTTTTTATTGGGATATTTATTTTCCAATTCCTTGTGAGATTATCTCGGGTAGGGTTTTCTCTTCATCCACTCTCTTATTCCTCTATTTTCATGGTTCCTTTTCCCCCCCTTTCATTGAACATGATTTGGAAAAACCTTACCTGGAAGTGGGTGTGTATTTTGGTTCCTAGGGTTCATGAGGATGATATAAGACCTGTTTTATCCGTGGTTGTTGAACATGTCATGTTACCCATATAATATAAGCTGGTTTTCTTCTGTTGTTATTATTTGGACCAATTTTATTTATGGTTTTTTTTACTTTTGAATTTCTGATAATTTTCTAGAGTTCCTTGGTCTGATGTTTGTGAAGGTGATGACTTTGGCTCCTTAGATGCGACTTACACACATATACATTTATAGGTATGTATATATATATATATATATATATGTATATATGTATATATGTATGTATATATGTATATATGTATGTATATATGTATATATGTATATATGTATATATGTATATATGTATATATGTATATATGTATATATGTATATATGTATATTCCCACTTTTTACATCTTCCCACGTAGTGATGGGAATATATACATTAAAAAGGGCTATATATATATAAAGGTGTATATGTGTTTAGGGTGTCTTACATATCATTGAAGGTGACATACATGTGTATGAAAATATAGAAATATATATGAGGACCCCCTTATACATATTCAATCTTGGTAAAATGAATATTTACATTGGTACTAGGTTTGCATATATATATATATATATATATCTGTGTGCGTGAAGGTGTATATTCGTGTAAGCATAAAAGGGTTGATTCGAGTGGCTGTCATCAAAGGTATCATGTTTTGAGGTAGGGTCCCAATGTTCAAGCCTTTAATTCAAAATATATTATTTCTTGGTACTTTAAAAGTGTGTTTCCCTTTTTATTTGAAATCTATATATATTATGTAATTGGTTGTAGTCCTTGAAAAAAGGCTTTTCTTGTTTTCATTATTTTACTTATGCCTCTAACATGGATTTCCTTTATTAAATCATGTTTTCAAACTTTAATGAAGTATACATCATTTTAAATATATAATTTATTTTCTAAAATGGTTTTTATCAAGTAAAATGGTTATTCCAAAAGGTTTTTTGGCCTTTTAGCCATGTGATGTAATAATGAAATGTGGTTTTAAAACTTGGAATCTATGGGATAAAGGGTGTTTTCTAAAATAGAGGTATTTATTTTAAAGTTATGAATCGTGATTGACACTTTGAAAAGTTTTAAGGAAATAAAAAACCCTCTTAAATAATTCCACTTGTATTGAAAACTTAGTGTGTGATAAATGTGTGATATGTATGTATTCCTGGTGAAGGGGGTTATGAATTATTATTTATTTTGGAAAAATAATAAGTGATGTGATTAATATGGGAGTTTAGATATGATAATTGAATCATTTATTTGGAGTAAATAATTTTATATATACATGTCTATGCTAACTTGATAAAAAACAGACCTCAATATGAACATGGAACTTTGGAATGCTAGGTACCTAGGCGGGTGGACTATGTACTAGTATATTGGACTAGTCGGTAAGGCCCCAACCTAGGTTCTCTAGCATTATTTTGATACAAAACTAACTAAATTACTTTATGATACTTTAGGGACTGCTATATATTTTTTATCATCCTATCTTATGTATTATTCATGATATATGTTATATGGTTTGATCACTGAGTGTATGATGGTCCTAGGGACCCAAATAATATTATTTTATAGGAATTATCTTTTATGATTGCTCACATATTCTACTATTTTAATTTATATTATTTTATATGATCCTCAATTTAGTTTCCCTTTTCATGTATAAATTAATAAAAAAAAATTATTTACTGGTATTTTGTAGCACCTGATGTTATGATTTTCTACCCTATTTTCTCACTAGAATACTTATTTTATCATCTCACTCTTTCTTTAAAAAAATTTAATATAGAATACATCATTATTCATAAATGGTTTTAGAAATAAAAGTAGAGAAAGGTTTTTTTGAAACATTATTTTATTATATTTTTTCATTGAAAGATTAGAAAATGATAACTTTAATATACATTAATTTCAAATTAGCATGATTAGATTTCTCTTTAAAGGTAAGGCATAAGGCATGGATTTTATTTTGGAATCCATACTATGAATTATAATTATAAAACCAAATTTATATATCATTTTATAGTTTCATTTTGAGATTATATTATATCACTCTAAAATAAAGCTTAATTCCATGGTTGGTGGTGACCCATCGGGTCACTTGGAGGTTTGTCTACTGTATATATTTATCGGTTCAGTTGCTCACTTATTTTATGATTTCAGTATTAGTTTTGGTCAATTATATCATATTTATATTTTTTATGGTATAAATTGTTCCCTATTGAGTTAATTTTATTCTAAACACTATTTTCCAACATAGGAGGATCAGGATCACCTCACGGGTGTTGTCGCAAATTAGCTCGAGTGCCTAATTCAGGATCAACCCAGGTTGGTTCATGAAAAATGGTATCATAGTGGCCCTTTTTATTTGGGGTCTTAGGAATACTGGATATATTACTATTGTAAATCAAGGGGTATGAACATTAATAGCACAAAAAACTCTTACTTTTTCTAATCCTAAATTTATCAAGGATAACTGGGCTTTGAGTATTTCATTTTAATTTTGGGTTTATAATGTTAATGTTTACTCAGTTTGATGAGATTTTTCAAGTTTGTGGGTAATAATGGAAGAAATATAGTGTCAAATGGTGAACATACATGGAGTAGTGAAGCATTTGGGACCTTATTTCATGGCTCAGATGCTTATAGTGGTTGTTATAGTCTTAGTACATGATCTACTAAAATATGTGGATGAGTTATGGGTGACTACTAGTTCCCCCTTAAAAAGGATTGGTGTGAGTGATGTTTTGGCCTATTTTTGTTTGTAATGAGTTTATTTTTAAAGGAAAAAAGGTTTTTTTATTTGGAAAAATGTTTTTTATATTTTAAAACTAAAAAAAGGTGATTCCTTTAGAATTGATTTTTTTGGTTTCTAAGGGGAAGTCGAAGTGGTATTTTAGATTTGATAGTGGATATGTTGGAAATGTTTTAGATGAAGAGGACTTGAAATGTTAAAATGGATTGGAAAATAATATTTTGTTTTTAGAATGGTTTTAGAAATGGAAAATTATTTTAATTTTGAAATTGGGAATTCAATTTGGAAATAGGAGAATTTGGAAATGGTGGCTTTGAAAAGAGGGTCCTTGGATTTTTTTTGATGTGGTTATGGTTTTTTATTTGTTGATATATTTTTTTATTTTGTTTTGTGATGTGTTGGTTTATGAGCTTGGTGTTTAGATTAAGATTTCAATTAGTTGTTTTTTTGTTCACTGTTAATTTTATCTTGTGATTTATGTTGTTTAGAGCATTCCACCAAAAAAGAGACAAAAGGTTTCTAAGGTGTATCTTCTAGTCATTGGCCCAGCCCAAAATCCTATTGGAGTGGTGGAGATAAGATCTTCTCAATAACATCATGTAATCCATATTAATTGAGGTTCGTTAGAGGGTGTGGAGTGGCTTAAAGAAGTTGAAAGTTTATTCAGGTTTTTTTTGAAACTCTAGATGTTGTGAGGGTGTGAGTTGTCTTATTTATGTTATAAGTACTGGGGTTGGACTAGTGGAAGGTGATTTGTTCCACCCTCCTTGTGAGTTGGGATGTCTCGGGTGATATTTAAGACTAGTTTTAACCAATGGTTTATTCTCGATTTAGTTAAGTAGAAGAAAGTGGTAGAGATCATAAATTTTTATCAAGGTCAACAAATGATGAGGGGTATGTTGACCATTTTCATGAGTTGGTTTCTTTTTCTCTAGAGATATTGTTGATTTATCAATTGAAATATCCACTTTCCATGTAGGGTTTCTATCTAGAGATCAAATATCATGATCTTTTATCTAGGAAAATATCATTATAGAAGCTGGTGAATAAGGAATTTATAGATGACCTGGTTTATAGATGGAAACTCATGGAAGTTTATAGTCTAGTTCCTTTTAGTTCTCATTAAGGTTCTTGATTTAGTGAGGAGTGTGAACTAGAGGAACCTTTCCTGGACAAGTATTGTTTTTAGTTAACACTTCTCATTAGAAGGATCTGTAATTAATTTTATTCTAGTATGGTTGGTTTGGGAAATCTAATCCATATTTTCATAATCCTTTAAATGAATTTTAATAGTGTGGCTGCATGGGACACCTAGAGATATTCTATAAGTCACATATCAAGAAGAAAAAGTTTCATTTGGTAATTTTTATCTCCTAAATATGGGGTAGAATATGCTTTAAGACATCAGATCTTTATCCACAGGTCTTGGAGAGAAGCTTTTCACATAGTGGAGGAGTTGATAGGTGTGGGGAATATAGTTTCAAATTGTTATTTCCTATATCAAAGTGGAAACTATTTTATATTTTCCTTATTGTGGTTTCCTTTTTTTGGAACCCATTGTTTGAAAATTTTGGTTGCCTCATTTTATTTAGGTTTTTTAAAAATGGTTATCCTTCCTTTGGATTGGTTTTAGTTTATAGGTGATTATAATTTAGGGATTCTTGTGCCTTGAGGTATTAATAATTATGTCTTGGTTGAGTTCCATATTTGAGTTTCTATGGTTGAACCATTTTTATGTTTGTTTTTGGATTCATTGTACATTACTCTTAGTTCAACCACTATTAAAAATGGTTTCATAAATAATGGGGATTCCCACCATGGGTTTTCTCATTTTCAATTTCTCTATAGATAGTCGGGCGTGACTTTTAGTGTTGAAATATCACATCATATGTTTTTAGTCTCATTTAGTTTTTCTCATTTTCAGGTTAGGTTTAGAAGTTTTGGTTTTGGATGTTCTTATTTTGGTCAAAAAGTTCTGGTTTTGTTATTTGTTTAAGCCGAGTGAATTTCTCAGAGAATAAAGGCTTCAATTTTTGAGAGAAAATTCACACATGGGTGTGGTTTTCTAGTATTTTTATTCTATTTTAGATATTATTTTTCTATATTTTTTCCATGTTCTTTTCTCCAAAATTAGGAGTTTGGGGTGGGGTAGGAAGGTGGAACATTATTGAAAT
The DNA here is from genome assembly GCA_963277665.1 of Viscum album. NCBI lineage: Eukaryota > Viridiplantae > Streptophyta > Magnoliopsida > Santalales > Viscaceae > Viscum > Viscum album. The sequence goes on along the minus strand of OY728151.1, from coordinate 355,049,991 downwards.
ACAGTTATTAGAAACTGTGCATTGGCCCCCTTCAAACTGTATGACCTAGATAGGGTGTCTGTATAGACCACACAGATTAGCACACGACTATGCCTCTCTCCCTTATAGACTATGCAGCCCCAGATAGTGGAGACTATATGATTATCTTATGGTCTGGTAGACTATGCATCCAAAATATGTGGCCTACCCAAGCTTAAGGAAATAAAATAGTATTAGTAGTAGTAGTAGTAGTAGTAGTACTAATAATAATAATAATAATAATAATAATAATAATAATAAACCTAATAACCTCCCCCTACCTGATTGGTCGAACCTCTTTGGCCTCACCCCTCTTGCGTGGTAGCCCACCCCTATGGTCACCCCTCCCCGTTCACAACCCCCTAATCCCAAACTTCCTTCATAGATGATTTCATTGTCAATTCCTTGTGCTATCATATCAAGTAGGGTTTTATCCTCCTCTACTCTCTTTTTCTTCCATTTTCTTATTTCCTTATTTCCTTCCTTATAGTGTGTAAAATTTGGGAAAACCCTAAGCTAAATTCAGTATGTGTTTTGGTTTGTTTTTTGGTTCCTAGGGTTTATGAGGCTGATATAAGACTCGTTTTAGCTATGATTGTCTAAGGAAACATGTTCTCCACCAAATCTGGGATGTTTTTATCCCATTCTATTTCTTTGGCCTGATTTTATTTAGGAATTTTCTGACTATTTATTTTCTCATTTTTTTATTCTAGTGTTCCTTAGACTTCTATTTGTGAAGGTGTTATCATGTGTCTCATTAGATACAACTTACACACGTATACATATATAGGTGTGTGTGTGTGTGTGTGTGTGTCTACCGACTTTGAACATCTTTCCACATGGAAATGGGAACACTTTCATCCAAACAAGGGATATATATATATATCAATGTGTATATGTGTTTAGGGTTTCTTGTGACTCTTTGAAGGTGAATTACATGCATATAAAAATACATACATATATATAGGGACCCCCTTATACATATTCACTCATGGTAATATGAATATTTACATTTGGGCTAGGTGTGGTTATATATATGTGAATGGGAATATGCATGTAAGTGTAAATGGGGGTATTAAAGTGGCCTTTGTCAAGGGAAAAATGTTTTGATGTAGGGTCCCTATATTCAAGACATTAATTTGAAATCTATGATAACTTGGTGTTTTAAAATCATATTACCCTTTTTTATATGAAATGTATATATATTATGTAATTTATTTTGGTCCATGAAAAAGGTTTTATACTTGTTTTCACCATTTTACTTGAGTTTCCAAGAAGGGGTCTATGACTTGTGCTTCCGGTGCTTCTCTTCTCCTTGGCTGTCCATATCCCTATTGGGTAAGAGTTTTGGTTTCTTCAAAAGTGTGAGAGCAGTCAGGAAAGGAGATCTTCTATCCCCTACCTTTTTCATCATTTCCTAGGAATCTCTTTCTCAAAATATCTAGATTTGCTTGAGGGATAAGAAGATAGGAACTTATCGGTCTAAAGATTTGGAAATTTGCTCCCACATCATGTTTGCTGATGATATTATTATCTTCATTAATGGCAGGATATTATCCTTGGCTAACTTTATGCACCTCATGCTCATCTATGGAAGTCTTAGTGGCCAGAAGGTGAACTCCATGAAAAGTAATGTGTTCATCTCCATCAAGTGTTCAAGAAGAAGAGCTATGGCTATCCAAGATATTATGGTAATTAATAGGAAGCAGTTTCCCATGAAATACCTCGGGGCACTAATTTCATAGGGATAGGTGAAGAAGGTATTCTTAGAGGATTTTATCTCCAAGATGACAAGGAGAATCCTGAATTGAAAAAACAGGTTCCTTTCCTTTGGGGGAAGGGTGACTTTGATCAAAAGTGTGATATCTTCTATTCCTATGCACATGTTATCTATTATCACTCTTCCTAATGGGACAATTGCTGTGATGGAGAAGGTGCTGAATCATTTCATTTGGGATGCTAACTTTGCGGGAAGGTCACATTGGGCTGCTTGGTCCAGGATGGCTAAACCAGTGGAGGAGGGTGGTGTTGGCCTGAGGGAAATATCTACTACCATGCAAGGAATGCAAGCTAGGATTGCGTGGGATTTCTTGGAGGGAAAATAAATGTGGGATCAGGTTATCAGCATGAAATATGGAAATAATTGGGAGGAGTGGGAGGTCATAAATATTTCTAGACTGGGAAAGATTGTCAGGTCTCAGCTGGATATTCTTCAGGATTCTGGCAGGTGGATTCTGGGACAAGGGAAGGTCAACTTATAGAGGGATAATTGGATCGGGGAGAGGTTGTATTTTACTCATTGCCTGGTTCCAGACTTATATATAAAGGAGGATTCCTCTTATCTGAGGCTCATGGAAACTATTCTAAATAGAGATCAACTATAGGCCTACAAGGAAATCATCTTCTCAAAAGAGGTGGATAACTTCTGTTTTATGGAGGCAAAGTCGGGGTTTTTCAATGGGAGAGATTTTAGTTTATTGATTCAACAGGATAGAGAACGAGATGAGCTGGGAGAGCATTTTTGGTGTAAAGAAATTCCAACTAAGTTGGGGTTTCTGGTTTGTTTATTCTGAAATGCTACACTACCTACTGATGACAACATTCAGAAAAAGGGGTTTCAAATTGCCTCGAAATGTCACTACTGTGTCACTCCACAGGTGGAGACAGTTTCACACTTATTTTTTTAGAGTGATTGGGCTAATGGGATATGTTCCAGCATGGCTAGAGGGGGAGTTCCGGTCAAGGCTTGTAATTATTTTCAGGATCTCTGCTTGGTCTGGTTATCAGGATCAGAGGTAGAGTAGATGGAGTCAAAAATCCGGTGTATCATTTCCACGGCAGTGATCTGGATCATTTGGGAAGCTCGGAACCAGGATCGATACAAGAACTGTCCTTTGCCCTGTCTGATTCAGCTGAGGATGTGGAGTCTGATATAGGAGCTTGGATATTTATTAAAGAGAGGTTAGTTTTCCCATTATCTCTTCTCCTTTCTTAACAGGCCAGTGGTTCCGCCAAGATTGCATGGGTGTTGGATTTGCTGGCAGCCTCCATAGACCAGACTAAAGCTGAATGTCGACGAGTCTCTACTAAATGGTGTTATGTGTGGCAGAGGTCTGGTCCGTGATGGGAAGGGTTCAGTGCTGCTGGCATATAGCAGCTACCACGGGCCAGGATGCTCATTAGGAGATGAGACTCACGCTCTACTTACAGGAATGACGTTGTGCAGCTGATTCTCACTGGATTGTTCTGAATTGGAGTCATATTTGGAGGTGCTGGTCTGTGCGCTCACGGACAAGGGGCAGGTCCTGTGGTCCTTGACTTACCTGGTTTTTAGATGCATCTTGAAGATCCCTAGAGGTTGTGTGGTTCGTCACGTCCCAAGGGAAGCGAATTTTGCAGCGGATTTGCTCTCCATAGGGGGTACACTGGAGGATCCCTTGCTGATTTTCTCTCGTTTTGGCTCACTTCCCAGTGAATTTAATATGTCTATCTAAGGGCATGCCTTAGGAATTCATCATTTTAGACCATCGTGATCTTTTGGTCTCATGTAGGGAATTCGCCTCTTTCCCTAATAATAAAAAAAGCATTTTCAGCAACATGTATTTCCATTTTTTAAGAATTTTTTCAACATTTATTGAAATATAAATAATTTTAAATATCTACTTGATTTTCTAAAATAGTTTCTATCATGAAAAATGGTGATTCCGAATGGTGTTTTATCCTTTTTTCTAAATGTTTTAAAAGTGAAATATTTTTTTAAAACATGAAATCCTTGGGAAAAAATGTGTTTTATAAAATAATGGTTTTTATATTAAAGTGATGAGGATTGGTTGGAACTTTTAAATGATTTAAAGAAATAAAAACCCCAGTAAATGTATGCTTTGTAAATTGGAAATGTGGTGTGTGCTAAATGTGTGATACATATGTATACTCGGTGAAGGGGATTGGAAATTATTATTTATTTTGGAAAGAGAATTGGGGCTGCATTTAAGATGGGAGTTCAGATATGAGAAGTGAATGGTTTATTTATAGTAAATAATGATATATATATATATATATCTATGTGTGTGTTCATGATAACTTGATAAAAACAACTCGCATCCATTTGATCATGGCACATGTGAATCCTGGGTACTTAGGTGGGTGGACTAAGGACTTGTATGATGGATGAGTTGGTAGGGCCCTGACTTGGGAGCCCTGATAGGGTTATGCTAAAACACTATCTAAACAACTTAATGATACTTTAGGGACCTCTAGAGCTTTGATTTAATCCTATCTAGTGGCTTGTGCATAAGAAATGTTATATAGCTTCATTATCAAGAGTAAGGGATGTAAATAACGTATCTGATTAGGAATTTCCCATGGTTATTTCTCACATATGCTTCTATTTTCTTTGATATTGTTTTATATTCCCCTTATCTTAGTTTCATTTTCATGTATAAAATAATAAAAATAATTTTTTATTTACCCCTATATTTTATAATCTGATGTTTTTGTTTTCTTCCTTGTTTTCTCACTGACAACCTTATTTTATATGTACATTCTTAATTTAAAATTGTTTAATAGAAAATCCCTCATTATTAAGTAATTGTTTTGGAAATAAAAGAAGAGAAAGGTTTTTATTAAACATCAATTTATTATTTTTTTCCTGAAAATATTAGAAAACCCTATATTTAATATATATTATTTTCAGACTAGCATAATTGGATTTCTCTTTTATGTTTCAGAATAAGGTGTGGGTTTTCTTTTGGCATTACTAGTGGGAATTATAATTCTCACACCTAATTTCACTATTATATTTTAGTTTCAAGTTGATCTTGTATTGTGTCTCTCTAGGATTGAGTTTAATTATTTGATTTGTGGTGACTTATGGGGTTATGTAGAGGTATTTCTAGTTTTTATCTTTATCAGTTTTGATTCTTTCTTATTTTTTATTTCTAGTATTAGTTTTGGTTTATTATATTTTATTTATCTTTTTTATGGGTGAAATAATTCCCTAATTAGTTAATTTGATGTCCATCACTATTTTTCACCCCAAGAGGATTAGGAATGTTTCTCGGTCCTTGTCGCATATTAGATCAAGTGCTCATTTTGGGGTTGACCTAGGTTGGTTTGTGACATCCAACACCAGTTGTATTGTCTTTCTTAGTAGGGATATTTCTATATTAGTCACCGATATTGATACTTTTCATTATTCCAAGTTCCATTTCTAAACCATGGAATATACTGGATTATATCATATCATTATGAATTTTAAATCACAATATATAAGTATAAATGTGATATAACACTTAACATTAATAGAAAATTTATGAATTGTTAATCTCTGAATTATAAACATGGTCTCTTTGGGAATATCTTTAAATAATTAAAATATTTTGAAATATTTCACAATGGTTTGAAAATAATGTTTAAATTATCTTAAGAATATCCTTTAGAAGTTTAAAACTAGGTTTATAGTAAGGGAACATTCACCATGTACCAGAATGATGGTTAAGTTATACTCTACCAAATATTTTCAGGGTTATTACTCCTAGAAAAATTTGTTCCAAAACCACATCCACTTATAGTCTCCATAAATGGATGCATTTTTAGGAAAACCACATAATATCTACCTTATCAAAACTTCATATACTTAGAATTTTCATCAAAATCATTCATAGGGATATATTCCCTAAGCTATGACTTCTTAAATCTATTTCCCAAGGTTTCTATTGAATTTCCTAATATTCTAATTATAACAACCCATACTCCAATAACCTAGATCCAATGGTTACTTTATTACATTTTCATATATATGTGGGATCTAATCCTAAGGTTTTGATTATTTGTGTCGTCTTTAAGAACTAGATACATACATGATACCCATTTTATGTTGGAAATAACACATAAAAAAGTAATAGAAAACATTCATCATCCTTGAATTTATACAAAGAATTATTCTTCTTACCTTAGGGGAAGGAAAAAAATAAGGGTGATCTCAAATGATCAGTAATGGTTAAATTTAGAAAAATCTATCAGGGGAATTAATAATAAATATGTTAATATAAATAAATTAAAACACATTCAATTTAATCAATAACTTGAGCACAAAATAAATCCATGGATAATATTAATGTAATAATCTTCTGGATAATAATAATTGAATTCTAAAATAAGGAAATGAATAATGTTATAAGTAATGATCTCAAACATCATGATATCTATACCATAAAATCATTGTGAAAATATAGTTTAATCGAAATGTAGGTATATATAAAAACCCAAATAAATTGGCCAACTAATTTGCCTAATCAGACCTACTGATTCATCGAGGGGCTATCTATAATTGGTCCCACATATAACTACATTTCTAAATAATTTTTCATATATTTAATGATAAATTTAATTCATAAAAAAGATATCTTATCAAAAAATGTCCATCTTTAGTAATGAATATGAATTTATCAAGTTTCCCCTAGTCAAACAATTATCTTTCAAAGAAAACAACATATTTTGAAATGGATTATGGTTGAGTAAATAATAGTATTCATGATACAAAGAATATATATATAAGATAAAATTAATTTATAATGATAATAATAAATTGATTGTTTCAAGATAAAGAAAATGACCATAAAATTAATAAGAGATAAGAGAGGATTATTAGTTCATTAGAAATATAGGTTTTTTAATAAAATCATTTAATTTATAAAAATAAATAAAATGAAAGTGAAACATTAAAATAATGTTTTATTAAATTTTTTTCTTTTTAAAACTATTCAAAATTTATTGAAGAGTATAAATATTATAAAATAGTTACTACAATGGGGATGTCTGTTAATGCCATATAATTTAAAAACATTCCTTTGGACTTTTTGTAAAGAAATTAGAAAGAGATCCTTTTGGAAAAAAATATAAAGATTAAAATAAAAAATTTTAAAAAAAAGGATAACAAAAAATTTCCTTAATAAATTATTTCAGTAATAAAAATTAATTTTGTAAAAAAATTTAAAAATATAGACATGTAAGAAAAATATATCTGGTTAAAAGAGAAATACAATTTGTTTTTCTTTAAAAACATTTCATTTATTGATTCAATATACAAATAGAATAAAAGTTTGAAGAAAATATAGAAAATAATTAAATATATAAAGGATAATAAAATAGATGGATTTTATAAAGGATTAATTATAACATTCCTTCAATAAAAATTAAGGAAATACCTAAAAAATGAGATTTTAAAATAAATCCTTAACTCTATAAATTGTAACCCCTTGAAAGAATAAACATGAATTTAAATATTGATAATCATGAATGAATAGCTATTTATGATAAATATATCATAGGGGAATTATATACACCATATAAATGTAATTATGTGAATAATATCAAATATGTATCAATAGAATGGAAATTGAGATGAAATCCCTTACCTCACACTTCACATTAGATAAATGTGACTTAAACTATAGTATAATGTTTTTAAACATGTTATTATTTTATAACAGGACCATATTCATATTTATAATGTTATATATGATCTTTTTATAACATCTTATCACCTGTTAGTTAATAATATTTAAATATTTCCATTGTTTTGAGTGTTAACTACTTTGATTTATCATGAATTTTTTGTTAAAGAAGTTATAAATATTATGCATAGTATATAGTTTCATCATATTCAGGATGTTATTAATTTTATAAATATAATATTAATTCATTATATATATATTTATAACCATTCTTGAAATTTATACATGGAAAATGAATCACATCGGTTTTTGGAGAATGTAGGCAGTTCGTATGCATGGGGTAAAATAGATATATCAATAAAAGATAATTTACCTTTGATATATGAACCATTATCTCCTTCTAAACATTCATCTGGGGATGAATTGTAGTGATAAGGTATAACTAAGAGCTGAAATCTTTTCATAGTCTCTTAGAAACCCTTTAGGTAAAATAGAGATCTTGATCGAAGATGATTTACCTCAGAACCCCTTGAATCGACACAATCACATCCACATATAGCCTATCAAAAGAATCTACTACACATAAATTATTTACTTTCAATAGATCAGATAATTTAATCAAACTATCTACAATCATGCATATGGAATCACATCCATATAAATCTTGAAAAAAATATGTAATGAAATCCATTTAAATACCTTTCAATTTCCACTAAGAAACATCCTTGTAATGTAACAAAACCACAGGGAAACAATTCTTGGCCTTCATCTACTAACATTCCTAACACTAATATATGAAATCACCCACCTATATTTGTATACATGGTTATTACAACTGACTCTTAAAATCATAATACATCTTTGTAATTCAAGAATATACTTCTAGGGTGAAATATGAAACTCCCAGAGAACTACCACTCACATAACTAAAAAAATAAAGAGATTCCCTTCAAATAACTAATTATATTGATTATCCACCTACCAAAAATTAGATTAATCTCAACAGACAACATGATTTAAGCACATATCCTCCTTAGGATCTCCCAACAGATTCTCCTCCACCAAATATTCCAAATAATCATTCAATATAAAATGTAAATTTTATAAAATATTTATAACCTCCTCTATATATATATAATTCTATAACCTCCCCATAATACTACATGCATATCAAGACTCCTAAGAATATCTCTATAGGACTTTCTACATAGTGAATTATAATTAAATTATCTTTTCCCAATGTGTAAGATATCTCAAAGTTATAATCAAATGATTAAATTTATTCACTTCCAAATGTAACATCTTCAAATCACACTGAGTGGAGATATATCATAAACTATTTTGATCCCTAAATACCAAAAAGTTCTCACCAATAAGATAAGCCCACCATAGCTTGATTTCAATCAAAAAATCCACAAGATCAATATCATGGTTAGTGAAGTTATGTTTAATTGGAAATTACTACTGAGATCCATAGATTTTCACCACCATATAATATATTTAAATGAAACCCTTAACAAGACGTGAATCATTAAAAAATACCTCAATGTTGACTCCCTTCTTTGGAATAAAGTGAATGGGATTACTGATCATATTATTCTTCAAGTACTTAAATTATTCATGGATGTAAAGTTACAAAACCTAGTATCCAAGATCTAGTGTTTATTTGTTTACATTATCACTAGATACAAAAAATCACATCCTAAAAGACAGAATAGTTTAGAAGTTTTAGTTAACTATATATATACTTGAATTTCAAATTTACATTTGAAAACGTTACATACAACATAGTATTTTCTTCAAGAACATCACTGTACCCTTTATCATATCCATATGTATTAATCATCAAACAATTATTGGTATATTTGGGATAATAAACATAAGAAATGGGGTGATATAAGATTCTTGGTAAGGGTATGTGTACAATGAAAGTTAAATAATGCATGATTAATATGGAATGAAATAAATGATAATAAAATACTTCCATATATATAATCACATGAGATAAAACTTATCCATGGATATTAAAACTATTCAAAAAATCACATTGGTATAAATAAATGTGTTTATAATGATAGAATTCATAATGATGGACATATAAAATTTACCATTGTGGCCTCATACCATGACATCTTAAATATACTATCAAGTCCTCAGGCTAAGACATCTAACATAAATGGGTAAGGCCTTGGCCAAGAACCCAAACTAGTTTGTATCATGATAACTACTGATTCCTCAATAAGTTATGTAATTTCAGTCCCCATAAGTCACATAATACGTTTAATTCATTCCAATTATGAAAAAATAACACAACTTAATCAACATTCCTTAAAAAATCAATAATTATCTCTATTAAAAGAACTAACACACATAATATTAATTCTTTCCTTAGTCAAATTGATAATAAACCATAAATAAAAATATGGTGGATGATATCATAATATAATAACCTCATTTGATCATAATATTGAATAATTTATGTTGAAATATATATAAATAATTTAAAAAAACATTGGAAATTTGTTGAGTAAAATACCCTTTTCACTTTGAAACAACTAATTTAAAAAACATCAAAAATATGGAGGAAAACGTCTTTTTGATACTAAAATTATAAAATTTTAAATTAATGTTAAAAAAATATTGTTCAAAATGATAGGAAAATATTTTCATTATTTATAATTTAAAAAAGCATTTTACATTATTATAAAAAGGTTAAAAATTACCTTGTTCAGAAAACAACAAGAAGATTCATTTCAGACCATTTTGTAAAATGTCAAACATGGGAAATATTATTAATAAATAATTAGTTATTAATATAAATATTATTTAAAATACATTAAGGAAAATATGGATATGAAACAAAAATATTCCCCCATCATGGTTTTAATTATAACAATCTCAAATAATGATGAGATTATGAAATAAATCCTTACCACTTTGGTAATTTTTAAATCATAGGCCACATGAAATAAATAACATAAAACAAAACTTTAAATTCCATGAAGATAAATTGATCCATGATATACCATGTTAAAGGGGAAATACATACACCACATAAAATAAATAAGTGTTGAATAAGGCATATTCCCCACAGAAGTAAAAGTGAGACGAGAAGCCCTTACTTCAGGTTTTATTTCTTTAAAACATGACCATACCTCATTTATAAAAATATAGATTTATTATAAATCTATTATAAATACATAATTATATATAACATACCATATTTTACTTACTTAAAACCTTTTATCACCCATTTGTTAATAATTATTTATTAAATCACTGTTCATGTGATAATTGATTCGTTTTTCATATTGTTTTGGTTTGGTATTTTTGGTCTCTATACTTTGATCATTTTTTAGTAATCTCAAGAATTTTAATCATGATATAAAAATATAATTTATATTCATTATATAAATATTCTATGTCATCTGAAAAAGTTATATAAATAAAAATGAATTAAACCGTTCATGGAGATGGTCGGTTTTACGTACACATGAATGTTGTTTTCATTTTTCAATGGATTGAATGAAAGAAAGTAAAATAATAATTATAATTTATAGAATAAATATTATATCATATAAATAATATATATATATATATATATATATTAATCAAATAAATCCTTTATAGTATCCATGTAAAGTGTAAATGAAATTCATATGACATAACTTCATAGAGTTGGTAGTCCACACATACACACGAGCGATGTTGTCGTTTTCCAATAGATTAGAAGGTAAGAAGTTATATATGATATTTAAATTAAAAATATATATATATATTTTATAAATATCATATATATTAATTATTTCTATCATTATAATACATAACATAAATGGTGTTGAAAATGAATTACGCTGCTATGTAGAGACTATAAGCCATGCGTATACACAAGCGATGTTTTTTATTTTTCATAAGATAAAACAGATAAGGAATATATTTTTCCTATAATCATAATAACATATCATTAATTTTTTATATTGGAGACATTATCTGAGTATTTTTACGAATGTTTAATAGTAATTATAAGAAGAAATACACTTGAAGGACTCAGAAAAGATGATTACCTCTTCTTCGGTAGACTTCCTTTAGTGCACTTCTTAAAAGTCTTAGAGTATGTCTTTCAAAACAAATAAAACCTATATAAATTGGATAAGGATGTTAATAAGATTAATAATTAGGTTTTTTTGATATATATGGATCATATTGGTGTAAATAATTTAAGGAGGAGGTGCACTTTTATAATTGAGGTGAGGGGAACTTTTGAAATTTCTTAAAAGATTAAATTATAATAAATCATTTCTCATTCCAAATGAATCCAAATGGATAGGAATTTGAGCCTATGGTAGGATATAGTTTAAATATAATCAATAAATTAAATTTGAAGAGGTTTTGATGGTGTTTTAAACCTTATCATTTGGTTTAACCCCTTAGTTAACCTATTTTAACATTAACCACAGTAACACATTTTTCACACTTAATGAGTTTAAATTTTAAATATAAGGTAACTATTGACTCATAAATGTAAAATGGATGAAATTTTGGACCATTTACTACCCAAATTTTACTTTTTAAAGATTTTAATGAGTTTTAAATAAATTTATATAATACTTTTTTGAAAAATTATCATTAATGGAAATTTTTACATTATTCATTTAATTTGACTTCAAATATATAAAGAAATGGTTTTATTTTGAATATAATTAATTTTAAAATAATGAATATATCATATTAATATAAATAATTTTTGGATAACTATAAATCAATCAAATTATATCTTTTTTAGTATTTTTAATATCATTTATTTTATTTTTCTATTAATTGAATAAATAGAGTATTAGCATTGCACAAGAATTTAAGGTAATTATATAATTAGTAAAAAATATAAATAGATTATCATTATAAAGATAATTTTATTATACAAAAAAATTATTTATATCTATTCATAACAATTTTTTTCCCTATGTGGATGCAAAATATATATTTAAAACTAAGAGAGTGAAATTTTATAACATTATTTGATTTAAATATTATATTGGTCATTTTCATGGAAAATTGTCCATTAAACATATCAATTTAAAGGATATGAAGATAAGGGTAGAATTAAATTCATAAAATAAGAATTATTATGAAATATTATGACCTTATCACTTATTTTTAACCTAGGTTAACCCTATTTACCCTTTACCATGGTGATCAATTTTACTACAGATACTATTCATAATGCCTAAAATATAAAGGGGCCTATTTACCAATTTTGGAACACCTGATTTAAAATATTAATCCATTTTATCAAATTAAATCCCTCTAAGTTTCATAAATTAATTTTAATATAAGTGAAAAAAATGTGATGAAAATGATTTTTTAAAAAATTATAGTTTTGATGCATAAAAATAGATTTATATTATTTTCTCATTCCTTGATAAAATATTAGATGAATGATAAAAAATTGGATTGAATATATAATATCTAAATTTAATTAAAATTATTCACCCATAGTGATGAATTTAATTTATAAGGATAAAAACATATTACACGCATAAAAATAGATTTTTAGAAAAACAACTCTGTTATTTTCGGAATGATTTTTATTTTTCATTTTTAATCAAATAAAAACTGATGAATTTATTTTATACAAGTCTAAAACATATATGTTTCATAATTTTGTTATTACTATTCATACCCACCAACCAATTGACTAGGTGATAATTATTTAATAATATTTTAAAAGAAAATCACAGTTTTATCAAACTTGATTTTGAAAGTAACACAAGATATCGAAGATCAAATTTACTGAAGAGAAATATATTATAAAATATTAGGGTGTTATAATTAAACCAATATGACTATACAGAATATTCATCCTTCATGTTCACATATATCAATAGATTTATAATTCAAGATAAATCATACTTGAACCACATTTAATATCATGTATGAGCAACGAAATTGTGAACAATTGTAAAATTATTGGGAGAAACCTAAGAATAAACCACCTAAATATTTTGAAGATTAACATCCACTCACTTCTTTGAAAAAAAATAATCAAGTAATTTCTCCTAACATGTAATTAAATTTCATTTGGTTAAATCACCATATAGGTGATTTTGTAAAAGTATTATCATTGATAATTTTTAATTCTTAGTATGGTTCTCATCAGACCTTGAAAACATGAGTATGCCATCAATAAAAACTATGAAAAAATAATCCAAGAGATTATAAAACACTAGGTTTATCAATACCTAGTAAATATTTGTTTCTTTCATGATGACTACAGAAAAAACTATGAACTTGAAGTGTCTACAATGACACCTAAAGGAATTATTTGAGATATATTTATCCTCAACAATAAATTGATGATATCAATAGTGAGAATTAATTTTTTAAAACCATCTAGTTTCCTTAATATGATTAAATAAATCATAAATACTTGAAAATGGGATAATGTTTCTTCATAATCACCATATTAAACTAATTTAAATAAATAAAAAATTATAAATTTGCACCCTCCTTCTTGGTGAACAATAACTAATATTCTCATGATGATACACTAGGATAGATAAAAACCTTATGAAAATGATCAGTAATTTAAGACTGGAACTCCCACATCTCAAAAGATTATTTCTAATGAGATAGTATGAAAATAAAATGGATAGTGTATTGTAACTCTATCATGAACTTGATATGATTTTGAGGGGTAATTTATCTTCCTATTAAGGAAATAAATCAGAAAACTCATCACCATCCATTGAAAACACCACCACCCAAACATTTAATGATCCTAAAGTCAACTTCTCTATATGTAAGAGAATAGGCTCAAGAAATATTTCATTCATCCAATTATAATACTCACTGAATAGCAATTCACCCTAATATTATAAATCAAAAAATGAAAATCTTTTCTAGAATCAATAAATAATATCATGCACTGAATACAAATAGTTATTGTAATAGATTACATCATATGGCTTTATCTTAATCAAGTAGAAATCCCCAATGACCTATGAAGCCTTGTAATTAATTCACATCCTTGAAACACATTATGAAAACCATAATGAACTTGCAAAAAAGTTCTCAATACCAAGTGAACTTGATGTATATTTACCTTGATTATAAGAGATTAAACTAAGGAAAGTGAAACAAAGGAAATTGAATCTTGCTAATCAAACAAATCAAAAACCATAGTATAAGATAAAAATATGTACTAGGGATGATGTTTATCCCACAAAATTCTTAAAATACTATATAATTAATCTAACCACACTCTTATAATATACCTTACTGGCCTTTTTTATGAACACCTCTATCACCATGATCTTTTATATGTATTTAATTATAAGAAATGCCACATTTCTATCATTTTTCAACTCCATTCCTTCACTAATATCTAATGAATTGAGGATCTTGATACTACTGAAATGACATTGAATGAAACCACTAATGAATATATATATAAAAAATTTCCAATCCAATGATACCAATCAAGAATAGATATAATTTGTGTCTTCCAATGGAATTGACCAAAATAAGAAAGAAAACCACACTAGAGCCTCTGTTAGAAGCAGAAGAATTGTTGGATCCCCAAAAAAATTAAAAAAAGACCTAATAATAACTCTGTGATATCCAAAATGAAGAATTTAGAAATAAATAGTAACTTATAACCCTAGATCTACCACCTAAGAAGTTATAATGACAACCCTATTGAGATGAACTTGTCTATTCTAGCATCATCTCAATCACCTCGACTATTTGCAACACCTTATGATAAAATGGAATTGTAAAAGTGAAAAATGAAGTTGAATATCTAGGAAAAACTCCTTATAAAAATTACACCTCTGTGCCTCCTTATTTAAGGGAAGATTAGGTATATTAAAATGAAAATACTTATATCAAATACCAAGACCCTGCTCACTCGTGATCCCTTGATTAAGAGAAAGAAACTATTATCTCCACTCTACCTTTAACATATAAGAATTAAAATAAACTTAAGACCTACTATATAACTTCTCTAAGGATTTCTCTGATATCTAATAATCATGAAGAAATAAGATCCAGTATAGAGATACTACCCTCATACATTGGAATTGATTGATAATAAAACTCATGCATCACCTTCCTTTGAGAACCCTCCTCCCTAAAATCAACACATATTTGATAAATAGAATCATCCTATTAAACCTCCATGATTTGAACCATATTAAGACTTATTCTACCATCCATATCTATAAAATCATTATGAACTCTTAATCCTAGGATATATAATATCAATTATGATCATTTATCTAAATTCATTTTAATTAACTAATATCTTCTCAATTGAAACCCAAGAGAAAAAATTAAGATTCATGTACCACACCTAGGTATATTACTTTTAATCAATACCATTTCACCTTATAATGGTTAGTAAGAGTAATGTACTTGTGTCGAACAATAGGGGTCCCAAAACATATGTTTCCCAACTCATCTTCCTTACCAACATCAAAAACTACATTTGATTTGTATTGTTTCTCTACAAACCCTATATAGTCCTAATCAGTTCCTAACAATAATTTACATCATAAATATAAGAAAAATATCAAATATAACTTCTTCATGACCCATCCCCATGAGAATCCCCTTCTAGTTTATTGGTGAAGTCAAATGTGACCTCCGCATCCCGCTTCTAAAATCCATTAGTATGGGAATATCACCAAAGTTATTAAATAGAAATATGGGAGAAATTCCCTCATAAATCCTAGTAAGAGGAGATATAAACCACTAATAATGGAAGGATTTGACCCACAAGGTGATCTCTCCTTCACTGCTTCTATTGATATTAGAACTCCTTCTCAAGATCTATGCATTCAAGCGGCTGGCGAGCGACCTAAGGCGGTATCCTTTCACAATGTTCACAAAGGTTTGGATCTGTGTAGAGTGAAGGAGATGAAGCCTTCCTTCTAAAAGAAGCTTGACGATGGTAGCTTTCTTGTTGAGGCTGATCCAGAAGCACTTCGGCAAAGAGCACAACTTGTTAAATTTTCTATCCTTTTTCAAGTTTCATATTATAAAGGTGATCACCCATGGTCTTTATCTGATCTTAAAAATAGTATTTCTCATTGTTGGAATATTTTGAATTGGAAATTGGTTCCTATAGGTAAAGGTTATTATCACATCGTTTTAAACTCACAAGATGATCTTAACCAGGCTTGGAAAAATGGAAACATGAACCTCAAGCCTAGTTTACATAGATTGAGTGAGTGGGATGTCTCTTTTAATCCACAAAAGCATAGGAATTCAACTGCTCAACTTTGCGTTAGGTTGCATGGAATTAATTGGTATTTCTAGCATCCCAAAATTCTCATTGACATAGCCTCTTGTATTGGTTTACCTATCAAGATTGACCAAAGGACTTTAAATGTTGAACTTGGACTATATACAAGAGTCATGGTAGAGGTTAATATTGATTCCAAACTGCCAAAATTTATTAATTTATGTGCTCGGGAATATAAAACTGAAATTAAAGTGGAATATGAGAGATTACCCCCTTTTTGTGAGGTATGAAAAATTATTGGTCACAACTTTTCAAAATGTCAAATTGTGAGAAAGCATGTTGTGCCTCCAATTGAAAATGAATGGAAGTAAGTAAGGTACAATAATAGAAACAAAAACTCAGTAACTTACATTCCTGAAACTTCTAAAAAGAAAAATGAAATCTGGGTTAAAAAAATATAAAGCTTTTTACCCCTGAAAGGTATGTCTTGGGGTGAAATGGTTAATAACGATGAATCACTCATTATTGAGCATAACTTAAGTAAGAGAATTGAGGATATGGTCCTTGGAATTATAAACTCTAACTTGGATTCAGAATCAAACAAAGATAATGAGCCTTTCAGGGACACTGCCATAGCCGGTTCTTCTGTATGCTCTGAGGAAAAAGAGGAGGTTTGTGCCTCAAAATCTTGTGTCACTGACAAAGTAAATACCTTAAGCACCCCCTCTGAAGATATAGATAATTCTAGATTGAATCCCAAATGTAAGAAGATGATCCCTTCAGCTATCTCAACTCATACCCACAAAGATGCATCAAATACTTGCTCTCATAATGCTTCTGATTCAAAGGATCTGCAAGGTACTCAGAAAAATAATCTGAATTCAGGTAACTATTCTAACTATAGAATTACTATTGGTGAGTTTCAACATCCTGTTTCCCCTGATGAAAAATGAAATTATTTTGATTCTGTTTCTTTATAAATACCCGCTTTATATGTTGTTTGTGTCACCATAGAGAACAATAAATCTGCTGAATCTAAAGGCAGTGACTCTATTTCCATGGAAAATAACAATAAACTGAATCTGGTTTTTTTACTGCATGACAATACCAACTGTTCTGATAATTCTTCTATGGAAAAGGTTTCTGTTTTTGATAGTTCACAATGCCATGCATATACTTTAGATTCAAAAGGGCAGAATATTGACAGTTTTGTTTGCACTAAAGTTCCACCTCCACATACTCAAGATTCTGCTCCTAAGAAGACTAAGATAACCTCCCCTAGTCCTGCTTCTAATTTGAAGTAATCTAAACTAAACTCCTCTCTAGAAATCAGAAGATCTGAGGGGGAAAAGGACATGGGTACAACAAAAAAAGGGGGATCTAACCCTAAACATAAGTCCAAATGAATCTTTTATTCTATAACTATCAGGGTATTTCAAACTTTGGCACCTTAATTGTTCTAAAAAGACTTTTAAATACTCATAAGCCTTATTTATTTTCTATATCCAAACCTAAAATCAATTTTACCACTAAGTTTATTCACCTTTTCTCCCTGAACTATAATTTTCTAGGTTCTTGTAAAGATGGATCCTTAATTGACTCTTTATGGATTTTTTACTATTCATCTCTAAAAAATGTGAACATTGTCAAAAAATCAGAACAAATTTGTACTTGTGACTTTTTTCATGATGATAAACATATTTTTTGCACTATGATCTATGATAAGAATAGATATCAAGAGAGAAGATCTCTTTGGAATGGCCTTCTCATGTTGGCTCACAATATCCATGACCCTTGGATTGTTATAGGAGATTTTAATGCCATTATTTCTCCAAGTGAGAAGTTAGGTCCTTCTCACTCTTCTATTTCCTCAAGTGAATTTAGAGTTTCTGTCGAGGACACCAATATTCTAGAAATTAATCTTATTGGTGCCAAATATACCTGGTACACAAGACACTACAACAAAGTAGTAGCGAGAAAACTTGATAGAGCTTTTGTGAATTCTTCTGATCTTCACAAATGGGATACTATTTCTAGCATTAGTCTTCCTAGGTTAAATTCAGATCATCATCCTATTCTTGTCAATATGTTCATCAGGATTTTGAAACCCATCCTCCTCTTTAGGTTTAATAATATCTAGCCTAATGACCATGATTTCACTGCTTTTATCAATGATTTTTGGCAATCTATGAACCATCAACATGATGCCTTTGCTTGTATTACTAAACTCAAACATTTAAAATAGGCTCTTAAAGGATGGTGTAGAACCAAAATTAAGAAAATTGACTTAGATATCTTCTTTCTGGAAAATGAAATTACTCAAACTCGAATCAATAATACCACTTATGATTTTTCTCGTGACCCTCAACCAGAAATTGAGATCTCAATGAAACTCAAATCTCTTCGCACTCTCAAAGATAACATGCACAAATTTTTTTTAAAAAAAAATGTTTATCTGATAGAGATAGAAAAACCAAATTTTACAATTCTATTCAAAGGATAAATAAGGTTAGTCGGCCTCTCACAACTCTTATACATAATGTAATTATCATTGATTCAGAGGAGGCCCTTACTAAACACATGGTTTCCTATTTTCACAACATCTTCAATGGTCCTGATTTCAATAAGGACATCAGGTATGATATTATCCCCTCATTGATTGAGGAGAATGACAATACCTATCTTCTTAGTACCCTCCTTGATCATGAAACTAAAGACACTATATTTAGTTTAAATCTTGATAGTGCTCTAAGACCTGATGGGTTTAATAATGGTTTTTTTCAGAAACACTGGGATGTCATTCACATGGATGTTTGTAAGATTGTTAGATCCTTTTTCTCCAATGGTGTACTCCCTGATGGCCTTAATGATCAGTTCCTCGCTCTTATTCCTAAGTTTGATAATTCCTCTGAGATTCACCAATTTTGGACTATTTCCCTCATTAACACTCTCTACAAGATAATTTCTAAAATTTTTGAAAATAGAATCACTCCTATATGCATCAAAATTGTTTCTTGGAATAAATTTGGTTTTATTAAAGGAAGGTCTATACAGGATTGAATTTTCCTTGCCTTTGAATGAAATAAAATTCTTAATAAAGTTACCAGAGGTGGGAATATTACTATAAATCTTAACATTAAAAAATCTTTTGATACAATTGATTAGGGTTTTAACTTCAAAGTGCTTTAGGGTTTTGGTTTTAATGATATATTTATCAAAAGAATTAAAACCTTATTTAAGTCTACTTCCTTTTGTATTCTGATCAATGGATCTCCTAAAGGTTATTTTAATTGAACCAAAGGTTTCAGAAAATGAGACCCCCTCTCAGCCATCCTCTTTGTTATTTCTGAATATTATCTTACTATATTGGTCTCCCAACTGGTTAATCAAAACAAGCTTAAGCCCATACAGGCTTCCAGAAATATTAATGTCCCCACTCACCTCATGTATGCCAATGATATTATTTTATTCCTTCATGGAGGGAATAAGAATACTCAGGTTCTTAAAGATTCTTTGTCTCATTATGAAGAAATATCTGGTCAAGACATATATTGGAATAAATATTCGATTTTCTTTGGAAAAAAATTTGCTTCAAATAGAAAAAGCCTTATCATCAACAATTTTAGAATAAAATAATGTTTTCTCCCTTTCACTTATCTTGGAGTACTTTTATTTTGGGGAAGACCCAAATCAATTTTCTTTAATGTCATTATGGATCAAATCATCAATAAACTTTCTTCCTGGAAGGGTAAATCCCTCTCCATGGCAGGCAAAATCTGTCTGGTTAAATCAACTATTGTCTCTAAGATGGTTTAATCTTTGATTATTTATAAATGGATGGATGGTTTCATGAAAAGTCTGAACACTTACATAAAAAATTTCATTTGGACAAGAAGTATTCTTAAAAGAAAGCTTGTCACCATCCCTTGGTCAACCTGTTGTAAGATTATTGATAAGGGCGGTATTGGAATCAAAAATCAAAAAAAAATTAATGAAGAACTCCTGGCGAGGCTCACCTAGAGTTTAATCAATAAAAACTTTGATTCGATTTCATTTTTAAAGAAAATATTTCTTTCTAAGCTTAAAAAAGGAAATTTTAATCATATTACCTTTTCAATTTGTCCCTCCATTAGACAAACCTTCCACAGCATCATGGACAACTCTAGATGGATGGTTAATGTGGATCCTAATATAAACTTATGAATGGATAACTGGACTGGTACTCCTCTTATCTCTTGGTTATCTCTTGACTCTCGTCCTGAGAATATCAACTCCACTATAGGGGAAGTTCTTTATTCCCACAGAAATGAACTCCCTGGCAACATTGCTCATATTATTGAAAATTATCCCTTTTCTAACGTTGAGGATTTCCTCATCTGGGAATCTGCTCATAATGGCATTCTTGACTTTATAAATTTTTATAGCCATAATTTTCAAGACTGGAGTCTATCTTTGACTGGTTGAATTACTTTATCAAACCATGGATTAAACCAACAAGACACAATCTTTTTTGGAATATTGCTCATAACATAGTTTCCACTAAGGTCTGTCTTCAATATTTTGGTTTTAAACTATGATCCAAATGTAATTTATGCAATCAACATAGGGAAGATGCTAATCATCTTTTTCTATCATGTTCTACTTCCTATGCTTTTTAGAACTACATTTTGAACATTTTTAATTGCATATGGATGATTATTGATTCTATTGACTTGCATCTAAAGAGATGTGTGGATCTTGATGCCTCACAGCATATTAAAAACATTTTTCTCTCTACCATTGCAGAACTTCTTGTTGTTATATGGTATGATAGAAATAATATCCTATTCAATAAATGCTCATTAAACTTAAATGCAGGTAAATCTCGGATACTCATTACGATTCAAGAAGAGGCATCAATTCAAAAAGTGTATTGTAACAACTCGGTTGGTGACTTTGAGATTCTTCACAAACTTCATATTGATGGAATTTATAGTCCACCTAAGAGAACTCTTGAAGTATTCTAGAAAACCCCGATTCTAGGATGGATTAAAGTTAATGTTGATGGTGCCTCAAAGGGTAATCCTGGTCCAGTGGGATTCAGTGGGATTATTAGAGATTATCATGGGCAATTTCATGGTTTCTTTTTTAGTAGTTATGGCACCGCTTCATCGCTATAAGCAGAGATGATGGGTGTCATCAATGTTGTCACCTTTTCCCTTCAAAAATGTTGTATGAACATCTGGATAGAAAGCGACTCGACCACCATTGTTCAAGATTTATGGAATGGAGTGACTCCTCTTGCTTGGCCTCTCACAACTCGATAGATGAAGTGTCTGTATTTTCTCCTAGGGATCAACTTCATTGCTACACATGTTTTTCATGAAGCCAATGTGGTCGCAGATGCTCTTTCCAATAAAGGTGTCAACCAGGTTCTGACTTGGTTGGATACCTTGCCTCCTGATCTTTTTCATCTTTATCAAAAAATATTGTAAAAAACTCACCTCTTTTCATCTCTTGTAATCCCCCTTTTTATATATGAAATAATTAGTGTTTTGGTCTTTTGACCAAGGTGCTACCTTCTTTAAAAAATGTAATCATATATGCAAACCAAGAATAACACCATAATAAAACCTGATCTTATGACTAAAATTCCAACTATAACAATCACTGTGAGCTATTAATGTGAGACATGGACACCAAATACATCTTAAAAATATATAAAAATATGATATAAAATATATGGGTGAAAATAAAAGTATACTAAATTGATTCCATGTTAAACCATATCAAAAAATTAGGATGAAGTATACTAAAGTGTCCATGAATAAATTACTAAAAAAAACATTTCCTAACAAGGTGACATATCCACCAAACCACCCTATGTATAACTCACTAAATCCAAAAACATGAATAGTAATATAATATAAACATATTAAAATATATATGTTACCCTGAACCCACTTTTCCATGTCACTAGTCTCCTTCATACTCCAATGACATCTATCTTGGAACTTCTTTCCCTTTAATATATACATAGAAATATTTTAGATAAACACCACATAAAACATACCACAACCATATAATCTAAAAGTACAATAAAATACAAGATCAGTATAATATTATCATGGAATCCCCTCATCATCACATAATAGTACTAGAACATAATAACCTATACTATATCCAAAAGAGAGAGTAGGAATTAGAGAGTAGTTATCTATATTTATCACCCATATCATGGATGTTGGGGGAAAACCTAGTACCCGAAACCTTATATTATCATTCATTGTGTTACAAAACTTGGGTGGTGGTGTATGAGAAATAAAAAAATTAAAATTATTATATAATAGCACAGAATCCTGCCTAAAGGATCAAATCCCTAATGAATTGTCTTTATGGTCATAGATTGCATCACCAAACCATCACTACTACACATCAATACCCATTGATAATCTTAGATAAAATGACATGGACAATACTGTTATCATAAAACAATAACACGGCCACATAACTAACATCCATTTTGTATTTCATATTTATTACCAATTCCATATTATATTTATTATACCTCATTTTTTCCTTCCAAAATAATTTTATTTAACCACTTCATTTTAAAATATTTATGTAAAACCAAACACCATTATAAGTTATTTTTTCTATTTAATTTTAAAATAAAAATATATATTTAATTGTTTTTGAGCTAATATATGTGTTATAATGGGACCTAATGGTCAATTTCAGGAGTTTGACGTGGGTTCTCACTAAAAAACTGATGCAGGTTGAATAACATGTTTCATCCTAAAGAACTTACTTAAATTATATTTTTTCATTTCTAGAAAAATTAATTATAAAGGTTATGTGGGAACCCAAACAAAACCCCAAAAACAAAGAGATAAATGTTAATGGATACTGAAATACCATTCCAAGTTAATTTAATATATTTAGATCCATACACCCTGTAAATACTTCAATCAAGGTAATTTTTGTTCCACTCTATCTCCATTTGAATTAGATCCTCGAAGGCCTATTCCATATTGTCCCAAGACACTATATACTCATCTAGGTTTATCTTAACTCTAATAATGTTTAAATAAATTTACCTTCATATCTATATATCCAATCATCTCATTCTCTATTCCATTAAACTTTTAAAAAAAATAATTTATCCTATCAAATAATTTATCTGAGGAATAGACCTCAAATGATTCTTTCACCCTCTCCTCCTTAGGGAGAAAAATAAATTCCAAAGGAGGAGAAGGTAGGGGATGTGAGGGATCATCTCCTTTTACCACCATCCTCCCTTTAGGTTCAATATCTTTTGGGTAGAGGTTGATTATAATTTTCACATCCATATCAATCATGATTTCCTTCTCCTTTTCGACTACTTTCCCATCTAACATTTATCATTAAAATATGAACTAATTTTCTTGTTTTCATTATCATCCATCCTAACACCAGTTTACCTACCTACAAATATAGTGGTCATTAGATTATGTATATTATAATATTCCTTATATTGACTGGTTTTCCTCACTTTGTTAAGTGAATATCTCTTAGAATCAATGGCTCCTTCCTTCTCAATATTTTTATAGAATGTACCACCATGAAATTCTAATTACCTTTAAATTATTCAATGTGTTTGATAAATTTTCTTTCATATAACACACAATATAAATGACCCATAACATGTTATAATAATATCATTAATTAACCAAATATGGTAATTGATTAAAAATTCACTACCTTTAGATGATAAATAGCTAATATGACTTAATGTTGGAATAGGGTAACTTCAATAAAAGAGAATTTCTTTATATTTTTAATTTCACATTAATAAATAAATTTTAAAATTTAAGAATTTTAGTTATATTATATAAACCAAATTTTTTAATGAATCATATAAAAATTATCTTATAATGAATTTTTGAGATTTTTTCTAAAATAATTGATTTTTTAGGTGAATGGTTAAATACTTATTTTTTCTAATACCACCAATTCTCTATGAATTAGATATTTCTGAAACCTTTTTGATAAATAAATATATCTATATAGTAAATTAAATCATTAAAAAAATATTGTCTTCAATTTATTAAACCCATGGATATCACTTTAAAAAATCAAGTAATACTTTATGAAAAAAATATATTTAATCTATTTCTTTAATTAAATTTACATATGAGGAAATTAGTATTTGGATTTATCTTCATATTACATAACTCTAATTTAAAAAATAATAATCTTATTAATATCATTATAATCAATAACATTGATAGTTTTTTCATATACATAAATTATTTTCTTAAAAATACATTTTTCAAAAAAACTAGTTTTTACACATTACATGCACTAATGTAAGATTAATTCCCCTAAAAAAAGAAATTTAATTTGATAAAATTATTCTTATATTTGAGGTAATAATTTTAAAATTATTTAATATGGACAATTTTATTTTTAATTATTAAATTTTGATTTTTATAAGTAATTTTAATTACCAAGAAAATTCTAAAACAATAATGTTGGCTTAGTCTAGAAATTACTTATTTTAATAATCACAAATTATTTTTATTTTATTTATAAATTAATTAATTTTTTTATGGAAGTAAATTAATTTTCTTAAAAATAATGGAAATTTTCGTAAGTCTAGAATTGATTGCAAGACAAAGTGAAGATACCGCAAGACAAACTAATCAACCACACACTAACTATTGGATCGACCACAAGGCTAGTTGGGTAGACCACATGAGAAACCATGTGACCACAAGCCCAAAACAGAACACAATTTTTTGAACAATGGACTTTCAACAATGTAAAGAATCAAACACACTAGAAAATGAAGTGACCTTGGTCAGTAGTCTAAAAATTGAAAAATTATTAAATTGACTATCAATATAAGGTGATAAACTGTAAATATAAGGTGATGAACCATGTATACAAGATGATCAACTAAAAGTACAAGGATATGGATCATAAGACAAAATGATCAACTATAATTATAAGTGATAGACCATATAAACTATCAAAGAAATCACAAAGTATGTAATTCAATGGGGATACTGATGTCGAAACTTTAAATTACTATGTATAAATATATGTATTACATTATTACATCTTCATATAATTTAATCAAACTAACTTTATTTGTATAATTAACTATTGGTTAGTATAATTTATTGAGAAAAGATCTCCTACCAAAGAAGAAAGATCTTTATGATGATTTCTCAATGGATATTTCTAGAAATAGATTATTTTTTAAGGATGATTGAAGATAGAGAAAAGTGTGTGATGCATACAAAAAATATACACATGAGACACATATACATCATAATTTTTATTAAATGAAAATAAAGAACATATACTTTGTTTTGAATGACTGAAGCACCATAATTTCATGAGATATTCAACGATGCATCTGAGAACTTCTAAATGTCATTGTGGATAAAATAAAAATAAAAATTCAATTGAGAGAAGAGAAGAAAAAAACATAAAAATAAAACAACATTCTATACTATATCCAATTATTTCCTTTCTTTTTCTTTATTTTTTTTAATTTTGAGTTGTGTATGTGTTTTTCCTTGTAAATCTTAAGAAACAACTCATGTTATAAACTAGAGAGTGAAATACAGACTATCTCCCTTAAATTTTAGCATCTATCATATCACATATAATTAGGGAAGAGGGTTTATGAATCTTGGATATCCATGTGTGATATTTTTTAAAACCCAAACTATGTTGTGGATAAGTTTATTTTATAATAAACTGCTTGTAATTGGATGATTTACAAGTGGAAGGGATTAGGTATTAGCATGAGACTAAACAGATTGTTTATTTCCATTTTTTTGATCAATTTTGTTTTATATAGCATCTGTGGTTTTAGTAAATACATTTAAAAAGTTAAAGGACCTTTGAACATGTTTTAATTTATTTTTGATCAAACATCCAAGAATATTTTTAAAAATATCAAATTATATAACTCTAATATTTCAGTTAACTGTGAATTTTTTTAAATAGGAGATCTATTTTTTTAAATCATTTTGATCATAAATTTTTATTATAAACTCAATTCACTCCCCCCCCCATCTTGATACTTTCACTTCGACCATCATTTGGTATAAATGGATTTTAAAATTACTTTTTATTGTGATCTATTTTTACTAAAAGTTCTCAAAAGTTTTTTTAATTATAAATTAATGAATTTATGGATAATAATTTACAATAGGGTAAAACTACTAGATGACCTACTTATTTTGATGTAAATAATTATTTTCAATTTATGATTAAGATAAAAATACTTATAGAGACCATGATCTTTAATATTTAGATGGTTATCAAGTAAAAATATAAAAAACCCAAAGTTGTAAGAGATAATTGGAGCAATGCCACTAAGACCACATATGATTGTAATTATAAATCTATGAATTAATTATAATGTTTTTAGTAGAAGATGAATTTAATATAATATTTACTTATTCTACATATTCTGAAATATGGGACACACTGGCTATTTCTCATAAAGAAACTTCTAATGTGAAGGAAATGAACTTAAATACATACATGATTAAGTATGATACTTTCAGAATGAAACCTAATGAATCTATTTCTGAAATTTATCTTAGGGTTATTGAGATTGTCACGACCCGTCCTCGGGGCCCGTGCCGTGACTACCCCAAGCCCGCCTTCCATAGGCCAGGGGCTGGCGACTAGCACCAAGGCGTAAAATCCCAGTAAACAGGGAAGGCATTGCCTTTATAAGTAACAACCACACAGAGTCAGCAAGCGGAAAGTAAAGTGCAGAAAAGTAAAGGGGGGCCGGAATACAAGCCCAACTGTAAAGTACAACTGAAAAGTAAAGTACAGCAACTGAAGAAAAGACGGCGGCCTCGTGTCGTCCACTGGCAATCCCACCTGAAGGGTGGGTACAGATAGCCTCCAGGCTCCTCGGGTCCCACGTCCGCTCCGAGCACGTCCCGCCCAGTGGTCCACCTCCAGGTACCGTCCTGCTCCACGCGCCTCCTCCACGATCAGCGTTGTCCGTCGTCTGCAACCAACACCACGAAGTGCGGGCATAGCCCGTGCAGGGGTGAGTATAAGCTACTCAGTAAGGACCCCGAGACCCCCGAAGGTCTCCCGAAATCCACAAAGGATATAGCACAAAAGAAAGATGCAATCACGAAGTAACATCTGACTCGACTTAGGTATGTGCCCATACATATACCTAAGTCCCCAATTCTAGCTCTGCTCACGAGCTCAAGAACAACTCAATCCACAAAGGAAAGCAAGACTCAAATCCACAAGGAGAGTAAACAGTAAATCCACATAGGTTAGTTCAACACAATCCACAAAGGAGAGTAACATAAGATTCAGCTCAACCAGGTATACTTTTTCAGATGACGTCAAAGACGATCACTGATCCGTCTAAGTCGTCGGACCCACGAAGGATCGATAGGTACTAACCCCCGCAGAAGACCCACACAGGATCGGGCTCACACAGAACCTGTAGGCAGTGGCTCACACAGAACCGGTAGTAAGGACCCACATAGGATCGGGCTCACACAGAACCTGTAGCACTGATCCACGTGGGATCGCTGAGTGCACTAGTCGACGCAGTCCACTGAGGATCTCTGCACAGTCGTCGCCGCAGTCCACGAAGGATCTCTGCTCTGCCGTCGTCGCAGTCCACGGAGGATCTCTGCTCTGCCGTCGTCGCAGTCCACGGAGGATCTCTGCTTTGTCGTCGAAGCCACAGCCAGCGCTAGGGTTCCCGCACACAGCGAGCTCGTTTAGGAGGGTGCGCTCCATGAGCCGAGAGGCTGATACATCAACTGACACGTAGTCCGAAGTTGATGTATCCAAAAGTTTCGTATCGATAACAGGATCTCAACGCAACAGACGGCGCGTCAATCGGACGCCCGGTCTGAGAGTTATTGGCATTTTCGTCCCAGGGGCCCGGTTGGTTTTTAGGGCAAAACCAACCCGACCGTACTCCGCCTGTGTCCGATCCTCGGGCGGAGTATGCCAAAAGTTCCGTCTCACCTAGAGGAAACTACCACAGCTGACGGTACGTCGATCGGACGTCCGTAGCTCAAGTTATGAGCGTTTCCGCTCCGAGGGCCCGGTTGGTTTCGTGTATGAACCAACCCGGCCGAACCCAAAGTCTTCCGAAACCTTGAGTATAATATACCGAAACGACCGTCTCGATCCAAGGATCGCGTAGCCGCTGACGGTTCGTCAATCGGAGGTCCCAAGCCCAAGATATGGGCGAAAGACCGAAGAAGGCCCGAAAACGGGGGTTCTGGGCCCGGGGCGACCCGGCCCGAACCACCCCTGGGTCGGCCGAACCGGGTCGGCCCGACCCGGCTAGGCCGGGTCCGGCCCGGCCGACCGGACCGGCCGGCTCGGCTTCGGCCGAGCGGCCGAAGGAGGGCGCCGCGGGCTTGACCCGCGGCTCAAGCGAAACGCGGCCCCGCGGGGGGGGCCGCCTGCCACGCGGACGCGGCCGGGCCGCCGCGTCCGTTTCCGGTTCCGCGCGGCCGCGGAACCGGCCGCCGCCGCCGCCGCGGCTTCAGCCGCGGCGGACTTCCTCCACGGCGGTGCGCCGGGCGCCGCCGCGCCGGCGACCCGCGCCGCCGCCTCCTTCCGCGGGCCGCCGGAGATGCTCCGGTGGCCCGATTCCTTTCCCGTCTGCGCCGTTGCTCCTCCCGGGGGCCGTTCTTCACTGCGGGATCAACAGATCGCCCCTGCCGCGCGATTCGTCGTCGTCCGCCAAATCCGCACAAAAAAGGGAAGATCGGCGGAGGGTTGTCGGGTCTTGTTTGTTAGATCCGCACCCTCCGCGTTAGTCATAAACAACGGGAGGAAAGGCTACAACAATTTTTAATCAAAGATAAAAATTGTTCACTCCTTTTCTTTTAAACGGCATTTCAATTTTTAATTAATTGAAATTATTCATGCCGGTTCTTTATTTAAAAGAAATAAGAACACGGGAATGAATCATCAAGGAAATAAACCCCTACCTCGATGTCGTCGTCGGACGTGAGGTCGTCGCAGAAACGCTCGTCGCGGAAGGAGGGGATCGTCGCGTCGTCGCGGTATCCGGCGTCGCGTCGCCAATCTCCGGATCAAGATCAAACGGATTTAATTAATTTAAATCCGTTGATATCGAAATTAAAAAGGGATAATTCAAACGATTCGTTTCTCACCTTAGTTGCCGAACGAAGATCGGCTGCGGAGGAAGGGGCATCGCCGAAGAACGTCGCGGGTAAGGCTCGTCGACGTCGCAGATCTCGGTGTGCGTCGTCGAATTCCGGTCGCCGGCGTTCTTCGCGTTCTTCGCGTTCTTCGCGTTCTTCGCGTTCTTCGCGGGGAGACGAAGAAACAAAGATCCTCTCAAATCCTTTCAAAGGATTTTTGGGTTGGTCTTATTTTATAAACATGCCAACAAACGCAAAAGCGTAAGTAACGACCCATCAGTTCGTTGAATTAATTCAACGAGCGAAACAGCCCATTTAATTCACGAAGGAAACATCCCATTTAATTCACGAAATAAACCGCCCAATTAAATGGTCTATTAAGAATTAAAGAAAACGCGTCGGTTGACTTTTCAGTTACTTTGACGGGTTTTCGCGGGTGCGTTACTTAGCGAAAGAAACGGCGGGGCTCGTGCGGGCCCTGCCTCACAAATATCCTACCAAGGGGGTAGGATATTTCTGGATAGAATCCTATCCAGTTCAACTCAGTTCAAGCCGCCTTTAAGTGGCTTCAAGTGGCTTCTAAGCAGCTTAAGTGAAATAAAATAAAGTTGTCGCACAAACTTTATTTTATTTCTGACTTAAAGCCGCAAAATTTAAAAACCACGTTTGAGCAAACGCAACTCTGGAAGAGGCGTTTCTAAGCAAATACTGGCGCTGTGATTTCATCGGTGCCCTCAGAATTCGATTCAGGGCACCGGTTCAAAAGATAGAAAAACCCGCTCGTCCGTTCACTGAACGTACCCGAGCCAAACTTCGGAAATTGATTCTGGGCACACCGGGCCTCGGAATCAGGTGTCGTCTGAAGCTGCGCTCTTGTAAAATTCCAAAGAAAATTAAGAAAAAAAATTTCCTTGAAATTTGCGGGTCTTTACATTACTCCCACCTCAGGGCTTTACGTCCCCGTAAAGATACATCAAAAACTAGGGGAACAAATGGGGGTACTGAGCACGCATCTGAGCCTCCCGCTCCCAAGTGCTCTCCTGGAGGTTCCCGTGCTGCCATCTGACGCGCACAAGAGGAATCGACCGCCCACGTAGGACCCGCTCCTGTCGATCCTTGATCTCCACTGGGACCTCTGCAAAAGTCGCCCCATCATCCACGTCCAGCTCCCCAAAGTCGATGATGTGCGTCGGGTCGTGCACGTATCTCCTCAGCTGAGACACGTGGAAGACGTCGTGCACCCGGTGCAACTGAGGTGGTAGAGCCAGGCGATAAGCCACCTCTCCTATCCTGCTGAGGACCTGGAAAGGCCCGATGAAGCGTGGAGACAACTTGCCGCCTCGGCCAAATCTCCGTAAACCACGTCGAGGTGAGACACGCAAAAAGACGTGGTCGCCATCCTCGAACTCCAGTGGCCTCCGCCTCCTGTCAGCATATGACTTCTGCCGGCTCTGAGCTGTCCTCATCCTCTCCTGGATGATCTGGACCTTCTCTGTCGTGGCTCGGACCATCTCTGGTCCCACGAGTGCTGACTCCCCAGGGTCTGTCCAGCACAACGGTGATCTGCAGGGTCTGCCGAACAACGCCTCGTATGGTTCCATCCCGATGGTGGAGTGGTAGCTGTTGTTGTACGTGAACTCCACCAAGGGTAGGTGGTCCTCCCAGCTGCGACCAAAGTCGAGAACACATGCACGGAGCATGTCCTCGAGTGTCTGTATGGTCCTCTCCGTCTGACCATCCGTCTGAGGGTGGAAGGCTGTGCTCAGATGGAGCCGCGTCCCGAACGCCTCCTGCAACCCCTTCCAAAGCCGGGAAGTGAAACGAGCATCTCGATCGGAGACGATAGACGATGGCACACCGTGAAGCCGTACGATCTCCTGAACGTAAAGACGTCCCAAGCTCTCCACTGAGCCCTGCTCTCTGATGGGTAAGAAGTGTGCCGACTTGGTGAGTCGGTCGACAATCACCCAAATGGAGTCGTGACCTCTGGAAGTACGTGGAAGTCCAGTCACGAAGTCCATAGATATGCCGTCCCACTTCCACTCCGGGACCTCCAAGGGCTGTACCAAGCCTGCTGGTACCCGATGCTCTGCCTTCACCTGCTGGCAGGTGAGGCATCGTGAAACGAACTCTGCCATAGCTTTCTTCATGCCCGGCCACCAGTGCTGTCGTCTGAGATCCTGGTACATCTTCGCCACTCCGGGATGCACCGCCAAGGGAGAAGTGTGAAACTCTCTCAGCACCTCCTCTCGTAAAGCGACTGGTACGAAGGTACGTCCTCTGAAAAGGATGTCGTGCTCTGCTCCAAGGGAGAAACCATCAGGCGCCTGACCTGAGGATATCAGTGCACGCCGGGTCTCACAGTCAGCGTCCCCACGCTGAGCCTCTCTGACCCGCTGTAGAAGTGGAGGAGAGACTGTGAGAGACTGAAGAAAGGCTGCTCCGTCTCTATCCATGAAGGATATCTGCAAGGAGGCTAGCTGCTCCGTCGCCTCCTCAAGTAGCTGAATGCCCGTCCCCCTGCTGAGGGCATCGGCTACCACGTTCCCCTTCCCAGGAGTATAGACTATCTCAAAGTCATAGTCCTGGAGGAACTCAAGCCATCTCCGCTGTCTCAGGTTCAGGTCCTTCTGAGAGAAGATATACCTGAGACTCTGGTGATCAGAAAAGACTGTGAAGCGCTCGCCCATCAGATAGTGCCGCCAAGTCTTCAGAGCGAAGACCACTGCTGCTAACTCCAGGTCATGAGTGGCGTAGTTCTGCTCGTGCGGCCTCAACTGTCGTGATCCGTAGGCGATCACGGCCCGCTCCTGCATCAGGACGCACCCGAGTCCAGTCCCTGATGCATCGTAGTAAACTACGTACCCAACTCCCTCCTCAGGCAACCTCAAGATAGGTGCGCTGGTTAACCTCTGCCTCAGCTCCTGGAAGCTCTGCTGACATCTGTCTGACCACACAAAGGGTTTCCCCTTCTTCGTCAAGGCTGAGAGTGGTGCCGCAACTCTAGAGAAGTCTGGCACGAATCTCCGATAGTATCCCGCTAGGCCCAAGAAGCTCCGCACCTCTGTCACGCTCCTGGGTGGCTCCCAAGCTAGCACTGCCTCGATCTTCGCGGGATCCACTGCAACTCCCGCCTCAGAAATGACGTGCCCTAAGAAATGGACCTCACGTAACCAGAACTGGCATTTTGAGAGCTTGCCATAAAGCTGGTGCTCTCGGAGCGTGTCTAGCACAACTCGCAGGTGGTAGGCATGCTCCTCCTCAGTCATCGAGTATACCAAAATGTCGTCAATGAAGACAACGACAAATCGGTCGAGGTATGGCTGGAAGATCCTGTTCATGAGGCGCATGAACACTGCTGGAGCATTGGTTACGCCAAACGGCATAACCAAGAACTCATAATGGCCATACCGACACCTGAAGGCCGTCTTCTGCACGTCCTCGTCTCGAACTCTGAGCTGATGATAGCCTGACCGGAGGTCTATCTTCGAGAACCACCGCGCTCCCTTGAGCTGATAGAAGAGGTCATCAATCCGTGGCAGCGGATACTTGTTCCTCACTGTCACCTGGTTCAGGCGACGATAGTCGACACACATTCGCAAGCTCCCGTCCGCCTTCTTGGCGAACAAAATCGGGGAAGCCCAGGGTGAAACACTGGGTCGGATAAACCCCTTGCTCTGCAAGTCCTCCAACTGTACCCGCAGCTCTCGAAGCTCGGCGGGGGCCATACGATATGCTGGAGTAGATATCGGGGCTGTCCCGGGGTACAAGTCGATGTAAAAGTCTACCTCTCTACGAGGAGGTAGCCCTGGAACGTCATCGGGAAAGACGTCCACGTACTGGTCCACCACTGCAGGAAAAGCTGGACTCCGCACGTCCACTGCTCCTAGGATGAGGCTAGCCAACTGATGAGAGATGGGCTGCACTCTCCTCTGCGGAAGTCCATCCTGTGCTGCAAAGGTTCCCTTCTCGCCGGTGAAGGTAAACCTGCTCCCGTCGGTACGAACACATCGCACCTTGCGCCTAAAACAGTCGATCTGGGCATGAACCGTGGATAGCCAATCCATGCCCAAGATGACGTCGTAAGGCCTCGACGCCGCTACAAGGAGATCCCAGCCGAAGCTCTCGCCTCCTAGAGTAAGCTCACACTACCGGCACCAGTGCGTAATCGTCGAGTCTGCTCCCGTAGGAGTCTCTAGCCGTAAGGATCGAGCCAACGGCTCAGTCAGAATCTCCGAGCTCCGAACAAGGGCAGAGGCTATGAAAGAGTGACTCGCTCCTGTGTCTATAAGCACTGCAGCAAGGGTGGAATAGACACAGATCGTACCTCGAATCATCTCTGGCATGTCGGGGTCGTAGGCCTCCACTGCCTGGAGCTGGGCTTGTCCCTGCCCGCCAGCTCCCTGTGGTCGAGGTGGCCCTCCTGGTGGTGGTGGGGGTAGAGCCTGGAAGCGTCGCCCACCACCCGCTGCTCGGCCATCTCCTCTGCCTCGTCCGCCTCCTCCCTGCGGACCGCCACGGTCGACCCTCTGCCTCTGCCTGGGTGGCCCCTCCACCGTCTGCTGCTCCTCTGATCGGCGAGTCGGGCAGTCACGAGCCATGTGACCCTGCCCGCCGCAGGAGTAGCATAGCCTGCCTCTCGGAAGGCTGGCACTCCGCTGTGTACCCGGTACTGCTGAGCCGGTGTCCTGAGGCCGTCTGCGTGGGGGTCTGGTCTGCCTGGACCCGAGAGTCATCCGTCGGCTACCTGCTGCCGAAGACTCAGCTACCTGCCACCCTGCGCTAGGTCTCGCCGCTGAAGAAGGCTCTGCCAGGAAGCTCTCGATCAGGAGGGCTCGCTCCAGCACTCCCGCCTGGGTCGGAATGCTGAGGGAGATCAGCGACGCCCGAATCTCCTGTCGCAAGCCCTGCTCGAAGGTCCGGTCCCGGAAGAAGGGGTCTCGTACCATGTCGGTCGAGTAGCGAGATAGGTCAGTGAACCTCGCCGCGTACTGAGCGACCGTCATGCCACCCTGGCGCAGCTGGAGAAGCTCCTGGATGCGCACCGCTCGGAGGATGGTCGGGACGAACTCAGAGCGGAAGAGGCTCTCGAAGTCCGCCCAGAGCAAGGATGCCTCATCGTGAACCTGGAGCATCAGGCTCCACCATCGTCCCACCGCCGCCTGCAGGAGGCTCGCCGCGAGGATCACCATGAGATCCGCTGGTGTCCTCACTAGCCTAAAGATCCGTACCACCGCCTCAAGCCAGTCCTCGGCGGCCTGGGGGTCCGCCTCACCGCGAAACCTGGGCGGTCGCTGGCTCTGAAACTCATGCAGTGCCCTGAGGCGACGTGCATCGTCAGCGTCTGGTACTGGTAGCATCGGTGGCTCGGCGGGTAAAGCTACCGCCGGTGCCACTGCTAGCAAAGGGCCCTGCACCGAGGCCTCGTCGCTCGGTGGGCTGCCGTCGCGCCCTACACTCGGAACCCTAGCTGGCTGTCGTCGCGGGGCCATCCTGAAAAGGAGAACAAGAGCACCACAGTCAGAACAGTATACCTGGTGAGCTGGCACAAGTAATCACAAGGAAAACTTGAGACTTTCATAAAGCAGATTAGTATACCCGGTGAGCTGACATAAGTAATCACAAAGAAAACTTGAAACACACACGCAATCAATGTTTTCATGCATTAAGTCGGAAATCAGGAGTCAGGGTCCTGGTGTACGGATATGTCGGCCGCCGCACCAACACTGGGCTCCCTGAACTGATAACCACACTCAATACACTAAACACTATTGCTTCACATAGAAAGGAAAGATGATCAGAGTCTGCGGTAGAACCGACCACCTCTGATACCAATTTGTCACGACCCGTCCTCGGGGCCCGTGCCGTGACTACCCCAAGCCCGCCTTCCATAGGCCAGGGGCTGGCGACTAGCACCAAGGCGTAAAATCCCAGTAAACAGGGAAGGCATTGCCTTTATAAGTAACAACCACACAGAGTCAGCAAGCGGAAAGTAAAGTGCAGAAAAGTAAAGGGGGGCCGGAATACAAGCCCAACTGTAAAGTACAACTGAAAAGTAAAGTACATCAACTGAAGAAAAGACGGCGGCCTCGTGTCGTCCACTGGCAATCCCACCTGAAGGGTGGGTACAGATAGCCTCCAGGCTCCTCGGGTCCCACGTCCGCTCCGAGCACGTCCCGCCCAGTGGTCCACCTCCAGGTACCGTCCTGCTCTACGCGCCTCCTCCACGATCAGCGTTGTCCGTCGTCTGCAACCAACACCACGAAGTGCGGGCATAGCCCGTGCAGGGGTGAGTATAAGCTACTCAGTAAGGACCCCGAGACCCCCGAAGGTCTCCCGAAATCCACAAAGGATATAGCACAAAAGAAAGATGCAATCACGAAGTAACATCTGACT
This sequence comes from Viscum album, assembly GCA_963277665.1. NCBI lineage: Eukaryota > Viridiplantae > Streptophyta > Magnoliopsida > Santalales > Viscaceae > Viscum > Viscum album. Next base: position 355,013,710 of record OY728151.1, on the reverse strand, counting down.
CGACTTAGGTATGTGCCCATACATATACCTAAGTCCCCAATTCTAGCTCTGCTCACGAGCTCAAGAACAACTCAATCCACAAAGGAAAGCAAGACTCAAATCCACAAGGAGAGTAAACAGTAAATCCACATAGGTTAGTTCAACACAATCCACAAAGGAGAGTAACATAAGATTCAGCTCAACCAGGTATACTTTTTCAGATGACGTCAAAGACGATCACTGATCCGTCTAAGTCGTCGGACCCACGAAGGATCGATAGGTACTAACCCCCGCAGAAGACCCACACAGGATCAGGCTCACACAGAACCTGTAGGCAGTGGCTCACACAGAACCGGTAGTAAGGACCCACATAGGATCGGGCTCACACAGAACCTGTAGCACGGATCCACGTGGGATCGCTGAGTGCAGTAGTCGACGCAGTCCACTGAGGATCTCTGCACAGTCGTCGCCGCAGTCCACGAAGGATCTCTGCTCTGCCGTCGTCGCAGTCCACGGAGGATCTCTGCTCTGCCGTCGTCGCAGTCCACGGAGGATCTCTGCTTTGTCGTCGAAGCCACAGCCAGCGCTAGGGTTCCCGCACACAGCGAGCTCGTTTAGGAGGGTCCGCTCCACGAGCCGAGAGGCTGATACATCAACTGACACGTAGTCCGAAGTTGATGTATCCAAAAGTTCCGTATCGATAACAGGATCTCAACGCAACAGACGGCACGTCAATCGGACGCCCGGTCTGAGAGTTATTGGCATTTTCGTCCCAGGGGCCCGGTTGGTTTTTAGGGCAAAACCAACCCGACCGTACTCCGCCTGTGTCCGATCCTCGGGCGGAGTATGCCAAAAGTTCCGTCTCACCTATAGGAAACTACCACAGCTGACGGTACGTCGATCGGACGTCCGTAGCTCAAGTTATGAGCGTTTCCGCTCCAAGGGCCCGGTTGGTTTCGTGTATGAACCAACCCGGCCGAACCCAAAGTCTTCCGAAACCTTGAGTATAATATACCAAAACGACCGTCTCGATCCAAGGATCGCGTATCCGCTGACGGTTCGTCAATCGGAGGTCCCAGGCCCAAGATATGGGCGAAAGACCGAAGAAGGCCCGAAAACGGGGGTTCCGGGCCCGGGGCGACCCGGCCCGAACCACCCCTGGGTCGGCCGAACCGGGTCGGCCCGACCCGGCTAGGCCGGGTCCGGCCCGGCCTGGGCGCGGCCCGGCCGACCGGACCGGCCGGCTCGGCTTCGGCCGAGCGGCCGAAGGAGGGCGCCGCGGGCTTGACCCGCGGCTCAAGCGAAACGCGGCCCCGCGGGAGGGGCCGCCTGCCACGCGGACGCGGCCGGGCCGCCGCGTCCGTTTCCGGTTCCGCGCGGCCGCGGAACCGGCCGCCGCCGCCGCCGTGGCTTCATCCGCGGCGGACTTCCTCCACGGCGGCGCGCCGGGCGCCGCCGCCTCCGGTCGCCGGCGCCGCCGCGCCGGCGACCCACGCCGCCGCCTCCTTCCGCGGGCCGCCGGAGATGCTCCGGTGGCCCGATTCCTTTCCCGTCTGCGCCGTTGCTCCTCCCGGGGGCCGTTCTTCACTGCGGGATCAACAGATCGCCCCTGCCGCGCGATTCGTCGTCGTCCGCCAAATCCGCACAAAAAAGGGAAGATCGGCGGAGGGTTGCCGGGTCTTGTTTGTTAGATCCGCACCCTCCGCGTTAGTCATAAACAACGGGAGGAAAGGCTACAACAATTTTTAATCAAAGATAAAAATTGTTCACTCCTTTTCTTTTAAACGGCATTTCAATTTTTAATTAATTGAAATTATTCATGCCGGTTCTTTATTTAAAAGAAATAAGAACACGGGAATGAATCATCAAGGAAATAAACCCCTACCTCGATGTCGCCGTCGGACGTGAGGTCGTCGCGGAAACGCTCGTCGCGGAAGGAGGGGATCGTCGCGTCGTCGCGGTATCCGGCGTCGCGTCGCCAATCTCCGGATCAAGATCAAACGGATTTAATTAATTTAAATCCGTTGATATCGAAATTAAAAAGGGAGAATTCAAACGATTCGTTTCTCACCTTAGTTGCCGAACGAAGATCGGCTGCGGAGGAAGGGGCGTCGCCGAAGAACGTCGTGGGTAAGGCTCGTCGACGTCGCAGATCTCGGTGTGCGTCGTCGAATTCCGGTCGCCGGCGTTCTTCGCGTTCTTCACGTTCTTCGCGTTCTTCGCATTCTTCGCGGGGAGACGAAGAAACAAAGATCCTCTCAAATCCTTTCAAAGGATTTTTGGGTTGGTCTTATTTTATAAACATGCCAACAAACGCAAAAGCATAAGTAACGACCCATCAGTTCGTTGAATTAATTCAACGAGCGAAACAGCCCATTTAATTCACGAAGGAAACAGCCCATTTAATTCACGAAATAAACCGCCCAATTAAATGGTCTGTTAAAAATTAAATAAAATGCGTCGGTTGACTTTTCAGTTACTTTGACGGGTTTTCGCGGGTGCGTTACTTAGCGAAAGAAACGGCGGGGCTCGTGCGGGCCCTGCCTCACAAATATCCTACCAAGGGGGTAGGATATTTCTGGATAGAATCCTATCCAGTTCAACTCAGTTCAAGCCGCCTTTAAGTGGCTTCAAGTGGCTTCCAAGCAGCTTAAGTGAAATAAAATAAAGTTGTCGCACAAACTTTATTTTATTTCTGACTTAAAGCCGCAAAATTTAAAAACCACGTCTGAGCAAACGCAACTCCGGAAGAGGCGTTTCTAAGCAAATACCGGCGCTGCGATTTCATCGGTGCCCTCAGAATTCGATTCCGGGCACCGGTTCAAAAGATAGAAAAACCCGCTCGTCCGTTCACTGAACGTACCCGAGTCAAACTTCGGAAATTGATTCCGGGCACACCGGGCCTCGGAATCAGGTGCCGTCTGAAGCTGCGCTCTTGTAAAATTCCAAAGAAAATTAAGAAAAAAAATTTCCTTGAAATTTGCGGGTCTTTACAGAGATCATAAATACTAAGATCACTCTTGGAAAAAAACTGAATGACAGATCTCAAGTAATGAGAATTATGATATGTATTCTAGATTGATAGAGAGGAACTGTAGTTTACAATAGAGAATCCTATAAAATGAGCACACTACAAGTTAAGGAACTCATCATAAATCATAAAATGTATGTGGATGAACTAAAAGTGAATAAAAAATAAAAATATAATCTAAATTGAAAATAAGTTTCCTTCAATACATGTAACTCAAAAATGAAGAAGAATATAAAAGATAATAGTTTTAGTAATGATGAATCATCTTCAAATAGTGATGAGGAAATGGCTCACCTATCCAGACAATTAAATAAATTCTACAGGAAGAATAAATTATTTAAAAATAAAAATTATGGAAGAAACTATAATTTAAAAGGAAATTGGAAAAGGTAGAATCATATTGGTGAAGTGTCCTATTATGAGACCAATAAGAAAAGACACATTAAGGATGAATGTACTAATATAAAATATAATAAAATATTTGAGTAAAAATGAAAAATTCAAAATAAGTCTATGAAATACATATGTATCACTTTAAAATATATTTCAAGTGACTCTGAATTAAGTAGATAAGATAAAAAAATTAGAGATGACATGTTTTTTAAGAAAAATACATTTCATGAACTAAATCCTATTTCGATATATCTTTTTCATATTTCAAATCATTCTGAGAATGAAAAAAAATGATGAAAAAATGATAAGTGAGGATCTATTTTTATACTTTAACATGCTAGAGTAAATATTTAATGATTTGAAGGATAAATATAAAATTTTATAGAAGAAAAATTCTTTTTTTCTCACAAGAAGTCCAACTTTACTAGAGAATACGGTAAAAATTATCAATTATTAAAGAAAAAAAATGAACTCAAAATTTCCAATTAAAAACTAAAAAATTGGTCTATAAAGATAAAACAAATTGTATAGGAAACCTTACAAAGATTAATGGAAAACAAACCACACCAAATTATACCACTGGTATTAGATACCAACCTGTGTGGAAGAAGATTTATATGAACAAATTTTTTTCTAGTTCAAGTTATACTAACTTGGAAAATGAATCTTATTCATATGGACCTAATAAATATTTTATCTATAAATGATTAAATTTTCTTATAGAAAAATGGATAAATAACTTGGGATTCTTAAGGCTTTTATCACTAACACTTATAAACCCAAGAATATATGGGTACTGAAGTCATTTCTTTTTTATATTTTATATAGGAAGCTTTCTTAGAGATTACCAGTAAATTTCTATGGTATATGGAAAGTGGATGTTCTAGACACATGAATAAGGACGACTCAATATTTAAAATACTTATCAATATAGATGGTCGACATGTTACTATTGGTGACAATATCAAAGGAAAAATAATTGGAATTTATCAAATCTCTAATTCTAGTACTATTTTGAGAGATAAAGTTTTATTTCTAGATGTATTAAAATATAATATTCTTAGAATATTATAAATTATTTAATGACGTTTATCTTGTAAAATTTGAAATGTTTCTTGAAAATATTATTATGTTAATAATTCATTTGATATTTTTTCCTTACAAAATGACAATGTTTATATTTTTTATTTGAATTCATTTTTTTCTCAAAATATTTCTTGTGTAGGTTCCTTTTATGAAGAGTCTTGGATTTGGAATTGGATACTAGGCCACTATAACCCTCACTCACATAAGAAGAAAACTAGGAAATGATTTTTCAAGGGTATTCCTAAACAATAATTCCCAACAGAAAAATTCTGTAACTGATGTAAAATAAGGAAGAAAAAAAGATTTATTTCAAACTAAATAATGAATTGGATCATATGGATTTATTTATACCATCTATAGTTTCTAGTTTAATAATAAAAAAATATATTTATGATGATTATCCATGTAATACAAGGGTGTTTTTCCTTTATCATAAAATTGATTCTCCTTTTTGTTTTTAGATATGATAAATCTATAGAAAAACTTAACATACTTTCATTAAAGACCTTAATAAGTGATCAGGGACGTGAGTCTAAAAATCAATAATTTGAATCTCTAATCCCATGACATGGATATAGTCACAACCTTTATGCTCCGAGGACATCACAAAAAAATAGTGTTTTAGAAAGAAGAAGAAAAACTTTTTTGGAAATTTTCTAGACTATAATCAATGATTATGATTTACCTATATAATTTTGGCTAGAGGTTATGAATAAAAAATTATATATTATTAATGTATTTTTAATTAGACCACTTTTAAATAAAACCCTTTATGAATTAGGGAATTAGGGAAAACCAAAAGTTAATTACATTAGAGGTTTTGGTTGTAAGGTCATTATACTCAATATAGAGGATAATTTGGAAAAATTTAAATCCAAAAGTGATGAAGGAATATTTATTGGTCGTTCAACATATAATAAATCATAAAGTGTATTCAATAAAAGGACCGAAATTGTGGAAGAATATATACATATCAAATTTGATGAAACAAATCAACAGAAACTTAAGACTTCTTTAGGTAACCTTAAGGATGACTATTATAATCTGAATATTAATGAAAAAACTATTGATAATTCTATAAAATCAGCTATAGAAAAATCACTCAGTTCAGAGGAACTATTTAGAATATAACCTTTAGAATAAAATGAGGTATCAAATACTTGTATACCTAAAACTATTATGACTCATAGAGATCATACCTTAGATTCAATAATTGGAGATTTAGATAGAGGAACATAGACTAGAGCCTCACTAAAAAATAGTTTGAACATTAAGCCTTCTTATCATATCTTGAACCCAAGAACATCACTAAAGAAATAGATAATGAATTCTTGGTTATGGAAATGCAAGTAGAATTGAATCTGTTTATAAGGAATAATGTCTAGGAACTAGTATAGATACCTAAGTAATTCTAGACCTTTGGAACCGAGGGACTATTTAGGAATATGGTAGATAAGTTGGGAACTATAATTAGAAAAAAAAATTGATTGGGTGTACAAGGATATGTCTAAGAATAAGGTATATTGACTATAAGGAAACCTTTTCACTAGTATCTTGACATGAAGCTGTCAGAATATTTTTTGCCTATGTAGCACATTTAAATTTAAAACTATAAGAAATTTATGTCAAAAATGAAATCCTAAATGGATATATTATTAAAGATTTATTTTTTGAACAACTTTCTAAATTTCAAAACCTACATTTTCCAAATCATGTTTTAAATTAAAAATAGATTTATATAGTTTAAAAAAAGATCTTTGATCCTAGTTTGATAGGAACAAAACTTCTCTAATTTCAAATAGTTTTATAAAAGGTGTTTTTTCCCTACTCTATTTATAAAAAATAATTTCAAAAGATTTTTTAGTTTTAAAAACTTGTGATGATGATATTATTTTTGGATCTTATAAAAAACCCTTATGTATTGGATTTTTTTCTAAAATGATACAAAATAAATTTTAAATGAGTTTAATGGGTGAGTTAAAATACTTTCTTGGATTTAAAAAAAAATAAAAATAAAGATAAATTTTTTTAAAATTAAAGAAAATATACAAAGGATCCATTAAAAGATTTTGTTCTGGATTACACCAAAAGTAATGATACTCTTATGAGTACAAATTGTAATCTAAATCATGATGAAGTTGTAAAGTTAGTGTATTAAACAACTTACAAAGGTATGATTATAAGTTTAATATATATAACTACTAATTGACTTGGTATTATGGTTAGTGTGTGTGTGTGTTCATGTTTTCAAGAAAATAAAAAAGTATATCATTTAAATTATCTTCAAACTATTTTTAAATGCCTTAAAAAACAACCTATTTTGTATTTTTTTACACTAAGGGGAATGCATTTGAATTAGTTAGTTATTTGATTGTTGATTTTTTTTAGTTTTAAGTTAGATAGAAATAGAAACTTTAGAACTTATCATCTTTTGGTAAAGTCGTTAGTTTCATAGTGTAGTAAGAAAAAAATTATTGTTGGTCAGAGTGAGTAACTCAAGAGGGGGGTGAATTGAGTTCTCAATAAAAAAATTCTATTAAAAAAGAAATTTTAAATAAAATCTCCCAATTTAAAAAAATAACCCAGTTAATCAAAAGAGTAGTTTAATATAATTTGGATCTTTTAAAATATTTCTAAAATATTTATTAGTTCTCAGTTAAAATAATATGAAAATTAAATTAACTTTTGAAATCAATTTACTCTATAAAATACTTATATAAACACTATATAAGATTAACTGTCAAATTATTAGTTTTTTTGTATCTTAAAAATAGATACAGTTTAATGATTTGAAAAATTATGAAACAAAAAAAATACACAATGGAATAAAACAAGGGGTTTAGTATCAAGCTAAGATATAATCCTATCTACTTGTAAATCACCCACTACCATGAATATTATATAACTATAATATGATACAAAACATGGATTGGGTATCCACACAATATCTTATAAGCTTTATTAGCCATATAGGGACCTCTTCCACAATAATTGTTGGAGGAAAACAACTCAGTACACACAAGGATCTTTTCCACAAACACCATGGGTAAGTAGATGAAAATAAATATATATAGAGAGAATATCAAGTATTTTCTGGTTCTAGTATAGGAGTTAGTGTGTGTTGATGAATAGAGAAAAAAACATACTACTTGAATGTAAAATAAAACAATAGAAAGATAAAGAAATAAGATATAAAAAAGGTAATTCTAATCAGTATGAAGTGCTTCAGATGCTTGAGTGTCTTTATATGTGGTTTTTTTGGATTTCAATCTATTTATATGAAAGTAGAAGCAAAGAATAGTGTTTAAAAATATATATTTTATATATTTGGGAAAGGATATTGATCTTCAATGAGTTTCATACTTTCAAAGATGGAAGTTAGTAGGAATGAAAAGTGTAAAATATTAAGTGATGGTCCTTATACTATTCATAAAGTATCACACTTGATCATATTTTCTCCCTTTCAACACATGAACATTAGGGAGGATTATTTGAATATAAATCACTACATGAAGGAGTGCTCATTTGAAGAATAATCATATAGATCTTATTCATCCTCGTACAGAGCTCTCAAATTGACTTTAATGCATCCTTATAATAGTTAAGAAATCAATCATTAAATAATCCTTTTCATTAACTACCATAATATAGATGTTGTGAGTATTTAATTTAAAGTAGGAATAATAGTGATGATAGATCTTCTGGTGGAAAGACATCTCTGACAATGAGATACTCTAGCAGTAATACATCCTAGTGGTGAGACAATCTGGTGGAAAGACATCTTTGTGGTAATAAATATCTATAGGAAATACATTTTTGTGGTAATACATCTTTGGAAGTGAATCATTTGAAATAACAGCCACTTATTATGGTGGTGAGTCATTTGAACTAACGATGAGAAAGTATGACAACATCTTGACTTTGGTGGTCAGACATTCTGACTAGTAGTGAGAAATTTTTACTAATGACGACATATTCTGGTGGCATCTTAACTTTGGAGGTTATACATTCTGACTAATGGTGTGACATTTGTATTAATAGTGACTCATGCTAGTAGTGATTCATGTCTAGCGGTGATTCATTTTGAACTAATGGTGAATCATCTGAACACTTATCCAAATTTTAGTCATATATACTTATATTATAAAATGATATCATAAAACAATAGTCATTAAAAATATAATAAATGTGATTTGTGAGTATTAAAATAAGGAGGTTCCAATAATATCTCCCTTTTTGATGATAAAAAATCATAGAATTTTTATAAATAATATATAAGATAAACATAGATATAAAGAAATGGAATTAAAGGATAATATTATGCATAACATTTAAAAAGTCACATGTGAGATATAGATAAATGTGGTTTCAAAGATATTGTATTAAAGACATTTGATACCAACGGATAAAATCAATATAAAAATTTAGTACTAAATAATAGCATCCTACTAAATAAGATATCAAAATAGAAGTACATTATCAATGATTAATGTAATTAAGATTGTCAAAGGTAAAGTAAATTACATTCAAATAATGGTATTAAAGTAAAAATAAGAATGGTATCAAAGGATGAATCCAAATAAATATGGTATTAAGAAAACCATTAGAATAAGGATATACAAATAAGTAAGATTACAAATATAAACACAATATCAAAGATAACATAATAAATGACAGATAAATGGAGTATCAAAGGTAATTTATTGAGGATAAATAAAAAAGGAATAAGGAAAATGACATCATTCAACTTTCCCCCCTTATTGGGATTATCGAAAAGGTAAAAGAAGAAATAGTAAATACAAATAAGGGTGTCCAAAGAAAAAAAAATAAAGAACAATAATATTAAAACTGTTGGTATCAAAAGTAACATAGTAAAGAATATATAAATAAGTATAAAATGAAAAATAATCAAAGAGATTAAGTATAATAGAGAGATATCATTAAGTACAACAAATTATGATATTACATCCCAAAGGAAAAAATAAAACAAAAATCCCTATCAAAGAATAATTTCAATTAGAGTAACTCATATCTCTAGAGGAAGGATTATCAGGTCTCCTTCCCTTATAAGAGGTAGGAGGGATAGAGGCAGAGGTTGAGGGTGTTATGGAAATAACTCAGAATACTTATGAAGACAGCGGATGTAATCTGATGATGAATGGCCTGAGATGCTAGACATATTCTATAGAATAAATTCTGAAGAGTTAGTACTGTGGAGGTAAAGGGTTTAAGGATATATAAGAGTTGAATTATGTTATAGGTATTTATTCTAGATAAACTACTACAGTGCTCAGTACATAGAGGAAAGGTTTCATTAGTTTGAAAAAGTCCATGAAAATATTACCTCCTCTCTCTATAGCATTAAAAAATTATTTCTTTTCCTCCATAAAAAATGTAAGTAGTGGTTCCAAAAAATTTAAATGGTTGACCTGATCCTTGAATTCCCAAGTGATGGGTGGAATTTTGATATTCTCAGACAAAAACATGAAATGAGTATTCAATTAATGTTTTTTATACACCCTAGAAAGAAAATATTTAATGGCCATTGTGATAGTTTCCCAAGAACTTCAGGCTTCATTAAAAATTCCATTACTGGTTTTTATATATTCTCACTATATTGATGAATTTTTTTAGATTATCCTGATGAGTAGGATAAATATCACCCAGGAAGCCTAAATTTTCTCTCGAATTATGGATTGAACCAAATTTGCATCAAAGGAAACTGAGGAAGGTGGAGCAGAAGATATAGAATCCATTGAAGGAAGGCTCTCCAACCTCTCCATAATAATAGTCTAGTTGAAAAAAAGCAGGCCTCATATCTTCCATAATAAGCCTCATATACTCCATCTTACTTTCCAACATATGATTCTCAATATTGTCTTTCGGAATGGGATAATTTATCTTTTGATAATATAAAAAACCATAAGATAAAAAATTGTGTCACATCAAATTGACTAAGATGAGTGAATGGAGGTTTATGAGACCTCAAAATACTAATGAAATTAGCAAGAAGAATCCCTATAAATTAGTCAAGTCCTTTTCTAGAAACTTCATTAGAAGGAACTGGATCAGTAATTCTGTCAACACTGGGAATAGAATCCCTCTCAACACTAGGAACTACAACATATGTAGTCTATGATCTGGAAGGAAAAACTGAAACAACAGGTCCATAATCCTTTGGTGGATTGTTGTGGTAATTATTTGAATCATCATATATAATACCAAGAAATGTTGAACCTGGGGAAGCACCCCCCCCCCTAGAGGATACCTCACCCATTACTTGAGCATCTTAAACAACTTCCTCATCAACATATATGGACTCTGAATAGTCCAAACCAAGTTGAATATAACGTGAGAATTTCTCTCGTTCATCATGAGAAACAGCCAATATAATAAAAATAGGGGACTGCTCCCCCTCAATAGTCACTAGGTTCTCTCCATTAATAGATGAAACATCTCCAACAAGCTCTAAAATTGATTTCTCCAAGGTCATTGATCTGGATGCACTTGGTCTATCCATAGGTTGAACTGAAGAAACAGATCTAGTAGGGGATGGATGATGTGACTAAATATTCTCATTACTATCACCACTATCATGACCATATCCTCCACCATTACTACTATCATCCTCGTTGCCATATCCATTCTTAACATTTTCATTACCAGCATCACATTTACCTTTTTCACTTTCCCCATCAGAAAATGTCGCAACTTCTTTAGAAGATTTAGAATATGATATTATAATATTATCATCACCTAAAACTTATGTCTTATAATCACCACTATCCCTTTCACATAACAAACTCTCTCTGACAGGGATACATATAGGAGGAATCACAGGTCCAAAAGACATAATAGGGATTTTTGGAATGTTCGGGTCTCTTCCCTCTTCCATTGAGGTAGTCACCTTCTCATTAACAACAACTTACACTTATTCTTCATCATAATACTCTACTATCTCATAAATAAGATCCAATAAATCCTTTGGTCTAGTAGGATGATCTATGGGATTAAAATTCTCATATATCTTTTCATTAACTTTAACCTATTTCTTTATCCAAGGGTTCCATATCACCCTCATCTTTTTAAAAATTAATTTATTCAAATAGAAACTTACACATTTAACCTCAACTTATTCCTTTTCATCAATCATAAACTTTTTTTCCAACAATGTAGAAATAAGCTTCAGATAAATTAGATAATTAGATCTAGAGGACAACTTACACATCTCTATTATGTGTACCATAAGGAATCTTTACATATTGATATTTTCCTCTAGTTTTATAAGGAATATAAGGTAAATATATTTATATCTTAGGGTATTAAAATCCCCTTTCCTAGGACATAATAGATGTTGAGAAATCTTAAATAGAATCTTAGATTCTTAATCCAACTCGGTAGAAGTAGGTATACTCGAAGTTTATCTCTAGTCAAATCAAGTAGAGCATCCTCATACCTGAAATATTCACTATCACTAGGTATCATACCCTAATAATCTTTAATCAGTCCTTAGTGATCCATATTTAAACATATCACTCATTACTTCAAATAAAAATTAACTTCTTACCATCAACCATACTTTTAATTAGATATTTCTTCTTCCCAAATTTTAACTCAACATACTAATAAAATTGATGAACCAACCTAGGATAAAAAGTTCATTCATTTATAGAGAACTAATATACCCATCCTTGGTCTTGTATCACCTTTAGCACTAATTTTATACTAGAAATCAACCACTTCTCATCCACCACTTTTTCAGTAACTACTATATGATTCACCAGTTATGGGTTCCTCGGTTCTATAGTAACTCTACTCGGTTCTCCTTTCAAACTCTTAACAGGTCATGATTCCTCATGAGATGACTCAGCAGGGCTCTTAACTCATACCATTTTAGTATAATGAAGGAGAAGAAAGGGTGCAATAATACTAAAGTTCAGGAGAGAAGTAAGGTGATATTATTCAGGAGTAGGCATAAGAGAGATAGAGTGACTCATATTCAAACTTAAATCGTGATAATTTATTTATAGATTTTAAATCATATAAAAAGAAATTAATAAAATCAAATGAAAATATAAAAAAGAAAATTTTAGTCATAGAAACATTTGAAACAAAGACCGATGACTCTTTCAATGCTAACCTACCAACGGTGATTCGCCAACAGCAACTCGACAACGATCACTTGCCAATAGTGACATGTCAATGATGACTCACTAATGGTGACTTGACAATGGTATCTCGTCCAATGGCGACTTATCTTACAATTATAGTCTAACCAAAATTTATCACACCTAATTCATTTTCTATGTAGTTTAAACACTCAGAATTTAATGGTTTTGTGAAAATATCAGCAAGATGATGGTTGGTTCTTATTAATTCAAGAGTTATATCAACCTTTTAAAAATGATCCCTCGAAGAATGATTTCTCAAATCAATATGTTTTTTCCTAGAGTGAGAAATAGAATTTTTAGAAATATTTATCACAATTTTTTTTCACAATTTAAAGGTTCATGTCTGAATTAATATCCATAGTCTAGCAGAGTGTGTTTCATCTACAAAATTTGAGCACAACAATTTCCTATAGTTATGTATTTAGCTTCAATAGTAAATAGTGAAACAAAATTATGTTTCATAATACACTAATATACAAGATACTTTCCCAAAATATGAAATCTTCTAGAGGTTATATTTATATCAAACTTACAACCATAAAAACTATCATTGGAATAACTCACTAAGTCAAAATAAATTCATCTAGGATATAAGAATCCAAAATTGGTTGTATATTTGAGGTATTTGAAAATATTTTTAATATAAAGTATATGGGATTCATTGGGTATTTCTTGAAAATGATCACACATACACACAGTAAACATCATATCTAGTAGGATAGTAGTTATGAATAACAAACTTCCAATTATACCTTTATAACTGGTTTGATCCACTAACTTCTTAGCTTCATAAAGATAAAAATTATAGGTGGTATTAATGGGAGTTTCAATACTTTTATTTTTATTTATAGCAAAAACATTTTAAAATATCTTTAGTATAATTACTTTGATTTAAGATAATTCCTTCTTTATTTTGAAAAATCTAAAAACCAAGAAAGAATTTTAGTTCACCCATTAAACTCATTTAAAATCCATTTTTCATCATCTTTGAAAAATCAGCACACAAATAATTTTTAAAAAATATAAATATAATATCATCAATATAGATTTTTAATACTAAAACATCTTTAGAAATTATTTTTATAAAAGAGTAGGATCAGTTATACCTTTTGAAAAAGATTTAGAAATTATAAAAGAGCTGATTCCATCATACCATGCTCTAAGATCCTATTTTAAACCATATGAATCTTTTGTTGGTTTGAAAACATGATTTTGGAAAATGAGGATTTTGAAATATAGTGGGTTGTTCAAAAAACATCTTCAACTATGTAACCATTCAATAATTTAATTTTTACATCCATTTGATATAGTTTTAAATCCCAATGTGTTGCATAGAAAAGTAGTATTGTGATAGATTCGAGTCTAGACACTAGTGAAAAGGTTTCCTCATATTAAATTTCATCTTATTTAATATACCCTTATGCAACCAACCTGTATTTATTTCTTACTAATGTTCTGGATTCATCAACCTTGTTTCTATACACCCATTTAGACCTAATAGTAATAGTTTCATTAGGTATAACAATATGTTCCCAAAATTTATTGATTTAAAATTTATTAATTTCCTCTTGTATATTCATCACCCACAATTCATCATTAATTTCATCATTGATGTTTTTATGTTCAATCTATGAAAATAATGCTTAATTTTAAACCTGATTTTTAAAAGAATATCTAGTCTGTGTACCTTTATCTAGGTCTCCAAATACAATGTCTAGAGGATTCTATCTATAAGTTCTAACAAATCATTGAAAATAAGGGCTAGTTATGTCATGGTCTTCTACTGATTCTGGTTTGATTTTTTAATGTTCCTCCTAACTAGATTCTTTTTCTTCTTATTTTATAAAAGTGTCAAAATGTTTCTCATTTGTGTTTAGAGTTGAAAAATCATACTTAAGGATTTATAAATGGGTTTTAGGTTTATGTGGATCAGTCTCATCAAAATTGAAAAGAACATGCTATTCCATAATCTTGGTTCTTTTATTAAACACTCTATATGATTTAATAGAAGTTTAATAATGAAGGAAAATCCATACATCACTCTTTGAAGAAATTTTTTGAATATTATCCTTGGTGTTATGAATAAATACTCTAAAACCAAAAACTCAAAAGCAATTAACCTTGGTATTTCTACTATTCCAAAGTTTATAAGTGGTTTTCTTCAATAGAGGTCTAATTAAAACATTATTAGTTATATAGTAGGTTGTATTCATAGCCTCTTACCAAAAGTAAATAGGAATTTCATGCTCATTAATCATAGTCCAATAAATCTATTAAAGTGTCCTATTTCTTATTTATACAACACCATTTTGTTGTGGGCTCCTAATAAAAGAAAAGTTTTTATTATCTTAGTTTTGTGAGAAAAATAATTCAAAGTATTGATTTTAAAACTATTTTCCATGATCACTTCTTAAGTTTTTAATCCTAAGTCCACTAAGATTTTCAACATATTTAGCATACTTGGTAAAATAATAATAGGAATAACTTTTTTTAACTAAAAATAACACCCAAGTATACATAGAAAAGTAATCTATAAGGATATTGACATAGTTCTTTCCAGTTAAACTAGAAACTCTAGATAGTCAAAAAATATCGATGTGAATTAACTCTAGTATTTGAGAAGTTGAAACTTTTTTCTTTAATTTGAAAGATATCTTGTGTTGTTTCCATTTTTGGCATGGGTTACAAACTTTATTATTTTGGAATTCTTGTTTAGGTATATATTTGACTAACCCTTTCCTAGTTAGCTTTAAAAGTGAGTGAATATTTCAATTCTCTAGTTTCCTATTCCAAATCCAAGATTCCTTATGAAAATAACTTAGACAAGAAATGTTTTTAGAAAATAAATAATCTAAATTAACAACATAAACATTATCATTTATCAATATTGTAAATAATTAAGTATTTTTATAATCAAAACCATTACATGAATTATTTTCACATTTCACATAAAAATTATCATTACATAACTGTGAGATTATAATAAGATTTTATTTTAAACCAACAACAAATAATAATTTAGAAATTTAAACTGTGTTATAATTACTAACTTGGCCATGGACAATGATTTTACCTTTATCATTGTCACCAAAGGTGACATGTATATTATCCACCTTTATAAAATTTTTGTAGCTTGAATAATTCCCAGTCATATGTATAAAATTGACATTGTCCAGGTACTATAGATTCTTACTGGAGCTCTTTAAGCAGGTTCCCTACAAAACAGGTTATACACCAAGAATGATTTTGGTACCCAAATCTTCTTAGGTCCAAAAATGTTAGTGATTGATGATTTAGGAACCCATATTTACTAAATGATTTTCCTATAATAATATTGTAAACTTTTTGAAATAAAAACATTGTTAGGTCCATATGAGTAAAAACTAGTAGCTACACTTGAACTAGGAATGAAACTATTTTTAACTATTATCCTCTATCTAGGTTAATACCCTACACTAGTAGTTTATTTAGGTGTAGTTTGTTTTCCCAAAATTTTAGTGGGAGTGTTTCTCACATTATTAAATATTTTTAAATATTTTTTTAGTTTCTCATTAGACAATTTCAATTCAGTATTTTCCTTCAACTATTGATCATTTTTCTCTTTTCCAATAAAAATATTAGATTTAAAATTAACAGTTAAAGAATATTGTTTCTTTAGAATTTTGTACTTATCTTTAATCTCATTAAAATTATATTCAATCATGTTAAAATATTCAAAAAATTTCTTATTTGAAATATTTTCATCATTATTTTCCTCTCCATAGTGAATAGAAATGTTTTCAAGAGAAACAAGAAATACATTTGATACCTCAGATGTGTTTTTCATAAAACACATATCATCTTTGTCATGTTTTTACTCTTGGGTAGTGTCTGAATCACTTGAGCTATATTCATAATCACTCAAAGTTTATTTCATTAATTTATTTTATTTTCTATCCTTTTCATCATATTTATTTTTATAGTTCATTTTGGGACAGTCATCTTTGACATTACATTTCCTCTTACATTCATAGTAGATAATCTCATTTGAAGTGTCATATCTCTTACAATCCTTCTTCCAATTGACTCTATTGTCATATTTTAATTTTTATATTGGTTTTCTAAAGAATTTATTTTTCTTGTAAAACCTTTTAAACCTTCTTTCCAAATGGTCCATTTCTTCATCATTATCAGCTGGTGATTCTTCATCACTTGAACTTTTATCCTGAACTTTATTTTTCTATTTTAATGAAAAGTATTTGAATGATATAGAAATAATTCTTGTTTCATCATTATATTATCAATTTAGTTTATTTTATTCTTCATAAATCATCAAATTTCTAATCTACTCATTGAAAGGTAACTTTCTAATATCACATGACTCTCTTATGGATAGTCAAGTTCCTCTCCATCTTTCAGGTAAACCCCTCAATAGGTGCAAAACTTGATCCTTATCAGAAACATAATTCCCAAAAGAGTGAATTATATTCATTATATCATTAAAATTGAGATACATATCAGAAATAATATCATTAGGTTTTAGGTTAATTGTTTCATATTTAATATTATAGGTATTTAACCACATTTACTTAACATTTGTTGTTTCTTCATGAGAAACAGCTAAAGTGTCCCAAATTTCAAAATCAATTTTACATGTAGATATTATATTGAATTATTCATCACCTGAAAAATAATATAGGTAATTCATGGATTTAAATATATTATTATAATCTTCCTTGGTATCATCACTCTAGGTAACTCTAGAATTTTGAATTCATTCATGTTTATCTTCTATTACTTTCCATGTATCAAAACCTATTCTTTTAAGATTCATTTTAATCTTAATTTTTCACTAAGAATAGTTAGTTCAATTAAAATAAGTAGGTAGATTGGTATTAGAACCATATTGTATATTATCAATAAAAGAACTAATTTTAGAACTAACAGAAAGTTAGTATCTCTAAAACACAACTAAAATCATAGTTGAAAAGATATTTAAAAACCTTTTATACTTTTTTTGGTTGGTGTGAATAACTTAATAGGGGGGATTTAGTTCTCAATAAAAATTTCTATTAAAAAAATTAAATAAAATATCTTAATTAAAAAAATCATCCAATTAATCAAAATATTAGTTTAATATAATTTTGATCTTTTAAAAGATTT
Organism: Viscum album; assembly: GCA_963277665.1. Taxonomy (NCBI): domain Eukaryota; kingdom Viridiplantae; phylum Streptophyta; class Magnoliopsida; order Santalales; family Viscaceae; genus Viscum; species Viscum album. The sequence continues at coordinate 354,995,908 of OY728151.1, read as the reverse complement.
CTATAAGATTGATTAGTTCTTAGTTACAAAAAATATTAATATTACTTTAACTTTTGATATCAATTTAATCAATAAATTGCATATATAAACACTATTTAATATTAACTATCAAAGTATCAATTTTTTTTGAAACTTAAAAATAGATATAATTTATATCTTTGAAAAGAATAAAACAAGACAGAATCACACAACTGAATAAAACAATGGGTCCAGCCTTAAGCCAAGACCTAATACCCTCCATATGAAAATCACCCACTTTCAGGTAGATTATATAACTATAATCTAATCCAAATACTAGATCATGTATACACACAACAACTTATAAGTTACCCAAACCATGTAGGGACCTCTTCCACAATAATCATGGGAAGAAAACAAATCATGCCACAAAATGAGCTCTTCCACAAACATTGTGGGTAATTAGATGAAAAGAGAGAGAGAGAGATTATTAATTATTTTCTAGTTATAGAATATAAGTCAGTGTATTTTGATAAAGAGATAAGAAAACAAAATATTAGAATGTAAAAGAAAATAATCAAAAGAGAAAGAAATAATATATAGAAAATTTAATGTTGCTCGGTCTAAAGTGATCAAGATGATTGAGTGTACTCAGATGTGTCTTGGTGAGGAGCTAAAGTTGTTTCTCTAAATTTAGTATTAAAACAGAGTGTTGCAAAGGCTATCTTCTCTATCTATAGGAAAGGATCTTGATCTTCATTGAGTTCCACTATTTCATAGATAGAAGTAAGTAGGAATTCTACATGTAAGCTATTAAGTGATGATCCTTATAGTATTTAGAATGTATCATGATTGATTATATGTTATCCATTTAAGAACACATGCACAAGGGAGGATTATTTTAATATAAATCACTACAATAAAGGGTTTCCATTTGAAAAATAATCATCCAGATCTTTTTTATCCTCATAATGATCTTTGAAATTGACTTTAATTCATCCATGAAATAGTTAAGACAATAATCATTAAATTATGATTTTCATTAAATCCAATAATATAGTTGTTGGGAGTATTTAATTTAAATTAGGTAGAGTAGTTATTGTGACTCTTCTAGAGGCAATACATCTGTAGTGATGTGATTTTCTGGAAACAAGACATCCTGGTGATGAGACATTCTAGCGGTAATACATCCTGGTGATGAGAAATTCTAGCAGCAAGACATCCTGGTAGCAAGACATCTCTGGTGGAAATACATTCTGGTGGAAACACATCTCTGGTGGTCACTTATTTGAACTAACAGTCACTCAGTCTGGAGGTGATCCATTTAAACTTATAGTGAGACAGTCTGGCGGAAGCTCAACTTTGTTGGGTAGACATTCTGACTAGCAGTGGTACATTTATACTAATAATGAGCTAGTCTAGGGAATCTCATCTCTGGAAGCCAGACATTCTGACTAACAGTGATACATTTTTACTAATCATGACTCATTTTGGTGGTGAATCATGTCTAGAAGTGAGTCATTTTGAACTAATAGTGACTCATCCCAAAACTTAGCCAAATTTTCATCAGATTTACTTATATTATAAAATGATATCATAAAATAGTAAAGTCGTTAGAAACATAATAAACATGATTTATGAGCATTAAAATAAGAAGGTTCCAACAATTATGTTTCATTATCTACCACTAAATGTGAGTACATAGCTATAGGTAGTTATTGTGTATAGGTTCTATGGTTGAAACACACATTATTGGAATATGGTAATCAATTCATACATGTCCTTATAAATTTTTGACAATAAAAGTGTGATAAAAATTTCTAAAAATCATGTGTCTCACTCAGGAAAAATTAATATTAATATAAGAAATCATTTTTTGAGAGATCATTTTTAAAATGGATATATCACTCTAGAATTAATTATCATAGAACATCAGCTTGATAAAATTTTTACAAATCGTTTGGATAATAATATTTTATGTTATATCGAACATGAATTAAGTTTGCTTAATTTTTTTTGAAATAATTTTATAAATATTTTAATATTATTTTTAATATCCCATTCAATATTTTTTTTATTATATATTTTTCTGCTTTTATCAATTATATTATTTATTTATTTTACTTTAAAATATATCTTATGGGTTTATGAATATATTAAATGATTATAATTATTTCCCACACATTGATGTACAAGTAAATTCATAAATGATTAAAATGTCAAATTGGAATTGAAATCATCATGTTTCAGTTTAAACTAAACCAAACACTCTTTTCAAACCCTCTTTCTCAAACCTTTTCATCAAATCTATAGATCTCGAGTATTTATTAATAGTCTTATTATTTGAGATAAAGATAACTTTTAAAATGATGCTCCTAAATTATACAAGAGATTGAAATCTAGATCAAGCAATACTATAATGATTTCAAATCCATACCTTCTTTCTTGTAAGTTAGTTACTGAATGAGAAGCTGATGTTGAGTGGTTCATAACTAGTTTTCTATTTCTATAGAGATTCATTTTGTTTCAGGACTTGACAAGCTGTTTTTTAGATGAAATTTTCCAATTATATCCTAACCGGGTAAAATTTTTTCACCTCAACATGGTGTTTGAAGCTAGATAATATGAGTATGTGATTCAAATAGTTATCAATAATCAATAATGTGAGTTAACTTCGACCTTATGGGATAATTTTCTAAGAGTCCTTCATATTTGAGAATATATAGACTAAAACAATTTATACACTATGCACCATAGCCATTTTTATATTGGGAATGTTCTTGAGTAATCAATGGATGACTGAATCTACCAGAGACTAGTTGAAAATGTGCTAAGTGTAAATTGAAATCTATTTTTGAGTTTATTCAACACTCTATCTTCCTGAGGAAGGAAGATTTTAGCTTAGTGTGATATCAATTTTTTTAATGTAACTAATGGTTCATGGAATTCAAATAATGTTTCCTTGTTTCTTAATAAGGAACATGGAAGAGTTTACCAAACATTATTCAAGGTTTCATAAACTTTTATATCCTAAGTTTATTTCTATTTTTTTGGAACAAAGAAAATTAGTTCCTGTGGTTTTTGAAAGGATTTTATTTCTAAGTGGTGTTTTTTTTAATCAGACCACTTGTAAGAGGATGAAGATTAGTTAGAATCCTTAGAAAAGGATTTTGATATTTGAATAATAGATACTCTATAAGAAATCCAACCGAGTATCATATCCCTATAGAACATGAGATATAATTGACCCTGTTGTGGAACTAGATGAAGTTTTTAATACCAATTACTCATCTGATGAGGATAAGCCTCAAGATATGGATATGGATAAGGAATCTAGAAGAGGATTTGAATAAATCATAAAAAGGACTTCTTTCCTTGAATTTCTAGGTGGGGGAGAACATGTGATAGAATAGTTATATCCTACTCATGATGTTCTAAAATCTTCCTCAACTTCATTTGAAGCTATAAGAGAGTGAGAATTACATTTTTTGGTTGAATTAGTAAGAGAATATGCACCTCTTGATGGGGAGATAGTTCCTAGATATATATTTTCATTAGCTCTTATAGATTCCAAAAATGATAAATATATGGATCTTATTATAGTATAGATTCCACCTATGTTTGAAATATGGGAGATCCCATTTTTTATTCCTTATATTCTAATGAATAATCCCCTTTAGATAACCCTTTATTTGATGTGGGTGTATCTTCTCGTAGTATTATTGATAAAAGTGATGACAAAAAGGATGAGAAAGAGGCTGATAAGGATGATAAGGATGATGATGATAGAATGGATGGTAATGATGGTGATAATACTCTAAAGGTAAATAAACTTATCCCTATAATTTCTATAAGGTAATAATAATCAGTTGATCCAAAGCTTCCTTCTATAGCTATTTCAAAAAGACTATTTACATGTAACTCTTTTGAAGATCAATTAAAGATTTTTGATAATCCAACGTCTCCTAGATATATTCCTAAAAATAGTTCTCAAGAAGATCATGTTTATGACTCTTATTTGAGAATAGAGGTTGTTTAATAGATGAATTTTAGGATGAATTCGAGGCCTATATGATGTAAATTGAGTAACCACCTCAGATCTTTTCTCCTAAAGAATAATATTGGTGAAAGACTCTCAATCTTAGTGCTCATTCTTCTGATCTTGTTGATTATTTCTTTGCTAAATTTTATTCTTCTCAAGATCAAGTTGATCTACCACATGAAGCTAGATATTCCTCTATATTTCCCTTTTTTATAACCTCTTAAGGTTTTATACATTTCAAGAATAACCTTTTGGAAGTATTAAAATAAGTGTTTTGAGTATATTTGGGCTAATAATTCTAATGAAGAAAAAGACATTGCATACACTATTCGATGTGTTGTTTTAGTCATCCAGCCCAAGATGTTTTTTAAAATAATCCATATTCACTAAGAGATTTGATCTTTCAAAATAGAAATAAAACTTTTTAAAAGCCAAATTCAAGACCTGCAAGATGATCTGTCAGATATGTTGGTTGTTATGGCTGCAAGATATCTCTCAGTGACGACCAGTACATCCATGACTTCAACTTCATCTTCAACACCTCCTCATTATTTAGTTTATATTTATGATTATTATATTCTATTTTTGATTCATGAAGAGATCTGAAATATTTTTAATAGTGTAAAGGATTTTAGAAACTAATTGAAAATGGACATTGCTTCTCATGCATAAAAGAAGCATGATTTTATTAAATCAGAATCAATTAAGAATTACAAAAATAAAGGTATAATCAAGGGTGTGATAAAGTGTTATCTTAAAATGATTTACACTATGGGAGATCATAAGACTCAATTTCTATCATTGACTATAGATTTAAATATTACACCTTTGATATCTGAATTCAAAGACATTGTAGAGAAGTTATTTATAATGAATCATATACTCAATAAATTCATGTTTGATAAAGATGGGATCCTTCACATCATGAACATGATACAAGATATGTGGCTGATATCTTAAGGATTTTAGATCCTTATATGTATGTTTCTAATTCACTTATGTTCACAACTCTTGGTCTTCCTTTAACATTAATATATGCCTCTCTTTCACAAGACTCAAACTCAATTTTAGTTATTTACTCTTCATCCTTACCAACCTCTACCTCACATATGCCTCCTACAGTACCTTTTGGCCACTCTATCTCTCATCCCCTTGGATAGATCTATCCTATTTCCAATGGAATATAAATTCAAGGACCTCTTATCATTCCTTAGTTTATTACTCCTAATACGACTCACAATGTAGGAAAAGGGAAGGATCCCATTGGCCCTTCTACAAATCAAGATCCCAAATATATCAATTATGATTAGAATTTTATGGATTATGTAAAAAAAATTAACACTTAATGAAATATCATTTTGTTATTATTTTTGTATCTATTATTTTTGTTATTTATCATTTATTTTCTTTTTATTTATTCATTATTATTTAACCCTTTTAAAATTACTCTTTATAACCCCAATGGGGGAGTATACTATATGGAATAATCAAATCATGAATCAATTATTTCATTCAAATAAAATGGAATATAAATAAACTAACAATGATTATTCTTTACTTCCAATTGCTAAAACAGATTATAATCTTTAATGCCTAATATTTACATTAGATAATTATTTATTCCATGATTTTTTATGATAAAAAAGGGGATATTTTTGTCTCAATCTAGTAATTATTTATTTTAATAATCACAAATCATGTTTATGTTATTTATAATATATTTTATTTTATGAAAGTAAATTCATTTTCTAGAAAATAATTTAAATTTATCTTTTTCTAAAATCAACCTTAAAAAATATCAAGAGATATCAAGACAAATCTATCAACCATACACCAAATATTGGATTGATCATAAGGTATATTGGATTAACCACATGAGAAACCATGTGATCGTAAGACCAAAATAGAAAAACTATTTGTAAACTATAGACTTTCAATAAATTAAATAATCGATGACATGAGAAAATTAAGTTACCATGGTTAGTAGTCTTAAAATTGAAAACGTATTGGTTTTCCCATAAATATAAGGTAATAGACCACAAATAAATTTTGAACAAATGCAAGTATAAGGTGATCAACCATAAGAAAAAATGATTTACTATTGGTAAATGTGATTGACCATACAACCTTTCAATGAAATTGAAAAGTATGGAAGTGATTGTGGATGTTAGAATGGAAAATTTAAAATTAATGTGTCGAAATGTAAGTATTATATTAGTATATCTTTAAATATATTAATACAACCTGTTTTTGATGTATAATTAAATTCTGATCTAAAAATTTTATTAATACCAGATCTTTATCAAAAGAATAAGGACTTTGATGATGATTTCTCAATGGAAATTTTCAGATAGTGCTTCTTTTTATTGGATGAACAAAGAGATAGAAAATGTTAGGACTCATATGAAAAATATACACATGAAACATAAAGACATGAATTTTTTTGAATGAAAATGATGAACATATACTCTATTTTGAACATCCATGCACTCACTTATGACCTGATCTTTGATGATGCATCCAAGAAAATATGAGCATCTTCAAACATAAATTCAAAATTAAACAATGAATTCAAGAAGAGAAGAACTACCTTCATAAAAATATAACAAAAATATATTCTTTATTTAATTCTTTCCAACAATAAAAATAATAGTCTTCATTCTTGGATTTTAACATTGATTTTAATAAAACTGATGTTAAAAAGATTTTAATTTCATTTTTGTATAAAACTAATATTAAAAAATTAATTTTAATGTAGATATTAAAAAAATTAGTGTTAAAAACCCCATGTGAGAGGGGTTTTATCATTATTTTTATATATAAGTGATTTTGAAAGTAAAATTTCCAAAGCACAAAATAAAAATTTCATCTTTTTCATAAATTTGTTCCAACTATAAAAATCCCTCAAAGAATTGTATAGCATCGAATACCATTTTTCACTTCCATTATATAACTTATCATACTCTATCATTCAATATTTTCAATATATTCCACTTCTATTCACATAATCTTTTCATCAATTTTTCATTTTATGATTTCATAATGGTATTTATTCTCATCAATTAGTGTCATTATTATTGGTTTTAATCATTGAAAAAGAATCTTATGATTTATTTTTTCATAAATATTTAAATTTATTATAATTGATTTAAGCATATAAATATTACACATAATATTTATGAGCCAAAATTTTCAATTTATAATCCACTATAGTTTTAGATTCCATGTGATTTTTACCCTAAAAAGACGAGGAATATCAAGAGATATATAGAATTGAAGGAAATGGCTATAATAAAAAAATTAATTTGAATATTTGAGTTTATTTTTATTTTTTCATTTGGTTTATATAATTATTATGATCATATTTTGTGTGTTTTGTTTTAATAATTTATTCTATTTCATGATTTTTTTTAAATATTACAACTTCCATGTAGGCTATCAAAACAACCGATGTGGAAGGTAATTTCGATATCGGTTATCATAAAAATAGATTTTGAATATTTAATTTTTTCACTTTTTACATCAGTTATTTTGATAACCAGTGTTAAATGTGATTTTGATGCTAGTTATCTAGAAAATTTGATGTCGAAATTTTAATTTTTTAACTTTAAAATGTTTGTTATTATAATAACTAATGTCAAAATCCCCTAAAATATATGTTTTAACATCAAATAAAAACCAATGTTAAAAATAGAACTTACAACTTTAGTTGTATTTATGTTAGATAGAAAACAGGCATTGATGGTCAAAAAAACAAAATTAAAGATATTATTTCTACTGGTTTTCCTTTCACTTTCTCTATATTTCTTAATTTGAAGTTTGTGTGTTATTTTATTTGTAAATCATAAGTACCAACTCTTGTGCTGAATTTTAGAGTTCAAGTCACTCCTTCTCCTTTGTTTCTTATCATCTATACTTCCATAGAGAACTGTGGACATGGATTTTTTAAGGATGGACAACCTTGTGTTCTATTGTGTAAATATTGATCCATATAGTGGATCAGTTGATTTTATAATAAATGTTTGGTACTAGGATATCCAATTGGAGGGGATTTTATTCTTTCATGAGACTAAACCCCAAGTTTATTTCCACTATGTTTTGATATATTTTTTATACTCTTTTTTTTAAATCATATCTTTTTCAAAACTCAATTATGAAACATTACTTTGATAGTTAACTTTAATTTTTGTTTTATGTACCATTTTTTATTTTAGTATATCTTTTTCAAAAGTTAGAGGAGTGTAAACTTATTTTAAATGATCTATGATCAAAATTCTAAGAAGTTTCTTGAAAAGATTAAATTATATAACTATACTATTTTAGTTAACTTGGCTTATTTTTTAAACTATGGGATTTAGTTTTTAAATCATTTTGAATATCAATTTTAAATGGAAACTCAATTAACCCCCCCTTTAGTGTTTCACTCCGACCAAAAAATAATTTTAATATTTCTATTTTATTAATATCAAGAAATTTCTATAAAATCAATTAAATTGAAATCCTTTAAATAATGAATATAATATTATGTATAAATACATAAAAAAATATGTCAACATTTATTTAGTTATTAATCAATACTAAATAATTTTAAGAATCCATAATAGTAAAAATGTCATTTTTCTACAAAAAAAATAGTTTTTATCTGGAGATTATATGTTTTAATAAAAAAGAAAATTTTATAATTTTTTTAAATTTAATATGATTAAATAGATTTTAAATTTAGTTTCAAAAAACCCAAATTTTTTTATATGGGTTATGTTATTATTTTAATGAAATATACAATCACTTATATAAAAACAAGTTACCTAGTTTAAAATTAAACAAGTAAAATGTAAATATCTATCCATAAAAACAATATAACATGTATATAAATACTTGGTTCTATATTTATCAATCCAAATACACTCCAAAAGTTTTTATTTTTATGATTTTGATCCATTGATATTACATCCTCAAACTTATACTTTTAGTTTTGGTAAAACATAATATTTACATTTCTTTCTTTGATACACATAAATGTGACCCAATTTCAACAATAAAAAATTTAAAATATCAAAAATGAAATATTGGATCAATTGAAAACCCAAGGAAATTTTTGGTTTAGATATTCATATAATTAGTAAAAACTCTTAAATAACAATTTCCATGTCTTTAAGGGAGCATTATTCCCATTATACCAAAATTTTTATTTTTTCCAATATTAATTCTTCATCTTTGTACTCATCTATAAAAAATTTGAAAAATATTTAAAAACATCGGTTTAGAAGAAAAATATCATTAAGGGTAATATAAAAAGAATAAATATACCCATTAGACCATGAATACTTATAAAAATTTTCCTTTTTGAAAGTAAACATTGATCTCAAAATAAACATTTTCTTACCGAAAAAATCATCCTCACTTCTAAAAGATTTTAATAAAAAAATTCAGTATAAAATTCAATAGAAAAATAAAATTCATAAAGTATTATTTTAAATAATGAAAAAAATAATAAAAAATTATTCAAGAAGTTATATACTTCACCCTCAATAAGTTTCATAAACATTACTTTAATCATAATCTCAATATCTTACCTTGTGAAATTATATGTTTTCTATGAAAACCCATAGAAATAATAGAAAAATAATATAGTTAAATTGGGACATCATTTTCATATCACTAATACAATTAATCTTACAAATACCCAATTAATTGTAGTGTTATATCATGCTCACCCATTCTTGGATTATAATGTAACCACTTTCCCTTGGTTTATAATAGAACCACTTATCCTTGGTTTATAATGTAACCAACCATCCTTGGTTCATAGGGGATCCACCCATCCTTACTTTTTAATATAACCATTCATAATTATTTTATAATAGAACCACACATAATCTTAAAAAATTCCCATGAACCATAACATAATAAAAAAAATGAAATATTATATAAAAATATTCTTTCAATCCATAAGAAAAAAATATGGATATTGAAATATTCATTTAATTTGAAACCCTAATTAAAAACATAAAACAATGGGAAATAAGGTTTTTATATTAATAAATAAATTAACTCTTATAATGGAATACAAATATCAAATAACTGTTACAATATTAGGAAGAATCATTTATTCCATAAATGTTAAAATAGAACATTCCTTTTTCCTTTTTGTCAAAACATTCCACATGAAATACACAAAAAGATTCATTCTTAAAACCTTATAAAGAGAATAAAAATTGAGATAAAATGACCTTTATAATTAAATAATTCCAATATAAATATATTAATAATGTAATATTAAGAATATAGATATGGAAGAAAAATATTTAGAAAATAAACCTTTAAAATATTTAAAATTTAATTTTTTAAAGTAAAGTACCCTTTACCTTGAGTATGAATCATCATGTATGATATTTATCTTCATAAATAATAAAATTATTTTAATTATTTACTTTATTAATAAAATTTTACAATTTCATTCTTATTTTTATTTTATTTATTACCATGTTATATTTTATTAATTAATCAGAAAAATTCACATTAAGCATTTTTATAGTATTCATCTCAATTTTCCAAAATGACTTTAGTAGGTTGACTATGACATAAAATAAATATTTTAATAAAAATAAGAGAACATGTATACAAGGGAATTAAGGGGGTTTGTAGAAATGGAGGCCCAGAGCATCACTAATGGCAATGTCTGCACCCCCAAGGGGAAGGGAACCAAAACTGTCAAATGCCATGATAGGGACCTCCTAGGAAGCCTTCGAAGCCAAAAAAGTTAGCTACCCAATTGCCTTCTCGCCACATATGTGAAAGCTCGATGTCATGGGAGAGATAATACTTACATTTCAAAATCAAATAGATGATGTCCTAAGGAGTGGTATTGAGTACATTGAGAGATATCCATATAATCTTCAAATTTTTCTTAATCACTGATAAGGAAATCTTCTTGGAGAAACATAAAAGCAATCCACTAAGGCCTCCACTTCAGCCCATAGCGGGTTTCCAACCCCATAAAAGGAACTGAAACCAAGCACCACTTATCCCATTTAGTCACAGAACACACCATAACTCCTCATTATCCCTTGTTTATAAGAGCCGTCTGTATTTAACTTAAGACTGGGGGTGGGGGATTCCATTTCATCCAATAACCCACTGGTTGGGGACTGGGAAGAACATGTACTTACCTTCTGGTCATGAAGCACCTGAGAGAAGGATCCCCCTCCCATTGATCCTTTATACTAGCCATGTCCACCACAATACATTTAGTTATCATCAAGACAACTTTATAGGGAGGTACTTTATGGAGGGAGAGGTTCCTCACCTCCCAGATACACTAGTAGCCCGCGGTGAGTAGGAGGGAACGTGCTCATGCCTCTTTGTTATTATCATTTGAACCGCTAAAACACTGCTGTAGAAAATAATTAGCCAAATCTGCTACCAATTTATAATATAAGTACTCTACCAATATTCTCCACACCTTTCTTGCCTACTAAATTTGGAAGAAAAGGTGGGTTGTAGTTTCCTCTTTTGGATACTAGCAATAGGAGCACTGAGAGGCCAAGTAGATTACTATACGTTTGATCTCCACTTCAATGGGGAGAGAAGAATATAAAATCCTCCATAAAAGAAATTTGAATTGCATAGAAATGTTTTTCACCATAGAAATTCACCCCACAAATCACTGACCTGATGTGAAGACATTTCCTTACTATAGGCTTTAGTAGTGAAAGCACCCAACGTAGCACCAGTGAAAATGCAGACATCAGGTGTTTCCTCCATATTAATGTCATCAAAGACCCTCCTTTGGGTAGGATCCAAAATATCATGAATAAAATTGGATAATGATAAGTCTTTCTTGAAAGTGAGGTTAGGGATGGGGAAACCTAGATATCCCAAGACCTTTCCAACCTAGTTGAAATCCCTAAATTTGAAGTCTCCACTACTAGTAATCCAACGAGAGTGCTGAAGAAAAATTGGAAAATGAACCTTCAGGGACTTCCATAAGGAGGATGGATGAATCCTAGACATTCTCAGGTCTCTACCATATTTTCCCTTAGTAATCTAGATCCATAGGGTTCGGCCCTCAATGACCACCCAAGAGAGTTTACCCTGATGGTGATACATAGTCTCTGACACATTCCACACATTGATCCCTCCATTTTCCACCAGTCTCATGAGTCCTTTACAAGAATCCTAGTGACACCTCCCCTCAACTTGTGAACCCAAAATGAAATCACTTATGAGGTTTTTGATATCTTTCAGGACTGTTGTTGGCACCTTGATCATGGAGATAATGTGCATTAGACTAGAAGTCAACACACAATTCATGAGGGTAATCCTGCCTCCGAATGATTGGAATTTATTCTTCTATTTGGTAATTTTTTTGGTGATCTTATTAACCATACCATCAATGTACCTGATCTAGATCAGGCCTGAGTTGATTGGAGCATTGATATATTCCATAGGAAAGGCCTTCTTCTGAATTCTCAGCATGGAAACAATCATATCCCTACATCTGTGAGATAAAGTAGTGGGAACAAACACATGACTTTTTCTTTTGTTAATCACTTGGACACCCCATCTCATATACTCTTATATGATATTATTGAAACCTCTGATAGAAGATTTTTTCCTATTAACAAAAAATATCATGTCATCGACAAAGAAAAGATGAGATACCCCAAGGTGAGCCCCACAGTGGAAGGGTTTAATGATACTACGATGGAAGGAGGAGATAACCAATATGCTAAGGGAATCTTGGGCCAAGATAAAGATGGTGGGATATAGGGGGTCCCCTGTCTTATCCCCCTACTGGATTTGAGAAACCCACAGTGCCTCCCCATGAAGGTAATATTGAACCAAGGCGAGTTGTAACATTGGAAAATTAGGTCGACGAATCATTCTGAGAACCCTATGATTTTCATAACCTTAATGATGAAGCTCCATTAATGGAGATCATAGGACTTTTCCATGTCCAGATTGATGAAAAAGTAAAACCCCACCATATTCCTATTAATGTCACCAACTATCTTTTGGGCAATTCCCATTGTGACTTGGATGTATCAACTTTGAATAAAGGTGTGTTTCTCTTCAAAGATCCATAAATAGATGAAATGGGAGAGCCTTATATTAATAGTAGCGAATAAGATTTTTAGGTCATGTCTCACATGCTGATGGGCTTGTATTAAGAGATAGAAATGGGTCCTTCACCTTTGAAATACGAACCATGGTGGTAACATATGCAACCCGAGGGAGGGGTCCACCCCGAAAGAAATCCTGAACAGCTTCAATGAGATCCTTCTTGATAATGTCTTAGGAGATTATAAAGAAGGTCCCTATAACTCCATCTAGGCCCGAAACACTCTCTTGTTTGATAGATATTGTGGAAGCCCATATCTCTTCTTATTCTAGCATTTTCTCTATGAAAGCAATGATATTATATGATACCAAGCCTGGACTTGAGTTTAACAGCTTAGCCTACCCTCTTGGGTAACCACTCTACATATATGGGTTAGGATTTCATAATAAGAAGTTAAAACGAGAAACAACCTACCCCCCAATCACATATAGATCCCTAGTGTAATATCCATCATCCAAGCAGATGTTTGGAGCGTTGAAACGCTGTTTTTTCTTCAGGCATGCATGGAAGAAGCGAGAGTTTTTCTCCCCTTCTCTAAGCCAGATGGAACAGGACCTATCATGGAGGCACATTTCCTAATCAAGTAAAATATCATTGAAATGATTCTTCTTATACCTAATATAAAAAATGGTTCTTCATTCTAAGTATCTTATAAGTTGAGTTATGCTTACTTGATCTCCTTTCTTACTGTGTCCATGTTGTGATAGTGAGAAGGAAGGGAGATGGCCTAGTCCTTAAGATATTTTTTCAACTGACGAATCTTATTGTGGAGTTTGATCTTGTACCTTCCTTGAGTTGGTTTTTCCAAGGAAACATAAACCTTATCCAGGAAGTCATGATGGCATAACAACTAGTTTGAGAAGAATAAGTGATCTTCCAAAGCCAGACCATTATTAAGACTGATGAGAAGGGGAGAGTGGTTCGAAATTGCAAAAACCAGATGGGTAACTGCAGTTCTTGGGAAAGTTAAAATAGTTTGGAGGTTTCCAACACATCAGTCCAGCCTACACCAGGTCTGTCATCTACCTCTCTTATTATTACACCAAGTGTATTTATCCCCTAAAAAACCCATATCCATGAGGCCCTCTTGATTTACAAAGGACGCGAAGGCAAGCCTACCTCTACTAGAAGAGAAACCCCCACCTCTTTTCTTTGAAGCATCTAAAATAGTGTTGAAATTACCTCCCACCGACCATGTTGAATCTTTAGGATTAAAGGACTTTATTTCACCCCATAGGCTGTCACGTAGCCTTGCATCACATTTATTATAGACGAAGCAAAAGAAATAAAACTCATTACCAGCCTCCAATCTAATAAAAATTTGTTAAGAAGAGAAGACAATATGTTCCTTAGACATGGAGGAATCCCAAAAAACCCAAATATTATAGTTTTCTAGTTCTCCATGCATGGAATGGAAAAAACCAATTCTTCTATAAAACTCTCCTATCTTGAAGAAGGTTTGTTTTGGTTCCAGGACAACAACCACAAAGACCTTATTCTTGGAAACCAAATTGGATAGGAATTATATTTTCACCTGAGAACCTAGTCCTCTAGCATTCTAGATGAAGAGGGACATCATGGTGGGTTGGTTTTCCTGGTATTATCCAGAGACAGGAAGAGCCCCTTGTTACTCGAAGAAGAACCAGTTGACAACCTTTTGGTATAAGATCTAGTGCACACTTCATTTGAGGTAGGAGGTTGAGTGGAGGGGGGTCGGAGATCCTTTTCACCAGTAATTTAATAGAAAATAAAATCTTTCTTACTTGAAGGGGGGAGGAGGGATTTTTTACACATACACTAAAGCATTATAGTTGTTAGATAGTGGAACCAGGGAGGATGCAGAACCTCGCTCACAAAGATGAGAAGAAAACCTGATCACCAAGAGCTATTTACCCTTAGCATATCCATAATAACCCACCAAGATGGAAAGATGATTGGGGACCAAATGCTCATTCCCTTTATCCTTTCAACCAGAATGCCCAGAAGAGAGGGTCATAAGAGAGGCTTAAGGGAGAGCCTGGAAAGAAAAGTAAAGAGGGTTGGAGGCTTGAATAGTTGGATGGGGAATATTAACAAAGGGAACAATAGCCATGCAATGGGTAGGAGAGGATGCTCCCACCTTTGATACCAATGTTGAAGAGGAGAGGGGGGAATGCAGGCCTGGAGATGAGGGGGCATCAGCTGCCTCACAGTCCACCATAGCAACATACCTCACTGAATGGACTAAATCAGGTGACAAGAGTAGAACTTTCCCCAATTCAATAGGAATCATCTGATGGGGAGACCACCGATGGGACTGCTTACGGCATTTTGACACCAAATGGACATGAAAGAGATGTCTAGAATAGTAGCGTGGTAGCTTCGGGTATAATAGAGGTTGTGAACATTCCAAAGAGCCTTCGACTCATAGAAGAAACTTCATAGGGAGGGGTGAGGAAATATATATGGTGATGTAGATCCGAGCCAATGCATAATCTAGGATAAGTAGGGTATGATAATTCTCATAGAGGAACTCACCAAGTAAGTCTCTAATCTATTCTAGCATACCAGGGTTATGAAATGGAAGATCCAATCCTTGATGTTTAATCAAAACTATCGAAAGAGGGGAGTGTTGGCCACAATGGACCTTCATCAACTAGGGGGAGAGCTAGAATCACCAGCAGTTCACCGATATAGGGTTACCAGAACAATCCTTAACAAAGTATTCCCTAGAATTCAGGGTAATACAGAAGGATTTTTGAATGATTTCGGATACCCTGGTGGGGCCGACCAAACCCTAGGAGTAGAAAAACTTCCTAAAGAAGTCCAAGGGAGGCTTATCCATCCTAAACTGAGCAATCAGAGTCCACCTAAGGAGATATGATGCTTCCGCAAACACTAATGCTGGTACAGAAAGCACTGGGGTCCTATTCCTAAAACATTCACCAGAGGCATCCACATGAATCAACGGAATTGGGAGGGCCATTGGGGGTCCTAAGGGGAGATGAGAAGGGCTTCTCTCATCGATTTCCCCATGGGGTAAAGCTAGACCTGGATTTCACAACTAGGGATATTCAAGTTATGATTCACAAGACAACGAAGAAGAGTTATCCCGGCCCAAAGGGAACCTGTGATCTAAAGATTCTAGAGCCTTATATGCAATCCCGGTTTCCGCAACATTAAGAAAGATGAGTCAGGGTGAAGGCGCATGAGGCATATTCTGTCGAGATTCAAAATGAGCCATAAGGACATGTGATCATATCTTTTTCAAATGAGTAGTATGTACGCATGATTAACAATTAATTTTTTCAAGGATCATGATGGAAAGAAAGAAAGTATTATTTTATCTTTATATAATGATTATTATATAATAAATTTAATATCATTTATTTAAATAAACTTATATATACCAACCATATGATGTAGTGGTGAAAAATATCACATCGATTTGTGGAGGTGGTAATCCACATATACACCCGAACGACATTATCATTTTCATTGGATGGAAATGTAAGAATATAGATGATGTATTGTCATTTGAGAATGATAATTATCTAATAAATATAATATATATACATTAAATACATCATTATAATCACCTATTATAGGTGGTGATAGAAAATGAATTATATTAGTTCGTGAGGCAGTAGTTCTCCGTACACTTGAATGATGGATTCATTTCCCATTTTATGGAAGAAGGAGATGAATATATGTTATTAAATTAACATAAAAATATATAATTATACTATACATAATTATATTTGATTAAAATTTGTAGCTCTTCTTCAAACAACCTCCTTTTATTTACAACTCAATCCCTCTAAGGTTTGTATTCGAACCAAAATAAGTCATATAGTAAGAAGGAATTGATTATAGTAATGTATTTGGGTAGGGTTTTTATAATAAAATGTTTATTTAATTATGATGAAAATAGGAGAGTATGTGTCCTTTTATAAGTGAGGGGAGGGACAGTATTGTAATTTATTAAAGGATTAAATTAATATAAATTTATTTTTATGAAAAAATGGATCTAAATTGGTATAATTATAATATAATATTATTATTATTATTAGGTATAATCTCATAAAAAAATTTACATGTTTTGGTTTGTTTCCCATATCTCTTAGTTTTATCCCTTTGTCAACCCTCTTGACAATTACACTAATATAAATATTTTTTACTCTTTAAGAGACAAGAAAGTTACCATAAAAAGACAAGGGACCCATTAATGGACCATGTTTTATATTTTCAACCATATCTCATTATATTGGATGAATATTGGATTTAAATTAATTTAAATCCTTTAATAAAATATTATTTGTTATAAAATATCATTAATATTATTTTTAGAAATACATGAAAAATAATAATATAACACATGTTTAATCCATTTAGAATGGTTCAAAAAAGATTTGGATCCGCATATAATGAATATATGGTCATAATATAATCATTAAATAAAATTTTTATAGGTTTTGATATCATTTTAAACCTTATCATTTGGTTTAACCCTTCACTTAACCAATTTAAACATTAATAATGGTAATGAATTTTTTAATATTAAAGGGTTATAAATTTACATATAAGGTAAGAAATGGATCATAAATTTCCAATGGATGGAATTTTATATTATTGTCTTCCTAATTATTTTCTTCCAATATTATTATCATTTTTAAATTATTTAATAATATATATTTAACAGAAAATTCTATTAATGTCATTTTAAGAACTATTCACAAAATTTGACTTTTAAAACAATGTGAATGAAATGAAATTAGAATATAAACCATTAAAATATCTATAATATGTTATATTTAACATAATTTTTTTTAAAAAAATTAATTCAACTAAAAAATATTAATTTTCTTGATTTAAAAATCATTTACTTATTTTTTTACTATTGACAGAGGTATTATGTTGGCGTTTCATAAGAAATTAAGGTACTTATTTCATCACTAAAAATTAAAAATAAATTAACATGATAAAAAAATTACATAATATTGTAAACAAACATTTATATTTAAACATATCAAAAAATCATCTTGATATTAAAAGAAATAAAGTGAAATTTTTTACATTATCTCTGACTTCAATATTATAAAGGTCAAAATCAATGTTTGATGGTTGAAAAGGTTATATTTTAAATTTTTGGATGATTATTAATGAAATATTATCAAGAAATTAAATATATTAAATATTTTTCATGATTTTGAGGCCCCTTCATATTATTTTTATCCTTAATTAGCTGATTTCCTTTAATGTGGTAACAAAAATTTACTATAGTTATTATCCATAATGACAAAAAATAAAAGGGTAAGATTTGAAAAACATTAAAATAATGATTAAAAATATGGAATAAATTTTTCAATATTTAATTTCTATAATTGGATGGAATTAATTTAAGACACAAAATGCATTGAAAAACAGTTTTTCATAAAAATGCCTTTTATGTATAAAATGTTTTATACAAAATTATATCATAAAATTTATTCCAATAAACATAATTAGATTATAAATAATATAATATAAATATTATTAATTTTACACCATTTAAAAAAAATTTACCTTTTAAATTCTTGAAATAGAAATATAGTTTTTAATAAAAAGTAGTTTTTTCACTATTCATTAAAAATCAATTTTTCAGAAAAATTTAAAAATTTACTCTAATATAATTATGACATATTTATATAAAAATTATATAATTTTATCAAATATAATTTCTAAAATTTTGATAAATTAATTATAATATCACTCACAAAAAGTAGTAAAACCCATTTATGAAAAATAAATTAAAGAATAAAAAGCCATTACTAAAAACTGAGTTCTTAATTCATAATATTAATCAATACATTTTTTAAGTAGGTAATTTATATATATATATATATATATATATTTAATAATGTGTTTAATTCTATTCATACCCTCAAATTCAAAATCTAAGATATAATGGTCATATTGAAATATTAATATTTCATGGTTTGTTTAAGCTTGGTGTTATATGTTGTATATGCAATTGAACATAGAATTATTTTAAAACTATAACGATATTACATTTTCCCCTATTTAATTAATTGTAACTTTTTATTTTAAATTGATCTTGTTAATCAAGTTTTTGATATTTTAAAATACCTATGTTAAAAATATACATCACAAAAAGGGTTAAAAAAACTTCCTCTTAAAAAGAGGGAAAGAAAAGTAAAAAGTTAATCTGGAATAACAAATAACTAGGATTATAAAGAGGAGGAAATTTTTGGGGGGTGAAAATATGGACAATGAGGAAAAATAATGTCTAAATAATGATCATGACTCATTGATATCCTTGATAAAAATAACATGAATGATCATGATAAAGTTAATGACTACAAAACTATAAACCAAAGAGATGTGAAAAATGCCATAGATTCATCAAAAATGAAGGTAACTAGATAAAATTTTATACCAAGATAATTTAACTAGATTTGATGAATCAATTTAATATATAGACTAATAATATAACTAAATATACTTATTTTACAAATAAAATTTCATCCTTTAATCAATCTCCAATAAAATCTCATTTTTTTTATACAAACGATGAGTATTCAAGATGATGTTTTCATGACTGAAGCACTAAAATCAACATATAATGGATTATTTATAATATAAAAGGATAAAAAATCCCTAATAGAATTATACATTAACCAAATCCAAAATGGATAGAAAAAGATAATTCCCAAAATAATACACCATCATTTAAAGAAATATAATAATAATCACCAAAGACTCAATAATAACACCCAAAGCACGTCTTAGATCGTTCAATAAATAACTAACCATAAAATTCTTCAAAATATTCTTGTCCAAGTTTTAAACCCAAAAAAATAGAAGTATATTATCACATATTCCTATAAGATTAATTTAAAACTTATCTCCAATCATCATTAGTCACTCATAAAGTCAGATACACTAAATGTATATTCCCTGATCATATAATATCAAAGATATGATAAATAACTTGAATTACTATAAATCTAATATAAAATCATATATAATTCCAAAAGATAATTCAAATTTTACTCTTATAATAAAATCCTTTATTAACCAAAAGTATTTTCATTAAATATAATCATTAAATGTTCCAAAAAATTGTGAAATTATTCAAAACAAAATCACTTAATCAAGAAATAATTTTTCAATCCTATGGATATCTATATGATAAATCATATGTTCCAAAATTATAATAACCCATAATTACCTCAACATCAAAGATTATATAAAACCTAAAGGTTATTAATATCTTTCAACCGATGTCCATAGAATATAAAATCAATATTCCTCAAATAAGCACATACTAAAAACAATGTTTTTATTAATAAAAATGTCTCCCATTATATACTTAATATCCTTAAAATATCATCACTAAAATACTAAAAAGGTGTGTATATGTCTTAGAATATATGATAAAACTTAAACTTATAAACCCATGATGATTCTCATAACACTTAAGTTATTACCACATTATTACATCTTAAACACCATATATATCTAAACATTGCTATGCTACCAACTATAATAATCCTAACCCAATACATTTAGATTTAGTGCTAAAAATTATCTTTTCATTTTTGGTTATGATACCAATAAATGTGACCAAATTCCAATAATCGAAAACAAATAATATCAAAATGAAATATAGGATCACTTATATACCTAAATACCTTTTAGGTTTAGAGTTTTAGATAATTAAGAAAACATCTTACATAAAAATACTCATGTATTTAAGTGATCATTATTCCCACTATACCCATCCTTTATTTTTTATAAATTAATTCCTCATAATTGTTCCTACTCATCCTTAAAACCTATGAAAAAAATTTAAAAAGGTGGTATATAATGAAAAATCTTAGTAAGGGATATATAAAATGAATTAATAAATTCATTATTCCATGAATAGTTATAAAACATTCCTTTTAAAAAATATTTTAACTAAAAATAAACATTTTCATGCCCAATAAATATTTGTCTCTCCCTAAATATTTTCATTAAAAAATTGATAAGAAATATTAAAGTAAAAATTAGAACTCATAAAGTCTTCTTTGTAGTTATGAAAAACTCATATTTGTTTTCAAAAAGTTATATACTTCAAACTTAATAAGTAGTATATAATTTACTTTAAAATTAATCTCATTATCTTACCTTGTGATATCATATGTTTTCCTTAAAACTCCATAGATTTAATAGATAAATCTTGTAGGTAAATTTGGACATAATTTTCATATAAGTCTTACAACAGAACCACCCATCATTGGTTTATAACGGAACCACCCATCCTTGGTTTATTACAAAACCACCCATCCATGGTTTATTTCAAAACTATCAGTTATCAAAAAAAATTCCAATAACCATAAAATAATAATATAAAGTAAAATATTGTAAAAAATATTCATGAAAACCATAATAAAAACATTTCTGGATATCAAAATATCAACTCCATTTGATAAACTTTTTTAAAATACACAAAATAATGGGAAATAGGGTTTTTATTTGAATAAAATGCGTAAGTTTTTAAATTAATCCAAACAAAAAATAATGAGTATAATGGAATAAAAAATCTTTGAATCTATATAAGTTGAAATGAAAACATTCTGTTTACCTTTTTTCTAAAACATTCTGTATAAAATACGTAAAATGATTCCTTTTAAAAACCTTTTAAAGAAAACCAAAAGTGAAAAACAATGTTCTTTTACAATTCATTAATATCAAAATAAATAAAAAAGTTATATAATTTTAATAATATGCACATTTAATAAGAATATTTTAAAAATAAACCTTTGAAACATTTAAAATGAGGTTTATAAAGTAAAGTGTCCCTTGCCTCAAGTACGACTTGTCACATACATTCTTTATCATCGAGAATAATAAATATATATTAATTATTTACTTAACTAATAAACTTTTTAAAGTTTATTATTCCTTTTATTTTATTTTTACCATGATATATTTAATTAATTATTCAATTAAGTTCATATAGGATGTTTTTACAATATTCAGATCATGTGTAAAATGACTTTGGTAGGTTAACTATGGTCAAAGAGGTCATTATTCCATAATCTACAGAATAATAATCATGAAGTAATAATCATTTTTATAAAAAAATTATACTTTTAAAACCAAAAAATGAAATATGGTTATGAGAAATAAATTATGTTACAATCATACAGATGATAGGTTGTATGTACGCATGAGAACGTTTCCATTTTTCAACGAACATAGTGGAAAGAATGCAAGTATTATTTTTTCTTTCTAGAATGATGATTATATAATATATATTATACTAATTCATTATATACACTTATATATATCATCAATATGATTTTTTTATGAAAAATAAATCACATCACTTCGTAGAAGTGGTAACTCACACGTACACACGAACGAAAAGGGAGAAATCGTAACAAAATAGATCATATCTGTAACACCCCAAGATTTTAAAAGGGAAAATCATATTAAATAGAATTTATGATATATAGAACCATGATAATAATAGAATGTAACACCCTGAGACTTTATGATATATATATTTTAAATAAATTAAATATATTTGATAGCTTTTAATGTATGCAACATCAGGTTAAAATGAAACACGATACTCTATATTTTTATTTAATTGTGACCATTGTAACCTATCTATTAAATTGGCCTGTATGAATATTATTAAATAAATTATTAAAATTATATTATTTACACATTTATAAATAAATTCAATGGTTATCTATTGATTAGAGATAAATGAGAATCATTTAAAAGAAAAAGAAATGTTTTCTAAAAAAATTTATTTTTACTTAAAGACGGTTTTGTTTCACTTTGTGCACATAATTTAAAATTAGATTTTAAAAATTTTATAAAATGAATTAAAAAATATAAACTTATTTTTTTAAATATACATCTCAAAATTATCCTTGGGTTTATTTTTGATAATTTTCTGAAGATATTAATTTCTTTGATGAATAGTGAAAAATACTGATTTTTATTGAAAACTACATTTTCGTTTAAATTATTTACAAAGTAAAATTATATTCTAAATTTATTTTAAAGTTAAATTATTTAAATTATATTTAAAATTGATTAATTTAGGTTATTTTAGTCAATTTAATATTAAATTTTTATAATAAAACATTTCAAACTTTTGAATGGTTTCTTCAGAAAACTCGTGTTTTCGACGCGCTTACTAGTTTAATTTTAAATTATATTATACCAATTTTGTGAGTTGAATTTATTAAAATGTATTAAATATTTTGAATAATATCAATTAATATTATCTAATTAGGTAAAATTAATTTTTTTCATAATAATTAGTCGTAATAATAATAAATTAATTAACATAGTTAAGGTTAAAACTATATGTTGCGCGTTACATAAACTTGCGTTAAAATTAATATTTCACACTATAAAAATTTTTATTTGATAAATTTGGTTTAATATTTAGAATTATTGGGTACAAATTATCTAATAAGTATCATTTTATTTTAGGATTAATGGGTAAATTAGCTAGGTTAAAAACAATAGTTACCATAGTGAAAATTAAAATGGGAAAATTAAGTAAACTTAAAGGGTAAGGAATGGAATTTTAAAACATGTTTTCTTTATTTTACAGGTGTTTATATACCATATAACCACTCCAATTAATTTTTTAACAATTTTTTAGGCACGTGGGGTGATAGTGTCTTCCCATTATGGAATAGTTTTGTGTATTTACAAAAAAGACAATCCTCTTTAATTATAAAGGTGCACTCAATCTCCTCAAATCCTCACACATCTCTAGAAATTTGGATCAACAAAACCCTAGAAAATCTCTCTAAAAAATACTTACATATTCTAGATCTTATGGGGTTCCCAAAATACCAACCCTAGGGTTCTTAAAAAGATATCTGAAGGAGGTTTCTCTAAGAGCAAGTAATTCTCTTCACTAAAATCATTATATTTATTTATTATTTTACAAACCTAAATTTTTTATTAACACATAAAATATAATAATACTAGTATATACCATATACTGAGATGTTATTATGTTGATGGAATAACATTTATCCATCTATACTTTCATCAAATAGGAAACAAAATCATTAATTTCTTGTATGGCAGACTACCGCCTCGTCAAATAATGTTACTTTTTTTTCATAAACACTTCTCATAGTTGGATATAATGATGGAATTAATGTATATATATATTATTTATGATATAATTATACTCCTTGTTTTATAATATCACATATTCCTTCTTAATTTCTATTCTTTTTAAAATATGATAATATAGATCGTGTGTATGGAGGACTACCGCCTCACAAAATGATGTGATTCGTTTTTCATTAAAGCTTTACATGGAAAGTAATAAGGAAAAATTTAATGGATATATGTGATATATATGAAATGATATAAATTCTTTAAAATTATTAAATCATACACTTACTTATCCTTTCACGCTTTAAGGGAATTATATTATCACTTATGTGTATGTATAACCTCTTGTCTCTATGAAGAGATGTGATTCATTTCCTATATCTTTTTTTCAAGAATGGTTATAAGGATGTATATAATGGAAAAAATATATTTACAGAATTAATATCATTTTATAGATGATGTAACTATATCCTATATACAAGAACCATAACTTTCATGACAAAACATGCATGATAAAACAAAGCAATTAACACACAAAATAATTGAAATAATGAAATATAATTAAAAAAAGTTTACTAA
Organism: Viscum album; assembly: GCA_963277665.1. NCBI lineage: Eukaryota > Viridiplantae > Streptophyta > Magnoliopsida > Santalales > Viscaceae > Viscum > Viscum album. Next base: position 354,971,069 of record OY728151.1, on the reverse strand, counting down.
AATGTTATAAGAAGTTCACATATAGTATGTGGGTCTATAATATATTTATAATAATCATTTATTTATTATACAGGTGGTTCAGTCACATACAAAGGTTGTTGAACCTTAAGTAAGGGTTTCTCATCCCACTTTTACTTCTATTAGATATATGCAATATTCAGGCTTATTCTATTGTTTGGTATATATACTGTTAATTTTGATATGTTATAACATGAATATATTTTTATTAATTGTATTTAATGTTTTATTTGAATTTATTTATTTCATTAGTATTATGATTTAAAAGTTACCAAAGTGGTAAGGGTTACTTAACAATCTCATCATTATTTGGGATTATTTATGTTTAAATCTCCCTTGGAGGAATTAGTTTATATTTATATATTAAAAAAATATATTCAATTATCATATGTTTATTAATGAACTTTTAATATAATTTTTCAATTTTCTTTCTATTTTTTACTTAAAATTATTGAGAACTTTTTTAAGAAAATATGACTTTATTTATCTCTTCAGTTGAAAAATATTTTCCTTCCAAACCAATGTTTTAAAAATATGTTTTATAAATTTTTTTTAACATTATAAAAATGATTTATTAATGAAATTTTCACACATGTTTGACTTTTAAAAAAATATATATAATCTTTATTATCTTTTCAAAACAATGCATGTTTGGATTTTACCGAAATTGTGAAAGGAATATTTATTTTAATGAATTCAACATCAACAAAATTTTATTTTGCTATAACCACTCAATGTTTTAAATATTATTTTATAATTTTTATAAGGTTAATTTCAATTAAATTTAATTTCAAAAAAAAATTAGCTTTTTTTAATGTGACTTTCAAAATGCAATGGTTATTTTCCTCAAAACAAATTTGAGTATATTTTCTTGGTATTTATATTCATCAATGAGATCAATACTTTATTTTACTTATAATCCAATGGGGATATGTTGTATTTATATCATCCTAATTATTTATTTATATGGTTTATGATCAATTTGATTGAGGATGTATAATTATATTAGCATCCACTATATAACTCTAAATGGTTTGTGATTATGTTTATTTGATTGGGTAAGTATTAACATTTGATATGTTTTATTTTCAATATGAATGTTTAGGTTGATTATGTTTCTTCCCTTTTATATGAGGAATGAATTAGACTTAGTAAATGATGATTGTAGCCCATTTATTGATATCCCCTTAATGAATCTACAGGTATTATGAGAAAAATCAGTTGACAAAATTAGATGGTTTTTACCCATATATTTAAATAGTCTTGTGTAAGGTTTTAATAGTAAGTTTCAGATGTATGAAATTATGAATTCCATTATTATGAGATTATATATTGATGTACATATAGTTATTTGATTGTTTAAAATATCTATGTATATATTTAAAGATCATGTTATTATTTACATGTATTTATTTTATCATCATTTATTCCTACCATATTATTCCCAAGTTATTGTTTAATGTCATGTGTTTCAATTATTTACCATTCCATATTGATTATACTTATTTATTCATGATAGATTCCATTATACACATAAAATTACTGAGAAACTAGTCTCACCCATTTCTTTTGTTTTATTTCCCCAGGATACTTGGAAGTATTTTTTGGTTGATATAAAGGGACATTCTAAGGGAAAATATGGTGTTTCTAAAGAAAACACTTTTTTTATTTTATGTTTTAAATTGTAATGTGAACAAAAAGTATGTATCTAGTTTACCAAGACTAATAAACTATTTGATACTTCAGAATGAGATTCGGTGTATCTTATTTCAATGTAATAAAGTAAACATTGGCTCTGGGTTACTAGAGTTAGGGTCTTTAAAGTTGGTATTAGAGGAAGTTTAGTCGAAACCTTGGGAACTAGATTTAGAAAAAAAATTATTAGGGAACATAACCCTATGACTTACTTTAAGGATACTTTTGAGCATAGGAAATCATCCTAAAGTTTTTTTCAGGTTGATATTATGGGGTTTTCCAAGAAATTCATCCTTGTCTAGATACTATAAGTGGACATGGTCTTTCATAGATGTACTTGGGGTAATAACTCTAAAATTTCACTTCAATATTCCCAAAAACATCACATGGTACATAACACCTCACACATATTTTGACAATACTGAGGGATATTCTTGGATTAATTCAAATTTTATTTAAAAACCATTAAGAATTATTTGAAAATATTTTTATGATTTGAAAACTTCCATAAAGAAACCATGTTCATGATTTTCATATTATCCATGAATAAATTTGTCAAAGTTATGTTAAGTATTTTTCTAATTTTGGGAATATACATTATGTTTCATAATGTTATGTTCTAATATAGTGTATGAAATTATTTATAAATGGATCATAGTTGAAGGAATGGGAACCATATCGATTCACATACCCTATGTAGGTATTTCCCTCCTAGGTAAGATAATGAAGTTGGAATAGGATCTATAGCTAGAAATGATCAAATTATAACCATATTGGGGTAGATGAATCAAGTTATGAGCAACAACTATTACCGTATGGAGAAATATATTGATCCACCATGTGGTGTAATAATGTTAGACCATTTTATACATCATAAATCATTATTTAATATTACTAAAAATGTATTTGTAGCTGAGAAATAGATAATTTACTTAGAGAAGATTTTTTCACTTTGGAAAGTAATGAAAGGGAGAAGGTTTTCATAGAAGTTTATCATCTCTCGGGATATGTAGATTATGGTGTCTATTTATTCAAAATAATAAGGATGAAGAAAAATATCAAACATGGAATGAAAGTATTCTATGGTACTCTTATTGGAAAAGTATTTTCCTTTTGAATGATGAGAGGATATGGAGATAATATTACTAAGTATAAGAAAAATGAAAGATGAAAATATTGCTAAGTATGAATCCCTCTTTACAAGGTTCTTAAGGAAATCTATGGACTACATATGTAATTCAAAATGTAAGATTGATAGTTTCTTTGATGGGTTAAATCTAATAATTCGAAGGGAATTAGTCTCCCAAAGATTCTCATCATATGAGGACACAGTATCATGTTCTATCAATAATGAGAAATAATTCTACAAGTGTTGATGCTTCTTTTCGTCACATTATTTAAAGGAATGTAAAGGGAAATGACTTAGCACAAATTGATTCATCCTTTGACGAAAACATCAAAAATCGACAAAGGAATAAAAAAGGAGTCAAAGGACCTTGGGTCACATAAGTTCCCTTACTGTCGCGCAAGTACACTTGCGCGCCGCCAAAATGGTCACGCAAGTGACTTGCTCACCCTCTTTGAAAACCACCCAGGGTCTTCTCCAGCCTATAAATACCCCCGGTGGGCCCCCCATTTGAGGAGGATTTTTTCACAATTCAGATACAGAGCTTTGAACGCACAAGTCTCTTCTTTAGGTCTTCCGAACACTTCTAAGGTAATTCTTTACCTAGAATGGAAGGTCTAAACAAGAGGAATAAGGTGTAAATGTTATAATTCACTAACACTTGCATGCCTAAGTGTTTTACCCTTAATGGAAATGGACACACTTGTGCGCATCCTTATCCACTCATTGAAACTTGTGCGCCACTCTTCTGGAAGAACCTCGGGATAATTCTAAAGGCTTTGGTCAAGAATCGACCAAGTATTACCCTAAGGGATAAAAATCGTGCAAGTACCCATGTGCTGCGCAGGTATACCTGCGCGACCAGGACTTGCGCGCCCACGCAGTACCTACGCACCTGCCAGGACTTGCACGCCCTTCTATTTTTGGGTGCCCTTCCTGCCCATTTAACCCCTCTTATGCCATTCCACCTCTCCTATTCAAGGTTCAGTCTTCAAGACACTCTTCAAAGACATTATGGCATGTTTTCTTGATTTAATTCCTTATCTGAAAGGAATTCCATGGAACATCTCTCAAAAACTAGTTATTTACATATCTTTATGTCACTAAAATTAGAGATTTAATTCATTCAACTTCATCCTTTAAGATGAGAGAACCCTATTCATGGGTATCCTCTTTAGGAGTAAGCCCCAAGTCCTCATTAACCTGGGACTCCTCCTCAGGAGTAAGCCCCAGTCCAAGTTCTCTTAATTGGGCATCCTCCTTAGGAGTAAGCCCCAGTCCACTAATTTGGGCATCCTCTTCGGGAGTAAGCCCCAACCATAATTCATTTAACCTGGGATTCCTCTTCAGGAATAAGCCCCAGTCTTAAAGTTCCTAAATATGGGAATCCTCCTTAGGATTAAGCCCCAAGTCCCTTAATTTTTCAAGTCCCTTAACCTGGGCCTTCTTCTCAGGAGTAATCCCCATCCTTAACCAGTCTTAATTTACTTTTGATTTTAACTTCCTTATCAGGAGTAAAACCCAATCATAAGTCCCCTCTTAACTTGGGAATCTTCTTTAAGAATAATCCCCAAGATTAGAGTATCCAAATCTCCATGAAGCACATATACCTTTATGGACCCTGTTCCTGGATTTCTTCCTTGAATTAAATCTTAATCATCATCTATTTGGGCAGTCATACATACATAAGCCCCACATCATTTCATCTTTCATGGAACAATTGTCTGGTTTCACCAATACCTCTTGTTTCTCAGACCGATCATGACTCACGTGATCTTAGAGTGTAAAAGTAATCATGACATATTTCTTTAAGCCATCAATCATGTATAAACATCATACTCCCTTACTCGAACTACATGGGTTCTGATTACTTTTCCAAAACAAAGGATACGTAGGTAGCACATATGCGGGTACGATCCCAACTCTGAAATAATCAATGTCCTTATGAATGAAAATAAACATCAAGTGCAGCACTGAGTGTATTTAAAACTAGTATGGTCATTATAATGACCAAGATACTTTTATGTATTGAATGATACCATTGACTAAGAATCTCTAAAAAAATACAGATGATTCTCTATCGATGAAGAACCTCGAATACATATAAAAGATTCTCTAAATTTCCTACACATCAATCATTGATTGTCAGATATAAAGTAAATCTCATTTTATACTTGGTAATGTAATAAGGATTCACGAACATAACTTAAATCTGTAAAGAGAGTCCCAGAGTAGACAATAATTCCCCTCAAAAAAGGTGTGATGAGTCTGACCTCCCATCCTCTTGACCAATGAAAATTCCTAAGCCTCATCAGTCCACAACTAATGAGCGCCTACCTTTGGAAATTAGGTTCAAATGGATATGGAATCATTGGATGTTTCCAGTTCTACGAACAAACCCATTAGAAACCTCTTGGAATGTTTGAATCTTAAATCAATGAGATCATCCCCAATTCCATAGGAAACAAAAAAATGGTGAACCCGACGTGAATCCTTAACCAAGTTAAAATGATGTTTTGCTTATTTGTTAGGCCCCTATTTAACACTCAATGAGAGGGCCAACAAAACAATCATTAACATATTTTCTCATCCAAAAGATGTAGTGGATGGACTTATCTTGATTATGTCTATTATATCAAACAGGAACTCTTTTCCAAGATCTTCTGCATTTCCAGAATGGATTCTCTTAAGTTCACATCTGTGAATACCTCTGCTGTGAAAACCTCTCCTGCAAATGTCACTGCTACTACTCCTGCTAGATCGTCATCCACTCTGAGGATGAAATCACTTACTCAGCGTCTTCAACGTTGGGTATCAAATGCGCTGGTTAAGGAGTACCATCAAAATGGTACTATTCCAACTCTGGAGGCTGCTCGACAATCCCTCCAAGTGAACATCTCACACTGGTCATCCAGACAGTGATGACCAGCGATCAAGAAGCAGGCGGTGCTAACCACCGTCTCCAACTGTTTCGGGTCGTTATCCCCGGAACGCAATCACCATCCACTCCCATATTCTGAGGAGGTGAATGAGCAGGTCCATCTGGTCCTTAATTCAAGAGACATGAGTCCTTCCCAAGGGCTCCCATCAACAATCGCCGCCAGACTCGTCCAGCAGTGCGCCCTCAACATGATGAGGGTATCGACTCTAGGCATTCGGCTCGGGTTCCTCGAACCTGAGCAGGCAAGACGAATTGCCCGAGGTGAAATCTTGTTAACAGTGAGCAGGTTCTCATGTCTTCCATCTCCAGAGAAGTCCACCAACATAACTTGGTGGCAAGAAATGAGTCGACACACACACCCGTCCGTTTTAATTCCACTGTCCATCAGACTCGTCTGGCAGCATCACGCTAATCCCGCCAGGCAATTCCGGCGGATTAATATAGGTAGGAACATACACCTGTTTATACATCATCATATAGTCAGTAGGATTTTCTTACTACATATGATGGAGATCGTCGACCACATTCGGCGAAGTGCAATCATCAGGCACATACACCTGCTAGTATTGATCAAGCCTACCAACAGTCTCACTTGGTAGCACTCAGAGAAGTCAGCCGGAAAGTTCCGGTGACAAATAGGAGGCAGACTCAACTCTCTTCCCCCACACTTGAGTACTATCAGAATTCACTAATAGGAAATGGAGGACAAGAGCATGAACACACACCTACTCCAAGCACAGAATGGATGTATATTCCCGTTCTGGCAGCTAAATTCACCAAGAATATTCTATCAATGGTGAAAGAGCAGAAGCAAATCCCTGCTCATATTTTGGATGCCTTCCAGGATATTATAACAGCTTCAGCAGCATCTCAGGGAAAGACACATAAATCTATCTCTACCAATGGAGTGACATATCAACAGTTCACTCTGGAACAAACACACACATCTGTTCCAGTCCAAGAGGGTTGTGGGGCGTAATCCCCCATATCATATGGACAACCAAGTCAGGCACATACACTTGATTTGAGTGGAGATCGTCAGCCTAACCTGGCCATATCTCCTGATCAGGCACATACACCTACTCAGAGTATCCACTTTCATCAACAAGTGGTTTCCAAGGCGAGTAAGAAGGCGTCTAAGAAAAAGACTCACCCAACACAATCAAGAAATCAATAGCCAATCTATAACAAGGCCTTGTTCGATGCTGGAGTTCTTGAAGCCCTCAGATAGTTATCTATTGGAATCCAAGATTCTACTCCCTCATTTCCAAATAGTGGGAACATTAATTCCGAAGGTCTTCAACAGACACTTCCTCATGAAGTCTTGCTTCATGACCGTTTGGTTGATCTTGAAGTTTCATCTTCAGATGAGAGCTACAATAACCCTCTGTGTGGCCAGAATACCAAGGAGTAAGAGATCTCATCTTTTGTTGTAACCCACCATGGTGGTCCTCCCCATGATGATGAATTTCACTGCGAAAGTCCTCTCCGCAGTAGTGATGCACATTGCCCAGAAAATTCTCCAGTGGACAATGTAGTGCTGAGAAAGCCCTCTTATCTTGAGGAACTTGCAAATGCGAAACCAGTCATGTCTAATGCTTCATCGCTAACAGGTGAAATACTTTCTCGATCTGAAGATAGCCTAGGGTGTAGTTCATTCTACGAACCACCCCCGGGTCATTTATCTTCTAGTTTGATTAGTGAATTCTCTACCAATTCTATTGAATCCAATGAATCAACAATGAAGCACCAGCTCTGGTCAAATCGGGTAAAATAATCTTCATTCAATGATAAAGAGGAAGTGATGAATATGAGAAAACAACTGGAAAAAGGTGAAGTGTCGGTCATGTTTTAGCCTTTGGCTGACTCTCAGTATGACATTCCAAAAGTGTTGATAGAAGATTGTATTCAAGAAATTCGTCTCAACATATGGAAAACTCTTTGTCAGTTGAAAAATAAAATATTATCTTATGATGAATATGAAAATCATGTCAAGATAACAGAAGGGTTACAACGCCAGATTGGTTTGGCATCTCTCTCAGTCTCTCGATATCTGAAGGCTGAAAAGCAGCAGAGATCCCTTCAGCGTTCATGCCTTGTCACACTAAGAAGATTGCACCAGTTAATTTCCAATGCCACGTCTGGTATTCATATCAAGTGATGAGTTGTTCATGGAGCACTACATTTTACTATACTCTCCAGTCAGCAAAGCCTGCTGAAAATGGTTTCATGCAATGTTATTGCCCATGGCCGGCCAAAGTCAATGGGTTTTGTTTGTAATCAAAAGCATTCCCAAGAACAGGACTCAACTAGTTCTTCTCAAAATCAAGTATACAGAGAAAAAGTTGTTGAGTTACGCCTATATCAAGCAAACGAGAATATTGAACAGGCTTCTCGTATGGAGTAAGCACATCATCAAGTGACAGAAGTGTCAGAAATCATCCAACGGTCTTATGAGCCGGGTGATAAAAGTGGATGCAGGTTGATGCATCCAGCTAATTTCCGGACCAAGGTCTGCAAGATCAGGAGATATTTTAAGAAAGTCTCAGACATAGCATGTCAAGAGCCACCCCAACTTTCTAGACTGGGGACTCTTTTAACCCAACCCTCAGAATCAACAAATAGGATTCGAGGAGTTGAGTGAGAACAGCAGAAACAGCCCCAGTCCACTAGACTGGGGAATTTTTCAAATCATCAATCCCCTCCTCAGTGAAAGTTGGTTTTCTCTTGATTGGGAAAGAATCCACAAGAGGAATGAAGAACCAAATTATTAGGAGAATCTCTCCAAATTACAGTTCGTCAAGAAGTTCCTGAGGGATCGAATAAATAAAAGGCAATGTCTCATCAAGGACATGGAAAAAATATAATATCACAGAAATGCTGATAGAAGAGATGCAATGCATTATGCATCAATCAATGTCATCAATACCATTGTTTCTGATCCACCAGATGAGGTTCACTCAGAGGGATCAGATGAATAGGTTCCTGCTCAAGAAGTTGTATGCACAGACACAAATGAAGAAGGTGTGCGTACAAGAAATCAAAGGATTACTCCGAATTTAGGTAATCCTTCAAGTAATCCACTTCCCCCTCCCCGAAAGGGATCCAACAAGGGTAAAGGAAAGAATCAGGTTACATACCCTACCTCTAGAGAAAGTCAATCGCTCTCACTAGAGCAAAGATTTTCATAACAAGAGGAAGAAATGAAGGAATTGAGGAGGATGAATGCAGAACTACATTAGGGTAGTCTTCCTCTTAAGCGTGTTGGAGTTAGTCAGTCAAAGTAATTTATTGTGGCTACTGAGATGGATCAAGAATATCATCCCTTATCAATACACCCTCACAGGTCTAATCCTACGGGTCAAGTGCAACAACAATTGGTGGTGTTACCATCAGTTGCATCACCAGCCACCACATCTGTACCAGCTCCAGTCATTGCACCTACCCAAGTCCAAGTTCAACTAGATGTTTCTCAAAATTTAATAACTACCATTGAGTCATTAACATCTCAGTTAGAGACTATAGAAGGGAAGCGTGTGCAGGTTCAACCAGAAAAGAAATCTTACCCTGAATGGGTAGATTCAATCCCTCCCCAATCAAGTTTTGGGAACCATGTATTCCCTATTTTCAATGGATCAGGCGATCCTGAACAGCATTTAACGCATTATGTATCTTGTTGCGATCCTATGATGGGAACTTCAGAATAGCAAGAAGCAGTGAAACTTAGATGCTTCGTGCGAACCTTGCAAGGACCAGCTTTTGTTTGGTATAAAAGCTTGCAATCCCAGTCAATTACTGGATGGGAGGATCTTCACCAAAGATTCCTTCTCCAATTCAGCTCAACGTTACCAAAGAAAATAGTTTTTTATCTTAAAAACTGTAAGCAAAGGGAGAATTAAGGGGTTTCATATTTCATTGCTCGCTGGAAGTGATTAACATATTCCCTAAGCTTAGCACTCCCTCAAGAAGAATTGTTGCCAATCTGTGTGGAAAATCTACGTGACGAATTATGCACGCCATTGATCCCTGTGAAATACACAGGAGGGTTTCGAGACCTTACTTAAATCGCTCAACAGACTGAAGATTATCTTATAATGACTAAGGATAAAGCTCGTGTAATTCCATTAGCTCTAGGAAGGAGAATGGGTAAAGCAGAGACTGCTACAGTTATGCTTAAACAAGCACAGGTACTTGCTTCTACCTCAAAACCTTCATCTTCTCGAAGGGATCCACCTCCTGAGCATCAACAACAGAGGCTGTTTCATCAAGATGATCAAATAGATCAAAGACGTAAACAGTTTTACGAGTTGAAGAGTAAAGTTTATTCTTTTTGAAATGAACAAGTTCCTAGTTACTTCATTTCGGCCCTAGAGAATAATTTGGTTCAGCTGCTGAGGCCCAAGAGGCCAAACAAAGAAGGAGATGAAGACCGTCCAAATTATTTCCCATGTCATAAGATGTTGGGGCATCCCATCCAGGAGTGTTTTGTCTGCAAATACCTCCTGAAAAAGATGGTCAACTCAGGACAAGTCAAACTAAAAGGCTCTTTAGCCCAGGTAGCATGTGTTACTGCTACTGTTCCAGAGGAAGAAGGCGAATGGAAAGAAGTAAAAAGAAAAAATGCACAGAAATATAATGATTGGATGGTCAGGAAAAGGATCAACCGAACTCATTCCATTTTGTGAACGCAATTGAAGAAACCAATTGTGTCTCCTACTATGGATACCACAACAAAATCCTCTTCAGAGGGAAAATCCTCAAAAGGGCGGCATAGTTCGAAGAAAGAAAAAGAATCAGAAAAAGATGAGTATGTGTCAAAGCCTAAGATGCCTTTGACTCTGGCAGATTTCATTCCATCTACTTCCAAGCAATGGGCACTGCCCCACCAAATGGCATAGCCTAAATAGGCTAATTAGACAGAGTCTTCATCAGATGAAGATTTGATCTTCGGTTCTGTTAATATGATTCAATTAACAGATCCATATGCCAGTCGCAGTTTTGATTTTGATGAGCCTGAATTCCCTATATCAAATAGAGGAATCAGAGGGAGTTCCAGGGGTTTGGGATACAGAGGAAGACGTGGATATCCCAGAAGCCACTATTCTAATTCTACCCATGCTAGAACTATGTATGCAACAGAAACTCGTGGTAGAGCCCTTCAGCAAGCTCAGCAAGAACAAGAAAGTTCTTCCACCAATAACAAAGTCAGTCCTGGCATAGTTATTTTGGAGGATCGGTTGGGGGTTCCACCTTCATCCTCTCAACAAGTAAATGGATCTAATCAGTCTAATCTTCCAAAACCAGGAATATTTCCAACTCCTATCCCGATACAAGATGCATCAAAATCCAAAGCATCAAATTCCAAGGAACCTGCTAAACCACATGTTCCTATTGGGAAATTCAGACCTCTGGATCAAAATTATGATTTATTGAAACACCTGTCCCAAGTACCGGCCAAGTTATAAATTCTAGATGCCTTGAATTTATCGAAAGATCTTCGGGAGGCACTCATCGAGGCTTTGTCAAGTCCTCAGGAGTTTGAGACTGAAATTGTTGCAGCTGAAGTCTACCATGTAGAGAATAATCCTGCAGAATTCCATATAGTGATATCTTTTACTGATGAAGATGAAGATGATGTCATGCATGGACATATTATACCTTTGTACTTATCTGGAAAGGTCAATGTCATAGACATACGAAGAGCTTTCATTGATAATGGTTTAGGAGTCAACCTCATTCCCATTCGTACACTTCGTCGATTGGGCCTCACGGAATCTGATTTATCTCCTTCTACCATGATGTTACAAGGATATGATAAAAATGAACAAGAACCACTGGGTGAAGTTACACTCAGAACTCAGTTTGGAAATCTTGTATCCAATTCAGATTTCATGGTTGTTGATCAAGACTCAGCCTTCAACATCTTTCTTGGAAGACCCTGGCTACATCAACATGTGACTATCCCTTCATCATACCATAAATGTCTCAAGTATTATTTCGATGGTCAAGTTGGGACATTGTATGGTGATAAGTCCCCGTTCAAGACATGTGAATCTCAATACATTAAGGAGAAATTATATCACATGAAGGGAAGGGAGAAATCCAAAACAAGGGATATTACCAAAGTTAATGCTCCATATGGTTTGGAGAAGATTCCAGAAAATCCATTAGCACATGTGATTACAGATTATGTGTTTCCTATCCGTCAAATTGACAGGATAGACCCAAATCAGAATACTCTTATGGAAAGATCCATAATTTCAATTACAGAAATCGAGCCAGGCAACATGGGAGAAATTGGTGAGCCACCAAGAAATGATGAAAGCTCAAATGGGGATGTCTTCATTTCATCTGTTGAAATCCAGCAAGTCTATACTTTTCCAACCAGGCCAGAATAAGTTATAGAAACGTCAGAGGTGAACAATTATCTCGATTCTCAATCCATCATCTCCTCTTTATTACCCATGGAAGACCCTTCATCATCAGTTGGGTCAGAAATGGAAGCCTCTTCTTTAATATTTCCAAATTTTAACATCTCTTCTGATCATGGAAATTCTGCTTCATCATCTACTATGCAAGTAGAAATAGAAGAAGTAACACATGTTGAAGAAGAAGAGGAAGATCTCAGGGATGCTCCTCCAGCATTTGAAGAGGGTATCTCTACCACCGTGGATGAACTCAGAGAAATAAATCTGGGTACAAAAGAAGATCCATGCCCCACTTTAATCAGTGCAGACATGAATCTTGAAGAACAAGAGATGTATATTTCCTTTTTAAATAAAAATTGAGACATATTTGCTTGGAACTATACAGAGATGCCTAGGCTTGATCCTGATGTTGCTACTCATCATTTGGGTTTACCATAAGAACATCGAGGATTTAAGCAAGCCGCAAGAAGAACACACCCAACTTATGCTTCCAAAATTGAAGCTGAAGTGGATAAGCTTATCAAAGATAACTTCATCAGAGAAGTTCAATATCCCAAGTGGTTGGCTAATATTGTCCCTGTGAAGAATAAGAATGGAAAAATTAGAGTTTGCATCGATTTTAGAGATCTTAATCGGCATTATCCTAAGGATGATTTTCCAGTTCCAATTACAGAACTTTTAATCGATGCAACAACTAGTTATGAAGAACTTTCCTTCATGGATGGATATTCCGGATATAATCAAATCCGAATGGCTGCAGAAGATGAGGAATCCATAGCCTTCAGAGCCCCTCAGGGTGTGTTTTGCTATCGGGTAATGCCCTTCGGCTTAAATAATGCAAGAGAAACATATCAGCGTGCCATGCATCATATCTTCAAACCTTTTTTAGGGAAGTTTGTTGAATGTTATGTGGATGATTTAGTGGTCAAATCCAAACAACATTCTAATCACCTGGCTGATTTGGAAGTCATATTCTGTAATCTTCAATAACATAATTTGAAGATGAATTCCTTAAAATGTGCTTTTGGGGTAACCTCAGGAAAATTTCTCGTCTTTGTTGTACGCCATCGTGGTATTGAAGTCGATCCTAAGAAGACCAAGTCAATCCTTGGTATGTCACCTCCTCTAAATTTGAAATAATTAAGAGGACTTCAAGGACACTTAGCCTATATTCGGCGTTTCATCGCCAATTTGGAAGGAAAAAGTTTACCCTTCACCAAATTGATGAAGAAGGGATTCACTTACCAGTGGACTAAGGAATGTCAAGAAGCATTCAATATTCTCAAGAAATACCTCTTAAGTCCACCAGTACTTATTCCACCTGTTAAAGGAAGGCCACTTATCCTCTATGTGACATCCTTAGAGCGATCATTGGGTGCCTTTCTTGCTCAGAATAATGATACTGGGAATGAAAACAGCCTCTACTATCTCAGTCGGACTATGCTTGAAGCAGAAACCTGGTATTCAAATATTGAGAAGTGCTGCATGGCATTAATCTTTTCAGTTCAGAAGTTGAGACACTACCTACAACATCACGAGGTCCAATTGGTATCTCGCAATAACCCGCTCAAATTTATCCTTAGTCGTCCAATTCTTATAGGACGTCTGGCAAGGTGGGTAGTTATTTTGCAGCAATTCGACATTCAGTATGTGTCTCAAAAGGCAATAAAGGGCCAATCTCTAGCTGATTTCCTTGTTGAACATCCTTCAGTGGAAGATACATATTTAGATATTGAACTCCCTGATGAGGAAGTATTCTCTATTCAGGATAGTCCTCAGGTATGGGAAATGTATTTTGATGGTTCTTCCATAAGTCCAACAGGGAAGAAAATTGAAGATCCTAAATTCAACAAGGTTGGATTAGGAGTTATTCTTATTTCTCCATAAAAGGAATTTCTACCTTATTACTTCTCATTATTGGGAGGCGGTACAAATAATGAAGCAGAATACCAAGCCCTCATCGCAGGATTAGAGTTGGCGCTTCAAGCACAAGTGAATCACTTAAGGGTAAAAGGTGATTCAGACCAGGTAATTAGACAAGTCAATGGGTATTATGCAATCAGAAAAGAAGAACTGATACCTTTGTATGATTACGTCAGAGAGTTAATGGAAGAATTTCCCACAGAACCAACATTTTCTTATATCCCGCGATCACAAAATGCTCAAGCTGATGCACTGGCTAATATAGCCACAGCTCTGGCAGATCCAAATCGGGACAAAACAATCATCAGTATTGCCCACCGTTGTACAATTTCACCTTATATTCGAACCAGAATAGAGGAGATCAATGAAATTAGTCCCATTCCTGAACCATATGGTCATACTACAGGATGGATGACACCTATCAGGGAATACCTTCAAAATGGAACACTTCCACCTGATAGAGCAGGGAAAGAACAAATCTGGCGACGTGTGGTCAATTTTACTCTTTATGATAGCCCAGATCACCTAGAGAAAATTCTCTACAAGCGTGGTTTCGATGGAGTTCTCTTCAGATGCATTGATGGTGAAGAGACAATGGTTGTCATGAAAGAAGTGCATACAGGAGTCTGTGGTGCCCACCAATCTGGACATAGACTGTCTGATCAGATTTGAAGGCTTGGATACTTTTGGCATTCAATGATACAATATTGTGTTGATTTCACAAAGAAGTGTCATTCATGCCAATTACATGCCAATTTCATTCATCAAACACCAGAGTTGCTTCATACAGCTAAATACTCATGGCCATTTTCCACATGGGGAATGGATGTGGTGGGACCTTACCCTTCAGCTACGGCCAAGCAGTTTAAGTATATTCATACTGCTACTGACTTCTTTTCCAAATGGGCAGAGGCAATACATCTCAAAGAATTTAGTTCTAAAAGCATTGTTAGCTTCATCAAGTCTAACATCATTACCAGATTTGGTGTCCCTCATACCATATTGACGGACAATGGCACCAACTTCTGTTTATCCGAGATGAAGAAGTTGTATCAAGAATACAACATTAAATCCAATCATTCATCTCAGTATCATGCAGCGAACAATGGCCAGATATAAGCCTTAAACAAGACTCTTTTAAATATACTACAAAAGATGGTGGATAAAGATAAGAAGTCATGGCCTGATAAACTCTTTCATGCTTTGTGGGCTTATCGGACCACCACCCGCACTGCAACGCGGTCAACTCCATATTCATTGGTATATGGAACAGAAGCAGTCTTGCCTATTGAAGTTCAACTACCCTCACTCAGAGTAGCTATTTGTGATCAGTAATCTATAGATGAACAATCTCAAAAGCAATTGGATGAATTGGAATGGTTAGATGAGAAAATATTTTGCACACTGCACCACTTGGAAGTTTATCAGAATCGAATAGCACGATCTTTCAACAAAAAAGTTCATCTTCGTTCATTCATTTAGGGAGAACTGGTATTAGTTCTCAGAACTCCAATGATACCCGGAAAGAAATCTCCCAAGCTTGAGCCAAAATGGGAAGGACCTTATTCAATACATAAGGTCTACTCCAATGGAGCATATTCATTAATCTCAATGGATGGAGAACTCATCACTACTCCAACCAATTCCAGATTTCTAAAGAAGTATTTTGTATAAAAACAAAATACATTGTTACGGTCCATATATATTACCTTAAACTATTTTTATTGTTTTTGTCCCACACGACGTTAAACTGTGATGTCCTAACTACATGATGCTAAACTGTACAGAAGTCTCTTATGTCCAGCAAGATGTTAAACTGCACCATCCACGGTCTATACATATGACCTTAAACTATTTGGATTATTTTCATCCCACATGATGTTAAACTGTATCGTCCGTTTTTCGTCCAACATGACGTTAAACTATGAAAAAGTCCCTAATACGTCCAATATGATGTTAAACGGTGCACTCTTTTGTCCTTAGAGCATGACACTAAACTGCACAGTCCCCCTTTCGTCCAACATGACGTTAAACTATATTTTCCCCATCGTCCTAGCTACATGACACTAAACTGTACAAAATTACTTTAATACTTCCTACATAATGTTAAACTATATTTTGTCCCCGCTACATGACACTAAACTGTGCAACACCAATAGTCCTAACTGCAAGACTTTAAATTGCATAGTCCCTTCATATGTCCTAGATGACATTAAACTGTGCATCGTTAAGGTTGTTGCTACCTCTTGTTTCTCACATCGAGTATGACTCACGTGATCTTAGAGCAAACTTCAACCATAACACCCTCTCTGGGCCGTTAACCATGTGTAAGTCCCAACACTATTTTTTTAGGTCATTGTCCCCAAGAACAACTTGATCACTAATTCATTATTTAATTGAACTACGCAGACTTTGATCCTTTCCTTCTAGGTTGGGTACGTAGGAAACCTCCCAAGGTTCAAGCCCAAAATCAATCTCTTCACATCAGTTCACCTCCATCTCATACGATGTTGATTTGTGAAACCGCCCCCAGAATCAATATCTTTACATTGGTTCACCTTCGTCCTTGCTATACGATATTAAACTGTACAACACTTTTGTCCTATACGACAATAAACTATAATATTCTTTGATACCCTTACCTGAGAGGGAATCATTATTTACATTGATTTTCAATCATTTTTTATTCCAAAGACTACGTGCATACATGGAAATGCCCGAACCTTTTATTTTGGGTCAAACCATCATTGCACTAAAGTCCCCCTTCACCCTTCACATGTACGAACCAAATCTGTACAGAGGGTATTTCTACAACTACATGGGCTTGATTACCATCCTTATGGGATACGTAGGAACATTCGAGTGTCCCTCAAATCCAGCCCCAAGTCTTTTGGGCCTAACCCCAAATTCCACTTTCAGTCCCTTGACTGAAAAGCCCCCATGAAAACACACACTGTGTATTTCTTATAATGGTCAGAGATCTATGACCCTAAACTAAGATCTCCAATCCTTTTGTCCCACACGACATTAAACTGTAGTTCAAGAACTACGTATGGATTGATTCCCATCCTTATGGGATATGTAGTAAAGTACAACATTTCAATTCAGGACCCAGCCATGACGTGATTATGGTTAGCATTGATTTATGTATCTTTACATACATTGAACAATACCCATTTTTATGTGTCATAATCCTAACCTTAAATATTTTCAGATCTTCATAACCCTTTTTCCTGACTTCTAGTCCCCAAAATGTCCAAATTCTGAGAATTCTTTTGCCTGAACATGTAGCACGTGCCCTTAGGTGGCCTTGCATAAACAGTCTATATAACAGACCTGTCAGCCAAAAGATGCTATTATTTGACTATACAGCAAATGCCCTTAGGCAGCCCTGCATAATTCAACCCCCTAAAGGGTTTGTTAAATAATGATAACTTCATTCTTAGGATGGAAACCTCTTTTTGTCCTTAGTTGTCTTAATGACGATATATAGGGATTCACAAAAATAACCATTCTTTACATATTTGTCTCATACTCTTTTTCATGATCTGAAAATATTCAACTCTATGGTTTATATTTTCCTTTCCCTGTGTTTGGATTAGACCTTTGTAGGAGTGACATTCATCCAACTCTTAAACAATCTTGTTTGGAAATATTTTCTCCATATTCAAGTACCTCTTTCCATATAGAAAACTCTATACTTTAGAAAATTTGAATCTCCATAAACTTTCACTGGATTTTTAGTAGTAGAAAAGTAACTTTCTGAGAGTTCTTTTTCCTGACTATGCAGCACGTGCCCTTAGTCGGCCTTGCATAAGTAGTCTACATAACAGACCTGTCAGCCAAAAGATGCTATTATTTGACTATGCAGCCAATTCCCTTAGGTGGCCCTGCATAATTCAACCCACTAACGGGTTTGTTAAATAATGGTAACTTCATTCTTGGGAACTACTTCTTCCAATGCCTTTTAGCTCTTTTTCATATCATTCCTTAGATTCAAATTTTCTTAAGTCATAGTTTACATTTTTTCCCTTCATACTTGAGTATGGTAATATATTTTCAGATAAATTGTCAAGGAATTGAGTTAATTCTAATTCATTTGGTCAGAGCTATTTCAACCTTAAACATTATCCTTTTTATGTCTGACGTGCATGACTTTAAACTTCCCACAAAAGACAAGGGAACTCTGAATAAAAGTCAAGTTCCAGCTCACTAAAAAGACATTTTGTATGATTTAGGTAATATTGAGCAATTAAAAGATTCAAATTTTGTAGGATTATTTATAATAATCCTGGTAAAAATTAAACTATGCTTACTAGGCCCATTAACTTAGGTAAAATTTAAAGCAGGTAGCAGGAAAATACATGCACAAGTGATTGAAGATGAAATAATTCTTTCCATTTGATGCACAAGAATTAGAAGGACATCCATATATTGGAGTCTCTTCTCTTTTCTAAGAAATTACAAGAGGCGGTCAAAAAAAGTCTTCACTTGATGAACAACATCCCGAGCTTCATCAACAGCTACTTGAAGCTCATGCACCCGACCAGCTTCACTCTTTTTAGCCTGATGGAGAGATTTCTTGGCATCCTCAATGGCTTTCATACCATTCGTTTGAGCTCCCTCCAGCGAATTATTAAGTTGGTCAAGTTCCCCAGTAAAAGCATCTAACTGCTGCTGGAGGTGTATCCGCTGAATGACTTTATCTTTGATCTTGTGCTTCAGCTTCTTCATCTTGGCAGCATAATCATCCTCATCTCAGGATACCATAGCCTCGAATTCACTAATATTGGCTGATAGTTTCACCCTAGTCAGATCTTCGCGACACTTTTGCTTCTGCTCCCTCCTGAAAATGACCTGTTTCATAGCAGCATAGATCTTTTCATATCGAAAACTGCCAAGTACCAATATGAAAAATAGGGATGACAGTCGGGGAATCTTTGATGGTAGATCCTCTAGAGGCACTTCAGATATGATTTTCCATATGTTCTTCCATGCCTTGCGTCGTGAAAATTGGAACGCCTTTTGAACTTCCGGGTCCGATTCAGCGCCGCTGTCATAGGGGGTATAATCTGGGATTATTTCACTTAGGGAAGTGCCATGTTCTGCTCCTTCCCCCTTGACCCGAGCTTCTTCACTTTCAATTCCTGTTGGGGCAGAGGCTGAGGTCTCACCTCCAGATCTGGCCACTGCAATTGATGGACCTGTATAATTAATTGAAAGCTTTGGTTAGTTTCAAAGGATAACAAAAGAATCGGTTGTCTTGCAAATTAATCACAATCACAAATATTTTTATTCCTTACCCAACGGTAGATCAGCAACTTGAGAAGGTTCCTCCCCATCTTTCCTAGCTTCGACAGGATTTTCAAGATGAGATTAAGGAAGATCTATTGGGTTCAGCTCCACTTGTGCTAATGTCTCTACAATGGTAGGGTTTTCTGTACCCCCTTCAGGCATGGGTAGTTCAGCAGCTTGCTCAGACAAAACTGCACATTTGAACCAATCATGATTAGACATGTAATAAGAATTTATTCTTAATATGACGAAGGATAACACTCATGTCCATAATCTTCTAAATTAAATGGTAATTTAACATGATTTATAAAATATTCGAAAGATGCACCAAGTTCCATCATTTCATCTAATGTCATCTCAGAATCCTGGTTAGTCTCACCAGTGGGAGAATTTGATGTGTCTTCTTGGCAACCTTCATCTTGTGGTCCCTGACCCTGGACAGCATCTTCAGATAAAATCGTGGCATCAGTTTCAATAGCCTCCAAAAGCTCTAATGTAGGGGTTGAACCTGAAGTATCACAGAATGGAAGTTAATAGATGTTTTATTCAACATTTTATGAAGCATTGTTAACTTACCAGAAGTGGGTTCTTCTCTTCTTGCAACAGCAGCAGGAGGGATACTAGGAACAGATGATTGCTCTTTTTCAGGAGCAGCCAAGTCATCTTGAATTTTCGATTGTTCCACAGCACCCTCTGTGGTCCTCAGAGGAGGATCAGTCCTCTCCCTTAGAGGTGAAATTGAAGAAGCCCCTGCAATCCCAAGGAAAATGAGCAATCTTTTTCATGGTTTAAAATTCATGATTATCTAAAGGACTTACCACTACTGATAAAGCATTTAGCGGTGGACTTCCTCCTTCGTCGCCTTTGTCCTTTTGGATTTTTAGGAGAATCAGCAGTCTCCCTTGTAGGCACCTGAATTGGAGAATGGAAGGACATTTACAACTCCTCATTCATGGCCTGATGGCCTGGAGATATCTCGCCCGACTCGCGAGGAGATTCAGTAGAAGCCCCAATGGCAGTACCATCAGGGATATACTGTGGCGAAGGAACCTCATTAGTTCCTTTCTTTTCAAGATGCAAGATGAAGAAAATAACTTCCTTGAGTAACAAATATTCGACTGAAATCAAGTTACAAAGAAAATAAGGAAAGAAAACTTACATCTTCAGGGGCCACGTAATTGTGCCACTCCTCATCATTCCCCTCAGCGATGCCACGATCTATCATTTCCTTCACCCATTTGGTGATAGGAATGGAATCATCAGCGGCATATATGAGAATTTACATCTCTCTGATATAAGCTCTCACTTCATTGGGGCTATCTTCGAAATTAATATTCATAGAATCCAGAAGAGTCCCTATTCCAGGGAGATGTAGCCCCTCGCATAAATCCATCCAGGCATTTTCAACACCATATTATAAACTCTACCATGTCTGGACAGCCTCTGGTCGTAGATATTCAGTGCATATACCAGAAGGATGAGAGGAAAGTCCCACAATCTTTGACTTCAATTTCTTCCCAGATACTGCACCTATTGATATAGAATAAGAAAATAAGACTTATTGCTTTATAAGGTGATGGTGATTAAATTACCACAATGAAGTAACTCACCAGGAGTTGATGGAGTAGGTATTTTGATTCTGACCGGAGGATTATATCGGGCACCAGGATGCTTTGCCACTTGTTGTGCCTCATCATCCCCATCATGGGAATCCGGTGAATCAGTCTTAGAGGAGGAATCTGGCGAATCAGCTTCAGGTGGGGAAGCATCACCTTCATGAGGAAGGGTTTCTTTCTCTACAGTCCTCTTACTTTTCCCCACCTGATAAACTGGTTGATTCAGCACCCCTTTAGGGTATGATGCTATCCAGTTATTGGCATACCATGTAGTCAAGTTATGTGCCACTTTTTCAACTGGTAGATCAAACACCACCCTAGTCTTCTCCCTAGACGTCATCAACCATAGTTGCTGAGCAACCTTCGGATATTTCTCTAACCTTACATGTACAGGGGAAGATACAACAATCTGTTGCAAAAACTTTAATTGGATTGCAAATCTATATGGAGCATAGGCCTCACATATAATCTCTCCGTCAATCCTGGAAACCAACACACCATCTCTGCAGGCCAGCATGTATGCCATCAAATCCAAGTGGGTTGTTCCATCATCAAAAAACCGCCCGGTTGGCGGATTTCCATAGGGAAAGAAGTTGAATTCCTTAAACATTATCAGCCTCACTTTCATGTCATAAGAATTAAGATCTAATGGAGAAATTCTAGAGAATGCTTGCATTGATGGCCTGAAAGAACTTCTAGGAATTTATACTCTATTCTGTACATTATAAGTCCTAAAGTGAGTGGAGATCCATCCCCATAAAACTTGGAATGGTCCCACTATTCTCAAAAGATATTTACCCATGAAGACATTAAGTAAACTCCTGTGAATATTTTCTAAAATGGGGGTATCCAACCCAACCATTTTTCCCTCATCCAACTTTGCCGCAATAACGAAGGTCCCTGGCCTGACGCCTCCCTTCGAGTCCCTGACCGGCAAGAGATAAACGCTGAGACACAAAGCCAAGAAGACCACCAGACGAGTCTTCTTTGGGATCCTTTGATTCACCTCATATCCCCATTTCTCAAAATCTCTTGCTTCTAGTGTTTTCCAGAATGTTCCAGGAGAACCTCTCTTCTTAGTTTTTGGGCAGGTGGTAGGACGGGTGGACCTCTTATCCTTGGATTTATTTTTCTTGGATCCTTTCTCCTTCAGCTCCTTCTCCTTTGTCTCCTTCTCTTTCATCTCAATAAGAAATATATTCATCCACTCCTCCGAATGAATATCCTTTCTAGAATGAGTTAAGGAGGTCTCTGAACTCTTGAGCCTGTGAAAGATTTTAAATAATTCCCAAGCCAAAGCAGGAGTCTTATCTGAATCATTCCAAGTTACCTTGGGAGGAATGAATTCATCATACATGTCGCCCAAAATTGGATCCCCTGAGATCCTATGAACATACCACATACTGATGCCAACTTCTCCATGAGTCAGA
The DNA here is from genome assembly GCA_963277665.1 of Viscum album. Lineage (NCBI taxonomy): Eukaryota > Viridiplantae > Streptophyta > Magnoliopsida > Santalales > Viscaceae > Viscum > Viscum album. The sequence goes on along the minus strand of OY728151.1, from coordinate 354,948,597 downwards.
TGGAAAGAATTGGTTTCTGGGCTCCAGTGGCTGAGTATCTCCGGTACAAAGCTATCATGTCTGTAAAAATATGTTTTCCCAACCCAGATAGCTTCGTATATCGAAACTCCTTTCAGATCTTCGACAAACTCTGCACAGGTTTGTCGCACCCAGTATGCCCACATCCAAGTTGGATTCACACCTCCTCCAGGATGGAAGTCCCAACTTTTCTTCCAGCCTTTGGATTGATCCATCTGAGAATTTAGGAAGATTGAAGGATGACAATGTGGTTGCAACTCAGGCTTATGAGGTTTCATATCTGGAATACAAGGACTATGATGCATCATGTGGGCCTTCTCCACTATTTCAGCATTTATAAATCCTCCTCCACATGAGATATTTGCTGAAGCAAAGTTGGTGTAATTCTGAAACCACGAAAATGGTAGATAGTTCTTTGCTTCTGGAATAGTGACATCTTGTAGATGACCATAACCGTACAAAGGAAAATAAATACATTGGGGGAAGTCGTGATGATACTTCTTCAAATACTTATCCAAATCTGGGAGAGTGCTGTCACAGAAGGTATAATAATCATGGCCAATGATACTCATCATATCATCAAGTCGCATGCTTTCCAGTTCATCAGCTATTCTGATTCTCTTGGGAGCCATTGATTCTGCACAAAATTTGAATAATTAACTCTAAAGTAAGTTGATTTTTCATAAAATTTGTGAAGGATTTCGAAAAAAATGGCTAAGTCATTAAGGCGCGCAAGTCAAAAACTTGGAGTGCAAGTGTGGATGTGTCGCGCAAGTATAATGTTCCACGCAAGTATTTGGAGCGCAAGTATCACCGCGCAGGTCCAGATACCTTGACAGCAGCGTGACAGCAAAGGAAAAGTGGAAAAGAGAGCTACTTGCGTGGCGGAGATGACCTGTGTGGCGAGAGCTCAAAAATCCGAAGTTTGGTGCAATGCGCGACAAATGAGTGCATATATTTAGGCCAGGCCGGCCACCTACGCGCCTATAGCAAGTCTTCTCCAGCCCTGCGTGACTCGCACCTGTGTGATGACAGTTGCGCGGTGAACACCTACACGCCTCTTTTCCTTTGGTTTTCTTCTTTTCTTCATAGTCACGTCCTTATTCTTTCATATCCAACTCTGAGGGGGGACTTTTTTTTATACTCCATTTTGTCACATTGTTTAAAGGAATGGAAAGGGAAATGACTTAGCACAAATTGATTCATCCTTTGAAGAAAACATCAAAAATTGAAAAAGGAATAAAAAAGGAGTCAAAAGACCTTGGGTCGCGCAAGTTCCCTTACTGTCGTGCAAGTACACTTGTGCGCCGCCAAAATGGTCGCGCAAGTGACTTGCGCGCCCTCTTTGAAAACTGCCCGGGGTCTTCTCCAGCCTATAAATACCCCCGGTGGGCCCCCCATTTCAGGATGATTTTTTCAGAATTCAGATACAGAGCTCTGAATGCCCAAGTCTCTTCTTCAGGTCTTCTGAACACTTCTAAGGTAATTCTTTACCTAGAATGGAAGGTCTAAATAAGAGGAATAAGGTCTAAGTGTTAGAATTCACTAACACTTGTGCACCTAAGTGTTTTACCCTTAAGGGAAATGGACATACATGTGCGCCTCCTTACCCACTCATTGAAACTTGTGCGCCACTCTTCTGGAAGAACCTCGGGATAATTCTAAAGGCTTTGGTCAAGAATCTCCCAATTATTACCCTAAGGGATGAAAATCGCGCAAGTACCCATGTGCCGCGTAGGTATACCTGCGCGCCCAGGACTTGCATGCCCTTCTATTTTTTGGTGCCCTTCTTTCCCATTTAACCCCTCTTATGCCATTCCACCTCTCCGATTCAAGGTTCAGTCTTCAAGACACTCTTCAAATCCATTTATGGAATGTTTTCTTGATTTACTTCCTTATCCGAAAGGAATTCCATGGTACATATCTCAAAACCTAGTGATTTACATATATTTATGTCACTAAAATTAGAGATTTCATTCATTCAACCTCATCTTTTAAGATGAGAGAACCCTATTCATGGGCGTCCTCTTTAGGAGTAAGCCCCAAGTCCTCATTAACCTGGGCCTCCTCCTCAGGAGTAAGCCCCAGTACAAGTTCTCTTAATTGGGCATCCTCCTCATGAGTAAACCCCAGTCCCCTAATTTGGGCATCCACCTCAGGAGTAAGCCTCAACCATAATTCCTTTAACCTGGGCTTCCTCTTTAGGAATAAGCCTTAGTCTTAAAGTTCCTAAATATAGGCATCCTCCTTAGGAGTAAGCCCCAAGTCCCTTAATTTTTCAAGTCCCTTAACCTGGGCCTTCTTCTCAGGAGTAAACCCCATCCTTAACCAGTCTTAATTTACTTTTGATTTGGACTTCCTTCTCATGAGTAAAACCCAATCATAAGTCCCATCCCAACTTGGGCATCTTCTTTAGGAATAAGCCCCAAGATTAGAGTATCCAAATATCCATAAAGCACATATACCTTTATGGACCCTTTTCCTGGATTTCTTCTCTAAAGTAAATCTTAATCCTCATCTATTTGGGCAGTCATACATACATAAGCCCCACATCATTGCATCTTTCATGGAACAATTGTCTAGTTTCACCAATACCTCTTGATTCTCACACCGAGCATGACTCACATGATCTTAGAGTGTAAAAGTAATCATGACATCTTTCTTTGATCCATCAATCATGCATAAACATCATACTCCCTTACTAGAACTACGTGGGTTCTGATTCCTTTTCCAAAACAAAGGATACGTAGGTAGCCCATTTGCGGGTACGATCCTAACTCTGAAATAATCAATGTCCTTATGAATGACAATAAACTTCAAGTGCCCCACTGAGTGGATTTAAAACCAGTATGGTCATCATAATGACCAAGAGACTTTTATGTATTGAAGGATACCATTGACTAAGAATCTCTAAACAAATACAGATGATTCTCTATCGATGAAGAACCTAGAATACATATAAAAGATTCTCTAAATTTCCTATATATCAATCATTGATTGTCAAATATAAAGTAAAGCTCATTTTATACTTGGTAATGTAATAAGGATTCACGAACATAACTTAAATCTATAAAGAGAGTCTCGGAGTAGACAATAAGTCCACTCAAAAAAGTTGTGATGAGTCCTACCTCCTATCCTCTCGACCAATGAAAATTCCTAAGTCTCATCAGTTCACAACTAATGAGCACCTAACTTTGGAAATTAGGTTCAAATGGATATGGAATCATTGGATGTTTTCGGTTCTACGAACAAACCTGTTAGAAACCACTTGGAATGTTTGAATCTTAAATCAATGAGATCATCCCCAATTCTAGAGGAAACAACAAGTATTACAGCTTTGAAGAAAATTAAGAGAAGAAGAGGATGGAAGTGGAAAATATGGATAAATGGAGGAAGGGAAATAAGGATTTCCCCCATGTGATAATTTTAGCAATAAATACCCAAGTACTTAAATAAAAAATGTTATCCTAGTACCATTATTTTTTAGGAATCAAATGCCATTTTTACTCATCACATATTTTTATATTTTTATATGTTAAATTTTCTAAATCATTCACTTTCTTATGATCAAGGGTATCTATCACTATCTATTAATCCTTGGTCATTAATATTTTCTTCCATGTCCATATCTTCACTTTTCTCCAATGTTCTTCTATTTGGAAACCTATTATGTGTTACTCTAGATGACGTTCATAACTCCCTTCCTCTCCTATAAAGGGGATGTTTTTTTAACTCTTTTTATGATTTCAGGTTTCAAAAAGGGTATTTTCAAATGTCAAACCCTTGACTACTAAGATCATTATTAAATTGTGAGGACGCAATTTATTTAATTGGGGTAGAATATTAACACCCATAGATTTTAAAAGAAGAACATAATATTCAATATCTTGTATATTGTGGAACACCATTCTTAGAAGAGAATGTAACACCCTGATAATTTATGATATATTTATTTTTTAAATAAGTTAAATATATTTTATATCTTCTAATTCACACAACATTATGTTTGAATGAAAAGAGATACTCTATATTATTATTTAAACATGACCATTATAAACTAGTAGTTCAGTTGGTGGTTATGAATAGTAATTAATAAATTACAAAAATTATTTTATTTACACATTTATAAAATAATTTAAATGGTTATCTATTTATTATATATAAAATAATAATCATTTTAAATAAAAATAAATTTTTTCTAAAAAATTATATTTTTTCTAAAATGTTGTTTAGTTGTGCTTTGCGCACAAAATTAAAAATTAATTTATAAAAATTTTAGAAAATATATTAGAAGATATAAAGTTAATTTTTTAAATATATATTTCAAAATTATCCTTAGGTGAATTTTTTATAATTTTTAGAAAGGATTAAGCTTTTGATGAATACTGAAATATACTTGTTTTTATTGAAAAATTCTCTTTTATTTAAATTATTTAAAAAGTTAAATTATCCTTTAAATTGGTTTTAAAGTTAAATTAGTTAAATAATATTAAAAATTAACTTTTTTAGGTAAATGAACTTAATTTCATATTGAATTATGATATTAAAAAAAATTAACTTTTGACACTTTTCTTCTAAAAACCCATTTTTTCAACACACTTATTGCTTTAATGTTAAATTAAATTATAACACTTCTATGAGTTGAATTTGGTAAATTTTATTAAATATTTGGAATAATAATATTTAATACTAGTTAATAAGTTAAACATAATTTTTTTCGTAATAATTAGTAAAAACAATAATAAATTAATTAACATAGTTAAGGTTAAAACTGGGTTTTGCACGTTACGTGCGCTTATACTAAAATTAATTTTCCACACATAGAGAATTTTATTTAATAAATTTTATTTAAGATTTAGAATTTTTTGGTATGAATTATCTAATAATTTTCATTTTATTTTAGTATTAATGGATAAATTACCTTGGTTTAAAACACTATTTACCATAGTGAAAACTGAAATGGTAAAATTAAGTAAAAATAAATACTAAGAAATAACTTATTAAAAACATGTTTTTTTGTGTTTTGGAGGTTTATAATGACCATATAATCCATAAAATACATTATTTAACAATTATTGACTAAATTTTGGTGAGAGTGACTTCCCACTATTGAATAGTTTTGGGTATTTACAAAAATGTCACACATCCTCAATTATAAAAGAGAACTTACTCCCCTCACTTCTTCACACCTCTCAAGAAATTTTTTAGGACCAAAACCTAAAAAAACACCTCACTAAAATACTTATCAACATTATTGAGATTTATTTTTTCCAAAAATAAAAAAAAAAACTAGTTTCCTTAAGAAGATATCCAAATGAGGTTTCTCTAAGAGAAGATAATTCTCTTCACTATGCTCATTCTTTTTTCCTTCTTATTTTATAACCTTAAATTATTTCATAAAAATTAAAATATGATACAAAAAATATCTTCCATATAATTATATTTTATTATTTTTACGTCATGATATATATCTATCTCCACTTCCATAAAATGGGAAACGAAATTGTCAATCATTTGTACAATGGACTATCGCCTCATGAACTGATGTAACTTGTTTTCCATCAACAATTCTCACAGTTGGATATAATGATATATTTAATGTATGTATATAATATTTATGATATAGTTATTCTACTGGAGTTATAATATCACATATAAATTTTTACTTTACATTTGGTTTAATATACGATAATGTCACACATGTGTACGATGGACTACCACCTCGTGAAGCGATGTGATTTGTTTTTCTTTAATGATTTACATGGAAAGTAATAATTATAAATTTAATGAACATATGTGACATATATGACATCATATAATATATTTAAAATTAATAAATCATACAATTCCTTACCCTTTAACCCTTTAAGTGAATGATATCATCGCTCATTTGTACATACGGCCTACCGTCTCCACGATGTGATGCAATTCATTTCCTATGTCAAATTTTCAAGAATGGTTCTAAGGATGTATAAAAGGAAAAAAAATATTTATAACATTATTATCATTCTGTATATTATAGAACTGTATCTTATATAAAATGACTATATCTTTCAGGACAAAACACGCATGAGAAAATAAAGTAATTAACAATCGAATAAATGAAAATAATAAAATATTATTAACAAAAGGGTGGAAAATTTTCATAATAAGATCATATATGGTATGATATATATTAGTATGGTTATTTAATAGATTTATTTTAAACCTATTTAAATTATAAATTAGGTTCTGACACATATAAAGGGAGTCAAACCTAATATAATGGTTTCTCATCTCACTTTTACTTCCATGAGACATATACCATATTCACCACTTATTCCTTTTCATGGTGTATATATTTCCCCTTTTGATATGTTATATCATGAATCTATTTATATTCATTGTATTTAATTTTTTATTTGAAGTTACTTCTTTCATGAGGCTTATGATTCAAAAGTTACTAAAGTGGTAAGTGTTATTTAACAATATCATCATTATTTAGGATTGTTTATGTTTAAATTTAAATTAGAGGAATTATTTTTTATTTCAATTGTAAAACCAATAAATTTACTTATCCTATAGTTATTAATGAACTTTTCAAGTCATAGTACCATTTTTTTCTCTTTTTTTTACTTAAAATTATTGGGAAATTCTTTTTAATAAAATACAAATTCATTTATATCTTTGGTCAAAAATCATTTTCCATGAAAAACCATGTTTTCTAAAAAAAATTCAACATTATCCAAAATATTTATTAATGAAATTTTTACCTATGTTTTACTTTTTAAAAAATATTTTTAGAGTAATCTTCATGTATTTTTTCAATCAATGTCTATTTGGATTTTAGCGAAAATATAAATGTAATTATTATTTTAACATGTACGACAAGAACACAATATTCTAATATCATGACCACTCAATGTTTTAAAGCTTATTTTATAGGTTTTCAAATGTTATTTTCAAAAAAGGTGTTTTAAAATGTTTTTTTGAATTTTTTTAATTGTGATTTTAAAAATGAAAATTTTATTTTCCTAAAATTATTTTTAGGATCTTTCATGGTATGTATATTCATCAACAACATCAAACCATTATTTTACTTATTATTCACTAGACATATGTTGTATTAATATCGTTCTCATTCTCTATCTGTATGGTTTATGATCAGTTTGATTTATGATGTAAAATTTTATTATCATTCACAATATTACTCTGGATGGTTTATAATTATGTTTATTTGATTTGGGTAAGTATTAATATTTCATATATTAGACTTTAAATATTAATATTTATATTGATTATATTTCACCCCTTTCATATGAGAAATTCATATGACTTAGTAAGTGATGGGTGGGTCTTGGTTATAGATATCCCCTCAATTTATATACATGTAACATAAAATAAATTAGTTGGCCAAATTAGATAGGTTCATACCCATAGATTTAAACTATCCTATGAATGTTCTTAACAGTGTATTTTAGATTTCAAAAATTATGCATTACCTCATAATGAGATTATTTATTTATATCCATATGATTATTTGATTAGTTAGAATATAAATTCAGGCTCATGTGATTATTTATATGGATTTATTTGATCATAATTAATTCCTACCATATTATGTTCAAGTAATTATTTAAATTTAATTATCTCTAGTTACTTACCTTTTCCATATATATTGTGCTTATTTATTTATGATATATTATGTTGTATGTATACCATTACTGAGCATCTGAGCTCACCCATTTCTTATGTTTTATTTCACTCGGATACCAAGAAGTGTTTTTTGATTCATATTCAAGGATATGCTAAGGGGAAATATAGATTTTTTAAATATTTTTTTTTGTATTTTAGGTTTTAAATTTTAATTTTAATTTCAATTATGTATCAATTTTACCAAGACTAATAAACTATTCAGTCCTTCGGGATGTGATTCCTTGTATCTTATACCAATGTAATAAAGTATACACCGGCTCCGAGTGACTAGATTAAGGATAATTAAAATATAATATCTTTCTATAATTATAATTATGTCATGAATATAATATATATACATTAAATTATTCATTATAATCATCCATGAGAGGTGGAAATGAAAAATGAATCATAACAGTTTATGAGGTGGTAGTCTGGCATACACATGAATAATGAATTCATTTACCATTTAATAGAAGACTGAGTTGAATATAGGTTATTATATTAACATAAAAATATATCTATATATGGAATATATTTTTATTATTATTAAATCATTTTTTTAATAATATTATAAAGAGTTATAAGAATAAATAAAACTAAAACATTCGTTTAAAAGCTACACCTCTACTTCGTACAACCTCCTTTGATTTACACTTGAAACCCTATAAGGTTGGTATTATACCCAAAGTAATACCTCTATATCATGGGAATATATGTTATAAAGGTATTTGGGAAGGTTTTGGTTGAACCAAATGGTTTGTGAAGTTTGAAGAAATAAGGAGAGGATATGCCCATTTATAAGTTAGGTGAGGGTCACTCATGGAATTTCTTAAAATATTAATTTAGTTTAAATATATTTTCATGAAAAATGGATAAAAATTGATATAATGAAAATATTATATGAGTATGAGTCAATATAATCTCATCCAATAAAATTTGGATAATTTTTAGGTATGTTTTCACCCGTATCTCTTAGTTTTATCCCTCCATTAATCCTTTTGACAATTACCATGATATCAAAGTTTTTTACTCTTTAGGTATTAAGAAAGTTACAATAAAATGAAAATTTACCCAAAAATATACCATGTTTGATATTTTCAACCATATACCATTGGATTTACTAAATATTGGAATTTAAATAATTTAAATCATTTAATCAAATATTGTTTATTATAAAATATCATTAATGAATTTTTTGAAAATACATGAAATATTATAATATAATATGTATCTAAATAATGTTAAATGGTTCCAAAATGAAATTTATTTGATTAATAGGATTTTGAAATAAACTTTTTATAGGTTTGAATATAATTTTAAACCTTTCCTTTTGGTTTGACCCCTTTTCTGACCAATTTTAACCATAATCATAGTAATAAATTTTTTAATCACTAGTGGAAAAAATATTTAGCACATCCAGATTTTTCACGTTGGTTCTATATAACCGATATGAAAAGATGTAAAAATCTATTTATCACGTCGGTTATACAATAATCGATTTGATAAATTTATGAGAATCAATTTTTTATGTTGGTTATTTTATAACCGACATAAAAACTACGGATATTTTCTTTATGACATCGATTATTTTATAATCGATGTGAAATATTGAATCTGGGCGCTTTATCAAATTGGTTATAAAATAACCGACATGATAATGCAAATCTTGGTAATTTATCACGTCGATTATAAAATAATTGATGTGATAAAGAACCATTTATAACGTCGTTTATAAAATAACTGATGTCATAAATAATTTTCTACATCGGTTATTAAATAATCAATGTTATAAACATAAAAAAATAGTTTATCATGCCTTTTATTAAATAACTGATGTGATAATGTTTTTAAATAATTTATCATGCCCCGTATTCATTCATTTTGTTTTCTTCGATCAGGAGACCTACGACTCATCTCTCTCACGCGGAAAACCTAGAAAGGATTCTTCAAATTCATTCCCTCTAGCCTTTTTTGTCAACATCATTCATCATCTTTAGTATCAACAGATCTAGCAGGTCAACTCGCAACACTCAAGTAATCCTCATATGTATTGGTTTAATTTTTTTTTATAATGATCTAAACTAATTTTTTGAGATTTTATTTTTATATCTTTGTTCTTGCTATCATGGTAAGTTTCAGTGTTCTTTTATACCATGCTAAAATTCTTTTCTGGTAAAATAAACAATGGAAGTGATATCATAAAAGTTTATGATTTTTGTGTGTTTTATCATGTGTTTGTGTGTACAGGGGGTGTCCAAGGGGTGGGGGCTATCCAAGTGGGTGGGGGTGTCCAGGGAGTGGGGGTTGTCCAGGGGGGTGGGGGTGTCCAGGGGTGGGGGGCTATCCAAGGGGGTGGGGGTGTCCAGGGGGTTTCCAAGGGGGTGGAGGTGGTGTCCAGGGGGGTTTGGGGGTTGGGGTGTCCAAGAGGGTGGGGGTGGTGTCTAGGCGGGTGAGGGGGCTGTCCAAGGGGGTAGGGGTGTCTAGGGGGTGGGGGTGGTGTCCAGGGGGTGAGTGAGTTGTCCAAGGGGTAGGGGTGGGGTGTCTAGGAGGGTGGGGGTTGTCCAGGGGGTGGGGTCTATCCAGGGGGCGGGGTTGTATAGAGGGGTGGGGGTTGTCCAGAGGGGTGGGGGCTGTCCAAGGGGGTGGTGGTGTCCATGGGGTGGGGGTGTCTAGGGTGAGAGGACTATCCAGGAGGTGGGGTGTCCAAGGGGGTAGGGGTGGCGGTGGTTTCCAGGGGGTGGGGTGTCCGGGGTGTGGGGGTGGTGTCCAGAGGGGCGAGTGGGATGTCTAGGGGTGGGGGTGTCCAGGGAGTGGGGGTTGTCCAGAGGGGTTGGGGGCTATCTAGGGGGTGGGGGGCTATCCAAGGGGGTGGTGGTGTTCAGGGGGTGTCTAAGGGGGTGGGGTGGTGTCCAGGGGGTGAGGGGGATTTCCAAGGAGTTAAGGATTTCAAGGGGTGGGGTGGTGTCTAGGGGGTGAGGGGGTTTTCTAGGGGGGGTGTTCGGGGGGTGTGGGGGTGTCCAGGGGGTGTCCAAGGGGGTGGGGGTGGTGTTCAGGGGGTGAGTGGGCTGTCCAAGAGGGTTGGGGTGTCCAGGTGGTGGGAGTTTCTAGGGGGGTGGGGGTTGTCCAGAGGGGTGGGGGATGTCCAAGGGGTGGGGGGTTATCCAGAGGGGTGGGGGATATCTAGGGGTGGGGAGTTTTCCAAGGGGGTGGTAGTGTTTAGGGGGTTTCCAAGGGAGTGGGTTGGTTTCCAGGTGGGTAAGGGGGCTTTCTAAGGGGGTAGGGGTGTCTAGGGGGTGGGGTGGTGTCCGGGGGGGTGAGAAGGTTGTCCAGGGGGTGGGGTGTCTAGGGGTGTCCAAGGGGTAGGTGTGGGGGTGGTGTCCAGGGGGTGTCCAAGGGGGTGGGGGTGGTTTCTAATAGGGTAGGGGAGTTGGACAGCCTTCTCACCCCCTGGACACCACTCCCCCACCCCCTACACAACCCCACCCCCATGGACACCCCCCCCCCCAAACACACACACACACACACACCCTTGGATATCCCCCTACCCCCCTGGACACCCCCTACCCCCTTGGACACCCTAGATAGCCCCTACCCCCTTAGACAGCCCCTACCCCCTTGGACAGCACCCACCACCCCCCCTGAATAGTCCCCTACCCCCTTGGACACCCCCTTGGTATATATATATATATCCTAATGGTTTCATTGAAACTATTGGAATATATTAACTTTAGGCAGTATATACCAAAGTTTCCTGTAGAACCATTGATATAGGGATATTGCAATGACCATCATGCCAATGGTGTGTGAAACCGTTGGGATATTCTATCCCAGTAGTTTTAAGGTCTATCCCAATGGTTTCAAATATTTGGGATAGGTGTAATTTTTAGTATTGAATGAATACATATTTTAATATTTATACTTCATATTTCTTGTCTACGGAAGGGTGAAATTGGTATCCAGTTGCACCAGGATGTATTCTTTGTGTACCTTAAGAAGAAAAGATCCAAGATGAATTTAAAACTATTATATCTAACTATATTTTCTTTTTAAAATCATTTTCATGCATGTATTTTTCAAATATGCAGAGATTTGTTTTATATTTCAAAATTCTTTTACTTTCAAATTATGATATTTTTCATATAAATATAAAATTGGCTTATCTTAACATGATGTATAATTTTGATATTTGTTATAGGTAATAATGAGTCTAAGTTGGATTAGGGAACATCGAATGAGTAATGAATATGATGAAGGTGTTGATTATTTTTTGGAATTTTCTAAACAAAATGTTCTAAGAAGTGACATATTTTTCTATCCATGCCTGAAATGTTTGAATATGAAGAAGTTGAAAAGTAGATACATCAAAGATCATCTTATTTGTCATGGTTTTAATCCGAGTTATAGACCTTTTATTTGGCATGGTGAAATTTGACACAATTTTAGATCTACTGATGATGATTATTTGCAAGATAGTAACTCTGATGGAATTGAAGAAATGTTTTGTGATATTATAGTAGAACAAATTGAGATAGAACCGATATTTTCGCTTCTATATGGTGATGCGAAAAAAACCATTATATCATGGTTGTATAGATTTTAGGGTTTTGTCAACAATGTTAAGATTGATTAACCTGAAGGTGAAACATGGATGGAGTGACAAAATTTTTACAGAGATGCTTCAATTTTTGAAAGAAATTCTTCCAAAAGACAACAATATTCCAGATTCACATTATAAGGCCAATAAAATATTATGCCTAATTGGATTAGGATATAAGAAAATACATGGTTTTCCAAATGACTCTATGATATATAGAAATAAATATGAATTTCTTTCAGAGTGTACTAAATGTGGGACATCACAATATAAGTTGAAAGAAAAATCACAGGCTGAGGTAGAGATTACAAAGATCCATTCCAAGGTATTTTTGTATCTTCCTATAATTCATCGTTTGAAACATTTATTTTCTAATTCACATAATGAAAAAATGTTAATATGGCGTGCTGATGAGCATATATGTGATGGAAAAATAATACATCTAGCTGATTTTCCACAATGGAAGAAAATCTATGAGCAGTATCCTACATTTGGAAATGAAATTAGAAATCTCAAACTTTGGTTGTGCACATATGGAATGAATCCATACCAAACCCTCAGTAGCACACATAGTTCATGGCATGTTTTATTGGTAATTTAAAACGTCTCTCCTGAATTTTGTATAAATTGAAAATATGTCATGTTGAGTATAATGATCTCTGGTTTGAAGCAACCTGGAAATGATATTGATGTTTTCTTGTCACCATTGATTGATGATTTGAAAATTTTATGGGAGGATGGTATTAGGGTGTATGATTCTTATAAAATAGAATAGTTTCAACTGCATGTAGTTCTTATGTTCATTATAAATGACTTCCCAGCATATGGAAATTTGTCTGGATACAATATTAAGGGGCATAAAGAATGTCCAATTTGTGAACAATAGACTTCATATTGTCAATTACATCATGGGAGGAAAACAGTATACATAGGTCATCGAAATTGTTTTCTTATGGATCACTCTTATAGAAGACTAAAAAAGGCATTCAATGGATCACATGAATTTGATATTTATCCAAAACCTTTATCACCTGATGTGTATTTTGAGAGGGTGAAAAACATTGACGTGTCATTGGGAAAGACACATAAATCTGGTAATGATAGATATATTTGTAAGAAAAGGTCAATATTTTTTGAGCTACCATATTGGAGATATCATGAAGTGAAACATAATATTGATGTCATGCACATAGAGAAGAATATCTGTGACAGTTTTATTGGAACATTGTTAGATATTAAAGGAAATACTAAATATGGGTTGAATACAAGATTAGACTTACTATAAATGGGAATCCATTTGGAGTTATCTCCTACTCCTAATGGAAGATGAAAATTTCTTCCCTCGGCTTGTCATATATTATCCAAGAGGGATAAAATTATCTTTTGTTAGTGTCTTCATGATATCAAAGTGCCTTAAGGTTATTCTTCAAATGTAAAAATTTTTGTCTCTTTGAAGGATTTGAAGTTTATAGGTATGAAATATCATGATTGTCATGTCATGATGCAACAACTTCTACCAGTTTCATTGTGTGGAATATTGCCCATCCATGTTAGAAAGACAATAATGAAGTTGTGTTAGTTTTTTAATTCAATTTGTAATAAGGTGATTGATGTAAATGCTTTGAACATTTTGGAAAAGGATGAAATTTCTATACTTTTTCAATTGGAAATGTATTTTCCTCCATCTTTTTTTGATATAATGTTGCATTTAATGGTTCATCTGGTTTGAGAAATAAATCTTTGTGGACCAGTTTATCTTCGTTTTATGTATCCTTTTGAAAGGTATATGAAAATATTGAAGGGGTATGTTAAGAATACATATCGACCTAAAGCCTCTATTGTTGAAAAGTATATTTCTGAGGAGTTTGTGGAGTTTTTTACGAGATACTTGGCTATGGAGGAGCACATAGGTTTTACCTCCATCTCGCCATAAACGATTTAATAATGAGGGTAGGGGGATTCATGGCTTGAAAGTCAAATCATTGTCAGCTGAACAGATAAGGAAGGTAGAATTATACATCTTGAATAACATAGCTGATGCTTAGCTATATATCACATTTCATATTAATGAGTTAAAATAATGTCATACAAAGATGAAAGAAATGTGGATTTGGAATGAGAACAACAAAACATTTTTGACAGGGTTTAAAAAGACCTTAATCGGTAGATCAGATGTATCAGAGACAATAAGATGATTAGTGGGTGGTCCAAGTTTAAATGTGATAACATGTTCTGGGTATGACATTAATGGCTATACATTTCATAAAAAATCTCAGAACAACAGAAGTGTTGTTCAGAATAGTGGTTTATTGGGCAGAAGGAATGTATTTTTCGAGTTCTAAAGACAAAAACCCAATTTTTGCATCAAGTGAATATTATGGAGTCATTGAAGAAATATGGGAGGTTGATTACTTTAAAATTAAAGTTCCTATTTTTAACTGCAAATGGTTTATCGGTAAGAACGGTGTCAGACACAATGAATTTGGAATGACAGTTGTTAATCTGAATAGATTGGAAGACACAACAGATTCTTTTATAATGAAAGCACATGAAAAACAAATTTTCTATATAGTTGATCAATCGGATATGCAGTGGTCTGTTGTTTTATAAGGGAAAAAATAATATTTTTGTGAGGATCAACTTGATGAAGATGCTTATTTATGAAATATCCCTACTTCCATGTAAAGATTAGTAGAAAATAATGATGAGCATGTTGAAGACATGGTCTGTACCATAAGGAATGATCATGATAAAGGAATTTGGGAAAATAATCCATTTTTACATTCCTAATTTTATAGGTAACATATGTTTATTTCTTGTTTACACTTATTATTTTAATAAAATGTTAGATATTGTAATTTTTTCTTTATTAAAATGCACATTAAAACAAATAAGTAGACATTTTTGTTTATTTTAATTTTTTTTAGTTTAGTTTATCATGTTTACCATTATGTTACTTATATATCTATTGATTTTGTTGAATGACAATTACATTACCATGTTCACTATGTTTACCATAGTTTACCATAGTTTACCTTTACATAACTTAAATATTTATAGATTTTGTTGAATGAAAATTACACTACCATGTTTACCATGTTTACCATGTTTACCATGTTTACCATGTTTACCATGTTTACCATGTTTACCATGTTTACCATGTTTACCATGTTTACCATGTTTACCATCTTTACCATTGTTTAACATGCTTACCAAATTTACCATGTTTACTATTACGTAACTTAGTTTAGTTTTCTATTTTGTGTTTACAATAGTATTGTAATATTTGAATTTGTATATTTTTGAACTAATGTTTACTTTTTTGATTTGAAGGATAATGATAGATCAATCGGTTGATCAACCACATGATTATAGAGATGAGCATCAGGATCATACCTCTAGGGAGGAACATTCACATGCTCCTCTTGATGTTCCCCAATCTTCCTCATGTACTCATATAACGACAAAGAATATTTCAAGAGTTAGTAAATGCAGCTGCACATGTTTATCAAAATTATCACTTTCCTATAGCCAGGACCAGAGGATACTGGTTGAGTTTGATGAGAATGATATTCTTAGAGGTCCAAATGAAAAATATTTTAAGAGTTTTGTATCAACTCATGGTAAAGGAAAAGTAAGAATTTTGTATGATGATTGGAGAAGTTTAGACAAAGAAATAATATCTTAGTTGTGGGAGATGATTTTGGTAAGATATTTTGATATTGTTTGACTAATCTTTAAATGTTTCTAGTATAATATGTTTTACCTATTCTTTATCAGATGACATTTGATATTCCTGACATTGGAGGATTTAGGAAGAAATGTTTATCGATGGATTCCAGGAGATGGAGGAATTTCAAATCAACCCTCACACCTGATTTAATTTTTGGTCATAGGAATCATGATTATCCATGTCATATATATCCTTTCATAGATGAATACACGTGGAGTCAATTTGTTGAAAGTATAAGAAAAGATTCATTTTTGGTAAGGGCAATGTAAACTTTTATAATCTTTCTTATATAAATGATCTTATTAATGTTTTGTTAATGATTTATTATTCTTAATTTATATCAAACAAGTACATCTCATCAAGATATCCAATATAAAAATGTATACCCTCATATTTTATCTTGGGGAGGGTATAAATTATTGGAAGAAAAAATGATAGCTAAAAAATTACAAAAACAGAGAGCTGAGTCTTCAAACTCTGGAGAGGTTTCCCCTCCATCCCCTCTATCTAGACATGAAAAATAGAAGAGAGCTAAGATGAGAAAAAAAGGACAATATCTTTCAGAAGAATCAAGAATCGTAGCTGAGAGTATTATAAGATATTTATTTTATTTATTTAAGTTAATTATAATCTTTATATAATTTTAATCAATATAGAAATGTTCAATTAATTAATACAGGATTCTCTTGAGGAGTAGAACTCACAGGGTGTATTTATAGCTTCTGGGAGGCAAGATATTTTATCTTCAGCATTGGGAAATCCCAAACACCTCAGTTGTGTACAAGGATATCTGACGGGTGTATCGGTAAGAAAAATGTTTCCACGTTCCTCAACTTCTTCCATTTAGGGTGTTTATAAAAAAATAATCCTTGGAGTCTAAAGTTCAAAATATTAATGTGACGATGGAGGAAAATATTAGAGTGTCGGTACAGTCTATGTTTATAGACAAGAAAAGATAATTTCAAACTGCAGCTCTCACTCCTCCACCTCCCCCTACAGACCCCATTATTTATCCTCCACCTCCACCAGTAGCTCATTCTCCCCCACATCCACCTTCGGACCCCATTTTTTATTCTACTCCTCCACCATAGCTTCTTACTTATTATGGGTTGTGTGCTGATGATACTCACCATCATATAGTTACATATGGGCTGGTATATTGTATAGGAGATATAGTTCATCATCAACAGTTAGAGGTAGAGCATCATAGGGTCGTTGTACATGATATTATAGATAGATCATCTTGACTACCATTACCTACAGATGAGGTGATGACAGTTGGACATAGTATCGGCCACTTTTTAGTTTGTACATCTGAAATTCTGTGACTCATTACCATAAAGGTGTGTATGTTATATATTTTATTTTATTTTTTATTAAAATTTTAACATTTGAAAACTAATATATTTTTTTATTTATTTTTATAGGAATACTTCAAAGGTAATGAAATACTGTATAGACAACAATAAAGACAAATGACTATGATATCATATACAAATTCTAGTAGTCTTGACAGATTGTCAAGATATTCAAATTTTTTGGTAGATCATTATGAGTTTCCAATGGAAGCTCATTTTTGTGAACATGTAATCAATGTGGGGATTGTGAAAAATGATATCATGGAGCTTGTTACTGGAGATATGTTGGGCATCAACATGGTGCAGATTTTTTCCATGTAAGTCTTAACACCTTTCCCTACATTATATTTATTAAAAATGTATACTTATGTCTGTTTTGTGTTAGGTATCTTTATAACATGTGTGATAAGATTGAGTGGATAAATTTATATGGATTCATGGACCTAAAATTGATTTCCCTTGAAGTACATGCATTAGATGAGGAATAAAGAACACTTTATATTGCTGAAATATTTAAACAAAATATAATCACGCAGTGTTGGATGATGCATTTTTGTGAGGGGTATGAAACATATATATGGAAAATTGTTCATTATATTTTAACATAAAAAACCACTAACCTTAAATTTTCTTTTATATCAGTGATCATTTGATGTTAGGTGTTTTTTTTTCAAGGTAGAAAATACTTTATTGGATATTCTCTATCCATGGAGATGTGCGGGAAAGTTTTCAGAATATGTTGGAAAATTAAGTTTCAATTTCTTAATAGTTTTTTATATTATAATTAATTTTAAATTTATCCCATTCCTATTATTTTCTAATAGGGTATGGGTCTACTTTAGAAAAAACCAAATAAAAAGAGTGCCAAGATAAAATATGTAAAAGTAAAGGTAAATATTCATTTATAATTTGTACTTTTCGATGTATTGCATAAAAATGATATTTTGAATTGACACTCATTTTAACCGAATTTTCATGAACAATAAGGCATTTTCGAATGTGGATATTATATGTTAATATTTATGTATGAAATAATTATAACTGTAACACTTGTGAAGTTTGACATGGTAATATTTCCTTATAAACTTTGGCATAATATTTCATTTGATTTATTCACTATACATGTTAACTACTATACTTTTAATTTGTATCTATTTGAAGACCCTCAGCCCTATAGTGCTCAATAGGGAAAACACTTACAAGTATAATGATCAAATTATTTTACAGGTTTTATTGGATTTTAGTTTTTTTGTATTGTAAAATGTAATTTTGAATATTGTAATTATAATTGTGTATTTGGTAGTTGTTTTGGTTGGATTTAGTTTTTTTTAGTTGAAATTATAAGTTTTGAATGTTATATATGTGAATGTTTAATTTTTCTCTAGTTCTTCTTGTTTTGGTCTAGTTCTTATGTTTTTCTAGTTTGGATTCTGGTTTGGTTTTGGTTGGCATTTGGTCTGGTTTCTACTTGTTTCATACATTGGAAGAGAATAGTAATGATTTCATGGGGGTGGGGGTCTCTAGGGGGGTTGTCAAAGGGGTAGGGGTGTCCAGGGGGTGGGGTGTCCAAGGGGGTAGGGGCAGTCCATGGGGGTGGGAGGGTCCAAGGGGTGGGGGCTGTCCAGGGGGGTGGGGGTGTCCAGGGGGTGGGGGTTGTCTAGGGGGTGGGAGGGTGTCCAGGGGGTTGGGGGGTTTCAAGGGGATGGGGTGTCTAGGGGGTGGGAGGGGATGTCTAGGGGGTGGGGGTGTCTAGGGGTGGGGGCTGTCCAAGGGGGGTGGGGGTGTCCAGGGGGTGGGGTTGTCTAGTGGGTGAGAGGGTGTCCTGGGGTGGGGGTTTCCAGGGGTTGGGGGTTTCCAGTGGTGGGGGGGGTTTCCAGGGGGTGGGGGTGTCCAGGGGTGGGGGTGTCCAGGGGGTGGGAGGGGCTGTTCAAGGGGTGGGGAGGTTTCCAAGGGTAGGGTGTCTAGGGGTGGGGGTTGTCCAATGAGGTAGGGGGTGTCTAGGGGGGTGGGGGGTGTTCAGTGGGTGGTAGGGTGTCCAAGGGGTGGGGGGTTTCTAGGGTTGGGAGGTGTCTAGGGGTGGGGTGTCCAGGGGTGGGGATGTCTAAGGGGGTTAGGGTGTCTAGGGGGTGGGGGCTGTCCAGGAGGGTGGGGGGTTGTCTAGTGGGGTGGGGTGGTGTCCAGTGGGTGGGAGGGTGTCCAGTGGGTGGGAGGGTGTCCAGGGGGTGGGGTGTTTCCAGGGATGGGGGTGTCCAGGGGGGGAGGGGTTGTATCTGGGGGTGGGGGTTGTCCAAGGGGGTCGGGGTGTCCAGGGGGTGGGGGTTGTCCAGTGGGGTGGGGTGGTGTTCAGTGGGTGGGAGTTGTCCAGGGGGTGAGAGGGTGTCCAGGGGGTGGGGGGATGTCCAGTGGGGTGGGGTGGTGTTTAGGGGGTGGGGGATGTTCATGGGGTGGTGGGGCTATCCAAGTGGGTAAGGGGTGTTTAGGGGGGTGGGGGTTGTCCAGTGGGTGGGAGGGTGTCTAGGGGGTGAGGGTTTCTAGGGGTGGGGGTGTCCAGGGGTGGGGGTGGGCTGTCTAAGGGGGTAGGGGGTGTCCAGGGGGTGGGGGATGTCCAGGGGGTGGGGGTCCAGGGGGTGGGAGGGTGTTCATGGGGTAGAGGGTGTCCAGGGGGGCTGGGGTTGTCCAAGGAGGTGGGGGTGTCCAAGGAGGTGGGGGCTGTCCAATGGTTTTGGTCTGGTTTTGGTCTATTTTTTTCTTGTTTTAGGTCCTCTTTGGTAGCACATTGTAATGGTTGAACTATATTATTAAAAAATAGTTTTTACGTCGGTTATTTTATAACCGATGTAATAAATGCATGGGGATGGTTTTTTAAGTCAGTTATTAAATAACCGATGTAGTATATATGTTTTCACATCAGTTATTTTTTAACCGATGTGGAAAACCGATTCGTAGACTGGTTTATCACATCGGTTATTTTCATAAACGGCGTAATAACCTTGTTTTTTATGTCGGTTATCTAATAACCGATGTGAAAAATGATTTTTAGGGGTTGTTTATTACAATAACCGACAAAATAAACAACATATTGCAGTGTTTATTTAAAAACTGACATAATAAATCACGGTTACGAACTATTTTCCACGTCGATTGTTTAGGAACTGATGTGAAAATGGCTTCAGATTTCTGTTTTTTACATCAGTTTTAAAATAACCGACATAAAAAACAATATTTATAATGTCCCCTACAATAACGTCGTCCAAAAAAAGATGTAAAAATTGAAAAATAACCGATGTAAAAAACGTTTTTTTCACTAGTGAATATTAAAGGGTTATCTTTTATAGATAAGGTAACAATTGGATCATAAATAGAAAAAAGATAAAATCTTAAACCATTTTTCATACTAATTTTTTTCTTTCAATATTTTTTTTATTTTTAAATAATATAATAAAATATATTTAACATAAAATACAATTGATTTCATTTTAAGAATAATTCACATAATTTGACATTGAAAAAAACATGAAAGTAATTAAAATATAATATAAACCATTAAAATATTTATAATATGTTATATGTATATTAAAAATTATTTTGACACTTTAAATAATAAAAAAATATTAGTTTTATAGTTTTTATTATCATTTACTTGATATTTTCACTGGTTATACAAACATTGTGTTGGTGTTGCAAAATCATTAAGGTAATTATTTCCTCAATAAAAATTAAAAATCAATTACCTTGATAAAAATTTTAATTTATATTTTAAATAAAAATTTACAACTATAAATAATTTTTTTATCCATGTCATAAAATATTATATATATTAAAAGAAATAAAGTGACATTTTTCACTTTATAATTTACTTAAATATTACAAAGGTCAAAATCAAAGTCAAATGATAACATAAGGTCAAATTTTAATATTTTGGGTGATTATGAATTCAATATTCTCATAAAATGAAATATATCTAAGTGTTGGGATAATTCTAAGACCTTATCATGTTATTTTTAACCTCAATTACCATAGAACTATTCCATGTCATTATTAAAATATAAATGGTGTTTCTAAAAGTAACATTTTTCTATCTTATATAAGGGGATCATTTACACCCTTTAAAACATAAAACTACCATATAAAATTACATTGAAAATCAGAACAAATATCTTATACTAGAATTCCCTCACACTAATCCCCTTTTCACACTAATTTATACTATTCCCTTTAATTCCAAGGAGTTTTCTAATGAATGATTAAGTCTACAGTGTAATTATTATCACATTTTTAGGTTTTTACCCTTAATATTATTCTCCTAAATATCTTATATCAATAAGAATATAGTGATATAATTATAATCATTATACATATATGTTATTATATTAATGGAATAACCATTATTTATTCCTTTCCATCCACAAAGAAAAAAAAGAATATTTTGTGTGTTGTGTGGACTACTTCCTCCACAAAGAAACATCTTTCATTTTGTCTTCAACACCACTATTAATGGATGATAAAAAGAATGAAATTTATGAATAAATATTATTTTGAAATGTAAAATTATTATTTAAATTCTTTCCTTCTCATTCACTAATAAATGTAAACATTAATCGTGCATACGTGTGAACTATCACCTATATGAGCACAGAGATTCATTTGTTATCACTAAACATCACAGTTTAATTTAAATAAAATATTTAATATATTAAAATTATACTCATAAAACTATAAATATTCAATATATTATAAAAATATTTTATGATTCTTTCTACCATGGTCAACATATATGAGGAGGTATGAAAAATTAACTGAATAACCACAAGTAATTTATGTAGGAAAAATATTATATAATAAATAAATTGAATATGATAATAAATTGACCATATTAAATTAAATAAAGAATAATAATGTTCTTAAAATTGTATCTAATAAACTTAACATGATTATTTAAAAATTTAATCACATGTGAAGATTAAATATGGAACAAGGTAAGGGATTTCATATCAATTTCCCTTTATTGAGATAAGTATTTTATTTATGAACTTATTTTTATTTGGATGGTGTTTATACAGACATTTTAGGATATTATATAATGAATCCCTTTTTTTATGGTATATAAATATAAATTTCATGTTTTAACTCTCAAGGTTTTCTAAACCAAAAGTTATCGAGGTGGTAAGTTTTTTATTCTCAAATTTTTCTTTTTAAGATATGTGTAATATTATGTCCATAATATTATTTGTGTGGTGTATATATTGCCTATTTCAGATAAAATATCATGAATTATCATTTAATCATGGTATTTTAAGTTCAATTTAATTCCCTCTCTTTCAAGGGGTTTTTTATTAATGTGTTACTCAAACTAAAAGGGTTTTCTTAATCTTAATTTTTATTCTTTAAGACATAATATATTTTGTGAACTATGTTTCATTTATATAATTTATTCACTACCCATGGATATATCTTTATCATACTCTTTATATTTAATGTTATTTACTATCCAATTCATGTTATCTTATTTAAATGGCTATTGATTCAGTTGTTTTACTAGTAGTGATGTTTTTTAGGAACTCGTTTTTTATTCAATGATTTATTATCATTCCTTGCATTTATTTTATATATGTTGGGTATATTCTACCCTTGTATTTTATTATGTTTTATTCAATCATTTTTTTATAGGGATATAAATTTCTACTACATAAATATTTTGATGAATATTCATCACTTCTTGTGTTATATTCTTTTTCATCCATCCACCTACTTTTTATGAATATATTATGATCATTATATTCTAGTATTTACTAATCCTCATACCAATTGCTCCATAAGGTGTGGAAAACATATTTTACATAATTCATATTAGATTATTCTCACCTAGAAATAATGTTATTCTATTGACATGGGAACAATTATTTTCATACCTTATATTATTATCCCAATACGAATGATTATTTTCAAATTGATTATGTATTTTTTTTCTATCCACCTTCTTTCTTTGGATGGGTTATGATCATGTTATCCATTTTTTTATATGGTGAAAAGTATTTACATTCTTGATGATTATTGGATGATACCACATGTTGTTCATGCATTGAAATTATGTATTCATCATTATACAAATATCCATGCTTTTATTCAGGTAATGGTTCTATAGGGAATGTTATGAAAGGTCTTGTTGAAACTTATAGTGATTGAATTGGAATTAATCAAGTTATAGGTGGGGCCTATTATTTATATATCCCTTTGATGTATTGATAGGTATCATGAGAAAAAAATAGGTTTGGGTATTTTATAACACCCTAGATCTTTTTTACTTATATAAAATACTTTGTCCCTCTTTAATTTGATTTTTTTACATGTATAGAATTGATTTTACACTTGGTAAGGGATTAAAAACATATTTTTAGAGATGTTTTTGTGGATAAAATGGGGTTTTTTAAGTATTTATTCCAAAACCCAGGAGGCCACACCTTATCCCCTAATACCACACCACAATGGGTGGGCTATTCCGTCACACTAAGGTCTATGTTGTAGCCTGGACTTTCAAGGGAGGTTGTACTAAAACTATATCCATAGAGGAACACATAAGGGAGGTTTATACATTGTTTTGAAACACCACGACATAGAATCCTCTCGTGTCAATTACATATGCTGATATTTGGCCCGCAGTCTTTGGTGTTTAATACTTTCAAAGAATTAATCTAACTTGAATTCGGGGAAGGGTTTAATGAGTGACTTTTTATATGTATGGAACTACCCCTTGTTCTAAGAAATACCTATCCTCCACTCCACCATCATCATTCCACTAAATATCTCCCAACATCTGCAGTAGGGAAGAATATGCACCCCTGATACTGCAGACATCCACTTATGCTACATAGGAGGATGGATCAACCCGACCTTATGTTGAAAGTCTTTCCTCTATACAGAGGAACTAATGCCAAAAATCCCTTTCACCATAGCATAATTCTTACTATATGTATATAACTCTAGTTCATCCCTTTTTTTATATATTCACCTTGGGCTATAGAGACAATCTTGTGTCATATCCCCACCCTACATCATGGTGTTGTTGCATCACACACACCACACCACAGCCTTTGGCCTTTCACTGTCATGTCCCACTTGAATCATACCTCAAGGAGTATTTGGAATGAAATCATATTTTGGTTGGTTTGCGTACATGGGTTGGGTGATGAAAACCATGAAAAAACATAGTGTTGACTTAGACAACCATGAGGTAGGAAGTTCCTTACCATCTTGGGCTCACATATAAACTTATTGCTTTGATGTTTATATATGTGTTAGATTTTTGGAACTATGTTTAATTGTGATTTCATGTTGGTGTGTTCATATCCCATGTTATCTTTTTTATTTGTGGTATCCATGAGTGATATTAGAGTATAATATTTTTATATTGAGTGTTTTCACATGATATTTATAGTTATATACTCATGATTTTATGTTATTCCTACTTGTGTGATTACCTTGTATGTATACTACCATTTCCTTGGAGGTTATGATTGTTAATTGAGTCATGTGGACTGGCAAGACATGATTATCCCTTAGAGGGTGTGTGTTTGATTTATTATGACAATGGTGATGTATAACCTAAGAATAGGGTGGAGGTGTATGGTATCTAAGGTATCATGTTAAGGGTGTGTCAAATGTAGCCTTGATTTTATAATTTCCATTCACCACTAGGAAGCCTAGTTAATGCGAGAATACTCTCAATGTGATTATGATGAGTGTAATGGTCCTCTTTATGGATAAATGACGTTGGGTTTTATCTCTAAGACACTATGATGATTCCATATAAGGGATGGTCTATTATTATTGACTTATTCTATTATATTCTAGCATGAATCAAAAGTATGTATGACATGGGGTTTTTGGCGGCTTGATTAGCACCCAAATGCTCAGTTTTTTATTCTTTTATTCATTTTTTTAATTTAATATCATTATTGGCATACACTTCTTATATATGATCACATAAGATAAGGAAACATTTTTTTGTGTCATACGAAGTCTTGTACTCACACCCTAATTTTGAATTTCAGTGCGCTTATAGATTTTATGAGAGATACGGTGAAGGTAAAAGGCCTTATAGTTTATGATTTAGTAAGTGGATCACAAAGTAGGAGAATATTGGGATAGCCAGTTGAGGAGCCCATAATTATTTTATATAATTATCTTCTTTCATTAATTGTAACATCCCAGGTAAATAAAGAATAAAAAAATTTCATATTTATTAAAATTTATGAATTAAATATTAATTTTACTTTAAAGGGGTTGCTATGTTCGATAGCGTGCCTGATACGCAATAACGAGTTTCTTTAAAATCTTACGTTGCACAATAGTAATATAATAATATTTTTTAAATGGTAGTTAACACGTAGCCATTGTATTGGTGGGAATGAATAGAAATAACTAAAATATGATTATATATGTTTTTTAAATGTTTTTACATTTATCCAATAAAAGATAAAGGCTTAAAATAAGAAAAGAATTCAATTTTTGGCATAGATACTCTAATATTCACTCAAAGGTCGAACTATCGCCTTTTGATGGCAAACTCTCTTTAAATACAGTTTTGTTCACTCTTATACATTCTATTGGACCAAATAAAACTCTTCTTTAGAATTGGTACATCAAAATTTACTTTGTGTAAATTTTTGGTATTTTCCGATAAAGTTCATTTTTTAATGAATAGTGAAAAATGTTGTATTTTAATTCAAAACTTATTTTTAGTCTAATTTACTTATATGATTAGATTATCTTTTAAATTGTTTTTAAAGTTCAATTAGAATATATTTTTACCATTTAATCCAATGGTGGTTATTGGAATTAATTTCACTTTGAAATTGGACTTAAACTAGTGTCAATCTTTTGATACTTATTGTTTCATAAAAACACGTTATTTTCTCTGACAGCAGGAATTAATTATTAAATTAATTAATATAACTTATATGTCTTGAATTTTTTAAAATAGACATAATTTTTGAATTTGGAATATCAAATATTTCTTAGGGTGAATTTTTGGTATTTTTCTGAAAAACTTCAATTTTTGATGAATAGTGAAACCACTAAGTGGCAGATAAAAAAACTGATTTTTTGTTTAAATGAAATTTTACCACCTCTGTGTTTTGAATTTCAAAAATCCGACATACATGTTTGTCATTAAGAAGTAAAATGTGGTTCAATGAGATTAAAATAATTTTTTGGTGAATAGTAACTTTTATGTTTTTAATCGCGATTAGAGGTAATTAGTGTAATTTAAGGTAAAAATAATGTTTTAATAATATTAAATGACCTTGAAACATGTCCTACCCTTATTGTATGTTTCATGTCTGACCAATACAATCCATGGGTCAACTTGGGGACCCCATGGAGCCACTTTGGTAGGAAAGTGACATTAATAACTTTTTATTTAATGTTAAAATTAAAATGTCACAAACATGAGTTGTTTTACTAAAACAATTTTTAAATGGGGTTATAAAAGTCATATGTTTGACTATAAATATTAATTAGAAATATAAAAATATTTCCTACATCATGATATTTTTTTATAAGTTTTAGACATTAAATAAATTAAATTATTTATGACACCATGATGATGCAACGATTACCTCATTATTTAACGATTTAAATAAAATGAAAAGATAATGTAAAATCTAAGACCTAAACATGTCAAAAACCTATTGTATGGGTTTATTTCGAACTATTATCACCTTATACTTGAAATATATAATTTTGGGACATTTTAAATCCTAAAATAATTTTATAATAAAGTAACCTTTTATAACTTTCCAAGAGTGCCCCTCCTCTCCTCTTATAAAAGGCCCCCACCTCTACCACCTTACCCACACCTCTCAAGCCTTTGTCTCAGCCAAACCCTACCCATTTTGTCTCCCAACATCTCTCTATTACTCCTAGAATCCTCACTTTTGGAATAAGTCTTCCCAATGAAGCCTTTGAGCTCAAATCAAAAAGATTTACCCGTTTTAAAGGTAGTGTTTTCTCTTGTGTTCTTATGTTTTATTTTGCTTCTCCAATCCCCTAAACTCTTTTTATTACTTTCTTTTGTAACAAAACAAGTATCTTAAATATACTAGGATGTTTTTATGTGAAGTATTAGAGCTACACTTACACACACCTACAACTAATGGTTAAAGAACATACTGTTTCTGTGGATGGAAAATTTCTGCCTCACGAAACGATGATTGTTCAACACTCATATAACACCTTCAAAGGTGGCCATTAAGATGTCACTATATTTATATATGATATATAATATGTTTATTTTTTTACTTAAGCTTCTTTATTTTTCATTTATGGAATACCTTTATGGTTTCCATTATGGGTAAACGCGATATCTTCATTTTAGGAAGTGCAGACTACCGCCCCCTCAAAGTGATTTGATTCGTTAATGCCATATGTGGGACGTATAAAGGATGGAGTTAAAGTTATTATATATGATGTTATACTGGAATTATAATATACCTTTATATCATTATTATTTCTTTCTATTAAAGTATGAGATAGAAATGAAAGTAGCGTTCATGCGTACGTACGGCTTACCGTCTCCATGAATGGTGCATTTCATTTCTTATCCCCAAATGTAATGTACTATTATAGGTACATATATATAATGGATATATATGATGTATGTTACATCTAAATGATGAATATAATTCTGGAATTAAAATATACATATCTCTCATTTAGTTTTAATTCCATTAATATGACATAGAAATGAAAGTAGCGTTCATGCGTACGTACGGCTTACCGTCTCCATGAACGCTACATTTCATTTCTTACCTGTAAATGATTATGTAATATTATAAATGCATGTATATAATGGATATGTATTATATATATTATATCTACATCATGAATATAATTCTTGATATAATGGATATTTTACCACATGAACAACTTGTAATTATAAAGAGTTTGTTTTTAACTCAAGTACCAATTATCGACAAAACAACCATTATTAACTTAAATAATTACATAGTGTTCATAACATGGTAATAAGTGATATAAAAGGAATAATGAACTTGAAAAATGTTCTTAATCAAGTATAAATTAACTCAAGTTTATTATTTAGGACGTTAAAGAACAATCGAGTCAAGTCGGACCAGAGGTATGGGACTTCGTCTCAATCTCCTTTCATTGAGGCATATTTTGTTTTATATACAACCTTCTTTTATACGGTGTATAAAACCCTTTGACTTTTACATTTATCCAAAATGAATCTTTTTTATACGAAGTGTTTTACTAAACGACAAAAGGGAATGTTTTTTGTCGTATGTATGCGGTGACAACGACTTCTCCGCTGCCGTGACCATTATTTGAGTTTCAGATTCCTCTAAAAGCCATACCTTTTTTTAAATGAAAAATAAATACCATATTTTACTTTTATTTTATTTTTGTATTGAAAATGGTTTTCATAATGTTTTTATATCAATGTGTTTTATTGATATATTGTGATTGAAAAGTGGAAATGTTATGTTTCCTTTATGCATGTTTTATGTGATACGATTATTTTATGGTTCTTGGGCATTATTATGAAGACGGGTGGTTCCGTGATAAACTAAGGGTGGGTGAGCCCAATATATCTCTCCAATACATTGGGTAACCTGAAGGAGTTAAACGTTAAGGTTTCTTCGAATAGATTTAGGGAATATACTGTGATGGGTATTCCAAACGTAACCAAGAGGGTTACTCCCTACGTAAGAATGTTGTGAATTCCTCAAGTTACCTTTATGTCTTATGATTTCTATGATTTATTTAGGATTTGATGAGGTATTTTAAAGTTCTTATGTTTTATGAGTAAAGTATGATTTCATTGATTCTTATGTATACATGTAATCATGTTTCCTTTCAATATTTTTATATACCTTATTGAGTTTTTTTATACTCATCCCAAGTTTTTTGAAATGTTTTTCACAGGTCAAGGGAAAGGTACATGATATGATGATAGTGTCAAGTAAGTGTCAAGAAATAAACCATGTTTTATCTTAAATATGTTTCCTTTGATGGGAAAAAAATTAATACTGTCTTTTATGTAACCACCTTGTTTAAATGTGGAATGTAATGCATGATTTATGATCTAATTCTCTAAAACTATAAACCTAAAAACATCCTCAATGTGAATTATTAATTTAATTCAATATTAAGTAAGGTTTAAGGCCGGGGCCTTATATTAATCATGACATCTTTCCACATTTGGAGCTCTTATTTATATGTCATGTATGTCATTTTTATTATTTTTCATGTTTACTTTAAACTTTTATGTTATTCTTATTATTATTCCTATGAGATGACATGATATGTAGGGTATAGTCTCTCCACTAATAGACTCAAATACTTACTTCTAGTTAGAATCCCCTTACATATGGGGAGGAACACATGAGGTCATATATCCCTCCTAGATCAGACCTAGAGTTTCAGGTCGAGGATGTTACATTATGGCACAAGAGCACCAAGATTTTACTAACTTGTATTTTCTTATTCCATGATTTGGAAAAGGAAATATAATATTTATGAAGGGTGGGAATCAGGTACAGGAAATATGTCAATGACTAGTCAGCACTAGGTAGTGGACCACAATTTTTTCCATAAAATTAGGAATTAAGTTATGATGTTGCAATTGATTCAATTCACCTTAGGTGATTCACATGATATTGATATGTGATTTCACATATGTACATACATCATACTAGGCTTGTAGGTTTATATGCCATATATGTACATTATGTTGTGTTGTATTTTAGTTCTTTAATAAAATTCATGTATTTGTGTTATCTTTTCGGTTTAGTTTCATTGACTGTGTGATATATCTATTATAAAATTTTGTGTGATATATCTTTACTAGAATTTATTAGTTGAACTAAGCATGTGGTTGTGTTAGTATATATTAGATTATTGTGATTAATATGAAAGGATAGAGACAAGGGTTAGTACAAGGATGGTTAAACCTTAGGATGTGTGTAGACTCATAGGGAAACAATATTTGATATCATAGACTATATAAGAATATATATGTTCAAAATGTTCCTTATATTATAAAAGATATTTCCTTATAGACATTTGGTAGGACCACTGGCTAGGTAGGGTGTCCCAGAGCCGGTTCCCACACCTTCCCCAGTGGTGTGCGTAGTGGTTCCTTTCCAACCAATATAAAAAACCATGGTAGAATATTCCAAGGATTTATAGATCCAATATCCCCCAGCCTTTCAGGGAACAAGAGGGCCATAGGATGTTAATTATTAGCTAGAAACCAAAGATAAAATCTTTTACCTTATTGAAACACCACCTAATAGGAAAGTGAATCTAGTATCTTTCATGCTGGAAGGACCTATTAAGATGTGGTGGTGAGTTATGGGAAAAGTTGATGATGATTAGGTGTCACTTGGGAGGATTTCATGGAATTGTTCTTGAGATAAATTTTCCATGACATGATAAATATTAACTAATAATATAATTTTTGGCAGCTTCAGTAGGGTTTCATGATAATTTCCTCATAATCTACTCACTTTACAATGATACTTATCTTCGCATCATTTTTGGATAGAAATGAGGCTCAAAAGTCCATGAAATTTTAGATCATACTTTAAACTGACCTTAGGAATATGGTCCAAAGTTTTGATCTAGATTCTTACCCAGAGGTTCTATGTAAGGCTTTTACTATAGAGAAGATTAGTGAGGAGGGTCAGATCATAGGTATTCACCTACCCTTCTTCTCTTATCTGAGTGGACATCCCACTACTACCATGAGTACCTATTGCAATGATATGAAGATATATAACAAGGATTTATGGAAAGTTATAATTGTTAAAGTATATCAGAGTGTGGATTATTCCACACCTTCTAAAGATAACCTATTATGTTTTTTTACTATGGATAATTTGGACATTGCAATCTGGTATGCCTCGATCCTTAGGTCTAGTACCAGCTGTGTGGTAGGATCATACATCTCTAGTAGTTTTATACAAGATTTTCAACTAGGAGGGGGAGGTATCCATGACCAGGGAACCATAGGTTGGGTCAATGATCTTATTAGTAGACCCAAACTAGACATTTACCTATGAGACAATGTCGTATGGCTAAGGATGACTGTTATTATGTTGTAGATCAAGCTCCATCAGATGGTGAAGAGATTATATCTGCAATTCAAGGTATGATCTTGATTACATCCACTATTTCTACTATATTATTAAATATCAGTACATCATATTCCTTTATTTCAATATAAGTATTTTTTGGAATTGACCTACCAGTTATGTTATTTTTTGAGTTAGTCCCCATATACAAACATTTAGAAACAAAATTGGACCATCTCTAGTGATTCTTAAACTAACTTATAGTTTTCACTGACTTTGGAAATATATGGGAGTTTATGATATTTGAGATGATGACCATTTATGTAATTCTAAACATGGATTGGATGGCTGGCTTCGAATCTCACATAGACTGTTACTTTATGAGTGTTTCATTCACTTCACCAAAGGGGTGACTTTCATGATGACTGGAGAGTTGTAACTTGCAGTAGGAATAGTTGGACTACATATAAGTCATCTAAGGATGATCACAACATATATGAATATATTGGTTATTTTATCTAGATCATTGGTATCACCATAATCATTTCTTATGATCATGGATATTTATCAAGAAATCTTTCCATGTGAATTCTCAGGACTCCCCCTGATACAGGAGTTGAAATTGAGTTAAATCTCATGTTAGGTGTATAACCCATTTTGATACCCCCTTATCTTATGACACTGATCGAGTTAAAATATCTCAAGGTACAATTGGACGACTGGTAGATAAATGGATTTATTAGGCCAGGTACTTCACCATGGGGTTCACCGGTGTCATTAACCAAGAAGGTAGATGGTATTTATCAAATTTGAATCAATTACTATATACTAAACTAGGTGATAAAGAAGAAATGATATCCATTTCCAAGGATTGATTATCTATTTGATTAGTTACGAGGATCCTAGTGGTTCTCCAAGAAATATCTTCGATTAGGATATCATCAGCTATGATTTAGAGAGAAGGAAATACCAAAGACATTGTTTCATAACTAGTATGGGTTATATTAGTACTTGGTAATGTTGTTTGGGATAAAAAATATGCCAAAATTGTTCATGGAAATCATGAATAAGATATTCCACTAATAATTGTAATTGTTCATTATAGTGTTCATCGATGAAATCTTCATCTACTCACTGACACCGGAGCAACATACTAGGTAGCTATAGATAGTCCTAATTATGCTTTGATCACATCAGATCTAATCCAATTTGTTGAAGTATGAATTCTATATTCGAGAGGTGAAGTTCCATGGACATGTGGTGTCTAATATGGGTATATCTATGGAACCATATAAATTTGATTCATTCATATCCTAGACACATCCCCAAAACATACTTGATATTATGATCTTTATGGGATTAGAAGGATATTATTGATAGTTTATCTAGGACTTCTCCCAACTATCACCACCCATGATAGCACTAATCAAAAATGGGTTGAAGTACTAGTGTTTATATTTATGTGAAGAAGCATTCCATGAGCTAAATAGAAGGTTCATGATTGCTCCAATACTGATACTCC
This sequence comes from Viscum album, assembly GCA_963277665.1. Classification (NCBI taxonomy): domain Eukaryota; kingdom Viridiplantae; phylum Streptophyta; class Magnoliopsida; order Santalales; family Viscaceae; genus Viscum; species Viscum album. The sequence goes on along the minus strand of OY728151.1, from coordinate 354,915,596 downwards.
CCAAACCTATTATTTTTTATGTAGTATATTGTGATATATTATGTGTTGACTTGGGAGTGGACTAATGCAGAGGGAGAAGTTAGTACCCTATGGGTCTCATAAATTATGAACTCATAAGAAGAACTACTCCACTCATGATTTAGAGATTCCATACATTTTCTATATTCTAAAGTGTTGGTGACACCACCACTTCAGTGAGAGATTTATTGTGTATATAAACTATAATATCATTTGCTATATTTTCATAGAGAGGGATTTAAACCTGAGGTAGAGGCTTTGGGTAGTGTATCTATATACATTTGAATTTGATATTAATTATTCACCCGGTAAAGGTAATATCATTTCAGATCATCTTATCCATAAGACATAGGATGAGAAGGAGGTTGGTGAGTGACCTTCTGAGGAAGAGTAGTTCTTGATGATCCAGTTGGCTGATTGGAGGATGTATGATTCCAAAGATTGTGAATTTATGACTTGTTATCCCTTATTAGTCACATATTCTCTAGTGGACTAGGTGTATACTGGGTAGGAGTCAAACTTAGAGTGTATAGTGATGAGAGAATGACTGGTTAGTGGTGATCAGATGCCCAGACAGTCAGTGGATGATGATGATGTGATCTTGGTACATTTGAGAGTAGTAGTCCATGTTTCCACTAGAGAAGAGCTTATGAGAACCTACCATACATTTATATTGGGGGTAAATCCTGGTAAAACAAAGATGTATCATAACTTTAAAAATGGGTTCTGGTGGTTGGGGATAAAGATTTATATTGTTGGTTTTATCTCTTAATGCCTTACCTATCAAAGTGCAAAGGCCAAGCACCAGCGACCTGAAAATTTACTTCATCACATTCCTATACTCATGTGAAAGTGGGAAAATGTCATGATGAAATTTTTTATGGTATTACTCAGGATCCTAAAGTATTTTCATATTGTATGGGTGAATTTAGATTAGTTGATGAAGTCTTCTAAAATCTTTCCAATTAAAGAGACTCACTAGATATAGGATATGGAAAAGCTCTATGTTCATGAGATTTTATCATTACATGGAGTTCCTTTGAGATTTGTTTCAGATAGATTGAAATGTTTTGTGTTTGGGTTTTCGTAGGGCTTTCAAAAATACTTAGGGACTCAGCTGAGATTGATAACATTGTACCACCCTCAGACATACAGATAGTCTGAGTATACTATATGAATATTATAGGGTATTCATTAAACTTGCATCATGGACTTTGGTGGAGCATGGGATGATCACCTATCATTGGATGAGTTTGTGTATAAAAAAATTTACCAGATAGTGATTCAGATTACACCTTATGATGCCATGTATATGAGGCAGTGTCACTCACCACTCTATTTTAATTACGCAGTTGATATAGATATTGTGGGCCCCAAAATGGTATAAGAGACCACTGAGAGAGTGTAGTTGATATAGAAAAGGTTGATCACCACTATGAGTAGAAATATATATTATGTTGACTGTAGTAGGAGATTATTGGATTTCACTATGGGTGATCGGATTTTCTTGAGGGTAACTCCTCAGTTAGGGAACAAATGTCAAAAAAAGTAGGGAAAGATATCACCACATTTTGTGGGTCCCTTTGATATCACCGAGTATATAGAGGTATTATAATATGATTTGGATATTCCTTATGGCTACCAAGGTATGCACGACATGTTTTGTGTGTCTTGTATTTGGAGGTACATACCCAACATTGTACATGATATCTATTATGAGGATGATGAGCTAAATCATGGCACATCATATGATGAGTTTCTGATTCAGATCATAGATCAGAGTGAGGTTTTTCATCAAGGGAAGATGATACCACTTTTCTAGATTCGATGGCAACATGGGTGGATATAAAAAAGCGACATTGGATTTATAGGCTAATGTTTGAACTCAGTGGCCTAGGTTGTTCAATAAACAACCCTAGGGAAGCTTCTCAAGGATGATAATTATTTATAGAGGGAGAATTATAACAACTTGGATATTTTGTAATTATATAATATAATTTTTCCCTTTTTAACTCGATGTTTTTTTATTAATGAAAATGGTTTTATGTTTGTTAAGGGATTTGAAATGAGTTTCTTTGGGAAGTTTTGGGGGCTTAAAGGGGGTTTTGTAAGGCTCTATTCCAAAACCAAGGAGGTTGTGTAATATCCCTTGAGACCATGTTGCAAGGGGTGGGATGTGACATAGCACCAAGGTATATGATTTAGAATATCCTTCTAATGGAGGCTATGTCATATTTATAGTCATGGAGGACCTCATGAAGGAACCTACACCATGGTGTTTAAACACCACACTTCATAATCCTACCATGTTAGTTATATATATAGATCTTTGGTATTTGGTATTTGGGTTTTAATGATTTCAAATCATTAATTCCACTTGAATGAAGTGAAATATTTAATGAGGTGTTGATAACATAGATGGAACCTCCCTTAGTTCATATAAATTCCCTGACTCCCCTCCTCTTTCATCATTCCACTAAAGAGATCTTAACATCTATAGCAAGGAAGCAAATTCACCCCCAACACAACATACATCCCCTTACACCATAGAGAAGAATGGTTCATCTTAGAATTACACTGAAGGAATTTCTTCTATTATGAGGTGTTGAGGCCAATAACCCCTTGTTTGGTATCCTAATTCTTATTCCATTGAGATGGATCTAGTGAACCCCTTACGCTGTAGTCATTCTCCTTTTTCTATAGTGACAACCTTGCGCCATATCCCAAGCCATGCATCATGGTGTTGTTGTAGCACACACACCATGCTAAAACCTTCAACCTTACACCATGGTGTACCTCTAGAATTCTAACCCAAGAAGTAATTATCATGTGATCATACTTTGATTGGGGTGGATATGTTGGTTTGGTGATGCAAACATAGACAAAGATTGATGTATATATAGATAACCATGAGGTAATAAGTTCTTTACCTTTTGGTTTTATCCTATCCACTTTTTTCCATGATTTTAATCTATGTGTTGGATTTTTGACACCATGTTTGTTTGTGATCGCATGTGAGTTTGTTTGTAGATTATGTGTTCATTGTGATTTTTTGTTTTTATGAGTGGTATTAGAGTATCCTATTTCCATGATAATTTTTTTCATGCGATATTTGATAATATATACTAATGCTGTTATGTTATGCCTACTTTTGTGCTCATCATGTACGTATGTTACCATGTCCTTAGAGGTTGTGATTATATCCTAAGATAGGTGGACCATTATGAAAATTTTATCCATTAAAAGGGCAGTACAGTTGATTGGAATAATAGAAATGATGGACCTAATCCTAAGGTGGAGGTGTGAGGTATCCATGGTGTCATATCGAGGGTGTTCCCAAAGTAGCCTTGATTTTAAAAGTTCTATTTACTGTTGGGAATCCTAGTTAATTTGATAATACTCCCAATTTGAGGATTCCAATTGACATGTTACTCTTTATGGATATATGATGTCAGGTTTCATCTCTACAACACCATGAGGACACCGTACAGGGTCAGGTTTGGTTGTTACTGACATATTCTATTATATTCCACCATGGATCTGAAGTAGGTATGACTAGGGTTTTGTGGGGTCTTGATTATCACCCATCCATTCATTTTTTTATATTTTTATTCCTATTATATATTTATTCTCATTTTAGAATACACTTATTATACTTGAGAACATCTGTTAAGGATACACTAGTGGTGTCCTACTAAGTCTTTCACTCACACCCTGCTCTCACACTTCGGTGAACTTATAGATTTTATGAGAGATCTAGTGAAGGGAAAGGGCCATATGGTGGATGGTTGATAAAGTGGAGGAAAGATCTAGAGTGGACTAGGATAGGAACTAGAGGACTCATAGTTCTTTTATTTATTTATCTTCTTTCATTATTCTAGAATGCTTTCCAAATTTGGTTCTTTTTTATATGTCATGAATTACATATTTAATATTTATCTTGTTTACTATGATATTTTATATTATTTTTATTATTATTATTGTGATATGACATCATACGAAGGATATATCCTCCCCACCGATGGATATAGAACATCACTTCTAGTCGACATCATGTTGTGTATAAGGTGGTACGCATGAGGCCACATAGCCCTCCCATCTCAAATTTGGTGATTCATGTTAGGGAAATCAAATATTTTGTGTATTCATATATAGTTTTTCAAGATGTATTAACTATGGTCTCGATGATAAGTAAAGTGTCTTGACCTAAGGATTTGACATCAAGTTTTTGACATCTTGTATTATGCATTGCATCAGTAAAAAATCAGTATTATTGAAATCCATATTTTCATTTATTATAATGGATATATAATAATTAGTTTCATATTTATTATGGATTCATTTTTTAATTATTTCAATAATAATATTTATGCAATGTTTATTCCAATATTTCACTAGTTGTATATTTTCCCTTACCAGGCATTTGATCTCACCCCATATTATGTTTCAATTTCCCTAGGTTATGAAGAAATGTAGAACATATATCATTTTTATAATGATAGCATTAATGGATTAATTTATGGGAGATTTTGAAGAAACATTATGAATTAATTAGTTTCATATTTAATGGGGAAATTTTCCTTTTGATATAAAGAATATAGGGTTTATTAGTTTTTGTTTCTTTCTATTTTTCTAAATCTCTAAACCTAAAAAGATCCTTTAGATGAAAGATATTTTATAATCATTATATATTTTTTAATTATGGATTGTTAAATTGAGTCTTTTACATATAATATCAATACAAGTATGGGAACTGGATCTGGGAACGTGGGTCTGGGGTTTCACAATTGGTATCAAAGGAAAGTTTTAGATAACTTTGGATATTAGGATGTTTATTGAATATAATTATAGTATTGATAAGTTAGGGATAATCACATGTTCAAAGTTATAGATAACCCTCTAGGATAAGTATATGATTTAATGTTAAATAAATAATTCATATTTTATTTGGGGATTAAGATAAGAAAATTTCAATAAAAACCCTAGTAATAATTCTAAGTATTGGTTAACATCCTGATGTTTTTTTAATGTAGATATTATGTGGTTTTTACTAGAAATACATCTCTATCTGGGTACTTGAAAGTGGATGTGACTACGAAATAGAAATAGATGTACCTATGGGTAATCACCCCAAAAAGGGTTATTTGAGAATTTAATCAATCTTCAATATGATTCACGATTAGTGGGCCTACGAATTCACACCTAGAGAGACACACCCAAGAAATATTCTTTTGTTAATCACATTCTATTTATGAACCACTATTAAGGATTTAATAATTATGTTAACAAATTAAGTTAGCGAACTTAATAGAAAAATTATTATAGATAACCAAGGATTGGTCAAGTGAATCATAGGTTGATCCAGAAGTATCGTCTAATAAAATTAGTATCATATGATAAAAATAAAGGCATCATAAAGGGAGAAATATTCAAATTTATGTTTTCATATTTATATTTTGAATATTCTCATAACCACTTCGGTTTATTTTTTTATTTGAAGCAAGATCACACATATGAATCTGAGAAATGTATATATCTAGAAACCATAATGTCATATGAACAAATAAGGGAGAACACTTAAATAGTTTAGAATCTTTGTATATGCGTAATATGATAAAAAAAAATTATTTTTATATTCATACATACAGTATTGAGGTTAATATCATAATGGAAATTAATTATTGATACTCTTAGATATTTTAATTTGTGAATTCATATTTATCGATGTTATTTTATAATATGATAAATATTATTAAAGAAAATGTGAAACATTTGTGGATCATTATTCCATATTTTTACATTAATGGGTTTAAATAAAACATTAAATGGTATTAATAACCATGAGAAATGAATTTTTTTTAAAGGTTATATTTTTGGGTTAAGTATTGAATAACAAATTAATTAGGCATGGATAACTCATAAGTTTAGTATACACATAATTTTGAGATCTTAAAGGGTGGTTTGATTATAATGAGGTAAGTTAAATAGTAATTGGTGTCTAGGGTACTAATAATTGATTCATGATATTTTTGGAGAGTTTCATCTCATTTTGGGAATTATGATATAATTTGACTAGTGTGTGACCTTATTAACTAGTGGTTAATACCATTTTAGGTTTAAATAAAGATTTAATATATATAGGAATGTATAATTTTCATGTGGTTTAAAGCTGTGATGATTTAAATAGATTTTTGGAAATTTATTTTATTTAGAGTATATGATTATGGTATATATGAATTTGGGTATACGATTATAGTAATGAATGAAGTTTTTTTGGATGGATAAGTTGGATTTTGGAAGCATATATTTCAATGATTATTAGTTGTACATTATTTTAAGTAAGTTCATGTTAATTTAGGATTAATATTATAATGATTATATTATCAAGTATGAAAAAACCCTAGTAAATGATACCAATGTTTAACAAAGAATGATGTTGGATAAACTATGATTGATTTAGGTTAAACTAAAGGAATTACCAGCTAACATGATGATACGGGTACATGGGTTTATGGTAGAATCCATTTTATGTTATTAATTATTATAATTCACCTATATTATTAATGTTTTATCACTCATATCAACCATTTGGGGTTTAGTAATGGATGGTTTTTGAAGAAACCAAGTTAATAATGAATTCCATGGAAAATTTGTAAATTTTCCTAATGAAAAACCTAATGGGATAATGGATGGAGTGAGAAATCTTATAATATTTACAAAATGGTTATTAATAAGTATGATTAACATCATGAACGTAGTTTAAATCTAAAACACACCAAGGAAAATAAGGATGTAATTATATATAATTTTTGACAACCAATATGATTAAGGAAATAAGATTTAGTTTTTTACATGTCAAAAACATGGGAATAATCATAGTGAAAATCACCTTAAAAGGATTGGTAAATGATATAAATGTGGAGACAATGGTCATAAAACTCACAAGAGTAAGAAAAATAGAGAATATAAAATAAAAATTACTCTAATTGATTTAATGTTTTGAAATATTTGGTTATATATACTAATCCAAGAGCCAATAAGGGAGATAACCACCATAAACCATGAAAAAAAGGAAAATCTTATGCAACAACTACTAATGTATCATATAGTGAGTTTCTAAACCTTGATTTTCTAGTGTCCTATATCATGTATGTACTCCCCAAATACTTGATATTGAGTTTCAAAAAACCCTAGTGGTATGATTACCATATAAATCATTTTTATATCTTGTGGGAATTTATTCCTTATGTATCCATATCTACATCCCCTAGTCGAATTCTCTATGAAATTTTTAATGGATTAACTCTATTTTTAAAGAAATTATAATGATGTTTCATATAGATAAATCTCATTCCATATACTATATAAACCCATAAATATATAGTGGTGTATAGTTAATTATATATTCCCTATAAATATTACTCTGATCTTATGAATCTAATTGTGAGGACATAATTTATTTAAGAGGGGATAATGTAACACCATAAAATTAAAATTATCTTTAAATATATTCAATAAATTTTGTTTCACAAAACACATAATGTAAACAATAAAAAGACATTATAATTGCATTATAAATTAACCTGATATAGTAATCAATTAAAAACCCAATACCTTTATTTGATAAAGAGTTGATATGAGTTAATGTTGATAAAGATGTTTTCAATAAAAGAATTTTACTTTATATTTTCCATTTCTAATTAAAGATAAATTTTATAATTTTAATTTTATTAAAAAACCTCATTTTTTTATTTAATCACATAAAAATTTTCTTTGGATGAATTTTCAATATTTTTTAAAAAATAATTGACCTTTAGGTGAATAGAGATAAATACTGATTTTTGCTAATAGCATCACTTTTTATATAAATTAAAAGTTGTTGAATAATTTTTGTTGTAAAAAACATATATATATATATAAGTAAAATAATGAATTTAATAATACTATTTTCAATTTATAAATCCCATTATTATTATTTTGAAAAATAAGGTAATATTTTATGAAAAAAAAATATTTTTCATTTGTTTATTTAATTAAATTTATGCATGAGGAAATTGGGATTTTGGTTTATCTTAACATAATGTAAATATTAATTTAAAAATAAAAATATTATTAATATAATTATAATAAATATAATTGATGATTTTTTTATATACATAATCTTTATGCTAAAAAATACACTTCTCTTGAAAACAGGGTTTTACGTGTTACATGTGCTAACATTAAGATTAATTTCCCTACACATAGAATGTTAATTTTGATAAATTTATTATTATATTTGAGATAATAATTTTTATATTGTTTAATATGTACAATTTATTTTCTAGGTATAAAATCTAGATTATTAGGATTAATTCTAATGAAAAAGATCATGGTGAATAAATTATTATAAAATTATTTTAAAATTATTTTAAAATTATTTTTTATTAGTATCAAGGAATTTATATATAAAGAAAAAAATAAACAAATTTAAATAATGAATATAATATGATGTATAAACACAAAATAAATATATTAACACTCATTTATTTGGTAATAAATACTAAATAATATTAATAATCCATAATGGTCATAATGTCATTTTTCTACTAAAATAGTTTTTTCTATTAAATATATGTTTTAATTTAAAAGTTAATTTTATATATTTTTTTAAATTTAATTTGATTGAAGAAATGTTAAATTTGGTTCTATTTCTCCCAAAAAAAATTATATAGATTCTGTTATATTTTTAATAGAACATAGAACCACTTAGTTAAAAACTAGTTACCCAGATTAAAAGTAAAAGAGTAAAATGTAAAAACTAAATGGTGAAACCCCTATAAAATAATTAAAAAATGTTTTTAAAGCCTTACCTGAGTCATGATAAAACCAAATACACCCAAAAATACATTATTTCTAATCTTTTGATCCATTAATCTTGAAATAGTGTAATGTTATTATTAAAATATAACGGGGGTTTCCAAAAGTTCTATTTTATATATTATAAAAGGATATCAATTACACCCTTTGAAACATACACATCCCAATAAAAATTATAAAATATCTATATTTTTATTTAAATTATTAAAGTAATTCTATTAATATATTCAAGACCAAGAATTGAGACGATGCATGATTATAAGGCCCAATGAGGCCAAAATTAATGTTTGAAATGTATTAAATATATTAAATTTCACACATGCACAGTTTTCCTAAAAAAGTGTAATAACTCCTAAAAAAGGACATGGATTGTAAATAAAATTCCTTATTTAAGTTCATATCATGATTTTTACCCTAGTTGTGACATAAACTTATAGCATTTTTGATGCTCGGGTTGGGCATTGTCATGGGAGAATGTTTAAATAAATTGTTTAATTTAAAATAAATTATTTAATTAAATTTATATGAAATAATGTGATCTATAAATACACTTCTATGGAAAAAACCTAGGGTTATCCACATAACCTTAGAGATTTTATATAGGAAATTGTAGGATCATTCTCAAATGAAAAAAAACTAGATCATGGATCATCGATTGATGTCCAATGAATCTTAAGGATCTCACTAACAACAATGACACATATTTGTATTTATTTATAAATTGATACAAATTGAGGTAGGAAATTTTTTTTATTTGGATTTATCCTCATTTTATTTTTCCTATGATGAAAATTAATCAATCAACTAAAAATTTGATTTTTGAATTGAGCATATTGTGGTACTGGTTAGATTTATCCTAGATTGGGGATTTCTATTATTTATTATTTATATCTCTTTGTTTTTCATCTAACAAAAATTAATCTAGGCCTACACAAACATTATATGAGGTATGTTCCTCATGTTTGTGTGTTCTAAATTTCTCCCCCTTGTTCTTCGCACATTCATCGCGGGAAATTCCTTTACCTTCAGTTCAATGAATACTTGGTATTTGATTATTGAAAGAACAATATTAGGTGAAATTAATCAATACGATGTCCTTGTATTTTATAGTCGTATGTGATAGTCAGGTATGAAAATTATGGATGATTGATCGGTTCATATTTAGGTATACTCATTCATCGCATTTTTTAAGTGTAAAAATGGTTCTACTTGATGTATGATTTACGAGTAGATCAAGGTATGGTTTCCAATAAGAAGGTGGTGAGGAATATCAGCCATACCAAATCTGTAATTTATAATATAATTCACATGTAGAACATAGGGTGGAGGAGCATATAACGATGCACTAAATGGTTCTATGGGTTTTGGTCGCTATCCCCTGGATTATTGAAGGTGGGATTTGGGGAGTCGCAATTACCTTATCACTTGCCAGGTAGACCCCAATGGGTTGGGTCATGACAGTGTGGTTTCATAGGAGGTTTCATATTAGGACCAGAATTTTGGAGTTTTTTCTAGAAGTGAGTTTGGTTTGGGATGTATGGAAATAGTGTTGACTGCTTCAAGTTCAGATATCAGGTCGGAGACTCTGGTGTTGGTGTGGTGGATGGAATATCCATACAACAAGACTCTAATCACCTTCTTTTCAACTCGGTACATGTAGACATTGGTTGTAGGAAAAATGGCATCAAATGTATCATATAGGAATGATTTTTTGTTTCCATTTCCTTTGTGAGTCATCTCTACAGATATACTCAATGACTGTAGAACATATTGTCTATTTCAGGATGCCTCCATGATGTTCTCCATCTAGGATTTAGTAGCAGGATCGTGAGGATGATTCCCTGAGTGATGAGGCTTTGATATAGGGACATGTTCAAGAGTTGATACCTCTAAGTGGTGCATCATTCTAACCACCACATATTGAGAAGCATGTGGTACCAATAATACTAGTGGATAAGGTGTGCAGGTTGAGTGTTCTTCATGAACTTCAACAATAGTGACCCCTCTGGTTCAGAGGTGTTCTAGACACCCATGCAGTTAAGGATTGGATTGAGGTAGTGATGTGAGTCTTTCAGCTTGTTAAGACACCTGTAGACCATATGGTGGTCCTGGTAGAGATCCATCAACATGGATCTGTGAGATAATTGTGGAGCTTAGTAACTTAGTAATACAATAAGTTAAATCTTCCATGGTCATAATTTGAGTGAATTTTCATAGAGTAGTTTTATCTAGATATTTTAAGGTATGGGAACATATTTATCTTTTACATATTTAGTAGGGTAGTATGACTATGGATAAGTTTTCATTGAGGTTCACAAAACTCTCTTGGTACTCAATGGATATGGTGTATAATTATTTCATTCAATATCGGACCTCCGAGAAAGGTCTAAATAGAGGAATATGAGACAACCTTAAACCTCTATGAATTCCTACATATGATGGGGTTATGGAGTATGCTTTAGTGGTCTAGAGTTTCCTGGATGAGTAGACACAGATAGTTGGTGCTGGCAGTGAACACATGGGAGTTGATACTTTGGTAGTAGGAAGATGATGATATATTCAAGGACCTATACATGAAATATGTTTCATAAGGAAATTCTAAGATAAAGGTTCTTTGGTTTAGGGCTCATAGGATTGGTTCTATTATCCTAGAGAGAGTTGGTGAAACTCTTGTGACAATTAAAGGAATATTTCCCTAGATTTTCTAACCTAACTTATGGATGATAGAGAGATATAGGATAGGATTCCTAGGAAGATGTAATTGTAGGATAAAGTTAGGTACCTAGGGTGGAAGACATGGAAGAGGAGCTGGGAGAGCAGCTGGAGGTGTCATATATTTTGACTTGTTACCACCACCACCCCCAGGTGGTCTGCACCTGGCTCATGGAGCTGGGAGACATAGGAAAGGGTAGCAATAGGTGGTCAAGGCTTATGATCTAGAGGATTCAAGGATTATTTGAGGTATAATATATTTATTTTCAAATTTAGCTATAGTATTTATAGACATGGGTTTAATCCACTCCTTTATTTTCACTTCTCAAGTTCGAGACTCAGATATTCCAATTGATCTCTTGGCTCAACCCTTATGCTTGGAGACTTGTAATGGATGTGAATCAGGGATCAAATTTTTTTTCTAATGGTGTGACCAGACTCTTAGAGGTGATAGTTTATTTTGGGATCTCTTTTTATCATTGATGAGGCCTTACAGCGTCATTATTTCCCTTGAAGATTCATCGGTCTCCCAAAGAGTTGATTGTAAGGAGTTAAATAGTGTTCAATCACTAAAGTTGGGTGCAACGTCTTCAAATGGTCTCTAAAAAGTTTTGTTCATGGATCCATAAATTCTCAATGGCTCACACATCCATGATTCATGGACCTACTTTCCAAAGGCATGTGTTCATTGGGTGTCTTGTACAACGACACTTAAGAACTCATATTGGATGAGATGATGGAAATTTAGGCTCATCACACCCTTTTGGGGGGGAACTATTTTCTATTCTAGGACTCTCTTATAGATTTAATATATGTTCATGAATATTTGGTTCATTCCCAAATATGAATATGTGGATGACCCTGAAGCAATGGTCTATTGTCACAACGCATGGGTTCATAATCATATGTATGTATCTGAGATTCTCAATCAATGGATGAATCTATATGTATCCAAGGTTCTCCATCAATGGTACCCTTTTATAGATAGATTATAAATTATTTGGTCATTTATTAAGATGATTCTGGTTTTAATCCATTTGGTGTGGCACTCTGGAAATTGATTTCATCCAAGGAGACATGAGATATTTTGATGTCAGGATCGAACCTATAGGATGGGATTATTATGTTCCCTCGTGATAGGAATCAGAACCCACATAGTTTGGTTCCACTTAACAGGGCACATCACCTTCTAAGGTTGTGTGATAAGGACCCAACCATTCATTTATCTTCATGTGGAAAGGATATCCTAGTGAAAGGTTTCTGATCAAAGATGGTGCAGAATGTAATTCCCCAAAATTCCATGAATTTTTTTTTTGAAAAATAAATGGGATTATTTAAAGACTAGTTACTGAGAATTCATGTGATTCTGAGGCCCAGAGTTCTTGGATTGATCTGTCAAAAAATGTTAAGTTTTAAATAACACGCGGGAACAATTTTCCTGAAAAAGTGGAATAATTCTTAAATGGGTACTCTGATCAGAAATTTGATGGTTCCATTGAATTTAGGATAGCGGTCTTACCCTAGGTGTGGCTTATGTTTAGTCAGTGTGGACCTCCAGTGAGAAAACCCGAAAATGGCATAACCGTAAATAAAATAATTAAATAAAATTATTTTATTTTTAAAATCCTTATAAATCATGAACAGTGACTCTGATTGAAAATATGATACCACCCTTGACCTTGTGAGGGTATTATTTCCTTAGGTAGAGCCTAACATTAGTCGGAGTGGGTCAACAGTGGAAATTAGTTTTTGGTCGTAAATAAAATAATTGAATAAAGTCTTTTATTTTCAAATCCTTATAACTCATAAATGGTAACTCATATTGGAAATTTAAGGGTACCACTGAGTTTTTGATGGTATTATTCCCTTAGGTAGAGCCAAATATCGGATGGTGCGGGCTGGCTGTGAAAGTAGGTTTTTGTGACGTGACCGTAAATAAAATAATTTAAATAAAAGTTATTTTATTTTTGAATCCTCATAACTCACAAATGGTAACTCAGATTAAAAATATAAAACCATTGTTGAGTTTGTAATGATATGTTCTAATTTATAAGGAATTAACCTCGACTAGCACGGGTCGATGGAAAAAGTTATTCCTTAGACATTTTAAGGAAAAATAAAATAAATTTAAAAGTTTTATTATATTTAAAAATTTGTTTCACTACAATGCAGTGATGAGACAATTGTTTCATTCCATAAATGAAACAGTGTAATGACTCATTAAACGAAGCATAATAGAAACACTGTTTCATAAATAAAATAGATAATGATGTCATGACTAAGCATAATAGAAACATTGCGACATGTTTCTATTTTAATGAGATAATGGGGTTGGAGAAACAAATCTAGATCTAGAATTCCTCTGACGAGTGAGGAAGGAATTATCTCCAACGATGAATTCTGAAAAATCAAAAAGCGATGATGAAACCCTTGAAGAATAGAACCAGGACCAGAGATCGATGAATGCCAACAACTTCAAGCAGATCGTGAATCCCTACGGACAGATCACCATTGGTGACGAGCCTTTCCTCCGATCGAAGCTTCTCCAAGTAGGGGTTTTTTTTTATTTTATTTGCCCTGTTCTTCTTTATAAAATAATGAAAGCAGATCCACCCACGAACAGTTTGATCCATGGGTTGCTTGTTCTTGCAGGATAGTGTTTTTTCTCTGTGTTTTTTCTTCAGGGTTAGACTATTTATCGAATCTTGAACCTCCCCCTTCCCATGTTTTAAAAACTCTAACGTGGAGAAATCGGGCCAACACGAACAAGGCCACAGTTCCTTCGTCCTTGGTTTTTCATGTGTTCTTTGTGGACACACCACTGAATTGATGGTGAGGTGATTTTTAAGTCCACGTCAGGGAATATGGCACCACAAGGAGCCCGGAGGCGCAGGCGGTTTGGGGATTGGACCACTGAATTAGACTTGGTGATCTGCAAAAAACACCACCGGCACACCAGCGCCAGTGTCAGTGTCCCACAGCGGCAGTCGCAGGTGGGTGGTGGCACACCATGACAGTATGCCGAGGTAGAGGCCAAAGCCATCTAGGGCCATGGCAGTGCAGTAGGGGGCCACAGGCAGCGGGCTGACGGCTGGAGGAGGCCGATGCGGCCACCCAGTTGTGTCGGTGGAGTAGCCTGCACAGTGCGGGCCATGGAGCGCTGACACGTGGTCCAGTGGGGACTGCGTGTGGGATAAGGGGCAGTCGGCTCTTGTTGGCTGCATGTGCTCAAACTAGGCACCCAGTGGGCATCTGGGCTGGAGAAGACCGGCCCGTTGTGCGGTCTGGGCTAGGGGGTGTGAACTGGGCCACTGGGTGGCCCAAGATGGAACTCAATTTGGACCACTTTTGGGGTCTAGGTCATTGGGATAAAATTGGGCCACTGGGTGGCCTGTGATGGAAATGAACCGGCCTGCCTATTGTGGGTTGGGATGGATGGAACCGGGTTGTTGGGCGACTCAGTGGGCTGGACTCATGCCCAAACCAGGCCGGGTCAAGTAAGGCCCAATGGGCCTAGCCCATTGGCCAGGCTAGATCGGGCCAACCCAAACTCGAACCGGGTTGGGTCGGGTCGGCTGAATTAGGCCAGGTCATGTGGGACCCCCAGGGGCCTCAGGGAGACTTCCTACGTATCCCAGCCAGTTGGTAATAAAATCCAACGTAGTTTGTTTTGATTTTGGGATTACATCTATGGAGATGGCCCATTTAAATGGTTCATGATTGGGTCTTATCCATGGAAGCTTCTCATTTGGAATAAAATTGGGTATTTCATCTATAGAGAAGGCCCATTTTAGAAGATATGATTAGGTCTTACACAATATGTTAGGCCCATTTGAGGTTTGGTATTATGAGAATGTCACAATCAAGACTAACCTCTAAGTACATGTGAGTCATGATCAGTGTGAGAAACAAGAGTATGTAGTATATTTGAAGATCATGTGATCCATTCAGTCCGCTGGTGGATGAGATACTGAAGCCAACAGGGAGAGGGTGAGGGAATTGACTATAACCATCTCCTCTTCTATTTGATATCCAGTATAGTCACATTTAGTTATCTATCTATATATGTCCTAGGCGAAGGAGAAGAGGATAAAAAGTCCCACCTCCCGTAATAAAGGCAAGGGTCTTACCTCAGGAGGAGTACCCTAAAATTGGTTCGAGGGAGGAACTCATTCCATGTCATATGGAAAGGAAACAGTGATCCCTACCATCACCCCTTAGAATTAGGAGGTTCTTATGAGCGCCCCAATTTTTGAACCCTCCTTACTATGGGGATGTAAACCTGAGGTCATTATGAGGGTTCTTCTTATTGTTGGGGTCACCCATGCAACTCTGGTTACCATGGGTCTATAAAATCTAAAGGACACACTGATATGATCAATGATTTTATCATACATTTTAGGTGGATTTGGAAGGGTCCCAAGCCTAATACCATCAGATTGGTTCATGGAGGGTCTAATACAAGGACCGATGATATGAAAGAAGAGAATGATAGGATCTGGTGTGTATAATTCTCTAGGATACCTCATTCTGCGTAGCATATTATTACATGGGATGTAGTTCCTTCTGTGTTGTATGGCGCCATGTAGGTGAGGGTATGTTCTATGTGCATTGTTCCATGTGGACCTAGGCTCTTTCTGTATATAATTTTTCTATTTGGGACTAGGTTCTTCCCACATGGCATGTTTCTATGTGGGTCTGAGTTCGTCCTGCTTATTGATTTGTTATGCAAGGTAGGGTTACACCCATATAGAACTTTGCAATATGGGATCCCTATCTACAAAGGGGCCATCAATTTTCACCACACGGAACTATTTTTATAAGGGTATTTCTTGTTAGCAGACCACTAGATGGTTATTTATTTCCTCCTTAATTCTATGTTGTGGGTTTTATCTATAGGGAATCATCGAAGGGATACGGTTTTCATGGTGCATTTCTTCATCTCTCTTTGGTTCATACGTTCAGGTGTGGGTTTCCTCTCTTATATTAGTCCCCATCAGGTTCTATTTATATAATAACAAAGGGACCAAGTATCATCCTGGCCGATCATCTGAGGTGGGCCACAGGCCTTCTTTTTCTTGATCCCCTGGAGGATTCCCTTGCCTGTGAACAACTCAGTCAGTGGGGATGTCATTTGTGAAAGGGGTGTCATTTTTGGGATAATAAATAATCTCCTAGGAACCTCAAATGAATTCATTTCATTTGTAGGAGTCTATGGTTTTATCTTTTCCTATGAACTATTTAGTTTGTGGGGAATATTTTTTTGCGGGGGAAGAAATCATAACCTCCTTCCTACAAACTATTTTCATTCATGGGTGCTTCGCGAAGCGGCAGAACACCATGTGGAGCGATGGTCCATGAAGCAATTTGTGCTTCATAGTCGCATACCTTTGAACCTTTCCTTAAATCTTCTTTTGGTTTTCCTTTCTACCCTTTGGAAAATTAAATGGAATTACCTTCTTCTAAAATTCAGAATTTTTAGGACCAAAATAAATTCCCCCCATCAGAATGGGTTCTGATCAGAATGAAGACAAGGCTATTCTAATATAGAAAGATGTCCTATTTCGAATCGGTTTGTGGTACGCAAGTGTACCTATAAGAGGGGACCATACCTATATATAGTGGGGTTATTTCATTTTTCATTTACCATATTTTTCAGAAAACTCGATGCTCCCTCATTCTCTCAATCGCGTACTACATCTATGAACTATTTCCTTTGTGGTCATATCTTCTATGAACTGAGTTTCATCACCTGTAAATTGAAAACCTTGGTTGAAAATGGTAATCTTGGAACTTATCATGGAGATTTGGAACCTAATTGATTCAAATATCCCACAAATCATCACTTCATTGGATAATGCTTCATGGGACGACGCTTTCACGGGTGGATGACTTTGTGGATGGGAGACATTGTAAACCGTTGGTTCCCAATCAGAGTAATTCCATGTACTAATGGTTTATGGGAATATGCCTTCACAAACTGATGGTTCATGGCATTCATACTTATCCAATTTCCAATTTTTTTGAAAACTAATTACATTACATCTGAACATTGATGCAGACAAAAGGATGGACCCTTCTCAAAATGCTCATGTTGTTGCTGCTCCCACCCTCTTGGTTGCTGGTGAAAGGAGGAAGGCTATGAAAGACTCTATTGAAAACAAATTTCTTATCATACCACTTGATCAACTACTAGAGGGACCTATTAGCACCATCCATAGATGTTATCCTATATCAGATAGTCTACCCATCTGTGGATTTGGGCTACCATTTGATGTGGTGATTCCATCACTATGCCTGACCAACCAACTTGCATCCTAGATACTTGAAAATAAAAATATCCCCCATATCAATATATCATAAAGGGGGGGATTTATCTAGAAAATATACACTAATGGGTCCCTTTTAAACTACACCCCTCTTTCACTAGTTGAAACCATGCGGGCACCAAATGATAAAGTTCACTATTATTATAACATTGCACAGAAGGCCACAACAAATGAGAAATAGGGGTGGTCATAAAAATGGGACCTTTTACCTAGGGGTCATTTGGCTTGGATTGGGGGTGGCCTTTTGGGTTTTCTATAGTTTTGAGGAATTCAATGTTGAGTTGTAGACCGTGGGGATATATGAGTTAGTTTAGATATCCCAAATCTATTCTCATCGAAACCAAACACTTATCCTAAAACTTTTTAGTAGGTGGATCCTGGACACTAACACCTTCCACTTGGTTTATGGGGAATTCAACATTATTCTTTGGGATGTCTATCTAATTTCAAGAGTTCCCATCATCGGTGATATGTATGAAGAATTTATGATGCCCTCTTTGTATTGGGATGATGTGGAGAGGACTCCTCCACTTGCCAAGAAACTCATTGCCAAGGCAATGACCCTTTTTAATGATGACCCTCATACAAAGAAATAAATCCCATTTTATTATTATATTAACACCTTATCTAAGAGAAGTGACCAAGATACCTACACATTGAGACCAAGGACTTTCCCAATTGTTAAAGCTCAAAGGCGTATGGGTGCCTACTAGCCCACTTTGGAAGAGGGTTGGTTCAACGAATGGGGTTGGGAGATCATACCTAATGATGAGCGACTATTTTTATTGGCTTCCTTTATATCCATGTTTCTAAGTGGATCACTTCTACCAGTGTATGATTTTGGTACAAGGGTTAGAGTCACAACTTTCATCATGGTGGCTAAATTGGCCATCAGAAGGTGTATTAATCATTCCATCCCATTATTGGAAAAAATATACCATTTTTTGAGATGGATTGGTGAGGGGAGGCCACCAAAACTATTGTTGGTTCCCTTATATATTATTTGGGGTTGGGTAACAACTCATATCGAAGGATATAAATTCATCAATACTTAGCTGATCTCAGATGCTACCATCCGGACATACCTCCAAAGTTTAAGTGGGGTCATGCCATCAGACTTGTACGAGCTGGAAATGATGATCTATATTAACCACCATGACCACTTCACATATGATCCTTATGTTCCCCCTTCTAATACATTGTTTAATGATGGTTCTATGGTATTTTTAAAGTGGAAATACCTTATCTCTTTAATATAAGGTGTTTTGGTTTCCATGATTGATGGGGAACTTATTTGTGTGGGATATACACCCTATATATTTGTCCACCAATTAAACTGTATCCATATGAGGTGTCCTCCCACCCTCAATAGTGCATTCTTGGAGAAACATTTAATGATATCTCAGTATATTTTTCTAATGTTCACTCATGAGGAAACTCAATGATAGATTGGACTCCCATCTACTATGGGTTTCAAGACTACACTTATAAGTTACTATGTTTATGTTTGGAACCGATCATACCCAGAAGGTTAACTAGAAAAACCTAGTTCCTTTTTTTGAGGCCGAGAAATCTCCTAAGGCCAAAGGGAAATAGAAAAAAGTAGTCAAGAATTCTAGTCCTAGAAAGAAGCCACATAAATCCATTATTTACGAACACCCAAGGAAGGTTTTGAAAGCATGGGGTTTGACCTCCCATTCTATCAAAACTACTATCGAAGGTCAAGCACCCATCCCTTTTTATGCCACCTTTCCAGTGTCCTAGAGGCAATGAGATTCTTTGGGGAGTACCCATTCAGATCGAACACTATGGTGATTCCTGTAGGGTAAGGAGGTCACATTGACCGAATATGTCTATATGTTAGTTCCTTCCACTATCTCTTGTAATGATGATCCTGAGGGGGTGGGAATTCATCTTGAAGATCTTGATACGCCAATCCATTACCAGATAAACTGACATGAATATACTTATCGAGTGATTTACATGGTGAGGTCTAAAGTCAATGAGGATGATGAGGATAATATCCATGCCTCTGGGGATACAGACAAAGTCAACCCTCTTATCACAATAGGATGGGATATATTCCCCATTTTCACCTGGGGTCTCATAAATGCTCAGCCCTAGAGGATTCTAGGGTATCCAAGGAACCTAGAAAGAAATTTTAACTATTGAAACTCAACTCGCTTCCTCGGGAGGATCCCCAAGCATTGACCATCCTTATTACTGTGGGTTCCTAGAGGATTAGAAAGCATGGGATACCTTAAGGGAAATCATGTATTCCAAATATATTTGGGATATTCTTCAAGTAGAACCTCTAAAACTTATGGGATTCAGAGAAATCACTGCTCCCATATGGATTTCATCTCGTAAAAATCCACATGATATTTCTGCATACCTATAAGAGATGAATACCTACCTCTCCTTCAAGGGAAGACCTTATTGTTCTAATCAAGTAGCAGAAATGTCAATAATTACAACCAATCCAGATGATATTGATGAAGAGGTAGTTTTCACCAACTCCTTTCCTTTTTTACCCTCAGGTTTTTAAATATACACTCCTGGAACTTGTAAGATTGTAGACAGATTTGGGAGATATATTCTTCCCCAAAATATACTCTGAGGGGTACCGATTTTGGGGAGGATATCCCTTTGGATGTGGAAGTTTCTACAGAGGGCTCCCCTAGGGCCATGGAGTGCATGGGGGTAGTCCTTACGATTCATGATAGAGTATTTCCACTTTTGGCTCTAAACATGTATCCTTCTATAGGGTCATCCCCATGGAATACCATGAGGCATTCCAAGAAACTTGAGATAATTAATGTATGGAGAGGCCTCCCAGTTCAGGATCATACAAATCATATCAGCAAGCGTATTTTTTGTTCTAAATTAAATGGACATCTAATTACTATAAATTATTTCAAATTGGTCTTTGTTCCTTGCAGACCATAAACACTAATAATCAGAATAAAAATTATAGCTTTTCACTATCATCTCCACACTATAGGCCCCTATGACTTCATTTTTACCTATCCCTGGTTTGTTAGGCTAGGTCACCTCTTTTAATAAAATTTTCATGATGTTGTTGTTATTATTGTCTTCATTTTCTAACCAATCATCATGAACATTACATGGTGTATGTCTAATGGGTAACAAGGTAGTAGTCACCCAGAGGCCTATAGCTTCTAATTCTTCTGAGGTACAGGTGTTAGCACCGATGTCTATAGTTGAACAAGACTGGGATATCGGGCTAACTGAGACCATTGGGGTGATCCCAAGTCCCATAAGGGTATCACCTCAGGACCAAATGACCATTATCCCAGTAGTGGGAGATTTTTTAGAGGTTCAATATTTAATTGAGAATATTGATCCCTCTCTTACACAGATGGATGGAAGGACTTCACCGGTTATAGATGAACTGAATGAGGGACCCCGAATAGCTGAGAATATTAGGGAGATCCAAATTCCTAGGAGGTTGACCACTCCTGATAAAATGACTTCTTCCCCCACATAGGGGGTGTATCCAAGGGCTGGTGTTCCTATAGAACATATTCATCCCACCCATCTGAGGAGTGAATCTATAAAAGGAGTTGTTCAAGATCGAGAATAATTAGAATCAGATATCACCCCTAATTCAATGATGATTATTCTCACAAGTGAATTATCATTGAGGGACATTCTAGATATTTATTACTTGGTCTAGCATGAATCTTTACCACAGGTATCTCTATAAGGATCCAAATTTTATTTTTAAACTGAGGATGCATCACCCAATTTGATGGATGATGATAAAACAATAGTGGCTAGGGATGTTGATTTCCTGACAAGTAGAGGTGAGTTATCCATCCTTCCAACCCTTCCATTTTACTTTGGTATTTAGGAACTAAGTATATTTCAACCTTATTAATTTAGTATTTAAACCACTAAACCCTATGGTTACAACTGGTGCCCTGATATCCCAACTTTATGACATCTCAAGGGATTTGGCTATTGTAGAATCAAGCTACATCGAGGCTTTAGAGATAAGGCTCTCTATAATATCACTTATCCCTGAATATATTCTATCATATAAGAGAAAATCCAAGGTAGTACAGGAGGGTCTTTCTATACTCTGTACTTCCCATCAAAAATATGGAAATATATATGGAAGTTGTTCTATCAAACCCTCATTGAAGACTTTCCAAAGTGACTGCATGAGTTGTTTCTCCCATTTTCATTCCTTGGGTATGTGGTATTTGATTACCATGTCATTTATGACATAGTAAAATAGTTTATTACTTCTTGAGAGAAGGCTAGAATCCTCCACTATCATCTATTGATCATAGATTCCATGGCCCATCTTGCTACTTACAGGAATATCATTCTTAATGAAGCTGTCAAGAATTCCAGAATAGCCTCAAGGTAACAAGGTGAAATTGTAGAGCATAGGACCTCAGGGGAGTGACTTCATCAAGAGGTGGAGCGTCTTATCCAGTAACTTAAGCATCTAAAGTAATAATTGGCTCATACTGAGGTAGAAATTGATTAAGGAAAATGGATAGTGTATATAGAGGAAAATATAGGATCAAACACAGCTAAAGAGGCAGAGGCAATGTGGTATGATGCAGAGGCTAAGACTGCAGCCTTGGAGGATCTTCATCAATCCATAGTGGACTTAAACTAGTTATTGTTACAAATTTTCAAATTTACTAAGAAACTCCTATAATTACCATGCCTTACTCATATAGAGAGACTCTAGGTTGTGGATACCCCTCTATTCTCATTTAATGA
Source organism: Viscum album (assembly GCA_963277665.1). NCBI lineage: Eukaryota > Viridiplantae > Streptophyta > Magnoliopsida > Santalales > Viscaceae > Viscum > Viscum album. Next base: position 354,892,911 of record OY728151.1, on the reverse strand, counting down.
AATGAAAACTTATTATCTCTATAACATGTGCCTTCCATATTTTCCTGCAAAATCCATCGATTTCAATTTTCAATATTCCTTGAAAGAAAAATCTTGGTAGATAACTTGAATAATTTCACCACTGGAAATTAATTTTGGTTGTTGCCTTGGATAATTGGGTTGACATGATCATCTAATGCTCTATTGTTTTACTAAGTCGAGGGAATCATTGAGAATATTTTCAAAAGTTTATAGGGTTACATGAAAAACACTATGAACTTTGTATCTTTTCTATTATAAACCTAATTTTTGCCTAATTCCACTAAGGTACAGGCTTAACGGGCATATTTTAACTTTTTATTGGGCCACCCTTTGTGGGTTTTAGACCTAAAAATCTTTGTTCCTCTTTAGTTTTTGATTGATTTATTTTTTTCCTAAACCATGTTAAGCATATGTATAGAGAGCTAATACTCAACTTTTACATAGGGTTCCCTTGGAGAATTTTCACCCTGGAAAGTTTTGTCTCTTTTTATGGGAATTTTAGAGTCTTATAAACTAGAATAATGTCACTAATGTTTTAGGTCAAACAACTTTGTCCACTAATTATGGGGTGAGGGACTCAATATGGTTTATTGATCATGGATGTACCAATATTTTTTAGTCATGAATCAGATATTTTTTTGACCCTAGCTTTGTGATTTTATAATATAAAACAAGATATAGGTCATGTACATGAGGAGTAACCATATGAATGGTTTCCAACACAATATTTTTAGGGAATATAGAAGTAGTAAAATCCTCTCATGTGGATGAATTTTCCAATGATTTACTTTCTTTTTTTGTGGGAAATTTATGCAGATCCAACTGGGGAATATTATTTATAGTCAAGAAAAAAGGTATCCTCAGGACACTGACCCCCCATTTCTGATTTCCAAGTAACTTTATAGAAATTCAGATTTCTCAAGACCATGAAGGATGGCATGTCAATGGATTTATGTATGAAAACTATGATGGAATCTATATCAGCTTTGTCCATGAATGAGAAACCACTCCCACAAAAATTTGGCTTGTGTAAAGGAGGGTTGAACTATGGTCTAGTTTAGCATCTTATAACCAGGACATGGGAGGAATAGTTTAACATCTTACAACCAAGATTTTTGGGGTTTAAAACTTAAGATTTCTTTGTTTTGACCAAGGGATAAACAATTTTTCCTTTTTATGATAATATGACTAGGAATGTTCTATCATCCTCAGGCATGAAGGGAGGAAAGGTTGTAAATGGTAATCTGGTGGGTTTCTAAATCCAAGGAGTGATGTGGTACATAAACATCATTTGGGGTGTATGGGGGTAGGAAGAGCCTCTCCTGGGGATTAATTTTTCTTTGATTGATAGGGTTTTTTTGGAAACTTATGAAGATCCAACTGGAGCATATTGTTCATTGCCAAAAAAATGTGTTCCTAGGAAACTGGCCCTCCATTTCTGATGACCAAGGAGGTTTTTGGGGATTCAGACCTTTCCAGACATAGATTATGGTTTGTGAAAGGGGATTTCCTAAAAATGAAAGGGTAATTTCAAGCCAAAATTTCTTGGGAATAGGTAGAGACATTCCCCTTACACTGTTCTGAACCAAACATAGGAAAGGAACTTTTTTCTCATATGGATGAGCCCGAGACATGAGGTCTAGACGTTACTACGTATCTCAATGAAATAAGAATCAAGTAATTCATAGTTCTCGGATATTTCCTATGTAGGTATGGCCTGTGCATAGTTAAAGGGGTATTTTTATATGAATATGGTCTCATAAATAAGGCCAGGCTCATATTGGAATTTCCTACGCAGATCTATCTCATGCATAGAAGCATATGTGAAGATTTTTTTTGTGTGTCTGGATACTTCCTCTGTAGGTATGACACATTCACAAGATAATAGAATACATTTTTACCTCATGGATAGACCCAATATGTAGGGTTTTGGTGTCACTAAATATCCTAAAATAATAGGAATCAAGTTGGGCATAGTTCTTTGAAGTTTCCATGTTCAAGTATGAACCATGGGCAGAGAAGGGGTATTTGTAATTTTTTTTTGTGGATGGACCCAATATTGAACATTTGGGTGTCACTAAATACCATGTGATGGTAGTAATAAATCCACACATAGTTATAAATATCATTTAGTTTAGTTTCATTTGACTAGGAAATCGGCTGTTAAGTTTAACGTCGTGCAGTAAGGCTGATTTCCATGCAGTTTATCATCATACGGTCAGGGAAATTTATCATAGAAACCATGGTTAACTATATTCTAATCAAGAAGGTATGTTCTAACATACCCTATAAGTGGGGTGTTAATAGAGTGTAAACCATAATCCCAGAGATTCTCAGATCATGAAAAATGACATGGGGTATGGGATCCATTTGGGATGTACGGGGATAGGAAAAGCCTCTCTTGAGGATGAATTTTTCTCTTATTGATAGGAATTTTGTGGGAAACTTATTCAAATCCAACGAGGTAATATTGATAATATTCAAAAAAAAAGTTGTCCTTGGGACATGGAACCACCATTTCTGATAGCTATAAGAAATATTTTGAAGATCCAAAATTTTCTGGGGCATAGAGTTTAATGAATGGAAGGGATGTGTTCGGTTATGTAAGAATCATCTAGACCATGACTATCCATAAAGTGTGAAATTCCCTAAATAGATCTAACTCATACATAGGGTGGGTCATTTTGGTTTATTTGATGGGTCCATAAATTAGGAACCAAAACTTGAGATTCTTTGCATGGATTTGTGTTTGCATATAAGAGATGGGGATGTTTTTTTTTCTCCGTGGTTGTGACTAGGGTATAGATCCTAGGTGTTACTATGTATCTCATTGAAATGATAATCAATCCATACATAGTTCTTGAGGTACCATGTAGTTTAATTTCATGTGGTAAGGACTTAAGTTCCCTAACATGAAGAATAAATATTGTGAGTGGGCCCAAGATTAAACGATTAGGGTGTCACAATTAATCTTACAATGGTAGGAATCAAGTCACACATAGTTATTGAAAACCCATGTAGTTTAACGTCATGTGGTAAGGACACTTGATGTTCCTTTTATGGTATTTATAAAAGTAACTATGGAAACGTTGATGTTTATTAATATTCCTTTTTCATGTGGGAACTCCCCTACCAAACCTCCTAATCCCACTTGAGTTGTTCTCAGTGTGAGAAATAAGGGGTGGAAAAGGTTTATATGCCACACAAAGGTGATAAAACAATGGATATAGGCACTTTGAATTTGTAGTGACTACACCAATATGTGGAATCTGGGAATTTCTATGTATCATGTTTGGATATAAATCAAGTTGTATGTAGTTCTTAAAAAGGGATCCTGTGTAGATTGGACTCATACATAGGGAGAGAGGAATTTTTTTTTTTTTTGTTATTACTTTGTTTTTATAAGTTTTTAATGGACTTGGGATTATAAATATGAGCATGACTATGTATCCTATGATGATAGGAATCAAGACACATATATTTCTTGAGGTACATCTCTACATAGATCAAACGCATGTATAGGGAGAGGGCATTTTATTGAAATGACCCTATAGAGAGGGCATATTTTGAAGTCCCTTGCATTGATTTAGTTTATATACAGGAATAAATTTCATGTATTTCATGGATGGGTCCAGGAAAAATGGTCTAGATGTCACTACATATCCCATAGAATGAGAATAAAGTCGTACGTGGTTTTTGACGGAAGGCTCCCCATGTAAGTCTGTCCTATACTCAAGGAGGGGAATTTTTTTCAGAGTGGCTAGAAAAAGATATAATATCCAGGTTTCACTACATATCCTATGTGGACAAGAATAAATACATATGTAATTTTTTAATATGTCATGGTAGATGAACAATTCTGAAGTTGATTCCTTCTTAGGTGAGAACACTACAATGCCATGCAGTTTAACATAATACAATGAGGATATTATTGTTATGCAGTTTAATATCTTGCAAAATGGAAAGTGTACCATTCATTTTAACATAATGCAATTATGATGAAGGTACCATAGCTGTGGGAAGTACAATTCTATAGACCAAAAAGAAACACAATCTTGACATGAAAAGAGGCCTTAAGGACAATGGATGGTAAGAAAATCACCCTATGAATGGGGGGAAATTTGTGGCTTGTCCTAACACAAGTGGTTTAGGATTTACTATATATAATTTAATGGTGGGAATCAAGACACACATAGTTCCTTCTAGGAACTCTCTATACAGGTATAGACCATATGATGAGGGGGGAATTTTCTATTTTTCCCTGTGAAGATCTAGCTCATGTGTGGTAAATTGTTGATTGAAATGATGAATCCCATGTATTTTAACACCTTATAGTGAGGAAAATGATACATTCCTTTTAAGTTCATGTAGAAAAGACCACTAATGGTATGTTTTTTAATATCGTGTAGCTAGGATAATGAATCATTCAGTTTAATGTCATGCAATCAAAATGATGCATCCTAAATTTTTGGTTTACACAAAATAATTCTTCAGGAAACTTGTATTGGTGGGAGTCATGGTGAGATGTTCATACATAGAGATCAATGAATATGATCCATTGTAGTATAATTTTTTTATGGTATAAGGTCCCTCACATTTTGTCTCGAACTTTGGAGGTTTCTTTCTGAGTATCATCAGAGTTATGAGGACCAACACCATCTCCCCTTTGGGGAAGGACTCAAGGAAAACCTTTTTGTTAAAAGATCATGCAATCTAGTTTTGGTGAACTTAAAAATGGTAAAAGGTATACAAACTCTTTTCATCAAGTTGATCCAATTAATCTAGGTGTTTCTGGGATTAATCATTTGTGGATAGCTGATCACAAAAGGCAACACGGAGTGATGGAAATTGAACTTCAATTGGGAGGAACACCTATGTCCCATATACTAATGAGTACGGGGTTTCTTGTGTGAATTGTGGGTCATGGTCCAGTAATCCCACAAGTATTTTAAGAGATTTTTCAGGAAAGACTTCTTATCCTTATCTACCATCTTATAGAGTATATTGGATAGGGTCTCATTAAAGGACTCCATCTGTCAGTTAGCCACTTCATGGTAGTAGGATGAATGATTGTACTTGATATCATACTCATGATATAGTTTTTAGAATATAGAAAAATATAAATTGGTTCTTTTTCCATCAATATTTTATGATGGAAACCAAATACGTTGATGACGTTGTCTTTCATAAAGCTAACAATGTTCCTTGCCCCGACCTTCTTGAGGGGTATGAATTCTTCCCACTTGGAAAATAAGTTAGTTTCTATGAGAATATAATTGAACTTTTTAGATGTAGAGGTTGGATATGGTCCCATGATATCCATTAAACATATATAAAATGGCTATAAGTACTTGGTTGTGTGAAGTAACTCTGGGGGTTGGTGGATGAAATTTGCATGGACCTATCAGGAATGACACTTTTTGGTGAATTTAGCGTAGTCTTGTGATAGTGGGCTAGTAGTATCCAAGCCTTCTAATTTGATGAGAAATATCATATCCTGATTGGTGGGGACCATAGGATCCAATTTACACTTCTTTCATGACAAAATCAGTCTATTCTTTATCAATGCACTTGATAAGGACCTCATCAAGGATATTCTTATAGAGGACCTTTTACTGATTTATGTGATCATACAGAACAAAGTTAATTTATTATATTTGGATTTATTCTCTCTAGGACTTATCTAGTAGGAGCTCTCCCTTTTGATTGTAGTCCACAATGAGTGTTATCCATCTTGTAGGATTGTACATATTAGGTACGGGGCTAATATCATTGATTTCTTCTATGTTGACCTAAATGAATGGTGAAACCATCCAGTAGTGCACAATTCTAATGAATTTTTCATCCCATTCTAGATAATCTATATCTATAACTGAATTTTCCAATTCATTGGATTGGTAAAAAAATTTTCATGGGACATGAGTTAATTTCAACTCTAAAGGAAACTCCACCATTAGTCCTCGAATGTGGTATAGTAGGAGGATTAGATCTTACTTTTTTATAGAATAATCATTGTTAACCTACTTAATTGCTTATCTATTTTTATCATTAAGTGTTTTACTTGTACCTGAAGTTCTAGATCTATATTTTCAATGAGATCCTGATATTTAGCTTCATTGTTCGTGCATCCATCTAACAGTAAGAAGGAGTAAGGTAGGACTGCCTTTGCTAGAGATATGAGCACAAATCCCAACCCCACTTTATTGATCCTAGTATCTTACATTCTATTTATAGTTGGAATTATAGATGCATCCTAAAAATAAATCTCCCATATTTGGAGGTCCTCATGAATGGATTAGACCTCTTTATTGGGTAGCTCAACATCTGATGAACTCATTTTTGTTGAAGGGTTCTCTGCTATAAAATCTGCTAACACCTGGCCTTTGAATACTTTCTGAGGCACAAACTAAATTTAAAACTACTGTAGGATGAATACCCACCATGATATACATCTATTCAACATCAGATGGCTGAGAATATATTTGAGTGGGTTTCTATAAGAGATCAAATGAACCCCATGATGCTACAGGTAGTGTCTCAGTTTTAGATGATAAAGATTAGCACCAGACAGCTCTTCTCGACACCTGAGTAATGAGTCTTAGCATCAATCATGATTAAGATTAGATAATAAAGGTTTTTTTCACTAACAGTGTTATTATTTTTCATGAGGAACTTAGTAATCACTCTAAGGATATTACATACAAAATAAGAGGTTTTCCTTTGATAGGTGGAATTAGCACTAGTGGTCTTAAGAGATATTTATTATTACTATTGAATGATTCCTGATAATCATTAGTCTACTGATATGTAACCCCTTTTTTAATCAACTAGGTGAAGGGAAAACATTTTGCAACAAGGTTGGATATAAAGTGACAAATTTAGGCTAAGCGTCCTTAAAGTTATCTCAACTCGGTGAGGTTGTGAGGAGGTGACATTTCAAGGATATCCTTTATCTTCTTGGTGTCGAATTTGATGTCATGATGGGATAGGATTAAGCTGGGGAACTTCCTTGAGGTAATTCCAAAATCACATTTCAAGGGGTTCATTTTTAGACTATGTTTTCGTAATTTGTTGAAGATGGTTTCAAGATCCTCCAGGTGGTTTGATCGTTGTTGGGATTTAACCACCAGGTCATCAACATAGAATTCAAAAAACTTTACCAAGAAGGGTTTTAAGATACGATGCACGGAACATTGATATGTAGCACCAGAATTATATAAACCAAAGGGAATTACCTGATAGAAAAATACTCCCTAAGTGGGCTTGAAGGAAATTTCTTCTTCATCCTCTCGGGCCATTCATATTTGGTTGTATAATAAATAACCATCCATAAAGGAAATATCATGATATCTAGTTGTTGCATTAATAAATAGTTTCTTAATCAGGACTAAGAAATCATCCTTTGAGCAGTGCCAATTGAGATCTCTAAAGTCAATACAGAATCTGATTTATCTATTCTTATTTTTAATGGGGACTATATTGGACATCCACTTGGGATATTGGACCTCCCAAATGAAGCTATCTATAATGATCTTATAAACTTCAGCCTCTATTTTATAAGCATGCATTAGGTGTGTCCTTCAGGATGCTTATTTATAACCTCAGTGATCCTATGGAAGGCCCAGGTGGTGAGTGGACACCTTGGGATCAAGTCTAGTAATTTCCCTATAGTTTTAGTAAAATACATTTTGATTCTTCCTTAAAAAGGTATATACCTCTAGCTAATCATAAGAAATGGTTGTAATTATCAAAATGGTCCATGGATCTTCTTTTGTTCCCAAATTTATTTCCATAAGTTCATTAATTGTAGTAGAGATTCCCTCCCCAAATGCTAGAGGGGAATCCCTAATTTATTCTGCCTCCTCTTCTTCCTCTTATTCATCTTCTTCATCTTATTATAATGGGGAATAATTCTTGAGATGAGTTCTATAAATTTAGGAGAGGAATCGATATCTTGGTATTTAGAAGATGAAGAGACTTCCTCTAACCCAACTAAAAGTGTAGGATTTCCTTGAAACTATATGGAGGAGGGAGTGAGGGACGGAGGGGTGTCCTTATCCTCTTTGAGTGATGAGAATTCATATTCTACCTTAGTGGGTGAGGAAAGGACTTCATGGAACTTTGAGTATGGATTAAAATCATTTCCATCTAATCTTTCACGGTTATCTTGGGGGTTAATATGTTTTTCAACACTATTAGACTCATTAGTCAGGACCAAAATCATGAGAACTGTAGAATATGTATGTTAATTTGGACATATATGTTCAATTTGGTTTATTGGTAACACATATTATTCACCAATTTGTTTGAAGGGGTCAGCCGAGATCATTTCTAGACCGTTTGGTGTAGTGACCCAATCAACACCATCAACTAGAGGTCATTTCCCCTTCCCTTGATAGAATCCTTCATCGATGTAATTTGACTCATAGGACTCGAAGAGGGCATTACCATCGTGGAGTGTCCCATTTTTTCCATTAATGAAATATTTGATGCATTGATGGTATGATGAGGGGATTGTTGTATGTTGATGCAACCAAGGTCTTCCTAGAAATATGTTGAAGGTCGTGTTTTTTCAAATGAACATAAATTATGAGTTAGCCATAAGGTCTCAAAACTGAGTCTTGAGATTGATTTGGCTCAAAGGCTTCTACTCACTTTTTTTATATCGTTGCATGGTTATGGTGTAAGGTGTTAGGCTATTCTCATTGAAACCCATCTAGCAAAGTTTTCACACTAGAATGAGATTAACTCCAGATCCATTATCAATTAAAACTCTTAAGATATTGGCACCATTTATCTTTCTAGACACATACAAGGGCCTTATATGTCCTTATATGATGGAATATTTATATCAATCTGTGAAGTATATAATTTCATAAAATTATACAGGATTGGTCTTTTTCGATAGACTTTGGCAGTGGACACTTCAACTTCAAACTTATGGGGTCTTAGAGAGGCCTCTGTGAGCCCTTCCCTAAGGTATTTTGACAAACTTAGGGAATCCAAAATTGAAATCTTGGTTGGTAACAAGGATAATTGATTCAAGATATCATATTTCTGGTCTAAAGGATGGTGCTTACTATTATGGGGATTCACTTTTATAGGTTCTTTAGGGGATATAGTATTGGTTATAGACAGATCAGCCCCTAATATAGGAGATGAAGGTGCTCTTACTTTTTATGGGAAAGTCTCCCTACATGATGAGGGATATTAAACACTTTCTCCTCTTCTTATGGATATTCTAGAATGATCAGGGAAGGGTGGATTTTGGTAGGTGTAGGGATATTTTCCCATCCCTATTGGGTTTGCTGAAGGGATCTTTTGTGAGTTTTTGCAGCATTGACCATTTGAGCAGGGGTGTGGCCAGAGGTCTAGTTTCTTCCATGACTGCATCTTCCCTAGTATCCCTATATCCTACAACATATTCCTTCAGTTACTCGATTGGGTGATAGGAACTCAGTTTCATATCCATACTCAATTTTAGATAAGGTATCCATTAAGTGAATGAAAATAATGGAATCAAAAATCCACTCCTCTTTCAATGATGACTCTTCCCGGTTGACCATTTTTAGTGGTGGCATTTGGAGGGGTGGTGCACATACCATCATATCTGAGGGAATAAAATTAGAGATGTTCAAAGATGATTTTGTCATTGAAGAAGGTTATTTTTCCTACTCTTTCTCCCTATATTTCAGGCCAGGCTTCTTTTTAGAGGGTTTTCCTTTGGAGGTTTGTGGGTTCAAGGTCCTTAGTTACGTCATAGTAAGAGCAATTGGGGGCATAGTTGGTTGTTTCAAATGTTCTTAGAGAATACTATGAGTTTGGTTGATTTTCTTCCAAGTCATCCAACTATCAAACTTATATTCCATTCTATTAACAACTTCTTTTCACTCTCCTCATTCCTCATGGGAATAAGTGGAAACATATGACACTTGTGATGGTGGTGGTTCCAATTTGACTTGTCCAAAATCTATCATTTTCTATAGGAGTTATTTGAAGATGAAGCATTAATGAATGGTGTATTCTAGTATCTGGTGAAATGAGAAATAATTTGGATGGTCATTGAGACCCACCTCATCAGACCTTTTTGGCTTTAGTAAATAGAGTAAATCATGGTCTATAGCGGCTATTAAATAGCCACAAATTTGGTCTTCTCAGAATAAAAAAACTTTATTACTTCGTTTCTCAAATTGATTTCATTATGGTACCCTCCACTCATCATGTTAAGTCGGGGGTATTTTTTGGTGCCTAAGGGGTGCCACATGATATAGTGTAGGGTTAGGAGCTATAGTGGGCACTGAGGATGTCTTAAGTGTGACTGATGCCACCTCCTCCTTTACTGATATTTTCCACAAGACTGATGGGGTTAACAGAGAGTTGAACATAGCTTTCTATATGAAGTATTCCATTATTAGGAAATGGATAAGAAATCCTAGAACCCACTTGTATATTTAATAGGGATGATAGGTGTTCACATCTCATCATGGTGGTTATCGATGCACATAAAAATTATATCCTCCTGGGGGGAGACCGGTTTAGAAAATAGGTCAAACCTTTCCATCAGGAGATGAAGTCTAAGACTCTCTCATTCTATTGATGTTTTCAATTCGAGAGGTCACTGAGTGTTGTCTTCTATATCATTGAACTGAACTATAATAAGAACTACTAGAATAGGTCTTTTGATCTTGTGATAGAAAGAGTAGTAAAGTTGTTGTTACGTATGAATTATGTCCCTTATAGGGTTTGTCTGAAGCATGTTAGTTTTACTAATTTTTTCTTGGGATTTCTCATCATGGGATCACAATGGGATGAATAATGCATCAGATGTTGTTTTCAGTCACCTGAACCATTGAAAACTGGAAATATAGGACTCCCAAAATTTGGTAGTGGCAAGTTGTCACTTACCTACCCAAGGTAAGGCTTCGGTTTCATCTGCACTAGTGCACACCATTCCTTTGTGGATTCCAATCAAGATGAAAATTCCTCGATGGTGTTGAAGCATCCTTGATTAGTGTTCTCTTGAACCTGGGATTTTAAGGGTATAGAAATGGGTTAGATTTGATGTGTCAGATACACATATGTTTGGGAATAATATCTGTCCAAAGATATCTTTTGAGGATTTACCTGGACCTATTATGGTTATCTCCTTAATGGAGTAGAATCCCAATATTCATCCAAAATTGGGTCCAGGTGAATTGATGGTCTTGGCGCTGAGTTGGGAGGATGGCCCACCCTTACTTCAATCACTAGGATAAATCCCTACATCTAAGGTACAACTATTAAAAGTTCATGTTGAGTCTATTCATGGGGAGCATATTCGATAGGATGGATATTTAAAAGCAACTCAACATTGATTCACCTTAACTCTTTCATTCCTTCCTCATTCAGATATAATCTTTCTTTGATCATAAGGCGGTATTTCTCATCGGTAGAAGGAGATGGGGAATACATGTCCTTACTTTTATTCTTATCCCTGAGAGAGATTCACTGAGGAGGTGGTGGAGGATTGATTTAGGTATCACCCAAATTTAGGGTGATCCTCCAGTTCTAGGTAATCACACATTCAATCTCGGTGTGTACCAAATTTCGGGTGGAACCATCCCCTCCTTTCTCTTCTTCATCTACATCATTTTTGGATTGGTCTGTGGGGTTGAAATTAACAACATTTATCGATGAATAATGCATTGTGATCACTGTACTAACTGATGAATGATAAGAGGGTTGTTTGTTCCCTTCGTGGGACTACTTCCTTCCATTCTGAGAACTTATTTGGGCTTCTTGGTGAAGAGTAACTTTGAGTGAGACTCTATAAATCCTTACTGTATGCCTCCCTTTTGTGGGAAATAAGTCACTAGATGGGATATAATGGGATACCTCTTTACTTTTCATCCTCACTAAACTGGACAAGACTGATTTCCACTTGGTAGGTGGTCGAGGTATAAATGTCCCTAGCCCTATGGGCTGGGGTTTCTCCCATTCTCTTGTTATTGTGACTCATATCATATTTTTTGGTATTCTGGGGGAATTTTATATTAAAAATTCCCCCATCCCTATAATCTAGGGATGATCCCATATTGCAGTGGTTTTTTTTATTGTTTTCATACTCTTGATCTTGCGTATTCTTGTTCAATAGTGATTCATATATGGTGTCACATCTGTACATGAACTATTTATTTCCAAGGAAATTAAGAGTACTTGATTATTGGATTCCATTAGGTGAGAATCCTGCTAATTTTTCTTAGTTTCCAGGTTCGGGAGTTTTTTGATGGCTTCCTCTCATTAGTCCTAACTCTTTTAAGACTTAATTAGAGTTGATTCTTGTTGGGTGTGCCTTTTCTGAGTAGAGATTTCACTTAATGTCTTCCTTGAGATAATGTAATTACAAGATGTCATTTCCAGTGAGGTCTGCTGAATAGGAAATGGGGTAAAATACAAGTCTCCATGCTCTCTCCATCCTTGGATATGAATGTTGGGTGGGGTATCAACTATTAAATGATGCAACTTATGCATGGAATTGAGGCAAGTTAGTTGGAGATCTTTTTACCTCCTCTATGACTGTGGTCTTCATACATAAAAAAATAAATCTATGTCAATTTGATAACAAATCTATCCCAATATTATTACATAGTCTGCATACCCATCATAAGACAAGAATTCCACTTTAGGTGGTGGAGATTCTCCTAAAGATTAAGTTGAATGTTATGTATGAATTCTTCTAAAAAATACCTTGGTATGTCAAACTGATAATTATAAGAGGGAAAACAGAATTAGTGTGTTGTCCCTAGCCAATAATCTTCTCATGAGTAACATATCCCTTTTTTCTTTCACCAGAGACTTATCTACTTAATCATCCCAACTTGAACACTTCTTGATGATTTTGTCACAAGTAGCAAAGTTGGTAGGAGTCTCATTGGCATGTGAACGGTTTGAGGGTGGATCAGAGTATGAGCATTTCCCTGAGTCATCTCTAAGTTGATAAAGTATGTCTCTTGTTACTTATAGGGTATCCAACATGTCTGGCCCCATATTTCTAAGTGCTTCAGGATATGAGAGATTCATCGTATTTAACTTGGTGAGGGAAGGACCTTCTTGCTAACAAGAAATTTGACTATGGGAAAGACCTTTTCAGAGAATTCTATCATGGATAGGACAACCATAATAGCTTGATTCCCTACTGTAGGGATAATTTCTACAGCGTATACCCTAGGTAAAACTATTAGGGTGGATGATGCAAATGGGAGACCTTCTTGTTTTTTTATGTCACTATAGGGAGGACCTTTGCAGCAAATGTAATCATAGAGAGGACTACCATAACATCTTGATTCCTGACTATTGGTATAATTTATATATAATATACCCTAGGGAAGAACATAAGGGTGTATGATATAAAGGGGATGACCTTCTTGCTGTTTTATGTCACTATGGGGAGGACCTTTGCAGTGAATTCCATCATAGCGAGCACTACCATAATAGATTGATTCCCAAATATAGGGAGAATTTATGTAGTGTATACCCTAGGGAGGACCATCAGGGAGTATGAAAAAAAAGTTTAATAACTTATTTTTGTTTTATCTTTTGTCCATGAGGAGTTATATCATGATTCTCATCAGGAGATAAGCTCTCGTGATTAGTCAATGTCTGTCCATAAAGGAAGCCTTCATGGTTGATTCTCTAGGGAGGACCTATAGAGTTTCTGGTAGTAATGTTGTGGGGAGGACCTTCTCAACTACTACTTCTAATTTCGTAATTTGTTAAAAAATCAGTAGTATATTGAGACATCATTGATAGATGTTTTATGGCTTCAAGAACTCTAGCTACCAGCAAAATAGGGTCATGATTCTACTCTTCATTATCTACCTACCTTTTCCGTGATTTATTTTTATGTGCTATCTTGTAGGTGATTGGGGACACTTCCTATAGATCATTTCCTTCATTAATGGGTATGTATTTGAGTGGATTATATGGTACTTTATGGATACACTGATGAGCTACCTAAGTTTTGGTGGGGATATATGCCTACCCTATAGTGTCCACTAAAGTGGACCAGTGTCCCCTTGTTGGAATGAGTATTTATGACTAATCATGTTGTCCTTTTATCATATAATATTGCTAATGAACCTCCTATATGGGAATATGGATATAGGTATTCTCTGTAGTGGACACCTTATCATGTGGATGAGCCATCCCACTTAGGGAGATGGGATTGTGGGCTTGACTCCTTATTATTTCCATGGAATTGATGACATATTGACAAGTTTGTAGGATATGGTTAGGGATTGATACTTGATCCTAAATCATTTTTAAGATGTGTTTAGAGATTTATTTGGTGGGAATAGGGATATATTTACATTCCAATATCGGATTAGGGATATGTTCCTCCTCTATTCCTCCATTTCCTATTAGTGGGTACTGACAGTTCTCATGTGCAGAGGTAGAGGGATGAGTCTATCCCTAATTTATAGCTGGGATATGCCAGCTTCTTTCTCTAATTTCCATCATATTTTATAGATGTAATTGACATGAATGATCAATAATTTTCATATTATCATTAGTTTTCATTTTATTCATCTAATGGGATTGATATTCATCCATAGGAATTTTCATCTGCTTGTATTTGGTTCTCATCATATTTGACTAATGGGATTCATATGCATTGGTAGGGATATACATATGCCTATAGTTTTCTACCCTATTTAACTAATGGGATTGATGTGTATTAGAATAAATTTTCATCTATTAATAGATGGTTTCTTTCCTATTTTCACAACGGTATTAGAAAACAGTAGCAAGAATTTGCACCTGCTCGTAAGTTGTCATCATATTTGACCAACAGGTTTCATGAGAGGGAGTAGGAATATCCATCTTTACATAGTGTACCTTTGTATTTTCCTGGTGGGATTCTTTATCATGAATGAGGGTGATGACATATTCATAATTATATGATCATTTCCCTTTGTGTGTCATCCTAGGGAATTAGGTCTTCTTGAATTCAGTTGGGTATCTCTAATAAAGATCCTATTCATGGTGAGGATGTTGGGATGCATAGTGTTGGCAGTGAAGAATTATAGTAGGGGCCCTTGAACAGGTCATTTGTGCTTCATGGATGAATTCATTGGTGACAACTTCATCAGCCTCCCTAAGATGAATGAGGAACTCATTATCACATTTCAAGGATAGGATCCCAAAATAGTTGGAGATGGAAAGTGGTTCCATCTGGTTCTATAATATTGATCATCACTGGTTGGATGGTTGGCAGGTCTTGATGAACTAGAGGGCATGTCTCACTGCCTCCGGGGTGGGGAGAGTACCCTTCTGATAGTGCTCTCAGAATAATTCATTCGAAACCCATCATTGAAGACTATAGGTGGGAAAAGGTGTCCTCAGTTTTTTTGAGGACTCAGCTGGTGTAGTGGTTGAATCATGCATTTATGAAACCTAGTGAGGTTCCATTAGATTGAAGAGAGATCTAAAGAGTGTCTGCAATTTATGTAATAAGTATAGACAACAAAACCTCTTCAAAGTAGAATCTCATGATCACATTCATAATTGATGGTCTTTATTGGACCTTTTCCATTTTGGGTGTGAAAAGGGACTGAATTAGGTAACACCACCACCTTGGTTAAGTATTCACATTGGGTTCCCCATTTTGTTTACCTCAAAGATTCTTCAGTGGATCGAAAGGTTGATCACAAAGGGTTGAATGGCATGTAATCACTAATGTTGGGTGAAATGTATTCAAATGGTCTCTAATAGGTATTGTTCATAGAGATAGAAATTCTCAATTCCTTTCACATCCATAATTCATGGACCAACTTTATAAAGGTAGGCGTTCATTGGGTGACTTGGACTACAACACTTAATGACTCACATTGGTTGAGAGGATAATTCAGGCTCATCACACCCTTTTGGGGGGAACTATTTCCTATTCTGGGACTCTATTATAGATTTAAGATATGTTCACACAACTAGAAAAAAGTGCTATTTCCATGGTTCAAAACCATGGCAATAGGCTCCAAAACCATGGCCATAGGCTACGGTCACATTTTTGGACAACTGTGGCCGCTATCACCGTGGAAGTAGGTCCCAGCCTATTGCCAAAGTTTTAACCATGGAAATAGTTACCTATTGTCATAGTTTTGAAAATCGTGGCAATAGGCCTCCAAATTGGCCACTGTAGTAGTTGACCTATAGCCATGGTTTAAACAATGGCTATAGGTGACTATTTCCATGGTTTTAACCATGGAAATAGCCTTGGAAAATTGTGGCAATAGCCTAAATCAAAAATTCCACCGGCGGGTTTTGATCCCCGCACCTCCAATTTACAATCCAACGCACTTACCACTACATCGCACCACAATTCGGGTATATATATATTATGATATATATATTAATAAAAACTGTGGGAATAGAATCAAAACCATGGTGGTAGGGCTTCCCATCAAAATTTTGCCGGGAATCTATGTTCCCACGGAAGCGCGGGAACCCTACAATCATGGTTTTATAGAACCGTGGTTATAGGGATTTGACAAAATTGGCTTATAGCCACAGTTTGGAAAACCGTGTCCATAGGCCAAAAAACCATGGCAATATCCATGGGCTATAGCCACAGTTCTGAAAACTGTGGCTATAGGCCATAGAAAATAGGCCTATAGCCACAGTTTTAAAACAGTGGCTATAGGCCAAAGAACTGTGTCTATAGGTCTATGGTAGTAGCTCCATTTTCTAGTTGTCATGAATCCTAGGTTAATTCCCAAGTATGAATACATAGATGACCCTAAAGAAATGGTCCATTATGACTATGCATGGGTTTGGAATCATCTGTATGTATCTAAGATTTTCCATCAATGAATGAATCTATATGTATATGAGGTTCTCCATCAATGGTACACTTTTATATACATATCTAAGATTCTTTAGTCATTTATTAAGATGACATCAGTTTTGATTCATTTGGTGTCGTGCTTTGGATTTTTCTATCATCTAGGGAAACGGAAGTTATTTTGATTTTAGGATTGAACCCATGGGATGGGATTCCTATGTACCCTCATGAGAGGAATCATAACCCATGTAGTTTTTTTCCTCTTAACATGGCACATCACCTTTTAATTTTTTGTGAAAAGAACCCAACCATGCAATTTATTATCATACAGTAAGGAATTCTAAGATAATGGTGCCTAGTCAAATACGTTGTGAGACTTAGGTTGAGGTGGACCAAGGGTCCCAGAAGATATGTAGTCTCTTGGACAGGGGCATGATCTTACTGGGAATATGGTTTGGAGAAAATCATGATGGATGAAGATGTTGGGTTTGGACCTCAAGGAGTCTTCCTATGTATCTTAGTTGGTTGGGAATCAAATCCCATGTAGTTTGGTTTTATTTGGGGCTTATATATATGGAGAAATACCATTTAAATGGGGGAATGATTGGGGATTATGCACAGAATCTTTGAATTTGGATTGAATTTGGGGCTTAAATATATGGAGAAGACCCATTTGAGTAGATATGATTGGGCCTTACACAATATTAGAGGACCATTTGAGGTTTGGGATCATATAGATTTAATAATGGCCACTAACCTATAAGCCCATGTGATTCATGCTCAGTTTTAGAAACAAGAGGAAAGCTTGATCCCTACCTTCACCCCCTAGAATAGGGAGGTTCACATGAGTTCCCCAAGGTTAAAACCATTATTACCATGGTTATGTAAACTCGAGGTCATTTTAAGGGTCCTCCCTATTGTTGGGGTCACCCATGCAACTTCGCTTACCATGGGTATGTAAACTCTAAAGAACACACTAATGTTCCTGATGATATTATCAAGCATTTCATGTGACTTTAGAAGGGGTATTTTCCTGATATACGTAGACTGGTTCACGGAGGGGATGATATAAGTACTAATGACATGATCGAAGAGAGTGATGGGAACTAGTTATTAGAACACCCTATGATGACTCATTCTACATAGAATGTTCTTATATGGGATAGGGTTAATTCTGTATAGGATGGTGTTATGTGGGTGAGGGTATGATCCATGTAGCATTGTGTTATGTGGACCTGGTTTTTTCCCACATAGCTTTGTGCTATGTGGGACCAGGTTCTGCCCACATAGCATGTTGCTACGTGGGGCCGAGTTCCTCCCACATAGTGATTTGCTACATGGGGAAGGGTTCCACCTGCATAGCACTTTGATATACGGGATGCCTATCAATAAAGGGTCCATTGGTTTGCACCACATGGGATTGTGTCTGCAAGGGTATTTCAGGTTCACAGACCACTATATGATTTATTATTTTCTCCTTAATTCAATGTGGTGGGTTTTACCTTCATAGAATTTTTTAAGGGCTCTGTTTTTCACGGTACCTTGCTTCGTATCTCTTTAGTTTGTTGATCTAGGTGTGGCTTTCCTATCTTCTCTCAGTCACCCTTAGGGTCTATTTATATAATAATGGAAGGACCAGGTACCATCCTAGATATTCTTCCATGGTGGTCCATAGGCCTTCTTTTTTAGAATCCCATAGTGGATTCCCCAACCTTTGAATGGATTAGTCAATACGGATATCATTCACAAAAGGGGGGAATCATTTGTGGGGGTAGAAATCACCCCCTTATCCCCATAAACAGCTTCATTTTGTTTTAAATAGTCGAATCTATCATCTTATCCCGCAAACTATTTAGTTTATGGGTAATATTTTTTCATAGGGGTGGAAATCACCACCTCCTTCCTGTGAACTATTTTCATTCACGAGTGCTTCATGAAGTGGCAGAACACCATGCAGAGCAGTAGTCCATGAAGTGTTTTGTGCTTTGCAACCACATTATTTTTAACCTTTCCTTCAATCTTCTTATGGGTTTCCTTTCTACCCTTTTCCAAATTAAATGAAATTACCTTCTTTTCCATTGAGGAATTTTTAGGACCCAACAATCATCCTAGGCATGGACTGGTTATCTATAGTTCATTCCCAAATATACTATTTCAGGTAGAGGATGTGGTGTTTCCATAGTAATGGGATGAGTTTTTCCTTTTTGGGTGAAAATGAAACCCTGTCTGAGAAGGATATAATCTTGCCTAGGAGGTTGAAGTTGATGACATAACATTTAGCTAGAATAACCCTTGGTGCAGTGGATGCTATGAGTTTTTAGTTTCTTGCAGTAGTGGTAGAGTACAAGTACATTTTTTCTAAGGAAGTTTTGGGATTACCTCCCTACCAAGATATAGACTTATGAATTGATCTACACATTGGGTTGACCCTAATATCTACACCATCATATTAGATAGCTACCCATAGAGCTTCATGAGTCAAGGGTGTTATTATAGGACTTACAGAGGGAGGTATTTTTCAGGCCCTGTGTTTCACCCTGGGCAGCCCCTATGTTTTTCTCCAAGAAGGCATATGATATATTTATGTTGTTTGTGGATTAACATCACCTAAACTAGGTGATTGTGAAGAATAAGTATCCACTGTCAAGGATCAATGGCCCCTTTGATCAGTTGAGATGGGCATGATGGTTCTCAAAGATTGACCTCATATTAGTCTATCAATAGTTATGAGTACGGGATGAGGATATATTGAAGATAGATTTACGTTGTCGTTACAGTCAATATAAGTATTTGGTGATGTGCTTTGGCATGATTATTGACCCAACAGTGTTCATGGGACTCATGAACTAGATTTTCAACCTTTCTTATATCATTTTATGGTAGTCTTCATTGATGATATCCTAGTTTACTTATCATACAAGGAGGATCATACGAGAGACTTGATGATAGTCCTAGACACACTTCAAGAGCACCAACTTTATTGGAATCTCTCGAAGTACTAGTTTTGGATTAACGATATCTACTTTCTATGACATTTCATCTTAGAAAAAAGGTATAGAAATGGACCCTGCAAAGGTTGAGGTTGTGTTTTCTTGGGAGACACCCAATATCATTATGGAGGTGTGGAGCTTCCTTGGGTTGGAATGATACTATTAGAGATTCATAGCATATTTCTCAAGAATATTAACTCCCGTGAAAACATTAAACTGAAAGGATAATCCTTTCATGTGGATAGGGAGGTGTTAACATCCTTTCCAAGATTTGAGGTAGATATTGATGAGAATGCCCATATTGAGATCTTCAGAGGAGGGTGTAAATAATTTAGTGTTATATGATTAATTAGGGATTGGTATTGGTTTTGTTTTTATGTAGAGGTATGTGGTGATTTCTTATGGTTCATGTCGGTGGAGACCACATGAGAAGAACTATGTGACCCATGATCTTGAGTTAGAAACAGTAGTCTTCATATTAAAGGTGTGTCAACACTACCTTATGGGTGAGAGATTAATCATCTATTCTAATCACAAGAGTCTTAAATATATCTTCTATCATAATAATATTAACTTGATATAGATTATTTGTCTAGAGTTACTCTAGGACAATGACTTTCAGATTTTCTATACTCCTAGGAAGGGGAACATGGTATCAAATTCTCTCAATAGGAGTTCTTGTTCATAGTTATTGAGAAACACATCAGAGAAATTGGACTCATTATAGATTTATTATGTGGATTTGGATGGTGAAACTTACCTCTAATTTATGGTTGTTACCCTACTACATCTATAAAGATTTTGGGATTCTTAGCAAGGAGATACTGACCGTGAGACCGTATGTACTCAGATATCCACTAGGAGTACTCCTAGTGGATTTTATGAAGGTGTGGTAAATGTAATCCTTTTAAGAGGATCCATGATGGTACTAGAAAGTTTTTTGTACAAATTTATGAGGGAATTTTACACATCTCCTTTAGTGGTACATCTAGGTGTGGAAAATATGTACCAGTACCTATGACATCTATTTTGGTGGATGAGGATGAAGAAGGAAGCTATAGAGTTTTCCTATTGATGCCTTACTTGTTATAAATTGAAGGCTAAGAACTAGGTTGCAACGAGTTTAGATCAACCCCTCGAGGTTTTAGTTTGGAAGTGGGATGGTAAATCTATGGAATTCATGAAAAGGCTTCCACAGATGTATAGTGGGCATGATTCAACAAGGGTGATCATAGACCAAATCACCTATTCATTCCACTTCCTAGATATATAAGATAAGAGGTCATTAAATATCTTTGGACACCTCTACCTATATAAGATATTTCAGATCCATGGAGTTCCCTCAATGTTCATTTTTTACCATAATTCTTGCTTCACATATCTGTTATGGAAGGGATTGCAAGAAGTCTTTGGGAATCAATTGTGCTTGATCATGAATTTTCATCCCTAGACTAATGGATAGGTTGAGTGGACTATTTAGGTAATGGAGGACATGTTGTGGGCTTGTATGTTATACTTTTTCCATAGTTAGTTGAATCACCTATTATTGGTTTAGTTTTCATACAACAAAAAATATGATTCCACCATAAGTATGACACTGTTTGAGCCCTTATATGGGGACCCTATAAGTCACCACTATTATATAATGACCTAATATAGTCAGTACTTATGGGCCCAGAGTTTGTGTAAGCCATGATAGAGAAAGTACAGATCTTACAGAAGTATATAAGGACCACACAGAGTTGTTAAAATTCTTATTTGAACCAATGATGAAGGCCTTTGGAGTTAAAGGATGGATCCAATGTGTTCTTGTAGGTCTGACCTAGATATGGGTTATATATTTGGATATAGTGCTAAGCTATGTCATAGATTCATTATCCCTTTTCGGATACTATGTAGAGTTGGTGTGGTGGCATACTGCTTGGCTCTACCCCCATAATTAGACTGAGTATATGACATCTTCCACGTGTTGCAACTGAGTAGGTATGTGCATGACCCATCACATGTTATTGACTGGGGAGAGTTTGAAATCAAGGATAGAGATACTTTTTTAGAGTACTTGATAGATATTGAGGATCTACAAAAGTGGATCCACTATGGGTGAGTGATTCCTTTATTATGTGTTTGGTGGAAGCACATTAATCTTTAGTAGAGTACCTAGGGGTGGGAGACCCAGGTTTATGCTTAGTAGAACATCTATTTTTATAGTATTTTGTTTTAGTTTCCAAGATTTAAAAACCTAATTCAAATATATCTAGTAATATTTTTGATATGAGGCACTAATACAGAATGTGATTCTGAGGCCTGGTGAGTAAATAATTAATGTTTGAAATATATTAAATATATTAAATTGCATGTGTGAAAAAAATTTCTAATAAAGTGGAATAACTCCAAAACTGGGACTCAGATGAGAAATGTGAGGTCACAATTGAGTTTAGATTGTGATTTTTACCCTATGAATGACATAACCTTGGAGTGCATCAAGTGTTCTATTTGGGCATTGTCATGGAATAATTTTTAATTTAAAATATTTTATTTAAATAAATTTCCATGACCTAATGTGGTCTATAAATATGCTGATATGGAAAAATCCTAGGGTTATCCACATAGACTTGGAGATTTGAGAGTGATAATTGGAGAATCATTATAAGATGGACAATAACCAGATCATGGATCATCGATCAGTGTGAAAAAAAATATCAAGGATCTCACCAATGACAATGATACAGATTATTTCTTTTCTAGTGATTGATCCAAACCAAGGTAAGACATCTGCTTTATGTAGATTTATTCCCATTTTATTTTTCCTATGGTGAACATGAAACAAATAAATAATGAATTGATTTCAGGATCAAGTGTATTGAGGGTGTGGGTTAGATTTATTTGGGATTGGGTATTTGTATTTTTGTTTACTTATATCTCTAAATTTTTCATCTAATAGCTACGAATTGTGGGACAAAATGAACAATGGCTGAGGTCTATTCCTCATGTTTCTGTGTTGTGCATTTCTTCCCCCGTTCTTCACATGTTCATCATGGGAAATTCCTTTTTCCCACAGTTCAATGAATACCTAGTATTTGATTGGTTCACAATAGTTCTTCAGTACCTGGATCAATTCTATGAGTATAGATGTGATCGAAGCTATGATTGCGAGGCTCGAAAACAATAAATTATTAATTAGTTCAGATTTGGGGATATCCATTCTTCACATTTTCAGCATGTGACAATGGTGTGGCTTCACAAATGATTTCTGAGTAGATCAAGGTATGGTTTCTAGTAATCAATCACCAAATAGGCTTATATGGACTAGATACATACTTTACTATGTGATTTGCAGTCAGATTGGAGAGTAGAGGAGCAGATGATGGTGTGTGATATGGTTCTGTGGGTTTAGGAAAATCTTGATATTCACATCATGTAATCTGGGAATACACACTGTGTGGGTCCCTACTGTGGTTCTAGGGTTTATTCTAAGAATATAAGTATCACATAGCATGTGACATGTGTTACATGATGTGTGATCCAATCTGAAAAATCAGCCCATTCTATCGGAGTACATAGCCAGGCAAACTATTAGAGAAATGACTAGGCCTTGTGTACATGAGTAAAGATATGTATTTGACATGGTCAGGTACATGGGAATGTCCATATGTATGCATACATGGACACAGGCACCGAATATGATACACGGGTAGGCCTAGTTCCAAAGAGACACACCATGTACTTATAGTACATGCAGTGTACTTCAACAAAGATGGATTAGAGCCCTTATTGCCTTCAGTATGGACATGTTTTCTTAGGGTGAGTTCCCTTGGTCCTTTACATGAGGGTTTATTATGGAATCATATCATTTATATAGGATGATGATCTACTCTAAGGAACTTTAGTCTCAGGTAGAGTTTTTGGAATCCCTTTATGAGGCCTAGAGTGAGATCCTCTATCATCATGATTTTACCTAAGTGGGATTATTGGAATCATTGTGACCAATATTACATGGGCATCAATCCCATACTTAAAATTTTAATCCATACTAGGTTATTGGTATACACCACAGACTTGGGTGAGATCCCTGACTATGTATCGATCTATTTAGACTTACAGTGTGTACTTTTTATGGTGAGACCCAATGATCACAGCATCTCAGATTGATTCCATTAGTGCTATTTGACTCATGGAGTATGTTCTCTCATAACAGTGTTTTATGAAACCTTTGAGTATGAATCCTAGTCTAGAAGTATAGTGGTGGCCATAACTTGGGAATGTGTGTCTACTATGAGTATATTTGGATGTTCTTTCCATGTATGTTGTTGGAATATCCCTGTGATATGCTGAATACTATTATTATTTCTATATTATTAGTGATTTTAGGGTGTCTTATTGGGTATTGTTATACTCACCCCTATATAGTCTCACTACTATAAATCGGGGTTTTTATCAGTGCTTAAAAAGCACTGATATTATGAGAGATGTTCAAGGAGGGGTTTAACAATGCTAAAAAATGTGATGATAAAGTCACCCTTTATTAGTTCTTTTTTTAGCATTGTTAAAGGGTGCATTTAATAGAACTTTTTTAGAACTGTTAAAGGGTGATTTTAACAGATCTTCTTTATCACTGTTAAAGTTTATCTTTTATTAGTGCTAAAAAAATTCTGTTAAAAAATATGGGAATAAAATTAATTTTTCATGCACACTACCCACCTTTCTCAGCGCTTACATCCCCCTTTATCAGTACTTTTCACTACCCATCCACCATCACACCCCCACCTCACTTCCTCAGTGCTAGAAGGCTACCACAAATTCTTGTGTGTGCTTGTATTTGATTCATAGACCTCCCTTATGCGACGGAAGCTCTTTACCACTATGTCATGCATGTTTTGTTGTATATTTAACAACTTTTATATTTATTTGTATATATTTTGAAATATGTGATATATATATATATATAATTATATTTATTTAAATGTATTATATATTAATATTCATTTTTATATATTATATTATAAATATATATATATTTATAATAATATAAATTTATTTATATATGTTAATTAATACACACACATATGTATATATAAAAATTATATATACATATTATTTCATTTTTATAAGGAAAAAAGGGATAATTTTTTTACTTTAAATAAAATGAATGATAAATATTTATTTTATATATTTAAAAATACATTTTCACATAAAAAATTTAATATATGTATTTATACAAGTGATTTATTATAATTAAATATTAGAAAATATGGATATTTTTAATTATAAATAAAACTACATTATGAAAAATGATAAAATTTACAAACCATAATATAAATATGAATGTAATCCATAGGAATAAATTCAATCATCATCAAAAAATGTAATAATACCCCCTTAAATGAGACTAAAATCCATTGAATGTTATGAAATTGGGGTACCCAGACTAAAAACTCAGTTTTAGAGACCTTCTAGGCCTTTTGGCCTCAAAAATAGTGATTGGGTCCCCCTTGTCAACATAGTGTAGAGCTCATTTCAAGATTCGATTCTATATGTGATATAGCTCAAATGAACACTTGGATCAATAGTTGTGACCATTTGAAGTTTGAGTTATGTTTTCAACTTATTTTATATATTTTATTTTTCTTTAAAGTTGTTATTAAATTACTATTACTAAATAATAATAAGAAAATTATTAAACAAAAATGTTTTTTAAATTATTTTGTAAGCCATTTTCACTAAATAACTTATATATCAAGTGTAAATGTTTATTTAGCCTTATCTAAAACATATTTAAAAATATATATATTATATTTATATCAATATAAATATATTTATATATTTATATCAATATAAGTATGTTTATATATTTATATATTAATATATTTTTTAATGAAATATTTTTTTTCAAATATACCCTTTATCAGTGCTGGTAAAAAAGTATTGATAAAGGGGGACTTTATTAACACTTCTAAAAAAGAGCTGATAAAGCCCCCCACCCACCCGTGCTTTTTTACTAGCATTGATAAATGGGGGTATTTATCAGCACTTTTTTAGAAGTGATGATAAATGGGGGCTTCATCAATGATTTTTTTAGAACTGTTAAAGACCCCCTTTAACAACACTAAAAAAAGCATTGTTAAAGGCCCCCCTTTAATGGTGCTGATAAAGGGGGTATTTAACAGTGCTTTTAGCTAGTACTATGAAATCCATGGAATTAGATAAACCTGATTTTTTAGTAGTGAAACATATTTAATTCAAAATAATAATATATTTATAAAGGGGTCAAACAATTATAATTATTAATTTATAATTAATATTTATCTCAAAATAAATTTGGGTAGCCATTTAAACATGTATAAACAATATCTCTTTCCAATTCCTAATTAAACCATACCCATGGAATGAATGTAAATTTCTTGATGAAACCTAAAGGATTTAAAAAATTTCCTCAATATAAGGTTATTTATCTAGAAAATAAAAATTCATATATATAAATCTAAATATGTTTAGAATATAAATTCCCTGACTTTACTTATCAAAGAAACATTCTTTTTCATTAAAAATGAAGAATAAGTGAATCTAATTTTCTTAATGGCCTTATCGGAGAAAGATCAGTATGAGTTCTCTTGATGATTATCCAAGGACTAATCACAAAACCCCTAGTTTCATAGCATAAACCCTATTGAAATTCCACAAAAATCATTTAAATATGGTTCCTAATAAAGGGTAAAAATATGATGATAATATGAATAGACCTAGAGATTTTTACCTTTAATATGGTGCTTGAATGCTCGAAAATGGAAGATAGGAATAATATAAGTGAACAATGGCAACCAAAATCACCCTAGGAGGCTACACTTATGCGTGAGATCCAAAAGGGGGGAAGAACAAGAGTGTGTTGGTTAAAATATTTAAATTATCACTTATTTTTAAACATGATTATTGTGTGTGGTTTGTAAATCATGGGCCTTGACCATACAATATCCATAGTCCTATATTATAAGGTCATCACGGTTATAATTCATGGTCTTTAAATCATGCACTTAATTGTAAAACACCCATAATTATCAAAAAAAATGTGAATTTATTTTAAAAAAAATAAGGGTGTCATAGTACCACTTACTTACATGATAGAATAATAAAAGAGGTTAGGATTAAAATGGTGAATCCATAATGAGTCATTTATAATCATACCCATAATCTGTACCTTGGCACACATTCATATATTTATCGGTATGAAGGGTAACTATGGAAAAGGGTTGGATGAAATATATTTGAATTCTAGCAGAAATCATGGAATGGACCTGATCAATATGTTTTGTTTTATTTGTATTTATTTTATATTAGCCTTAGGATGATCCCTATTATTGTATGTGTGTATGTGATTAACACACATTTTTAATTTATATTTTGGATTACATTTTGATTTAGTTTATAGTTAACATTTTCCCATTATATTAGGGATTTTCAAGGTAGGCATAATGTTTTATTATTTGTAAGTCATAGTGAGATTTATTTATTATTATGTGTTTTTTAATGTGTTTATTATTTGAATTATGTATTATTTTATTATGGGGAAATCATCCCAATAACAATACTTAAAAATATTAAAATTACCCAATTAAAAAAACAAAAATCAAAAATTAAGCATAATATATTTTTTGGGTTAAGTAAAAAAATTGATTGGAAAAAAATCACCATATTTGATAAATAAATAAAATTAGTATAAGGTAGATTAATTTATTTGTAAATTTTATATTTCATTCCAAATTAATATAATAAAAAATAGTTTAAAAAATAATAACTAGGGGTGTATAAGAAAAGAAAAACATAGTGGCATTATATGGGTTAAAATAAATACCATGAATTTTGGTAATCAAGGGAAGATAATTAGAAGTGAGACATATTTGGAAATAAAAGGGGAATCCATGTAATAAATTGAGAGGGATCCCAAATTTAACCCTTGTATTTTTAATAAAGATTTGGTTTTTTACCATTAATTTGAATCCCTGAGAATCCAAAGTATATTTTAATATATACAAAAGAAAAGATTAGTCATGAGAAAAAAACAAGTAATAATCATAAGAAATGTGGGGTTGATCCTATTAAACTTCAAGTAATGTTTAAAATATTTTTTACTTAGAGATAAATTTAATGTCCTAGGAGTAGAGACATAGGGTCCCTTGAAAAATACTTATCTTACCAGTGAAGTGCATAATAAACCATTGAATATCTTGGAGAAGTGGATATACTCAATACAGGTCATGGTTCAACGGATGAATTTCATGAGAAGATCTGTCATTAGAATCATTTGGTAACTTACTTTAGGGAGTAATTTTGGATCAACTCTCAAACAAGGACTATTATGAGAAATGACTCTCCCCTTGTAAAGCTTATGCGCCTTGCTAAAAACCCACTATAATGAGCACGAAAATTTTAAGCCTTTAAATAAATTAAATTTGTGATTAAAACAAATCAAAGGGAACAGGATAAAAAACTAGAGGGGATTTAATAAATTTAATTTATTGATCAAAAAAAGATCAGTGGCATTTAAGCAAGTAGGGAGAAATCTAATGGAAAAAAATGTTATATAAATTAAATAATAACGGGGTTATAAATATTCCAAGAATCTTTGTAAAACATGGTAATAACACCATAACAACATAAGATCTTTTCATTGTCAATGAAAAACCTATTATTTTAAATATCAGAGATCAAAATCAAGGACACAAGACCACAACATATCCTCTGGGCTAATGGGGTCAATGGCTATTAAGTCTAAATTTGATGCAGTGCAAAATGGACCTGATTATTCAGGTCCACCATAATTCCCTAGACTAAGTTGAACATAACCCCATATTATTCATTTTCCTTTTCTTAGTTTTTATTCCTATTTCACTAAATAATTTTCCTTTTAAATTTTCCCTTTTTATTTCCCTTTAACTATGTTTTATTTTCCTTTTGAGTTATAACCAAGTTATTTTTATTTTCTTTTTCTTTTTGACCAAATGGGTTTTGGGTATATATACCCCCCAAGGACCATTTGTAAATTATTTAATATCATTGAGTTTTTTATTTGATATATTTGATATTCATTTACAATTATCCTAAAATTCCTCATTGTAAGTATTTGATTTGGTTCTATGCTGCATCAATTGGTATCAAAATGGGGAATTCCCTCATTTTCCACCACTGATTTCTAGTTGTCTCAATTACCACTATTTATCCTCAGTATTTCCTCTCTAAATCAATTGGTATCAAAACAAGTACCTTCCATGTAAATCAATTTGATCACTGTTGTACCATATCATATTTCCAATAAATAGTTTTATAAGTTTTATTTTAAAAATATAAATATAAATGATAAAAAAAATATTTATTTTAATAAGCCAAAAAAATTATTTCTTAGGTTATTCATTTACATATTTTAAAGTAAAATGGAAAATTATCTATTAAAATGATTTTAGTAAAAAAATTATCCCTCAAGCTGAACGACAACCCACTGCTTATGGCATAGCCACGGGGCTCGAACCCATGATCGAAGAGCGACAAGGGAACAACTCCTACCGCCAACCTACATGATGTTCTACTTCTATATTTCATAATTTATAAATATATACATATATCTTATTGCATACATGATTATTTTTAAATATATAGTTCTATTTTATAACTACAATCTTTTTACTAATAGTTTTATTTTCGCATCCTCTTGTTAATTTAATCATTGTAATTTAATGGTTAAAAAAGTATGATGCATGTTTTCATTATCATAAAATTACAACATATAACCATTGGAGGTATTTATATATGAAATTTTATATGAAACATGATAAAATTAATAGTTAAATGTAAATAATATGTTATTATGAATTTATGATTTACATTATAGTTCATTTAATTTCTAAATGTTTTTATTTTATCTTATTCTATGTATAGGTTTTATTACTTTAAAATTTTCCTTTTATAAGGTTAAGTAACATGTTTCATAATAAAAAATCAATAATTATTTATTTCATTAATTGATAAAAATACATTTAATAAATGTTCATATCCAATAAAATACTCATTATTACAATAAGTAGACACATAGAAAGGTTATTACATTTCTTAATAATGTTTCACGCCATGTATTGATATGGAATATTACAACTAGGAATGGTAAAGGGTTATAAATAAATAAGAATAGTACATTTACTAAAAGTAACTCCATATTCTTCAATTCCCCCTATAAATATTACTCCTACCATAATAACTGTAAAAATAAAGAGAAGATTTAGGAAAACGATTGACATTATCAAAGGACATTTAAGAACCTTTGTAAGTGAAGTAGTGAGTGATGAATTGATAATGATAATGTTTTTATAGGTAAATTTGGTTTTTTTTCCATTATGATTATATTCCAATATGTTCAATGGTAATTATGATCATTAGTCAATAAGATAGTTGGTCATTATTATTGTTGTTTATATAGATGCAATTAATTGACTGTTGGGATTATTTTATGATGTTACCAAAATTGTATTATTTTTGGAAACTATAAATTTATTTCATTAAAAATATGTTTTATGATAATAAATAAAATTTATTTTCATAAAATAAACTTATAAAACACTTTCTAAATGAAAATTAAGTTGTGATTAATTTTTATGATGGTTTGAATGTTTATTATGCTATAAAAATTTAGTTTTCAATAAATAAGGATTTTTATTTAAAATTTAAAATTATCATATGTAAAAAATTATTTTGATAAAATAAATTTTATATTTGTACTTAAAACATCCAAATTATCTTAGGGTTAATTTTTATGAATTTTCTAACAATATTTATTTATTTTTTTGAAAAAGTTAAAATTATTTTCTTAGGAGTACCATGATTTTAAGACATTGTTATTATGTGAGTATGATTCAAAAATTTATGAAACATTTTTTTCAATAAAAAATTTATTTAATAAGTATAAAAATTTATTTAATAAGTATAAAAATTAATTTAAAAATATTAATTTTAGTTTATAAATTTATACTTTACATTTTTGGAACCAAAAATTAGATTTTTGAGATAAAATTTATTTTTGGATTCTGTGCGTTAAATACATTGGTTAGAAGGTTATTTTTGAATTAGGAATGGTTTTAATGTAAAATAACTCTAATTAACTCATTAATAATATAGAAAATTAGTTATAATTCATTTCTCCCTCAAGTGGTTGGATTATATAATAAAATAACCAATATTTTAACCCTTAAAACCACCCCTCCGCAAGTATAAAATGCCACCCTTTATCCCTCTCCTCTCCACTCAAAACCCATTGAGCATGAATTTCATCTATTTATACCTATATAAAGACATCCCAAGGTGTTTCTATGATTTTAAGGATTCTCTCTCTAGCTCTAGTAAGCATCCTATCAATGTAAGGGTTCTCAATCCTCCTCTTTCATTTTCAATTGCAATTCCATTTTTATATTGTCTTTAAGATTCATTTTAATATAAAAAATAATTTTAATTCCATGTTATTATCATCTATATTAAGTATTTTTAATTATTTATTACTTACTCCCTCTCATTATTACATTTTTATACGTCGTTATAATGCTCAAACTATCCCGTAGCTCTAAAATCATCCAAAATTTTTTGTGAAGTAAAGTGTGTGTGGTTTTCAAAGAAAGGAAATATTAATTTGGAAACAAAAAAATTGTATGTGGTTTTTCCATATATTCATCTAGGGGTAATAACCCTAAAAATAGTTCATTGAGTATATCTCAACCATCATTCTGGTGCACAGTGAATGGGCCCTTACTACGTACACACCTAGTTTAACACTACTAGGGGATATGTTTTGAATGATTTACATTCAATTTTCAAACCCATTATTAAGGATATATCTATAATTTCATTAGTCTCCTTCCTTTTATAATACATGTATTTTTCTACCTATGCACCTAAATTGTCTTTGTCTTTATAAACACCCAATAACTATAATCTCATATTATTCACTTGTTAAGGGTGTTTATTTGAACATTGTGAATCCCTAGCTATTATTTAGGGATTCCACCTAGATATCATTATCAATTCATTTATTATAGAAGATATTTTCAAACCATATAATTATTTATTTTATATGGTAAATTCTTGTAATATATGCCTCATTGATCCATTGGGTTATGTATTTATATTGTTTAATCTTCAATCGTTATTCCATGTAATTATTTATTATGTGATTGAATGCATTGGAATTTTTATGTGATGGGTGGGGCCTAAAATTATATATCCCCTCAGAGCACCGATAGGTCTCATGAGAAAACTAATATGGGGTAATGGGAGTTTCATTTCCATTTATATAAGATGGCTTAGAACAAATCCTTAACAGTAAATTTAAGATGTCCATCATTATGAATTCCCTTCACTATACGATCAGTTATTACTATCTAATTGTTTATTCATTGTTATATTGGGCATGGATTTATTTATTCTATTAGTTTCATTTTTATGATATAAATAAGTTTATTTATTCACATCATAATGTAAATTATATAATATCTTCCATTGTATGCTAACCCTTACTAAGCATCTGATGTAAGATATTGATCTTTCTTGAGACATCCCATACTTGTTTTTAGGTAATATTTTACCCTTTGTTTTGATAATTCCTTAGTTGGGTCTTTCTTAAGGGTTGTTTTGGGTGAATTTGGAGAACTTTGGAATCCCATGGCACTATGCATGGTTTGTGCATAGTTAGGGAAAACTGTGACCCCCATTTTGAGCCACTAGAAGGGGGAATAGTTTGACCAAACTGTATATCCACCACCACCCCCCCCCCCAAATTATACACCATTGGATAGAAGTAGTTTTCATGGTTGTCACATGATTTGTTAAAACTTTCACCCACCTAAGAGAAACCATGCACTCAAAACAATAGGGGTTCCTAGTTAGGGTGCACGGTTTTTCTAATCATGCAGATCATCCCAGAAACTATGCACACGACTACTAAAAGCTCCAAAAATTAGATTAAAAATTTCTGAACCCCTGATTTATATCACTACTCACCCCCACTTGTTCAAATATAATTTTCTTTTTTATTGAAGGCTCATGATAGGATTCCTAGGCTCCTTGAACTCCTTTATTTGAAAATCAAAGATCCGATTGAAGAAATAAACTCCTCTCTGGTATGTTATTCCTTATTTGTTTAGGTTCTTTCTCTCCCATATTTCTCTCCCTTTGCAGAGGAATGAATCCTTCTATTGTTAATGGTTTAGATCTTGGGTTTAATGTATCTTTTTCCATTAGATCTTGATCCCAGGTTTTTATCCTAGATCTCATCCACTATTGTGAATTTGACTATTCTATATCGAATTGGGGGATGAGGCTTGGAGTGTTCATCGATGATCCTAAGGCGGGTGGTATAATTTTTAGTTTCCATATTCTTTATCATGATCTCATGTTTTTAGTTATATTTTTTCATTTCCACATTGTAAAATTTCTTTTAAATTAGAAAAATTATTTGATTCCCATGTAATTGTGAGACCCTTCATGGATCTCGTCAGACCCATTAGGGATTATGAAACCAGATATGATGGAAACCCATGAGGTTTACCAATATCCTTGAAATGATAATTCTTGAAATGTAAAAAAGGGGAATAATGGGTATATGGAATTGAACTAAATCCTTATTGTATGGTTTGATAATGGGATTTAAAGGGTTGATTGGCTTAACCTTGAAGTGTTAATGAGTTGTGTAATAATTGATGATAAATGTATTAATGGGGGAATTGGTCATGTATTCCTTGTGATAAAATTAATTAATCCTTGGATGTTTTTGATAAATGAAATGGTGCACTATGTTGTGAATGATTGAAAAGACGGTCACTAATGATAAACCTTAATATATATATATATATATATCATTATGTAATTGTGAACAAAGAGTTTTGGGTGAGGGACTGATTCTCAAAGTACCCATGAGGTGCTAAAATGATGTTATAGTCCCCCAATTCATATTTATATGTGAATGTGAACAATGAGTTGTGTGTGAGGGACTCATGATCCAAGTACCCATGGGGTTCCAAACTGATGCTCTAGGCCCTCGATGCATATTTATATGTGAATGTGAACAATGAGTTGTGGATGATAGATTGATGCTCCAAGT
Source organism: Viscum album (assembly GCA_963277665.1). Lineage (NCBI taxonomy): Eukaryota > Viridiplantae > Streptophyta > Magnoliopsida > Santalales > Viscaceae > Viscum > Viscum album. The sequence continues at coordinate 354,858,959 of OY728151.1, read as the reverse complement.
ACCCATGGGGTTCCATACTAATGCTTTAGGCCCCTGATGCATGAACGTGAATTGATATTGGAATGAAACTCCAAGGATCTATTATAATGGTACTCAGAATGACACTATAGGATACTGAATGAAATTGGAATTAAAATGAATAATGAAACCCCATGAGAGATTAAATTATAATATCCTTATGGTGTATGGTTTAGACTCTGGCACAGGCCGAAGTAGGTTTTATTGGATTGGGTTTCACCGTGAACCTAAGGCCAATGTGGTTAATTAAATAATAATATATGTAAAACCTACTTAATTTCATAATTTTGTCTATTATTCTTTATACAACTTCATACACTATGATAGACTAGATATTTATTTAGATTTGATTGGTAGTATACTACAAAGTTGTACTCACACCCTACATGGGATTCCATTTGGTACCCAAATAGACTTCATATTTGTAGGTTAGGATAAGGGTAAGATCCATATGTTGGAATGATAAGTTGAGTTTTGGGATGGAGCATGGATGAGGGAACTGGAAATGATTTTGGGACCCTCTTGGGTGTTGTTTGTGTGTCTTTATTTTGGGTTTATATTATACACTTGACACTTGTATAGAAATACATTTTTACTACTTTGGTTTATTGTCATTTTCCTAATTTTGGGTTTATTAATGTGTTTTTTGGTTGATTATTGATTATTTTAGTACCTTGGTTATATTGCATATTGATCTCTGTTATTTTGATTCTTTGATAAATAGGGTATAGTCTCCCCACATTATATATTAGACTATCACTGTTAGTCAGTAGCCTCTATCATATGGGTCAGTGTGGTTGAGGTCTTGTAATGAACCAGCTCATGGAATTGGTATGTGGCACCCAGGTCGGGATGTCACAAAGTGGTATCAAAGGTGGTTTTATTTTCTTTTCATTCATGTTATTATTTGGGAAAGTTAGACAGAAGGCTAGGATGATTCAGTCCTTGGTCATGAACTCATGTATGGGAGTATGTAAGCCATGTGCGGGGGGGAAACTTAAGTACTCAGGGGAAGTGTATGCGGGGTGATAGTATAACGGTCTTGACTGTGGGGAAGTGTATGCAAGGTGATTTTTTATAAATTTATGTGAATATATATTTTTAAAATATTTTAATGATGTGTTATGTGTCCTAATACATGTGCTTGTAATTTTATCGACAAGCCTCTATAATGAAGTTTGTTGATAGGATGATAGGATAACATTACTGGAAATATGCCTCTAGTTTTGGGATAAGAGGCCCTGATAGTTTCAGGTGATGGGGTGGGAGAGAAGTCCTATGAGAAATTTTCTCACTTTATATAGTTTGTGGAAAGAGTCCAAGGGTGGATTGTGCATAATATGTTTGATTTGACCTAGGATTTCTAGTTGCAGCACCCTCTGACGTTCACCGGAGAGGGTGGACCTGAGATAGCTGAGTTCTAGATTGAGTCCATACAGAAAATTATTGACCATTTAGAGACACCTCCAGAGAAAAGGGTCAAGTTGGATGCTTATATGTTATGAGATCAAGCGAATCATTGGTGTGATATTAAGGCTTATTATTAGAAATTGGGGAGCATGGTATAGAAGGAATTTCAAGATAAATTCCTCGATCACTTTTGCCTAAATATGCTAAGACAATAGAGGGTGGGATAGTTTATTCAATTTACCCAAATAATCATATTAGTAATGGACTATGTTATCCATTTTACTAACTTGAAATTCTTTTTCCTAGTACTGGTATTAGATGAGACAATTTTGGAGATATGTTTTTAGGATGTACTTAAATGTGAGATTAAGTCCGAGATTAATAAATTTCAATTGAAGTAGTGAATCATTCTCTCATTTCTGAGGGGAACCTAAAGGATGCTTATATTGGATGATGGGTGGTTTCTGATGGACTACCAGGAGGTATATCTTATGAGGGTAGGAAATATCATTACAAGAATGTTTACCAGAGTAATTGAAAACAGAGTAACTAGGAAGAAGAATCAGTTATCCTATGTAGTAATAAAGTGATCTTCCATCAGTGTGGTAGGCTAGATTACATTCATATTCAGTGTCCTCGGCCATCAGTGGAGTTTCAATCTTGTGTAAGGATGGGACATTTACTGAGATATTGTAGGAACCCTCAACTGATGGGTAGTGATAGAGGATCTTGGTCGAATCAAAGTACTAGAAATGGGTATTATACCCCATACCATTCAAGCATTTGGATTTATACTATTTATGATGTTTGAGGTGGTATAATTTGTAATTTGGGGCTAGAATAACCATATCAATAGAATAGTGTGTCACAGGGAGATCATACCAGAGAATAGGGTATAGGGACAGGTTAGTAACATGCAATTCAGTCTACACTTTTCAATAGAGACGATGGACCATCGACGGTCAGAGGTATTATTCTTTTAGATTCTACACTTTCTAGTGATTTGCACTATTAGAAAAAATCCCTATATCCATGGTTTTTCAAAAAAACATGGCTATAGATCACACCTATAGCCATGGTTTTCCAAAAACTATGTCTATAAGTTGATCAATAGCCATGTTTTTTGAAAACCATGGCTATAGGTTTTTTTGAGAGGATATAGCCATGGTTTTTAAAAATCATTGCTATAGAGCACACCTATAGCCACGTTTTTTGAAAATAGTGGCCATAGGTTTTCCACGCATGCATAGAAAAAAATTATCACGGGAAGGGCACGGGAAAAAATATTTCCATAGTTTCAGGGATATTTCCATTGTTTATAAAAATATATATAATGATATATATATATATATGAACCATTAATAGTTTTTTGGAGTAGTGGTAAATATGTTGGTTTGTGGTAGAGCAGGTCTAGTGTTCAAATTTGGTCAAGTATATTTTTTAGAAACCTATAGCCATGGTTTCTCAACTATGGAAATATCCACACCTATAGCCATGGTTTTCCACCATATAAATAGAACTATTTTCACAATTTTGAAATCGTGTCAATAGGTTTATTTCCACAGTGGAAAACCATATTTATAACTATATTACCATGGTGGAAAACCATGGAAATACACTTATTGGAACAATTATAAAACCATGGATATAGGTCTACTTCCTTGGTGGAAAAATATGGATACATCCCTTAAAATCTTGGTTATAGATCTAGACTATGTCCATGCCAATAAGAGTCATGGCTAGCTGGACTATGGTTATAAGCTATAGCCATAGTTTTTTACTCTATGGCCATAGTTTTTTATTGTAGCTATAGGTAAATTTTTTATTTGTGTTATTTGATACAGGATCCTCAAATTCTTTTAAATCTTCTCAAATTGTGAATTTTTTGAGTCTGACTATGGAGTTTGGGTGCGGCATTATGACGATCAATACACCACTAGGCATTTATGGTTTTTACCTAATTTCAAATATAGATTGGTTGGTATCATATCAATCCCACATATATTTTTACTGTAGAAGAGTAACCTTTACATATCCTGAGGGTGACAATTATGTTCATTAGGTATAATGGGATATCCAAGAAGGCTGTGTAGGTCCAGTTCATCAGCAACTAGGGTAGATCACCACCCAAGTTTCTAGTCTTCTACTGGATGATGGGGGTGTGAAGCATAGTGTCTTTCCACCCATAGTAGATTTATTTCAGGACATATTTTCTAAATACTTATCAGGGCTACCACCTAAGAGAGATATTGAGTTTTTAATTTAACTAATGCCTAGAGATAAACTAATTTCCATTCCACATTATCTAATGGAACCAGTAGAGCTTCAATATCTTAAGTCTTGGCTAGAAGAATCGATGGATAAGTGATTTATCCATCCAAGTATGTCACCTTGGGGTTTTACAGTTTTTTTCTAAGAATGATGATGGGTCGTTGCCTTTATATGTCGATTATCAAAAGTTGAATCAGTTGATAGTTAAGAACCAGTATCCTCTTCAACATATCAACGATATTTTTTGCTAGTTGAGGGATTCTTGTGTGTTCTCCAAGATAGATTTTTGGTTAGGGTACCATCATTTTTGAGTTATACCTTCTGATATACCATGGACTTCATTTAGGATTAGTTATAGCTTTTATGAGTTCTTTGTGATGTCATTTGGATTGAAAAATGGTCCTACTATGTTTATAGACTTGATGAAATGATTCATTCACGCATACTTGAACTAGTTTGTGTGTTTTTTTATTGATGAAATCTTGGTGTACTCCTAGACTCATGACAATCATTCCAAACATATTGACATCATCCTAAGTACACTGAGAAATAATAGGCTATAAACTAAGCAATATAAGTGTCAATTTTGGATCGACGGGGTACATTTCTTAGGTCACATCATTTCTATGAAAGGTATGTTAGCAAACCCAGAGAAAGTTTAGGCATTTTTTTCTTTGGAGAATACCAAGAATTTTTTTATATTAGAATATTTTTGGATTTATAGAGGTATTATCGGAGATTATACTAGGAATTTTCTCACAAGGAAGCACCATTTTCAGGCCTAACCAAGAAGGGTATCAAGTTTTAATGGTCTAGAACATGTGATAATTCTTTTTAGGAGTTGAATAAGCATTTGAATACCACACTTATTTTGATCCTACTTGAGCTGGGTGAGGATTATAGCTTGTTTTGTGATGCATAAGGAATTGGAATTGGGGCAGTGTTAATGTAGAGTGATTGATTTGTGGTGTATGAATCATGACAGTTGAGGCCAAATGAATGGAATTATACTACACACGATCTCGAATTTGAAACGATGGTTTATGACTTAAAGTGTTGGTGGAATTACTTACTGGTAAAAAGTTTTATTGTGTATACCAACCATAAAATCTTAAAGTACATATTTTGATAGTGAGATTTAAATCTCCAGTAGAAAAGATCAGTTGAGTATAAGTAGTCATTTTACTTTTATCTAGCCCATACATTCAGAAAAGTAAATAGTTTTGTTGAAGATTTGAGCCTAAATACATAGAATCAAGTAGTCTAGGAGTTCAATTATGAGTGTAAGATGATGGATTTATTGTTTGAGATGTATATAGAGGTTTAGTAGGGCCATGGGAAGATGAACCTTATGTCTTTATTTATTGAGTCCACAATTTTGAGATGGATCAATGAGAGGTAGTATGAGGATCTAATTTTTTTGTCCTTGATGTAAATCCTTGAAGGTGGGGAGTCACCTTATGATTATACTATAGTTGGGGATGAGATCATCTATGTTTGGGGCCATGTTGTTGTGCCTACGTGTATGTGGGAAGATCTGATACATGATTTTCATGCCTCAAAATGGGAAGTGCACCCTAGTTTGAACAAAATGTATTATAGACTTTCTAGGTAGTATTAGTGGCCAGGAATGAAAAAGTATATTATGGTTTTTGTAACATGATGTTATACCTATCGACAAGTGAAGGCTGATCATCAATGATCTGGTGGTTTTCTACAGCTATTTTTCATTCTATAATGGAAGTGGGATGACATTTCCATATAATTCATGGTGGGTCTCTTAGGGATTATTAGAAAGAATGATGTGATATATTTGATTTTAGACCATTTGATTAAAGTTGATCATTACATTCCAATTTAGAAAAGTTTTATAGTTGATTAATTGGGAGATATGTATGTTCGAGAGATAGTCTATTTTCATGGGGTGTCATGGTGTATAGTTTCATATCATGATTCACACTTTACTTTGTTCTTCTATCAAGGTTTTAAAAAGGTATTAGGTACTTAGATGTTTCTGAGTATTTATTTTTACCCATAGAAAAATAGGAAATTAGAGTGCGCTATTTAAATGCTAAAGGATATGCCGCGAGTATACGTCCTAGACTTTGGGGGATCTTGGTTGAATCACTTAGCACTAGTTTAGTTAGCCTATAATAGTATTTATCAGGTGAATATTCATATGGAACCATATGAGCCTCTTTATTATAGGCCATACAGATCAACTCTATATTGTATATAGGAGGGTCAGTTAGAGTTTTTGGGACCGAGTCTCATGCAAGAGACATCGGAACATGTTCAATTAATTCAGAAGCATATTTCTATAGTGATATAAGGCCCCATCCTTAAACCTTACTTAATCTTGAGTTATTACAAGATTACACATTGAGGATCTTTTCAGGTTTAGAGTTTTAGAGAATTAGATCATAAAACTTGCATTACATTCCACATATAAACAATGTGGTTACATAAAGATAGTATTCTTCATTCCCATAAATGGAAACATATTTAAAATAAAACATGGATTCTTTCTTGACACTTCCTTGACACTATCATCATATCATGTACCTTTCCCTTGACCTGTGAAAAACATTTCAAAAAAACTTGGGATGAGCATAAAAAGCTCAGTATGGGTTATAAAAACATGGAAAGGAAACATGGGTACATATATACATAAGAGTGAAATCATACTTTACACATAAAACATAGGCACTTTAACATACCTCATAAAATCATGAACAAATCATAGAAATCATAAGACATAAAGGTAACTTGAGGCATTCATAACATTCTTACATATGGAGTAACCCTCTTGGTTACGTTTGGAATACCCATCACAGTATATTCCCTAAAATCTCTTCGGATAAACCTTAACATTTCACTCCTTCTCGTTACCCAATGCATTGGAGAGCTATATCGGGCTCACCCGCCCTTAGTTTATCATGGAACCACCCATCTTCATAATAATGCCCAAGAACCATAACATAATCGTATTACATAAAACATGCATAAAGGAAACATAACATTTCCACATTTCAATCACAAGATATCAATACAACACAAAAAAACATTGTGAAAACCATTTTAAATACCAAAATAAAAGAAAAGTAAAACATGGTATTTATTTTTCTTTTAAAAAGAAGGTATGGCTTGTAGAGGAAGCCAAAACTCAAATAACGGTCACGACGGCGGAGAAGTCCTTGTCGCCGTATACGTACGACAAAAACATTCCCTTTTTCTGTTTAGTAAAATCTTCATATAAAAAAGATTCCTTTTGAATAAACGTAAAATTCAAATGGGTTTATACACCGTATAAAAAAAGGTTGTGTATAAAACAAAATATGCCTCAATGAAAGGAGATTGAGACGAAGTCCCATACCTCGTATCCGACTTGACCCGACCGTTCTTTAATCTCCTGAATAATAAACTTGAGTTAATCTCTACTTTCTTATGAACCTTTTTCAAGTTCATTATTCCTTTTATACCATGTTATGAACATCATGTAATCATTTAAGTTAATAATGTTCATTTTGTCGGTATTTGGTTCTTAAGTCAAAAATAGACTTCTTACACTTACATGTTGTTAATTTGGTCAAAGGTTCATTATATCCAGAATGATATTAATGATTTTGATAACATATATATCATATATATTCATCATATACATGTATTTATAATATTACATCACATTTAGAGGTAAGAAATGAAATGCACCGTTCATGGAGACGGTAAGCCGTACGTACGCATGAACGCTACTTCCATTTCTATTTCGTATTTTCTGGAATGGATTCATAATGATATAAGAGTATATTATAATTACAGTATAATAAAATATATAATATCATTAACTTTATCCTTTACACATCCCACATATGGTATTAACGAATCAAATCACTTTCAGGGGGCGGTAGTTCGCACTTCCTAAAATGAAGATATCGTGTTTACCCATAATGGAAACCATAAAGGTATGCCCAAAATGAAAAAAACAGAAGCTTAAGGAAAAAATAAACATATTATATATCATATATAAAAATAGTGACATCATAATGGCCACCTTTGAAGGTGTTAAATTAGTATTGAACAATCATCGTTTCGGGAGGCAGAATTTCTCCATCCACGGAAACCGTATGTTCTTTAACCATTTGATGTAGTTGTGTGAGAGTGTAGCTCAAATAAATCTTATAACAACATCCTAGTATATTGAAGATACTTTTGTTGTTACAAAAGAAGTAAATAAAAAGATTTTAGGGGGTTGGAGAAGAAAAATAAAACAAATGAACATGAGAGAATGGATTACCTTTAAAAGTGTAACTCCTTTTGATTTGAGCCTAAAGGCTTACTTTGAAAGGATTCTGCCCAAAGGGAATCCTCTAGGATGAGGAGAGGGATGTGGAGAGAGTAAATGGGCAGGGGTTGGCCGAGCCAAAGGCTTGAGGAGTGTGTGAAATGAGGTAGAGGTGGGGGCCTTTTATAAGAGGAGAGGAGGGGCACTTTTGGAAAGTAAAGATAAGTTACTTTATTTTAAAAAGAGTTTCGGATTCAAAAGGTCCCACATTGCTATAATTTGAGGATAAGTTGATAAGGCTTCGAAATCCACTCATACAATTGGTTTTGGCCATGTGTATGTTTTAGATTTTTCATTATATTTCCATTTTATTTAAATCGTTAAATAATGAGGTCATCGCTGCATCATTACGATGTCATAAATAATTTAATTTATTTAAAGTCTAAAAATTATAAAAAAAAATACTATGATGTAGGAAATATTTTTATCTTTCTAATGACTATTTATAATCAAAAATATGATCTTTATAACCCCATGTAAAAATTGTTTTCGTAAAACATATTATGTTTGTGTCATTTTTACTTTTACATTAAATAAAAAGTTATTTATGTCATTTCCCAAACAAAGTGGATCCATGGGGTCCCCAAGTTGACCCATGGCTTGTCTTGGTCGGCAATGATACAAAAAATAATGTTGGTACATGTGTCTAGGTCATTTCATATTATTAAAGCATTATTTATACCTTAAACTACCCTAATTACCACTAATCGCGATTAAGAACTTAATAAGTTACTATTCACCAAAAAATTATTATAATCTCATTGAACCACATTTTACTTCTTAATTACAACCATGTATGTCGGATTTTTTGAAATTCAAAACACAATGATGGCAAAATTTCATTTAAACGGAAAATCAGTCTTTATAAGTACCACTTAGTGGTTTCACTATTCATCAAAAATTGAAGTTTTTTAGAAAATTACCAAAAATTCACCCTAAGCTATATTTGATATTACGAATTCAAAAATGAAGTCTATTTTACAAAATTCAAAACATATAAGTCACATTTATTAATTTAATAATTAATTCCCGCTGTCAGAGCAAATAGCGTGTTTTTATGAAACAATAAGTATCAAAAGATTGACACTAGTTTAAGTCTAATTTCAAAGTGAAATTGATTCCAATGACCACCATTGGATTAAATGGTAAAAATATATTCATATTACACATTAAGACCAATTCAAAAGATAATCTAATCATATAAATAAATTAGATTAAAAAGCAGTTTTGATGTAAAATGCAGTATTTTTCACTATTCATTAAAAAATGAACATTGTCAGAAAAATACCAAAAATTCACACAAAGTAAATTTTGATGTCCCAATCATAAAGAATAAGTTTATTTTGACAAACATAGTTTATAAAATTGTCAAAATATAGATTTAAAAATGGTTTTCCATCATAAGGCAATAAAACAATCTTTTAAGAATATTAGTGTATTACATGCTTAAGATTGGATTTATTTTCATTTTAAGCCTCTAAAACACTATCTTAATCATTAATAGACATAGATAAAAATATATATTATTCATTACTTACTTGGGATGTTACATCCTTCCCCCCTTTAGAAAATTGCGTCCCCGCAATTTATTTACTTATCAAATAAATGGGGGTACTTATCCCTCATTGCATTTTCAGATTCCCATGTTGCCTCTTCAATCATGTGGTTTTTCCACAAAACCTTTACCTGGTGAATCACCTTATTCCGTAACACTTGCTCCATGTGGTCAAGAATCTGGACCAGTTGTTCCTCATAAGATAGGTTCTCTTCCAGCTGAACTACCTCTGGACTCAAAACATGAGATGGATCTGGCATATACTTTCTCAACATCGAAACGTGAAAAACATTGTGTACCTGAGATAAACTCGGAGGTAAAGCCACTCGGTATGCAACTGATCCAACTTTCTCCAGAATTTCATATGGTCCAATAAACCTTGGACTCAGCTTTCCTTTCTTACCAAATCTCATCACACTTTTCCAAGGAGAAACCTTGAGAAAAACATGATTACCTACCTCGAAAGATAGATCCTTCCTCCGGTTATCCGCATAACTCTTCTGCCTGCTCTGAGCTATTCTCATGTGTTTTTGAATCAGCTGAACTTTTTCTGCCATCTCTTCTACCAATTCTGGTCCCATCAACTTCCTTTCACCCACTTCATCCCAGAAAGCTGGAGTTCGACACCGCTTCCCATATAATGCCTGAAATGGTGTCATCTGTATACTGGAATGGAAACTGTTATTATATGAAAATTCAACCAAAGAAAGATGTTGGTCCCAACTTCCCTGATAATCCATAGAACAAGCTCGTAGAATATCCTCCAAGGTCTGAATTGTTCATTCTGACTGCCCATCTGATTGAGGATGAAAAGTTGTACTAAAATTTAATTCAGTACCCAACGACTTCTGAAGGCCTTTCCAAAAGTTAGAAGTAAACCTGGGATCACGATCCGATACAATGGAGAGAGGAACTCCATGTAACCTGACTATCTCTTTAAGATACAAACGGGAAAGTTGATCAAGAGAGAAAGTATCTCGTATAGCAAGGAAATGAGCAGATTTGGTCAAGCAATCAACAATAACCCAGATTGCATTATTACCTCGAGATGTCTTCGGTAATCCAACAACAAAGTCCATGGATATATTCTCCCATTTCCACTCTGGCACTGGTAAAGGCTGAAGCATCCCTTTCGGTAACTGCCGCTCTGCTTTAACCTGTTGACATGTCAAACACTTCACAGTAAAATCTGCAATGTCTCTTTTCATTCCATCCCACCAGTAATACTCCCGCAGATCTCTATACATCTTAGTACTGCCCGGATGAACTGAAAACGGAGAACTATGAGCTTCACATAACAACTCTCTCTTCAACTGTGAATCACAAGGCACACACAATCTCTTCCCAAATCTCAAAACACAATCATTATCAATGTTGAATTCAGGAAACTTACCTTTCTGAACCAGCTCTACCTTTTTCTGCAACTCACCGTCTTGCTTCTATGCTTGCTTGATTATATCTGATAGAGATGATATCACTGATACCTGAAACAAAACAGAATAACTTCCTACACCAACAACTTCTATGCCAAAGTTCATCAAATCCTTAACCAAAGGATCACGTTCCAAAAGCAACATTGCTAATGAAGCATTACTTTTTTGAATCAAAGCATCAGACACTTTATTTGATTTTCCCGGATGGTAATGAATTGTACAATCATAATCCTTGATTAATTCTGGCCATCTTTTTTGTCTCATGTTTAACTCTTTCTGAGTGAATATATACTTTAAACTTTTGTGATCGGTATATATTTCACACTTTACTCCATACAAATTATGCCTCCAAATTTTTAAAGCAAAAACAACAGCAGCTAATTCCAAATCATGTGTATGGTAATTTACCTCATGAGTTTTCAACTGTCGTGAAGCATAAGCAATTACCTGATCATTCTGCATTAGGATGCAACCAAGTCCTTTCAATGAAGCATCACTGTATATAACAAACTCACCATTCCTGGAAGGTAGTGCCAAAACTGGAGCATTTACCAATCTTCTTTTCAATTCCTGAAAACAATCATCACATTCTTTTGTCCAGATAAACTTAACACCCTTCTGAGTTAGCTTAGTCATTGGACTAGATAACCGTGAAAAATTTCTAACAAACCTTCGGTAATAGCCCGCCAAACCAAGGAAGATACGAATCTCGGTTACATTTGTGGGTCTTGGCCATTCTTCCACAACTTTTGTTTTTTCAGGATCAACAGTTATTCCATCTTTAGAAACAATGTGACCAAGGAAAGAAATTTGTTGCAACCAAAACTCACACTTGCTGAATTTCCCATATAGTTTCTTTTCTTTTAAGGTTTGCAAGATAACCCTTAAATGTCTTTCATGCTCCTCTTTACTTCTAGAAAACACCAAAATGTCATCAATGAAAACCACCACAAACTTATCCAAGAACTCATGGAAAATTCTATTCATTAAGTCCATGAATACAGCAGGTGCATTGGTTAGCCCAAAAGGCATTACTACAAATTCATAATGGCCATATCTCGTACGGAACGTGGTCTTCGGAATATCTGCCTCCTTTACCTTCAGCTGATGGTACCCCGATCTCAGGTCAATCTTTGAAAAAAACTGATCTCCCTGGAGCTGATCAAATAAATCATCGATATGAGGCAAAGGATATTTGTTCTTAACAGTGATATTATTCAAGGCTCTATAATCAATTCAAAGTCTCATATAACCATCTTTCTTTTTAACAAATAAAACAGGGGCACCCCATTGTGATGTGCTAGGTCTAATGAAACCTTTCTCTAATAAATCTTGCAATTGCTCCTTCAACTCTAAAAGTTCAATTTGTGTCATTCGATAAGGGGGTTTTGAAATTGTCTTAGCATCAGGAACTAAGTCAACAGTAAACTCAACTTCCCGATCTGGTATTATTCCAGGAAACTCATCATGAAAAACATCAGGATACTCATTTACCACTGGCACATCATTAATCTGAACAGTTCCATTATTTTCAATGACGTGTGCAAGGTAACATTCATTTCCATCTTTTACAAGTTTCTCGGCCTCTTGATATGTTATCAACAGTAAGGGTTCATTCTTGTACACAAACTGAAAGTCTTTCTGAAAAGAAACTTCTTTAGCTCTATAGTCAATCTTAGCATGGTAAATAGAGAGCCAATCCATACCCAGGATAACATCAAACTCTACTAGAGGTAGAACAATAAGGTTTGCAAGTAGGTTCTTTCCACAGATAAGGATAGGAAGATTCTTATAAATTCTTTTTGCCTCAACATTTCCCCCAGGTGTTTTTACCAAAAGTTCAGGAGTCATTTCTTGAGATGGTATTCCCATTTTACTAGAAAAGGTTTCAGAGATGAAAGAATGTGTAGACCCCGAATCAAACAACACACTGGCATAATCTGAAAAAACAAACAAAGTACCTGATACAACTTCATTTGATGGCCCGACATCTGCTGAATTAGTTGCAAAGGATTTCACCACCCCTTTCTGCTTGTAGTCTAACTGATTCCCATCACTCAAGCTCTTTGCCGGACACTCGTTTGCATAGTGACCCATCTCATTGCACTTATAACATTTCACTAACTGTAAATCAAATTTGGTCTTACCATCACCTTGATCCTTTTCAGTGCAATCACGAGCCTTATGTCCCATCTTACCACATCAGTAGCACTTTCCAGAATTAAGAAGACATTCCCCAGCATGCCTTTTGCCACATTTATCACAAACTGGAAACTTAGTTTTCTTACCATCAGACTTTTTTGAAATATTCTTACCTTTCTCCTTCCACCTCGGTCTCTTCTTCTACTGGTTGTTATAGAACACTTGGTCATCGGCAAACTCCATTTCCACCTTATCATCACATCGAAAAAGCTTTTCATAACTTTTAAACTCACGAGAAGCTAATTCCCTTCGATATTTTGGCTTTAATCCTGAGTAAAAACGATTGATTTTACTATCAAGGTGTCGGATAAAATTTGGAGCATACCTTGCCAATCGAGTGAACCTTTCTTCATAGGCAGCCACTGAGTCTTCCTCTTGCCTCAATTCCAAGAATTGTTTTTCCATCCTAAGTCGAACAGCCTTAGGAAAATACTTCTCAAGAAACATACCTTTGAATTCATCCCAGTCAAGAGCATCAATCTCATCGGCGTCCCTGATATTTTTAACCATAGACCACCACTGATCTGCTTCACCCTCCAAACGGTAAATAGCAAGACTAACCTTTTGATTGTCTGAACACCCCGTGACATCAAAAATCTTCTCCAGTGCTTTTATCCACCCTTCATCTAGCACAGGGTCAGATGATCCTCTGAATGATGGGGGATGTTGCCTCATGAAATGTTCCACCACTGACATGTTCCTCTGCGGTTGATCTGGCTGATCTCGTGCATGGATACCACCAACATTTATCGCTCGAGTCAACTGCGCCATTACTGCAACAAACTGTTCAGTTCCAATTCCGACCATTTCTGGATGCTGATTCGGAAGGTTATTTCCTTATGTATTCCTTCCTAGCACTGCTTCCCTATTTCCTCTGCGGAAAACCATTCTAAACAAACATGTCTTAGATGAAGCAACATGGTAATCTTCAAATGCTATATCATTTCAAAAAAAAATTTGGATAATCATTTAATAGAATTCTAACTCCTAAAGTTATCTAAGTTGACCTTTGATACCAACTATAAGGCCCCAGCCTTAAACCTTACTTAATCTTGAGTTATTACAAGATTACACATTGAGGATCTTTTTGGGTTTAGAGTTTTAGAGAATTAGATCATAAAACTTGCATTAAATTCCACATATAAACAATGTGGTTACATAAAGATAGTATTCTTCATTCCCATAAATGGAAACATATTTAAAATAAAACATGGATTCTTTCTTGACACTTCCTTGACACTATCATCATATCATGTACCTTTCCCTTGACCTGTGAAAAACATTTCAAAAAAACTTGGGATGAGCATAAAAAGCTCAGTATGGGTTATAAAAACATGGAAAGGAAACATGGGTACATATATACATAAGAGTGAAATCATACTTTACCCATAAAACATAGGCACTTTAACATACCTCATAAAATCATGAACAAATCATAGAAATCATAAGACATAAAGGTAACTTGAGGCATTCATAACATTCTTACGTAGGGAGTAACCCTCTTGGTTATGTTTGGAATACCCATCACAGTATATTCCCTAAAATCTCTTCGGAGAAACCTTAACGTTCCACTCCTTCGCGTTACCCAATGCATTGGAGAGCTATATCGGGCTCACCCGCCCTTAGTTTATCACGTAACCACCCGTCTTCATAATAATGCCCAAGAACCATAACATAATCGTATCGCATAAAACATGCATAAAGGAAACATAACATTTCCACATTTCAATCAAAAGATATCAATACAACACAAAAAAACATTGTGAAAACCATTTTCAATACCAAAATAAAAGAAAAGTAAAACATGGTATTTATTTTTCTTTTAAAAAGAAGGTATGGCTTGTAGAGGAAGCCAAAACTCAAATAACGGTCATGACGGCGGAGAAGTCGTTGTCGCCACATACGTACGACAAAAACATTCCCTTTTGTAATTTAGTAAAAGCTTCGTATAAAAAAGATTCCTTTTGAATAAACGTAAAAGTAAAAGGGGTTTATACACCGTATAAAAAAAGGTTGTGTATAAAACAAAATATGCCTCAATGAAAGGAGATTGAGACGAAGTCCCATACCTCATATCCGACTTGACCCGACCGTTCTTTAATCTCCTGAATAATAAACTTGAGTTAATCTCTAATTGCTTATGAACCTTTTTCAAGTTCATTATTCCTTTAATACCATGTTATGAACATCATGTAATCATTTAAGTTAATAATGTTCATTTTGTCGGTATTTGGTTCTTAAGTCAAAAATAGACTTCTTACACTTACATGTTGTTAATTTGGTCAAAGTTTCATTATATCCAGAATGATATTAATGATTTGGATAACATATATATCATATATATTCATCATATACATGTATTTATAATATTACATCACATTTAGAGGTAAGAAATGAAATGCACCGTTCATGGAGACGGTAAGCCGTACGTACGCATGAATGCTACTTCTATTTCTATTTCTTATTTTCTGGAATGGATTCATAATGATATAAGAGTATATTATAATTACAGTATAATAACATATATAATATCATTAACTTTATCCTTTACACATCCCACATATGGTATTAACAAATAAAATCACTTTCAGGGGGCGGTAGTCCGCACTTCCTAAAATGAAGATATCGTGTTTACCCATAATGGAAACCATAAAGGTATGCCCAAAATGAAAAAAAATAAGCTTAAGGAAAACATAAACATATTATATATCATATATAAAAATAGTGACATCATAATGGCCACCTTTGAAGGTGTTAAGTGAGTATTGAACAATCATCGTTTCGGGAGGCAGAATTTCGCCATCCACGGAAACCGTATGTTCTTTAACCATTTGATGTAGTTGTGTGAGAGTGAAGCTCAAATAAATCTTATAACAACATCCTAGTATATTGAAGATACTGGTTTTGTTACAAAATAAGTAAATAAAAAGAGTTTAGAGGGTTGGAGAAGAAAAATAAAACAAATGAACATGAGAGAATGAATTACCTTTAAAAGTGTAACTCCTTTTGATTTGAGCCTAAAGGCTTCCTTTGAAAGGATTCTTCCCAAAGGGAATCCTCTAAGATGAGGAGATGGATGTGTAGAGAGTAAATGGGCAGGGTTTGGCTGAGCCAAATGCTTGATGAGTGTGTGAAATGAGGTAGAGGTGGGGGGCCTTTTATAAGAGGAGAGGAGGGGCACTTTTGGAAAGTAAAGATAAGTTACTTTATTTTAAAAAGAGTTTCGGATTCAAAAGGTCCCACATTGCTATAATTCGATGATAATGTGATAAGTCTTCGAAATCCACTCATCCAATTGGTTTTGTCCAGGTGTAGGTTTTAGATTTTTCATTATATTTCCATTTTATTTAAATTGTTAAATAATGAGGTCACTGCTGCATCACCATGATGTCATAAATAATTTAATTTATTTAAAGTCTAAAAATTATAAAAAAAAATACTATGATGTAGGAAATATTTTTAGCTTTCCAATGAATATTTATAATCAAAAATATGATCTTTATAACCCCATGTAAAAATTGTTTTCGTAAAACATATTATGTTTGTGTTATTTTTACTTTTACATTAAATAAAAAGTTATTTATGTCATTTCCCAACCAAAGTGGATCCATGGGGTCCCCAAGTTGCCCCATGGCTTGTCTTGGTAGGCCATGACACAACCAATAAGGTTGTTACATGTGTCTAGGTCATTTCATATTATTAAAGCATTATTTATACCTTAAACTACCCTAATTACCACTAATCTCGATTAAGAACTTAATAAGTTACTATTCACCAAAAAATTATTATAATCTCATTGAACCACATTTTACTTATTAATGACAACCATTTATGTCGGATTTTTTGAAATTCAAAACACAATGATGGCAAAATTTCATTTAAACGGAAAATCAGTCTTTATAAGTACCACTTAGTGGTTTCACTATTCATCAAAAATTGAAGTTTTTCAGAAAATTACCAAAAATTCACCCTAAGCTATATTTGATATTAAGAATTCAAAAATTAAGTATATTTTACAAAATTCAAAACATATAAGTCACATTAATTAATTTAATAATTAATTCCCGCTGTCAGAGCAAATAGCGTGTTTTTATGAAACAATAAGTATCAAAAGATTGACACTAGTTTAAGTCTAATTTCAAAGTGAAATTGATTCCAATGACCACAATTGGATTAAATGGTAAAAATATATTCATATTAAACATTAAGACTAATTCAAAAGATAATCTAATCATATAAATAAATTAGATTAAAAAGCAGTTTTGATGTAAAATGCAGTATTTTTCACTATTCATTAAAAAATGAACATTGTCAGAAAAATAATAAAAATTCACACAAAGTAAATTTTGATGTCCCAATCATAAAGAATAAGTTTATTTTGACAAACATAGTTTATAAAATTGTCAAAAAGATATATTTAAAAAGGGTTTTCCATCATAAGGCAGTAAAACAATCTTTTAAGAATATTAGTGTATTCCATGCTTAAGATTGGATTTATTTTCATTTTAAGCCTCTAAAACACTATCTTAATCATTAATAGACATAGATAAAAATATATATTATTCATTACTTACTTGGTATGTTACAAGTGAAGAGTGTAAATAATTCTTATGCTAATCAACATCATCGACCTATTTAGGTTATAGAGGGTGATCATGTATTCCTTCAGGTGTCACCGATATTTGGTCACCATCGTATTTGGAAGTAGGGAAAGTTGGCACCCAGGTTTTTTGGACTGTTTGAGATTGTGGAGAGGATCGGACTGGTGGCATGATAATTGGATCTTCATCAGAGGTATATTGATATGAATGATGTTTTCCATGTATCACAACTTCAAAAATATCATTCTGACCCTTCTCATGTGATCGATATTGATGGTGTTGAGTTTGAGGTTGATACGTCCTTTAAGGAGAATATGATTTATATTGTGAATCATAGTGATAAAGTGTTGCATGGAAATACCATTTCATTGATATGAGTGTTGTGTTGGAATGGTTTTGTTGGAGAGGAAACATTGGAGAAGGAAGAAAATATGTGTTCCTAATGGCCTGACCTTTTCACCTTAGAGACTTAGTGATACTTGGGAGTACAGCTCAAGGACAAGTTGTTATAAGGTGCGGGAATTGTAAGATATCGATCTTTCTTGAGACATATCATACTTGTTTTATAGTAATATTTTACCCTTGTTTTTATCATTCCTTGGTTGGGTATTTCTTTGGGGTCGTTTTGGGTAAATTTAGATAATTTTGGAAGCTTGTGGGGTTATGCACGGTGGGCGCATGGTTAGGGAAAATCATGTGGTTTCCCTAGTAAACTGTGTGCCCCATTTGAGCTACTAGAAAGGGGTGCATGGTTTGACCAAATCATGTGTCCACCCCCCCCCCCCCCAACTATGAACCCTTAGATGGGTGGATCATGGTTGGTGTATGGTTTTTCAAACCATGCACCCACCTAGGAAAAACCATTCACCATAGATAGTAAGGGTGCACAGTTAGGGTTCACAGTTTATCTAACCATGCGGCCCATCTAGGAAACCATGAACACAGTTATTAAAATCTCCAAAAATTATATTAAAATTTCATGAACCCGTGGTTTATATCCCTTATCACTCCCACCCATCCTAATACAATTTCCTTTGCTCTTGGAGGTTCCCAAGAGAATTCTTAGGCTCTTAGAACTCCTTTCTTTGTGAATTGAAGAACCAGTGGAAGAAATTGACTCCTCTCCAGTATGTGATTCCTTCTTTGTTTAGGTTTCTCTCTCTCCCATATTTCTTTCTTATTATATAGGGATGAATCCTACCATTATTGATGGTTTAGATATAGTTTTTAATGGATCTTGTACCAATAGATATTGATCCTAGGTTTTTATCCTAAATATCCTCCCCCATTATGAATTCAACCATTCTACATAAAATTGAGGTCTAAGGTTTGGTGAGAATTCAGAAATGATCCTAAGGTAGGTGGAATGATTGTTAATTACTATATTATTGATCATGATATCATGTTTTTAGTTGTATTGTTGCATTGTATCAATATGCAATTTCTTTTAAATTAGAAAAATTATTTGATTCCCATGTAATTGTGAGACCCTTCACGGATCCCATTAGACCTATTGGAGATTATGAGACTAGGAATGATGGAAACCCATAGGGTATTCTAATATAATTGACATAATTATTCTTAAAATGTAAAAAGGGGAATCATGGGTACATAGAATTGAACTAAATCCTTATTGCATGGTTTGATAATGGGATTTAAAGGGTTTATTAACTTAACCTTAAAGGGTTAATGATTTGTGTAATAATTGATGATAAATGTCTTACTAGGTTAATTGATCATGTATTCCTTATGATAAAAGTAATGAATACATGGTTTGTTTGATAAATTAAATGGTGCACCATGTAGTGAATGATTGAAAATAAGGCCGCTAATGATGAACCTTGACATGTGTGTGTGTGTGTGTGTGTCTGTAATTGTGAACAATGAGTTGTGGGTGAGGGACTGATCCTCCAAGTACCCATGGGGTTCTAGACTAATTCTCAAGGCCCCCGATTCATATTTATATGTGAATATGAACAATGAGTAGTGGTTGAGGAACTGATGCTCCAAGTACCCATGGGGTGACAGACGTATGCTCGAATCCCCCGATTTATATTTATATGTGAATGTGACCAATGATTTTTGGGTGAGGGACTTATGATCTAATTACCCATGGGGTTCCAGACTAATTCTCTAGGCCCCCAATGCATGAATGTGAATTGATTCTAGACTGACGATCCAAGTATATATGATAATGGTACCTAGACTGATGCTTCGGGGTACCGAATGAAATTAGAAATAAATTTAATAATGAAACACCATGAAATATTAAATTTTAATATCCCTATGGTGTATGGTTCAGAATTTGTCATGGGTTGAAGTAGTTTTGATTGTCTTGGGTGTCACCGTGAACCCGGGGCCAATATGGTTAATTAAAAAATAATAAATGTAAAACCTAATTACTTTAATAGTTTTGTCTATTATTATTTATAAAGTTGTATACACTGTTATATATTGGATATTAATTTAGATGTTTGTGGTGGTGGACTACTGAGTTGTACTCACACCCTATCCAAGATGTCGTTTGGTACCCAAATAGACTTCTTGTTTGCAAACCAGGATAAGGGTAAGAGCCATATGTTAGATGACTAAGTTGAGTTTCAGGGTGGAGAATGGATGAGGAATTGGACAAGATGTCAGGGCCTACTTGGGATTTGTCAGTGTGTCTTTATTTTGGGTTTTCATTAGATACTTGACACTTGTATGACATTACATGTTTACTGATTTGGTTTATGGTCATTTTCCATGTTTTGGATTTATTCATGTGTTTTTTGGTTGATTACTAATTATTGTAGTATCTTGGATATATTGAATATTTATCTCCATTATTGTGATGCTTTTATAAAGAGTTTATAGTCTCCCAAAGTTACATATTAGACCCTTACTGTTATTCAGTAGCCTCTGGCGTACAAGGAGTCACACCTAAGGTCTTTGTAACGAACCGGTTTGGGGTACCGGTATGTGGAACCTGAGTTAGGACGTTGCATATGACTATACCCCTTTATATTTTTTTTCTTTTCCCCAAGAAATTAATAATATTATTACTTATGAAAAATATATTGTAAAGAGAATAAAAAAGATTCATGTATTTAGATGATATATTATTAGTTTTTATGTAATGTAAAACTCACTTATGCATTTAGTTTCCTGATACTACTAAATTTTTGGATCCTATTTATTATCATATATATACCAATGTAATAAAATAACCACTAGTTTCAGGGTACTGGAGTTGGTATTGTTACAGTTCGTGTCATAGGACAGTTTAATAGAAACCTAAGGAACCGAATTTAGAAGGAAGTGGTTAGAACCTAAAAGAAAAATGATTGTGGTTAACTTAGATTAAAACATATATATTCCTAATTTAAGGATTATATTAATTGATATGTGCTTTTATGATATGATAAATTTTAAGATCACAAATTTTTATGATATTTGGGAAAGAATAAGATAATTTTGGGATAATTATTTAAGGAATTAGGTTAAGAGTATGAGAAAATGAAATGTAAATAAACCTAGATTGATATAGGAGTGAATAGGTTGAACTGAAAGTAAACTAGTCTAAAATTTAGGTACCTTAGACATTAATAATACGTATTATTCCAAATTTATATACTTTTATTCTATTTAGATATTGTGTATCACTGATGGTTAACTATTTTGGTTTTATTTAAATACTGGAAATAAGAGGTAGCTAATTAAATTATAATTAGGTGGTAGGTAGTTCATTTCATGCATTAATTATGTTGTTTCAACAAATTAAAGGTGTTTTATCAAGATGTAAGGATGTAAATCTCACATGAATCTCTTATCCCTCTTAGATGGTTTAATTGAAATCATAATTGTAAAATATAGTTCAAGTGATCCTACCACATTTTCTATAATTTAGCTCACTTGCAAGTTAATTTACAACATATCCAAATTTCCTCCTATTATTAGATATTATGATGGGTCTTCCAAAGCATTTATCCATATTTTAAAGACACAAATTCCTCGTATTACTCAATTTTGGAACTACTATAAGGGACTTTATCGATACTTCACAATGTCACAAACAAAAAGTGGTCATACCATCCTTTATAAATTTATAAAGGAAGGTTATATTTGGGTATAATATATCTATCTTAATTTAAAAATTATATGATTTTTTACATATTTCTGTAACCAACCATTTTTTTAACCATTCTTCTCGGATCATCTCTAAAGGTTTTATGTAGTACAAATCTAGAATGACATTACAATACTATATGTTCAAAATACATAACTACATAAACCTTTATTTTAATGATAACACTCATTTAAACAAGTATTTTACCTATGTTCTTGGTCACGTTAATTTAAATAATTCAGAAACCTTGTGATTTATTATATCAACTCATGGACGCGACTTGATGCACCATTGAACCTCCAAAAGCGACAACGAAATTGGAGTACCTAGTGGTATTAATTTTAAAAATGTATGCTTCTAAAAACTCATATAACTCATAACCATATAAGGAATAATATTTAGAATAGATGGTTAATAATATTAGTATATTATTTTTATAAGGTGAAATATATGTTACCTTGTCTACCCTAAGATAGTAAGGTTTTTATCTCTTTAAAAGTTATATCTTGTTTCATGATTGTAACGTCTAGAATCTTTATAAAGGTATGGACCATTAAGTTTTTGTTATTTTTTCCTTAAATGGTCCTAGATGTAATGAAAAATCAAGTCAAGGAGGTATCAGGTGCATCTGGGGTTTGTTCGGAGCCTGAAACCCTAAAATGGGGAAAACATAATGGGTTGCATGGTTTGTCTGCAACTATGAGACCTAAGGCGCACGACCATGTGAGTCATATGAAAACTGTAGCAGAGATATTTTTCATATTTTTTTCATGGTTAGTCAAACCATGTGGTGTTCCCCAAGTAATAGTGAATGGTGCATATTTGGAACACGGTTTGTCCAAATTTTGTGGCCAAACCATACATAGTGAAAAAATGGGTTATTTTATGGTTTTCCCCTCTTAAATGAATTAAAAACCCCTCTTATTCCTTTGTTTTTCCTCTATCGGGTGAGCTTCCTCCTCCCTCTTTGAAACCCTCCTCCTCCAGAATCTAGGAATCAAAGTGGAGCCTTCATTTGTCATCTGATTCATCCGTCGTCGGATCCATTGGAACACTAGAGGTACAATCTATAATACTCTCCAATCTATTTCAAGGTTCTTCCTCCATAATTTGTTCTATTTGGGTACAATATCATTTTTTTCATGTTTAGGTCATTTGACAGTTTCATCGATTTCTTCCAACCCGTTATGAATCAAACATTGATATTGGATGAGGGAAGATCTACAAGGCTAAGTTAGGTAGTCATTCTCTTTTTCCATCATTTCATTGTGTTTCATAAATTATGTCATTGTGCTTCTCTTCAAGATATTCAAGAAAATCCTCCAAAATGTAAACTTAATCTTTTTGAGTTGTTTCGTTCATGTTTTATGGTCCCCTTTGACGAATAATCACCTTAAAAGTGGATTTCCTTGGCTTATGCTACCCCTTTGGGTGAGTTATTACCTTAGAGGTCCTTTTTATTTTGTTCTAAAATGTTTAAACATACCTTGATGTGTGTTTTCATGCAACCGGTGCCTTAAGTAGCTATGTTAAATTTTTTAGGGTGATGAGCCATGTATTAGGCCCCTATACACCATGCCATAAATAAAGTGATCTAGTTAAATGAATTTGGGCCAATTTCTTAAAGCCTTGTTCCTTATGAATCAAATGTAAATTTTCCAATGACATTATTTGGAAATTAATCCTAATATGATCTAATGACTTGAATAGAATGTAAAGGCTCTTCAATTGAGATATGTTTTGAATTGATAATGGATTTGAGCCTAATAATTGTCCCTTTACCCATGCCACTTATGTTTGGTTGGGTTGAATGTATTAGTAAATTACTTATTCCTTGGGTCATGTGACTTAAATAATATTGATAAATGGTTTTCTTTAACCAATGTGACTTTTGATGTAAATTCTTAATTAAATGAGATGGACCTTGTTACACATGTTATGTATGTGATGCCTGGTTAAGTGTGGTTTCCATAGTGCTGAGGGTGAAACAAGTTTCTTTCAACTTAAGGACCCCTTAGATGGACTCTCATGCCTTTTGGTGGTTATTATAAATGTTGTTAGATACGTCAAGGGAGGCATAATCTATTCCTAAGATGGGATTTCTGTATGTTATCTATTTTTAGCTCTAGACGAGTGACATCATTTCATAAGGGGAGACCCCTTGTATGGTATCTATGGTAAGATTATTTGTACCATGCCATGAGAGAGACTTGGACCCCTATGTATGATTCTAGGTAAAAACTCATAGGTTAGTTCATATTGTTTTTACTTAATGCCAAAGTGATAGTTGGGTCTTCAAACTTGGGTTACCTTGGATGGACTCATGGCATTGGACATTGATCAATCCCTTCAAGAGATACTTAGAAATTCTTTCCATATTTCCATAGATAGTCTCAAGGAGTCTTGACATGTTTTATAAATATATGATTAAAAAAATCAAAGGAAATAAATGTTTCAAATGAGAAATGGTTAATTAGTTCAAAGAATGTAGGTATGTGTCCTCCAAACCCAATCACAATCTTAGGGATAGTATAGCCTATTAAATTTTTAACTTATTCAATTTTTCATTTCAGTGTATCTTGTTTTAAACACACTGGCTTAGGAAAAAGAAGGTATATTGGATGGGTCTCTAAGTGGAACCCAGTCCAATTCTTTATGTAATTTATTTTTTATTGAATCTAAATTATAGATGGTGCACTGTTAAATTTATAATGCATGAAATGGAAAGTCCTTGACATCGTGGGTGTTGAACTACTAAGGTTATGTCTCACACCCTACTGAGGCACCATTGGTACTCGAGTATACTATTATTTTAGGTATAGAAAATGGAAGAAGCTAGCTTAAAATGCTTGATTTACTTTTCTAGGATGGAGTTGGGATCAGAGGAATGAGACTATTCTCAAGGTGATAGATGTAGTAGTTTTTGGATTCTTTAGTATTTCTATCAGCATGTTGTATATGCTTGTATCCCCTACCCCTTCTTAGTCATTTTTTATGAACATGAAATACTATTATAATCATTTGTTTCTGTTTATTTATTATGCTTACACACTTTATCTCTTTCCTTGTATGGTTATGAATTTTGGTTTCCACTGCTATATGGATATTTTCATTGCTTATTTTTTTCATATATTCTTATTTTTGTGTTCTACTCTAATCAAGGAGGGAATATTCTCCTCATATACTTACCCAAGGCCCTCACTTCTATTTGGTAGCCTCTAGCATTTGGGGAGATGTGCTTGAGGTCCTTTGGTTTACCACCTCGGGGCACTGTTGAGTGTCACTTGGGGAGGGATGCTATAAAGTTTTATCAAAGGTATTTTCCTTTTTTCATACTATTTAGGATAGACATGAGATTATGACATGGGAATTTGGTTAAGATCATGTTCCTGTGAGCAGCTACCCCATGTACATGAGAAATGAAAATTACCTGGGATGGGTAAATGTTGTTATTGATTGCATCTATTATGGTTTCATTGGATTTCACAATTGGGTGACTCGTTTGACTTATGTTGTTACTAATATTGAATTTATTTGATTGGGTTACTTAGCCTAGGACCAATTATATGAGGGTTCATTGAAATCATACATTTTACTAGGCATGATAGGACTAAATTTCCATGAATTTATGCCATACCATATCTATTTTCTATATTCATTTCTTGTATTGTTTGTAATTATCGCATGAGCCTTGTTAGTTATGCTTTGTAGTGTGCTACTAATTTCATTGGTGACATAATTGGTTTAATTTTACCAATAAATCCACATTAGTTGTTTTGATTTTTTAGTGTTAAGTACAGCTCAACCAAACAAAAACCCTATGGTCTGTTACACTTTTTTTCTAGTGTAAGGGTCAGAATGCAGTTAGTTGATGTACCAATTTCAATTTATAAGGTGTATAGGACCTTATGAGTTGGAATTGTCAATGAAATTAACTAGACCAAGAATATAATAACCAATTGAATAAGGTTGGACCTAAATGAACCAAATGAATATGATTCCTTGAATTAAATGGTTACTTTGTAAGGAAAATGTGAGACTTTAGCCTGAATTGAACTTAGTAGTGGGTTGTATTCCATATCACTTTGTTCCTTTATGTTGCTCTTTATTCTTACCTAGGACTGGGTCTTGGAAAAGGTTAAGGTTTTTACATGCTTAAAGGTAGGCTTGTACCTATCCTTATTTATATCTTTCCTTACTTATTATAAATCTCATCTGAGGCATGCGTTTGGAAATTTTATAGATATTCCACCACAATGTCCTCATATTGTATTCCAGGAAAGTAGTGATGAGCATACTCTAGAGGTGGTGGTCCCTGATCCACCCATGATACCTTATGTAGTGCCACCTAAGTAACCTCTTATAAACCTTTCACTAGGTGTTGATGCCTAGTTCTAGGATAGGTTTCTCTGCTTTATGAAAATAGTGCAAGGTGCTCCTCAACCTGCACCTTTTATGGAAGAACTGGCCAGATAATTCCAGCAGCAGCATCCTCCCACCTTCTTAGGAGATGGTGAACCTTAGGATGTTGAATCATGGTTAGAGTCTATGGTTTCAATCTTCGATCACCTTGATACACCTCCAGAGTGAAAGGTCGATCTTGTGACCTATATGTTGTGTGACTCTTCCAAGCGATGGTGGGATGTTCTAAGGAAAGATGGTCAACATCAGGGTTTGATCTAGACATACTTCTAGAAATCCTAATTTGACTATTTATTACCTCTTACTCTAAATATAGACCATGTTTGAGAATTCTTCCACCTTGACCAAGGTGACATGTTCATGATGGAATATTCATCTTACTTCATTGAACTACACTATTTTGCACCAACCTTAATCGGTTATGAGATGACTACAATAAGGCGCTTTAAGCATGGTCTTTCTTATACTATCCACTCGTAGTTAAATGTATTTCAGCTGAACAGGGTTTTATAGATCATAAAACAAACCCTTATCACTAAGAGTAACCTAAGGGAATCAAGCAACATCAAGCATGGAAGTTCAACTTCCAAGAAGACTAGCAGTGGGTTATCCAACAGTAAGAAGCGACGCTTTAAGGGTATATGCAGGGGATGTACCAGCCAGATGGTATGCACTTATAGATTTATAGTTTTTCACCAGTGTGGTAGGTTAGGTCATAAAAATCCCTAGTATACAAGGAACCTGATTGAGTGCCAGTCTTGCGGTAGGATGGGTCACCTCCAGTGTTTCTACCGATCCTTTCCTTCAGTTATAGGTGAGTGAGGTTCTACACCACCACCACCTTTAGGTGTAGGGTTAGTGACACCTCATTAGGTAGGCAACTGGTTTCTAAAGGAAGTTCAAACTGAGCAGGTGGTCGAGGTCGAGGAAGTTAGGATTTAGAGTTTCATCATTAGTATAGTGGACCTTCTTGGACTACTCATATAGTATCTTAGGGTCGCAGTTTATGCCATATCTATGTTGTTCATCCTATTCTTGAGGATTAGTTTCTAAGGCCATCTATAGTTAGATTTCTATTTGGGTAGCCTTTACTTTAGTATCTTCCTTATTCGATATAGATTCACCGCAGTCCTTTCTATCCGCTGCAATAATGGGAAGTTTTAGCTTAGTGATCGAGTACTCTAGTGATGTTATAATAATCAATATGATATTGGGTATTCAATCAGATAGTATACACAATTAAAAGAGTACCCCATTGAGGTAGGTGGGTATTGTTTTCTGTGGAGTTTCTATGTCCTTGAGATGATGGGATTTGACATCATTCTCGGTATGGATTGGATTGTGCTATATCGAGACCATGTGGATTGATGTTGACATCGGGTTACGTTTATATCACCTAATGGAAACACATATATCCATAAGGGAAAATGGAATCTCCATGCCAGTTGATCTGGAATCAAGCATACTGGACTGGGAAGTGTGATAGCCCAGATGGGCAGTCTCTTTATGAGCGATCATGTGATGCAATTGGAAGAATTCCATCTTATTGTGGATCGTTTCAGAGATATCTTACCTAAATATTTCTCTAGATTACCTCCTGAGAGAGAGATTTATTTCACCATTGAGCTTATTCCCAGTGTGGCACCATTTTCTATTCCTCCTTATAGGATGGAACCTACAGAGGTCCAAGAACTCAAGAAGCAAGTTGAAGACTTATATTCTAAAGGATTTATCTAACCCATAACATCACAATGGGTTCCACCCATCATATTCTCCAAGAATATGGATGGTACTATTTGATTGTGTGTGGATTACCACCAGCTGAACTAGCTTACGATGAAGAATTGGTATTGGTTTCCTTGTATAAATGACCTCTCCGACCAGATATGAGTAGAAACTTTTTTTCTCTAAAATTGATTTGAGGTAAAGCTACCATTAAGTTCACATGAGGCCATTAAACATACTGCATACAATATTCTAGATCAAGTACAGATTATATGAGTATTTGGTTATGTCGTTCAATCTAACGAAAGCACTGACAGTCTTCATGGAACTGATGAATCATGTTTTCCACCTATATCTTGATTCCTTTATAGTATTATTCATAGATTAAATCTTGGTATAATCATGCTCTCAATGCAACCATTAAAATCATCTTGATATTATGCTGAGTACACTGAGAGAGCACTAGTTGTATGTGAAATGCAGTAAATTCATTTTTAGATCAGTAAGATTCTCTTCTTAGGTCATATCATATCTGAGGTAGGATTATCTATTGACCCAGAGAATGTGAGAACCATGGTTTCCTAGGATCATCCTAATAATGTGTTTGACATACATATCTTCTTAGGTTTGGATGGAAATTACAAGTGATTCATCCAGGACTTCTCATGCCTAGAAGCTCTGCCTACAGGCTTGACCAAGAAGGGTGTGAAGTTCAACTAGACTAAATATTATGAGATATATTTTCAATAATTAAAGGGAAGACTCAATTTAGTGTCAATTCTGATTATTCTTGAGCTAGGAAGAAGATATAATGTTTACTATGACGCTTCAGGAATCGTACTGGGTGCAGTTTTGATGCAGGGTGATTGAGTCATGGCATATAGATCCTGCTATCTTATGAATCATGAGCAGAACTATCCTACACATGACCTTGAGATTTCATATTTGGTTCATGATCTTTGTTGTTGGAGGAACTACTTGTTGTGTGAATGGTTTTTTATTTACATGGAACATAAAAGTCTCAAATACATCTTCACTCAGCGGGACTTGAATCTGAGGCAGCGTAAGTGGGTAAAATACCTGCAGTCGTTCGACATTGAGCATGCTTAAAAACCCAAAAAGGGTAATGTAGTGGATGATGCCTTGATCCAAAAGACTCAGATTCAAGCCATAAAGTATGCCATCATTGAGTGGTATTTGATGTATTTGTTTTCTGAAATGCATATTGGGGTTCAAGATCAGCAATGTAAAGCAGTTATAGAAGCTCTAATAGTGATTTTTTCTCTTATGGAGTGGGTTCGAATGAGACATTTATCAGATTATGAGGGATTTGTATTGAGGGAGAGATTCACATGAGAGAACCCACCTATTGGTTGGGTTGTTAATGGAAGTTAGAACTTAGTCTTTCATGGCCAAGTATGGGTGGATTCTAATATACAAGAAGAGCTTATGAGCGGATAACATGCCTCTATTTGGGTAGTTTATCTGAGGATTACCAAGATGTAATGAGACATGCATCGTCAGTATTGGTGGCCTAGTATGAATAGGTAGATAGTAGTATTTATCACTCGGTGTTCCACCTATCTGCAGGTGAATTCAGAGTACCAATGACCTGCTAGACTTCTACAACCTCTCTCTATTCTTTAGTGTAAATGGAACAATGTCACCATGGATTTCATAACATGATTTCCTAGATCTCCTTGAGTCAGTGATGCAGTATGGGTGGTCATCGATAGACTAAAAAGGTTTAACACTTCCTAATGGTCTGGGAGACCTTATTTGTTAAAGAGTTAGGAATTATTTACATCTAGGATATAATGTGACTTCATGGTGTTCCCCATTCTATCATTTCATAAAAATATGTTCGCTTCACTTTACAGTTATGGAAAGGGTTGTAGAAGGCATTGGGTTCATAGGTGATCTTGAGTACTGAATATGACCCTCAGACTAACAGGAAGTCTGAGTAGATAATTCAGGTGTTATAGGATATGTTGTGGGCATGTATACTTAATTTTGGAGGTTCCTAGGAGAAGCATATTCCTCTAGTCTAGTTTTCCTACAATAATAGATTTCAGGAAATGATTCAGATGGCTCTGTATGAGGCCCTCTATAGAATACCATTTTGTTCAACATGATGCTGGATAGAGGTAGGTGAGGTAGATCTACTGGGTCCTCATCTCATTCAAGAGACTTCAGAGAAAGTCTAGCTGATTCAGAAGTGTCTGGTTATAGTTTAGTCCAGGAAGAAATCTTATACTGATCATTGTCGTAGACCTCTTGAGTTCAAGTTGGGGCATCGGTTCTTTCTGCATGTATCGCCCAGATTGGTTCATACCTCAAGGGATGTTTAAACATGTATCATCTATATTTCCTTGGCTTATGCGACCCATTTGGGTGAGCTATTACCTTAGAGTCCCTTTTTCCTTTATTTTAAAATGTTTAATCATCCCTTGAGGTGTGTTTTCATGAAACTTATGCCTTAAGTAGCTATGTTAAATTGTTTAGGGTGATGAGACATGTCTTAGGCCCCTATAAACCAAACCATAAATTAATTTATCTAATTAAATGGATTTGGGAAAAGTGCTTAAATCCTTGTGCCTTGTGAATTAAATGGAAATTTCTTAATGACATGCTTTGGTAATTAATCCTAATATGATCTAATGAATTGAATATAATGTAAAGGCCCCTAAATTGAGCTATGTTTTTAATTTATAAGGGATTTTATCCTAGTTATTGGCCCTTTCCTCATGATTCTTATGGTTGGTTGGGTTGAGTGTATTGATCAAGTTCTTATGCCTTAGGCTATGCGAGTTAAATAAGATTGATAAATGGTTTTCCTTAACCAATGTACCTTTTGATGTAAATTCTTAATTAAATGAGGTGGAACTTATTACACATGTTATTTATGTTATTCCTGGTTAATTTTTGTTTCCATAACTTTGAGGGTGAACCAAGGAGGTTTTGACTTAAGGACCCCTTAGATGGACTCTCATGCCTTTTATTGGTTATTATAAATTTTGTTAAATACATCAGGGGTGGCATCAGATATGCCTGAGATGGGATTATTGTAATGATAAAAAAAATTATTGAATATTTTATTGATAATAAATTATATAATTTCCTCACATTTTGGTAAATGTGTTCATTTATGAAATATTTGGGATTAGATCATTCATTTTAAAATTTGATGAAAATTCCATTTTTTACCCTTTAAAATTTACTATAGAATTTCAGACATAAATATTTTTATATATATTATTTGAACTTAAAATTTTGTAAATATGTTAATGAATTAATTTTATACAACTTTTATTTAGGAAATTGGATCTAAATCATGCATTTGGTTGGTGAAAATGGTCCATGAAATCAAAGTTGGGTTGGACTCGCCAGATGGGACATCATTTCTGTATTTGGGTCATAAATTCTTCATATGTGCTTGTATTAGGCCCAAATTTTGATATGAACTCTAAAAATAATTTTCTCACAAATAATACTTTTTTAAGGACACTTATTCACGCATTTTTTAGGACAAATGGGTAGTGAAAGTTAGCTTAAAATATTTGGATTAGATTCCCTATTCATACTTGAAACCACTTAGAACCTAGCCTCCCCTCCACTCTATAAATTGGTTTTTTCTCATTTGTAGGGGTTGGGACATGAATTAGGATATTTTTAGAATAGTGGAAGTGGTTATATACCATTTAAATTCACAATTTGAGGAGGGAAGATACCAATCTAGGATCTCCTCTAAAATACTCTTCTTTTCCTCTTCTTTGTTGTAATGTTGTTGTGCTTTCAATAAACTCTTAGTTTCTCTTCCATTTCTTCTATTATTTTTAATTTTATTCTTATATTAATATTACTATTTGTTATGGAATTCAATATTAGAAACAATATTGGGTTATACCCTTTCTAACCCCTTGTGAATGCAAAACGTTTCTACGATGACTACACCGTCCATGGAAGAATAGTTCTTTTTAGTAATTGATCTACCTATTACCTTTTTCATTAATTTATTTTGAATAAATGAGATAATTTAATTAAATTAATATGATTCATGAATTTAGTTTTTTAATTAGAATAAACTAATTAAGTAATTGAACAATTAACACAAAAACATGTGAGGTCAAGATTTGTGTAAATTGTGAGAGTGAAAACTTAATCGGTAAACAATACCACATGGGATAAATTTATAGAGTTAAAATATAATCTCTAAAAAAATCATCCGCATTTACCAGAATGGATATGAGCCTTAATTTAACACTGAACATAAGCTATATTTAGAACATTAATCAAATCAGGGTGTTGTGATTTCATGTTCCAAAGCTGACCTAGGGTTAAATTCACTTCATCTTTTTAGTAAAGTTAATTCTCATAGGGTTTGGGATTTAACAAATTAATGGATCATAATTAAGTAATATTAATTTAAATGATAATGATTAATAAATAACTGAGTATGTGGAGTTAGATTGATTACACCTTTTAAATATTTTCTAAAAAAACATCTTCTTGTTGTGTCATTTTAATCGGACTTCATTTCAAAAATAAAAAATATATAATATATAATATTATTCTAGAAAAAATCTTCTAGATTTAAAAATGATAAAAAAACCCCATACTTTTAATTAGTGTTCTTATTTACATTTATTTTATTTTCAAAATACTTTTAATATGTTGTTAAATTTTCTTCCTCCTTTGAGAGATGACCTTGGTCAGCCACTCTACTGCACCTAAAATACCCCAAAACCGAATATAATTTGAGAGCCCCAATGACAAGGCCTTTCAAATTAGTGCCATTTTTGGGGAGGTAGGTAATTATTTCAATCAATTTTAGGTATTTATTTTATTTTACAATTTATTCTCTTTTTCTCTTCTTTCTTCCTTCTTTAACCAATCTGAATTTTTCTTCTTCTTTTTTTTTCTTTCTTATAATTCTTTTTAGACCATCAACTCAAAATTCTCAATTTTATTTTAATATGGTCCTCTTTCCTTATTTTAATTTTATTTGATTTATGACATGAACTAATATTGAAGATATTTTAGATCTTGACCCTAAGATTTAATGCAGCCTTAGGACTCAAATCAGACATTCTCAGTCTACAGGAAGTTTCAACATTCAACCAGTAGGAGGATTCCTCCACTCCAAAAACATTGAATTTGGAAGTAATTCAAATTAAAACATAAAACAAAAACCAATTTCTAAAAATAATGAAAATTAACTTAATATAACTATTCAAGAATTGAATTCACCTGATATTAATTATCAACCAAATTGCATTTCATACCCAAATCTCGAATCAGACTTTGAACTAAAATCTAGGTTAATTCACCTACTTCCAAAATTTCATGGCCTCTCTAGTGAAGATCCCAATAAAAACCTTAAATAATTTAATGTGGTTTTCTCAACCTTGAAACCAAGAAATGTATCTGAAGATCAAATCAAACTAAGATCATTTCCATTTCACTTGATAAAGCTGCAAAATATTGGATGTATTATTTACAACCTGAAGATGTAACTTGTTGGAATGATTTGAAAAATCTTTTCTTGTAGAGATTTTTTCCAGCATCAAGGACCACATCCATTCTAAAATAGATATCTGGGATCAACCAATCCTAATGGGAGTCAATGTATGAGTACTGGGAGAGATTCAAGAAGTTTTACGCAAGCTTCCCACATCACTAAATCAGTGAGAAACTCCTCATCCAGTACTTCTACAAAGTACTCACACCTATGGAGAGAAGAATGGTGGATTCCATGGTTGGAGGAACATTGGTGGACAAGACACCAGTATATGCACGTGCATTTATTGAAATAATGCCCCAAAACTACCAAAAATTTGGCAATCGAGGTACACCGCATGTCGGGGAGTATATCAGGTAAGTCCTTATTCTCTTGAGAGTAATTTAATTGATACCAAGTTGGAAGAATTGACCACTATGGTGAGATAGATTTATTTGGATAAAAATACATCCCAACCCACTCCTTCAAGTCCTTGTGGCATTTTCACTGAGACAAGCCACTCAACTGACTATTTCCCCCAACTATAAGAAACATAATATTGTGTAGCAGTATTTCCTGGGAGACTGTATCAGCAATAGAAACAACAACCATATACCCAAAAGAAGATTGATTTCTTTGCTGCAACATACAACCAAGGGTGGAAGTATCAATTAGACATGAGATATGGATCTAGACAACAATAAATTCCCCCTTTTCAACAAAACTTCCAGCAGCATCTGCCTTACCAGCAGGGTTTCGAACAACCCCAAAGGAGATTTGAAGCCCAAGCATCAACAAGCCAGCAAAAAGGGAATCCCCCACCCAAGGTAGATTCTAACACTAATGATATTTTGAAACAAATTGTTCTTAATCAACATAATGAGCTGAAGAGACAATGTTCATAGATGAGGGAGTTGATGACTCAAATGCGCCAGATTTCCACTGCCCTCCATGAATTGGTAAGCAATAATTCTGGAAATCTACCTTCTAAACCTACTCCAAATCCCAAGGGGAATGTTAGTTCCATCACATTGAGAAGTGGGAAGAAAATAAATGATATATCTGCACCTATCATTCCACTGTGATTCACCTCAACTCCATAAAATCCCCATTCTATACCTACTGATGAGCAACCCAAGTAGAAAGATAAATGTAAGAAAAATATTGATGATATTACTCCTAAACCCCTTACTTTTCCAAATATAGTTGTTCAAACCAAAAATATGGCTGAAGAGGCAATGCAAAAGGAATTTTTGGATATATTCAAGCATGTGGAGATAAACATCCCTTTACTATAATACATTAAAAAATACCAAGGTATGCCAAATTATTAAAAGAACTTTGTACCAATCGAAGAGGGCTCAAGGTAAATGAGAGGATCAATCTTGGAAGGAATGTGTCAGCACTCATTACACCAACTCTAGTAATGCCCAAAAAAGTTCAAGGATCTAGGAACATTCACCATCACATGCACTATATAGGAGTTACACTTTTCTAATGCTTTATGGGATTTAGGAGCTTCCATAAATTTAATGACTCGCTTTTTTTTCTTCCTTACAGGTTGGTGAGTTGAATCCGATGAGAGTAGTGGTGCAGTTGGAAAATAGAGATACAACATATCCAGTAGGATTCCTTGAGGATGTACTTTTATGGGTAAGAGACATGATCTTTCCAGCAGATTTATATATACTTAACATGGAGGATGATTAGGTAAGTTCTCATGCTCTCATTATCTTAGGTAGGACCTTCCTAAAAACTGAAAAAACTATCATAAATGTCAATGAGGGTACAATTTACATTAAATTTGGAGATGAATTTTTTATATTTAATGTTATGGACTCCATAAATTACCCCTCATAGGACCATTCTACTTTTTTTATCTCCCATTTTGAACCACCATGTAAAAACCCCATGGAATTTGATTATCCTATGCTTAGGGAGATTATGAGCATTGGTTATAGTTTGATGTCTAAGAGTTCTTCCAAACCTATTTCTAATGAACAAAACTCTCTTAAATTTGATTTTGAAATGGATTCATATTCCAATTTTGATCATGTGAACTCTGATTATGACTTGGCTGTTGAGTATGCTGATGGATTTTATGTTTTATTCTCTGATTGTGATGATTTCTATTATGATATTGATGCTCTTTGTGCGCATATTTCAGTTCCTTCAATGTCTCCATCCATATACCACCCCCTACACTGGAACTTAAGTCATTTCCACCAAATATCAAATACTCATATTTGTTAAGTGGTGATATATTACCTGTTATAATTGGTAATAATATTTCTTTTGAACATGAAGAAAAACTTTTTAATCTTTTGAGGGAGAACATCAGGGAAATCAGGTGGACCTTGGATGAGATATCAGGTATTAGCCCCTCTATTTTCATACATAGGATTCTTTTGGAGGATGGGGTTAAACTGATTAGGCATCCACAAAGGAGACTCAATCCAACCCTTTTGGAAGTTGGTAAAAAAGAGGTTGAAATTTTTCTCGAGGAAGGTATAATTTATCCCATTTCATATTCCCAATGGGTTAGTCCTATTCAAGTTGTTCCTAAGAAAAGTGGTGTTACTGTTGTTAAAAATGAGAAAGATGAGTTAGTTCCAATGAGGGTGCAAAACAGTTGGCATGTGTGTATTTATTATAGGAAACTAAATCAATCCACTTGTAAGGACCATTTCCCCCTCCAATTTATTGATCAGATGCTTGAGAGACTAGTTGGGAAAAACACACTATTGTTACTTGAATGGATTTTCTGGATATTTTCAGGTTACTATTTCTCTGGAGGATCATGAGAAGACAACATTCACTTTCCCATTTGGTGTGTTTGCCTACCGAAGTATTCCATTTGGACTTTGCAATGCCCCATGTACCTTCCAGAGATGCATAGTGAGTATTTTCTCTAATTTTATTGAGACCTACATGGAGGTATTTATGGATGATTTTATAGTTTATGGGCCTTTATTTGATGATTGTATTTGTAGTTTGGGAAAAGTTTTGAATCATTGTATTGATAAGAATCTGGTCTTGAACTTTGAAAAGTGTCATTTCATGGTAGAGCATGGAATTGTATTAGTTCATGTAGTGTCAAAACATGGGATAGAGGTTGATAGATATAAGGTAGATATTATTTCATCCTTACCCTATACTT
Organism: Viscum album; assembly: GCA_963277665.1. Classification (NCBI taxonomy): domain Eukaryota; kingdom Viridiplantae; phylum Streptophyta; class Magnoliopsida; order Santalales; family Viscaceae; genus Viscum; species Viscum album. Next base: position 354,822,212 of record OY728151.1, on the reverse strand, counting down.
CCTGTGTGTGTTATGTTAGATATTTTCTAGGTCATGTAATATTTTGTCAATGCTTCATCAAAGATTTTAGAAAGATTGCTCTTCCTATGTCACGATTACTTCAAAAGGATTCTAATTTTGTGTTTGATATTTCTTGTAGGAATTCCTTTGATGAGCTAAAATAGTGTCTAAACACTCCACCTATCATACAGCCTCCGTGGTGGGAGCTTCCTTTTGAGCTTATGTGTGATGCCTCCAACTTCGCGGTCGGAGATATCTTATCTCAGAGGGTGTAGGGACGTTCACATGTGATCGCCTATTCTTCAAGGACATTGGATTCAGCCCAATAAAATTACAAAACCATAGAAAAGTATTTTCTTGTTGTTATATTTTCTTTAGATAAATTCTATTCATATTTATTGGGCTCTAAAGTAGTTATTTTTTCTGACCATGTAGCTCTGAGGTACCTCTTGAAGAAGGTGGATGAAAATCCCAGACTTATCCGATGGATTCTCCTCCTTCAAAAATTTTACATTTAGATAAAGTAAAAGAAGGGTTCAGAAAACTTGGTGGTGGACCACATGAGTAGGATAACACACACACTAGATACTAACACCTTGGACCAGGGACCACTTCATGAAACTTTCCCCAATGATCATCTTTATACACTCTTAGGTGTGCATCCTTGGTATGATAATTTAGTTAACTAACTTTTTGCCTCTGAAATCCCTACAAATTTTTTGTTTGGGATGATCCATACCTCTGGAACATGTGTAGTGATCAGGTTATTAAGAGGTGTGTTCCTGATCATGAGTTTGAGTCTGTTTTATATTTTTTTTCATACACTTGCTTGTGGTGGACACTTTGGACCCCAATGGATATCTAGGAAAGTCTTAGACTCTGGATTATATTGGCCTAGCTTATTCCATGATGCCAGTGTGTTTTGTAAGTCATGCTCTCGTTTCCAACACACTGAGAACATTTCTAGGAGACATGAGATGCCCCAACAACCCATACTATTTTGTGATATTTTTTATGTATGGGGAATTGATTTTATGAGTCCTTTTCCTAGTTCCTTTGGTTTTTTGTATATTTTGGTTTTTGTTGATTATGTGAGTAAATAGGTGGAGGATAAGGCCATCAGGACTGATGATTCTCATGTTGTAGTGGAATTTGTCAAGACATAGATTTTTTGTATGTTTGGTGTACCAAAGGCCATAATCAGTGACCAAGGGACACACTTATGAAATCGTAATTTGGCTTCCCTCCTTCATAAGTATGGGGTGATACAAAAAATATCAACACCATACCACCCCCAAACAAATGGCCAAGTTGAGGTTTCAAATCGTGAGTTGAAACAAATTTTGGAGAAAATTGTGCATCTGAATAGGAAGGATTGGAGAAAGCGCTTGGATAGTGCACTATGGGATTATAGGAAAACATACAAAACACTCATTGGTATGTCCCCATTTTGAATTGTTTTTGGGAAAGCGTGTCATCTCCCTATGGAAGTTGAGCATTGGTCTTATTGGTCTATAAAGAAATGCAACATGGATTTAGCCCAAGCTAGAATTCAATGGAAGCTACAAATTCAAGAGATTAAGGGGATTTGATTTTATTTATATGATAACTCAAGGCTCTATAAGGAAAGATCAAAAGCATCTCATGAAAAAATGATCCAGAAAAAAGAGTTTCATATTGGAGAGAAAGTCCTTCTCTACAGTTCATGACTGAAGTTGATGTCTGGTAAGTTGCGTTCCAAATGGTTAGGTTATTATATTATATCTAATGTTTTTTCTATGTTTAATTGGATATCACACAAGAGGACACAAGAATGAGATTTAAATTCAATGTGCAATGTTTGAAGAAATACATTGAGGGACTTCCTACTGATGCGGTGTATTTTATCACACTGCATGACCCCATCATCACTTGGGAATATCAGGTTGTTCATAACCCTTTTATTTTTATATTATTTTTCCTATTTAAAATTATACATTTCATGTGCATATATCATCTCATAGGTTCACATTTAGGACAATGAAATATTTTAAGTGTGGGGGAGGGGACGAAATTTTTGGGTAGGCATTTAGGATTTTCATTTGTATGTATTTTCTATTAAGTTTTTGGTTAAAATTTTCAAAAAAAACAGGAAAAAAATCAATAAAAATTGATAAAAACAAATATATCATGTAACATTATCATGTGTAAAATGCATGTTTTTAAAATTCATTAGTATAAATATAATCATGAGTAAGATTTCATCATCAAGGGTTGACTTTTATAAAAATTAAAGTCATCGATGATATGAATGGTTGTGTCATTATAAAACCTTTTATATTTTGACATCATTATTTGTGATATTTTTTCATGGTAAATTGTTTCATTGATTTCTCCACACAAATTTTCACTCAACCATGACATGTGAAATTTTTCCTACTCAATTGAAGGTATAGTCAAGTTAGGTAAAAATATTCATTGGTTGATCCATATGTTCATTTCTATTCTGATCGATTTCATTAATATATTGAATTGACCTATACATGTGTACCTGTTATCCGATTGTTATACACCCTCAAAAAAATATGGTTTGTGTCTTGTACATGTCAAAAACCACTATTCATCAACCTTTGATCTTGTTATAACTATTACAACTAGTTTCGTGAGGAGATCAAACATGGGCTGAGAGTTGAGTGTGATATTTTCTCTAATTATAACTTAAAAAACAAAAAAATAATAATAAATGAGGGGAGTGGTGAAATGTACAACATATGGGGATATCTAGGTTGGGAGCTTAAGGTTTGACTTTCAAGAATTCTTAAGTAAGTGGGTATTAAAATTCGATTGCGAAGGAATGTAGAAAAGGTTCAGTGAATTAAACTAGGTAAGAATAATTATTTTACTTTACCTGAATATACTGAATAAAGAGTGGATTTATGAGCTTGGAATGGTTGGCACACACACACGTGGGGAATTAGTGGTATGGTAGACCCATGACTTGTTTCATTATGATTAGTGTTATAAATATCACTAGATTTTGTTTTGACATAATTTATGAGACAATGTATTTAAAATTTATTGATATTGACTCTTGATGGGATTCTTACTTTGCCTATATTTGTACTGTGGATTGATAAATTTGAATATATATATCTTTTCAAAAAAAAATTTGAATACGTGATATGAGGTTTTGCTCAGAATTGCAAAAGGGTAAGTGTGGGGTAGTTGATAAAACAAATTTTCATTGAATATTTTATTGATAATAAATGATATAATTTCTTCACAATGTGGTAAATGTGTTCATTTATGAAATATTTGGGATTAGATCATTCATTTGAAAATTTGATGAAAATTTCAGTTTTACACTTTACAATTCATTGTATAATTTTGGACATAAATATTTTTATATGTATTATTTGAACATAAAATTTTGTAAATATGTTCATGAATTAATGGGATACAAGTTTAATTTATAACATTAGAGCTAAATCGTGGATTTGGTTGGTGAAAATGATCCATGAAGTCAAAGCTAGGATGGACTCGCCAGATTGGACATCAGTTATGTATTTGGGTCATAACTTCTTCATCCATGATTGTATTAGACCCAAATTTTGAGAGGAGATCTAGGAATCATTTTATCACATATAATACTTCAAAAATGACGGCTTATTCATGTTTTTTGAATGTCAAATGGGCGGTGAAAGTTGGATTAAAATATTTGGATGAGATTCCCCATTCGCACTTGAAACCACTTTGAACCTAGCCTCTCCTCCACTCCATAAATTGGTGTTTTTATCGTTTTTATGAGTTGGGAAGTGAATTATGATATTGGGAGCATAGGATAAGTGGTTATATACCATTTTAATTCACAATTGGAGGAGAGAATCTACCAAGCTAGGATCTCCTCCAAAATGATCTTATTTTCCTCTTCTTTGTTGTAATGTTGTTGTGCTTTCAATAAACTCTTAGTTTCTATTACATTTCTTCTGTTATTTTCAATTTTATTATTCTCTTAATATTTATATTTTTTTTTAATTCATGATTATAAACAATATTGGGTTATACCCTTTCTAACCCCTTGTGAATGCAAAACATTTCTATGATGACTACACCACCCATAGAAGAATAGTTCTTTTTAGTAATAGATCTAAATCTTACCTTCTTAATTCATTTATTTTGAATAAATGGTCTATTTTAATTCACTTAATATGATTCATGAATTTAGTTTTTTAATTATAATAAACTAAGTAATCAATTGAATAATTAACATAAAAACACGTAATATCGAGATTTGTGTAAATTGTGAGAGTGCAAACTTAATCGGTAAACAATACCACATGGGATAAATTTGTAGAGTTAAAATATAATCCCTAAAAAAATTCATCCTCATTTTCCAGAATGGACATCTACCTTAATTTACCACTGACCATAAGCTAGATTTAGAACATTAATAAAATAAGGGTGTTGCGATTGCATGTTTCAAAGATGGCCTAGGGTTAAACTCACTTCATCTTTGTGGTAAAGTCAATTCTTGTAGGGTTCGGGATTTAACAAATTAAGGGATTATAATTAAGTGGATATTAATTTAAATGATAATGATTAATAAATTATTTAAGATTTAGAGTTAGATCGATTATGCCTTTTAAATATTTTCTAAAAAAACATCTTTTGTTGTGTCATTTTAATCGAACTTCATTTCAAAAATAAAAACAAAAAAAATACAATCTTCTTCTAGAAAAATTCTTCTAGATTTATAAATGATAAACAACCCCAATAATTTTAATTAGTTTTCTTATTTACTTTTATTTTCTTTTCAAAATACCTTTAATATGTTGTTAAATTTACTTCCTCCTTTGAGAGACGACCTTGGTCAGCCACTCTGTTGCACCTAAAATAACCCAAAACCGAATATCATTTGAGAGCGCCCACGATAGTGCCTTTCATGTACCTTATATATTTTTTCACTGGATGAGTGACACCAGTTTCCTAGCGGAGGCCCTTGGATGGTCTCAATGGAACGATTGGTTGTACCATGCCAAGAGAGATACTTGGGTCCCTATGTGCAATACTAGGTATGGGCTCAGAGGCCAATTCATATTATTTTTACTTCATGCTAGAGTGAAACTTGGGACTTCATACTTGGGTCACCTTGAAAGGACTCATGGAATTGGAATTTGATCGAGCCCTTTGAGCAATACTTGTAAAGTCTTCCCAAATTTTCATGGATAGGCTCAAGGAGTCTTGACATGTTTTATAAATAGATGATTAAAAATGTTTTCAAAAGAATAAATGTTTCAAATGAGAAATGGTTAGTTGGTTTATAGAATCTAGGGAAATTTCCTCCAAGCCCAATCAGGATCTTGAGGATAGTCCAGACTATGAAATTTTTACCTTATTCACTTTACCATTTTAGGATCTCTTGGTTCAGACACACTGGCTCAGGACAAAATAGATAGATTGTATGGATCTCCAAGTGGAACCCAGTCCAATGCTTTAGCTAAGCTATTTTGTATTTCATCTAAATTATATATGGTACACTGTTAAATTTATAATGCAGGAAATGGAAAGGACTTAACAACATGGGTGTCGGCCTACTAAGGTTATGCCTCACACCCTACTCAAGCACCTTTGGTACCAAAGTAGACTTTATGATTTCAGGTACAGAAAAAGGGAATTATCCAGCTTCCAAGATTGATTTACTTTTCTATGATGGAGTTGGGAGTAGAGGACCGATCCTATGCTCTAGATGATAGTTGTAATATTTTTTGGATTCTTTAATATTTCTATAAGCATGTTGTATATTCTTGTATACCCTGCCCATGTTTAGTAATTTTTGTATAAACATGACATACTATTATCATTAGTTGTTTCTGTTTATTTATTCTTCTTTTGTGCTTTATTTATTTCCTTGCATGGTTATGAATTTTTGTTTCTACTGATATCTGGATATTTTAATTATTTTTGTTGTTTCGTATATTCTTATTGTTATGATCTACTCTGATCAAGGAGGGAATAGTCTCCCCACAGACATACCCAAGGACCTCACTACTAGTCGCCAACCTCTGGTGTTTGGGGAGATGCGCTTGAGGTCTTGTGGCCAACCTCATCAGGGAACTGCTGAGTGGAACTTGGGGCGAGGTACTATAATGATAACCTTTTAGATACCCATGTGTATTGTTATTAGTAATTAATAATTAAAATTTTGAGAATGAAATTTCTTTAAGGGGGTATAATATAACATCCTGAATTTCCAAAGAACAACTTTACAAATTTTATTTTAGAAATATAAATATAAATACTAAATAAATTTCTTTAATTTAATAAACCAAATATCTATCACCTAAGTTATTTGTTTACATATTTTTTAAATAAAATTTAAATTTATTTATTAAATTTTTTTTAGCAAAAATGGAGGCTTGTAAGCTGAGTGACAACCTATCACGTTCAGTATGGTCACGAGGCTCAAACACATGATTAAAGGGCAATAAGGGCACAACTCCTACCACCAACCTACATGTTTCCCTACTTCCATATTCCATATTTTTTATATATATACATATATTTTATTATATACATGATTATTTTTAAATATATGATTCTATTTTCTAACTATATTTTTTTATTAATATTTTTATTTTCACATCCTCTTGAAAATTAATTCATCGTAATTTAATGGTTAACAAAGTATGATGAATGTTTTCATTATCATAAAATTACAACATATAAACATTAAAGGTGATTTTATATAATATTTTATGTGAAACCTAATAAAATGAATCAGTAAATGTAAATAACATGTTATTATGCATTTCTGATTTACTTTATTGTTCATTTAATTTCTAAATGTTTTTATTTTATCTTTTTTTTTTGTATAGGTTGTATTACTTTAAAATTTTCCTTTTAAAAGGTTACATAACACGTTTCATAATAAAAATTTGATAATTTTTTATTTATTTAATTAATAAAAATACATTTACTGAACGATCATATCCAATAAAATACTCACTATTACAATAAGGAGACACACAAAAAGACTATTACATTTCATAAGAAGGTTTCACAACATGTGTTGTTATGGACTATTAAAACTAGAAATAGTAAAGGGATATAAACATATAAGAGTAGTACATTCAATAAAAGGAACTTCATAGGATTAACTTCCTTCCATAATGATCACTCCTTCTATAATAATTGTAAAAATAAAAAAAGCATTAGGAAAATGATGGACATTATCAAAGAATGTGTAAGAACATTTTTAAGAAAAGTAGTGAGTGATGGATTGAGAAGGATGGTGTTTTATAGGGAAATATGGTCATTTTACATTATGTTCATCAACTAATATGTTCTATGGGAATTATGACCATTAGTCAATAAGACAGTTGATCATTATTATTATTGGTTATGTAGACACAATTAATTAACTATTGGGATTATTTTATGATATAACCAAAATTGTATTATTTTTAGAGACTATAAATATATTATTTTAAGAATATGTATTTTGATAAATGTATAAGTTTTAAATAAAATTAATTTTCATATAATTATCTTATAAAAAACTTTTTAAATGATAATTAATTCATAATTAATTTTTATAATAGTCTGAATGTTTATTATTATATAAAAAATTATTAGTTTTCAATAAATAAGAATTTTTATTTAAAATTTAAAATTAAAATATTTAGAAAATTATTTTTGATGAAATAAATTTTATTTTTGGACTCAACGCATCAAAACTAGTTTAGGTTGAATTTTTAATAATTTTCTAACAAAGTTGATTTTTGGTGAAAAAGTGAGAATTATGGTTTTACAAGTACTGTGATTTTATGATAACATTATTATATGATCATAATTTAAAAATTTATGAAAAATTTTATTTAATAAAAATTACATTTAATAAGTATAAAAATTAATTTAAAGGTATTAATTTTAATTTAGATATTTATACTTTACATTTTGAAACCAAAAATCGGATTTTTGAGATAAAAATTATTTTTTGATTTTTTGCATTAAATGGGTTGGTTGGAAGGTGATTTTAGAATTAGGCATGGTTTTAATGTCAAATAAATCTCATTAACTGATTAATTATCCAAAAAAATAGTTATAATTTATTTCACCCACAAGTAGTTGGCTTATATAATAAAATAACTAATATTTTAACCCTTAAAATCACCCCTCTACAAGTATAAATAGTCACCCTTTCTCCCTATCCTATCCACTAGAAACTCATTGAGCATAAATTTCTTCTCCCTCTCCCTCTCTAAATACCTCACAAGGTTTTCCAAGTATTTTAAGGAGTCTCTCTCTATATCTAAGAAGCATCCTCGCAAGGTAAAGGTTTTCAATCCTCCTCTTTCATTTTCAATTGCAATTCCTTTATTATATTGTCTTTTAAGATTGTTTTTCATATACATAAATGATTTTAATTAATTTTTATTATCATCCATTTGAATTATTTTCAATTATAGATTTCTTACTCCCGCTCATTATAGCCTTTTTCTAAGCCGTTATAATGCTCGAACTATCTCATGGCTATAAAAACCATCCTAAAATTTTGGTGAAGTAAAGTGTGTGTGTTTTTTCAAGAAAAGAAATATTTGTTTGGATACAAAAAGTGGACATGGTTTCGATACATATTCATCTAGAGGAAATAACCCTAAAAAGAGTTGTTCAATTATATCTTAGTCATCATTCTGGTGAACAGTGGATGGGCCCTAACTATACACCTAGTTTGACACTCCTATGGGGATATATTTTGAATGATTTACATGTAATTTTCAAAACTATTATAAAAAATTTATTTTTCATTTCATTGGTCTCCTACCTTTGAAAATACATATATTTAGGTACCTAGACACCTAAATCATCTTTATCCTTGTAAACACCCAATAACAATGATCTTGTATTATTCACTTGTTAAGGGTATTTATTTGAACATTTTAAATCCCTAGTTATTCCTTAAGGGTTTAACCTAGATATCGTTATCAATTCATTGATCAGGGAAAATATTTGTGTACCATAAAATCCTTTATTTTATATGGGAAAGACTTTCAAGATACGCCTCATTGAGCCATTATGATATGTATTTATGTTGTTCATTATTCAAACATTATGTCATGTAATCATTTATTGTGTGATGGAATGCATTGAACTTTTTATGTGACAGGTGGATCCTGAAATTATATAGCCCCTCAATGCACTGGAAGGTATCATGAGATAACTAAGATAGGGTAATGATCGTGCAACTGTTGTGGGTCGCAGTCAAACAAAATTTCTAATATATTCCTAATGCAGCCTAGTGGATGGCCAGGGTCATCTCTAAAGAAGAAGGGTTTGGGAGTCTCACTATCCTAACACTTACATATTTTTGTTGTTTTTCTCATTTTTGAAAGCAGTTAGAGATGGTGATTGTTTGTTTGGTTTTTGATTGAATGGAAACAGGGAAGAGAAAATGAAAATGCATAACATGATGGATATAAGAAAGGGGGACACTCATGGATTCAACCATATGATCTTTACTTGTATCGCAACCTTGACCCTTCAATTAAATTCTTTGTGTGTGATAATCATTTATGCACAACCTTACTGCTTAAATTGTGTGAATGAACATCACACTCGAGGATAATCCCCTAAGTGATCAACTCATCACTCTCTTGAATGGGTCACAATCATGATCTCATCCTCCATTCAAATAAATGCACCCACCGTACAATATCTATCCGAAGAGAGGGAGTGGAAAAAATGTTCAGAAGTAAAAAAAATTGAAAGACGATATATACAAGGTGAAATCATCTCCTCAACCTCTTACTATCCATGGATTCTCATAACAAAATAAAAATAATCAAGTTTGGTTTGCAGAATTAGCATCACTGGTTTTCATCTGACAGGTGATCCTCAAGTTAGCCTCTCATCATTAATGAGAGCTTGAGAAATCTTAAGACTTCATAGTGGTGAGTGGAGAAGCACATAACAAATGAACAGAAGAACAGAATTAAAATTAGAATTAAAATTGAAATGATTAAATGAAAAAATTACAATAAAAACCTACAATCGATAGATGATGAATGTTTTTCTTTGGTGAGGGGTAAAATTCTTATAAGGGGGAAAGGCTTCAGCTTCTTCCACGCATTCAATATTGATGATAGCTTCTTGGATAGGTGTTAAGGGCAAGTTTGGAAGGGATGATACAGAGATAAAAGAAATGGTATTGAGAGGATAAATTGGTTTCTCATGTTTGGAGAGATAATTTTAAGGGGAGATAAATGATAAGGAGAGAAATGGAGAGAAATAGATTTCTCTCCTGATATTGTTTTTAAATCACCCCAAAATTTGGATGATTTGGAAAGAAATGATGGTGGAGAGTTGTTAATATTTTAAAATTACAATTTTATCCCTATTTTCTACATGTATAACAAAAGAATTTCTTTTCCTTTCTTTTAACAGATTCACCAAACAAGATGGAGATAAATTCAAATCATTTCTTTTCTTTTACTAAGTTATTGATCTAAACACAAGGAGAGAAATCACAATCATTTCTTTTCTTTTATTTTATTTTATAAAATATCAAATAATTTCTTTTCTTTTACTAAAATCTCACCAAACACAGTGTAAGTTTCACAGTTTATGGTCAAGTCAGATTCAGTCAGAAGCATCTTTGTTACTTTTCTCAGCTCGGAAATTCGTCCCATGATCAGCCTCTATACACCATCGAGCTAAGGATGAAATGATTTGGTGCGTTGCAGCTCTAGTGAGAGATTGAGTGTTTCCAAGTGTTCTTACTTGAAGAATTTCACATTCTGTCAATTCGATTTAGTGGTCATGTTTGGTGAGCACCAGTTGGCTTCCTCAAGTGATGGCAGTGGTCAGCTCGGCAGGGATCTTTGTGGGGTCTTCAGTGGCTTCTCCCAGTTCAGATCTGCGGCGGCACAGCTCCATTCGAACGTGGCGGCACTCTGGATTTTGACAGTGGATCGGGATTCATCTCCTTTGTGCCACAGGGGTTCACGGTGGTGATTGGTTTTGGGAATCTTCAACATATGACGACACATGGCGAGTACGGGCTTTGGTGGACTTTGGATCTGGTTTCAACCGGTGGCGTGAGGTCTTCAAGCAGCTGGTTATGGCCGCAGCAGTTCACAAGGGTTCAACTTCTACCAATATGTAATGAATCTCTAGTGGATGTGGGTTTTATTTCAAGAAAGAATTAAAATTCATTTAAAAATCAATCAATTTAAAATTCGATTTTGCAAAACATTATAATTAAATATCGCCCTCAAATTAAAATTGAAAAATCAAAATTCACAATTCTTTTTTCAAAAAAATTTAAATTTATAGATTTTCATTAAATTCACAAAAAATGAAATAATAAATTTGTGCTCAAAATAAATACATTTAAGAATTACATTTCCAAATTGAATATTTATAATTGTAATTTTTAATTTAAGATAAATTTTTGGCTTCACAATTTATAAAAAATGATTAAACCAAAAAAAAATATTTGGGTTGTTTAATAATTAAGTCCGGATTTCGGAAAGCAAACAAAAATTAATTTTTTACCCAGTATTTGATTAAATTATCGGTAATTTCAATGAATAACAAACAAAAAAAAGTGAAATTTTAAACTCACTTAACTCACCCAAACATGAACTATTTCACTTTCGGGCAATTTTATAATTGAATTCAATTTATTTAAAAAGAAAAACAAAGAAATAATTATCCCGCCTATATCTAAATAAACAACCTAGAAAAGAAAGAAAACACATACTCGTCCATTGTTTGAGATATCATGCTTCCTTTATGAATCAAACCACCACCTCACTTGAATCGAGTCAAAGTTTAGTGTTCATGAGTGGATAAAATGATATTTAAGTGGAATCAAAATTTTAACAAAAAAACACTTACATTTTCCCTCTTTCCTGAGTTTCCACAAAGAAAATTTCAATTTTCCACTTTTGATACAACTCAAATGAATTTTTTATAAGTCAATTTCCCCTTCATGAGTTCAATACTCCCCTCACCTAAACGAATTCATTTTTGACATATGAGCATTTTATTCTTCTTCTTTTTGAAATTAAAATATTTCTCAACCATGTATGTGTGAAGCACTATACAAAAGCATTTATTTGAATTTACAGACGGCTACTCACACACATTGTGTCATTGTATCAAAGATCCATTGTCGGTACCCAATTGCCTATTTTAATCCAAGTTCAAAGAACTTATATCAATTTCATTTGAATTGGCTCCCTAAGGTGTTATTTCTCACATAGGTCAAGTTACCTCAAATTAAGTTCAAAATTCCTAGTGTCCCCAAGTTATAAATAGGGTTCCACAAAAAACTTTTCACTCACACTCCTTTTCCTAGTTTTAAGACCAAACTTCCGTGGATATAGTGATAAAGTCACTCAACAGTCATCTAAGTCTTACAATTTCAGAACCATTGAATTACTTCAATTCTAGCATAATATTTTCAAACTAGGTAGAGAAACATGGTGTTCAAGAAAAGTTTGAAAAATCAAAACATAAAACAATAAAATAAAAACTATGTGCAGTATTTACAAAACAATAAAATGATTTTTTATTATTTTATGTCTTTTTATATGTTTTTTTAACATTTTCTTTTTGATTTTTTTTATTTGTTAATTTATTTATTTACCCTCTAGGATCTATGAAATTCTAAAACAGAAACCTACAAAACTATGTATAAATTCTTAAAACAGAATTAAAATTTTGTTTGGTTTTGTTTTGTTTTTTTATGTTTTTTTATATTTTTTAAAAGTAAAAAAGAAGGTATTTGAAATATTTATAAACAAAAAAGTTTTTTTTATTTACATATCCTAAGACATTGACTAAAAAAACATTTAAAAACTACCCTAAACAGGTTTGAAATCATCGCACCCACACTTGTTCATGACACTACCCATTAAAATTTCAGAAGATAAGCACCAAAATTATAGTGTATGAACAATGAAAAAGGATATATACAACCAAGTGTTTATTTTTCTAGTAGGTTAGAGGTAAGAACTCTTTTGGTAAGTTGTGGACAGCCTTGATCTTGTCTCATAGGTTTTTTTCCACTTAAAGAAAACCTATAGAAAAACAGAAATAAACATTAGAAAAAAAATATTGAAAAGCAAGGTAAAGAAAATGAAAAGGAAATAGGGGTAAAGAATATTGGGTTTAACCCTTCTAAGAGGGGTTATAGTTAAATTTTCCATAGATGGATGGTCTGGTGGTCATCCTCAATTCACAATGTTATAGGTTTTATGTGGTAAAAATCACCACATATTCTTCTGTCCATAACTGTTCAGCTCTTCTTCTTCTTGAAGGTCCCCTTGGGCAAAGTTCTTCGGGTCCACCCCCACATCATTTTGATGTACTTGGTAAGGTAGGGGTGGTTGGATCAGGTATCAGGTCTCCTCAGGTTTTTCCACACTATTTGTGTCTTCTTCTTCATCTGGTGACTCCTCCACTTGTATTTTTTCACAATATTCAGATAAGGGGAAATCATTAGGTGATTAAAATTGAAAAATTAATAACATGGTGGGTTCAAGTCAAGATATCCCCCTCTATATGCAACATCTTCTGATTCTGTTTCCTCAGGAGGGACCATCAGGCATTCTTCTTATACTATTGATCCTCCCTCTATTTTTTTGAGTCAATAAGGTTTCCTTATGACTTTTTCATTCATCTATGTTTTTAAAATCACAAACACTCTATCTTAAGGAAAATTATTTTTTCTTAAGAATTATCTTAATAAGAAAAAAATTTCTTCCCCAAGGAAATTTTATCCTTACCTATGTTTTCATTGTTCATTTTATAGTATCTATAAATTTAACTCTTTTTATTTCTAAAGGTTTAGATTCGATTTCATATCTAAAACCTCGGAATCATATAAATCCTTGGTTATAGAGTATTATATTTTCAGACTTTAAATTCTCTAAAATTTGGACTCCAAATTCCTCAGAATTCCAACTCCAGATTCCTAAGAATTCAGAATTATAATTCCTCATAATTCAGACTCTGAATTTATTATAATTTAGACTTCGAATTCATTATAATTCAAATTCTAAAATCTATAGAATTCAGGTTCCGAATTATTTGGAAAACAGAATCCGAATATCCATGATTTAGAGTCTCCAAATTATTATTTTCTTAGACTCTGAACTTTTATTTTTCCTTAGACTCCAAAAAATAGATTTGGTTAAGCAACCTTATTTTATTTACACTTGTTATAGTTATGAAATGATGTCGTACATTCTGTTTCTAACTAACCATTGTTTGAGTGACATGTGTATAGGTCCCTCTGAAATTCAAGGAAAAATATAATCGTTGGAGGAAGGAGCTGACCATTGGAGAAGTGCCTATAAATAGGAGATCATTTGAAAGAGCTCAATAATGATAGAGAACTGATCCATCACTCTAGATATTTCATGCTGCTGAAGTGATTTCTAGAGAGAGAGACTCTCATTCCTTATGCATACTGAATATCTTGTCCAGATTTCTTTGTGTGACTCCAATTGTTGTTGTGTACAATCGAGGACTTCCGGGTATAGGAAGACAGAGGTTCCGACTAAATTAAAGTTCAAGTACTTCTGTGGATAGAATGACATAGGTTCTGACTACCTTAAAGTTTGATGGCTTTCAGTTATAGTAAGACAGGTTCTGATATTCCTATCGAGGGCTTACCCTGGTGTGGGTAAGATATACTTCCTTGAAATTATAAATCAAGGTACCTTTATCCAAGGTTGTTGGATACCCTAATATTTGGGTTAAAAGATTTCATACTTGTTACTTGTTTTGTTTCAAGTTTATTTCCACTGCATTTTTATAAATGAAGAAACTATAACCTTCTTATACTTTCTTGTTATTTTATATACTCTGATAAGTAAGATTCTATACACTTTAAGGTAGAATATTTTCCTTGTAAACCTTCCTTAAGTTTCATTTTCGAAACCATATTTCCAGAACCTATCAAGTTTTTAGAACTTAAAGTGGTTTTGTGAATTTACCTTGTTTAACCTTGTTAAACATAGTTTTCTTTAAGGTTAAAAATGAAAGTTTTTAAACTTAAAATTCACCCTCCCCCCTCTTGTAATTGAGCATCTACATTCATATTTTGATCCTACAATTGGTATCAAAGGAGGTCTCTAAAATACTTATATTCACATATAAGTTTTCCTGCTCATGTTTTCATTGTTCTAAATATTTTCCTTGCTTAGGATTTTTATCCTTGTTTACAAACTTTTACTATTAATAAGTTTTTGTGGAAAGACGTTTTCTTTTAGATGGTAGGAATTAATGTTGGTTCGATTGACATTCTAAATCATACTAGACCACCTATATTTGATGGGAATGATTATAAATATTAGATAGATCTTATGAAGACTTTTGTTATTAATACTGGAGTGGACAACTTCGTTATACTTACTGAATATTACAAGATTCTGGATAAGGAAGTCAGAACTTTTACTAATCAAGAAAAGTCATAATATCAACTAAACTACAATGTACTCAATACTTTGTTATGTTCCATGACCAGGAATATATATAATCATACTTATTCTTGTGAAGCTACAAATTTTATTTGGAAGAAATTGAAAGTTACTCATTTTGGTACATCAAAGGTTATAGAAACTAGAAGAGCTATGCTTAAAGGAGAATATCATGGATTTATATTTACTTGTAGAGAACTAGTGTGTAAGGTACAACAAAGGTTTATGACTATTGTTAATAATTTACAATCAATGGGTGAGAAAGATTTATATGATGAGGCACTTGTGGAAAACATTATAGATATCATTCCTAATGAGTGGGAATCTAAGAGAACAGCTATTGATGAGAATAGGAAAGTATCTCAAATTACTCTTGATGAGCTTTTTGGAAATCTTCTTCAACATGAGACAAGAATGAAAATAGATGCTGATATGAATAAGAAGAAAAATGGCAATGGAAGTGTAGCCTTTACTACTAAAAAATCCAAGACTCCTGAAAGTGTTACAATATCTAAGTCAAAGAAAGTCATTGTTTTATCTGAATCAAGTGAAAGTGAACATACTGAGAATTAGCTGGATAATATTTCTCTAAGGATGAATAAGATAGTTGGAAAGAAAGACTTTTAGTATAGATTTAAGAGGAAAGAAAGAAATGATAATAAAGACATGGAAGTCACTTGTTATGAATGAAAAAGAGTAGGGCATATAAGGCTGGATTTTCCTATACATAGGAAAAAGGATAGAAAGGAAAAGCATTCTGAGAGAAATAGAAATAAGTACTACAAAGATAAAGCTAATAAAGTTTTGAAAGCTAATGACACCTAGAGTTCCAATGGTGGAGACTCTTCTGATGAATCCTTAGAGTATGAATCTTATCATTAGAAGAATATTGGTCTACTTGTCAAGCTACCTATTGAAAATCATTGTCTAATGGCCAAGGTACACAATGCTGAATCCATAACTAATGTATTCTTAAATACAAATTATAGTGATAGTAAATATTATGAATATTTATATAAATAATATTCTTATGATGAAGATAATATATTACCTACTTATAAAGAAGTATCTAGGTTTTCTAAACTTCTTGAGAATGAAAATTCTAAACTCAAAAAAAAAATTGATAAGAAGAATTATAGAATTTATATTCTTACTAAAGAAGTATCAGAACTTTCTAAATATCTTGATAAGAAAATTTATGATTTTGAAAGTATTTCGAAAAACCTTGAGGAAGTTAATTATGAGAATGATAAACTTTCTAAGGATCTTGAAAATGTAATTTCTAAGAAAAATATTTTAGAGACTAACTCTAGTTCTAAAACTAATGTTTTTTAGAATAAAAACTTAGTTATTAAACTAAATTCAAAAATATTTTCCTTGAGGAAGTTTTTGTTAAACTTTACCTCAGGTAAGGAAAACTTTAATAAGATGTATTCCCAAATTCGACCACTAAGGAATAATTCTGGATTTGGTTATACTCATTATAAACAGATTTTTAGTAATAATTATTTTGTTCCTCAAAGTGCTCCATTATACACTAAATGTCAGTGTGGTGGGCATTGTGAAAAAATTATTCTTTAAAAAAAATCCGTCTTTAGGTTTTCATAAAGCTTATTTTTCTAAGAAAATGTGGATACCTAAAATTTTTCTTTCTGAAATTTCCGGATCCAAGAAAGTTTGGGTTCCGAAAGTCTGACACTCTTATTTTTAGGAAAATAAAGATAGTACCAACAGTAATACATAGTACATGGATAGTGGATGTTCCCGGAATATGGCTGGTAACAAAAACTTCTTTGAAAATATTATCAAGAAAAAATGAGGAAAAGTAACTTTCAGAGATAATTCTCAGGGAGAAATTATTGGCATATGTAACATTGTTCTTCTTAGAAAAACTTTAATTTAAAATGTTTTGTTTGTTAAAGGTCTTAAGAATAACCTCATTAGCATAAGTCAATTATGTGATGAAGGTTACATTTTAAATTTTAGGAATGACAAATGCTTAGTACATAATTCCAAGGAAGAGTTTATTCTTTCTACCCATAGGCAAGAGAATGTATACACAATAAACTTAGAAGACCTTAGGATCCAAGATCTACCTTGTCTTGGTGCAATAGAAGATAAATATTGGTTATGGAATAGAAGTTTAGGACAATGTAACCTTGGTAACTTATGTAAACTCTCTAATAAAATACTTTTTAAGGATCTACCAGAGCTTAGATATGATTCTTCAAAATTTTGTGATCCTTGTCAATATGGAAAGCAATATAAATCAATATTTAAATCAATTGGTGAATTATCAACTTCTAATGCATTATAGTTGGTGCATATAGATCTTTTCGGTCCAATACAAACTGGAAGCATTGGAGGAAAATACTATGGGTTTTTCCTAGTTGATGATTATACTAGATTTATGTGGGTCTATTTTCTAGAAAAGAAATATGAATAATTTTCTTATTTTAAAATCTTTAGAGCCTAAGTTAAAAACGAGAAAAACCTTCCATTGATAACTATTCATAGTGATCATGGAGGAAAATTTCAAAATTCTTATTTTGAAACTTTTTTTAGTAGAAAAGGAATTACTCATAACTTCTCAACACCAAGAACCCCTCAAAAAATGGTGTTGTTGAAAGAAGAAACTGAATTCTTTAAGAGATAACAATAACCATGTCACGACCTGTCCTTGGGGCCTGTGTTGTGACTACCCCAAACCCGCCTTCCATAGGCCAGGGTTTGGCAACTAGCATCAAATGAGAATTCCTGACAAAAGGGAAGAAATTGCCTTTAAACCTGTAACACACACAGTCTGAACACAAGTAGTAGAAGCAACAAGTACTAATATAGAAAATAAAAGTGTACTGAAAGTAAGTGGGCCACTATACAAACCCAACTGAACAACAAGTACAAGTAAAAATAAAAAGGGAAAAAAAGCTCATGGATTGTCCACTGGGGAATCCTACCTGAAGGGTAGGTACAGAACTCAAAAAAATCCTCCCTGAGGTATGTCCTGTCTAATCCAGCTCTGAGCAGCCATCCGTCTATCTCCCTCAGCCTCGATCACTATTGACCATCGTCTGCACAGAACACAATAAGGTGTGGGCGAAGCCTGTGCATGGGTGAGTATAACAATACTCAGTAGGGGACTCCGAGACCCTCGAAGGTCTCCTAGAATCCACTAATGATAAAACAAAGAGTAAAGATATAATCACTAAGTATCAACCAACCCTACTTAGGTATATTCCCATACATATACCTAAGTTACCAATCACAGTCCGGCTCCAAGCACAACCCAGTCCACAAAGGAAGTAAAGTCAATCACCTCGATGATAACAACTGAAAACAAGACTCATCTCACATAGGTATACAACACATGAAGAGGGGTAGAGATGATTATATTTAGCCTCTGAATCATCTCCTCTGTCGAACCCACGTAGGATCTTGGAATAATATCAGTGTTGTCGAACCCACAGAGGATCCTGGTACAGAAGTCAACACTGTCGAACCCACAGAGGATCCTGGTACAAAAGTCACCACTGTCGAACCCATGGAGGATCCTAGTATAGAATTCATCCCTGTTGAACCCACAGAGGATCCTGTCATCTCAGTCGCAGCCAGCCATCCATCCATCCATAGGGTTCCCGCACACAGCACGCTCGATTCCGGGAGGGTCCACTCCTCGAGCCAAGTTTCGATACATCAACTATAATGAAGTCTCAATTTGATGTATCCTATAGTTCCATCTCATCAAAAGGAACCCAACGCGATAGACGACACGTCAATCGGACGCCCAGCCTGTGAGTTATTGGCATTTCCATTCCAGGGCCCGGTTGGTTTTTAGGCTCAAACCAACCCGATCATACCCCAACTATGTCCAAACCTCAAGTGGAGTATTCCAAAAGAATCGTATCGCTCTAATAATTTCATCACCACAGACGGTTCATCGATCGGACACCCGTAGCCCAAGATGCGGGCTAAAAGGTGTAAATGGTCATAGCGGGTCCAGGTCCGGTCCGACTTAGTCAGACCGACCCAGCTCAACCCAGTCCGAACTGGGGTTTGACCCGGTCCGCAGGTGCGGTCCGACCCGAGTGGTCATCCCGGCCCGAGTGGGCGGCCCGAACCAAGGAAGCGGCCCGGTCTAAAGGGGCGGCCCGGCCCGAAGGTGCGGCCCAGCCTGAGGGCGGCTCAGCCCATGGAGGCCTGGCTGAAGGGCGGCCCAGCCGTGGCGACCCCGTCCGTGGTGGACCGGCCGAAGGGTGGCCCAGCCGTGACGTCCCGGCCCATGGTGACTCGACCGGCCACACGTGGGAGGGGGGTTCCCCCTCCCAGTTTATCAAACAGAACTGGCGCATTGCGCTAGTTTAGGAGTCGTGGGACCTGGGTGGTCCCACTTGACCAGCTCCACAGTGGCCAGCCAGGCCGGCTGCCACCGATCCTCCACTACGGCGTGACGGCGTCGTGGTCCTCCTTCCCTCCATGCGGCGCGACGGCGTCATGCCACCACCACCGCGGCCCGATCTGCTCACGGCATTCGGCTCCTTCGCGTGGCGCGACGACACCGCGCTTCTTCATCCGATGTGGCCC
This sequence comes from Viscum album, assembly GCA_963277665.1. Lineage (NCBI taxonomy): Eukaryota > Viridiplantae > Streptophyta > Magnoliopsida > Santalales > Viscaceae > Viscum > Viscum album. The sequence goes on along the minus strand of OY728151.1, from coordinate 354,802,158 downwards.
TCCCGGCCGCGGTTCCTCTCCAGTGCGGCACGGCAGCGCAGTACCCCTTTGTCGCGGCCTGCCCTAGCCATGGTTCCACACCTCCAGCACGGCGCGGCACGGCGGCGATGTGCCTCTTTTGTTCGCCGCGGCACTCCTGGTCATGGTTCTTCTTCGGCATGGTGTGACGACACCACGCCCTTCCGGCTCTGCCTCTGACGTCAACCAAACAAGAGCCAACAGAGGGACGTCGGGATGTGTTTATTCAGCCTATTCCCTCTGCATTAGGTGATAACAATTGGCCAATGTTGAATCATAATAAATGATGAGGAACGAGGATTTAATTTAATCAAAACAAACCCCTACCTCAAATTTCGGTGATCAACGATGGAGTCACGAAAGACGGACATCGCGGGAGACGGACATCGTTCCATCAATGTCGGAGGAGGAAAAGCTCAAAGAATACGAGTCAAGATGATGTCTTCGGTGTATTTTTTGGGCGACGGTGCTTCCCTTCCTTACGCCGGTTGAAGAAGGAAGAAGTTTATGCTCGACGTTCCTTGGAGATGAGAGGCGTTCTTCGTTGGAATAAATCGTTCTCCAAGAACTCCAAAGCTCCACCAAAGATAATCACCAACCAAAATAAAATAATAGCTTCCCTATTATTTTATTGTTGTCATGCATTCAAAAAAAAGAATTAAAAAGTTTTCAAAAAAGATAATTAATTGAGGCATTAATTAACTTTTAGGTGTGGTGGCACCATTAAGGGGAAGTTCAAAATTTTCCCCCATTAATGGGGAGCTCAAGGGGTTTAAATGGGGGTTAGAGGAGTTAAAGGGTTCGGGTGGGCCCCACCCTAAAACATCCTCCCAATGGAGGTTTGGGTGTGGTGGGACCCACTAATAACCTCCACTTGGTGGTTTTAACCACCAATCAAATAAAAATATGCTACACATATTTTTATTTAATTTTATTTAGAAACCCCAAAAATTAACTTCCATTCCCCACAAAACACATCTGTGGTAAAGGTCTCCTTAAGAGAATATCGGTGCTGCGAGTTCAATGGTGTCCTCGGATATCAATTCTGAGCACCGGTTCAAAAGATATAAAATCCCGCTCGTACGTTTACTGAACGTACCTAAACAAAACTTCATAAATTGATTCTTGGCACACCGGGCCTCGGAATCAAGCACCGTCAGAAATTGCAGACTCGTAAAATTCCCATGTATTAAAAAAAATTCCATAGGAATTCCGGGTCTTTAAATTCTCCCCACCTTAGGGATTTACATCCTCGTAAGCTACAACTCACACTAAGGAAACAAATGAGGGTACTGAGCATGCATCTGAGCCTCCTGCTCCCATGTGCTCTTCTGGAGGTTCATGTGCTGCCAGCGAACGCACACCAGAGGTATCGACCGTCCATGCAGGACCCGCTCCTATCGATCCTCAATCTCCACTGGAACCTCCGTGAATGTCGCCCTGTCATCGATATCTATCTCCCCATGGTCGATGATGTGGGATGGGTCATGCACGTATCTCCTCAGCTGAGATACGTGGAAGACGTCGTGCACCCTGTGCAACTGAGGTGGAAGAGCCAAGTGGTAAGACACCTCGCCTACTCTAGTGAGGACCTGGAAAGGTCTGATGAATCTTGGAGATAACTCGCCACCTCAACCAAATCTTCGTAGACCTCATCGAGGTGAGACCCGTAGAAAGACATGGTCGCCATCCTCGAACTCCAGTGGTCTCCGTCTCCTATCAGCATAGGACTTATGCCTGCTCTATGCAGTCTTCATCCACTTCTGAATGATCTGCACCTTCTTCGTCGTAGCCTGCACCATCTCTGGTCCCATAAGTGTTGAATCCCCTAAGTCAGTACAGTACAGAGGCCATCTTCAAGGTCAGACGTAAAGTGCCTCGAAAGGTGCCATACCAATGGTGGAGTGGTAACTATTGTTATACGCAAACTCCACCAAGGGTAAGTGATCCTTCCAGCTGTGACCGAAGTTGAGGACGCATGCACAGAGAATATCCTCAAGAGTCTAAATGGTCCTCTCAGTCTGACCATCTGTCTGAGGATGGAAGGTAGTTCTCAAGTGAAGATGTGTCCCAAAAGCCTCATGAAACCCCTTCCATAGCCGGGAAGTGAATCGAGTATCTTGATTGGAGATGATCGTCGATGGCACACCATGAATTCATATGATCTCTTGCACATAGAGGCATCCCAATCTCTCTACTAAGCCCTGCTCTTTGATCAGTAGGAAGTGGGCAGACTTGGTGAGTCATTCTACGATCACCTAGATAGAGTCGTGTCCATTGGATGTACATGAAAGTCCCATCACAAAATCCATAGATATCCCATCCCACTTCCACTCTAGGACCTCTAAAGGTTGAACCAAGCCTGCTGAAACCTGGTGCTCCATCTTCACTTGCTAACAAGTGAGGCATCGTGAGACAAACTCTGCTACTTCCTTTTTCATACCTGGCCACCAGTTCTATCGTTAGAGGTCTTGATACATCTTTTCCACTACTGGATGTACCGCTAATGGAGATGTGTGGAACTACCTCAACACTTCCTCCTGAAGTGAAACTGGTACCATGGTATGTCCTCTAAAAAGAATGACGTGCTCCCCACCTTCAGAAAATCCATCAGGTGTCTGCCCTGTGGATATCTGAGCATGTCGCGTCTCACAGTAAACATCCACATGTTGTGCCTCCCTGACTCGCTGAAGAAGTGGAGGAGTGACTATGAGAGACTACATAAAGGCTGCTCCATCTCTATCCACAAAGGATATCTGCAACACAGCCAGCTGCTTCGTCGCCTCTCCTAGTAGCTGAATGCCTGATCTCCTACTGAGAGCATAGGCTACAATGTTCCCCTTCCCAGGAGTATAGACTATCTCTAAGTCATAGTCCTAGAGGAACTCAATCCATTTCTGTTGTCTCAGGTTCAGGTCCTTATGAGAGAATATGTACCTGAGACTCTGGTGGTTAGAGTAGACTGTAAAACGCTTGCCCATCAAATAGTTCTGTCACATCTTCAAGTCGAAGACCACTGCTGATAACTCCATGTCATGGGTAGCGTAGTTCTGCTCGTGTTGTCTCAACTGTCGAGAACCATACACGATCACTACTCGCTCCTGCATTAAGACACACCCGAGTCTGGTCCCTGATGTGTCGTAGTAAACAGCGTACCCTACACCCTCCTCTGGTATCCTCAAGATAGGCGCACTAGTCAACCTCTGTCTCAGCTCCTAAAATCTCTGATGGAATCTCTCTGACCACAATAAGGGTTCCCCCTTCTTCATCAGTGTTGAAAGCGGTATTGCAACTCTGGAGAAGCCTGTCACAAATCTCTGATAGTACCCACCCAGTCCCAGAAAACTCCATACCTCCGTTACACTCCTGGGTGGCTCCCAAGAAAGCACTGCCTCAATCTTCGCTGGATCCACTGCAACTCTAGCCTCTGAGATGACGTGTCCCATAAAGTGTACCTCTTGGATCTAGAATTGGCACTTTGAGAGCTTACCATAAAGCTGGTGCTCTAGGAGTGTGTCCAATACTACCCGCAAATGGTAGGCATGCTTCTCCTCGGTAGTCGAGTAGATTAGTATGTCATCAATGAAGACTACGATAAAGCGATCGAGGTAAGTCTGGAAGATATTGTTCATGAGACTCATGAACACTACTGGAGAGTTGGTTATTCCGAAGGGAATAACCAAGAACTCGTAGTGACCATACAGACACTTGAAGGCCTTCATCTGCACATCCTCATCTCGAACTCTGAGCTGGTGATAGCCTAACCTAAGTTCTATCTTCGAGAACCATATTGCTCCCTTGATCTAATCAAAGAGGTCATAAATCCTTGGGAGTGGGTACTTTTTCTTCACGGTCACCTGATTCAGGCAACGGTAGTCAACACACATTCGCAAGCTCCCATCCACCTTCTTGGCAAACAAAATCGGGGATGCCCAGGGTAAAACACTTGGTCGGATAAATCCCTTCCCCTTTAAGTCCTCCAACTGTACCCGCAGCTCATGAAGATCGGCAGGAGCCATCCGATATGCTGGAGTAAATATCGATGTCATCCTGGAGTACAGGTCAATGTAGAAGTCTACCTCTCTATGAGGAGGTAGTCCTGGAACATCGTCAGGGAAAACATCCACGTAATGATCCACCACAATAGGAAAACTCAGACTCCGCACATCAACCACTCCGAGAATGAGGCTAGCCAACTGATTTTTGATCGGCTGCCCCCTCCTATGGGTAAGTCCATCCTGTGCTGCTAAGGCTCCCTTCTCACTGGTGAAGGTAAACGTCATCCCATCCTCGCAGACACACAGCACTTTCTGCCTAATACAGTCAATCTGAGCATGAACTCTGGATAACCAGTCCATACCCAGGATGATGTCGTAAGGCCTCGATGCCACTAAGAGGAGATCCCAGCCGAAGCTATTTCCTCCTAGAGTAATCTCACACTACCAGCACCAGTGAATAATCGTCGAGTCTGCTCTCGTAGGAGTCTCTAGTCATAAGGATTGATCCAAAGACTCCGTCAGAATCTTCGAGCTCTGAACGAGGGCAGAGGCAATAAAAGAATGACTCACACCTGTTTCTATAAGTACTGTATCAAGGGTGGAGTAGAAATAGATAGTACCTCGAATCATCTCAGGTGTGCCATGTTCGTAGGCCTCGACTACCTAAAGATGAGACTGTCTTTGTCCGCCAGCTCATCTTCACGGCGGGTCGGGCAGTCACGAGCCATATGACCCTGCCTGCCGCATGCATAGCACTGCCAGCTCCTCATATGGCTGGCTCTGTCTCGTGTGCCCTGCACAACTGAACCTGTATCCTGGGGTCACTGACCAGACGGCCTGGTCCGCTTGAACCTCTGCGACATCTGTCTACTGCTGGTTGTAGAAGACTCTGCTACGTGTCGGCCTATGGTGGGTCTCATTGCTAGTGACTGCTCAGCGAGAAAACTCTACACTATAAGGGCTCGCTCCATCACCCCCGCCTGCGTCAAGATGTTTAGGGAGATCATCGAAGCCCTGATCTCATGCCTGAGTCCCTGCTCGAAGGTCCGGGCCCTGAAGAATGGGTCTCGTACCATATCCGTGGAGTAACGCGAGAGGTCGGTGAATCTCGTTGAGTACTGAGCTACTGTCATGCTACCCTACTATAGATGAAATAACTCCTGAATTCGCACCACACGAAGGGTGGCTGGAACAAACTCTGACCAGAAGAGACTCTTGAAGTCTGCCCAGAGCAGTGATGCCTTGTCATGCACCTGGAGCATCATGCTCCACCATCTGCCTACTGCTTCATGCAGGAGCCTCACAGCAAGGATCACCATGAGGTCGGCCGGTGTCCCTACCAATATGAAAACTCTCAGAGCATCCTCCAGCCAATCCTCAGCTACTTGTGGGTCTGTCTCTCCCCGGAACCTGGGCAGCCTCTGGCACTGGAACTCGTGCAACACAATCAGACGGTGTGCACTCTCTACTGTTAGATCTGGTGGTATCGGTGGTCCAATGGGTAGTGGTACCGCTAGTACCTCCGCTGTGATGGGGCCCTACATCGAGGCCTCGTCGCTCGGTGGGCTACCATCTCATATGAAACTTAGAACCATAGCTGGTTGCCTTCGTGGGGCTATCCTGAAAAGAAACAGGTGTGCCACAGTCAAACAATATACCTAGTGAGCTGAGACAAAGTAATCACGAAGAAAACCTTTCAAATGAAACACACACCCAATCAGAGTTTTCGTGCACTGAGTCGGAAATTAGAGGTCATAGTCCTAGTGTATGGATACGTCAGCCGTCGTACCAACACCAGTTTTCCTAAACTGATAACCACACCCAAAACACTTAACACTATTTCCATTAAAAGAATCAGAGTCCAAGTTCTGCGGTAAAACCGACTCCTCTGAAACTAATTTGTCACGACCCGTCTTCGGGGCCCATGTCGTGACTACCCCAATCCCTCCTTCCATAGGCTAGGGGCTGGAGACTAGCACCAAAGGTGAATTCCCGATAAAAGGGAAGGCATTACCTTTAAACCTATAACACACACAGTATGAACACAAGCAGTAGAAGCAACAAGTTTTAATATAGAAAAGAAAAGTGTGATGAAAGTAAGTGGGCCAGTATACAAACCCAACTGAACAACAAGTACAAGTACAAGTAAAAAGGGAAAAACAGATCCTGGATCATCCACCGGGGAATCCTACCTGAAGGGTAAGTACAGAACTCGAACAACTCCTCCCTGAGGTACGTCCCGTCTAATTCAGCTCCGAGCAGCCTTCCGTCTGTCTCCCTCAGCCTCGATCACTGCTGACCGTCATCTACAAAGAACACAACAAGGTGCGGGTGAAGCCCATGCAGGGGTGAGTATAACAATACTCAGTAGGGGACCCCAAGACCCTCAAAGGTCTCCCATAATCCAATAAGTATAAACTAAAGAGGAAAGACACAATCACGAAGTATCAACCAACCCTACTTAGGTATATTCCCATACATATACCTAAGTTACTAGTCACAGTCCGGCTCCAACTCTCAAACCCAAGCACAACTCGGTCCACAAAGGAAGTAAATTCAATCACCTCGATGAAAAAAACTGAAAACAAGAATCAGCTCACACAGGTATACAACACATGAAGAGGGGTAGAGATGATTAGATGTAGCTTCTGAATCATCTCCTATGTCAAACCCACGTAGGATCCTGGAACAATATCAGTGTTGTCGAACCCATGAAGGATCCTGGTACATAAGTCAACAATGTCGAACCCATGTAAGATCTCAGTATAGAAGTCACTGATGTCGAACCCACGGAGGATCCCGGTACAGAATTCATCTTTGTTGAACCCACGGAGGATCATGTCATCTTAGTTGCAGCCAGCCAACCATAGGGTTCCCGTACACAGCACGCTCGATTCCGGGAGGGTCCGCTCCTCGAGCCAAGTGTCGATAAATCAACAATCATGAAGTCTCGATTTGATGTATCACGTAGTTCCATCTCATCAAAAGGAACCCAACGCGACAGACGGTGCGTCAATCGGACGCCCGGTCTGTGAGTTATTGGCTTTTCCGTTCCAAAGTCCGGTTGGTTTTTAGGCTCAAACCAACCCGACCGTACCCCAAATGCGTCCTAACCTCAAGTGGATTATTCCAAAAGAATTTTCTCGCTCCAATAATTCCATCGCCGCAAACGGTTCATCGATCGGACACCCGTAGCCCAAGATGTGGGCTAAAAGGTGTAAATGGCCATAGCGGGTCCGGGTCCGGTCCGACCCAGTCGGACCGACCCGAGTGGTCGTCCCAGCCCGTGTGGGTGGCCCGAACCAAGGAAGAGTCCCGGTCCAAAGGGGTGGCCCGGACCGAAGGCACGGCCCGACCCAAAGGCGCGGCCCGGCCTGAGGGCGGCGCGGCCCGTGGTGGCCCGGCCGTAGAGCGGCTCGGCCGAAGGGAGGCTCGGCCGAAGGGCGGCCCGGCCGAAGGGCAGCACGTCCGTGGCGGCCCAGCCATGGCCGCCCAGCCTTGGCGGCCCGGCCGTGGCGGCCTGGCCCGTGGCGGCCCGGCCCGTGGTGGCCTGGCCGAAGGGCAGCCCGGTCGTGGTAACCGGGCCCGTGGCGGCCCGACCAGCCACGTGTGGGAGGGGGGTGCCCCCCACCCCCCGGTTTGTCGAACAAAACTGGCGCATTGCACCAGTTCAAGAGCAGCAGGACCCGGGTGGTCCCGCTTGACCGGCTCCACGGCGGCCGGCCCGGTCGGCCGCCGCTCCTCCTCCACTGCGGCGTGACGGCGCCATAGTCATCCTGTCCTCTGCGCGGCATGATGGTGTCGCACCGCCACCACCACAAACTGACCTGGCCGCGGCCTTCGGCTCCTCTGCACGGCACGACGGAGCCGCGCTTCTTCATCCGTCACGGCCCTCCCGGCCGCGGTTCCTCTCCGGTGTGGCACGACGTCGCCGCACCCCTTTGCCGTGGCCTGCCCTGGCCGTGGTTCTGCACCTCCGGTGCGGCGCGATGGCACCACGCCTCTTTCGTCCACCGCGGCCCTCCTGGCCACGGTTCTTCTTCGGCGTGGTGCGACGGCACCGCGCCCTTCCGGCTCCGCATCCGACATCAACCAAACAAGAACCAACAGAGGGATGTCAGGCTGTGTTTGTGCGGCCTCCACCCTCTTCATTAGGTGATAAAAATTGGCCAATGTCGAACCATAATAAACGACGAGGAACGAGGATTTAATTTAATCAAAACAAACCCCTACCTCGAATTTTGGTGATCAACTACGGAATCACAGAAGACGGACGTCGCGGAAGACGGACATCGCGGGAGACAGACTTCATTCCATCAATGTTGAAGGAGTAAAATCTCGAAGAAGACGAGTCGATATAATGTCGTCGGTGTATTTCTTGGGCAGTGGTGCTTCCCTTCCTTGCCCCGGTTGAAGAAGGAAGAAGTTGATGCTCGACGTTCTTTGGAGATGAGAGGTGTTCTTCGTTGGAATAAGTCATTCTCCAAGAACTCCAAATCTCCACCAAAGATAATCACTAACCAAAATAAAATAATAGCTCCCCTATTATTTTATTATTTCCATGCATTCAAAAATAATAATTCAAAAGTTTTCAAAAAAGATAATTATTTCAGGCATTAATTAACTTTTAGGTGTGGTGGCGCCATTAAGGGGAAGTTCAAGAGTTTCCCCCATTAATGGGGAGCTCAAGGGGTTTAAAGGGGGGTTATAGGAGTTAAAGGGTTTAGGTGGACCCCACCCAAAAACATCCTCCCAAGGGAGGTTAGGGTGTGGTGGACCCCACCACTAACCTCCACTTGGTGGTTTTAACCACCAATCAAATAAAAATATGCTACAAATATTTTTATTTAATTTTATTTAGAAACCCAAAAAATTAACTTTCATTTCCCACAAAACGCAACTGTGGTAAAGGTCTCCTTAAGTGAATATCGGCACTGCGAGTTCAATGGTGTCCTAGGATTTCAATTTTGAGCACTGGTTCAAAAGATATAAAATCCCGCTCGTGCGTTTACTGAACGTACTCGAACAAAACTTCTGAAATTGATTCTGGGCACACCGGAACTTGGAATCAAGCGTCGTTAGAAACTATAGACTCATAAAATTTCCATGTATTAAAAACAATCCATGGGAATTCCGGGTCTTTACAAACCATGTTGAGTGAATATTCGATAGCTAAATATTTTTGGGCTGAAGCTGTAAGTATTGCTCGTTATATTATAAATCAAGTTTTGATTAGACCTTTTCTTAATAATACCCTCTATGAGTTATGGAATGGTAGAAAACCTAGACTTTCCTACTTCAAGTTATTTGGATGAAAAGTATTCATTATGAATACTAAAGATAATTTACATAAATTTGCACCCAAATATGATAAAGTAATTTTCTTAGGCTACTCCATAACTTTTAAGGCTTATAGAGTTTTTAATAAAAATACTTGTACTATTGAAGAAACGGTACATGTTAAATTTGATGAAACTGGTCCTTTTGTTTTTAAACAGCCTCAACCTACATCTTCGGATGTGTTTTCAAAAACTGGTTATCAACCCCTGATAGAAGATCCTTATAATAAGGAAAATGTTCAAGAAAATGGTTCTGAGACATTTACCCCATAAGATTTCCTACCATATGTTGATGAACAGGTTTTACAAAACCCAAATCAGTTGTTTCTTAAGAATCATCTCAGTGATGGTATCATTGGTGATGTAAATCAACCAGTAAGGACTAGAAATTCCTTAAGAAATAAAGTAGAAAATCTAGGATTCTTATCTTAATTAGAACCAAAAATCACTGATGAAGCTTTAAGTGATGATGATTGGATAAAATCCATGAAAGATAAGCTAAATGAATTCGAAAGGAATAAAGTCTGGACCTTGGTTGAAAGACCTAAGGAAACATCTGTTATTGGAGTAAAATGGGTCTTCAGAAATAAGTGTGATGAAAATAGAATCATAGTAAGAAATAAGTTATATTAGTTACTAAAGTCTATAATCAACAAGAAGGAATAGACTATGAAGAAACCTATTCTTTAGTAGCTAGACTTGAATCTATATGTATTCTACTTGCCTTTGCAGCATTCTTTAACTTTAAACTTTTTCAAATGGATGTAAACTGTGCTTTCCTTAATGGATATGTTCAAGAGGAAGTTTTTTTTGAACAATATCCTGGTTTTGAAGATACAAAACATCTTGAACATGTTTTCAAACTTACCAAATCTTTATATGGACTTAAAAAATCCCCTAGATCCTGGTATGATAGACTTACAAGATTTTTGTTACAAAACAATTACATTAAGGGAAATGTTGATCCAACCCTCTTTATAAAGAAAGTTAAGAAAAATGTTTTGATTGTTCAAATCTATGTTTATGACGTTATATTTGGTTAAACTCAGCGATCTTTAACCGATTCTTTTGCGAATATAATTAAATATGAGTTTAAAATAAGTATAATGAGTGAGTTAACTTTTTTCCTAGGTTTTCAAATTTCTCAAAAACCAGAAGAAACATATATATCTCAACATAAGTATATTAAAGATATTCTTAAAAATTTTGGATATGAAAACACTAAGAGTATTAGTACTCCCATTGGTACCTCAAATTCACTTGATCTTGATGAAGCTGGGAAGCCAGTAGATCAAACATCATTTAGAGGTATGATAGTATGTTTACTATACTTGACAGCTGGTCGTCCAGACTTAATGTTTTCAATATGCTTATGTGCAATATATCAATCCAATCCTAAGGAATCTCATTTAAAGGCAGTGAAAAAAAATTGCTACTTAAAGGGAACCAGGGATTTAGGACTCTTATACTTTTGGAAATGATTTTGTTTTAAAAAAAATTCGGATGCTGACTTTGGTGGATGTACAGTGGATATAAAAAGTACATCCAGAACTTGTCATTTCTTAGGAGATTCATTAGTTTCTTGGTCATGCAAAGTCAACACTCAGAAGCACTTTCCGCTACTAAAGTTGAATATATAGCATCTGGAAGTTGCTGTGCTCAAGTATTGTGGATGCAACACACACTCACAGACTATGGTATGAGTTTTACCAAAACACAAATATTGTGTGATAATACTAGTGACATTTCCCTAAGTAAAAACTCTTTACATCACTCTCTTGAAAAACATATAGATATTAGGCATCACTTTCTTAGGGACCACACACAAAAAAGAGATATCATTCTTCAATTTATCAGAATGCAGGATCAACTTGCTGATATTTTCACAAAAATCTTTACCCTCTGATATATTTGAATACATTAAACATAATTTAGGAATGATAACCATAAGGTAAACTTCCATATTAACTTCTTGTTGAAACCTATTTCCTTATAGTAAGAAACTCCTCTTCATAGGGGGGGTACATTTTCTTGTTAGTCATTTTTTTTCTTTTCCTTATTAAAATTTTCATAGTTAAAATTTTTGTAATAAAGATTTTTGTAATCAAAATTTTCGTAATCAAAAGTTTTGTAATCAAAATTTTCGTAGTTAAAATTTTTGTAATCAAAATTTTTGTAATCAAAATTTTTGTAATCAAAATTTTCAGAATCAAAATTTTCGAAATCAAAATTTTTGTAATCAAAATTTTTGTAATCAAAATTTTCGTAATCAAAATTTTCATAACCAGTTTCTTTTAAATCTAAAGTTATTCAAGAAGAATATTCCTCATTAAGAATAATTTTCTTGGCAATATGGAAGGTATGTTTTCTTTCTTAAGTTTTTGTAATCATTTTTTTCATGTTGGTATTTTTAATCTTGTTTAAAAAACTTTTTTGGATTCACTTTCTCTTAAATCCGAATGTTTATCTTAAAACCCTCAAAATATCGAAACCTACCAAATATCTTCTTCGGCTAACATCTCAACCATCATATATAATCAAGAGTTTTTTAACCATCGGATCAATCAAGGAAGTTGAACCATCATATCAAACGCCTATATAAGGACCCCCTGTTGGTTGTCCTGCATCGATCTTCAAATCCTTTGTGTGCTGAAGTTCTGCCCCCCTACTTAAGGTCATTCTGGATCTTCAGGTCTTCCTCAGTTCCAAATGTATATTGAAGCCTCTCCTTATAAAGAAATGTCAAATGTAAAGGAAATATGTGAATGGTAGATATACAGAGAAAGGTTAGTCGATCTGAATTTATTTTCTAAGTATGATTCAATTATTTCAAAGAAAATCAAGTTGAATGGTGGGGAAAGTTTATGTATATCAAAACCGAAGGCACAAGATCTGGTTTATCCAGAGTTTTTGGTTGAATTTTATGAATTAGTAAGTTTCATAAATGAATGATGGAGAGATAAGTTTTCATTCAAGAGCTATGGAAAGACCTACTTCCTTTCCTACACCAAGGTTGCAAGTCTAATTGGAATTACTTATTAAGGTGAAGCTGAATTTTTCACCCATAAATTAACAGATGTATCTGGTTCATTTGAGAAGGACAAGGATTTAGAGTGCCTTGGTCTAAAAGAAGTGAAGACTCTAAAGATTTTTCATCTATCTACAAACTTCTAAATTCTAGAATTATGGGTTCAAGGTTTTATCATTCCGAGAAAAGGGGATAAGGATTCCCTGAAGAAAATTGACGTCTATATTATATATTTCTTGGTGAACCTCAGGAAGATAAATGTGGTTAAGTATATCTTGATTACAATTGAGAATGTCAAGAATGGAAATTTGAAGTCGCAAATTATCATGTATCCAGCAATTCTCTCTAAGACTATTGTTCTTTGTCTTAAATAGTTCAAAATCCCTTGCAGTTCTAAGCCAAGAAATTACAAGGTTATGATTCTTAGTGATGATACCTTGAGAATGATGAAGGTTGTATTTAGTTGTAAATCTGAATAATTTTATGATTTTTTTGAATCATAAATAGAAGCTATATCAAAGAAACTAAAAGTGGCTAAGACTTCCAAAAAGGGTGGAAGGAAGAGGAAGGAAAAGGAACCAGAAGAGAAAGAAAAAATCCCTACGGCTAAGGAAACTCAATCAGCACCCCCAAAACCAAAGAATAAAAAGACTTACCCTGATGAAGTAGTGGCTAAGTGGATAGAGGACAAGAAGAATAGGAAGGAAGGTGAGATTACTTTTGGCTTGGACCCTTCTGAGGAAAAAGCTTTAAAGATAAAGGTTTCTGAAGATCTTGAGAAGCAAGATAAAGAAAATAAGTAGAGGAAGAAGATGTATTAAGCTAAGATATTTCAATCCCTTATTAAGGCTATTGAGAGAGCCTCTGAACAACTCCAGGTATCAGAATAGTTTTTGAAAGAATCACTCCATGTGACTCTGGGAAAGAAGGTAGTAATTCTGAAACCAGAACAAGAAGAAGAAATTGTGAAAGAGGAAGAAGTAGAAGAAGAAGTAGAAGAATAATTAGAAGAAGAAGAATAAGAAGAAGAAGGAAGTGGTGATACAGAAGAGATGATAAGGAAAGTAGAGGATTATCATGAGAAAGAGAGTCCTTCTGAGAAACTATCAATCTGAACTTCTGAAGCCGAATCTTCAAAATTTGCTACTCCAGGAAAAGAAGAAAAAGGTCATGAATAAGTGAATAATCTATATGAAGAAGAAAGTAGCAACCATGACTTCATTAAGTTAGAGGATATTGTGGTAGGTGCTGAGAAATAAAACCTTGAGGAAGATAAGATTGTTCAGTTATCTGTTAGTGAGCATGAATCACCCAAAGTAGAAGAGATCATTCTGAGGGATGATAAGGTAAAACAAGTGTTGGTTCATACACCTAGTAAATCTTTGGTGAAAAAGAAAGATGTTGGTGCTTCATTGAAGAGGAAAGATGAATAGATAGAAAAAGAATCCTCACCAACCAAACACTCTGATTCGAAATCTTCTTCTCTTGGACATGATTTTGTGGTACAATCTTTGAAGAAGTTGGTTTATACAATTCCCTTATTTCCGAGTATAGACTTGAGGTTCCAGATGCTTCTGCACTTGTTTAATCAGAAAGAGGATTTAGTCACCATGCTCATGGATAAGTTTGTAGAGCTTGAGACAGATTTTAAAAAATTCTTCATTGAATATAAAGCTCATAAAAGATCATTCAAGAAGATTACAAGTTGGTCAAGGAAGACAGATGAATATCTGAGAGTCTTTAATGAATTTCAAGATAATTTGAAAGATGCTTTTGACACTAAATATGAGAAGCTTAAAGATCTTTCTAAGAGTTTTGATGAAAAGCTGACTCTAGAACAGACAACTCAGAAGTAAGAAGTCAAGGACTTGAATAGAAAGCATAATTCAGTGGCTATGAATTGGAAGAGATAAAGGGATCTTGAAATTGAGTTTGAAGAAAATATTATTAATCAATAATAAGTTTTGAAGGCTTGGGTAGATATTCTTAAGGATTAGGAAGAAAAGATAAAATCCTTAGAGAAGAAAAATAAATATCATGATCAACTGCTCAAGCGTATGGAAGAAGACCACAAGGAGATAAAGAAGCTGAAAACCATTCTCAAGAAGTTAATGTCGAAAGAGAAAGAAGGATAATTCTACCCCATTCTAATATTTTTTATTTATTTTCTTCTTTGTACAAATTCTTTCAATCATGATGAAATTTTGGTTATCCTTCATATATTTGGTTGTTTAGTACTAATTTTTCAGGTACCATATTTGTTTATGTTCTCTTTATTCCTTTTTGAAAATCACAAAGGGGGAGAAAGGAATAATAAAAAGAATTCTAAGTAAAGAATATATTTTACTAAGTAATGGAGAGTCCATCTAAGGGGAAGTTCTTATCAAAGATGATTTTTGTATGCAAGAAAATGTAAAATCTCATTCAGGAAATCAAGAATACGATCCTTAGATATTTCAAAACCTAAGGGGGAGTTAGTCGTATTCACTATGATTCATATGTAAAGGGAGATAAGTTTTCTTTTATGTTCATAAAGAAAAACTCTAAGTCCTTATATTATTTTTTGTAATGATGTTTGTTCTTTCCAAAAAGGGGGATATTGTTGAGTTAATAAGGTTTCCTTATGACTTTTCCATTCATCTATGTTTTGAAAATCACAAACACTCTATCTTGAGGCAAATTATTTTTTCCTAAGAATTATCTTAATAAGGAAAATTTTCCTTCCCCAAGGAAATTTTATCCTTACCTATGTTTTCATTGTTCATTTTATAGTTTCTATAAATCTAACTCTTTTTTATTTATAAAGGATAAAATTTGGTTTCATATCTAAAACCTCAGAATCATATAAATACTTGGTTATAGAGTATTATGTTTTTAGACTCCGAATTCTCTAAAATTCAGACTCTGAATTCCTCAGAATTTATACTTTGAATTCCTTAGAATTATGACTCTCAATTACTCAGAATTTGGACTTTGAATTCCTTAGAATTCAGACTCTGAATTCCTCAGAATTCAGATTTTGAAATCTATAGAATTCAAGTTATGAATTATTTGGAAAACAAAATCTGAATATCCATGATTTATAGTCTCCAAATTATTATTTTCTTAGACTCTGAACTTTTATTTTTCCTTAGACTCTGAAAAATATATTTGGTTAAGCAACTTTATTTTATTTACACTTGTTATAGTTATGAAACGATGTCATACATTCTATTTCTAACTAACCATTGTTTGAGTGACACATGTGCAGGTCCCTCCGAAATTCAAGGAAAATATGATCTTTGGAGGAGGGAGCCGAATGTTGGAGAAGTGCCTATAAATAGGAGCTCATTTGAATGAGCTCAATAATGACAAAGAACTGATCCATCACTCTAGAGATTGCATGATGCTGAAGTGATTTCTAGAGAGAGAAACTATCATGCCTTGTGAGTACTGAACATCTTGTTCTGCTTTCTTTGTGCGACTCTAATTGTTGTTGTGTACAATCGAGGACTTCCAGGGATAGGAAGACAGATGTGCCGACTACCTTAAAGTTTAAGGACTTCTGTGGATAGGAAGATAGAGGTTCCGACTACCTTAAAGTTCGAGGGATTGCGGGGATAGCAAGACAGATTCTGATATTCCTATCTAGGGCTTACCCTGGTGTGGGTAAGACAAAATTTCTTGAAAGTATAAATCAAGGGAACTTTATCCAAGGTTATTGAATACCCTACTCTTTAGGTTAAAAGATTTTATACTTGTTACTTGTTTTTCTTCAAGTTTATTTCCACTGCATTTTGATAAAAGAATAAATTATAACCTTCTTATACTTTCTTGTTCTTTTATATAATCTGATAAGTAATATTCTATATGCTTTAAGGTATAATATTTTCCATGTAAACTTTTCTTAAGTTTCATTTTAGGAACCATATTTCTGGAACCTTGCAAGTTTGTAGAACTAAAATAGGTTTTGTGAATTTACCTTGTTTAACCTTGTTAAACATAGTTTTCCTTAAGGTTAAAAATGAAAGTTTTTAAACTTAAAATTCACCCCCCCCCCCCTATTCTAATTGAGCATCTACATTCATATTTTGATCCTACGTAGTTAATGTTTGGTATATTTTTGAGGGATCAGTGACTTTACTACAAGTTCAGGGACTTCTTCTTTAGTAGTCACTTCTCTTATGGAATCTTCTTAAATTCTTCAAAAGCAGATTCAAGCAATCTATCAAAGTAATCTTCATCCATCTCCTCTTGTTCATCATCATGGGAAATCTCATCCTCAATTTCCATCAACTTTGGTTTCTCATCTACTATTTCCAACTCCAATTTTTCTTCAAGAGGAGATTCCACGGGTTCTTCATCTTCTACATCTAGGGTCAGCATAAATGATACGGGTTCTGGAATCGAAAAATTAGGGAGATCAATTTGTAGAATAGATTTTAAAAAATTAAAAGAGTTTAAGGGTTGACCCACTTCCTCATATGGCCCAGGTTGAAACTCATGTTGCTCATGCAACACCCTTGGAAGGTCATTTGTAATGCTCGTAACTTGTGGTTCTTCAATTCTATCCTTAAAGTAGTATCACTCACATCCTTATTCTTCATCATCCAGGATGGGAATTAGTGGTACCAAGTTTTTAAAATTAAAATTTTGGGGATTAAAAGATAATTTAGCATGTATGAATTTATAATGAAAAAGATCAAGTTCGGTGGTATCTCCATTTTTAGTTTTATTATGTAGTTCATTTTCTAGGTACAATGCCTCTTTGAAGTTGTCTTGTATGGATAGAGGTAGCAGTGGGCATTCCACCTTTTCTTCAAAAATGATCTCTCCTGCTTCATCATCATCCTTCTGGGTCTGCAAAAATTTTGATCCTATGATTTCATTTGCAATAGGAATGATATTATAAGATAGGTGGTTTCCAATAAAATTAGAGAAAGAAAAGTTCAAAAGAAATTATCTTAAGTGTTGAAACTTTGTGTTTATTTGTCCAATACACTAGCTCTGGGTGAATGTGCTCAAGGGTGAACAATGGGAGGTCTTATGACTCTAAAAAATATCTTTACTTCTCTTGAATATATTCATAGAAAGACCAGTGGAACTAACTCCTCATCTTCTTGTTGTTTCCTTTGCTCCATAAGTTCTTGGAAGACGATGAAAATTGCAGCTGACATTCTACTCAATTCTTTAATCATTTCTCTATGTTCCTCTAATTGTTGATTCTATTTCATTTGAAAATCCTTCAACATAGAGTATTAGCTCTGAATTTCCTCTGGTGTAAGATCTTCTTTATTTTGATGGCGTGGGGGAATGTGTTGTTGATTATAGTTGGGTTCGTTCATGTAGCAGCTTCCATCCTTCCACCCATTGGTGCATGTAAAGGTTATTGATATTATTTCCATTGAGAATTCATTTCGGGTTACTATGGGAATCTATACTAGGTATGAAATCAGTGATCCATTAAATAATGGTCACACTTCAGGGTTTATCCTAGTTTGAGAAAAAGAAAAAGCAGAAAACAAAAAAAAACAAGAAAAACATAGAAGCACTTAATTACGGGTGTGTTAAGGATAGTAGGAACTCGACTCTTACTCCCCGACAATAGCGCCAAGCTGATTGTATAGTTGTCATAGGCCATAGTCAAACAATATTTCTATTTTACTCCTAATTCAACCTAATGGATGACCAATGTCATCTCTCAAGGAGAAAGGTTTGAGAGTCTAACAATCCTAGCACTTGTGTATGTTTGTTATTGTTTTTCTCATTTTTTTGAAAGCACCTAGAGATGATGATTGTTTGTTTGGTTTTTTATTTAATAGAAACAGGGAAGAGAAAATGAAAATGTATAACAAAATGGATGTAATAAAGGGGGACACTCATGGATTCAACCTTATGATCTTTCCTTATCTTGCAACCTTGAACCTTCAATTAAATTCACTTTGTGCGTCAATCAGCTACACACATCCTTACTACTTAAATTGTGTGAATGAACATCACATTTGAGGAGAATCCCATAAGTGATAAACTCATAACTCTCTCAAATGGGTCACAATTATGATCTATCCTCCATTAAGATTAATGCTCTCATCATAAAACATTGATCTAAATAGAGAGAGCAGAAATACTATTCAACAATAAGAAAGAAAATCGAAAGGCAAAAGATGTGATGTACAATCATCTCTTCAACCTCTCACTATCTATATATTCTCATAAAAAATAAAAAGAATTAGGTTGGGTCTGTGGACTCAGCATCATTGGTTTTCATTTGATGGGTGATCCTCATGTTAGCCTCTCATCATTAATGAGAGATTAAGAAATCACATGACTTCATAGTGGTGAGATATAGGAAGAAAAGGGGGAGATGAGAAGCAAAAAACAATCAAACAAAATAATAGAATGAAAATTATAATTGAAATTGAAATGAGGAAATGAAAAAATTACAGAATAAAACCCTATAATCAGCAAATACCAAAGGTTTTTATTGGATGAGGGGTAAAATATTTATAAGTGAGTGAGGCAGTGGGTTCTTTATTTCATTCGGTGTTGAGTTTATTTTGTGTGTCATAGCTCTATTGAGAGATTAAGTGTTTCCCAGCATACTCACTTGAAGAATTGTGTGTGGTGGCAATTGGACTTGTTGAATTGTGTGTGATGGCAATCAGTGAGAAAGATCTGGTGGATGTGGGTTTTATTTCTCACAGCGACAGTTAGATGGATCTGGAAACCAAGCTCGAGGGGGAGGTTTGGTTCGGATTTGGGTGTTCACGGTAGGCATGCAATGGAGAGGGTTTCAAGGAAGTGACTGTGGTGTCGCACAGTCAGCAGCGGGAGTGACCATAGGTGAGGAGAGCTCATGATAGGTCTCAACCTACCGTGAATGTGTCATAGGTTTCACAACACGACAAGTGTATTGACTGTGAAGTGCAACATGAGATCAGTTTCAGACTTCACAAAAAAAATCAACCTCCATTTCAACAAAAATGTTTTGATTTATTGCAGTGTTAATTCCAATAAATTTCAATAAAAAATCAATTAAAATCAAAATTCATTGATTCAAGAAAAATTGAAAATTCATTTAAAAATAAACCTATTTAAAATTCAATTTTGGAAAACATCATAATTAAAAATCTCACTCAAATTCAAATTGAAAAACAAAATTCACAATTCTTTTTTCAAAACAATTTAAATTTATGAATTTTCATTAAATTCACAAAAATGAAATAATCAATGTGAGCTCAAAATAAATCCATTTAAGAATTACATTTCCAGATTGAATATTTACGATTGTAATTTTGAATTTCAGATAAATCTATGGCTTTACAATTTTAAAAAAATGATTAAACCATTAAAAATTCTTATTTGGTCATTTAATAATTAAGTTCAAATTTCAAAAAGTAAAAAAAACAATATTTTTACCTGGTATTTGATTAAATTAGGGAGTAATTTCAAAGAATAACTAACATTTTTTTGAAATTTTAAGCTCACATCAGGTAATGGGGGCATCCTTATCTCTTATGTACGATATCCTGGTACAAGGATTTGACGAATTTAAGATGTATGACATTATGAATTACCTTTACTATATGATCAATTAATATTATTTAGACATTTATTCATTATTATATTGGCCATAGATTTATTTATGCTCTCAATTTCATTTTCTATGACATTACTAGGTTTATTTATCTATGCCATAATGTCTGCTTTATAATAGCTTCGGTCATACGCTACCCCCTTACTAAGCATATGAGTTCACCCATTTATATTGTTTTCATTTTCCCCAAAAAAACAAGAAAAGTACTACTTATGATAAATGGATTGCGAGGAGAATAAATTTTTTTCATGTATTTAGATAATTTATTCGTAGTTTCAATATAATGTAAAACTCACATATGTATCTAGTTTCCTAAGACTACTAAACTGTTGGACCCTCTGTATTTGTGATTCATGTATCAATGTAATAAAATAAGCACTGGCTTCAAGGTAATCGAGTTGGGATTGTTACAACCACCACCCTACCACACCGCCACACCCTATTGTTAATAATTCACCAACCAAAAAACTCATGGCCCCCTCTAGATGTGAATGAGTGCCTCATGTTGACCAGAGAACAAGAAAACTTGATCTCCAAGGAAATAGTTGAACAACTCCACCTAGAAATGACATTGCATCCTTCACCCTATAAAGTTGAATCGATCAGGTTAGTTGGAGACATCAATATCACAAAGCAGTGTAATGTTTCCTTCTCCATAAACCACTAGAGTATTTTGTATGTGACATAATAGACATGAATGCATGCCAGTTATTACTAAGATGCCCCTATAAATTTGACATCAATGCTTGCCATGATGATTATTTCGACACGGCCATATTCAATAAGGATCATGACAAATTCACTTTTCTCCCCCTAACAAGGAAACATTTGACCAACTGTATTTGATCCTCTATCGCACCTACACCACCATTCCAACCGCACCACCACCACCAGTCATGGGTTTCTCTTCTTGTTGTTGAACTAGTTGGGGGAGATGCTGATTTCTACACTCCCTTTGACAATGCTACTACCCATGTACCACTATAAAGAGTCGATTTCAATGCACCACAGGAAAGATTTGTTTCCCATACACCCCATCATGACATTGTTGTCCCCATTTTGGAAGGAGATTTTATCTATACTCCCTCGATTGAGATGTCGACAGATTCAAAATCTGACATGATAGATATAAAAGGAGAGAACATGAAGATAAAAGTGAAGCCAAGACATAAGGATCAAGTTATTGCTTGTGATTCTACTCATGAACCTTATTCTCACATGCTAACTATGTGATATCAACAGAATTTTCTATATGTAATCTGTATACTCCCCATATCATGTCACGATTCCACCCAAAGGTCAAGCATACTTCTATATGTATTCAGCTCATCGGGACTAAGTTAAACTAAAATATAAAGTTAGAAAAATATGGTGACCCAAACAACAACAATGGTGATTGAAAAAACCTACTAAACCTAGTGATGGGAAACATGGAAGTTCAAAGAAATTGATGATGTTTCAAAAACACAAGAGCTTTGACTCAAACAGCTGTCATCATTGGAACCAATCCATCCTGACGGAGCATGTGAACAAACATTCATCACGGAAAAGGGATCTCTGGTTCCTCATCTTCACACCTAAAAAGTTTCCTTTAAGGTTTCCATTGTTACAAAGCATACATCACCACATCTTCTTATTCTACATAGATAAGAATCTCTATCCAACAGGACTCAAGGGAGAGTTCATTCCCGGCAGAGGAGAAAGATGCAGTGCTAGATGGGCCTGATGATCTGGGACCACCATTATTCCCTTATCCAAGTTGAACATCAACACCAAATTATGTAGTTTCCTTAGTTTTTATTCCTCTTTGACTAAGTTATTTTCCTTTTTGACTTTTCCCTTTTTATTGCTCTATGATCGGGTTTTATTTTCCTTTTAATTTTTGACTAGGTTTGTTAGGTTCCTGGCCTAACAATGGTGTGCACAGTAGAAATATAGGAGGAAAAACTATGTATTTATGCTCCGTGGTAGAGGAATTACTGAGGAGGAATAGAATAAGAAGAATGAGAAGAGGGGATTAAAAAGAACACTCCTTAGGGAAGACCACTTCAAGAAGGGCCTGCTGATACCTCCCAAGGATCAACTTCTGCAGTAACCAGCTATAGATACAAAATGAATTGCTATCCTCCCTCTCTCTGAACTCCCCCATTTAATATCCCCCAACAATCACTAACAACCTCTACCAGCCCCAACAACTAAAATGGAGAAAAGACTACACTTTCCTTAAATTTATTCACTCATACTTGTCCCATATACACAGGAAGCTCATGTTCCTAACATTAATTTTTTCTTGAAAAATTACCATGTCCTCAAGGTGGACCACCAAAAGTACTGTTTGGATGCTTGATCATTGAAACAATGTAATGTCCCGGACCCAAACAGCCACCTGAACAGTGATAAACAGGTTGGGTGTTACTACCTTAGGCACACCTCCCTGAATGCCAAAGGCTACCGACTAACAGCAAGGGTTTAAATAGGTGTAGTGGGGAGGCTATACCCTCTCGGAGGAAAATAAGGTACTAGTCTGAGTATAATAAAAAAACTTACAGCAGTAATAAAGACTCAGCAAACTTGAACCAGACTCGCATAACGAAATCAAAACAATATCAAATAAATAGCAGAAGCGATAAACAAACAGAAGTAGTGGAAAGTAAACAGAACAACATGTTGAATATCAGTTTTAACTACTAAACAAACCAAGAATGCATCCACAGCAGGTCATACATGTCAATAAAAAATGGCGCCCATGACTAACCAATAGTAGCTACGAAATAAAGTAAGCATGCTGATATAGGAAAGAAAGAAAAACAAAGTAAACTCCAAGTAGGCATGACCTTAGGGTCCATGCCAAGTCTCTATACAATAGCTAATACAATCCAGCTCCTGAAACTAGTCTCTTTCCTACACATAAATCCATAAAGTCTACACGCATCCTAAAGGGACCGTGTAGGGTGTGATACAAATCTCAGTAGGATACCACCCAATAGTACATACCCAGTGTAGGTGTTTAAGTAGGAATGCGTCAATAAGAAAACTAAAAAGTATGATTCACAATGTAATCACAACCTCCACTGGTGCTCAGCAGCCACCAGGGAGCGTCACCTACTTCAGCCAACGTTGGAATCTCATTCATGTAACCCAACACCATGTGCCTCCTGACACTGCGTGTCTCATGTATTGACATCCTGAAGGCACGACCAAGTAATAGTAACCCTACACCATGTGCCTCCTGACACCTCGTGTCTCAAATACCGACATCCCTTAGGCATGCCCAAACAGTACTAACCTGACACCTTGTGCCTCCTGACACCTTGTGTCTCAAGTACCGACGTCCCGTAGGCACGCCCAAACAATCTAAAGTCTCCTCACATTCCACGCGGCTTCCACAGTAAGCGCCCCCAAACCATCATTACCTAACCGCATCTACGAAGGCCTCTATCCACACGAGTAGTCAAAACCACCTTATCACAGAGTCTCTATGTTCACACGTCCCAAATCAAAGGTGAGCGGTAATCACCAAATTTAGAACCCAAGCCACAACCTCTCTGGCACCACGTGCCCCTATGACCATGTCACTCAGAATCCGATGGCCTGGCCATCCAAGTAACACGGGCCATGACCAACCTGAAAGTTACACTGCCTCAACCCGACATCTACAACGCCCAATCCCGTGGTCAAACCACCCAAATAATCTGGGCCAAGACCAACCTCTGATCAGCATCACTCAAGAATATACGGGTCATTCCCAACACAACCCAAAGGTTCCATCATATAAAATTCAGCAATTACATATTTATCACATTTAAACAAATCACATAAACATGAAAAATAATCTAAATAGTTGAATTTCATTAGCCCAATGGCTATCACATAGCAGAACTGAGGTCTTGAATGCCTCTAACAAGCCTAATCATGCTTTACCAAATTAAACATACCAGTTTAAAAACAAAGCAGACCAATTATAACCATTTTGGCACCTTGGGTGAAAATTTCCCAATGATCGTTGGTCTCTCGCCTGACCTTGATTAATAAATTTAAGGAATAGGGTATGCCCAAAGTCATTTCATGGGTCTAATAACTAATTCAATATGCAATAGAAAATAAAACGGGTCCTGCTCAAAAATACCTGAAGACGCGTCAAAGATCGCGCCACCGAACTGTCCACGAAAACAAAAAACAAGGTATGTGCCACCTACCTCAAACTATTATGATGATCCACCTCTGGTATCAGCCTCTAATTTGGTCTAAAACATGTTGGATCTACAAAACAATCATTAATTCTCAAACCCCTATAACTCGGTTTAGAACATAAATCAAGATGAAATTCTCAAGGGGAATCAAGGTCTTACTGAGGGGGTTCCAAATCATCTGAGGGCGATCAAAATGGAGTTCGGACAGACGATCAGGAGAAAAAACGAGCTTCAGCACTGCTCCTCGCTCAAACTTGTCGAGGGTTCTGCTCAGAAACATAAAATGAGGCTACTACCCGTTTTAATGGAAAAAAATAAATACACAGTGTGTATATATGAGTATATGACGTGTGTATCATTTTACTATTCCTAAGATGACTAAAATCTCACCGAGGACCTTCAACCTGACTACACGGCATGTACGAGGCCATACATGATGTGTCCTTGGTTTTTCCTCTCTAACTCGCCAACATACTCACACTCCATGTATATTCCTCATACAGGGCTAGACTACACGACGTATACTAAGAGTACAAGGCGTGTACTTGGTTAAACATCTATATCCATCCAACACTCCTACATGCCATGTATGGCCTTCTCACATGGAAAGGGTACACGATGTGTACTAGGAAGTACACGGCATGTAACCTGGAAATTTCCAGAACTGCCTAGTTTTTCCCCTGTTATCTCAAAAGAAACTCAAAAATAGAAGAAAAAAAAAGAAACTTGTACCTTAAAGTAAGAATCAGGTTCTTACAAACTTCCCCCTTAAATAAATTCATCTATGAATTTCCCTTCCAAGGGTGGTGAAGAAAGATTCTAGAACAACTCTGGCCCAAAACTCAAATCAAACAAAGGTTCACCAACCTGTTACCCAGACCCACAGTCCACCCGTGACGCATCGTCACCCCTTCACCTCATAATGTGCTCCTGTGTCACTTCTGACACCCATTATTGTCCCACATTGCATCGGTGTCTGCCTCAACGAGGTCCTGCATCCCATGGATACTAAAAAAAAACCTGGTGTGTTTTACCTCAAGTAACATGCATCCTCGATTCCCTGATGCCCATGGCATCTCAAGTAACCCACATCCTCGATGCTCCGAATTCCCACAGCACCTCAAGTAACCCTAATCCTCGATGCTCCTAATGTCATGCATCTCATATATATATATATATATATATATATATATATATATATATATATATATATATATATAATCACGCATCCAAAATGGTGTCAATCCCACTGATCAGCATAAGGTCAGTCCACATAAATCGTGTGCACCTTGTGTACTCAAAACGGACATGCCTTAACAGGTCATACCAAAAAAAACAAGAAAATCACGGTCATGCTTGCGGCGTACCTCTAATCGTCATTGGCTCACCAACATGCTCAGCCTCTAGCAGCTCCACAGTGTGCACTTGGCCTGAAGTATGACTGCCTGATGCCTAACCTATCTACAGTGTTGCTCTAGTTACCGGACACTAACCCCTTAGTTGGGTCCTGCTATCTCTTTCATGTCCTCCGCGTGTAGTTGAGCCTCAGCTACCCTCACCCGGTACCGATCCTAAATCGACTCTGAACGCCACCGTATATCTTGGTCCCTGCTTGTTGGTTGTCTGAGAAGGATGCTTGTAGAACCTCTCTAGATGCCCGACCTTTCCACATGCCCAACACTCCTTTGGAGGCCCATCACACTGAGTCCAGATATGTCACGGTCACCCACACAGAAAGAAAACCACTGATGAACTGCCATGAGGTGGTTTAGCTGAGTCCTTGTCCTGATTGCCCTGCTAGAACTTATCCCGAACTTGCTTTCTGCTATCTGAACCATCACTTGAAGTCATTGCCCAGCTCAAACGGGACATGTCCTTTAAGTTTCCCTCGGATATGAGTGTCTGATCCACCGCCTCTAAGAACGAGGTCATCCTAAAGATGTTTACATGCAATCGTATGTCGTGCTATTAGACATCTTTGAAGCGCCTCACCCTCGAGGTGTCATCGCTTACCATACCTAGTGAAAAGCGAGACAGCTCAGTGAAAGCAGCTGTATAGTCCATGACAGACATATCACCCTACTGGAGGCTCAAGAACTCCCAAGCTCTCTCTGCCCTCAGCGTCTCCAAAAAAAAGTGCTCAAAAACCTATCCTCGAAGTCCTTCCAAATGATTCCCTCATGTTTGTGAGCATGAACTTGTACATCCTACCAACGCTTCATCGGTCCTCTCAGCATATACATCACTAAATTGACCCTCTACCCTGGATGCATCTCTAGCGGCTCGAAGATCATCTACATACTCTCTATCCAGTTCTCAGCCGCCTATGGACCACCCTCACCCTGGAAAAGTGGCGGGTGCTGCGACTGGAAATCCCGCATCAGATATGCCATAAAGGGATCTGTACCCTACGCACCTCTATCAATCCCCTGCAAGACACATACTAGACTAGATTGGAGCTGCTCTTCGATCCATGGCCCGAACGCTGCCAAACCCAGCTACTACTCTGCCTGCACTGGATCCTGAACCTGATCCTTCCCTTGAGCCTATACTTGTGGCTCATGCTTTGCCTATCCCTTAAGTGTCTGAACCTAGTTGTGCTCATGCGGCACTGTATAATCACCCATCTGATGTTCTATCGAGCCGTCTAGGAGGAACCCACTGAATACCATAAATGGTCAAATATCCCACATATATAACAATATATATATATATATAACCCAGATAAGAAAATTAGTAAATATACATCGCATAACAACTACCCTTACTCTCCTCCATTGCAATCATGCACCACGGCATCCTGGCCTCATGGCCTCTTTACCCTCCCTCAACAGAGCCAAGTATCAAAGTACCTCAGGTAATTCCCATCCCAACAATAATTGTTACCTCAAACTGATGACCGAGTCGCCCAATCCTGATCACTACACTGCTCAAACCAATATCCAGGATGCCCAATCCTGGTGATCAACATCACCTCAGTCAAAGTACCTGCATGCTCATACGATCCAAGCCCAATATCATGCCACATGAAATTTTACATAATTAAAAGCATGGTATATTACATTGAAATAAACAAGAAATTATATCAGTACATTCACCTTTCACATTTCAAAAGCATCTATAGCATGACAATTGATATTATTCACATGGTATTATCACTTCATAAAGCATACATGCAGTTATGAAATTGAAATACCATAAAAATGTGTCTATCAAAAGCCAAAAAATAATGTCTTTCCATACCGGGTCAAGTTCCAATTTCTCCTTTACCTCACCAGGTCAAGGGTCACATATCACAATCAATAACATCACACATAAGTGAGCCACCGAGCTGTAAATCATATAAACTATAATCTGAGAAAAATCAAAACAGCAATTCCCACCCAAGACAACTTGGTTCATTCCTCGTACCTAGGGCTGCAGGCCCCCAAGCACAAGCTAGAAACTCAGTTCCAATGACAACCTATATCCATTCTACCATATCCCAAATAGTAAGACCAGCAGAAATAAATAAAAAAGTAGTCTCAATCTCATTAGTAGTCAGTCAAAAGCTGCTACTAAATCCCTATCAAGAACAAACTCCTATGATACCACTTTGTAATGTTTCGGACCCGAACAACCACCCAAGAAGTGCTAAATGGGTTGGGTGTTACTACCTTAGAAGCACCTCCCTGAACATCAAAGGTTTCCGACTAACAGCGAGGGTGTAAACTGGTATAGCAGAGAGGCTATACCCTCTCAGATGAAAATAAGGCATTGGTTCGGGTATAATAATAAAACCAAAAATGGTAATAAAGACTTAGTAGACTGAAACCAGACTCTCATAGTGGAAGCACAACAATATCAAATAAATAGCGGAAGCGATAAACAAACAGAAGTAGCAGAAAGTAAATAGAACATCATGTTGAACATCACTTGTAACTACTAAACAAATCAAGCATGCATCCAAAGTAGCTCATACATATCAATAAACAATGGCACCCATGGCTAACCAACAGTAGCTACGAAATAAAGTAAGCACACTAATACAAGAAAGAAAGAAAAACAAAGTAAACTCCATCTAGGCATGACCTCAGGGTCCATGCCAAATCTCTATACAATAGCTAATATGATCCAGCTCCTGAAGCCGATCTCTTTCTTGCATGTAAATCCATAAAGTCTACACGCGTCCCAAAGGGCCTGTGTAGGGTGTGAGACAAATCTCAGTAGGATACCACCCAATGGTGCGTACCCAGTGTAGTTGTTTAAGCAGGCATGCATCAATAAGAAAAGTAAACATATGATGCAAAATGTAATCACAACCTCCACTGGTGCTCAGTAGTCACCAGGGAGCGTCACCTACTTCGATCAACACCAGAATCTTAGTCATGTAACCCGGCACCATGTTCCTCCTAACACCACGTTTCTCAAGTACCGATATCCCGAAGGCACACCCAAGTAATAGTAACCCTGCACCATGTGCCTCCTGACACCTCATGTCTCAAATACCCGCACACCCAAACAGTAGTAACCCGACACCGTGTGCCTCCTGACACCTCGTGTCTCAAGTACTGACATCCCATAGGCACGCCCAAACAATCTGAAGGCTCCTCACCTTCCACACGGCTTCCACAACAAGCGCCCCCAAACCATCATTACCTAACCGCATCTACGAAGACCTCTACCCACACTAGTGGTCAAAACCACCTCATCATGGAGTCATCTATGTGCACACGACCCAAATCACTGGTGAGCGGTAATCACCAAATTTAGAGCCCAAGCCACAATCTCTTTGGAACCACGTTCCCCTACGACCATGTTTCTCAAAATCTGATGGACTTTCCACCCAAGTAACCCGGGCCATGCCCAACATGGCAGTTACACTGCCTCAATCTGACGTCTACGACGCCCAATCCCGTGGTCAAACCACCCAAATAATCTGGGCCTAGCCCAACCTCTGATCAGCATCACTCAAAAATATACGGGCCATGCCCAACATAACCCAAAGGTTCCAAGATATGCAATTCATCAATTACATATTTGTCACATTTAAACAAATCACATAAACAGGCAAAACAGTCTAAATAGTGGAATTGCATTATCCCAATGGCTATCACATAGAAGCACTGAGGTCTTGAATTCCTCTAACAAGTCTAATCATACTTTTCCAAATTAAACATACCATTTTAAAAACAAAGTATACCAATTATAACCATTTTGGCACCCCGATCCAAAATGTCTCAGTGAGCGTCGGCCTCTCGCCCAGCCTTGCTCAATCAATTTAGGCAATAGGGTATGCCCAAAGGCATCCCATGGGTCTAACAATTAATTCAATATGCAATAGAAAATAAAATGGGTCCCTCTCAAAAATACATGAAGACGTGCCAAAGGTCACGCCACCCAACTGCCCATAAAAACACAAAACAAGGTATGCACCACCTACCTCAAACCGGTACAATGATCCTCCTCCAGTATCATCCTCTAATTAGGTCTAAAACACGGTGGATCTACAAAACAATAATTAATGCTCAAACCCTTATAAATCTATTTAGAACATAAATCAATACGAAAGGTTCAATGGGAATCAAGGGATTACTGAGGGGGTTCCAATGCATCTTATGGCGATCAAAACGAAGTTTAGATGAATGATCGGGAGTAAAAATGAGTTTTGACGCTACTTCTCGCTCAAACCCGTCGAGGGTTCTGCCTAGAAACATAAAACAAGGCTACTTCCCATTTTAACAGGAAAAAAATAAATACACAGTGTGTATATATAAGTACACATCGTGTGTATCATTTTACTGTTCCTAAGACGGATGAAATTTCACCAAGGACCTGCCGACCTGACTACATAGCGTGTATGAGGCGTACACGACGTGTACTTGGTTTTTCCCCTCTAACTTGTCAACATACTCACATGCCATGTATATTCCCCATACATGGCTAGACTAAACAGCGTGTACTAAGAGTACACGATGTGTACTTGGTTAAAAATCTCTATCCAGGAAACACGCCTACACGCCATGTAAGGCCTTCTCACAAAGAAAGGGTACACAGCGTGTACTATGAAGTACATGATGTGTAACCTGGAAATTTCTAAAACTACCCATTTTTTTCCTTGTTATCTCAAAAGAAACTCAAAAATGGGAAAAAAAGAAACTCATACCTTAAAGTAAGAATCGAGTTCTTACAAACAACAACCACTTATTTTTCTCTGCAACGACAACCCCTGGTGGCGACTTTGGCAATGGTTTGAGCATCAATGCATCCATGCTACCTTTCTCAGTGTTGGTTGGACTGCAACAAGGTATAACGTCTAGTAGCATCCAGTTGTAAAATTCCAAATGTAATCACAATAAATTATTCTATCAAGATTTTAAGCATACTTAAATGTTATAATTTTTTACAAACTTTGTACCCAATGTCGTCCAAACATATTATGACCTAAAAACCTTCATACCATTCTGGTATAGAATCAAGTTACTCCTCACACTCACCATCATTGATCCTCTCTTTTCCAACCTCGATACTCCTCCAGCTTGTAGTTTTTCTTTCAAGCGCAATGTAAATCTTCTTCCGCTTCAACTTACTCTCCAAGTTTGAAACCAAAATCTAGTTTGTCATCACTGCTCAGACTAGTCAATATGTTCTCATCTGAAATAAGAGGTAACATCATTAGTGGATGTGACTGTATGACTTGTGGCGAGTACCTTAGCATCGCTTGAACAGGCGCTAGTTTCCCTGAATCCTCTCCTAGTTCCATTGAGAATACACTGGCACTAACTGTACGCCCCTGTACAAACACCTAGATACGCTCTTCTGAAAATTTATATTCTTATGCAAGATTGACTCTGAAGCAACTAGCATGGAACTCGGGCTTACTACCCCTATAGAATTAGGATTCGAGTACAATCTAGGTACAAGTTTCACCTCCCTTAGACTAGTTGAACACTCAATCCCAGTATTTCTATAGTTTGAAGAATCAAACCCAATCTTGGTCCAAGCTGCTGCTCCTTGACACTACCAAATTTCTCCAATAGTGTCAGCTTCAACTGTTCCCATTCCAACCCTGAATTTTCATACTTCCATTCTGACAATGTTGGTTTCAGCAGCTCCCATTATAACCCATGATTTTCATACTACAACATCCAAAACCAACACTTAACAACCGTGTATTCCATACTCAATTGTGCCCAAGGTAGCTTCATAATTTCTTGAGTTCAATTTTTCAAGAAAAAGGCTTTGGATTTGGTGATTAAACCTAATTGATCCTCTCATGAAAAATAAGGAAATTTAACTCTCTTAAACATACTCGTCAAACCTTCTGCACGAACTGAAGCCTCCAACAATTGTTGAGGTGAATCAAGGTGAGGAATATCCTTATTTGGACGTTTGTTCATTGAACTCAACAATTATCAGAGGCTTTAGTTCGTGTAGAAGGTATGATGATTATGTTGAAGATAGTTTAATTGCCTTGTTATTTTCAAGAGAGAACCCATTTGGTTGGGTGGCCAAAGCTGAAGCCAATTTCTTGGAAAATCGAACTCAAGAAATTATAAATCTATTAAGTGATAAATTTGGACATGACGATATGAAAATCTAGGGTCGGAATGGGAGAAGTTGAAGCCAACATTGTGGGAGAAATTTGGTAGTGTAAAAGAGAAACCACTTGGAAAAGGATTGGGTTTGATTCCTCAAACTATGGAAATATAAGGACCGAGTGTTCAGCCAGATGAAGGGGAGGTGCAGCTTGTACCTAGACCATACTCAAATCCTCATGCTAGAGGGGCAACGATCCTGAGTACCATACCGCTCAGAGGAGCTCAAGATCCAATCCTGCACAGGAATCTCTATTTTTGAAATAGCACAACCAGACGTATGTGCCATTGAGAAATTCCAGTGTTGTTGTATGCTTAATGGAACTAGGTGAGGACGCATGGCAATCAACGCCTATTCAAGCGATGTTGGGGTACCCGCCACAGGTCGTACAATTAAATCCATTAATGATTTTTCCTCAACTTCTAGAGGAAAACAAACTGACTGGTCTAGGCAGGGAGGACATACTAGAGTTTGGTTCAACACTTGGTGAACATGTTGAAGAGGAAGATGATTACATTTCAATGGAAATAAAAGCTACAAGTTGGAGGAGTATCCAGGCTAGACAATAGAAGATCAGCAATGGTGAGCGTGAGCAACAACATGATTCCAATTTGGAATGGTTTGAAGGTTTTTGGATGGTAATATGTTTGGATGGAATTGGGTTCAAAGTTCGTAGACAATTAACAACATTTAAGGAGGCTTAAAATATTACTATAACAATTTATTTCGATTACATTTGGCATAAAAACATTTAAAGAGGCTTCACATATTGTTATAAAAATTTATTTCAATTACATTTGGAATTTCACAGCTGGTTGTTGTTGAGAGGTTAGACCTTGCTACAGTCCAATCAATGCTAAGAAAGATAGCATGGATGCACTAATTTAGGTCATTGTCAAATCCTCCACCAGGATTTGTCATTCCATAGAGAAAGAATAGGTTGTCGTTTCAATGCTCAAGCATTCGAGCAGTACTTTTGAAGGTCTTATTTAAGGACAAGATGGTTTTTCAAAATGACAATAATATCAGGCATGTGGGCTACCTGTGTATGTGGGGAAAGTATGAGTCAATAAGTCTAGGAGCAATGTAGTCCTATCTTCATTTTAGTTGTCAGAGTAGGTAGGGGTCAGTGATTTTATTCCTTGAAATGTTTCAAAAGACCCTGCAGGAAGTGGTCTTCTATGGGGATTGTTCACTACTAGAAAAGGTGATTTTAGAGGCCCCTTACCTGGGCAACCGCTAACGGTGGTCGCGTGGCTTCTCAGAAAAAATACTTCCCCCCCCCCCCCCGATCCCAAACCCTACCCTTCAGTTGCCCGTCCCCTCCCTTGTCACACCACCTCTACCTCTGACTCCCCCGCACCGCCTCCCCTCCCTCACTACACTGGTGATGTCGCACCTCCTCCACCTTTGGCTCCCCGCCGACGATGTCGCCCATCCCCTCTCTCGCCGCACTGCCCGTCCCCTCCCTCGCTGCACCACCGCCACCTCACCGCCTCCTCTTCTAGCTCCCCACCACCATCTCCACCCGTCCCCTCCCTTTCCGCACAGCCTTAGACTCCAGCTCCCCTCCGCTGCCCCTCCTCACCCTCACAGCACCACCTTAGGCTCCCCTCGGTTCCGAATTTGTCACGCTATCAGGTATTCCCTAATTTCCATTTTAAGGTTTTAATTTTAGGTAATTTACAACAAAAATTTGGCATGCATAAAGATTATATGAATATTTTGTGTGAATAAAAAGTGTATAAATTGAATTTCATGTGTATACGGGTTTGTGTGTATGAAAAATTATGAAACAATGTGTGTTGACAGTGTGTGTATGAGAAGACTTCACACTTTACTTGAGGTTAGAAGTTACATACAATGTAAAGTCCATGTATATATTGATTGTATTGATATTAATTTGTTTTGTTATTTGATTTAGATTATTCTTAAGTTTATCACATGTATTTGTGTGTGTGTGTGTATCCCATGAGAAAATGTTTGAGGTTTGACCACATGTGTGTGCTTGCATAGCCCATGAGACCCATGTTTGAGTTTGATCACATGTGTTTCAATACTATATGTTATTATTAATATTATATGATGTTCCTATATATGATATTCCATGTTTAAATGTGGCGTACTTTGTATATTTTATATTGTGTTGTTCTATGCATGGTACCAATGTTACTTGTGTACTCATCGTGGCTCAGTAGTCCTTAAGGGGGAGCGTGATAAGATGATGTATGTTCCATGAAGATTGAATTGAGATAGATGATGGGGTATATTGTATTTTTTTATCCTCACATAGGGTCATGGTAGACTTATGTGATCTGAACCTTGAGGTGACAATAGGGCGTGATGGTATTCAAGGACATGACTTGAGACATAGTTTTGGGATACGAAGGCCCAAGGGAGTGTAAAAATGTGTTGGACTTATGGATTAACTAAGAGAGAGATGGGGATTGATGGAATTCTATGGTTTGACTTGATACTCTTACCTTTTTTATGTTTTTGAATACATGACGTGACATTGTGGTTGACTAAGTTCATGAATTTTGTTATAACTACATTTCCATCACAGAGACAAAGTTTGTTTAGCGCATGACCACTTCGAACATGGTTGTGTGTTTTATTTCATTCACATTTATTTATTATCACAACATAAACTCTTATACCATTTCATATGTGTTAAGGATAAATTGGTTGTTTCCTAATAATTTCATATTACCACCATGCATGGGCATCTCGATGCATGTAAAGACTTCATAGTCTGGGATACAAGGGAAAGGCCCTGATGATCGGGGCTAGGATACAAAGAATGGTTCTTAGAGGTATAATTGGGATGGAATTTTGAGTGATGTATCAATATTTTTTCACATTCTTGTTATTTCCCACACTTTTATTGACCTAACACTTTGGGGGTATTTGGGTTTTTACTACATGACTTGAGATACCTACCATGGATTATGATTTTTATTGTTTATTGACTCTATTATGTTATTATTTATCCTTTTATTTATTGATACCAAGGGTATATTTTCTACACTGATGACATTTAGACCCTTACTGCTAGTAACAAACATCTTGCATAAAAGGATACCTGCTTGAGGCCATGAGGAACACTGTCTTGGACCCTGTGATTCAGCATGGGGCATCACATTCATTGTCCCACATATTCTCTATTGATAACATAATTCAAGATAGATTGGTATTTTTTGTTTTGGAATTGTATATATTTGATCTTATCCCTGATATAGATTAGTTAGTTTTCCATAAATTAGATATTGATTGCTATCTTTGATGGTTAATCTTTACTGCCTCTGATGTCACAAAGGAAGTGTAAATCCAAGAGGCAGTGATAAATTATTCTTACAAGTATACATTTTCTTTGATTTTGAGAATATTGTTCATCGCTAATTGATTTTGGGCACTTTCATCACAAATTATATTTGTTGATTTATCAGTAGGCATTAACTTAGTCGCTAAGGTTGATAGTTTAAGATTGGTATTTGATGAATTTTTTTCATGTACCACATACGCATGAAGGTTATAATATTCCTTTCTTGAAAAATGTTTACTCTATGGAATTATAAACCAAATTCATTCTCAACATATTTTCTTGAATATGGAATCATCATTAGATTTACCATACTAACATGGTGGAGATGACATGGGATTTCACTTCCATTCCATTATCTATTATCTTGTTTATTATTCAAAGATATAAATTTTTTATTTTATCAATGGTCCACATGAAATTAGCCAATATTTATTTTAAATATATTTGATATGAAAAATGCATGCAATATGAAGTCTTGTGTAAATATTTGTTATACAGATATTATTATGGATAAGAGTTGGACTGATCTTCCAAATCGAATGTCTAGAGAATATTTCAAGGGCATTATGCAGTTTATTAAGTTCACTGGAGGATTTAAAAGTGACTATATTAGTTTTCCATGTAAAAAATGTGCAAACAGATATCAATTCACATGAGATACTGTGAGGGAACACCTATTCTTGAACGGATTTCTGAAAAATTATAAGAGTTGAACTTGTCATGGGGAATAATATATTCGTTGTCAAAATACAGATGCAGTTCAGATGGATGTTGATGTAAGGATGAATGATCCAATGCATAAAATGCTTGCTGAAATGGTACGTGGGTTGGCTCTTGAAAGCATTGACATCCAGAATGTTAATACTGGTGAGATAAATTTGTGCTCTAGTGTAGATCGTGATTCAAGGATATTTTATGAAGTACTTGATGATGCAAAAACGGAATTATATCCTAGATGTACTACTTATAATAAATTTTCATTTATCGTGGACTTGTTTCATTTGAAGACTTTGAATTAGTGGTCAGACACATCGTTTGACATGTTTTTTGTGTTATTGAAAAAGGTTCTTCCTGTCGATGCTAAGATTCCTAATTCGTATTACCATGCTCGTAAGTTGATAGAGAAATTAGGTTTTAAATATGAGACCATAAATTCATGTGCAAACAACTATATGTTTTTTAGAAAAGAAACTACCCATTTGGATATTTGTACAGTCAGTGGTGCTTCCAGGTGGAAAAAGAACAGGGGAAATCAAACTCATCAAAGTCAGACTGCGAAATAGGGAAAACTGATTTCCATAAATCAAATGCGTTACTTTCCCCTAAATCCAAGGTTGAAAATATTTTTTATGTCATCTAAAGTTTCTAATTTAATGAGATGGCATGCGGAAATAAATCAGGAAAGTGATATGTTACCCCACCCGGAAGACTCTCGTGCATGGAAGGATTTCGATAAGAGACACCCCGACTTTACTAAAGATTTCTGTAATGTCCAATTGGGGTTGGAATCAGATGATTTCAATCCATTTAAGTTTATGGTTGGTGCAATTCATAACACATGGCCCGTGGTGTTGGTTCCATATAATATTCCTCTGTGGATTTGTATGAAGCAAAATTTTGTATTACTTTCCACTATTATTTATGGACCTAAAAGTCTGTGGGATAAGATTGATGTTTACCTTCAGCCATTGATTTATGAGTTGAATGAATTTTGGGGTGATGGTGTGATGACTTATGATTGTGAAACGAATGAAATGTTCAAACTGCGGGCTACTTTATTGTGGAAAATCAATGACTTCCCGACTTATGAAAATTTATCAGGCTAGAGTACAAAAGGAGAATTTTCTTTCCCTTATTGCAATAAAAGTAAAAAATCTGTATGGACTAAACATTCCAAAAAATGGGAATACATGGGTCACAGACGTTTTCTCCCCCCTCAGCACAGGTTCAGAAAGGACATAGTGACATTTTATGGTTCTAGAGAGTTCAACCCAGCACCAAAGATCATGACAAGAGTCAAAATGTTATCTCTGATTGAGGAATAAGACATCCACATGGTATATGAATTTTAGGATTTGGTGGCTTATCCATTACCTAATATTCGTGGTGTGGGTAGACAGTGCAGTCACAATTGGAAAAAGAAAAGTATTTTTTACAATCTCCCCTATTGGAAAAATAACATGCTAAGGCATAATTTGGATGTCATGCACATTGAAAAAAATATTTTTGATAATATATTGTCGACCATTTTAGGCGTCAATGGAAAATCAAAGGACCATGTTAATGCACGTCGTGATTTAGAAGAAATGGATTTAAGGAAACAATTTCATTTACAGTTAGATGAGGGAAAAAGGCATATATGTCTGCTGCACAGTATACGATGACTATAAAGGAGAAAGAGACATTTCTTTCCATTTTTAAGATGCTCAAGGTGTGTGATGGTTACTCTTCTAATATTTCAAAGTGTTTGAATCTGAAGAATAGGACATTGTAAGGGTTGAAAAGTCATGACAATCACATACTACTTTAGCAGTTGATTTCAATCACAATTTTTGATTGTTTAACCCCCAATGTTGTTCAACCGTTGATTGAGATGAGTAATTTTTTTAGACAGCTTTGTTTAAGAAATCAACAAATGAGTGATTTAAAAAAATTGTATGACCGAATTGTACTTACGCTTTGTCACTTTGAGAAAACTATTTCCCCCCTCATTTTTCAATGTTATGGTTCACTTGATAGTGCACCTAACTAACGAAGTAATGGCTGCTGGTCCAGTGCAATTCAGGTGGATGTATCCTATTGAGCGGTATCTGAATACATTGAAACAATTTGTACGCAATAGAGCTCATCTGGAGGCATCAATAACCAATGGTTATTTGATGGATTAGTGTACTAATTTTTGTCCAGAATATCTTATGGATGTTGAAAAAAAAATAGATAAGCCATCTCAGGTTTATAATGGTCCAATTTGATAAGGAACCATATTTGATATGTACAACATAGATTGGATACAAGCGCATCAATATATCTTGTTCAATACTCCATCAGTTGTACCATTAATGCAGTAAGTGTCTTATCACTTTTATCATTTAACTTTTACATGTTTTTTTCATAATTTGATCATTTAAACATCACGTTATCATTTGCAGGAAACACATTAATGAGCTAAAAGAATAGATGTCTCATGCGACTGAGTATCAAATTCAACAATCTCATTATGCGTCATTTCATGATTGGTTCAAGGATTTTGTACATATGAATTGATTTTCATTATGATTGAAGTATTATACTAATTTATTTCTGCATAAATCATTATTGAATTCTGTGAATTATGTAGGTTCATAACCTAAGGAATTTGGGTGACCCCACGCTAACTGAAGAATTTATCCAACTAGTTGAGGGTCCATTTATAACGGCTCGTCATTATAAAGCTATAGATGTTAATGACTTTCTATTTTCCATTAAAGATGTTGACGAAAAACGAGCAACACAAAAAAGTGACATAGGTTGTCCATTCGTTGATTCTGGTTATTATTATGGTCAATTGACAGACATCATTGAAGTTATATACACACATGGATTGAAGTACATATTGTTAAAGTGTAATTGGGTTGATCCAGTGCGTGGAAGTAAAGTCGATCAATATCAGTTTACATTGGTGAATTTTAACTATATGTTATACAGAAATGAAAGAGTTGATAATGAACCTTTCATTTTGACATCACAAGCGAAACAATTATTCTCCGTTACTTTGCATTCGAATCCTAGTTGGAAAGTTGTGAAAATGTCCCGATGATTAGTGTTTTTATTTCAACAAGATGAACCCAAGATTATTCCCTTTGTTTCCCAAAATATTGATCAACGTATTATAGTTCAATGTGAAGAAGATATTTATTGGGTTAGAGCAGCTTTTGAAGGAGAAATGATCAATTTTCATGTTTAATGAAAGGTATAATTGTTTTCCCGCTCTTCGGTTTAAAACTTTTTTTTAAAATTGTTTAAAACAACCCAAAACTAATTTGATACATAAGCATGTTTATTTATTATTAGTCAAAATCAACCCCTCCACCTGGACAGCCCCCCCATCCCCTGGAAAACCCCCCTAGACCCTCCCCCTCCCCCTCCACCTGGATAGCCCCCCATCCCCAGACAACCCCCACTCCCAACCCCCCATTGGACAGCCCCCCCCCCCCCACTCCCGGACAGCCCACCCCCCAAAACTCCCCCCGGACACCCCACCCCCACCCCCACCCCCACCTGCACAGCCCCTCCCCCTACACCTAGATAGCCCCCCCCCAACCCCTGGATAGCCCCCCCCCCCCAGCCCCGGACAACCCCCCCTTGGACACCCCCCTCCCGAACACCCCACCCCCCAAAACTCCCCCCAGATAGCCCCCCACCCCACCCCCACCCCCACCTGCACAGCCCCTCCTCCTCCACTTGGACATCCCCCCCACCACAGCCCTGGACATCCCCCACTCTCAACCCCCCCCCCCCCCCTTGGACAGTCCCCCCCCCCTCGGACAGCTCACCCCCCACCACTCCCACCTGCACAGCCCCCCCCCCCACCACTCCCACCTGCACAGCCCCCCCCCCCCCCACCACTCCCACCTGCACAGCCCCTCCCCCTTCACCTTGATAGCCCCCCTCCCGGACAGTCCCCCCCAGCCCCCCCCCCCCTCCACCTAGACAACCCCCCCCCCAGCCCCGGACAACCACCACTCCCCCCCCACCCTTGGACACCCCCCCCCCCTCCTGGACAGCCCACACCCCAAAACTCTCCTCGGACAGCCCCCCCACCCCCCCCCCCCACCCCCACCCCCACCTACACAGCCCCTCCCCCTCCACCTGGACAGCCCCTCCCCCAGCCCTGGTCGTGGCATTTCATCAAGGAATTCGGACACGACCTTTGATGTTTCATTTGATGAGAGATTTCATCCTATGGGACTGAATTCCCCTACATTTATCTGTCAGTTGGGTCATATAATACGTGACCCACATAGATTTCCATTGACCACGCGTGACTGGGCTTCTATCCCTCATGATACATTAGATCAGCTTTAGAGGGAAGTTCAAGTAAGAAGACTATTTTAGTTTCTTTTCTATGTTTAAAAAATACTAACATGTGTGATTTTTTTTCTTAAATAGAATAATCTAAAAGTGTGCCCCGATGAGTTTCGGCTGGTGTTTATGGGAAAATTTCGTAATATGTTGAAATATTTTAAAGGAAAAATCAAGAGGGAGCATTGGGTACCAAATGTGGGTGCCCCAGACATTCTGAAAAAAGTCCCGAGAGGTGTTCTTCCATCTCAGTGGCGCGACTTAGTTGCATATTGGTCTACTGAGGTCATTGTGGTTAGTATATTTATTTTGGTATATATATCTTCAAGAATGTGTGACATTATATTTGTTTGAAATTTGAATTAATTTAATTTAGGAGGTGTTAGCACGCCATTTCGAGAATTGAGCGTTGTAGGGACCACCTCACAGGCTTGGTGGCCCAATGACCTAATGGCCCAATGGCCTAATGGTCTAATGTCCCAATGGAATAATGGTCTAATGGCCCAATGGCCTAATGACCTATTGGCCTAACAGCTGAATGTCTGAATAGTCCAACGACCCAAATGGCCAAACGCCCCAATGGCCTAAATGGCATAACGCCCCAACGGCCTAATGCCCCAACGATCTAACGCCTCAACGGCCCAATGGCCGAATGGCCCAATGACCAAACAACCCAATGCCCCAATGCCCCAATGGTCGAACGACCTAACGCCCCAAAGGCCTAACGACCCAACGGCCCAACAACCTAACGAACCAATGGAAAAATTGTCCAAATGGACTAATGTCCAAATTACCTAATGTCTTATTGTCCTAATGGCATATTAGCCTATTGACCTAATGACCAAATGGCCTAATGGCCTTTTTCCCAAATGAAAGAATGACCTAATCTCCTAATGACCAATGTTAGCCTATTGTCCTATTAAGAGTCATGTTTAATGAATCTGGTGTTGGTTATAATTTGATAATAATCAAATTGAAAAATTGCACATGTGTAATTGAAAATGAATCTGGTGTTGGGGGCTGCTGGGTGGAGGGGGAGGGGTTGTCTGGGGAAAGTTTTTTTTGGGGGGGGGGCTGTCCGGGGG
This sequence comes from Viscum album, assembly GCA_963277665.1. Classification (NCBI taxonomy): domain Eukaryota; kingdom Viridiplantae; phylum Streptophyta; class Magnoliopsida; order Santalales; family Viscaceae; genus Viscum; species Viscum album. Next base: position 354,760,960 of record OY728151.1, on the reverse strand, counting down.
GGTTAGGAGTGGGGGTTGTCTAGGGGGAGTGTGGGGGTGGGGGGTTGTCCGGGTGGGTTGGTTCCTACTGCTACAATTTTTAACTATAGGACCTCCTCAACCATACTCCATTTTCCACATAAGAACCCATAACACCTCTCATTCCTCTATACATATCCAAAATACCCCCTCCCCCCCCCCCCCCAAGATGTTCCAATCCTTGGAATTCTAATATGAATCATGATTCTCAAAACAAATCCCTCTCCGGGATAAAAATTTTCAAATTTCTCAATATTTTCACATCTTATAATGAAATGGGTCTTTACACCTTGGATATATACATTAATTTCAATCTATGTTAGATTATCCTACATGTACTTTCATTATCTTCCTTTCACCACACACAACTAAAACCCCTATTCTATTATACTTATAATTATTTGAAACATAAAAATACAAAAATAAAATAATAAAATGGAATTTCAGTAAATTTAATATCAGTCCTCCTTGGAGAAGACCCTGGTTGACCACTATACTACACTAGGAGATCTATAAATTTAATATCAGTCCTCCGGGGGTGGGGGCTGTCTGGGGTGAGTGTGTGGGGGTGTTTTTTGGCGCGGGGGGGGGGGGGGGCTGTCCGGGGGGGTTGGGAGTGGAGGCTGTCCGGATGAGGGGGCTGTCTCGGGAGAGTTTTTGGGGGCAAGTTGTCCAAGGGGGGTGGGAGTGGAGGTTGTCTGGGGTGGGGGCTGTCCGGGGTGAGTGGGGGGGTTGTCCGGGGGTGGGGGATGTGGGTTTGTTGATCGTACCACGATTCACTGTGTTATTTTCACCCTTACACCGTTGTATTAAACTGATTTTTTATTATAAATTCCAAATATAATAACAAAATACACTTAATTTTTGATTTAGTTATTTTCTATTTATCACTATTAAAAAGTACAATTTTACTTGTTTTGATAATATCATAGAAGGTGGAGGTGATTTGGCGGACCCATGATAAATTCCAAGAAATATGGGTCAAACTGCGCAGGATCCAAGCACACCAATGGATTAATCCGCACAGTGCTACTAGACCGTTTATCCAAATGGGATTAAATTTTTTTGGATGGTCCAACATTTACTAATATACATTTCATCTCAAGGAACTCAATACTGATTTTTCTTCTAAGGGGCTCATCCGAACTGATCTGTCCAAGCCACTGAATATGCCCAAAGTCAAAAGTGGCATTCTGTAATATGTCAATATCTCGAGCTTTGATTGTCCAAATGATTTAAAACTTTCAGTGGTGATATTAAAGACATGGTTCTACAACTTTCCAATTTTTTCAAAAAGGATATTCGACTGTCTAGTAGCCGAAAACCATCTTCCAAGTGGTTTTTCAAAATCTGGGTACCCAAAACCACTTCCCATTTTGTCTATAAAAAGGAACCTTGGGAACCCCATTTAGAGGAGGGAACCAAAAGTGAAACTCTGCCATTTTGAAGTCCTATAGGAGTCTCCTCCTCATCCTTGAAGTTATGGAGGCCTCTATCCTCATAGGGGAATCAATAATGAATTATTTCCACTCGAGCTACCTCCTCCTCCCGATGTCGAGCAAAATGGTGGGCGTTCGTTGTGAGGGAGCTACACACATGTCAAGGGAGTTCCGATTCTTATTTTAGCTACTGGTTTAGAATAATTTGGGTGTGAAAACATTTCTTTCCATGTATATTACATAATTTCATATTTGAATTCTTTTTTTGATGCATGTGATTGAGATACTCTTAATTTCGAACCGATCAGTGTGAGGTTTTGAGTGCTTGACTTGTGTTGTTCCGATTGGGAAGCACGAGAATCCTTTTCATACCCACCTTCTTGGGATTTCAATATTCCTTGGAAGCTATTATTCCATTTATAAGTTCTGGACCTTGACAATATGATTGTTATGTCAAGATTTGGTTCTTTAAGCATGGAAATAAAAGCTTATGTATTAATTGGAATGCCAATTAATTTCAACCAAGGAATTACTCCAAACCAAAATGAATATCTAGGAACAATGAACTTGAAATTTGTGTAGTGAAATCACAATGAAACCTTTTATCTCATATTTTTCAAAATCCATTTGGTTTCTCAACTTTCAAACTTTCCAATTAAGTCATTTCATCCTAAAACTATTTTCAAAACCACCCCCTATTTTAGAACTTCTTTTTAAAAATGAACACTCTAAACCCACCAAAACTCCTTGAGAAATGACCTAGGGTCTTTCCTAGACTATAAATCAACCTTAAAATCATAATCAATTTGACATGTCATGAAAGCACGTTCAAATTTTGACACCGTTGCTAAGGATCACTTTGGTTTTCAGTGTGTGTTTTTTATAAGATTTTTGTAAATTTTGTTAATATTTATTTGTTTTATATTTTAACTTTACCTATATTTGTGTGTTTTGATTCATTTCTTGTGTAGGTTTTGTTCATGATGCGTTCTAACCCGGGAGATTTACCACCTTTCAAACCCGAACCGGAGAGGATCTTACATCAGTGACCCCGAGACGCACAAGAGAACCCTTTTAAGGAGGACACACAAGACAACAACACTCTTCTTGATCCTTCATCTTATTCTTCTGGAACTAACATCACAAATTAAATAAACTTGTATAACATGGATAGAAACAAAAAAACACTAAAATAAATAACCTCACCTGATGTCGATATCCAACCCACATACATTCAATTACAAGGTGAGACACCCAATTTTGAACTAAAATCTGGTTTAATTCATCTATTACCAAGATTTCATGGACTTACTAAAGAGGATCCACATAAGCATTTAAAATAATTTCATATTGTGTGTTCTATATTAAAACCTGAAAATGTGGATGAAGAACAAGTAAAGATTAGGGAATTTCCTTTTCCATTAGAAGACGCTGCAAAATACTGGCTTTATTATGTTAATTCACCAATAAGAGGTTGGGCGGACATGAAATGCTTTTTTCTTGAAAAAATATTTCCCAGCCTATCGAACTCCAAATATAAGGAAATAAATTTGTGGGATAAGACAATCTCAAGTGGAAACACTTCATGAATATTGGGAATGATTTAAAATATTATGTTCAAGTTGTCCACACCACAAAATAAGTGTCCAAATTTTAATTCAATATTTTTATGAAGGTTTAATCCCTATAGATAGAAACATAATTGATGCTGATGTTGGTGGTGCGCTGGTAGATAAGACCCTAATTGTTGCAAGGGCCTTAATTGAGAACATGTCGCAAAACACTCAACAATTTGGTTCAAAGTCCAATGTACCCATTCGAGGTGTCCATGAAGTGAAAAGTACTGAATTAGAGAAGAATGTGGACACGAATTTTGAGGAGGTAAGTACCCTTCTATGAAAAATTGCTCTCTCCCAAGAGAAATCTCAATCTCCTCCCATAAATTGTGGAATCTGCTCTTCTGACACCCATTATTCTGACCAATGCCCCCAATTGAGAGAAAATTCTGAGAGTTGTGAGGCAATCTTCCAAGGACGCCCCTATAACCAACCCTTTAGGAAAGAACCATACTATCCATCCAACTTTGGGTGGAAAAAAACCAAGCTTATAGGCAAGGGGATATTCAAACTAGCCTCATCAACCATGGAACCAACAAGGTCATAGTAGTCATCCACCACCACCACCCAAAAATCCTCAACCACCCCAAAGGCCTTTCCAACCTCCCCCTCCCAAAACCGAGCCTAGACTAGAATATATGATGAAACAAATAGCTGTCAACAATCTCCAATTCCAACAAACCACCCAAGATTCCATACAAGACCTCAAAAACCCAATTAGGCCAACTAGCCAGCTCGGTGGGAAAGATTCAAAGTCTTGGGTCAGGTAAACTACCCTATCAACTAGTAGTTAACCCTAGGGATAAAGGATATGTTAGTGTCATCACCCTTAGGAGTGGAACTCGTCTTAAAAGCCAAATGACCCCTCAAATTGAGTCATCCCCTCCTCAGGAATTCACCATCCCAACCACTGCTAAAAATGGTCCAAGAGAAGAAAAACCTTGTCCTGAGAGAAGTCCTTCCAAAGTAAAGAGTGTGTATGTCGATGAGTCTCATATCCCAACCATTCCTCTTCCATTTTCCCAAAGGTCCACCCAACTAAGAAAAAAAAGGAAACTAAACTTGATAAGGAAATATTGGAAGCTTTCAAAAAAGTGCAGGTTAACATTCCTTTGATTGATGTCGTGAAGAAAATTCCAAGATATGCAAAGTTTCTAAAGGAAATGTGTACACACCGAAGGCAAATTCGTGGAGATGAAAAGGTGAGTTTGGGGAGGAACGTATCGGCATTGATAGAGCCATCACTTCCCACCAAGTGAAACGATTCGGGTACATTCTCAATTCTATGCACCATATGGGAGTATTCATTTTCCAATGTCATGCTTGATTTAGGTGCTTCTATAAATGTGATGCCTCACTCCATTTACTCTACATTGCAGGTTGGGGAACTGAAGCCCACTGTAATTGTTGTTCAACTAGCCAACCGGAGTACCTCACACCCTTGTAGTGTGTTAGAGGATGTTCTTGTGAGGGTGAAAATTTTAATTTTTTCCTGCAGATTTTTTTATGTGCTAAAAATGGAAGATGATATGATGAATGGACATGCCCCAATTATATTGGAGATACCTTACTTGAAAACCGCCAAATCCATAATTAATGTTCATAATGGTACATTATCTATGGAATTTGGTGGTGATATTGTCATTTCAACATCCTTGATTCCATGAAGCACCCCTCAGAAGAACATTCCTCTCTCTGTTAATTCTATAAATGTACTCCATTCCCTTGAAAAAACTTCATTTCATTCCCCTAATCCCCTTTTTGAGTTTTCTTCATTGATAGAAATACTAGGAAATGATTCATGCATTAATTTTTGTAGTGGTCTAGAAAAGTATCATGCATGTTCATTGATTGAAGATTTATTGAACATTGAGGATCCAATGACCATCAATGATACTGCTAAGCTTGTAAAAGCTCTTTCCTTATTTGAGGATGATACCATTGAGCAGTTAGATGAGATCAGTGACCTGTCACTTTCACACACACTCCAATCAATCCAAGATCCCCCTAAATTGGAATTAAAACAACTGCCTCAAGATTTAAAATATTCATATCTTGAGAATGGAAACAAGATGTCTGTCATCATTGCTAGTTCACTCCCTCCTAAGCAAGAATTGCGACTGCTTGAACATTTGAAGGAGTATAAACAAGCTTTGGGATAGACACTTGCTGACATTCATGGTATTAGTCCATCAATTTGTACACGTCATATTTTATTAAATTATGAGGCTAGACTAGTGAGGCAGACACAATGTCGACTAAACCCAAACCTCTTAGAAGTTGTGAAAAAAGAGGTAACAAAATTATTGGTTGCTGGAAACATTTACCTCATTTATGACAGCCAATGGGTCAGTCCCATTCAAGTAGTTCCTAAAAAAATTGGGCTTACAGTAATCAAAAATGAAAACAATGAATTGGTTCCAACTCGTGTGCAGAACAGTTGGTGTGTCTGCATAGACTATCACTAACTAAACCAACACACTGAGAAGAACCATTTACCTTTGTAATTCATTGACCAAATTCTAGAGAGGCTAGCGGGTAAGTCCCACTATTGTTTCCTTGATGGGTATTCTAGATAATTTCATATCCATATTACCTTCGAAGATCAGGAAAAGACAACTTTCACTTGCCCCTTTGGCACATTTGCATACAGAAGGATGAAATTTGGTCTGTGCAATGCTCCAGGTACTTTCCAGCGATGCATGGTCAGTATTTTTTCGGATTACCTGGATAATTTCATGGAAGTATTCATGGATGATTTCACTGTTTATGGCTCTTCTTTTGATGAATGTTTGAGTAGTCTTTCTTTAGTCCTACATCACTGCATTGAAAAGAATATCGTATTAAATTATGAGAAATGTCATTTCATGCTACGATAAGGTATAGTTTTGGGACATGTCATTTCTGAGAATGGTATCCAAGTAGATAAATCAAAAGTGGATGTCATTTCTTCCCTACCATTCCCCAAAAATGTACAGTATGTATGGTATTTTCTAGGTTATGCTGGATTTTACCTTCGTTTCATTCGTGACTTTAGTAAGATTGCACTCCCCCTCTCCTGGTTACTCCAAAAAGAAAAAGAAATTTGTTTTTGATAATGAATGTGAGGAAGATTTTAATAAGTTAAAATGGAGTGTCATGTCACCTATGGTAATCTAACCACCTCAGTTGGATTTATCATTTGAGATCATGTGTGACACCTCTAACTATGTAGTTGGGGTAGTTTTGTCACAAAGGGTCGACCGAGCTCCACATGTCATTGTCTATGCCTCACGCACTTTAGACCCTACCCAAGCAAACTACACCACAACTGAAAAATAATTTCTTTTCATTGTGTTTGCCTTGGACAAATTCAGGTCATACCTTTTGGGGTCCAAAGTCATTGTGTTCTCAGACCATGCAGCCCTTTGGCATCTCCTTAAGAAATTGGAAGTCAAACCACATCTCATTCGCTGGATGCTCCTCCTTCATGAATTCAATTTAGAAATTAGAGATAAAAAAGGAGCAGAGAATGTGGCGGTTGACCATATCAGTAGGATTCCCTAATCCTAGAACATTGACTCATCCCCTTGTATTCCTGTAAATGATATGTTTCCTGATGAAAAATTCTACCGAGTACAAGATGTTATTCCTTGGTATGCTGAAATTGTAAATTATTTGGTAGCATCTTGCATTCCTACTGATTTCAACAAAAACCAGGTTGACCGTCTAAAACATGAGTCTCATTGGAACATTTGGGATGACCCCTACCTCTGGCGCACATATAGTGATAAAGTCCTTAGGTGTTGTGTTCTCGATAGAGAGTTTCAATCTGTTCTTAGATTCTTCCACACTCTTGCTTGTGAGGGACACTTTGGTCCCCAACAGACTGCTCACAAAGTCCTTGATTCTAGTCTCTTTTGGCCAATATATTTTTGGGATGCCCATAACTTTTGTAAATCTTTTCCTCGTTTTCAAAAAATGGGTAATGTCTCTAAAATAAAGTAAATGTCACAACAATCATTGTTCTTTCATGACATTTTTGATGTTAGGGGTATTGACTTTATGGGGTCATTTCCCAATTCCTTTGGAAACTTGTACATTATTCTGGCAGTTGATTGTGTGTCAAAATGGGTAAAGGCACGAGCTACAAGGACTGATTATTCTACGGTAGTTGTAGAGTTTTTGAGAACCCAAATCTTCTGTAGGTTTGGCATACCTAGGTTCAACATCAGTGACCAAGGTTCTTATTTCTGCAACCAAACAGTGCAATCACTTTTGTATCGGTATGGGGTCGGTCATCGAGTGTCTACTGCATATCACCCACAAACCAATGGTCAAGCCGAGGTGTCAAATAGAGAGGTAAAACAAATTCTTGAAAAAATGGTTCAACCCAACATAAAATATTGGAGTCTTAGACTCGATGATTCATTATGGGTTTACCGTACTGCCTTTAAAACTCCCATTGGAATGTCACCATATCGGCTGGTGTTTGGAAAGAGTTCTCACCTCCCTGTTGAGATTGAGCACCAGGCCTACTGGGTCATCAAACAATGCAATTCTAATCTTTCTGGTGTAGGTTCCCAAAGGAAGTTTCAAATTCAGGAGATGGAGGAAATAAGAAGAGATGCATATGAGAACTATATGATTTATAAGGAGCGAACCAAGGCTGTCCATGATCGTCTCGTCCTTCATCGTCAATTCTACATTGGGAGGATGGTCCTCCTCTCCAATACAAGGCTGAAGTTGCATCAAGGTAAGCTTCATTCCCGTTGGTTTGGACCATACACGGTTACTAAAGTCTCTCCATTTGGTTTTGTCCAAGTTTAAAATGAATAAACCAACCAAACCTTCATTGTCAATGGGTAGTGACTAAAGAACTTCCAAGAATCCATTTCAGATTCCCTGATGGAGGAACTCCATGTTCAAGAAGCAATATATAAATTACACTCACCAGGTTTTATCCTTACCACATTCTCTTCTATTACAGTAAGAATATTGCACACTTTAGGTGTGGAGGGATGGGTACATTCCTGGGTTAGTTGGGATTTTTCATCATCTTTCTTATTTCTTCTCTTTTTCGCCTTCTTTCTGGTATTTTCACTTTTCCCCATCTTGTTTAGTTCATTAGATTTTTCATTGTATTTTTTTCTTTCTTCTCTTTTTCTCCTTTAGGGTATTTTTACTCCCCCCCCCCTTTGGTTACAAAATCATGGAACTTACTGAAAATTCATGTTGAAATTTTTTATTCCATGTTGATTTAACATTTGATGAAAACCTCACGCTGTTATGGAATAAATGTTTGTATGAATTTAACATCAAGAAGTGATTTTTAGTGAATTGGTTTTCTGTCAATGATATAAACAGTTGTACATCTGTGAAACCTCTGAGATGATTGATGCCCCTTGTGTGAGTAGTTTTTGGGAAAACGTTGTCACTAGTATCTCCACACTTTTTGGCACCAAACCACAAAGTGTGAATATTTCTTACTTAATAGAAGTTAAATATATGTTAGGTTAATATTTTTCATCTTAAAGTGATATTTCCATATGTTCCTTCCTTATCCGATTTGTTTCATTACTGTACCAGATTGACCTATGCGTGTGTATCTGATATCCCACTATTGTACGCCATCAAAAAATCAAAAAAAAAGATCAAAATCAAAACAAAATTGGGTTGTGAATAGGGAAGGTCAAAAACCACTTATCCTCAACCTTTGATCTTGTTATAACTATTACAATTAGTATCGTGAGGAGATCAAACAAGGGTTGAGAGATGAGTGTGAGATTTATTCCAAATACAACTTCTGGAAAAAATGAAGGGAGTGATGAAGTGTGCAATGTATGGGGATATCTAGGTCGGGAGCTTATGATTTGACATCTAAGAATGATTAGGTGAGTGAGTCTTGAAATATGATTGCAAAGGATGTAGGGCAGGTTCGGTGGACAAAATATTTTAAGCTAAAAAATGTTAAAATAACCTATATTTATTGGATAGAAAGTGAAAAGAATAGCATGTAATGGTTTTCAAACACACACACGAAGAGTTAGTGGCATGGTTGACTTCTGAATTGCTTGCTCAATTTGGTATCATGGATCTCTTTGAATTTCACAATGAAATAATTTATGAGACATCTTTTTTCCATTTTCACTAGGAAGAACTCCTTGGTGTGGTTTGTGCATTGATCACATTACTTTAATGAATTAAAATTTACTCATATGTTAAATCTTCATGATGTTGGTAATATATACACCCATAATTTCTGAAAATATAACTTTCCTCAAGAGTGAAAATGTTTAGGTTTGGGGGTGTAATCGTACCACGATTCACTGTGTTATTTTTACCCTTACACCATTGTATTAAACTAAATTTGTATTATAAATTCCAAATATAATAACAAAATTCACTTCATGTTTGATTCAGTAATTGTATTTTTATCACTTTTAAAAAGGGAAATGTTACTTGTTTTGACAATATCATTGAAGTTGGAGGTGATTTGGAGGACTCATGATGAAGTCCAATAAATATGGGCAAAACAGTGTAGGATCCAAGAACACTGGATTAATCCACACACTACTACTAGACCGTGTATTCAAATGGGCTGAAATTTTGTGGGTTGGTCCAGCATTTACTAAGATACATTTCATCTCAAGGAACCCAATCCCGATTCAACTTCTAAGGGGGCCATCCGAACTGATCTTTCCAAGCCACCGAATATGCAAAAAGTCAAAAGTGGCGTTCTGTAATATGTCAATATCCTGAGTTTTGATTGTCCAAATGATTCCAAAATTTCGTTGGTGATAGTCACGACATGGGGCTACAACATTCCAGTTTTTTCAAAATAGAGATTTGACTTTCTAGTAGCCCAAAACCATCCTCCAAGTGGTTTATCAAAATCTGGGTGCCCAAAACCACTTCTCATTTTGGCTATAAAAAGGCACCTTGGGCACCCCATTTAGAGGTGGGAACCAAAAGTTAAACTCTGCCATTTTGAAGTCCTATAGGAGTCTCCTCCTCATCCTTGAAGTTATGGAGGCCCTTATCCTCATAGGGGGGTCAAGAATGAAGAAGGAGTTCTGCCTGAACTACCTCCTCCTCCCGATGTCGAGCTAAACGGAGGGTGTTCGTTGTGAGGGAGCTACACACATGTCAAGGGAGTTCTGATTCTTATTTTAGCTATTGGTTTGGAGTAATTTAGGTGTGAAAACATTTATTTACATGTATCTTACATAATTCCATATTTGAATTCTTGTTTTGATGCATGTGATTGAGATATTCTTAATTTCTAACCGATCGGTGTGAGGTTTCGAGTGCGTGACTTGTGTTGTTCTGATTAGGCAGCATAAGAATCCTTTTCATACCCACCTTATTGAGATTTCAATATGCTTTAGAAGATCTTATTACATGTATAAGTTATGGACCTTGACAATACGATTGTGACGTCAAGTTTTGGTTCTTTAAGCATTGAAATAAAAGCTTATGAATTAATCAGGATTCCAGTTAATTTCAACCAAGGAATTACTCCAAACCTAAATGAATATCTATGAACAATGAACCCTTTTATCTCATATTTTTCAAAATCCATTTGGTTTCTCAACTTTCAAACTTTCAATTAAGTCATTTCATCCTAAAAATATTTTCAAAACCACCCCCTATTTTAGCACTTATTTTTAAAAACACACATTCTAAACCCACCAACGCTCCTTGAGAGACGACCTAGGGTCTTCACTAGACTATAAATCAACCTTAAAATCATAATCGATTTTATGTGCACGACAGAACGTTTAAATTTTGGCGTCATTTCCGGGAAGCTCTTTGGTTTTTACTGCGTGTTTTTTATAAGATTTTTGTAAATTTTGTTAATATTTATTTGTTTTATACTGTACCTTTACCAATATTTTTGTGTTCTGATTTATTTCTTTTGTAGGTCTTGTGCATGACGCGTTCGAATCCGAGAGATTTACCACCTTTCGAACCCAAACTGGAGAGGATCTTACATCAGTGACCCCGAGACGCACAAGAGAAGCCTTTGAAGGAGGACACACAAGACAACAACACTCTTCTTGATCTTTTATCTTCTTCTTCTGGAACCAACATCAAAACTGAAATAAACTTGTATAACATGGATGAAAACAATAGAACACTAAAATAACTAACCTCACCTGATGTCGATATCCAACTAACATATATTCAATTACAAGGCGAGGCAACTAATTTTGAACTAAAATCCGGTTTAGTTCATCTATTACCAAGAATTCATGGACTTCCTAGAGAGGATCCACATAAGCATTTAAAAGAATTTCATAGTGTGTGTTCTACATTAAAACCTTCAAATGTGGATGAAGAAAAAGTAAAGCTTAGGGAATTTTCTTTTTCTTTAGAAGACACTGCAAAAGACTGGCTTTATTATGTTAATTCACCAATAAGAGGTTGGGTGGACATGAAACGTCTTTTTCTTGAAAAATATTTCTCAACCTCTCGAACTGCAACTATAAGGAAAGAAATTTGTGGTATAAGACAATCTCAAGGGGAAACACTTCATGAATATTGGGCATGATTTAAAAGATTATGTTCAAGTTGTCCACACCACAAAATAAGTGACCAGATTTTAATACAATATTTTTATGAAGGTTTAATCCCTATTGATAGAAACATGATTGATGTTGTTGCAGGTGGTGCGCTGGTAGATAAGACCCTAATTGCTTCAAGGACCTTAATTGAGAACATGTCGCAAAACACTAAACAATTTGGTTCAACGTCCAATGTACCCATTCGAGGTGTCCATGAAGCGCAAAGTACTGAATTCGAGAAGAATGTGGACACAAAGTTTGAGGAGGTAAGTACCCTTCTACGATAGCTTGCTCTCTCCCAAGAGAAATCTCAATCTCCTCCCATACATTGTGGAATCTTCTCTTCTGACACCCATTATTCTGACCAATGCCTTCAATTGAGAGAAAATTCTGAGAGTTGTGAGGCAATCTTCTAAGGACGCCCCTATAACCAACCCTTTAGGCAAGAACCATACTATTAATCCAACTCTGGGTGGAAAAAAACCAAGCTTATAGGCAAGGGGATATTCAAAATAGCCTCATCAACCATGGAACCAAAAGGTTAGAGTAGTCATCCACCACCACCACCCAAAAATCCTCAACCACCCCAAAGGCCTTTCAAACCTCCCCCTCCCAAAACTGAGCCTAGCCTATAAGATATGATGAAACAAATGGCTGTCAAAAATCTCCAATTCCAACAAACCACCCAAGATGCCATACAAGACATCAAAACACAATTAGGCCAACTAGCTAACTCGATGGGAGAAATTCAAAGTCTTGGGTCGGGTAAACTACCCTATCAACCAGTAGTTAACCCTAGGGATAAAGGATATGTTAGTGTCATCACCCTTAGGAATGTAACTCTCCTTAAAAGCCAAATGACCCCTCAAATTGAGTCATCCCCTCCTCAGGAAGTCACCATCCCAACCACTGCTAAAAATGGTCCAAGAGAAGAAAATCTTTGTCCTGAGAGAAGTCCTTCCAAAGGAAAGAGTGTGTATGTCGATGAGTCTCATATCCCAACCATTCCTCTTCCATTTTCCCAAAGGTCCATCCAACCAAGAAAACAAAAGGAAAATAAACTTGATAAGGAAATATTGGAAGCTTTCAAGAAAGTGCAGGTTAACATTCCTTTGATTGATGTCGTGAAGCAAATTCCAAGATATGCAAAGTTTCTGAAGGAAATGTGTACACACCGAAGGCGACTTCGTGGAGATGAAAAGGTGATTTTGGGGAGGAACGTATCATCATTGATAGAGCCATAACTTCCCACCAAGTGGAACGATCCTGGTACATTCTCAATTCTATGCACCATATGGGAGTATTCATTTTCCAATGCCATGCTTGATTTAGGTGCTTCTATAAATGTGATGTCTCGCTCCATTTACTCTACATTGCGGGTTGGGGAACTGAACCCCACTGTAATTGTTGTTCAAATAGCCAACCAGAGTACCGCACACCCTTCTGGTGTGTTAGAGGATGTTCTTGTGAGGGTGAAAATTTTAATTTTTTCCTGTATATTTTTTTATGTGCTAAAAATGGAAGATGATATGATGAATGGAAATGCCCCAATTATATTGGAGATACCTTTCTTGAAAACCGCCAAATCCATAATTAATGTTCATAATGGTACATTATCTATGGAATTTGGTGTTGATATAGTCCATTTCAACATCCTTGATTCCATGAATCACCCCTCAAAAGAACATTCCTCTCTCTGTTAATTCTATAAATTTACTCCATTCCCTTGAAAAAACTTCATTTCATTCCCCTAATCCCATTTCTGAGTTTTCTTCATTGATAGAAATACTAGGAAATGATTCATGCATTAATTGTTGTAGTGGTCTAGAAAAGTGTCATGCATGTTCATTGATTGAAGATTTATTGAACATTGAGGATCCAATGACCATCGATGATACTGCTAAGCTTGTAAAAGCTCGTTCCTTATCTGAGGATGATACCATTGAGCAGTTATATGAGATCACTGACCTCTCACTTTCACACACACTCCAATCAATACAAAATCTCCCTAAATTGGAATTAAAACAACTGCCTCAAGATTTAAAATATTCATATCTTGAGAATGGAAATAAGATGTTTGTCATCATTTCTATTTCACTCCCTCCTGAGCATGAATTGTGACTGCTTGAACATTTGAAGGAGTATAAACATGCTTTGGGATAGACACTTGCTGACATTCCTGGTATTAGCCCATCAATTTGTACACGTCATATTTTATTAAATTATGAGGCTAAACCAGTGAGGTAGACACAATGTCGACTAAACCCAAACCTCTTAGAAGTTGTGAAAAAGGAGGTAACAAAATTATTGGTTGCTGGAATCATTTACCCCATCTCTGACAGCCAATGGGTCAGTCCCGTTCAAGTAGTTCTTAAAAAAATTGGCCTTACAGTAATCAAAAAAGAAAACAATGAATTGGTTCCAACTCATGTGCAGAATAGTTGGTGTGTCTTCATAGACTATCACCAACTAAACCAACACACTAAGAAGAACCATTTACCTTTTTCATTCATTGACCAAATGCTAGAGAGGCTAGTGGGTAAGTACCACTATTGTTTCCTTGATGGGTATTCTAGATACTTTCATATCCATATTACCTCCGAAGATCAGGAAAAGACAACTTTCACTTGCCCCTTTGGCACATTTGCATATAGAATGATGACATTTGGTCTGTGCAATGCTCTAGGTACTTTCCAGCGATGCATGGTTAGTATTTTTTCGGATTACCTGTAGAATTTCATGGAAGTATTCATGGATGATTTCACTGTTTATGGATCTTCTTTTGATGAATGTTTGAGTAGTCTTTCTTTAGTCCTACATCACTGCATTGAAAAGAATATCATATTAAATTATGAGAAATGTCATTTCACGCTGCGACAAGGTATAGTTTTGGGACATGTCATTTCTAGGAATGGTATCCAAGTAGATAAATAAAAAGTGGATGTCATTTCTTCCTTAACATTCCACGAAAATGTACGGGATGTGTGGTCTTTTCTAGGTTACGCTGGATTTTACCTTCGTTTCATTCGTGACTTTAGTAAGATTGCACTCCCTATCTCCCGGTAACTCCAAAAAGAAAAGAAATTTGTTTTTGATAATGAATGTGAGGAAGATTTTAATAATTTAAAATGGAGTCTCATGTGACCCCCGGTAATCTAACCACCTCAGTGGGATTTATCATTTTAGCTCATTGTGATGTCTCTAACTATGCAGTTGGGGTAGTTCTGTCACAAAGGGCTGATCGAGCTCCACATGTCATTGTCTATGCCTCACGCACTTTGGACCCTACCCAAGAAAACTACACCACAACTGAAAAAGAATTTCGTTTCATTGTGTTTGCCTTGGAAAAATTCAGGTCATACCTTTTGGGGTCCAAAGTCATTGTGTTCTCAGACCATGCAGCCCTTCGGCATCTCCTTAAGAAACCAGAAGTCAAACCACATCTCATTCGCTGGATGCTCCTCCTTTAGGAATTCAATTTAGAAATTAGAGATAAAAAAGGAGCAGAGAATGTGGTGGTTGACCATATCAGTAGGATTCCCTAATCCTCGAACATTGACTCATCCCCTTGTATTCCTATAAATGATATGTTTCCCAATGAGAAATTGTACCGAGTGCAAGATGTTATTCCTTGGTATGCTGAAATTGTAAATTATTTGGTAGCATCTTGCATTCCTACTGATTTCAACAAAAACCAGGTTGACCGTCTAAAACATGAGTCTCGTTGGTACATTTAGGATGACCCCTACCTCTGGCGCACATATAGTGATCAAGTCCTTAGGCGTTGTGTTCTCGATAGAGAGTTTCAATCTGTTCTTATATTCTTCCACAATCTTGCTTGTGGGGGACACTTTGGTCCCCAATAGACTGCTCGCAAAGTCCTTGATTCTAGTCTCTTTTGGCCAATACTTTTTTGGGATGCCCATAACTTTTGTAAATCTTTTCCTCGTTTTCAAAAAATGGGTAATGTCTCTAAAATAAAGGAAATTTCATAACAATCATTGCTCTTTCATGACATTTTTGATGTTAGGGGTATTGACTTTATGGGGTCATTTCCCAATTCCTTTGGAAACTTGTACATTATTCTAGCAGTTGATTGTATGTCAAAATGGGTAGAGGTGCGAGCTACAAGGACTCAAGATTCTACGGTAGTTGTAGAGTTTTTGAGAACCCAAATATTCTGTAGGTTTGGCATACCTAGGTTCAACATCAGTGACCAGGGTTCTTATTTCTGCAACTAAACAGTGCAATCACTTTTGCATCGGTATGGGGTTGGTCATCGAGTGTCTAATGCATATCACCCACAAACCAATGGTCAAGACGAGGTGTCAAATAGAGAGGTAAAATAAATTTTTGAAAAAATGGTTCAACCCAACAGAAAAGATTAGAGTCTTAGACTCGATGATTCATTATGGGTTTACCTTACTGCCTTTAAAACTCCCATTGGAATGTTACCATATCGGCTAGTGTTTGGAAAGAGTTGTCACCTCCCTGTTGAGATTGAGCACCAGGCCTACTGGGTCATCAAACAATGCAATTCTAATCTTTCTGATATAGGTTCCCAAAGGAAGTTGCAAATCAGGAGATGGAGGAAATAAGAAGAGATGCATATGAGAACTCTAGGATTTATAAGGAGAAAACTAAGGCTGTCCATGATCATCTCGTCCTTCATCATCAATTCTAAATTGGGCGGATGGTCCTCCTCTGCAATGCAAGGCTGAAGTTGCATCCAGGTAAGCTTCATTCCCGTTGGTTTGGACCATACACTGTTACTAACGTCTCTCCATTTGGTGTTGTCCAAGTTCAAAATGAAGAAACCAAGCAAACCTTCACTGTCAATGGGTAGCAACTAAAGCACTTCCATGAATCCATTTCAGAGTCCCCGATGGAGGAACTCCATATTCAAGAAGCAATATATAAATGACACTCACCAGGTTTTATCCTTCCCACATTCTCTTCTATTACAGTAAGAACATTACACACTTTAGGTGTGGGGGGATGGGTACATTCCTGGGTTAGTTGGGATTTTTCATCATCTTTCTTATTTCTTCTCTTTTTCGTCTTCTTTGTGGTATTTTCACTTTTCCCCATCTTGTTTAGTTCATTAGATTTTTCATTGTCTTTTTTTATTTCTTCTCTTTTTCTCCTTTAGGGTATTTTTACTCCCCCCACCCTTTTGGTCAAAAAATAATGGAACTTACTGAAAATTCATGTTGAAATTTTTTATTCCATGTTGATTTAACATTTGATGAAAACCTGACGCTGTTATGGAATAAATGTTTGTATGAATTTAACATCAAGAAGTGATTTTTAGTGAATTGGTTTTCTGTCAATGATATAAACAGTTGTACATCTGTGAAACCTCTGAGATGATTGATGCCCCTTGTGTGAGTAGTTTTTGGGAAAACTCTGTCACTAGTATCTCCACACTTTTTGGCACCAAACCACAAAGTGTGAATATTTCTTACTTAATAGAAGGTAAATATATGTTAGGTTAATATTTTTCATCTTAAATTGATATTTCTATATGTTCCTTCCTTATCCGATTTGTTTCATTACTGTACCAGATAGACCTATGCGTGTGTATCTGATATCCCACTGTTGTACGCCCTCAAAAAATCAAAAAAAAGATCAAAATCAAAACAAAATTGGGTTGTGACTTGGGAAGGTCAAAAACCACTCCTTCTCAACCTTTGATCTTATTATAACTATTAAAATTAGTGTCGTGAGGAGATCAAACAAGGGTTGAGAGATGAGTGTGAGATTTATTCCAAATACAACTTTTGGAAAAAAATGAAGGGAGTGATGAAGTGTGCAATGTATGGGGATATCTAGGTCGGGAGCTTATGATTTGACTTCTGGGAATGATTAAGTGAGTGATTATTGAAATATGATTGCAAAGGATGTAGGTCAGGTTTGGTGGAAAAAATATTTTAAGCTAAAAAAATGTTAAAATAACCTATATTTATTGGATAGAAAGTGAAAAGAATAGCATGTAATGGTTTTCAAACACACCCACGGAGAGTTAGTGGCATGGTTGACTTCTGAATTCCTTTCTCAATTTGGTATCATGGATCTTTTTGAATTTCACAATGATATGATTTATGAGACATCTTTTTTCCATTTTCACTAGGAAGAACTCCTTGGTGTGGTTTGTGCATTGATCACATTACTTTAATGAATTAAAATTTCCTCAGATGTTAAATCTTCATGATGTTGGTAATATATACACTCATAATTTCTGAAAATATAACTTTTCCCAAGAGTGAAAATGTTTAGGTTTGGGGGTGTGATCGTACCACGATTCACTGTGTTATTTTTACCCTTACACCATTGTATTAAACTAAATTTGTATTATAAATTCCAAATATAATAACAAAATGCACTTCATGTTTGATTCAGTTATTTTATTTTTATCACTTTTAAAAAGGAAAATGTTACTTGTTTTGACAATATCATTGAAGGTGGAGGTGATTTGGAGGACTCATGATGAAGTCCAAGAAATATGGGAAAAACTGTGTAGGATCCAAGCACACCAGTGGATTAATACAAACACTGATACTAGAACGTATATCCAAATGGGCTTAAATTTTGTGGGTTGGTCCAGAATTTACTAAGATACATTTCATCTCAAGGAACCCAATCCCGATTAGGCTTCTAATGGGCCCATCCGAACTGATCTGTCCAAGATACCGAATATGCACAAAGTCAAAAGTGGCGTTCTGTAATATGTCAATATCCTGAGTTGTGATTGTCCAAATGATGCCAAAATTTCGTTGGTGATATTCAAGATGTGGGGCTACAACTTTCCAGTTTTTTCAAAAGGGAGATTCAACTATCTAGTAGCCGAAAACCATCCTCCAAGTGGTTTATCAAAATCTGGGTGCCCAAAACCACTTCTCATTTTGGCTATAAAAAGGCACCTTGGGCACCCCATTTAGAGGTGGGAACCAGAAGTGAAACTCTGCCATTTTGAAGTCCTAGAGTAGTCTCCTACTCATCCTTGAAGTTATGGAGGCCCTTATCCTCATAGGGGGTCATGAATGAAGAAGGAGTTCCGCCTGAACTACCTCCTCCTCCTGATGTCGAGCTAAACGGAGGGTGTTCGTTGTGAGGGAGCCACACACATGTCAAGGGAGTTCTGATTCTTATTTTAGCTATTGGTTTGGAGTAATTTGGGTGTGAAAACATTTCTTTACATGTATCTTACATAATTCCATATTTGAATTCTTGTTTTGATGCATGTGATTGAGATACTCTTAATTTCTAACCGATCGGTGTGAGGTTTTGAGTGCGTGACTTGTGTTGTTCCGATTAGGCAGCATAAGAATCCTTTTCATACCCACCTTATTGAGATTTCAATATGCTTTAGAAGATCTTATTCCATGTATAAGTTATGGACCTTGACAATATGATTGTTACGTCAAGATTTGGTTCTTTAAGCATTGAAATAAAAGCTTATGAATTAATCGGGATTCCAGTTAATTTCAACCAAGGAATTACTCCAAACCTAAATGAATATCTATGAACAATGAACCCTTTTATCTCATATTTTTCAAAATCCATTTGGTTTCTCAACTTTCAAACTTTCAATTCAGTCATTTCATCCTAAAAATATTTTCAAAACCACCCCCTATTTTAGCACTTATTTTTAAAAACACACATTCTAAACCCACCAACGCTCCTTGAGAGGCGACCTAGGGTCTTCCCTAGACTATAAATCAACCTTAAAATCATAATCGATTTTATGTGCATGACAGCACGTTTAAATTTTGGCGTCGTTTCCGGGAAGCGCTTTGGTTTTTACTGCGTGTTTTTTATAAGATTTTTGTAAATTTTGTTAATATTTATTTGTTTTATACTGTACCTTTACCAATATTTTTGTGTTCTAATTTATTTCTTGTGTGGGTCTTGTGCATGACGCATTCGAATCCGAGAGATTTACCACCTTTCGAACCCAAACTAGAGAGGATCTTACATCAGTGACCTCGAGACGCACAAGAGAACCCTTTGAAGGAGGACACACAAGACAACAACACTCCTCTTGATCTTTCATCTTCTTCTTCTGGAACCAACATCAAAACTGAAATAAACTTGTATAACATGGATGAAAACAATAGAACACTAAAATAACTAACCTCACCTGATGTTGATATCCAACTAACATATATTCAATTACAAGGCGAGGCACCTAATTTTGAACTAAAATCCGGTTTAGTTCATCTATTACCAAGAATTCATGGACTTCCTAGAGAGGATCCACATAAGAATTTAAAAGAATTTCATAGTGTGTGTTCTACATTAAAACCTTCAAATGTGGATGAAGAAAAAGTAAAGCTTAGGGAAGTTTCTTTTTCATTAGAAGACACTGCAAAAGACTGGCTTTATTCTGTTAATTCACCAATAAAAGGTTGGGCGGACATGAAACGTCTTTTTCTTGAAAAATATTTCTCAACCTCTCGAACTGCAACTATAAGGAAACAAATTTGTGGTATAAGACAATATCAAGGGGAAACACTTCATGAATATTGGGAATGATTTAAAAGATTATGTTCAAGTTCTCCACACCACAAAATAAGTGACCAAATTTTAATACAATATTTTTATGAAGGTTTAATCCCTATTGATAGAAACATGATTGATGCTGCTGCAGGTGGTGCGCTGGTAGATAAGACCCTAATTGCTGCAAGGACCTTAATTGAGAACATGTCGAAAAACACTCAACAATTTGGTTCAACGTCCAATGTACCCATTCAAGGTGTCCATGAAGCGCAAAGTACTGAATTCGAGAAGAATGTGGACACGAAGTTTGAGGAGGTAAGTACCCTTCTACGACAACTTGCTCTCTCCCAAGAGAAATCTCAATCTCCTCCCATACATTGTAGAATCTGCTCTTCTGACACCCATTATTCTGACCAATGCCCCCAATTGAGATAAAATTCTGAGAGTTGTGAGGCAATCTTCCAAGGACGCCCCTATAACCAACCCTTTAGGCAAGAACCATACTATCCATCCAAATCTGGGTGGAAAAAAACCAAGCTTGTAGGAAAGGGGATATTAAAACTAGCCTCATCAACCATGGAACCAACAAGGTCAGAGTAGTCATCCACCACCACCACCCAGAAATCCTCAACCACCCCAAAGGCCTTTCCAACCTCCCCCTCCCAAAACCGAGTCTAGCCTAGAAGATATGATGAAACAAATGGTTGTCAACAATCTATAATTCCAAAAAACCACCCAAGATGCCATACAAGACCTCAAAACCCAATTAGGCCAACTAGCTAACTCGGTGGGAGAAATTCAAAGTCTTGGGTCAGGTAAACTACCCTATCAACCAGTATTTAACCCTAGGGATAAAGGATATGTTAGTGTCATCTCCCTTATGAGTGGAACTCATCTTAAAATCCAAATGACCCCTCAAATTGAGTCATCCCCTCCTCAGGAAGTCACCATCCCAACCACTGCTAAAAATGGTCCAAGAGAATAAAATCCTTGTCCTGAGAGAAGTCCTTCCAAAGGAAAGAGTGTGTATGTCGATGAGTCTCATATCCCAACCATTCCTCTTCCATTTTCCCAAAGGTCCACCCAACCAATAAAACAAAAGGAAACTAAACTTGATAAGGAAATATTGGAAGCTTTCAAGAAAGTGCAGGTTAACATTCCTTTGATTGATGTCGTGAAGCAAATTCCAAGATATGCAAAGTTTCTGAAGGAAATGTGTACACACCGAAGGCGACTTCATGGAGATGAAAAGGTGAGTTTGGGGAGGAACGTATCATCATTGATAGAGCCATCACTTCCCACCAAGTGCAACGATCCTGGTACATTCTCAATTCTATGCACCATATGGGAGTATTCATTTTCCAATTCCATGCTTGATTTAGGTGCTTCTATAAATGTGATGCCTCACTCCATTTACTCTACATTACAGGTTGGGAACTAAAGCCCGCTATAATTGTTGTTCAACTAGCCAACTGAAGTACCGCACACCCTTCTGGTGTGTTAGAGGGTGTTCTTTTGAGGGTGAAAATTTTAATTTTTTCCTGCATATTTTTTTATGTGCTAAAAATGGAAGATGATATGATGAATAGACATGCCCCAATTATATTGGAGATACCTTTCTTGAAAACCGCCAAATCCATAATTAATGTTCATAATGGTACATTATCTATGGAATTTGGTGGTGATATAGTCCATTTTAACATCCTTGATTCCATGAAGCACCCCTCAGAAGAACATTCCTCTCTCTATTAATTCTATAAATGTACTTCATTCCCTTGAAAAAACTTCATTTCATTCCCCTAATCCCCTTTCTGAGTTTTCTTCATAGATAGAAATACTAGGAAATGATTCATGCATTAATTGTTGTAGTGGTCTAGAAAAGTGTCATGCATGTTCATTGATTGAAGATTTATTGAACACTGAGGATCCAATGACCATCGATGATATTGCTAATCTTGTAAAATCTCATTCCTCATCTGAGGATGATACCATTGAGTAGTTAGATGAGATCACTGACCTCTCACTTTCACACACACTCTCATCAATCCAAAATCACCCTAAATTGGAATTAAAACAACTGCCTCAAGATTTAAAATATCCATATCTTGAGAATGGAAACAAGCTGGCTGTCATCATTGCTAGTTCACTCCCTCCTGAGCATGAATTGCGACTGCTTGAATATTTGAAGGAGTATAAACAAGATTTGGGATAGACACTTGCTGACATTCCTGGTATTAGCACGTCAATTTGTATACGTCATATTTTATTAAATTATGAGGCTAAACCAGTGAGGCAAGCACAGCGTCGACTGAACCCAAACCTCTTAGAAGTTGTGAAAAATGAGGTAAAAAAATTGTTGACTGCTGGAATCATTTACCCCATCTCTAGCAGCCAATGGATTAGTCCCGTTCAAGTAGTTCCTAAAAAAATGGGTCATACAGTAATCAAAAATGAAAACAATGAATTGGTTCCAACTCGTGTGCAGAATAGTTGGTGTGTCTGCATAGAGAGGCTAGTGGGTAAGTCCCATTATTGTTTCCTTGATGGGAATTCTAGATACTTTCATATCCATATTACCTCAGAAGATCAGGAAAAGACAACTTTCACTTGCCCCTTTGGCACATTTGCATATAGAAGGATGACATTTGGTATGTGCAATGCTCCAGGTACTTTCCAGCGATGCATGGTTAGTATTTTTTCAGATTACCTGTAGAATTTCATGGAAGTATTCATGGATGATTTCACTGTTTATGGCTCTTCTTTTGATGAATTTTTGAGTAGTCTTTCTTTAGTCCTACGTCACTTCATTGAAAAGAATATCGTATTAAATTATGAGAAATGTCATTTCATGTTGCGACAAGGTATAGTTTTGGGACATGTCATTTCTGGGAATGGTATCCAAGTAGATAAATCAAAAGTGGATGTCATTTCTTCCCTACCATTCCCCAAAAATGTACATGATGTGCAGTCTTTTCTAGGTTATGCTGGATTTTACCTTCGTTTCATTCGTGACTTTAGTAAGATTGCACTCCCCCTCTCCCGGTTACTCCAAAAAGAAAAGAAATTAGATTTTGATAATGAATGTGAGGAAGATTTTAATAAGTTAAAATAGAGTCTCACGTCACCCCCAGTAATCTAACCCCCTCAGTGGGATTTATCATTTGAGCTCATGTGTGACGCCTCTAACTATGCAGTTGGAGTAGTTTTGTCACAAAGGGTCGAACGAGCTCCACATGTCATTGTCTATGACTCACGCACTTTGGACCCTACCCAAGAAAACTACACCACAACTGAAAAATAATTTCTTTTCATTGTGTTTGCCTTGGACAAATTCAGGTCATACCTTTTGGGGTCCAAAGTCACTGTGTTCTCAGACCATGCAGCCCTTCGGCATCTCCTTAAGAAACCAGAAGTCAAACCACATCTCATTCGCTGGATGCTCCTCCTTCAGTAATTCAATTTAGAAATTAGAGATAAAAAAGGAGCAGAGAATGTGGTGGCTGACCATATCAGTATGATTCCCTAATCCTCAAACATTGACTCATCCCCTTGTATTCCTATAAATGATATGTTTCCCGATGAGAAATTGTACTGAGTGCAAGATGTTATTCCTTGGTATGCTGAAATTGTAAATTATTTGGTAGCATCTTGCATTCCTACTGATTTCAACAAAAACCAGGTTGACCGTCTAAGACATGAGTCTCGTTGGTACATTTGGGATGACCCCTACCTCTGGCGCACATATAGTGATCAAGTCCTTAGGTGTTGTGTTCTTGATAGTGAGTTTCAATCTGTTCTTAGATTCTTCCACACTCTTGCTTGTGGGGGACACTTTGGTCCCCAACAGACTGCTCGCAAAGTCCTTGATTCTAGTCTCTTTTGGCCAATACTTTTTTGGGATGCCCATAACTTTTGTAAATCTTTTCCTCGTTTTCAAAAAATGGGTAATGTCTCTAAAATAAAGGAAATGTCACAACAATCATTGCTCTTTTGTGACATTTTTGATGTTAGGGGTATTGACTTTATGGGGTCATGTCCCAATTCCTTTGGAAACTTGAACATTATTCTGGCAGTTGATTGTGTGTCAAAATGGGTAGAGGCACGAGCTACAAGGACTGATGATTCTACGATAGTTATAGAGTTTTTGAGAACCCAAATCTTCTGTAGGTTTGGCATACCTAGGTTCAACATCAGTGACTAGGGTTCTTATTTCTGCAACCAAACAGCGCAATCACTTTTTAATCGGTATGGGGTCGGTCATCGAGTGTCTACTGCATATCACCCACAAACCAATGGTCTAGTCGAGGTGTCAAATAGAGAGGTAAAACAAATTCTTGAAAAAATGGTTCAACCCAACAGAAAATATTGGAGTCTTAGACTCGATGATTCATTATGGGTTTACCGTACTGCCTTTAAAACTCCCATTAGAATGTCACCATATCAGCTAGTGTTTGGAAAGAGTTGTCACCTCCCTGTTGAGATTGAGCACCAGGCCTACTGGGTCATCAAACAATGCAATTCTAATCTTTCTGGTGTAGGTTCCCAAAGGAAGTTTCAAATTCAGGAGATGAAGGAAATAAGAAGAGATGCATATGAGAACTCTAGGATTTATAAGGAGCGAACCAAGGCTGTCCATGATCGTCTCGTCCTTCATCGTCAATTCTACATTGGGTGGATGGTCCTCCTATACAATGCAAGGATGAAGTTGCATCCAGGTAAGCTTCATTCTCGTTGGTTTGGACCATACACTGTTACAAATGTCTCTCCATTTGGTGTTGTCCAAGTTCAAAATGAAAAAATCAAGCAAACCTTCACTGTCAATGGGTAGCGAATAAAGCACTTCCATGAATCCATTTCAGAGTCCCCGATGGAGGAACTCCATGTTCAAGAAGAAATATATAAATGACACTCACCAGGTATTATCCTTCCCACAATCTCTTATATTATAGTAAGAACATTTCACACTTTAGGTGTGGGGGGATGGGTACATTCCTGGGTTAGTTGGGATTTTTCATTATCTTTCTTATTTCTTCTCTTTTTCGCCTTCTTTATGGTATTTTCACTTTTCCCCATCTTGTTTAGATCATTAGATTTTTCATTGTCTTTTTTTCTTTCTTCTATTTTTCTCCTTTAGGGTATTTTTACTCCCCCCCCCCTTTTGGTTACAAAATCATGGAACTTACTGAAAATTCATGTTGAAATTTTTTATTCCATGTTGATTTAACATTTGATGAAAACCTGACGCTGTTATGCAATAAATGTTTGTATGAATTTAACATCAAGAAGTGATTTTTAGTGAATTGGTTTTCTGTCAATGATATAAAAAGTTGTACATCTGTGAAACCTCTGAGATGATTGATGCCCCTTGTGTGAGTAGTTTTTGGGAAAACTCTGTCACTAGTATCTCCACACTTTTTGGAACCAAACCACAAAGTGTGAATATTTCTTACTTAATAGAAGGTAAATATATGTTAGGTTAATATTTTTCATCTTAAAGTGATATTTCAATACGTTCCTTATCCGCTTTGTTTCATTACTATACCAGATTGACCTATGCGTGTGTATCTGATATCCCACTGTTGTACGCCCTCAAAAAATCAAAAAAAATATAAAAATCAAAACAAAATTGGGTTGTGACTTGGGAAGGTCAAAAAACACTCCTTATCAACCTTTGATCTTGTTATAACTATTACAATTAGTGTCCTGAGGAGATCAAACAAGGGTTCATAGATGAGTGTGAGATTTATTCCAAATACAACTTCTGGAAAAAAAATGAAGGGAGTGATGAAGTGTGCAACGTATGGGGATATCTAGATCGGGAGCTTATGATTTGACTTCTGAGAATGATTAAGTGAGTGAGTCTTGAAATATGATTGCAAAGGATGTAGGGTAGGTTTGGTGGACAAAATATTTTAAGCTAAAAAAATGTTAAAATAACCTATATTTATTGGATAGAAAGTGAAAAGAATAGCATGTAATGGTTTTCAAACACACACACGGAGAGTTAGTGGCATGGTTGACTTCTGAATTCCTTGCTCAATTTGGTATCATGGATCTCTTTGAATTTCACAATGATATGATTTATGAGACATCTTTTTTCCATTTTCACTAGGAAGAACTCCTTGGTGTGGTTTGTGCATTGATCACATTACTTTAATGAATTAAAATTTCCTCAGATGTTAAATCTTCATGATGTTGGTAATATATACACCCATAATTTCTGAAAATATAACTTTTCCCAAGAGTGCAAATGTTTAGGTTTGGGGGTGTGATCGTACCACGATTCACTGTGTAATTTTTACCCTTACACCATTGTATTAAACTAAATTTTTATTATAAATTCCAAATATAATAACAAAATGCACTTCATGTTTGATTCAGTTATTGTATTTTTATCACTTTTAAAAAGGGAAATGTTACTTGTTTTGACAATATCATTGAAGGTGGAGGTGATTTGGAGGACTCATGATGAAGTCCAGGAAATATGGGCAAAACTGTGCAGGATCCAAGCACACCGGTGGATTAATCCACACACTACTACTAGACTGTGTATCCAAATGGGCTGAAATTTTGTGGGTCGGTCCAACATTTACTAAGCTACATTTCATCTCAAGGAACCCAATCCCGATTCAGCTTCTAAGGGGCCCATCCGAACTGATCTGTTCAAGCCACTGAATATGCACAAAGTCAAAAGTGGCATTCTGTAATATGTCAATATCCTGAGTTGTGATTGTCCAAATGATGCCAAAATTTCGTTGGTGATATTCAAGACGTGGGGCTACAACTTTCTAGTTTTTTAAAAAGGGATATTCGACTGTCTAGTAGCCGAAAACCATCCTCCAGGTGGTTTATCAAAATCTGGGTGCCCAAAACCACTTCTCATTTTGGCTATAAAAAGGCACCTTGGGCACCCCATTTAGAGGTGGGAACCATAAGTGAAACTCTTCCATTTTGAAGTCCTAGAGGAGTCTCCTCCTCATCCTTGAAGTTATGGAGGCCCTTATCCTCATAGGGGGGTCAAGAATGAAGAAGGAGTTCCGCCTGAACTACCTCCTCCTCCCGATGTCGAGCTAAACGGAGGGTGTTCGTTGTGAGGGAGCTACACACATGTCAAGGGAGTTCTAATTCTTATTTTAGCTATTGGTTTGGAGTAATTTGGGTGTGAAAACATTTCTTTACATGTATCTTACATAATTCCATATTTGAATTCTTGTTTTGATGCATGTGATTGAGATACTCTTAATTTCTAACCGATCAGTGTGAGGTTTTGAGTGCGTGACTTGTGTTGTTCCGATTGGGCAGCATAATAATCCTTTTCATACCCACCTTATTGAGATTTCAATATGCTTTATAAGATCTTATTCCATGTATAATTTATGGACCTTGACAATACGATTGTTACGTCAAGGTTTGGTTCTTTAAGCATTGAAATAAAAGCTTATGAATTAATCGGGATTCCAGTTAATTTCAACCAAGGAATTACTCCAAACCTAAATGAATATCTATGAACAATGAACCATTTTATCTCATATTTTTCAAAATCCATTTGGTTTCTCAACTTTCAAACTTTCAATTAAGTCATTTCATCCTAAAAATATTTTCAAAACCACCCCCTATTTTAGCACTTATTTTTAAAAACACACATTCTAAACCCACCAACGCTCCTTGAGAGACGACCTAGGGTCTTCCCTAGACTATAAATCAACCTTAAAATCATAATTGATTTTATGTGCATGACAGCGCGTTCAAATTTTGGCGTCGTTGCCGGAAAGCGCTTTGGTTTTTACTGCGTGTTTTTTATAAGATTTTTGTAAATTTTGTTAATATTTATTTGTTTTATAATGTACCTTTACCAATATTTTTGTGTTCTAATTTATTTCTTGTGCAGGTATTGTGCATGATGTGTTCGAATCCGAGAGATTTACCACCTTTCGAACCCGAACTGGAGAGGATCTTACATCAGTGACCCCGAGACGCACAAGAGAACCCTTTGAAGGAGGACACACAAGACAACAATGGTCTTCTTGATCTTTCATCTTCTTCTTCTGGAACCAACATCAAAACTGAAATAAACTTGTATAACATGGATGAAAATAATAGAACACTAAAAGAACTAACCTCACCTGATGTCGATATCCAACTAACATATATTCAATTACAAGGTGAGGCACCTAATTTTGAACTAAAATCCGATTTAGTTCAACTATTGCCAAGATTTCATGGACTTCCTAGAGAGGATCCACATAAGCATTTAAAAGAATTTCATATTGTGTGTTCTATATTAAAACCTTCAAATGTGGATGAAGAAAAAGTAAAGCTTAGGGAATTTTCTTTTTCATTAGAAGACACTGCAAAAGACTGGCTTTATTATGTTAATTCACCAATAAGAGGTTGGGCGGACATGAAACGTCTTTTTCTTGAAAAATATTCCTCAACCTCTCGAACTGCAACTATAAGGAAAGAAATTTGTGGGATAAGACAATCTCAAGGGGAAACACTTCATGAATATTGGGAATGATTTAAAATATTATGTTCAAGTTGTCCACACCACAAAATAAGTGACCAAATTTTAATACAATATTTTTATGAAGGTTTAATCCTTATTGATAGAAACATGATTGATGATGCTGCAGGTGGTGCGCTGGTAGATAAGACCCTAATTGCTGCAAGGACCTTAATTGAGAACATGTCGCAAAACACTCAACAATTTGGTTCAACGTCCAATGTACCCTTTTGAGGTGTCCATGAAGTGAAAAGTACTGAATTCAAGAAGAATGTGGACATGAAGTTTGAGGAGGTAAGTACCCTTCTACGACAACTTGCTCTCTCCCAAGAGAAATCTCAATCCCCTCCCATACATTGTGGAATCTTCTCTTCTGACACCCATTATTCTGACCAATGCCCCCAATTGAGAGAAAATTATGAGAGTTGTGAGGCAATCTTCCAAGGACGCCCCTATAACCAACCCTTTAGGCAAGAACCATACTATTCATCCAACTCTGGGTGGAAAAAAAATCAAGCTTATAGGCAAGGGGATATTCAAACTAGCATTATCAACCATGGAACCAACAAGGTCAGAGTAGTCATCCACCACCACCACCCAGAAATCCTCAACCACCTAAAGGCCTTTCCAACCTCCCCCTCCCAAAATCGAGCCTAGCCTAGAAGATATGATGAAACAAATGGCTGTCAACAATCTCCAATTCCAACAAACCACCCAAGATGCCATACAAGACCTCAAAACCCAATTAGGCCAACTAGCTAACTCGGTGGGAGAAATTCAAAGTCTTTGGTCGGGTAAACTACCCTCTCAACTAGTAGTTAACCCTAGGGATAAAGGATATGTTAGTTTCATCACCCTTAGGAGTGGAACTCATCTTAAAAGCCAAATGACCCCTCAAATTGAGTCATCCCCTCCTCAGGAAGTCACCATCCCAACCACTGCTAAAAATGGTCCAAGAGAAGAAAATCCTTGTCCTGAGAGAAGTCTTTCCAAAGGAAAGAGTGTGTATGTCGATGAGTCTCATATCCCAACCATTCCTCTTCCATTTTCCCAAAGGGCCACCCAACCAAGAAAAAAAAAGGAAACTAAACTTGATAAGGAAATATTGGAAGCTTTCAACAAAGTGCAGGTTAACATTCCTTTGATTGATGTCGTGAAGCAAATTCCAAGATATGAAAAGTTTCTGAAGGAAATGTGTACACACCGAAGGCGACTTCGTGGAAATGAAAAGGTGAGTTTGGGGAGGAACTTATCAGCATTGATAGAGCCATCACTTCCCACCAAGTGCAACGATCCTGGTAAATTCTCAATTCTATGCACCATATGGGAGTATTCATTTTCCAATGTCATGCTTGATTTAGGTTCTTCTATAAATGTGATGTCTCGCTCCATTTACTCTACATTGCAGGTTGGGGAACTGAAGCCCACTGTAATTGTTGTTCAACTAGCCAACCGGAGTACCGCACACCCTTCTGGTGTGTTAGAGGGTGTTCTTGTGAGGGTGAAAATTTTAATTTTTTCCTGTAGATTTTTTTATGTGCTAAAAATGGAAGATGATATGATGAATGGACATGCCCCAATTATATTGGAGATACCTTTCTTGAAAACCGTCAAATCCATAATTAATGTTCATAATCGTACATTATCTATGGAATTTGGTGGTGATATAGTCCATTTCAACATCCTTGATTCCATGAAGCACCCCTCAGAAGAACATTCCTCTCTCTGTTAATTCTATAAATGTACTCCATTCCATTGAAAAAACTTCATTTCATTCCCCTAATCCCCTTTCTGAGTTTTCTTCATTGATAGAAATACTAGGAAATGATTCATGCATTAATTGTTGTACTGGTCTAGAAAAATGTCATGCATGTTCATTGATTGAAGATTTATTGAACATTGAGGATCCAATGACCATCGATGATACTGCTAAGCTTGTAAAAGCTCATTCCTCATCTGAGGATGATACCATTGAGAAGTTAGATGAGATCACTGACCTCTCACTTTCACACACACTCTCATCAATCCAAAATCGCCCTAAATTGGAATTAAAACAACTGCCTCAAGATTTAAAATATCCATATCTTGAGAATGGAAACAAGCTGGCTGTCATCATTGCTAGTTCACTCCCTCCTGAGCATGAATTGCGACTGCTTGAACATTTGAAGGAGTATAAACAAGCTTTGGGATAGACACTTGCTGACATTCCTGGTATTAGCTCGTCAATTTGTACACGTCATATTTTATTAAATTATGAGGCTAAACCAGTGAGGCAGACACAACGTCGACTGAACCCAAACCTCTTAGAAGTTGTGAAAAATGAGGTAAAAAAATTATTGACTGCTAGAATCATTTACCCCATCTCTAGTAGCCAATGGATCAGTCCCGTTCAAGTAGTTCCTAAAAAACGGGTCTTACAGTAATCAAAAATGAAAACAATGAATTGGTTCCAACTCGTGTGCAGAATAGTTGGCGTGTCTGCATAGACTATCGCCGACTAAAACAACACACTAGAAAGGATCATTTCCCTTTGTCATTCATTGACCAAATGCTAGAGAAGCTAGCGGGTAAGTCCCATTATTTTTTCCTTGATGGGTATTATGGATACTTTCAGATCCATATTGCCCCCGAGGATCAGTAAAAGACAACCTTCACTTGCCCCTTTGGCACATTTGCATATAGAAGGATTTCATTTGGTCTGTGCAATGCTCCAGGTACTTTCCAGCGATGCATGGTTAGTATTTTTTCGGATTACCTGGAGCATTGCATGGAAGTATTCATGGATGATTTCACTGTTTATGACTCTTCTTTTGATGAATGTTTGAGTAGTCTTGTTTTAGTCCTACATCACTGTATTGAAAATAATATTGTATTATATTATGAGAAATGTCATTTCATGGTTCGACAAAGTATAATTTTGGGACATGTCATTTCTGAGAATGGTATCCAAGTAGATAAATCAAAAGTGGATGTCATTTCTTCCCTACCATTTCCCAAAAATGTACGGGATGTGTGGTCTTTCCTGGGTCATGCTGGATTTTACCGTCGTTTCATTCGTAACTTTAGTAAGATTGCACTTCGCCTCTCTCAGTTACTCCAAAAAGAAAAGGAATTTGTTTTTGATAATGAATGTGAGGAAGCTTTTAATAAGTTAAAATGGAGTCTCACGTCACCCCCAGTAATCCAACCATCTCGGTGGGATTTACCATTTGAGCTCATGTGTGACGCCTCTAACTATGCAGTTGGGGCAGTTTTGTCACAAAGGGTTGATCGAGCTCCACATGTCATTGCATATGTCTCACGTACTTTGGACTCTGCCCAAGAAAACTACACCACAACTGAAAAAAAATTCCATACCATTTTGTTTTCCTTGGACAAATTCAGGTCATACCTTTTGGGGTCCAAATTCATTGTGTTCTCAGACCATACAGCCCTTCGGTATCTCTTTAAGAAACCGGAAGCCAAACCACATCTCATTCGCTGGATGCTCCTCCTTCAGGAATTCAATTTAGAAATTAGAGATAAAAAATGAGCAGAGAATGTGGTGGCTGAACATATCAGTAGGATTCCCCAATCCTCAGACATTGACTCATCCCCTTGTATTCCTATAAATGATATGTTTCCCGATGAGCAATTGTACCGAGTGCAAGATGTTATTCCTTGGTATGCTGAAATTGTAAATTATTTGGTAGCATCTTGCATTCCTACTGATTTCAACAAAAACCAGGTTGACCGTCTAAAACATTAGTCTCGTTGGTACATTTAGGATGACCCCTACCTCTAGCGCACATGTAGTGATCAATTCCTTAGGCGTTGTGTTCCCGATAGCGAGTTTCAGTCTTTTCTTAAATTCGGTCACACTCTTGCTTGTGAGGGACACTTTGGTCCCCAACGGACTGCTCGCAAAGTCATTGATTGTGGTCTCTTTTGGCCAACACTTTTTCGGGATGCCCATAACTTTTGTAAATCATGTCCTTGTTTTCAAAGAATGGGTAATGTCTCTAAAAGAAATGAAATTTCACAACAACTGTTGCTCTTTCATGGCATTTTTGATGTTTGGGGTATTGACTTTATGGGGCCATTTCTCAATTCCTTTGGAAACTTGTACATTATTCTAGCAATTGATTTTGTGTCAAAATGGATAGAGGCACGAGCTACAATGACTGATGATTCTACGGTAGTTGTAGAGTTTTTGAGAACTCAAATCTTCTGTAGGTTTGGCTTACCTAGGTTCATCATCGGTGACTAGGGTTCTCATTTCTGCAACCGAACAATGCAATCACTTTTGCGTCGGTATGGAGTCGGTCATCGAGTGTCTACTACATATCACCCACAGACCAATGGTCAAGTCGAGGTGTCAAATAGAGAGGTAAAACAAATTCTTGAAAAAACGGTTCAACCCAACAGAAAAGATTGGAGTCTGACTCGATGATTCATTATGGGCTTACCACACTGCATTTAAAACTCTCATTGGAATGCCATCATATCAGCTAATGTTTGGAAAGAGTTGTCACCTCCCTGTTGAGATTGAGCATCGGGCCTACTGGGTCATCAAACAATACAATTCTAATCTTTCTGGTGCGGGTTCCCAAATGAAGTTGCAGATTCAAGAGCTGGAGGAAATAAGAAGAGATGCATATGAGAACTCTAGCATTTATAAGGAACGAACCAAGGCTGTCCATGACTGTCTCATCCTTCATCGTCAATTCCACATTGGGCAGAAGGTCCTCCTCTACAATGCAAGGTTGAAGTTGCATCCAGGTAAACTATGTTCCCAATGGTTTGGACCATACACTGTTACTAACGTCTCTCCATTTGGTGTTGTCCAGGTTCAAAATGAAGAAACCAAGAAAACCTTTACTTGTCAATAGGCAGCGATTAAAGCAATTCCATAAATCCATTCTAGAGTCCCCGATGGAGGAACTCCATGTTCAAGAAGCAATATATAAATGACACTCACCAGGTTTTTTCCTTCCCACATTCTCTTCTATTAGAGTGAGGACATTGCACACTTTAGGTGTGGGGGGATGGGTACATTCCTGGGTTGGTTAGGATTTTTCGTTGTCTTTCTTCTTTCTTCTCTTTTTTCGCCTTCTTTATGGTATTTTAACTTTTCCCCATCTTGTTTAGTTCATCAGATTTTTCATCGTCTTTTTTTCTTCTCTTTTTCGCCTTCTTTATGGTATTTTTACTTCCCCCACCCCTTTTAGTCACAAAATCATGGAACTTACTGAAAATTCATGTTGAAATTTTTTATTCCGTGTTGATTTAACATTTGATGAAAACCTGACGCTGTTATGGAATGAATGTATGAATTTAACATCAAGAAGTGATTTTTAGTGAATTGATTTTCTGTCAATGATATAAATAGTTGTACCTTTATGAAACCTCTGAGATGATTGATGCCCCTTGTGTGAGTAGTTTTTGGGAAAACTATGTCACTAGTATCTCCACACTTTTTTACACCAAACCACAAAGTGTGAATATTTATTACTTAATATAAGGTAAATATATGTTAGGTTAATATTTTTCATCTTAAAGTGATATTTCCATATGTTCGTTCCTTATCCGATCTGTTTCATTACTGTACCAAATTGACCTGTGTGTGTACCTGATATCTGATTGTTGTACGCCCTCAAAAAAAATCAAAAAAAAAGATCAAAATCAAAACAAAATTGGGTTGTGTCTTGAGCATGTCAAAAACCACTCAACCTTTGATCTTATTATAACTATTACAATTAATGTCGTGAGGAGATCAAACAATGGTTGAAAGATGAGTGTGAGATTTGTTCCAAATTCAACTTCTGAAAATAATAATAATAATAATAAATGAGGGGAGTGATGAAATGTGCAACATATGGGGATATTTAGGTCGGGAGCTTATGGTTTGACTTCTGTGAATGCTTAAGTGAGTGGGTCTTAAAATATGATTGCAAAGGATGTAGGGCAGGTTCAGTGGACAAAATCTTTTAAGCTGAAAAATGTTAAAATAACCTATATTTATTGGATAGAAAGTGGAAAGAATAACATGGAATGGTTTTCAAAAACACACATGGAGAGTTAGTGGGATGGTTGACTTTTGAATTCCTTGCTCAATTTGGTATCATGAATCTCTTTGAATTTCACTGTGATATGATTTATGAGACATCTTTTTCCATTTTCACTAGGAATGACTCATTGGTGTGGTTTGTGCATTGATCACATTATTTAATGAATTAAAATTTCCTCGAATGTTAATCCTTCATGATGTTAGTAATATATATACATGCATAATTTCTGAAAATGTAGCTTTGCCTAGGAGTGCAAATGTTTTGGTGTGGGGGTGTGATCGTACCACGATTCACTGTGTTATATTCACCCTTACACCATTGTATTAAACTGAATTTGTATTATAAATTCCAGATATAATAACAAAATGCACTTCATATTTGATTCAGTTATTTTATATTTATCACTGTTAAAAAGGGCAATGTTACTTGTCTTGATAATATCATTGAAGGTGGAGGTGATTTGGAAGACCCATGATGAAGTCCAAGAAATATGGGCCAAACTGTGCAGGATCCAAGCACACCAGTGGATTAATCCGCACACTGCTACTAGACCGTGTATCCAAATGGGCTGAAATTTTGTGGGTGGGTCCAACATTTACTAAGCTACATTTCATCTCAAGGAACCCAATCCTGATTCGGCTTCTAAGGGGGGCATCCGAACTGATCTGTCTAAGCCATCGAATATGCACATAGTCAAAAGTGGCATTCTGTAATATGTCAATATCCCGAGCTGTGATTGTCCAAATGATGTCAAACTTTCGGTGGTGATAGTCAACTTTTCAGTTTTGTCAAAAGGGAGATTCAACTTTCTGGTAGCCGAAAACCATCCTCCAAGTGGTTTATCAAAATTTGGGTGCCCAAAACTACTTTCCATTTTGGCTATAAAAAGGCACATTGGGCACCCCATTTAGAGGTGGGAACCAAAAGTGAAACTCTGTCATTTTGAAGTCCTAGAGGAGTCTCATCTTCATCCTTGAAGTTCTTGAGGCCTCTATCCTCATAGGGGGGGTCAAGAATGAAGGAGTTCCACACGAGCTACCTCCTCTCGATGTCGAGCTAAACGATGGGCGTTCGTTGTGAGGGAGCTACGCACATGTCAAGGGAGTTCTGATTTTTATTTTAGCTACTGGTTTGGAGTAATTTGGGTGTGAAAACATTTCTTTCCATGTATCTTACATAATTCCATATTTGAATTCTTGTTTTGATGCATGTGATTGAGATACTCTTAATTTCTAATTGATCGTTGTGATGATTTGAGTGCATGACTTGTGTTGTTCCGATTGGGCAGCACAAGAATCATTTTCATACCCGCCTTCTTGAGATTTCAATATGCTTTGGAAGCTCTTATTCCATGTACAAGTTCTGAACTTTGATAATACGGTTGCTACGTCAAGGTTTGGTTCTTTAAGCATTGAAATAAAAGTTTAGGAATCAATCGGGATTCCAATTAATTTCAACCAAGGAATTACTCCAAACCTAAATGAATATCTATGAACAAATAACTTGAAATGTGTGTAGTGAAATCACAATGAACCCTTTTATCTCATATTTTTCAAAATCCATTTGGTTTCTCAACTTTCAAACTTTCAATTAAGTCATTTCATCCTAAAACTATTTTCAAAATCACCCCATATTTTAGCACTTCTTTTTAAAAACGCGCACTCTAAACCCACCAACGCTCCTTGAGAGACGACCTAGGGTCTTCCCTAGACTATAAATCAACCTTAAAATCATAATCAATTTGACGTGTCACGACAACACGTTCAGTTGTCTGGGGTGAGTGGGAGGAGTTGTTTAGGGTGTGAGGGGGGTGGGGGCTGTTCGGAGGGGAGTGGGGGTTGTCCGGGGGGGCTGTCTCGGTGGGGGGTTTTTGGGTGGTGTCCAGGGGGGTTAGGAGTGGGGGTTGTCCAGGGGTGGGGGCTGTCCGGGTTGAGTGGGGGAGGCTGTCCGGGAGGGGAGTTTTTTTTTTGGGGGGGGGGGGGGGCTGTCCAGGGGTGGGGGTGGGGGTGTCCGGGGTGAGTGGGGGGGTGTTGTTCAGGGTGGGGGTTGTCCGAGGGGGGAGTGTGGGTTGTCCAGGGGGGTTGGGAGTGGAGGGGATATCCAGGGGAGTGTGGGTTGTCCAAAGGGGAGGGGGGTTGGGAGTGGAGGTTGTCCGGAGTTGGGGGGCTATCCCGGGAGAGTTTGGAGGGGCTGTCCGGGGGTGGGGGGGCTGGGGGGTGTCCGGGGGTGGGGGGTTGGGGGGGTGTCTGGGGTGAGTGGGGGGTGTTTAGGGTGTGGAGGGGTGGGGGCTGTCCGGGGTGAGTGGAGGGGCTGTCCGGTGGGGTTTTTTTTGGGAGGGGGGGGACTGTCCAGGGGGTGGGAGTGGGGGTTGTCCGGGGGTGGGGGGGTTGTCCGAGGTGAGTGGGGGAGGGGTTGTCCAGGGGTGGGGGGTTGAGGGGGGTTGTCTGGGGTGAGTGTGTGTGTGGGGGGGGGGCTGTTTCGGGTGTGGAGGGGGGGCTCTTCAAGGAGGGGATGTTCGGGGGGGGCTGGAGTGGGGGTTGTCCGAGGTGGGGGGGTCGTCCGGGGGTGGGGAGGGGGCGGGAGTGGGGGCTATCTGGGGGTGTCCGGGGTGAGTGGGGGGGCTGTCTGGGGAGAGTTTTTTTGGGGGGGTTGTCCAGGGATGGGGGCTGGGGGGGCTGTCCGGGGTGAGTATGGGGGGTTGTTCAGGGTGCGGAGAGGGGGTTGTTCAGGGTAGGGGTTGTCCAGGGGGGGTGGGGGTCGAGGTGGGGGGGGGATTTTCAGTACTAAACTTTACTCTATAGTTCAATGTCGAGCGAACGCAACCGAATGGTTGTTCAAACCACTTTTCAAACCACCTGATCGCGTACGAGCAACACAGTAGGTCCCTACTAGAGTAAAGTAATGAGTCTAATAGCCTAATGTCAAAATTGGCATAATGGCCAATTGGCTAAATGAAAACTTGGCCAATTGGTATAATGGCCTAATGTCAATTGGCATAATGGCCTAATGTCAAAATTGGCATAATGCCCCAATGCCCTAACGGCTTAACAACCGAATGGACTACTGTCTTAATTACTTAATGCCCTATTGCCCTAATGGCATATTAGCCTATTGACCTAATGACCAAATAGCCTAATGACATATTAGACTATTGGCCTAATGGCTAATTGGCTAAATAGAGACTTGGCCAATTGGCCAAATTCACAAATGTCCAAATGGTCAAATGCTCTAATGGCCTAACGCCCTAACAGCTAAACGACCCAACGGCCGAACGACCCAACAGCCGAACGACCCAACGGCCAAACAACGGCCTAACGGCCCAACAACGGGCCCAACAACGGCCTAACAACGGCCCAACAACGGCCTAACAACGGCCCCAACAACGGCCTAACAACGGCCCAACAACGGCCTAACAACGGCCCAACGACGACCCAACGGTCGAACAACGACTCAACGACAATCCAACGACCCAACAGCCTAATAGACAATTGCCCACCCAACGGCCAAACAACGGCCTAACGGCCCAACAACGGCCCAACAACGGCCCAACAACGGCCCAACAACGGCCCAACGACGACCCAACGACGACCCAACGACGATCCAACGGTCGAACAACGACTCAACGACAATCCAACGACCCAACAGCCTAATAGAGACAATTGCCCAAAATGGACTACTGTCCTAATTAGCTAATGTCCTATTATCTAATGACCTATTAGGCTATTGGCCTAATGGTATACTAAATAGAGACTGGCCAATTAGCCAAATTCTCAAACGACCTTACAGCCCAATTTGATTATTATATATATATTAACTGAATAAATATGTCCAATTTGCATTTGGTTTGTTTAGCTGTTTCTTTTGTATTGTATTGTAGATTTATTGAAGCAGAAGATTGGAATGAATTGGAGCTGTTTGAATCACTAGATATGTGAATTATGTCTGTCGTTTATTGTTTTTGAGGATCCGGTGTATGATGTTTCGAATTGTTTTTTTTTTTCCTAATTTTAGCTCTATTTCTGTTGTTTGAGAAGCGGTATTGTAATTTTTTTTTAAAAAATCCCAAATTAGCGGCCGCCTATGGCGGTCACTAATGGCTGGATTTTTTTCAAAACCCAGTGACCGCCATTGGAAGTCACTGTAGCCCTACAACGACGCCCTACAACGACGGGCCTAATGCAACCACCATTAGCGGTCTCAAGGCAGTCTCTAAAGACCAATAGCAATCGGCAATGACGACCGCTATTGGTCCAATTTCTAGTAGTGGTTCTTCTACGTCCCCTCTTCTTTTTCTTCGTCTCCACCTCCTCTGTAATTCTTTTACTACATAACAAAACCTAACAATGTTTTATTATTTTTTCCTTTTTGACCAAAGGGGTTAGGGATATACACACACACCACCCAAGGCCCTATTGTAAATTATTGAATATGATTGAATTTGGTTTTTAACATCTTTGAGATTCATTCTCATTCATCCTCAAATTCCGCAAAGGATTTTATTTGCTTCCACACTACATAAAAATAAACATGCAAATTAGGGTCCACAACTCAAGAAATGAGAAGAAAAAAGTCTCATTTTTAATAATTTTAGGAAAATGAAGCCAAATGCCCAAAAAGTTGTTAAATCTTAATTTTTTTCAAGTTTTTGTGAGCACTAATGCAAGCATTAAAGAGTTAGGAATTGACATCACATTCCCTAATCCATAAGTGTGAGTAATTTCTCAAGGCAGTTCAATAACAAAGATTCATGACCCATGATGGGCTAAAACGACCATTATGGTGCATCACTTGGAGAGGAGAAATGCCATCCATAACTATTTTAATATTGAAGGATAATGAAGGAATATATTTGGAAATTTGAAATGATATTTAACAGATTTTAAA
Source organism: Viscum album (assembly GCA_963277665.1). NCBI lineage: Eukaryota > Viridiplantae > Streptophyta > Magnoliopsida > Santalales > Viscaceae > Viscum > Viscum album. The sequence continues at coordinate 354,721,399 of OY728151.1, read as the reverse complement.
CCCCCGATCACATGACATTACCGCTCAAACAGTAGGAAAACCAAATCTTCCTCACAGAGGAATGAAGACCAACCTCAAGAAAAAAAATACAAAATTTGAAGGGAGGGTGAGGATTAACACGTGCTCTTAAATAAGCAAATGATCAGAAACACCCAAGGAAAGACAGCAAAAGAATAAGCAAATAAAACAATCCAAGAATGATTAACGAAAACACTGTTCAAATTGCAATAAATTCTATCATTACATGTTTTTCTGATCTAGTATGGAACAAACCAGAGAATAGAAAGGTCGCAATATGACATAAAAAATGCAATTCTTTAACCACAATAAAAGGCAACTTTTCCCCACTGATCTGATCTTCGGGAGAGGCAATGAAATTAACTTCAGTTTCTTAGTCAGGACATCCACACAGACTACCATAAAAAAGATGCTTCTTTGAAATAGTGAAAACTGCTGAACACACAGGACGCTCATGGGCTAATTATGATCATCTCAGACCACAAGTGGAGCTGGAATGAAGGGAAACAGATACAGATTGGGACCTTTAAAACCCTATTGGGGAAAAGTCGAAAACACAGGACCGAAAATTGAGCAACAGAGAATTGTTAGAAGGTCCATGGTCCATCCTTGAGGATCTCCAGCAGCTTATTGTGATCTAAAAAACATAACTCACTCAAGAATGGAGCCCAAGACCACCAAGCATGAACAACCCCCTCGGACGACTGCAGAGGTCAGGCTTTAACAGACATGATATCAACTACATCAATAGACCATTTCACCGTATTCGAATTATTCCACGCATCATTGCTCCATAAACATCATTGGAATCCAAGTACAAAAACTACACTACCAATACTCACTACATTTTACACCAAAAAAAACTACACATACCTCATCAAACAAAGCCATTCAATTTGTTTCCTTTTTATTAATTAGATCGACCATTATCCATATCGCATGACCAGCCCGTCTTCGCAAAACGCCCCTTAATCCGTACCCTACTTTCCGCTCGAACCTTTCTAGATTCATACCGAATGTGCTTCTCAAACCTGCCGATTCGAAGATTAAGAAAAACCTGTCATGGTATTTTTAAAATTCAAGCAGCCAAATTGAAATTAATTTGCCTCCACGGTACCCCCCCCCCCCCAGCTGTTATTTTGCATCTTATCAACCCTTATTATGGGCCCATTTGTTTTGACTTGAAACGCAACTAATTTTGAAAAAAAAAACACTTTTTTACTTTAAATCATAGAATCAGTTTTCCAAACGGATTTTAAAACTTTAATCGGCATAGGTTGTTAAAAAAAAAAGCTGAAAAGTGATTTTTATTTTTAAGATTCTGCTTTTTGAAAAAAATCATAAACAAACGACTTAGGAAGAGTCAGCATACCTCCTGGTTTTCCGCTTCTCCTTGTACCGTGAGATCGCAGACTCCCTGTCCGGGCCCTTCAACTCATGTTGGGAAACCTTCGTAAGGACCGGCGGTAAGGTGTCGGCAATGGTGGGATTAGGATCCTGTGTTTGGCATTCATTTAAACTGCTGCCAATAACTGAAGGTTTGTGAGCATCCTCTGAAAAAACAACGGGATTTGCAGCTTCACTGCTATCACTACACCACTGAGACGCACCCACCTACACCAAGGAATTAAAATATCACTCCTGTGCTCCATCGTCAACTCCTCCACCAACTCTGCCCACGTCTTATTTTTTTTTAGTTGAATGAAAGAAGAATCATGACAGCATTGAGGTTTCGTTTATCATCACTTATTGAAAATTGCTTTTAGTACTTACCATTCATGAGAAGTTTGAAAAAAATGAAGGGTGTTTGTGATGTGGTTCAGCCCATGCAGTATTTTTAAAATTGGATATATGCCATGTGAGGCAAGATAAGAGAAGTTTTTTTGTTTTCTTGGGGGGGTTTTATATCTTTTGCTTTTTTTGGTGATAGGCAAAACTGCAGGGACTTATGAGAAGCTTCAAAGGGGTGCACCATGTTGGTGAGAACAGAGGCAGCAGGCTTGATTTCTAAAAGCCTTGTGGAGATTCATATGCCGCACCACAGCAGGAGGGCTACAATGCATTGAGAGCAGTGGCATCAAGTGTGCTGCTACTTTGGCAGATCAAGGTGAAGTGGTGCAGTGCACTGACAAGGAGAAACAGCCGTACAAGATTTGCAAGGGAAGCCGTTGAAGAGGTGTCGTGACAACAACGCGTGGTCAGATCGAGATATCCGAGTGGTGACTAAGTGGTAGAGACACAACCCAGGGGAGGCGCTTTGGTGTGTTAGAGAATAGAGAATGAGGGGGTTACAAGGGGAAAGAAAGAGAAAACAGAGGAAGAATAACACTACGGGAGAGCCGATTCTCTCTACCCGTCCCAAGCCCTCAGGCCGATTCTACCAGAATACTCCCTACTTCCCTCATTCCATTCCCACCTGTAATATATAACAGCCGATCCAGGGATTCTCCTAACAGCCTGCGGGGACCACCAGCTAACTTTCCGCTGGGACCACCAGCGGGAACCACCAGCCTGCGGGGACCACCAGCCTGCGGGGATTCTCCCTATCTTTCCGTCTAGTCATCGGATTGGGAGTGGTGGAACTCATTTGTAATTTTGTTCTTTGCAATCGAAAGGGTTCAGCCCAAAAGTGACTCAAAAACAGAAGATCCCTGTCACTGACAATCGATTTTGGAACACCGTGAAGGCGAACGATCTCCTGACGTCGTACCCCCCCCCCCCGGATTTGGGCAGTCTGGTAATGAAGTCGGTAGAGAGGTCCTTCCAAATGGCTATCGGGGTAGGGGCTAGAAAAGACTCGCGGAGGAGAGTGTTGAGTACCTGTAGCATTGGCAGGTGTCACGCTGTTGGACATATTGCAGCCACACACCACATGCCCACCCCATATAAGTTTGCGGCCAAATTTTGGTAAGTGTGATAAAAATCGAAGTGGCCGCCCTGGGGAAAGGCATGGAATTCTTCGAGGAGGCGTGGTATCCATGGAGAGGAGGTTGGGAGGACGAGCCGACCCAGGTACGCTAGGGTGTCATGAGAATAACTGAAGCCTTTTGAGGGGTTGTTGTTGGTTTAAAGCTACTAAACTGTTTTGGTGATGAAGGGATCATCCAGAAGGCCTGTTGTTGTGACCGTCCTGCTAGACCAGGGAAGAAATGGACAGTCAACAGGCAAACAACCCGTCTTTCCTAGACAATACATCTACTGTCGTATTCTCCTTGCTGGGTTTATAGAGGATGTCGAAGCTATAGGCAAGCAACTTCGCAATCCAACACTACTAGTCCGCAAAGGTGATACGTTGTTGTAACAAATATTTGAGGCTCCGCTGATTAGAATATACAATAAAAGGACGGGCCAGAAGGTAGGGGCGCCACTGCTGAACGGCAAGGACCAGGGCCATTTCGTAAGTGGACAGATTTCTATCAGTCGGTGCCTTACTGAAATAAGCAATGGGGCATTGCTCTTGCATGAGGACGACACCCACCCCACGCCTCTCAAGACCACTGAAAACAGTCCTTCCGAGTCAACTTAGTAAGGGGTTGGGCTATCTTACCATAATCTTGAATACATTTTCGATAGTAGCCGATAAGGCCGAGAAAGCCCCAAGCTACACGCACCCAGAAAGGGATTGGTCAATCAAGAACCGCTTAAATTTTGGAAGGGTCCATAGCAACACCGTCCTGGGAAATGAGATGGCCCAAATATTCCATTGTTTATTGAGAAAAATACCATCTCCTTGCATTGGCAAAGAAATGGTTGTTGTGGAGGACCTGTGGGACTGCCTTCGGTTGTTGTATGTGGGAGTCTTACTCCTGGCCATAAACTAAGACATCATCAAAAAAAATGAGCAAAAACCGACGCAAATGAGGCTAAAACAAATCATTCATTGATGCTTGGAAGGTAGATGAAGCATTTGGGAGGCCAAAAGGCATTATCAGATACTCGTAGTTGCCATTGTGTGTACGGAAAGCGGTTTTTTCCACATCAGCATCCGCCATCCAGATATGATGATAGTCGGACTTCAGGTCCAGTTTAGAAAAATAGCGCCATGTAAGTACTGGGATGGGAAACTTGTCCGAGACTGTAGCTTTGTAAAGTACTCGATAATCGACGCACATTCGTCGTGGGTCTTTTTTACCAATAGAACCGGACTGGAATATGCACTAGTACTAGAGCGAATAATCCCATTGAAGTGACTCCTGAATCTGTCACTCCATTTCGATTTTGTGGGAACGTGGGTATCGGTACGTGCGGACATATACTAGGACGTGGCTTGGGGACAAAGTGATTTTATGATCGTAGGAGCGCATTGGTGGTAAACCGATGAGCTCTTGGAAAATTGAGTGGAAGGACTAGAGCACCTGCTGCAAATGGTGTTACTGGTGATAGTTCAGTGAAACGTTGTGGGCACCTTGGTCTTCGGCTAGCGACGCAGAGTGGTTCTACTATCCCGTGTGCGGCTGGCTGGTGAGTGTAGAGAAGAATGTAGGTCAGTGGTTCCCCGAACTCCTTGGAGAACATGCATCTGCTCCCCTACACGAAACTTCATAGTCATGGTCTTCCAATTGATCTAGACGTCCCCAAGTGTCTGAAACCAAGCAATCCCCAAGATGAGGTCAAGACCCCCAATATCCAACACATGAGCGTCCATGGTACAAATATAAGTGTCTAAATCCAGCCAAAGGTGCTGGAAGAAGCCTTGGGATAATAAGCGGTGGTCATTGCCATGCTTGACTGTCCTTTTGTTAGTGGCTTTGACAGGCGGACCGAGTAGCAAAGAGGGTTTGGGGGATATGAAGATGTGCGTAGCTCAACTATCCAAGAGAACCGGTAATAGAATCCCTCACGGCATACCGTCCACCTTCATAGCAATTAGAGCCTCGTTGTCCGGGTGGTGGAAAAGGGTACTGGAAGTGTGGTAGTCTAACATTAGGCATTCGGCGTCTTTCGAAAGAGGCTCCGCCTGCTGATCCAGCGCCTCTAGTGGGGTGACTGCGTCTTCTGTTGGAGCAAGCTCATCATCACCTAGCAGTATAACGTGCATGGGGTTAGAAGGTTTGTCGCACTTGAAATAGAGACCCTTCTTACACTAGTCCTCCCATTTGTGGGGTGTTGGATGGGGAACTCCCTTGTCAGTCAGGGTGCTTTGAAAGGCTTGCTGCACTTGAAACAAAGACCCTTCTTGCGACAGTCGTCCCATTCGTGGGGAGTTAGATGGCGAATTCCCCTGCCAGCTGGGGTGCTTTTGTGCAGGGTCTCATGGGCAGGATTGCCCTTCTCGAAATGTACTCGCCGCTCAGGTCGAGTGGATTGCCAAAGGTGGGTGTGCGAAGTGGGTCGCTGTGTTGACAGCCACCCTGAACCATCACGAGCCAACCAAGCGTGCGAGCTGGCACTCCGAATGTGGTGACCCACCCCGCGTTTAACACCCAGCTCAATGCGAAGGGCGAGACGCTTGGCATGCAACCGCGTCTTCGGATTATGGATACGGACTCAATCGCGAATCTCATCCATGAAGGAAATAGTCAGCATCTCGGGTTGTCGTGGGATCATTGAGGCTAAGTACTCAAACTGTTCTACATATTCCTACACCATGCCTTGTTGACGGAGGGCGATAAACTCATATGGATTTTTGATTTCCAGCCCGCTAAAGCGTTCCATGACTTCCGCTTTCAGAATAGACTAGGACATTGAGGGGTGAACCTCCTGGACGATGGTATACCAGTGGATTGCGAGCCCTGCCACGCTGATGTGGGCGATCAACTCATATGTGTTGTTGTCATTGTCTGTTGTATTCAGAATTATTAAACAAGTTTGTTTGGAATCTTGTGAACCGAAATGAAATCCATTAATCTCAATTTGATCATTGAATGCAGACCGTCTCGCAACGCAGTCTACAAGAATTGGTATCAAATCCAATGTGGACTTAATTTTGCATCACAACATTCGTTGTTTATTATTCCATGTTTGTGATTGTTTTACAGCATGTTTTTTTGTTGTTTGATCAACTTGGTCGTCTTTTCTTCTGTGGCCTTTGTTTTCTATTCTGTTGATAGACATATTCATATGCTTGTTTTCTTGCTCCCTGTTTTGCCTCGTTGTGGTTTGAGGGTTTGAGTAGCTTGTGGAGGTGTTGGTCTGGTAGCAATATAGGTGAGCAGGTGAGGTGTTGTCGGCCTTGTTCACCTTTAGGTTTTGAGCTAGCATCGGGCTCTTTCGGTTGCTCAACAAGGCACCAGTTTGCTTGTTGGAACCTCTTTTTGGTGCTTTGGCAGTGTGCTCTCACTAGGTAGAGATGTTTCTGAATCGTACTCATTGAGAATACTTTTGGGCATTGGATCGGACTAAATGTGGATTCAGGTTGTCTCTTTTAGCTAAAGAAGTTTACAATGCCTTGTACCATAATCAATTCAGTTTTTTTTTGTCATCCTGGGGGGTGTTGTATGTATCGGACTAAGAGAATTCATGACGATGAATTAGCCCATGTGGATTTAGGAGCAGAGCCATGTTGGCATGGCTGTGTCAGTTTGTTGTGATTGCATTTTGTGGTGTGTGTTTTTTTTTTTTTTGCTTCTATTGGTTGCATTTTGTATCGTTTCATGTTTGAGTTGGTTCATACTCTGTTGTTGTTAAGCCATGTGTTTTTTGTCTAGGGAATTGAATACTAGTTTTTTTTTGGTGTCTTGCGGGCACTGGTGAGCTATTCTGGGACTTTTGGTGGCATACGTCCAGCTGGGTTTGAAGGTATGTGGTGTTGAGAACTCAGGTACATGTATGGTAAGTTCAGCTAATGTTGATGTTTAGATTAGATTGTCAATTATGAGCATGTTGTTTTAGCAGTTCGCAATAGATGTCGTTGCATTCGAGTAGGTGTGTATCACCATGGTTCACACATAGGACACATCGTTGTCACTCTTAGATTTGTTTAGGCTCGCATGTTTGCTTGAATCAATGAGATAGGTTAGGTGGTGCGGGGACATCGAGAGTTGTAGGTTCATGCATTTAATTTGCAAGGTTGAGATTTGCGGATTTCATTCACTGTGATTTTGCAAATTAAATGACATTCTGTTGTTAAGAAAATTATTTAATTTTGGTATGCTTGTCTACATTTTATTTGGTTTATATAAATGTTGGTTTTATATTGTAGGGTGTTCGTGTTTTTCGCTTGGACCTCCTAGTGTGGGTCTTTGTTCAGTGGGGCCTAAGTTGGCCCATTTGCACTGGTGTGATCCCTTCCGGCCAGCGTGTTTGCCCGCAGCCTTAGCTGGATCCTTACTTTTCCCTTGGGGCTTGCTCTCAGTCGTGGATCACTCTGATCGAGCGGCTCATGTTGCTCCATTTGTGCTTTCTGCTTGTGCTTCTTCACAAAGACAAGTGAGCAGTGATTTGTGTGGCCTCTTGTGAGCATGTCCCAGCATGCCACATGTCCTGCTGAGTTGTTCAAGCAGTTATGTTGTGAAGGCTTCCCTATCGTCCGCGTGTCCTAGGTGACACACACCTGTTTTGTTGTCATTACCTTGGCGCGCCTCCTTGATCTTTGGTGTGCAGCTCCATTTTGTGGGGGGGTCATTTTGGGAGCGGGAGAGAGCTCCCCAGTTTGGGCGCTCTGGTTTTGCCAAAAAAGGAGAGCAGAGGTGGGAGGTACGTAGGTGGCCTACCCTGGTTCGCCAGAGAAGAAGCAACGAGGAGAAGGTCCCGTCTCTTTGGTGCTTGGAGAGGAGCTCCATCAAGCTCCTAATGTTCCTACTGCAGCGCGACAAAGGTGTCCTTGGATGGTGGCGCTGCTGCTTCGGATTATCCTTGTACCTGACAGTGACGAGTATGGAGTATAGGGAGCTTGACAACGATGATGGCCAGCGTCGGTTGCATAGAGGCTCTCTGACATCATATAAGTGAGACCGAACCCTGATAAGGTGGTCTCAGTTTGTTGCTTCTTTATTCATTCTTGAGGCCCTGTACTCACTTGTTTCCTGGTGTTGTGTCGCGTGCGTTGTTTGAGTTCATCCAAGGTCCATGGTATATGTCACATCCTCGACTCGATTTCATCACGGATCTGGGAGCTGCAAGAAGTCGGCCTTTGGATGGTTTCCTCGTGTGTCTCTTGTCTTCTTTGGTTCTATTTGCTACTTCATGGATCTGTTGTACTTTTGTTTCTTGCATAGTGGAACCTCGGTGCCTCTACCCTATGCACATAGACAAATTCGTATGCCTGTTCTTGCTCCCTGTTTTGCCTCATTGTAAAGGGTTTTGGTGGCTTGTGCAGGTGTTTTCCTGGTAGCAGTATGGGTGAGATGGTGAGGTGTTTCTAAGGTGTTTACCTTGTCCACCATTAGGTTTTGAGCTAGCATTGAACTCTTCCTGTTGTTTCAAAGGGTACTTGTTTGTTGTGGTTGGAACCTCCTTTTGGTGTTTTGCTTGGGTGGAGATGTGCCTGGATCGTACTCATTGAGGATTCTTTTAGGCATTGAATCGACTAAATGTGGATTCGAATAATCCCTTTTAGTTGAAGAGGTTTATAAGGCCTTATACCAGAATCAATGTGGGCTTTTCGTTGTCTTCCCGGGGAGAGTGTTGTATGAATCAGACTTATAAAGAATCCATGACGATGAATTGGCCTATGTTGATTCAGTTGGAGAGCATGTTGGCTTGGGTGTGTCAGTTTGTTGTGATTGCATTCTATGGTGTTTTCTTCGGCTTCTGCTAATTGCATTTTAAACTGTTTCAAGTTTGAGTTGGTTCATACTATGTGGTGTTGTTCTGCCATGTGTTTTTTTGTTTGAGGAATTGGATACTACTTTTTTCTTTGGGTGTCTTGCAGACACTAGTGAGCTATCCAGGGACCTCTGATGGCATGTGATGTTGAGAACTTGGGTACGTGAATGGTAAGTACGATTACCGTTGTCGCTTAGATTAGGTTGTTAATTTTGAGCATGTTGTTTTAGCAGTTATCATTAGATGTCATTGCATTCGGGGAGGTGTGTATCACCGTGATACACGACAGATCATTGTCACTCTTAGATTTGCTTAGATTGCATGTTTGCTCGAATCAACGAGATAGGATAGGGGGTGCAGGGACATCAGTCATGCATTTGATTTGCAAAGTTGCGATTTTTGAATTTTATTCACTTTGATTTTGCAAATTAAATGGCATTTTGTTGTTACGTGTGGCACCCCCGTTTTGAGATATGTTACTGTTCAGTCTTCCCTCTTTCCCTCAAACTCCGGGCTCTCTCTTTTAGATGATTTTGGTGATTCTATCCCTTTCGGAGACTGGTTCCAACAGATCTTTGAGCATCAAACCTAGGGAATCAAAGGGAAGGATTCTAGTTCTCCTTGGTAATCTCCTTGTTTTCTTTTGGGGGAAACCGCAGATCGGGGCTATCATGCCTGGATCTATGGTCTCGGGCTTGTCTTGATAGAACTTCTTTAGGATTCATTGAAGGAAGGGAAAGGGGAGGTCGGATCTGCGAATCGTGGAATGATTCTTCGTGTCGAATGCTTTTAAGGTAGGTGGCTTCCCCCCTCTCCGCTTTGCCTAGAACTTGAAGGCTTGGGTTTTCAAAGATAACTCATTTGTGTTTCTTGATGAAAAACCCATTGATCGTTCTCCCTGTTTTCCTGGCTTTTGAAACGTGTTTGATAAATTGCTAAAAATGAGAGATTGATTTCAAAAACTGTTTTGGGTGTGAGAACTCGGCATGGGCATGGGTGCGTGAGTTCATGATGCATATGGAAAGGGCCTTGTCGAGTTAGACATGTCGCAGAATGAGTTTGGACTCAAGGAATTTTACCGTCAAGCGACACCTTGGATCTGGTGGGACGAGTACGGCTCATGAATACAAGTTGTTCAATGGGCCTGCTTTGACAAGACGTGCATCAGGTGTGTAAATATGTGTTCAGGACATGGGAGACCTTCATGGTGACTTTTATCACTGCTTATGTATATGTATGTTTTACACAACTGTTTTATATTGCTCACTCTTGTTTTATATTAAATGTTAGCTAACATGTGCTTGTCTTAGTGACGTTTGTGGGAAATCTTGAGGATTGTTTACTGAGTCAATATACTCACCCCCTGCATATGCATCCCAATGCGCATGCAGACATTGTTTACCGTGATACAAGGGACAGGTCTCGTACTTTACTAGCAGAGCACCATGATGTTGCAGTCTTGTCGTCTGGTAGTTGGAGCTTGGAGGCATCTTGCAGTGGAGTCGGTCGTGGTGCCACAACGGTGCTTGGTCTATCTTGGTGTCTTTGGGACTTTTATTGTTGTAGACTTGTTGGTGTTTGTGTTACACAAACAATCATACAACGATGACTCACACACCCAAACCGATATCAACCACGGTGGCACTTCCGTCCAAGCCCGTTATCCTTTCCCAATCTAGTGGTACTTCCCGCCCACTTATCCTTTGATGGTGGCCCTTCCGTCCACTATCCTTCCTCTTTTTATAGTGGTACTCCCTGCCCACTTCACACACACAATTTACATAAGCCACAATACTTATCCAACAACAAGTATATCACATCAAAGTCACCACATTATGCCAACAATTTATCTACCACCAAACAAAACCTTAAGCGCATCAACAATTCCAACACAAGCCAAATCACTCCAATAAATCGCCCATTTATTGAAAACACTCTAACCATTTTCATGCCCAACCACATTTCAATAAACATCTTTATTGAAAATCATTTTTACAAAACATTTTTCATAATCAAACCACTAACGATTTTAAAAAAAACATTTTAAAATCACACAGCAAAGCTCATTTTTGCAACAATAACTCATTTTCCCCAAAATCCCCAAATCCGACAAACGCTCTACTGAAACCACTCTAGATTCTCTTTCCTAACATCAACAAGCCCTAATTTCATCATTCAAGGCAACACCAATCCTAGATCTACACACAACGGATGTAGATCTAGAAAGCCGAGAGAGAGGGAAGAGTAGATCTAGAGAAAATCAAAGAGAAACCAAGAAAGAAGACTTACCCGAGATGAACCGCCTTCAAACCACCTTGAAACCCCTTCAAATCGCTTCCAAAATGAGTGGGAGAGCCCCCCAAACCCTTGAAAACCGAAAATCCCGAGGCTCGAGTGGAAGAAGTTTGGAGTAAAATAGGTCAAGCTCGAGTAAACCCGAATTAAAAAATCCACTTTTTAAGTGGACGCATGGTTAGCCCGCACGGTTTGGCAAACCGTGCGCTAACCATGTGCACGCCACTGCCTCAAGAGAAGGGGTCCTTCACGGTTGTCTCGCACGGTTTGGCAAGTCGTGCACAGACCGTGTGAAGCCCACTGTCTCCCCCTGCACGGTTTTCCCTAACCAAGCTCAAACCGTGCACCCTTAGGAAAGCCTCCAAACTTATTCAAAACCATTTCAAACTCTCCCAACCTCTTTCCAACTCATCTCAAGCACTTTAAACACATAAAAAAGGCATAAACAAAGGCTACATACCTCAAACCGGGGGTGCTGCACCTTTATTACACCAGCGAACGCAGGTTCGGCAAACATGGTTTGGGACGTAATCGCGATAAGTTTGAACTTCTCCCGTAAACGGCTTCGCTCATGCTTTAGTTATTGAATCTCAGCTATGACTTCATCAAGGGCAAATCCTAGAGATGTTATCTCCCTCGGAAGCTCCGATAAATGGTCTTTATAAGATACGATCCTACTGGTCGAGGTCATCGCTTCTTTCGTCGATATCGATGGAATTTATCATAACCCCACATATATACTAATTATATGATCACCATTCAACAACTATATTATAAATGGTTCTGATGTTTAATGGTCTTTTAAATCCGATAGGATATAGTATTACAAAATAACCAAAGTAGTGCATGTGTTTTGTATAACTTTATTACTTAATGATGCATTTATTCATTCCAAGAGAAGGAATTTCATTTATAAAAGTTCAGGTCGTTACAAGATTGCTATGGACTTTGTCACAGGTCAATCGCGGACACTTTAGAAGCGTAACATCATTTGGATGGTTGTGGATTGACTCACGAAGTCGGCACATTTCATTCCGATTCGGGAGACGAATGCGATAGACGAGTTAGCAAAGCTCTATATCCGGAAGTGGTCAAATTGCATGGGGTAACAGTTACTATTGTCTCCGACCTAGACCCTAGATTCACCTCACGGTTTTAGCAGTCCTTGCAACGGGCCCTAGGAACCAAGTTGACCATAAGCACGGCATATCATCCTCAAACAGATAGTCAGAGCATACGATTCAGACCTTGGAGGATATGCTCAGAGGTTATGTAATGGACTTCGGTGGTTCATGGGAAGACCATCTCCATTTAGTAGAGTTCTCCTATAACAATAGCTATCGAGAAACGATACGTATGGCTCCGTTTGAAGCTTTATATGGCCGTACATGCCGTTATCCACTTCGTTGGGTCGAGACTGGGGAAACTTCATTGGACTAAGTCCAGTGCACGAGTCTACAGAAAATACATAAATGATCAGGAAAAGGGTGGAGCCAGCCTGAAGTCGATTATGCAGATCATCGGCGGCGGCCCTTTGCAATTTTGGAAGGGATTGGCAAAGTCGCTTATCGGTTAGCTCTATCACCAAGAGTAAGTTTGGTTCATGATATTTTCCATGTCTCGCAACTGAAAGAATCAGCTCAGTCCTGACCATGTGCTTAGTTGGGATCGTGTGACTCTTGAACTTGATGCACGTTTAATTCACACCCCGATTCGCATTCTAGACATGCAAGACAAGGCATTGCGGGGCAAACGGAATCGCTGGTACAAGTCTTATGGGAACATGATCCGATGCAGGAAGAGACTTGGAAACGGGGGAATCATATGATAGAGCAATGGTTGGAACTGTTCCAAAGCACAGATGACCTCAAGCTTTACGAGGACGGAAAGCCTAATGGTGGGGAGAATGTGACGCCCCCAATTTGAGGTACGTTACCAATTTGAGGTACGTTACCATTTTGTTCTATTTCTTTTAAGTTATGAATGGTTGGGTTGGATCGCGAGAGATGTTCGAAAGAGGAAGTGGAATGGGGGCAAGAATCAGGGTACAGGCGACGGTTCATGACGTGAATGGTTTCTAGGCGATTGCCGTGAAATTTAATCAGGGCATGAGCGGGTTTTAGGTCTCAAGAATTTGAGGCGACTTGAATTTCGATGTATGTGGGCATCGATGATTTCACGGCATGAATTCCTCTTTCACAACGTGAATAATGCCATGTCCAGCCAATTAATTAATTGCAGCACCCTTCGGTTCTGATTAGTCTTCCTTCTTTTTCCCTTGAACTCCAAGCTCTCTCTCTAGGTGATTTTGGGGATCTTATCCCTTCTGGAGACTGGTTCCAACAGATCTTTGAGCATCGGGCCTAGGGAATCAAAGGTAATGATTCTGGTTCTTTTTCTCCTTGGTAATCTCCTTGTTTTCTTTTGGGGAGAACCCTGGATTAGGGCTTTCATGCCTGGATCTATGGTCTTGGGCTTGTTTTGATAAAACCTCTTACAGATTCATTGAAGGAATGGAAAGGGGAGATGGGATTTGTGAATCGTGGAATTGTTCTTCGTGTCGGACGCTTTTGAGGTAGGTGGCTTCTCTTTCTCTCCACTTTGTCTAGAACCAAAAGGCTCAGTTTTCAAAGATAGCTCATTTGTGTTTCTTGATGAAAAACCCATGACAGGTCTCCCTGTTTTACTGGCTTTTGAAATGATGGGTTGTGGGTAACGTGTTTGATAAATTACTAAAATGAGAAACTGTTTTCAAAAACTATTTTGGGTGTGAAAACTCAGCATGGGCATGGGTTCGTGAGTTCATGACGCATATGGAAAGGACCTTGTTGGGTTAGACTTGGTCATGGGGTCAATTTGGACTCAAGGAATTTTATCGTCAAGCGATGGCTTGGGTCCAGAGGGATGGGTACCGCTCGCGAGTATGGGCTATTCAGTGGGTCTACTTTGACAGGACATGCATTAGGTGTGAGTTGCATGGGTATACGTTCATGACATAGGAGACCCTCATGGTGTGAGTTTTATCATTGCTTAAGTATATGTATGTTTTCACCAATTGTTTTATATTGTTCACTCCTGTTTTATATTAAATGTTTTAGCTAACTTGTGTTTGTCTTAGTGGCGTGTGTGGGGAAGTCTTGGGGATTGTCTACGAAGTCGATATACTCACCTCCTACATATGCATCTTGGTGTATATGTAGACGTTAGGTCTCGTACATTACTAGCAGAGCATCGTGATGGTGCAATCTTGTCATCTTGGAGTTGGAGCTTTAGAGATGTCATGCAATGGAGTTGGTCGTGGTGTCACATTGGCGGTTGGTCTCTCTTTGTGTCTTTAGGTCTTTTGTTGTTGTAGACTTTTTGGTGTTTATGTTACTATTGCGACTCTGTTTATGATTTTGGTTTTATTTTGTCATTGGATTCATGTTGGGTTCTATATCATGCATCATATCCCCTGTATTCTATTGAGTTTGTCTATTCCATATTGTTATCTATGCAAGGGAAAATCATCCCTCGCGGTTTGGTTGTCAGTATTTGGTATCCAGGGGACATCACTTATGGTTGGTGGCACCTAAGTCCTTCCCCACCCAATGGATCGGGTCAAGGTGCTACATTATGCAAATTGATTAATTTTGGTATGCTTGTTTGCATTTTATTTGCCTAATATAAATGTTGGTTTTATATTGTGGGTTGCTGATGTTGTTTTCCGCTTGGGTTTGTCATAGTTATTTGCAGCACATGATGCACAACGGCAACAAGGGCCCAGCTGCACAAAAGCGCATTGCGCGGCGCATGGAAATATTGACTTATGGCACACAGAAGACATATAACCACATAGCAACATTAAAAAACAATAAATTAGATAAGTTATGCATGGATGTTGAAGATTATGTCAAAGATTATGTCAATAATTCATACTTTATACATCAAAAACAAAATAAAATCAACAATTTCACATAATACATCAAAAAATAAAATAAAGGTTCAAATAAAAAATCAAAACAAAAACAAAAAACAGAAGAAAAAAGAATAGACAAGCAGGAAATACTAATACTGAACAAAAAAAACAGAAAAAAATCAAATAAAAAAACATAAGAAAAAATATATGAGGAAATAATAAAACATAACAAAATGAGAATAAGAACAAAAAAATATAGAATGACACAAAGCAACGCAGAACCCAGTTAGAAGTTGTAGTGTGACTGGTTTTGGACTGGACTGTTGCTCTTGGTCACATGAAGGAGGCGGAGGTCGAGGTGGTTGGATGTTTCGCTATCTGCAGCTAGTCGTTGCACCAAGCTTTGCGTTGCAAGACGTCGAGGCTGAGAGAAAAAAGATGGTTGACTTGCACACATAGTTATTTTAAAAAAAGAAAAGGGGCTCACACAATAGGGATCGAGCACTGCCTGACGAGTTGACTTGGTTGGGTCGTGGTGCTCAAAGAAGTTTGGATGGGTTGTTGTGCTCGAAGTAGCAACCGGTCGGGTCGCTGCGATCGTGGGAAGAAATCAAGGGTCACAGGCTGTGTAGCGTCAGGAAGGGTCAGTGCAAACGATGCAAAAAAAAAACAGATGGCGTTGTAGCGCACGAAAAGCCACTGCATGCCATAGGGCGGCATTGTGCGCGCCACGACGCGCCATCTAAAATACGCTATAACACAGCCATTGCGCGGCGCGGCGATGTCTGGCGCTAGCCATGACGCGATGGCGTGAGCCATTAATAATTATGAGCATGACAAAGGTGACCTCTGTGGATGGCGGCACTACTTCGATATGTCCTTGTACCTAATGGCATTGATAAGGATGGAGTATGGGGAGCTTGACGACAATGATGGTCAGCGCCGGTTGCATAGAGACTCTCTGACATCACATATGTTAGACAAAACCCTGGTAAGGGTGTCTCGGTCAGCTGTTTCTTCTTTATTCATTCTTGAGGCCTCCGTGCTTTTATTTTTCGATGTTGTGTTGTTTGTGTTGTTTGAGTTTGTCTAAGGTCCACAGTATATGTCGCATCCTCGACTCGATTTCGTCACAAATCCTACAGGTGTAAGAACTCGGCCTTCGGGTAGTTTCCTCATGTGCCTCTTGTCTTCTCTGGTTCTGTTTACTACTTCTTGGACTTGTTATACCTTCTATTTCTTGCATAATGAAACCTTGGTGCCTCGACCCCATGCACATAGCCCAATTGGGTGAAGCACGTAAAAATTCTGGTGTCCTCTTTATGCTTTCTAACTGCTTTGTGACAACTTGTTGATGCTGCTGAGCGCTTCGCTTCTATTCCTAATGTATCTCGGTTGTTTAGTTTGGTCGAGATGTGTTAACCTATCGGTTTTTCCTGTTTAACATGTTAAGCTTGCTATAAATATTTTACATGGATCCGGTCTCTGTAATCTCATGTTTTGCTGATTCGGCTTGTTAGAATCTACACGTATTATGTATATGAGAATACATTGCAAGATTTATTGTATTCATGTGTTATCACTATCTGTTGTATTCAAAATTATTAAGAATGTTTGAAATCTTGGGAACCAAAATTAAATTCATTAATCTGAATTTGGGCGTTGAATGCGGGTTGCCTCACAAACACAACCTAAGAGTCATTAGTCTAAACATTGTCCTTTTCTTGAAAACATGAAAACATTTCCCCCAAAAAATCTAACATTACCATTTCCATTTTCTAAAAAATGTTATTAATTTTCATAATCTAACACGTTTAGAAAAAAATGAAAACAAAAATTATTTGCCAAAACCGAACACACCCAAAATCTTTCATTGCAATGGTAACATGACCCTTTGTCAAATCATTCTCAAACTCTATTAGTGGTGTCGTCATATTCAAAGATGGTCATATTGGCAACAAGGGTCCTGTGAGATTCCAGGATCAATCACGCAACGTCAATCAAAACCACTAACATTAAAACATTTCCCCCAAAAAATCTAACATTACCATTTACATTTTCTAAAAAATGTTATTAATTTTCATAATCTAACACGTTTTGAAAAAAATTGTTGGAGTCTGCATCCCACATCGGACTTGAGGTCCGGTGTGGTTTTTAATATTTGTTATAAATACACCCCAAGGGCTCCTTTGGATGTACACCATGGGGGTTCGGGTCTCTCTTATTTTCACCCTCTACATGGTATCAAAGGAGGTTTTTTTTTGAACCCCCAATCCCTCCCTCCCTGTTTTTTTCCCCCCTTTAGGGTTTCCCGTCCGGGGGGCGGCGGCCTCAAGGCCCCGTAGGGTTACCGCCGCCGCCCCTCAGCCTCTGCCCCACGCCGCTCCTGCCGGTCCTCCCTTCCGGCAGTTCTCCTCCGCGGCTCCCCGACGGCCCTCCGCCTCGTGTCCCGCCTCTGCCCTGCGCGGCTCCCCGGCAGGCCCTCCCTCCCGGCGCACTCCTCCTCCCTGCGCGGCTCCCCGGCGCGACGCGGCTCCCGGCTCCTCCCGCTGCTCCTCTGCGCATCCCGTCGGCCCGCCCTTCCTGCGCGCGGCGGCCCGGTCCTGACGCCGTCTCCCTCTCTGCGCGCGGCCCGCTCCTCCTGCGCGCGCATCCCGTCGCCGCGACTCCCGGCGCACCTCCTCCCGACGGCCCGCCTCTTCCCTGCCGGCTCCCGGTCGCGCAGCCCTCCATCGCGCCGGCTCCATTCATCCCCGCGCGACAGCCCCCGCCTTCCCTGCGCGCTCCCGCTGTCCGCTCTCGCTGTCCCTCCCGAGCGCGACCCTCCCGCTTCCAGCAGCCGGCCTCCAGCTCCGTCCGGCGACCCCTCTCCGGTCGGCGACCCCTCTCCGGCGGCCTCTCCCGTCCCGCTCCCCTCCCGGCGACCTCGCCTGCTGCTCTCCGGCGGCCAGATCCGGACAGCTCCGGCCGAATCCGGCCGGATCCGGTGATTTCCGGCCAGATCCAGGCTACTCCGGCCGGCTCCGACCTGATCCAAAGATTTCCGGCCAGTTCCGGCGATATCCGGACTGTTCCGGGCAGATCCGGGCAGATCCGGGCAGATCCGGCCTGTTCCGGCCAGCAACCGGCCTCCACCCGTGCTGGCCGCTCCACGCAGGTGGCCTCCTCCAACTTCCAGCGTCGTCTCCCGGCCTCCTGCACCCTCGCCGGCCTCCTCCTGCGGCATCCCCGCCTCACCGGCATCTCCCGGCACCTCCCGGCAGCGGCATCTCTCTCCGCCGGCACGTCCATTCGCTGGCGCAGTAGCTCGACATCCTCGGATTTGGGCCCGTTGGCGCCGCCAGTCCCGCAACAATTCTGCGGAATCCCCGCCTCCCGTCGCCGGCCCCGCAAGTGCGGTTTTCCCGGTGCTAGTTTGGATTTCCCGGCGTTTCAACGACCGGCCCCACTAGTGCAGCATTCCTGGCGCTCCGTCAACCAGCCGATCTGAGTGGTTTCATCTGCTGCGCCCGCAACATCTTCCATCCATCATCCTGCGGGGGGGCTTCGATCGTGAGGGGAGCAGCAGCAGCTTAATATTTTATTTCATCTTGTTTTGTTATCAAGCTGGGTATGTCCAGCTTGAGGGGGAGTGTTAGCGTCTGTTTTATTGTTTTCTTTTCATTATGTGTCCAAGCTAGGTACACCTAGCTTGAGGGGGAGTGTTGGAGTCTGCATCCCACATCGGACTTGAGGTCCGGTGTGGTTTTTAATATTTGTTATAAATACACCCCAAGGGCTCCTTTGGATGTACACCTTGGGGGTTCGGTCTCTCTTATTTTCACCCTCTACAAAAATGAAAACAGAAATTATTTTCCAAAACCAAACACACCCAAAATCTTTCATTGCAATGGTAACATGACCCTTCGTCAAATCATTCTCAAACTCTATTAGTGGTGTCATCATATTCAAAGATGGTCATATTGGCAACAAGGGTCCTGTGAGATTCCATGATCAATCACGCAACGTCAATCAAAACCACTAACATGCATCATTGCTTATTCTTTGCATCAATTCACATTTCATCTTGAATACCCCTAACAAAACAGCTAATGCGAAATTTTTCAGGCAAGTCATCGACTTGGTATGATAGCCCTTTCAAAACATTATTGTTAAGCAGAAGTTGTTTGACTGAGTTCAACAATTCACTTTGACATATCTTCATATTCAATGTGCAACAAAGTCACCACAAATCCACTCCACAAGATTGTTTAAAGTTTTGCCCAACATTGAACACCACTAAACTAGATCATTGCCACCAAATAAGGCACTGGGGAGTTTTAAGGTGATGTTTAGATTGATAATGAATAGAAAAGGCATAAAATTTGATTTTAGGAAGATTGGGTTCTTAATTTGAAGATGGAGGGAGGGCTTGAAGCTCATTTATCACTAGTGAAGTCGAATTTCTTTGTTTGGCTTGAGTTAAGCTAGAACTTCATTTACCTAATTGTACAATTCAACATTTGTTTTCTGCATGCATCTGTGAAGGATCATCGAACACCATTGAAGGGGGTCTGTGGGTTGATGGGATTTCAAGCCCGTTTCTTTTGGCTTAAAAAATAAGTGATTTTGGGATAGTTTAAAAAAATGATTTTAGAAGAGGCAGAGGTTATTGTGTGTTGGGGGAAGGGCAGTTGAGAACTAATCCATGGATTTTATTACAGTGAAGAACCCTGGGTGTCATAAACAAATCCAGAAAAAAGGTGAGGCGGGCCCTTCACTGTTATAAAATCCACAGATTGATCCTCAACTATCATTCACCCATTTTGTGTTTGGTTTATAATAAATAAATAAAAATTCACTTTTTATTTTCAGTCACGGGATCAGTTTTTGAAAAGCTAATCAGAATAGGTTTTCGAGAGAAAAAAAAGTGGAGGGACAGTGGAAAAGGTTTAGCAGAGGAAGGTTTGATGGTTGTGCCAATGATGTCAAGCAGCGTTAGTAGGAGAAGGAAAAGTTGTTTTTGCAGAGTAAAGGGGGGGAGAAGAAGACAGGAAAGAGGCAGCAAGGTTATGAAACCCAGATAAAAAGAGTATCAAATGACAAGCAGAATTTTGGGAGTAAAAACAAGTTGAGTATCAGGCGCAAAAATGGAATATAAACCATGCCTATTTATTAAAAAAAACGTCCCATCAAATTGAAACAATTTGCGAAACACTAATCTAGACATCAAAATTAAATAACCCACTCTAACAAGCTTTATTGAAAATGACCTATCCTAAACAATAAGAATTTTTAAGATTCCTGAACATAATAGTTCACCACATTGATCTAACTTATGTTTTCCACTAAGTGGGAAAGATAACTGAACACAAATAACACAAAAGAAAATAAAAACATAAAGCGCACTTCAAAATAGTAATGGCCAGATGCACCTAGGGTTCTTAAGTTGAATAAATTAAAAAAAAATGAGTGGGAGGGGAAATTTTACCACAAATGCAGGATGCTCAGGGGCCTCTGCATCATGTTCACATCCAGTATACACATTTCCTGGCTGGAAGTCTTGTTGAGGCACCACAGAATAAAACCCATTAACTTGCTCAATATCGCCAGGTTCCAACCTCAACAGTTCACGAAGTTGGCAGTGGATTTCATCCTTGTGCT
The DNA here is from genome assembly GCA_963277665.1 of Viscum album. NCBI lineage: Eukaryota > Viridiplantae > Streptophyta > Magnoliopsida > Santalales > Viscaceae > Viscum > Viscum album. Next base: position 354,700,839 of record OY728151.1, on the reverse strand, counting down.
GCCCGCACGTGGCTTTCCGATTCTGCAATTCAACAAAACTCCAAAATCCAAGTTAAAAAGCAAGAAGAAACAACAGCTGAGCAAAGCTCATCAACCAATTTGCAAACTTTTGTAAAGCCACGTATGTGGAAGACAAAAAGAAATGATGTAAACCTTGCTCGTAATTCAGTAATGAAATTATAACGATCAGATCAGAAGGCCTAGATAGAAATATAAGTTCAGGAATACGAAACACTCGCTGTTAAAATCAAGCAGAAGTGAGGGACTGGCCTTGGGGAGTGGAGGAACCCCCATAGCTTGAAAATTACGCTCAGAATCACCCGGAAAGATCAGATCATCGAGAGTGACAATTGAGGGGGTATCCCACACTACGACATCTGATAATACATCATCAAACGTGCGTGACAATCCATATCGCCCGGACCCAGCCAACCCATCATTGTCGCACAGGTACATAGGCTTCTTCCCCACATCCCCGTCCAACCCTACGATCGACAGCAGCTCATTCGCAGACGGGCACCCAGAGAAGCCCTCGAGTGGCCGCCGCTCATGAATCGTAGAGGCGCATCGATTATGCGTCTCCCAGTCGCAGTTCTGGCACAGAACCAGGCTCTCCGTGGAGCACAGGATGGTAGCCGGGGAAGAATCGCAAGAGTCGCAGAGGAGTGACCTGGAGTGCTTCGTGAAGAGCTGGTTGGTGGAATGGACCTCTCGGTCACAGGAGAAGCAAAGCTTGGCCGAATCGGGTCTGCAGAACAGAATAGCCTGTCTGTCTCCACAGAAATCGCAAAGGCGTTTCCGGGGAATTGCGATTTTGGCGGATGAATCCTCTTCATCTTCTTCCTCTCCTGGTTCTTTGTTGGGTCTTCGTTCAACGTGTGGCTGTGGTGAAGAGTCGTTCAGCATTTCTGCGTTTTGGATGAGATTTTTGGCTATGGTGGAAGACGGCCACTACGCTTGCTTATGGTCTTGCTTATTTTGTCTTGCTCGCCAAGCAATTGGCCACCTGTCAGGTGACCTTTCGTTGTTGTCATCAAGCTAACATCTTCATGTATTTTGATTTTTCAATGCACTCAATTTAATGATACACTCGTCCGTCAACAGATAGGACGTCAGCCATATCACTAACAGTCAGTATCTGATACTATTCATTATAAATCTCATACTAACTCAAATTAAAACTGATTTATTTGAAGGTTATGAGTATTTTTAAAATATTTTTTATTCAATGTTTTAGGTCCTCGAATAAAAAAATATTTGATAATTATTTTTTAAAATATTTGTTATTCAATGTTTTGGGTCCTCGAATAAAAAAATATTTGATAATTAATTTAAAATATATTTGATAATAAAATAAAATACAAACCATAAATTCAAAACATTAAAAAAAAAACGCATCAAATTTTTCATGATTGGAATATACAACATCAACAACTATCCACAAAAATACATTAATATAAAACATATGACAAGTTAATATGAGAATTTTGTTTAGGAAATGTCACTCAAGGAAAGACATGCATGAGTCAAAGCATATTCAAATTCACTATCCACACCTTCTTAAATATTGTTTCCTTTCATTTTCCATCTTGCTAAACTTTAGTTATCTTGCTCCAAATCTTTTTTTTTCAATAAAAAAAAACCACTTTTCAAGGTGAAGTGGAACCCGTACAAAAACGCCGCACTTAGGGCGATAACGAGCCAATAACAACATATTACAATGATTGCAGGTCATTAGTAAAATGTTCAAAAGCAGAATCATCAATGTCAGAGTGAAAGTTTGGATCAATTCCCCTAAATTCAAACTGGAAATTTGCAGATCGGGTACGAGTTCTTTCAAACACATTAGCCAATTCTTGTGAGGACTTTGGTTCTGAGGTTGATCCACTCTTGATGTTGTCATTTATTCTCAAGCTTCTTGCTACAAGAGGCTTCGCTGATAGGAACATCATCAGTGTCAACCTCCCCAAGGAGGTGAAATGGATTCAAAGTGACCACCAGAGAAAGCACAACTATTGGTTGGTGTAACGAACCGACTTGGGTTGTCATCCCACCTGACACCCAACCCGACTCACCACAAGCCCCAAAGGGCATTCCTGATCCCCACAAACTGACAATCGGTGTTTGGGCATCACATGAATCCCTTTGGGAACGATTTAATCCAAAACAAAGATAAATGACAACAAAATATTAATAAATGTAGGAGCCAAAATAAACAAACATGTCAAACTGGTCATAACTAACTGTAATGATCCAACTAATCTGCATATACATAATCCTAAACAAAGATATAGGCAAACATACATAAATAAGACTAACTAAAGACAAAATAATACATACCAACTTGAGACGAGCCCGAACCATTTCTATGCAACCTCTGGTTGCTCACCACCACCAAACTCTCCCCACGACGAGCATGAATGGTTCCAACTGAGAACCTAGAACTTGAAATATACGGGTATGAGCTAAAAAACTCAGTAGGTCAGCCCAACCCACCGAAACTATACCATATGATTCATAAGACAATTCATCGATGTTAGTTTGAAAATAAACTAGAAAATAGGCTTTTCCAACATACCATAAGAAAAACCAAACAAGTCCATAATCACCTTTTGAAATGTTCATTTTTGTTTTCCAAAACCAAACACACACATTTTGAAAACAAAGCTACCAGCCAAATCCATTTATAAAATCACACACATCGTTATCATTTCTTAAAACAACCCATCTGTTTTATTTAAATGAAAACAACCACTTTAAAACATTTCACCGACCGAAGCCATATTTAAAACGAAACACCCATTTTGGAACCCACTTTAAAGCACCCACACAAGAGCCTTTAAAATTCAAAGTGGGTTTTCCAAACATCTTTGAAAACTCATTTCCCAAAGAAACGACCCAACACGTACACAGGTCAAACAAAGCACAAAACATGCACCATACATAACATAAGGCATATAACCACACAAACAAGGAATGTGCCATAACAATGAAAGCATGAGAAATAATACAAAAAAACACTAGATCAAACTCCACTACTAGAAAAAAAGCCTATACCAATAGTTTGGAGGGCTGTTGGCTAGTTCAACATTGGTATAGACCTATACCAACTGTTTTGGGAAAACCATCGGTATAGGTGGTCTACACCAACGGTTTGGGAACTGTATAGGTCATGTGAAATACCTTTTGGGTACAAACCCAAGTCCCACATCAGATTCCACTAAGAATGGTGGCTCACATATAAGCTTGGATGTACAATTCCTCCTATCACCCATGAGTTTTAGGATGGAACCCTAGAAGGGCTTATGTGTTGGGCTTGGAAGACCTAGGGCTGGATGAAATCGATCCCAACAAGTGGTATTAGAGCCATGGTGCATCCTAGGTGTGATGTAGGGTGGAGTATTCCCCAAAACCAGTTTGAGAACGATAACGGTTGCTCATTTGAAACATGTGAATCCATCGTGCCTTGTGTTGAAAGTCTTCCTACCAGCGATGGTCAGGCGGTGAGTCCCAGTGATGAGAAAACAGTGGTGCAAGATGGTTGGATCTAATGCATTATCGTTGAAGGGGAGGCCTAATTGTGTGGTCTTTGATTTGAGGGGAGGATTGTTGGGTACAAACCCCCAAGTCCCACATCATATTCCACTAAGAATAGTGGATCACACATAAGTTTGGATGGACAATTCTTCCTATCACCCATGGGTTTTAGGATGGAACCCCAAAAGAGCTTATGTGTTGGGCTTGAAAGACCTAGGACTGGATAAAATCGATCCCAACAATACCTATACCAACGGTTTTGAAACCCATTGGTATATATAATATAAAAATAAAATCCATCCTGGTTTTGATCCCAACACCTCCAATTTATATTCCAACGACCTAACCACTAAGCAACAATGACTTTTGTGAACATAATTCAATAAATAAATATATATGTATATTTATAAGTAATTTAAATTTTGATGTATTTAATGTTATTTGACAAAAGAATTCATAAAAAAATATAGGTGCCTATACCAACGATTTTGAGAGATGTTGGTATAGGTACCCAGATTTTTAGGACCTATACCAATGGTTTTGGCCAAACCGTTGTCATAAGGTCTCTCCATGGTACACATACCAATGATTTTTCCAAAATTGTCGGTTTAGGGTCTCTCTAAGGTACTTATACCAACAGTTTTTTCCAAGTTGTTGGTATAGGTCTGTTGGTATAGCTTCAATTTCTAACAGTGCTCCCCTCAATCACTAACCAAGAATCAAGTAATCGAACGTGTCATGGGCTTTACCCTAGGATCCCTAATGCATGGACGTCTTGGTCTCACTTAAAACAGATCAACTTTTCAGCGTACGTTGCATCCTAACAACAATCCACCTGAGTAGTTTACTCTAGCCCTATCAGAACGACACACCTCATCTAGCCCTTTTTCATGCTAGAGGGGCCACTGGTAGTGTGTGGATCCCTAGTGTGGTAGAGATATAGACTCACACCTAGTATCCGGGTTCCCATGACCAATAAAAAGGAAGTGAGGCATAGTGAAAACAAGCCAAGTATAACACACAAGGCACAACCATAACTACCCTCACCCCTAATACCCAATAAAGAATAGTTCCATACAAAAATAACATGCACCAACGAGATAACAAGTACATTCCCACATAAGGGGAGCATGGGAATCTCATAGAGATCAAAATCCTCATAAGAGGCGAACAAACAAGGCACAGTCAAGGGGTGTCCTCACAACCACCATTTTAAACCCAAAGTTCCAAACATGCCTTTAACACCAAAACATGGCTCAAGATGCCAAACCCTTTCACATTTCATAAAATATCCTTCACAAAAACAATGAAAATCACCCACACTTTTTAAAAACATTTCAAAGTCACCCTTCACAAGGGACCTATTCTTTGAAAACCAAAACAAGGATAATGAGGCCATCCATCTCTATCTAACACAATTCAAGAGCTAATAAGGAATTTTCATGAAGGGTAAAATCACACACAAATTTAAAATATCCATTTGAAATTAACACAAGAACCCCTTTTATAAAACAATTTGAGGTTAACACCTCACTTTAAAACCAAATTCCCTTTAAAACCTTGTTTTCAATCAATGAAAACCAATACTGGGTCAAACCTAATGCATAAACTTAAAACCATTTCAAAAACCTCAAAGGCACTTTACAAAAGCTTAGCTCAATCAAAACATTCCATTTCAAACATTAAAACACGGAGTTTACATGAAAAATCCAATTATTCCAAGCTCAAAACATCTTTAAATGGTTCCAAATAAACATATATCTATCACATATATTCATACTATCATAAAAAGAGAATTTAGAAAGAACAAGAACGTTAAATTACAAAATGAAACAATTGCATAGAAATCCCTAGCTCAAAGGGATGTGAATCAATCCAAAACTCATTACCTTCAATGAAGAGCACACTCATGGGGATAGAAATGGTGTTTACAACCCAAGACACACAAAAAACCCATTATTACATCCACCCATAACCCTAAAATCACCCAACAAAGACTTAGGGTTCATGGGGAATCCAAATCCAAGAGAAGAGAGGGAGAGAAGGAGAAATGGAGAAAAAGAGGAAAAACTCACTTCATACCTCTTGGAAATCAATGAAGGATGGGCAATAATCCAAGGTGGAGGAGGTTGGAACTCCTCCAAGAGATCCCAAGGGCCAACTATCTCGTGTGAGGGAGAGGGGGGAGGGGTGAAACCCCTATTAATTTGAGAGGGAAAATGGGAATAACCCAAATTTTTAAACACTCAAACACCTTGCATGGTTTGGCCTCATGGTTAAGAAAACTGTGCACCAACTATGAAAGAGCCACTGTCACCCAAAAAAGTAAGTCGCGCGACTACTTCTTGGGTACCGCATGGTTTGGAAAAACAGTGCGCCTCACCCAAGACACACCTAAGGCCCTACACGGTCTTGGGGGAGCTCCACACTTTTTAAAAAACTATATGGAAGTCTTGAAAAATAAGTATGTTAAAATGACAATCCCACCGGCATGGGTACCACATGGTTAGTACTAAACGTGCTCTTCCCAAAAAGCCTAAAAAAACTTGAAATTTCATCCCGCAACCAACCAAAACTCTAAGAAACCTAATACAATATGGAATACTACAAAATGAACAACACTGTGACATGGGGGATGTCAAAAACTACCCACAATGTCACTTTTTCCCCCAAAAATCCCATAGTCAAAAAAAGGTAAGCGAGAATGGAAGATCTCAAGAGAAAATCACCAAAAGTACCACTTTTTACGGTTCAACCTCAAAGCCAACATCCAAAATCCTAAAAAAAAGAACATAACCAATCACAAGGTTCCTAAATGTCTTCAAGAATACCTAAAACACAAAGCACTTCCTATTCAGAAGAACAACCACATGCATCCCCGCAAGGATGACATGAACGCTCACTTTAGGTCATAGTGCTCATAGAAACCCTAGGGTCAAAACTGGATCACCCTTACATGGTGCATCCTAAATGGCCCAAGCCAAACACTAGCTAGTATACCAAACTCAATCGGTGTTTCAACCACCCTAGCTATCTCATCATGTACCCAAGGCCTATCTCATGTCCAAGAAACAAGCACCTCAACGCTCAAAAAAATGATGAGATTGACCTAAACCTTCAAAGAAGGTTTACCCAAACAATGAGGCTCAAAAAATGGCACTCATAGCCAACCACCAAATAATAAGGCCAACCGAGCCAAAAAAAGTTGTGACCAAGTTGGATGGAAGTCATTTTTGGATGTTGAAAGAAGTTTGTGCCGATTTTTTTGTATTTTGTTGCCATTAAAAAAATAATTTCACTTTTTAAGTTTTGGTGATCATAATAAATGGGTATCAAACTCAGAAGATCAAACACACTCTTGATAATAAAGTTCTTTAGTTTCAGTTTTCTATTCTAGAGAAGTTTTATGGGTAAATTGGTTTTCAAACTCACATTGTGTTTGGAATGAAGTTTTTGATAGGAGTAAGAAGAAGTATCATATTCTTAATATCTTTCAACATATTAGATATAAAATCTAATGATGCTCTACTATTTTGTAAGTCTTCAATATCATAAGCTATATCTAAAAAACTTATGATCCAAGCTTTGTGAAAGAAAGGAGGAGAAAAGGTTTTGTAAGTCAGAAAATGATATGACAATCCTAATATTCTCAACATCATGAGGAAGTCATGATACAAGGAGTTTTTAGAAGAATAAAGGATATGGAGTTTAAGTCTTTCAGTTTTAGTTCATCGGTGTGAGAATCACCTGATGCAGAAATTTTTTGAAGGTTAGGAAGTTTAAAGTTCTACTGAAGTACTGATCAACCGATCCATCAGATTGATCGATCAATTAGATTGTCCAATACACTGAATGAATTAATCCAAGGGATCAATCATCATCTGTAGAGAATCTAAAAGAAAGACATTGTTGCTAACACCGGTCCATCGGACAAGGCATGCCACCGATCTATCGAGGGCATATTAGATTTTTTTAATGATAAGTAAGTTGGAGTTGTTGGAGCTGATGAATAAAAAGATATCATAGAATGATCCATCAGATGATATCAAATAATAATCAATCAGATAGAGTTCAATAATTTAGTCAACCATTTTCAAAAATTCTTAATTGTTTAAGTGGGTTGAGAGTCATCAGACTAGAAATGACGTTGATACATTAGAAGAAAGAAGATACTAATCCATCAAATGCATGCTGACACCGATGAATCATCAGATGCTGGATTTCATCAGATGTAGGATCATCGGTCTCAGGTTTTGTTGAAAAAATAAAGAAAAGGTGGAATAGTTTGCTTATGCTAAAGTGTTGTCAAGGAGTTTTGATATCTTTAGATGTTTCAATGATGTTTATGTAAAGACAAATGAACAAATTGATCGGAATAAGAGGAATCCAATAAAAAAATAGAAGTCTAAAAAATTTGCAACAATGTTTAAGGTATAATTGTTTCATGTATTTTAGTTGGTATGAAGAATTAGAATGCGAGTCTTCATATTTACATTTGTTTCATCATTATGAAGAACAATATCAGAATGAAAATTGTATCAGACTGAATTTTTTTTTAAGTTCAAAGAAGGATAAAGTTTTGAGAAGATTATATAATTTTTGAGAATAATCCAAATGAGTTGATAAGTGTTGAAATAGTTAATTATGAAGTCGAAATAAATTTGAAATTTGAGTTTTTTGAAATTTGGTTGAGTGGGAAGTGAAATTGGTTTTTCCTACCCACACCAATTTTGGAACACCTATAAATAGAGGTCAAAGTACAACATACTTTAACATTGTTCATGCGTAGAAGAGAACAACAGTGATGAAAGATTTGTGATAGAGTTTGGGGAATAGAATTTTCTGAACAGAGTTTTCTTGAGGAAGTTTTTCAAATATAAGAAGAAGAAGTAAGATATTATCAGTTCAGACTGAGACATCAGACTGACATTTCCAAGGAAAGATAGAAGTGGTTCAAAATTGTTTTTGAAGTATCTATTCTTATTTTTATTTCATACTAAAGAACCAGACTAGGTAATTGAACTGAGCCATCAAACTAAGTTTTCATATGAAATCCAGGAAGGTTGTTTCTATCTATTGTTGGGTAGTAAAGTGAAGAATTGTGTTTTGAATATTCACTAAAGTTTAAATTGTTAAATAAGCACAATGACTTGTTTAGAACCAACTGGTTAAGGTTTATTAACTTGTTACAAAAATTATTTTACATCATTCATGCTAGAAAAATCACATGCACTGTTGTATTGATCATAGTTCTACACAAGTGTAAGGATATTTCCTACTTGTTATATCTATAGAAAAATATTATTTTATAGTGGATTATGTAGTATTGGATTATTTAAAAATCATTCCAAAGACTAGCTACTCTTGTTGATTAGTGAACCTTATAAATACTTGTCTTCTTGTGGTTGTGTGGATGTTTTGTTTTTAGAAAAGTGATAATTCTTTAATAGGAGGTGAATGTTGTTACACAAGAAAGTTAACATAAAATAAAAAGTTATCACTGATTCACCCCTCCCCCTTTTAGTGATATATTGATAATGGTTGGGCCTTTTCAAGTGTTATTAGAGGGAAGATTCCCTTCATTTACTCTTTGCTGAATTTTTTAAAGAGAAGTTTTTATGAAAATTTTGAATTGTGTGAAAAATAAGGGGATTCCATTCTTCGATGGAAATAACTATCATATCTAGAAAGATATAATATTTCCATATCTTATATCTCTTAGGTATGATGTTTTAGAAGCTGTTGTAGTTGTATTTACTCATCTTATTGAAAATTTTCCACTTACATATATGGATAAGAGGAATCTGGAGAATGATATAAGAGCTAAGAATGCTTTACTCTCATTAATTTCTAAAAGTTAATTCTATAGAGTGAAGAGAGTTTATACTACTAAAGGTATCCAGGAAAAGTTGAAAAACATTTATGAAGGTAATACAAAGGTAAAGAAATCCAAATTACAAATATGGAGGATAAAGTATGAAGATATCAAAATGGGTGAGTATGAATCTGTTGGCGACTTCTTTACAAGGGTGAATGATATTGTTATCACCATAAGATATCTTGGTGAAAATTTGGAAGATTCAACTGTTGTATAAAATATCTTGAGAATTATTCCTGATAAGTTTGATGTTAAAGTTTCATCTTTGAAAGATAGAGATCCTATAACTCTATCTCTGTATGAACTTCATATTACTCTCATTACTTATGAAATTAGAAGGGAGAAAGTTATGAAAGGAAAAACAAAACATTGATCGAGAAACATCCTTCAAGGTTGTTAAGCAAGGAAAGTCTAAAAAGATTCTTAAAGATGAAGAGGTTGATGATTCTGAATTAGAAAATGAGGTTAGTAACAATCTTGATGAATTTTTATCCTTATTTTCTAAAAATTAAAAAAGCAATATAGGAAAGTATAAAGGGAAGCTATACCTAAAATGTTTTAAATGTGGAGTCATTGGATAATTTGCTATGAATTTCCCTCAAAAAATGAATGAAGAAGATAGTGATGAAGATGATAGAAGGAAAATAAGATCTTGTAAGAAACATAGTGATAAATCAAAATCTTATGCCAAGGGAAAAAATAAAAAGTTCTCCAAATCCAAAAGGAGAAGCTTTTTATCTAAAGATGATGAAGAGGAAGACAATTAAGTTGAGGTTGAAAAGTTTATAGAGTTTTCTAGTGAAAATACATTCATTGAAAAAGTTAATGATAAAGAATTTGGAAGCAATATTTCTAAGGAAGAATAGACTGAGTTAGAGTTTCACCTGAAGAGAGAATTGAAAGGATGTATTAGAAAAATTTCACGACTTGAAAGAGAAATCAATAAGCTGAAGAAGGAAAGTCCTACAACAAATAATCAAGAATGTATTCCTAAAGAGAAAGCTAAGTTTCTGGAAGAGATTGATTGTTTAAAAAAGTCTCTTGAAAAAAATAATCAAATTGAACAACTGGAAGTTAAGTTATCAGCAAAGGAGGAATAGTTAGAACTTGTTCAACAAAAGTTTTCTAATATTGAGTAGGGAGTTACAAGTTTCAAGAAATCTATCTCTGAAGTTGATGAAAGCTATATAAAGTGTGAACCTGAGAAGTATTAACAAAATTTACCTTAAAAGTTTGGAAATAAAATTGAAAATGTTCCCAAAAATAAGAAGGATGAAAAAATTGTGTATGTAGCCACAACCAACAAAGTTGGAAATTTAGAAGTTTCTAAAAATTCTAAGTCCAAACACTACAACATTATTAGACGTTATTGGCGGTTTTTAATAAACCACTGTGAAATGTGTTTTTTTAAAGTCGTAACACTTCTCCCCCCAACTCCCCCGACTCCCCCAAAACCCCAAACTCCCCGACCCCCATGACCCCTAGAAACCCTAGGACCCCAGCTACCCACACTACCCCAACGACCCCAGCGACCCCCTGAAGCCCTCACTACACCTCGCCGCCCCTCACTGCCTATTGCGACCCCTGAAACCCCCCGAAGCCCTAGGAGCCCGCGACCCCAATGACCTTGGTGATCCCAAAGACCCCCTGAATCCCTCAACACATCTCGCCGCCCCTCACCATGCCTCGTCGCCCATTATCTCCCCTCACCGTGCCTCGCAGCCCATCGCCGTTGGTATTTTCTGAATTATTTCAATTTTTTTACATGTGATCTAACATAATTTCATATGTTTAAATTTTTTGAGTGGTTTTTGTTTAAGTGGAATTTTCAATGAAATAATATGTTCTAATGGGGTGTAAAACGATGTTGATTATGAACCTACAATATTATTGACATAGATACAATTTATGGTATACTTATATAACTTGCATTAAAAATCATATTATATGATATGATATAGTTACGGTTCCCATCATAAGGAATAATATGTTCATATTATTAGTATTTATATCTATGTTATATTCCATATCAAGTATTTTATATGGATTGATCCATAGTTAAATCATTAAAACATTTAGTTAAATATAGTTCTTATCATAATGGCTAGCGTTAGTTTTGCGCATGGTTGGTAAATTATGTAGACTAACCATGTGAGGAGGGGTGTTTAATACAGTTCTTATCACATGGTTGATAGATGATTTGGTGAACTATGAATCCAAACCATGCAACCCTTAAAAAGTTGAATATTAATATTTTCCCTTATGATTTTATAATCCAATACCCCTCATTTTCCTCCCATTTTTGGATAGTAGCCCCTCATGCTTAACCCTCCCCTCCTCCCTCTCTTCCATGGTGAGATCTTACTCATCCCTTGTCTGAATAGAATTTCATCTGAGGTGTTGGTGAGCATAAGGTAAATCTACAACTCTGTCTCCTTCCCTTATTCACTTATCTCACTGTTAAGTGAGCTATTTCCATTTATGTATAATATTTATTATTTCCAATCCTTTTACTACTTTTTTCCTATTATATCTTGAACCAAAGGATGATATTAGATGAGTGGAAGTCTATGAGGATAAGGTAGGTTCTCCTTAAAATTAACCCATAGTTTGACATTTTTTTGAGTGATGCATTTGTGGTCATACCGACCTATCCATGTATCGACCTAGTTTAAATTTAAAGTTTTAATTTCCATTTTACTTAGTTAAACACCCCATTTCACATACCTTGAACCTTAGAAAAAGGAAATTCCCAATGGAATGACATAATGATGAATTGAACTTGGAATTGGAAAATAAAATGGTAATCCATGTTTTATCAAAAGTAAGTGGATAATATTAAAGGGATAACTCTAGTTAAAACCTTGACCTTGTTTTGGATTGGTATAATTATATTACTCGCTATGTTTATGGGGTTTAAAAATAAATTGTGATATAAATCAATGGTCATGAAATAGAATTTCACAATCATTGATGTTGTAAATAGAATTGAAAGAATTATAAATATTTATAAAATTAAGGGTGAATCTAAGGAGAAACCTAATATTGGGATGCAACCCTCGTGTTGGGCATAATAAATCGATAAGTGTTAAACTATAAAATTATGATTTATGATTAACATGGTATTATGAAATTAAATTGTGAGATTATGATTTTATGTTGACATAGAAAATTGGGAATCCTTGGGTAATGAAGTTGGAGATAGATGTTATGATGTGAATGGATAGATTTTGAATTTAAATGAAATTTTAAAGTGAATTAGTAAATGTTAAAAATGTGGAATGGAATAAATATTGTAAAAGGATGTTAAAGGGGTAGATTGGAATTGATCTTATAAAATGATATTGTTATATGTATTGGTTTGGAAAATTATCATCAGGTAGTATTGATTCTAAAAATGCAAACACCCTCCTAAGAAGTGTTGAGTTATTACAATAAAATGATCTCATAGATGGTATTGAGTTACTATAAGAAGACACCCTCATAGGTTGTGTTGAGTTACTAAAAGAAAATTCCCTTGTAGGTAGTGTTTAGTTACTACATGAAAATTCCCTCATAGGAGGTCTTGAGATACTAAAGAAAATACCCATAAGGGTGGATATGATACCATAGTTGGAACAATCCATGTGATGTGCTTATAGACACCCCAATATTGGCTGAATCAGGTATGGCCAATCAGGATCAAAAGTCTAAGGATCGATAGTGGTAGATATGAGACTTAGGTGACATCACAGAGCCCAAGAATTAATGGTTATTTAATTCCTTTTAATTAATTTTTTTTATTTGTACCACTTTTACATGTACATTATTATAGTCTGGTTATATTTATGGATGTCATTGGCAGTGTCCTATTTAATTATAGGCACACCTTTCTCAAGATACCATGGAACTTGGTACCCAAGTTGATGCTACTTTATTGTAGGCCTGGGTTTGGGCAAGGCTCAATGCTTAATGATTGGATTAATAGGAAAAAGCATGGGAGTTTGGGACTGAGATTGGACTTGGGACCATCTTCAAGGTTTTTCCTAGTTTTGTCTTTTGGAATTTTAGTTTTTGGTGTATATGATCTGCTGTTTATGTATTCATTTCCTGACATGTAGTATATAGTTCATTTTTATAGCATGGTTTGTTTTTTATTATCTCTCTATTCTTTTATGGATCTTTTTAATTTGCATGATTTGGTTTTTTAGTGGGTGGGTTCATTATTTACCATATGTATTTATATAGGAAAACCTTATTTAACATGTTTATATATTTTTCCAACTAGTATATATGAATCTATTTACCTATTTAGTAATAGTTATGTGTTTTAATTTTTTTTAATATTGTGTAGGAACATTGTGATATACATGGATAAAAGCTGGATCACATTACCGAGGAACACACCTCAATATGTTAAGGGTTTGGAAGAGTTTTTTAGATTTTTCAATTTTCAATTGATCCGTTGAAGGGAGAATAAGATTTCCATGTCCTAAATGTAAATTTAAAAGATGGTTGAAGAGAGATGAAGTTTATGAACATTTAATATTGAAGCAATTCCCTGCTCAATATTTGTGTTGGATTTGGCATAGAGAATAGAATATTATAGAAAGGCTGAGCACTGATGTCAATCTACAGAATGATCTCCCAACTTCATCAACAATGGAAAATGAAATGAAACACCTTAAAAATGATGAATTAAACATTGAAAGACCCCACCATCAAAATCAAAACATATCAGAACAACCAGATGAGGGTTCTACAAATAGCAACGTGACAAGTGATGTTTTTTTGACTGTAGGAAAACCAGATCAATATTGTAACATATCATTGGATCCTCCTCTTGATTCTGTAGAGACTAATGTAAGAGAAAACTTCACTAAGGAAAATACGTTTCATGGTTTATTTGACGATGTAAATCAAGAGTTGTATAGTGGATTTTTGAAATATTCAAAACTTTCTTTTCTACTGAAGTTATACCATATCAAATGTCTATGTGGAATTACAAATAAGGCAATGTCCCTGATATTGGAATTGTTGAGCTATGAATTTTCTAAAACAAACATCCCCAAGTATTTTTATGATATGAAAAAAGTTGTTAACAGGATTGGTATGAATTATACAAAAATACATGCGTGTCCCAATGATTGTATGCTTTATTGGTGAGAGGATTCAAGTAGAAAAGATTGCAAAAAATGTTCTTCTTCTAGATGGAAGTCAATGGGTGACGTTGAAAGTCTGAATCAACATACTACCATCAAGAAGAAGAAAAGGAACACACCTGCAAAGGTTTTGTGTTACTTTCCTTTAAAGCCTCGATTGTAGATATTATTCATGTCATCGAAAACTGCCAAACACATGAAGTTTCATTCTGTAGATAATAATAATGATGAGTTAATGTGACATCCACAAGATTCACAATCGTGGAATAAATTTGATTCATTACACCAATATTTCTCAGCTGATCTTAGGAATGTTTGATTGGGATTGGCTGCTGATGGATTCAACCCATTTGGGACTTTGAGTACCAGTTATAGCATTTGGATAGTTGTTTTGATCCCTTACAATTTGCCTCTGTGCATGTGTATGCAACAAATGTCTTTTATCATTTCGATGATTATTCCTAGAAAAAAATGCCTGGAAATGATATTGATGTATACTTTCATCCTTTAATTGAATAATTATAGGAGTTATGAATCAACAATGTTGATACATATGATTTTTCTTCTAAAATAATGTTCAAAATGCATGCTACTTTAATGTGAACCATTAGTGACTTCTCTGGACTTGGGAATTTATCTGGTTAGAACACTTACATGAGTTTGGATTGTCTTATTTATAACTTTGATTTTGAGCCCAAATGGCTACCTCGCATTAGAAAATGGTGCTTCTTATGCCATCAAAGATTTCTCGATGCATATCATAGATTTCGGCTGAACAAATCAAAATTTAACGATTTCATTGATCGTAGACCACCTCCAAAGTTGTTAAGTGGTTATGAAATATCGACATAACTTGGAAATGTTGAAATAGAATTTGGGAAGGTTCATCATTTGAATGGTAGTGGGAAATGAGTTCAAAGTGCATCTTCAAGTGAAATCGGAATGCAAAAATGGAAGAAAAAAATTATATTCTTAAAATTTACGTATTGGGAATTTAATTTGTTGTGGCATAATATTAATGTGATGCATATTGAGAAGAATGTATATGATAATTTGATCTTCACATTGCTTAATGAGTATGAAAAGTTGAAGGATCATCTCAATGCTCAGAAATACTTACAAGTAATGAACATAAAACGTGATCTCTGGCCAGATGATAATGACACTACTGGAATGGGAGTTTTTCCCCATGCTTCTTTACCAACGGTTTGTTTAAACCGTTGGTAAAGAAGGTCCAGGACACCCTTTACCAACGGTTCACTAGAACTGTTGGTAAAGGGTACCCCTTTGCCAACAGTTTCTTAAAACCGTTGGTAAAGGGGTGTTCAACCCACCCTTTCTCAACGGTTCACTAGAACTATTGGGAAAGGGTACCTTGGACACCACTTTAGCAACAGTTTTTAAAAACCATTGGTAAAGTTTTACCCCAAATACACTCTCCCGATCCTCTCCCCCATTCGCGAGATAGAACCCTAAATATGCAGTGCTCCTCTCACGACTTCCCCCATCTGAACCACTGAAACTCCATCAGAATCATCTCAAATCAGGTATTTTATTCTTTATACACATAAAATATTTAAGTGCTACCTTGCTTTTATTTTTATTCATCTAATATTTTAGTTTTAAGTTTTGATTTTGATGTGTATGTCATTTTTGTTTGTTTTGATTTAATCTAGACTTTATCCATTCCAATTCATTTAATTAATTAAATCTTTAACCCTCCATCGAAGAAGAAACATATCAAATTAATTTTAGTTGGATTCCAGATTTTCCAAGTATGTATTTTTATGCGTTTTCTTCATCTTGTAATTAATTGTTACTTGGAAATTTATTTATATGTGTTTATTAATTTTTAGCAAAGTTTCTATGAATGTTTTCCTTAAAATTCCTTGTGAAATATTATTTAACCCTATTCTCATTAAATTGAACAAGTCATGAATTTGATGACTATAATTTTGACATCTTTCAAGTATTTATGAATTATTCAATTCCATGACTGTTTACATTTATTTTCAAAGAATATTTAAATAATTAATTGGTGAAATTGAGTCTTTGTCTCGATTTTTTGTTCAAAGAATGAAATAAATTAATTTGCATGAAATGAGTTGACCTATTTAATGTTTTCTAAGTAGTTTCAAATGATTTAATTTGTGAAATGACAATGAACCCTCTTGGAATGATTTTTTTTAAATGAGATTTCTTTGGTAATTTTAAATTAGATATTTATTCATGTGTAAATAGGTTGTAATCCCATGTTTTGAATTAATATTGAGAATTTTTAATTGTAAAAAATACTTTAATGACTTTGGGATGTTTTGAAATAAAGGATTTTTTAAAGTCTTGTTTAGAATTACATGTTAGTTTTTGGAAGGAAGTTGGTATAAATAACCTTTCTAAATATTGAATTAAATAAGGGGTTTTGAATTGAATTGAATATTTTTTACCACTCAGTTAGAACTTTATGAAGATCCTCAATTGTAATAATTCATTAATGTAACTTGCTTAATTCTTGTAATTACAATTGATGGATGTTGAAAATGGGATTATTCACATCGATGGAGATTGGGGTGAGATTGAGATATGATTTGAGGTATGAATAATATGATTGATATTGATAAGGATCCTCATTGTGATCCTCATAACTTCATTATCTTACTAACCTCTTTTGACTAGTCCTGGTGACTTAGATAGTTAGATGGGAAAATCTAGATTTATGATTCACTAGTGGACTCATACCTCATCTAGTGGAATCCACTACTGGAAATCTGGGTTTTCCCAATGCTCCTATACCAACGGTTCACCAAGGAGGCCTTTACCAACGATTTCATAAAACCGTTGGTAAAGGTAGACATAGGTGATTTAAAATGGATTTCGAAAGATATTTCAGAAATGATTTAATCTTGAGGAAAGTGTTTTATTAAAATAAGATTTTTTTAATAAGGCTTGTGTAATGTAATTTGTTATAATACACTTATTATGTGACTATGTTTGGTATTTAGTAACACATGAGATAACTGGTGTGTGAGAATGTGTTGTGAAAGAGATTCCATGGTTGGTTCAAGATTATATTTACGTTTTGAGCCTATTAATGAGTTGTTTTAAAGATATTTTGAGATGTGTACCTTATGTTTATTAGTGAAAAATGGGATCTGTAGAGGTGGTTCATGATTAAGACATATAATTACTACTAAACATGTGGATAAACCATGCATAGTAGTGAATTCTTGAAATGTTTTATGTTTTTAGTCCTTTTTTATTTGGAGTTTCTTTTGATGCTGATGTTTCTTATTGATACCTATGATGGGAATTTATTTTAGTTTCTAAATAGGTTGAGACTCCCCCACCATGCATAGTGTATGCAACCTATACCCTTATTTAATCATTTTGTTTACATAGCCTATGCAACATCTACCCTCATTTAATCAGTGAAATCAAGTCATTAATTCAAGCCTTCATTCTCATTAGCATGTAAAAAATTGAATGATGTAAACCCATCCTCACATGATTTCTTACCTTAGATAGTGTCCAACATATGGAATACGAGCTTTTGAATTCATCAGTTAACCAGGATCATATATTCCATTTCCCCCAAGATGACTGTACTAATATAACTTTAGAGTCAATTAAATAAGGTTCTCATTGTACGTTATATATTATGTGTCCTTCTTGGCCAATACTCACTTTTATGAGGGTGGGGTGCTTTTCACTAGCCATGCTGGCATGTGTAGACATCCATAAAAATGTTAGATAATGTCACGACCCGTCCTCGGGGCCCGTGCCGTGACTACCCTAAGCCCGCCTTCCATAGGCTAGGGGCTGGTGACTAGCACCAAGGCGTAAATGCCTGTAAAAATGGAAGGCATTGCCTTTGAAATGCAAACAATCACACATAGTACAAGCGGAAGAAGTAAACACTAAGTAAAAACTGAGTACAACAGTAAGTGCGGAAAGTAAAAAAGGGGCCGGAAATACAAGCCCAACTGTAAAGTACAACTCGAAAGGGAAAACAACAACTGAAAAGTAAAGCCGCTACGCCGAGCTGTCCACTAGAAATCCCACCTGAAGGGTGGGTACAGATAGCTCCTCTGCTCCTCGGGTCCCGCCGTCCGCTCCGAGTATGACCCGCACAGTGGTCCACCTCCGGGTACCGCCTCGTCGTCACGTCCACCTCTGGATACCGTCTCGTCGTGAGGTCCTCCTCCGGGTACCATCTCGTCATGAGATGCTCCTCCGAGTACCAACTCGCTCAACAAGCCTCAGCCTCGATCAATGCTGTTCGTCGTCTGCATCCAACACAACGAAGTGCGGGCATAGCCCGTGCAGGGGTGAGTATAACGATACTCAGTAGGGACCCCGAGACCCTCAAGGTCTCACTAAACCAACAAGGATAACCACAAATAAGATCTCAACAGATAACCTCTACTTAGGTATATGCCCATACACATACCTAAGTTATCAAGTAACCCATCTCAATCATGAGGAAACACAAGGATCAAAAGTCTCAGCTCAAACCAGGATTTTCATTATCGAAACCGTAACTGAAGAAGAGCTCCATCTCTGGAGTGTACAGTGGTCCTGTCACGACTCTGAGGTACTGCTCACTAACCTGAGACTGCTGAAGAACTCCACCCATCGAGTACTGCGGGCCAGCTGCTACAACCAAGCGCTCCCATGTGCCGCTACAACCAAGCGCACCTCTGTCGTGGGTCTGCCTCTACAACCAAGCGCTCCCATGTGCCGCTACAACCAAGCACACCTCTGTAACACACCGAGTCGTTCGATCAGCAGTCGTCGGGTCTCAGCCAGCTACACGGTCTCCGTACTCCACTCGTCACTAGGAGGGTCCGCTCCACGAGCTACAAGATGATACTCCAAGTATATCAAAGTCCCACAAAGAAGTATCTCAAAGTACCGCCTCGTCATAGGGGTCTCAACGCAACAGACGGTGTGTCAATCGGACGCCCGGTCTGTGAGTTATTAGCCTTTTCGTCCTAGGGGCCTGGTTGGTTTCGTGAGCGAACCAAACCTGGCCGTATCTCAACTGTACCCTGAACTCTCATAGGGTATACACATAGGGACCGTTTCTCAACGAGATTACCAACGCCGCTGACGGTTCGTCAAACGGATGTTCTGTCAGAAGGGTAACAACTTTTTCGTTCCAGGGGCCCGGTTGGATTTCGGTGCGATCCAACCCGGCCACTATCCATTTGCATCCAAAACTCGGGCGGAGGATGCCAAAAGTTCCGTATCGTCAACAGGAACGCAATGAGACAGACGGCGCGTCAATCGGACGCCCGGTCTGTGAGTTATTGGCTTTTTCGTTCCAGGGGCCCGATTGGTTTCGTGAGCGAACCAACCCGACCGCACTCTGACGGCATCCAAACCTCGAGCGGAGTAAGCCAAAAGATCCGTCTCACTTAGAGGAATTCAACAAAGCTAACGGCACGTCAATCGGACGTTCGTAGCTCAAGATATGAGCGTTTCCGCTCCGAGGGCCCGGTTGGTTTCGTGTACGAACCAACCCGGCTGAACCCAAAGTTCTCCGAAACCTTGAGTGAGATATACCTAAACGGACGTCTCGATCCAAGGATCGCATCTCCGCTGACGGCGCGTCGTTTGGAGGTCCGTAGCCCGAGTTATGGGCATTCGAACCCAAACCGTTCGGTAACGGGGGTTTCGGGCCCGGGCCGTCCCGGCCCGAGACCCCCCGGTTGGCCCGAACCGGGTCGACCTGCCCCGGACAGGGTCGAACCGGCCTGGTGCTGCCCGGCCCGGCTCGGCGCCGGTCCGGCGCAGCGCGCCGCGCGCTGCCAGCTCGGCCGAAGGCCGAGCTGCTGTAAAACGGGGGGCCGTCTGCCCCCCTTTGTGAAACCGCCCCCCCCCCCCTCATTATGGGGGTCCGTTTTAGGGCTGGCTGGGGGAATTAATTCCCCCCGGTTTTGCCTCCCTTCCGGCCGGCGCGACCTGGCCGGCCGGTTCTTCCTCAACGGGACCGGCAAGGCCGGTCCCCCTTCCGGCTTCCGACACCGGCGGCCCGGCTGGCCCCCGGTCTTCTCGCTCCACCGCGGCCCAGAACCGGCCGCGACCTTCGTTGTCCGGTGCGGTGCGACGACACCGCGCCCCTCCGTCGCGGCCCCGCTCCGGCCGCGGCGTGACGACGTCGCGTCCATGAAATTCTTTCCACGGCGCGGCGCGACGGCGCCACGCAATAATTGCCGTGCGATTCCCGCGTGGTGCGACGGCACCACGCCATCTTGTTCCATCCGCAAGAAACAATCAAGAACAAAGGAGGGGGGGTTCGTCCGTGTTCGTGTGGTCCGGCCCCCTCGCGTTATTTGCTAACAATTGGACAAATTCCACGAAGAAATAATCACGGGTATAAATCATGAACAAAGAATAAAATAAACCCCTACCTCAGTTTCAAGTGCGGAGCACGTCAACAAGCCGCGGAAGACAAGCATCGCGGAGGTCGGGCGTCGCAGAAATCGAACGTCGTTTCCGTTGACGTCGAGGTGCGCCTGAAGAGGTACGTCGCTGGAGAAGCTTCGTCGCGTCGCGGATACGGCGTCGCGGAAGGACCGTGTTCTTCGGCGGAGAAGTTCTTCGTTGAAGAACGGCGTTCTTCACGTTCTTCGTTGAGTTTGAAGAAGATGAAGAAGACTTCTCTACTCTCTCAAGGAGACAAAATTCTAACAAAATAAAATAATTCTAAAGCTTATTTTATTTACACAACAAAACATTTGAATTTCAAAAGTTTGAAATTAAGATAACTCTTCTCAATTAATAACCTAAGTTGTCAAGATTAATTAAAGAGGAGTTATAGGGAGTTTAAAAAAAAGAAATGAAGTGTTAGGGTTCGTGTGGGCCCCACCACACTTAATCATCTCAAGGGAGGTTAAGTGGATGTGGGTCCCACCCCTAACTCCCTTTGGGAGGTTATAACCAACTTGGTTAAAAATAAAATGTGTTTCCACATTTTATTTAACTTCATTTTAAATTCCCAAAAACTAACTCTCAACCCACAATAAATGCAACCTCAGAAAAGGTCTCCTTAAGCGAATATCGGCGCTACGAGTTCATCGGTGCCCTCAGAATTCGATTCCGGGCACCGGTTCAAAAGTTAGAAATTCCCGCTCGTTCGTTCACTGAACGTACCCAAGCCAAACTTCGGAAATTAATTCCGGGCACACCGGGCCTCGGAATCAGGCGCCGTCAGAAACTGCATTCTTGTAAAATTCCAAAGAAAATTAAGAAAAAATTTTCCTTAAAATTTCCGGGTCTTTAAATTACTCCCACCTCAGGGCTTTACGTCCCCGTAAAGCTTCAACACAAACTAGGGTCACAAAAGCGGTACAGAGCACGCATCTGAGCCTTCCGCTCCCATGTTCTTACCTGGAGGTTCCGTACTGCCAAAGAAAGTGCACCCAAGGAATCGATCGTCCTCGTAGGATCTGCTCCTATCGATCCTCGATCCCCACTGGAACCTCTGTGAAAGACACCCCATCACCATCGTCCAGCTCCTCATGGTCGATGATATGTGAAGGGTCGAGCACGTATCTCCTCAGTTGAGATACGTGAAAGTCGTCGTGCACCTGGTGCAACTGCGGTGAATGGGTCAAGCGGTAAACCACCCCGCCTACCCAGTTGAGGACCTAAAAAGGTCCGCTGAACCTCGAACATAACTTGCCGCCTTGGACACATCTCCGTAAACCTCGTCGAGGTGAGACCCATATAAGGACGTAATCATCATCCTCGAACCCCAGAGGTTTCCAATTCCTGCTAGAACTGGAACTCAAACGACTGCTACCACGAGGGTAAGGTTGGCCAACTCAAGAGTGATCGGTCGCACCCTCCTGTGCAAGAGTTTAACTTGTGCTGCCTAGGGTTTCCTTTTCGCCGACCAAGGGAAACCCATCCTGACGTTTGCCTAAAACCGTCAATTTGAGTATGAACAGTTATTGCCCATTACATACTCAAACTAACGTCGTAAGGCCTCGATGCTTCCACCAAGAGATTCCAACCGGAACTCTCGCCTCGAGGGTCTGACCACACCGTCGGCGTAAGTGTGATTATCGAGTCTCCTCCCAAGGTATCTCCAGACGTGAGGGTCAAGTCCACGACTTACCGGAAACTCTAGGTCTGGAACAAGATTTGTGAAAGCAAGGAATGATTCATATCGACGTCTGTTATTACAACAGCTAGTAGTGGACACAGACTGTCCCTTGAATCATTTCTAGAGCCATTGGGTCACACTCCTTGACCGCATGCATCCGCACTCTTCCTCCGCCCTCCAGCTCCCTGAGCCTGGCGGGAATAACTAAGGCGGGTGATTGTACCATGTTAGGATGTACACCACCTCATGCTGCTCTCCTAGCTTTGCCTCCACGTCTACTGCTTCGTAGACTCATCTTTCCTTTAATCTTCCTCTTCTTTAACATTTAACATGCCCATGTCTCTAAGACTGGCACCGGTTTCCTGTTTCTTACTGCACTGTGCAGTCTTCATCCGCTTTTGGATGACCTGGACCTCCTTTAGTCTCACAAGACCTGCTATGATTTCTTCTTTTCCAATAAGAGAAACCCGGTCTCATCCCCTGGATGAACCACATTCGTTGCCTAATACAGTCAATCCTGACATGAATGACGCATTCATGCCATGGATGACGTCGTAAGGCCTCGACGTAACTACTAAGAGATCCAACTGTCACTCTCACCTCCAAGGGTTGAGTCACACTGTCGGCATCAGTTTGAGGTCACTGGGTCCCCTCCAGTAGAAATCTCGAAAGTGAGGGTCAAGTCAACAGTTTAACCGGGACCACTCAGTATCAACCAAACAAAAGGACAGGAAAGAAAACATCTCAAAGATAAGTGTCTTTTTATTATTGTAGCTCATAGCTCATAGTACAAAGACACGAATACAAAAGCAACATGGAACTAGAAGTACAAAGGATGTATCCACTAGTTCCTCTCCTACCCACCTGCTCTCGGGGCTCTATTGCCTTGTCCACTACTCGGCTGTTGCTCAAGCACCAGCCGCTGCTTCTGCCTCGGTGGCTCCTCCAACACCCGCTGATCAACCGTACGAGGATTCGGACAGTCACGTGTCAGGTGACCCTTTCCGCCGCATGAGTAACACAACCTGCTTCTAGAACGCCTAGCTCTGTTCCCACCACGGGTGCCCCGCACCACCGGTCCTAAAACCTGAGATCGTCCAACTGCTAGTCTGGTCCTCCTGGACCTCTGCATCATCTGTCTACTGCCCACAGATGACTCGGCTGCTGATCGAAAAAACACGCGGCAAAGGCAGAAGCTTCTGTACACGCTCGGGGTGTAGAGATACTGGCACAAACTCCACCCTGAAGAAGGTCTCGAAGTCTCCCCAAGAGAAGTTCAACCCGTCGCAAAAATGAAACAAGTGGCTCCACCACCTGCCTGCTGCTGCCTGAAGGAGGCTGGTAGCAAAGATCACCATGAAGTCTGTCGGCGTCCCCACTAGCCTAAAGACTCTCACCACTGCCTCCAGCCAAACCTCAGCTGCCTGCGGGTCCGTCTCTCCCCGGAACCTGGGTGGCCTCTAGTGCTGGAACTCGTGCAGTGCGCTCAAGCGTTGTGCATCGCCTACTGCTGGGGCTGGTGGCATCGGTTTCCCAACGGGTAGCAGTACCGCTGGTGCCTCAACTGCAAGAGGGCCCTGTACCAAAGCCTCGTCGCTCGACAGGCTGTCAGCACGCACATCCCTCTGGGCTCTAGTTGGTCATCCGTGAAAAGGCATCCTGAAACATCGTGACACGGTCAAAAGTTTATACCTGGTGAGCTGACCTGGTTTGAGCTGTTTTAAGGGAAAACCTTTGAAAACACACACACAATCAGTGTTTTCGTGCACAAAGTCGGAAATCAGTTGTCAGGGTCCTGGTGTATGGATACGTCGGCCGCCCACACCAACACTAGACTCCCTGAACTGAAATCCACACTGGGTACTCTTAACACTATTGCTTCATAGAAAGAAAAAGTCAGAGTCATAAGTTCTGCAGTAGAACCGACTCCTCTGATACCAATTTGTCACAACCCGTCCTCGGGGCCCGTGCCATGACTACCCCAATCCCGCCTTCCATAGGCCAGGGGCTGGCGACTAGCACCAAGGCGTAAACTCCTGTAAAAATGGAAGGCATTGCCTTTGAAATGTAAACAATCACACAGAGTACAAGCGGAAGAAGTAAACACTAAGTAAAAACTGAGTACAATAGTAAGTACGGAAAGTAAAAAAGGGGCCGGAAATACAAGCCCAACTGTAAAGTACAACTCGAAAGGGAAAACAACAACTGAAAAGTAAAGCCGTTACGCCGAGATGTCCACTGGAAATCCCACCTGAAGGGTGGGTACAGATAGCTCCTCTGCTCCTCGGGTCCCGCCGTCCGCTCCGAGTATGACCCGCCCAGTGGTCCACCTCCGGGTACCGCCTCGTCGTCACGTCCACCACCGGATACCGTCTCGTCGTGAGGTCCTCCTCTGGGTACCATCTCGTTGTGAGATGCTCCTCCGAGTACCAACTCTCTCAACAAGCCTCGGCCTCGATCAACATTGTCCGTCGTCTGCATCCAACACAACGAAGTGCAGGCATAGCCCGTGCAGGGGTGAGTATAACGATACTCAGTAGGGACCCCGAGACCCTCAAGGTCTCACTAAACCAACAAGGATAACCACAAAGAAGATCTCAACAGATAACCTCTACTTAGGTATATGCCCATACATATACCTAAGTTATCAAGTAACCCATCTCAATCATGAGGAAACACAAGGATCAAAAGTCTTAGCTCAAACCAGGATTTTCATTATCGAAACCGTAATTGCTGAAGAGCTCCATCTCTGGAGTGTACAGTGGTCCTGTCACGACTCCGAGGTACTGCTCACTAACCTAAGACTGCTGAAGAACTCCACCCATCGAGTACTGCGGGCCAGCTGCTACAACTAAGCGCTCCCATGTGCCGCTACAACCAAGCACACCTCTGTCGTGGGTCTGCCGCTACAACCAAGCGCTCTCATGTGCCGCTACAACCAAGCGCTCTCATGTGCCGCTACAACCAAGCGCACCTCTGTCGTGGGTCTTCCGCTACAACCAAGTGCTCCCATGTGCCGCTACAACCAAGTGCACCTCTGTAACACACCGAGTCGTTCGATTAGCAGTCGTCGGGTCTCAGCCAGCTACACGGTCTCCATACTCCGCACACTCGTCACTGGGAGGGTCTGCTACACAAGCTACAAGCTGATACTCCAAGTATCTCAAAGTCCCACGAAGAAGTATCTCAAAGGACCGCCTAGTCATAGGATTCTCAACACAACAGACGACGTGTCAATCGGACGCCCGGTCTGTGAGTTATTAGCCTTTTCGTCCCAGGGGCCCGGTTGGTTTCGTGAGCGAACCAAACCCGGCCGTATCTCAACTGTACCCCGAACTCTCATAGGGTATACACATAAGGACCGTTTCTCAACGAGATCACCAACACCGCTGACGGTTCGTCAAACGGACGTTCTGTCAGAAGGGTAACAACTTTTCCGTTACAGGGGTCCGGTTGGATTTCGGTGCGATCCAACCCGGCCACTATCCATCTGCATCCAAAACTCGGGAGGAGGATGCCAAAAGTTCTGTATCTTCAACAGGAACGCAACGAGACAGACGACGCGTCAATCGGACGCCCGGTCTGTGAGTTATTGGCTTTTTCGTTCCAGGGGCCCGGTTGGTTTCGTGAGCGAACCAACCCGACCGCACTCCGACGGCATCCAAACCTCGAGCGGAGTAAGCCAAAAGATCCGTCTCACTTAGAGGAATTCAACAAAGCTGATGGCACATCAATCGGACGTTCGTAGCACAAGATATGAGCGTTTCCGCTCCGAGGGCCCGGTTGGTTTCGTGTACGAACCAACCCGGCCGAACCCAAAGTTCTCTGAAAACTTGAGTGCGATATACCGAAACTACCGTCTCGATCCAAGAATCGCATTTCCGTTGACGGCGCGTCGTTTGGAGGTCCGTAGCCCGAGTTATGGGCATTTGAACCCAAACCGTTCGGTAACGGGGGTTTCGGGCCCGGGCCGTCCCGGCCCGAGACCCCCCGGTTGGCCCGAACCGGGTCGACCTGCCCCGGACAGGGTCGACCCGGCCCGGTGCGGCCCGGCCCGGCCTGGCGGACCGGCCAGGCGCCGGTCCGGCGCAGCGCGCCGCGCGCTGCCAGCTCGGCCGAAGCCCGAGCTGCTGGAAAACGGGGGGCCGCCTGCCCCCCTTTGTGAAACCGCCCCCCCCCCCCCCTCATTATGGGGGGCCGTTTTAGGGCTGTCCGGGGGAATTAATTCCCCCCGGTTTTTCCTCCCTTCCGGTCAGCCCGACCTGGCCGGCCGGTTCTTCCTCAACGGGACCGGCAAGGCCGATCCCCCTTCCGGCTTCCGACACCGGCGGCCCGGCTGGACACCGGTCTTCTCGCTCCGCCGCGGCCCGGAACCGGCCACGACCTTCGTTGTTCGGCGCGGTGCGACGGCACCGCGCCCCTCCTCCACGGCCCCGCTCCGGCCGCGGCGCCTTTAACTTTCTTCGACGCGGCGCGACGGCGTCGTGTCCATGAAATTCTTTCCACGGCGCGACGCGACGACGCCGCGCAATAATTGCCGTGCGATTCCTGCGTGGTGCGACGGCACCACGCCATCTCGTTCCATCCGCAAGAAACAATCAAGAACAAAGGAGGGGGGGTTCGGCCGTGTTCGTGCGGTCCGGCCCCCTCGCGTTATTTGCTAACAATTGGACAAATTCCACGAAGAAATAATCGCGGGTATAAATCATGAACAAAGAATAAAATAAACCCCTACCTCAGTTTCAAGTGTGGAGCACGTCAACAAGCCGCGGAAGACAAGCGTCACGGAGGTCGGGCGTCGCGGAAATCGAACGTCGTTTCCGTTGACGTCGAGGTGCGCCCGAAGAGGTACGTCGCTGGAGAAGCTTCGTCGCGTTGTGGATACGGCGTCACGGAAGGACCATGTTCTTCGGCGGAGAAGTTCTTCGTTGAAGAAAGGCGTTCTTCGCGTTCTTCGTTGAGTTTGAAGAAGATGAATAAGACTTCTCTACTCTCTCAAGGAGACAAAATTCTAACAAAATAAAATAAGTCTAAAGCTTATTTTATTTACACAACAAAACATTTGAATTTCAAAAGTTTGAAATTAAGATAACTCTTCTCAATTAATGACCTAAGTTGTCAAGATTAATTAAAGAGGAGTTATAGGGAGTTAAAAAAAAAGAAATGAAGTGTTAGGGTTCGTGTGGGCCCCACCACACTTAATTCTCTCAAGGGAGGTTAAGTGGATGTGGGTCCCACCCCTAACTCCCTTTGGGAGGTTATAACCAACTTGGTTAAAAATAAAATGTGTTTCCACATTTTATTTAACTTCATTTTAAATTCCCAAAAACTAACTCTCAACCCGCAATAAACGCAACCTCGGAAAAGGTCTCCTTAAGCGAATATCGGCGCTGCGAGTTCATCGGTGCCCTCGGAATTCGATTCTAGGCACCGGTTCAAAAGTTAGAAATTCCCGCTCGTTCGTTCACTGAACGTACCCGAGCCAAACTTTGGAAATTAATTCCGGGCACACCGGGCCTCGGAATCAGGCGCCGTCAGAAACTGCATTCTTGTAAAATTCCAAAGAAAATTAAGAAAAAATTTTCCTTGAAATTTCCGGGTCTTTACAGATAAGTCACAAGTTTAATTCTGTAATGTTGTTATCATTGACATACTTTATTATTAATCTCAAATTTAAAAATAAATGTTTTTGTCTATACTTTATGAAATTAAATATTTTTACAAGCCATGAACAACCTATTAGTGTAGAAGCCTAAAATTTATTCACCCATGGGGTGCGCTTGACTTGGGGAAGTAATTGGGTAATGAAAGGTATGGCCATAAAGGTGCCAATAATGAGTTATTGTACATGAGTGAATGATTTGGGATGCCTATAAAACATAATGGGACCTGAGGCATGTGACTCTTATAGACCTAATGAAAATGAATATAAATAAATTTCAATTTAATTTATGAGTACTTGATCTTTACATTATTTTAATAGTTCACTAAATCGATTAGAAACTTCTTCCTTTATCGTTTACTTAAATGTATTTTCTATTAAAGTTCAATCCTATTGAATTGTTTATGATAAAATGACTTATATAAATTCTTTTTACATAATGGACATAAGTTGGATGTATGAAACTGATCGGATCTCAAGCGATTTTCAAAACAATTTGGAGAGATTTATATATTTTTCATTTCACAATGCTTCAGATAGTGGTCGCATACACTGCCCATGTTCCAATTGTATTGGTAGACCTTGGTTGAGCCATGAAGAAGTCAGATACCACATAAACAAATATGGTTTTCAAGTAAACTATTTTGTGTGGTATCACAATGGGGAGAAAATGAAATCTCAAATTGGTGATGATCGAAATGAAAGGACTAGAATAGAGAATTTGTTAGATGACCGGTTTCCATTTATTCTTCATCATGGAAAAGAAAGGATTTCAACTCAAGAAGACTTCGATATGAGGACAGATGATGCATCTAGTGAAAATGATGATATTGATAGGGTGAAAAAATTGAATGATGCTGCCACGACTCCAGTATATCGACAATGCAATAAAATGAAAAAGATGGAATTTTTAATCCGATTGTTTCATGGGAAAACTATGTATGAGATTTCTAATACAACAATCAATTACATTCTTACCCTCTTGAAGGATTTACTTCCAGATGATGTAGATATTCCCTAAAACCACTATATTACATGGAAGTTAGTTGAGGAACTTGGATTTTCAAGAAACAAAATTCATGCTTGCCCGAAAGATTGCAGTTTATTATGAGAGGAAACCACTGAATGAAATGATTGTATAAAATGTGGCACATCCCACTGGAAGTCAAAATCTGATGGAACACCATCCCGCGTTCCACAGAAAGTAATGTGTCACTTTTCATTGATCCCCAGACTCAAGAATCTTTTTATGTCTGATGTCATATCAATAAAAATGAGATGACATGATACCGAGATAAAGAAGACTAATGATGAGTTGGTTCATCCTACAGATGGATTTTAATGGTAGAGATTTGATGCTCGACATCCTGATTTTGCAGCTGACGTGCGCAATGTGAGGCCGGGTCTTTCATGTGACAATTTTAATCCGTTTGGGCAGATGCTTACTTCGCACAACACATGGACAGTTTTTATACACATTTATAATCTTCCCCCATGGTTGTGTATGAAAAAACCTTTTACTTTCATGAGTATACTCATATCTGGTCCTTATGATCTCAGCATTGATATTGATGTATACATGCAACATTTAATAAAAGAGTTGAAACTTGTTTGGGATGTTGGTGTGCGCACATACGATGCATGTTCGAAAGACATATTTCAGATGCGTGCTACGCTTATGTGGAAGATCAATGATTTTATGGCTTATGCAATGATGTCTGGATGGAGCACGAAGGGAAAACTATCATGTCCAGTTTGTATGAAGAATACATGATCCAAAAGACTAAATCACCACTGTAGTTTCAGTTTTATGGGACATCGGAGATTCTTTCCAAAGGATCATCCATATAGAATGAATCGTCGAAGATTTGATAATACCATAGAGACCGATGATTCACCTCAGCATATGTATGGAACTGATGTGCTTAATGAATTGAAAGATTTCAGTTTTTCATTCGGGAAGGGTCAAATGAAATATGGAAAGAGAAAGAATGTTTCCACTAAAACCTGTTACAATTGGAGGAAGAGGAGTATCTTTTTTGATTTGCCTTATTGGTCAACCAATTTGTTACATCATTGCTTAGACGTAATGCATATTGAAAAGAATATATGAGAAATGTTTCTTTCGGTTCTTCTAAATGTCAAGGGGAAGAAAAAATATGATTTACGATCTCGGCGTGACTTGGTGGATTGGGGCATCAGACCCGAATTGCATCCTGTGCGTATTAGTGAAAATAAATGGCAACTTCCATGTGCTTTTTATGTGATGACACCTACAGAAAAAAAAAACAATTTCTGAAAGTATTAGAGACTATTAGAGTTCCTAATGGCTATTCAAGCAACATATCTAAATGGGTCAACCAAAGATATTTGAAGCTAAAATATTTGAAGACTCATGATTATCACGTTCTACTGCATGAGTTGCTTCCAATAGAAATCCATCATCTTTTTTCCAATAATGTAAGGGTGACTGTTATTCGGTTGTGCCATTTGTTTAGAGATCTTTGTGCTAAGAAGTTGTCCAAGTCTTTCTTGCAAAAAATGTTGACAGATGCCCCATTAATTTTGTGTGGGTTAGAGAAAATATTTCCTCCATCATTTTTCACATGCATGCTACATCTGACTATCCATATTCCCACTAAAATACTTCTCAGAGGATTTGTTTCTTTTCGTTGGATGTATCCAACTAAAAGAAATATGTACACATTAAAGTCTTATGTCTGAAATAGGAATCACCCCGAAGGTTCTATCATGAACGGTTACTTGGCTTAAGAATGTATGGATTTCTGTTCAATGTATTTGTCTGGTCTTACTATAAGAATGAATATACCAATGAGAAATAAAGAAGAATAGTATGAGAAAATTGAACCTATTTTTCCATCACTTCCTCAAACAGGAGGAATTTATGGATCATATACATTAAAGACATTAAGCCATGAAGAGCGGGAGATGGAACATCGCACAGTTTTGTTCAGCTGTGATTTGTTCGATGACTATATCAGGTAACTAAATTGAATATGTATATCATACAGATATATCTGTTAAACTATTCATATTTTTTATCTACAGGGAACATAAAACAATTATAAATAGAAAGCATAATTCTTTATCTTTGAGAAGGAGAGAGACTTTTAATAACAAAGAGTTTTCTGCTTGGTTAAAATTGAAGGTAAAAATATTACTATTTAAAATAATTATATCAATATTTAATTAAGTTTAATAGTCATTTATATTGCAGATGTTGAGTTTTTCTGCTGACTCTATCTCTGAGGAAATAAGATCTTTGGCTTTTGGTCCTAATACCGTGGTTCATGACTGTAAATCAATTGTTATCAATGGGTACAAATTTATTGTCACTGAACAAGCAAAGAACATGAGAACACAACATGATGGTGTTATGGTTACTGCCACAACAGATTGTTATGCCTGTGCATCAGATAGTAGACCACGATTTGAAAATGTGGGTTATTATGGAGTCGTTGAGAAAATAATAATATTGGATTATTACTCTCATGGATGAGTCACAATGATGAAATGCCATTGGTTTGATTCGATGATGAGACATGGCACATTTATTAATGATTTTGGATTTCGAGTAATTAATATGACTCGCACTCTTGCTAACGAAGAACCATATGTGTTGGCATCAATGGCTAAACAAGTTTTTTATGTCAAAGACCAACTTCGACCTGAATTTGGTGTCATAGTTGAAGTAATTCCATGACATGTTTTTGATGATGGTGATGATGGAATTGACACTATCCCTAGTTCCATTGGAACCAATCCATTTATTTCTTTTGATGACTTCAATAGCTCAATTTTCAGAGTTGATTGTGAACCTGAAGTTGTGGTTGAAAATATATAGAATCATTCATCCATGTTCTCAATTATTTTGGTTTACCTCGAGTTGGGTTGTTAAGGTTGGTAATATTCAAATTGATTTAGTATTGATCACAAATATGTTTTAGCTGACTTGACCGTTATGTGAATTTTCAATGTTTATTGGTTGTAGTTTTATTTGAATTGAATTTTCTAATTTGGAATTGAACTGTATTCAAACCTAGGCAAAAAATATTTCTAACTTGGTGAATATTACAACTTGTATGATTTATTAAATCCATTCAAGCTCTTCTAAAACAATTGATAGCTAAATTACCAATGAATCCCCATATTCCCTCATATATTTAGTTTTTTGGGTTACACATTAGTTTCCTTTTTCTAATTAATTACATATTTGTTTTCAAAAGAAGGAAATGATTCCAATTGAAGAGAGACGAAGGAAAAAAATGATGGAGAACAATCGTCGAATGGCAGAGATGGGCTTTCCACCATTAGTGCCAGTAGTGAGTACTTTATTTCAAATATATATATTTAAAGAATATATAATGTCATGTGATTAATTTTTTTGTAAACATTTTTGTAGGATCCACCTATAAGTCGATAGTTATTTGACGAGGAGCCTAGTACTGGTCCTAGTACTCAGGCCGGTGGTACGGGGAGGGTTCGTACCAGAGGTGGACAAGCAGCTTCATGTACCCGACTAGACCCTACCCCTCCGACTGACATGTCATCCTTCCCACATTATGATCCTGGTGTGTCGTTAGGGACACACGGGATATTTAGGCCTCCCATGTTTTTGCCACCTTTTTCATCTTTTGGCCCATCTTTTTCATATCCCTTGATGATTCCCACTCCTCATCCAGAATCCGGTCATACAGCTGTCCCATCTTCTTTTCCTTCTACTTCTATCTCTCTGAGCTTCTATATTCCATCGTCTTCAACTCCTATTCCACCATAGGGTGTTCCATCAGTTTTTGTGGATCCAGTGGTGCTCAGCGATCAGACTGGCGCAGATATATTTATAGAACCCTAACAAATTTTTATACCAATATTTATTTTCATTGTAAGATGTTTTGATAAAATATTTGTTTTTCTTTCATGAAAGATACATCTACTGATAGGAGGTGGGTGCAGGGGAATACAAACATGCCTGCGGTGTGGAACCTCCACACACAGGTAATGGTGGATTACAATGAAGACAACCAAATGGTTGAGAAAATAGGGCAGCAATGTCGGAGTTTTTGGCGACGCTTGACAAATACTCCGACATCATTCCCGTCAGCACGCTATCATGGAGATAGTTTCCAAATGAGGTCAATGATAGAGCTTGGGCAGAGATATGGGTAAAAAAATCTGTTGGATTTAATGCCATGAATTATTTTTGTATTTATATGAATTAATATTTTGGTGTCAGATTCGATTTAATTTTCCCGATGGTGAGGGTGCACGACCGACACATCTGAAGGATTTAGATGAGCTTTAGAGAGCCTACAAGCATGAGTTTTATATTGGCTGGTGTTCTAGAGTTGGCACTAAGTTAGAGGCAGTACCAGTCATGGATGATTGTCCTATAGAGCAGTATCGACAGATGATTACCCATTGGACGACTACTCATTTTAAGGTATTAATTACATTTGAGGTATTTAAATAATAACTTTCATGTTTTTAATTAATATTATCATTTTCATTATTGAATTTTATTTAGGAATCATCTGTAAAAAATAAAAAAAACATTGATGCAAAAAAATACCTCCACACACTGGGAAGTACTACAATGCCAGATCATGAGAGGAAGCTGGTATGACAATTGTTTATAAGTTTTCTTTACGACTTAAATTTTCTTTTGTTTCCTAAATTATTTAATCATTTGCTAAAGTTTTCATATAACTTTAGTTTTCAATGTCATTTTAGAGGCAAGAACTGAATATTGAAGGATGTGTGCCTTGAGCAAAACTGTTTTGCTCGAGTAGATGGAAAAAGGATGGAAGTGCCATCAACGAACCGACTCACCAGCAGATTGTAAGTTTTAATCTGTTGATTTTATATTTTAATATATATTTTGTAACTTAATAATATATTTATATTTGTAACAGGCTGCTTTAGAGGCCCTTGATTCCCAAGAACCAGACAATTTTGGGCCAACTGATCACTTACATCAGGTGTTGGGAGAGGAGCATTCTGGCAGAGTATACTGCCAACCTAGGATAGCTCTGACGAAGTATTGGCCCTCCTCAGGTATGAGTTGTAGTGCCACCAAGCTGTAGCAAGTTAGGGAACAAGCAGAACAGGCTAAAAAAAGGGCCATAGAGATGGAAGAACAGTCTGCTAGGGAAAACAGTGCATTTATGAAATTTATTGAATTTTTACATCCAACACTTCCATCAGAGGCCAGCCCAGCTTTTGATGAATATATGTCGTCAATACGTTCTATATATGGTGCACTAGGTGGAAGTTCTAGTGGTGGTCAAGACGATTTCCAGCATGATGATGATGATGGCGAGGAGTTTGATGCGGAAGAGGAGGGAGAAGAGGAGGGCGAGGTGGAGGAGGAGGGCAAGCCGGAGGGCAAGGGCGAGGAGGATGGCGTTGAGGAGGGCAAGGACGATGATGGGGATAAGGACGAGGGTGATGATGATGGTGATGATGGTGATGGTGTTGTGGGAAAAATTGATCCATTACATTTTTGACTAATATTACTGAGATTTTATGTTTAATATATTCTAGTTTTTGGTTTTATCTAGACCCGTAGTATAGTATTGGAGTTGAGTTATTTTTATATATTGTCGGTTTTCATGGATGTTGATTTCTTTTAGTGGTTTCGGTGTATCTTGAGCATGTTTATAGAGTTTTGTGTGTTTGGGAACTCCCTGGACAGCCCCCCTCCTTCCTGGACCCTGGACAACCCCCCACCATCCTCCTTGGACCCCAGAAAGCCCCCCACCCTCCTCCTTGGT
Organism: Viscum album; assembly: GCA_963277665.1. Classification (NCBI taxonomy): domain Eukaryota; kingdom Viridiplantae; phylum Streptophyta; class Magnoliopsida; order Santalales; family Viscaceae; genus Viscum; species Viscum album. The sequence continues at coordinate 354,665,714 of OY728151.1, read as the reverse complement.
CCCCGAACAGCCCCCCGGACAGCCCCCGGACAGCCCCTGGACAGCCCCCCACCCTCCTCCTTGGACGCCAAACAGCCCCCCGAACAGCCCCCGTACACCCCCCGTACAGCCCCCCACCCTTCTCCTTGGTCCCCGGACAACCCCCCAAACACCCCCCAGACAGCCCCCACCCTCCTCCCTGGACCCCGGACAGCCCCCCCGAACAGCCCCCCCACCCTCCTCCCTAGACCCCCAGATAGCCCCCCCACCCTCCTTTATTTCACATGCCTTTTTTTATTTCTATGATCATGCAATGTTATTTAGGATTATTCCATTTTTGTATGTCTTGAATTATATGAATGTCTTGGTAAGCTTATTAGATCATGCTCATCAAATGCATGTGATGATATGCTTTAATTTGAATACAAAGCCTTATTGTACATTCTCCATGTTATGTGAATTATGCCTTGTTTGATTTGGTTTACTTTTCAATTTTTAGGATAAGAAATGGGTTACATGTTAAGGGCTCATGGACATATTCTTCATGCTCAGGGAATTTAGACTTGAAATTCCAGGATGTATGCTTTGGTTTCTAGGTGAGGCCTACCATGATGGTTTCTATTACTCATGAGTGATATTGGTTCCTTAAAGATAAAACGAGGACATGTCTATTTTTCAAGATGGTAATACCATGCCTCAGGTGTGGCCGACACCACTCAAAATGTCTCAGGCTTATTTGAAATAGACAACATTTTAACTGAAAATAACAACTGGCATACGGAAAACTGACCAAATGCATTCGGATTGTGTTTATACTTTAGGAAAATGATCCATGGGTCATTTGTGACATGTACGAGTCAACCCCATATAAATCCGAGGCGCGGTGTGTCCGGTAGTACTCTAACTGTGTCTCTTTTGTTTAAAATGGATGGGATTTTAAGTGAAAAGAACAACTGACATACGAAAAACTGACCAAACACATTCGTATTCTGTTGATACTTTATCACAATGATCCATGGGTCATATGTGACATGTAAAAGTCAACTACAACTCAATCTGATGCGCAGTGTGGCCGTCACAATTCGAAGTGTCTCACTTTTTTTTGAAATGGATAACATTTTAAGTGAAAAGTACAACTGACATACGGAAAACTAACCAAATGCATTTGGATTGTGTTGATACTTTATAAAAATGACCCTTGAGTCATTCTTGACGTGTACGAGTTAACCCTGCCTCAATCCAAGGCCTGGTGTGGCCGGCACCACTCAAAGTGTCTCAGGTTTATTTGAAATGGACAACATTTTAAGTGAAAATAACAACTAGCATACAGAAAACTGACCAAACGCATTTGGATTGTATTGATACTTTAGAACAACGATCCATGGGTCATATGTGATGTGTACGAGTCAACCCCGCCTCAATCTGAGGCACGGTGTTGCCATCACCACTCAAAGTGTCTTTATTTTGTTTAAAATAGACATCATTTTAAGTGAAAACAACAACTGACATACGGAAAACCGACCAAATGCATTCAGAATGTGTTGATTCTTTAGTAAAATGTTCCATGAGTCATTTGTGATGTGTACGAGTCAACCTCGTCTCAATTCAAGACGCAGTGTGGCCGACACCACTCAAAGTGTCTCTCTTTAGTTTAAAATGGACTTCATGTTAAGTGAAAACAACAACTGACATACGAAAAACCAACCAAACGCATTCAGATTATATTTAAACATTAGGAAAATGTTCTATGGGTCAAAAGTGATGTGTAAAAGTCAACTGTGTCTCAATCCGAGTCACAGTGTGGCCGACACTACCCAAAGTGTCTCTTATGTTTAAAATGGACAATATTTTAAGTACATACAGAAAACTGACCAAACTAATTCTGATTGTGTTGATACTTTATCACAACGATCCATGGGTCATATGTGACATGTACGAGTAAACCCCACCTCAATCCAAGATGCGGTGTGGTCGGAACCACTCAAAGTATCTCTCTTTTGTTTAAAATGGGCTGAATTTTAAGTGAAAACAACAACTAACATACGAAAAACCGACCAAACAAATTCGATTTCTATTGAAACTTTAAGAAAAATATCCATGGGTCATTTGTGTCATGTACGAGTCAACCATGGCTCAATCCGAGGTGCGGTGTGGCCGACACTATTCAAAGTGTCTCACTTTTGTTTGAAATGGATAACATTTTAAGTGAAAAGTACAACTGACATACAAAAAACCGACCAAATGCATTAGGATTGTGTTTATACTTTAGGAAAATGATCTTTGGGTCATTTTTGACATGTATGAGTCAACCTCATCTAAATCCGAGGTGCGGTGTGACCAGTAGCACTCTAACTGTGTCTCTTTTGTTTAAAATGGATGGGATTTTAAGTGAAAAGAACAACTGACATACGGAAAACCATAAAAACGCATTCGGATTCTATTGATAATTTATCACAATGATCCATGGGTCATATGTGATGTGTAAGAGTCAACCCCAGCTCAATCCGAGGCACGGTGTGGACGACACCATTCGAAGTGTCTCATTTTTGTTTGAAATGGATAACATTTTAAGTGAAAAGTACAACTGACATACGAAAAACCGACCAAACACATTCAGACTGTGTTTATAATTTAGGAAAATGATCCTTGGGTCAATTTTGATGTGTATGAGTTAAACCCACCTCAATCCGAGGCCCGGTGTGGCAAGCACCACTCAAAGTGTCTCAGGTTTATTTGAAATGGACAACATTTTAAGTGAAAATAATAACTAGCATACGGAAAACTGACCAAACACATTCAGATTGTGTTAATAATTTAGAACAATGATCCATGGGTCATATGTGATGTGTACGAGTCAACTCTGCCTCAATCCAAGGCACGACATTTCCGGCACCACTCAAAGTGTCTTTCTTTTGTTTAAAATGGACATCATTTTAAGTGAAAACAACAATTGACATATAGAAAACCAACCAAACGCATTCAGAATGTATTTATGCTTTAGGAAAACGTTCCATGAGTCATTTGTGACATGTAAGAGTCAACCCTATCTCAATCCAAGATGCGGTGTGGTCGGAACCACTCAAAGTGTCTCTCTTTAGTTTAAAATGGACTTCATGTTAAGTGAAAACAACAACTGACATACGGAAAACCAACCAAATGCATTTGGATTCTGTTTAAACTTTAGTAAAACGTTACATGAGTCATTTTTGATGTGTAAAAGTCAACCCTTCTTCAATCCAAGGCCCGGTGTGGCCGGAACCACTCAAAGTGTCTCAGGTTTATTTGAAATGGACAACATTTTACGTAAAAATAACAACTAGCATACAGAAAGCCGACCAAACGCATTCGTATTGTGTTGATACTTTGTCAAAATGATCCATGGGTCATATGTGATGTGTAAGAGTCAACCCCACATCAATCTGAGGCATGGTGTTGCCGTAACCACTCAAAGTGTCTTTCTTTTGTTTAAAATGGACATAATTTTAAGTGAAAACAACAACTGACATACAGAAAAGTGACCAAACGCATTTTTAATGTGTTGATGCTTTAGTAAAACGATGAATGAGTCATATGTGACGTGTATGAGTCAACCCCATCTTAATCCAAGATGCGGTGTGGCCGACACCACTCAAAGTGTCTCTCTTTAGTTTAAAATGGACTTCATGTTAAGTGAAAACAACAACTGACATACGGAAAACCGACCAAACGCATTAGAATTATGTTGAAACTTTAGGAAAATGATCCATGGGTCATATGTGACATGAAAAAGTAAACCATGACTCAATCCAAGTTACAGTGTGGTCGGTACCACCCAAAGTGTCTCTTATGTTTAAAATGGACAACATTTTAAGTACATATGGAAATCCGACCAAACGGATTCTGATTATGTTGATACTTTAGAAAAATGATCCATGGGTCATATGTGACGTGTAAGATTCAACCCCGCATCAATCTGAGGTGTGGTGTGGCCGATACCACTCAAAGTGTCTCTCTTTTGTTTAAAATGAACTTAATTTTAAGTGAAAACAACAACTAACATACAAAAAACTGACCAAACACATTAAGAATGTGTTGTTTCTTTAGGAAAATGATACATGATTCATATGTGACATGTACGAGTAAAACCCGCCTCAATCTGAGACCCAGTGTGGCTGGCACCACTAAAAGTTTCTCTCTTTTGTTTCAAAAGGACATTATTTTAAGTGAAAACAACAACTGACATACAGAAAACCAACCAAACGCATTCATATTCCGTTTAAAATTTAGGGAAACGATCCATGAGTCATATGTGATGTGTAAGAGTCAAACCAGCCTCAATCTGAGGCGTGGTGTGGTCGACACCACTTGAACTATCTCTCTATAGTTTAAAATGGACAACATTTTAAGTGAAAACAACAACTAACATACAGAAAACCGACCAAACGCATTCAGATTATGTTGAAACTTTAGGAAAAAGTTACATGAGTCATTTTTGATGTGTAAGAGTCAACCCCGCCTCAATATGAGGCTCGGTGTAGCCGGCACCACTCAAAGTGTATCAAGTTTATTTGAAATGGACAACATTTTAAGTGAAAACAACAACTGACATACAGAAAACTGACCAAACACATTCAGATTCTATTGAAACTTTAAGAAAAAAATCCATGGGTCATATGTGACATGTACATGTCAACCTAGCTTCAATCCGAGGCGTGGAGTGGATGGCACCACTCGAAGTGTCTCTCTATAGTTTAAAATGGACTTCATTTTAATTGAAAACAAAAATTGACATACGGTAAACCAACCAAACACATTCAGATTCTGTTGAAACTTTAGGAAACCTATTCATGGGTCATATGTGACGTGTACGAGTCAACCAAACCTCAATCCAAGTCGCAGTGTGGCCAGGATCACTCTAAGTGTCTCTCTTTTGTTTAAAATGGACAACATTTTAAGTACATACGGAAAACCGACCAAACGGATTCTGATTGTGTTGATACTTTAGTACAATGATCCATGAGTCATATATGATGTGAACGAGTCAACCTAGCCTCAATACGAGTCACGGTGTGGCCGGTATCACTCCAAATGTATGTATTCTGTTTAAAATGGACATCATTTCTAGAAAAAACACATTTAAATGTGTATGTTTAAATGAATTATGTATGTTTATAATTAAGTTATGAATTATGATTTAATTATGGATGTGTATAGTTCTAGATTCATTATATGTTAAATTTTTATGAATTTGTTCTGTATATGTATGTGTTAGTTGGTTATTGCAGTTACATTAATCAGATTGGAGATTGGAGAATTACCTGAATGGATGGACACCCTGCCAGTGCTGTGCAAATTGTAGGCTACTGTGCAATTTTCACAGCATAGCCTATGACAACGGTTTCAAACCATTGGCATAAGGTTCATTGAAAGTTTTTAAAAACAGTTCAAAGGGAACCGTTGGTAAAAATACATTCCCAAGGGATTCTAAAACCGTTGGGATAGGCTAATTTTTCTAACCTATCCCAACAGTTCTATGTAAACCATTAGGAAAATCTATCCCAACGGCTTACTTACCAACAGTTCACAGAACCATTGGTATAAGGTATACCAACAGTTATGTGGCCTTTCCCAATGGTTCAGAACCGTTGGTAAATCATCCTTTTCCAGTAGTGTGAAAAGTATGCTCTGACAATTTTTGGAATGAAAAATAGGGATAAAGATACATTCCTTTGAATTTTAAAGCATGTGAAGGTATCTGATGGGTATTAAAGTAACAAATTGAGGTGTGTTGACTTAAAGAATCGTAGGCTACATGGATTGAAAAGTCACGATCCACATATTTTGTCACAACAGTTACTACTATTGGAATTGCATACATTATTACCTAAAAAAGTTACTGTTATTGACTCCAATTATGCACATTTTTAGACAACTATGTGAGAAATATCTACATCCATTTGATCTTTAAAACCTTTAGTAGAGGTTTTCATTGACACTTTGTGCAATGGAGATGATCTTTCCTCCATCATTTTTTACTGTCATGATGCATTTAACAGTGCATTTGGACGAGGAAACTAAATCAGGAGGCCCCATACATTATCAATGGATGTATCCAATTAAGAGGTACTTTATTTATATGTTTTTCAGTTAAGTAAACAATTCTTGACACTTAATTAAATTCATAATTATGTTTTTTTATTTTATTTTATAGATATCTTGGGTATTTGAAATCATACATGAGAAATAAAGCTCAACCAGAAGGCTCTATTGCTGAAGGATATTTGGTAGAGGAGTGTCTTACCTTTTGTTCCAGATACTTGGATGATATTGAGATAATATTTAATCGAGTTGGATGTGTTGACGACACATCAAATCAATCTCAAATACATATGAAATAAAAAATATTTCCTGCTATTGGCCGATCAGTTGGGAGGACCTCAAATATTACACTAACAGAAATAGAATTACTACAGGAACATATATATGTGCTGATGAATAGTGAAATCAAAGATCCATTTATTGAAGAGTTGAGGATACAAACAAAGATACAAATGAGAGGCCGAACACGAAATGATAAAGATATAACAAAATCTATTAATAAAGAGCTTGTAGAATGGTCTACATGACATGTAAGTTCATAAATATTTCAATAAATATGGATATTAGGTTGACACGTATATTTTTTAAATCTAATAATGTATTTTTTAGATCATGAATACTGATACTTGAGCAGAGTTTTTATAAGATTTAAAGTTTCTTTCTTGAGGTTCTCTAAAATAAGTTAGAAAGTTTGACGCTTACAACGTGAATGACTTTAGATTTCGTACAGTTGATCAAGAAGAGAGTTTGAAAACACAAAATAGTGGTATATTTACATTTGCTGAAGTGGGATACTATGGAAAGCTAACTAATATTATTGAATTAAACTACCATAGGCATTTTTTAGTTGTTTTATTCAAATGAAATTGGGTTGATATTATTAGAGGTGTTAAAAGAGATTCTTTTCAATTTACTTCTATGAACTTCTCTCACTTGATGGATGTTTGTGATTGTGAACTAAATGATCCGTATATCTTATCATCACAAGAAAAAATGATATATTATATGAATGATGTTGTGGATGAAGGGTGGAGTGTATTTTCTCACGTAAAACAAAGATATTTGTATGATATGGGTGATGAAGTGAAATATTTGACCTCTGACATTGAATCTCAACAACAATAAGAAGCAAACTTATTTTTCCATCATGATATTGAAAATATTAGTCTAGTAAGGATGGGTGAAGTGTATGAAGTAATGGAGCAGGAAACCAACACGATTTAAGGGGAAAATGGTTTTATGTACAGTTATGCATTCATTTAGCAACCACTTATTTCATTTGTGCAATCATTCATTATCATTGTTATGTATATTTTGTTTGTTAGTATTTTTCATATGTTATCATTTTTAATTTTTTTTCTGCATAATTTTTTGAAATATATGTTCTGAACTTAATTTTATTTGATTAAATGACAGGAATGCCCAGGAGGAAGCGTTATACTATTTTATCGACCACTGCAACAGATGATAATCCATCTGTCTCCCTCCCTACAGAATCTAAGCCACCATCTTCTTACCCTCCTACACCATCTCCCCCTACATCATCTCTCACACCCTCTGTGAGCATCCCTTCAGTAGCTCATTCATCGCCCCCCCTTCAGGAGCCTCAATAATGAGGGAGCGACGCACCACTTCTAGTTCTTCGCGGGGATACTGGAGGGTGACTGTTATAGGTACAAATTTTAATATGAATAAATTTATTGTACTTTTTTTATACTAAATGTTTGTTTATTAAATATGGACATAATTAAAATATGGAGAAAAATATAAAAATTTCAGATGTATGGAATCTAACAGGAGAGAATATAGTTTTCCCATTTGATTCATATGAGGTCCCTACGGATGACGCTGCAGGATTACTGGGCCAGATTATAGGCCAGCTGGCCATGGAGCTGATTTCCCTTCCTATTTCATATGATCATTGGAGGCATATGCCTTCAACTTAGAAAAATTAAGTTTTTGATTCCTAAATAAAGGTAATTTTAATACATTATGGTGTAATTTAATGTCATGTTATTAAATTATAATATTTTCAAAATTAATTTCTATGTACAAATATTTTTCCATTTTACAGTTGCTGATGTGTTAGCATGAAAGTGAATATTGAAAAATCTGGGCAAGAAATGGAAAGACTTTAAATGGAGATTGTGGTGCGATGTCAATGATACCTTGTTGACCTCACACCAGATGTATGAAAAGCTACCTGATGGGGTACCCAAAGAGCAATGAGTAATTTTTGTTGACAAACATCATGATGATAAGAAGATGGTATTTAAATATATATTATTATATTAATCTCATTTTACATTTATACATGTATATGAATATGAGAGGACATTGAATACATTACTATTAAATTACATTTTATTTATTTCAGGATCTTTTAAGGAATAATGCATCAAGATGGGCTAAGAAAGTCATCCCTCACACTATGGGGTCAAAGAGTTTTTCTAGAAGCTGATCGACTATGGTAATATTTTCATTAGTTTAAATATTTATAAGATAATATTATCTGTTTAATATATTAAATTATTGATTTATCTTTTTTTAATGTAGTCATAGAGTTTAGGGCACCAAGCATCCCGAACATAAGTGTGGTTGAATATTTACAAAAAATCTGATGGACGTTTTGTTAATGATCCTGCCAAAGAAGTTGTGGTATGAACTCATTTTCATTAAAATAAATTATTATCAGTTGTTACTACGTTAATATATATTGATTCTAATATGAATGATATTTTATTTATAAGTAAAAATTAAATAACTATGAGATTCCAATCCTACACAGTCCTACTCAGTCTCCCAGGATGACCCAGTTTCTAAAGTCCTTAGGAAGGAGTATCCTGGTGGAGTTTGCGGGATGGGTTTGGGACTCATACCATCTGAGGTCTTTGGTAGACCACTAAGGATTGCAGCTGCATCTAATCCTGATTTTAGTCAGTACATACCTCGAGATACTCAGAGAGATATTGTTTCTCTATAAAACACATTTCAAGAATAGGGGGCCCAAATATCCACTTTGCAGAATGCGTTGATTGATTTATATCATAAGATGATCGGATCTTCCACCGGTGGTATTGCATCGACTGGTGGTGAGCAAGTAAATCACAAAAATTCAAAATCATTTAGTTTTCAAACATTTATTAGTTTTAAGTTTAAATATTAATATACAACAATATTTAATTTTCAATATAATGTTCTTACAGGTGGTAGCAAGAAGTAGAGATAGAGGTGGAGAGGGTGACAATCTATGTTCATCATCAGATAATGATTAGTTTTATTGTTGATATGTTGGAAAAATATGGTAACAATCAGTTTGTATATGTATCATGTGTGGCACAGAGTTGCCGCTAAAAATTTTCATGACCTAAAATTTTCTTGATTTCTCATGTTTCCTTTTATGTATTATGAACCAGTCTTCCAAAGACACTAGGAATTTACGATCCTTATGTTGTATTAATGAATATTTATATTTATTAATCATATAATAATGTGTAAAAATTTCTAGGTTGTTATATCTATGGTGTAGAGAATCAGGAGGAGGTTTTTGGTTCTATTTCTAAAATCATTAAAATGTCTTCAGGTATATTTACAGCCTTCTTGGACTTCCCACATGGAATATTCTAAGTTTGTTTATTGCCATGAATCCTTTTTTATGAATCATTTTTCCTAAATTTATTAGGTTTGTTACAAAAGGATGAACGATCAACCTTATTTTTGATTTTCTTGGGAATATCTAGTTTTGTAACTCCCTTCAACTTGTTTTTAGTTGATATCCCTTCTTTCTTCAAATTTTATAGTATTCTCTTATCATGTTTTATAGTTGGCATGTGATCACTCCCACTTATGCTTTCCTATTATTCAAAATAGTTTTGATAAGAATTTACAAATATCTATTGAACACTTGAGTGTATTTATCCTATTAAGGTAAAGGGATTTTCAAGTTTCACCTTTCAAAACAAAAGGCTAGTCCTTAGCATGATCTATAATTTCACCAAGATTATATGATCCACCAGTGTCATGCTATGAATAGAATGGGGAAAATTTTATACATGTATCCATATATGGTGCATACCACACTCGACATCATCCCACTGGATCATTATACTTTCATCCTAATAGTTTTATAATTATAGAGAAAACAAAAAAATATCCCTTCACCAGTACAACATGGTGCAGGTATTGAAAAGAGGTAGAATGAACATTTTGTGCATGGTTTCCCATTTTTTTCTCATGAACTGTGTGAACAACCTCCATAATTAGTGGCATGAGAATGGTTGGCACATGGTATGGCTAACCATGTAGAACAAATGTGCACCTCATTAAATAGGCTAGAAATTAAAAAAATTACCCTCCATCCTTATTTCTTTTCACCCTATATTTATTTCTCATTCGTGTGCTCAAGGGGATCCCATCCATGCTCCTCCTATCCTCTCCTATCAAAGGTTTGGATTGATCCCCATTATCTGGTGTTGAATTCAACCTCTGTCAAGTGAGTTGTATATCACTCAGTGAGTCTAGGAATCTTCCTTCCTTCGTTCTACATTTATATATTCTATAGATGAATTATTTTGGTGCAACTAAATTCACTATATTATCAGGGCATTCATCTGTTTCCATAATTTCTCTTGATATGGATAGAAACATGCCTTGATATTGGTCATGTCAGTCATCCATGGTATTTAGTAGGTGGTCTATAACATTTCCCTTAGAGTCTTTATGTTTTATAAATTGTGTCACTATGATTTCTAGGGGGACTTCCATGCGGCAACTTGTGAATTTATTGTTTAATTTGTTGAAAATAGTCCATTAGGATTAGTATCCCTTGTTTATTAAATTGTCCATGTTAAGGACCATGAACCTTAAATTTGAACTGCACATAATGGTGTAATCCTTAAATGACTTAATATAATTAGTTTTTTTCTAATAAAACCCCCTTTAAGTGTATTGTTTTCTAAACAATCAAAGTGAAGTTCAAATGAATTGTGGGAGGACGTGACAACCCCCTATGTATGCCTTAGTGACCAAACCCTCTTTTAGGTGGTTAGGGCCAAAGTCTTATTGAGCGAACTAGATGTTCTCATATGGAATGCATGCTAGAATGGCCTACCACATACCTTTGCATGTATAGTGTTAACTTCCATGGGTAGTTCACATGGACCTATTACTTTTATTAAATTCTTATAAGCCTTTAATTATGGAATGAACTACCCAATTAATTAAATGAAATGGTATGAGTTATAGATTGATTACTACACGTCCCTTATGACTTTATAATTGAAATGTATTATGGGTGTGAACCTCATTAAATCCATTTGATTTATAGGATGTCATATCTCTACACATGGAATCATTAGTATTTAAAACTTAAAGAAAATCAATGTATTAGTTACACCTTGAAAGACACTTGTTTTCTTCTTTATATAATACTAAGGATGGGCTCATAGGTTGTTGATACTCTATACATCATGAGTGATACATGTTATATCATGGATTATCACACTATTCGGGTTACTTAGATTTATATGAGTAACACTGGTTCCCAAGGGGGAACACATAGATGGTCTCAGTGGCAAGATTATTACACCATGCAATGAGTGATACTCAGATAAGTGTGCGTGGATTCAAAAGTGCTTTTTATTATGAAAATGTTGGTTTCCTTGTATTCTTTTAGATGTAGGATGTATGTGAATATTAAATTGGAATGTTTTTTCTTTAGGTCACTAGTACTAGAGTTAGAATTAGTTGTGTTTTTTTAAATCTAGATTTAGTGGCATTTTAAATAACCACTAAGTAAATGGATCATATTTAGCGGTAGTTAAAACCGCTACTATAATTTGGTATTTTACTATCGATGACGGTTAAAATCACTACTACATATAATAATTTAGTGGTGGTTAAAACCATAGATACATAGTTTTCATCTTCTGTTATCATTTCGTAGTGGTTATCTTGGTTTTAGCGGTGGTTTTCCCAGAGAAAATGAAATTATTTTTTAGCGGCGGTGTAAACCGCTGCGAAAAAAAATCATTTTTCACTGGGAAAACCACCTCTAAAACCATAAGAAACTACCGCGAAATAAATTCACTACAACAATTACCATAAATCTCTGCTAAATTGAATAAACCACCACATATTGTACATCGACACACAATTTAGAAGTGGTTTTTTGAAATTTCCATGACATCATATTGCGGCGGTTTAAACCGCCGCCATATCAAAAAAACCACCGCTATGTGGTGATTTTCCTGTAGTGAAAACTAAAGTTTCTACCACTTCTGATTTCGATAAAGTTGGAATGAAATATGAATTGAATAAGAAGAGTTTTGGTGACAATAGAAAGTTTGGGTCTTAATAAATTTTTGATGTGAAAGATAAGAAATTTTAATGAAAACATGTTCACAACTCCAGACAGTATGAAAGTCAATGAGATGAATATTCCTTCTATGGTTACTATTGGTATTGTGGTGGATTTGGGCATACATAAAATATCTTTTTTTAAGGAACAATATTATAATTGTCTCATGAGTTACAGAAAGAAAATTTTGATGGGGAGTCAATCCTCTTAAAGAAATAATTTCGAGAAAGATGTTTTTAAAGTTAAAAATAGATTCCAACCTTTAGAAACTATTTTTGAAAGATGTGAAAAACTTGTAAATTTTTCAAAAGGGTGTCTTGTTTTGTTATCGATACGACAAAATATTTATTAAAATTCTCAAAAGATGGATGTAAAAAAAGATAAAGGGAAGGAAAAATATCTTTTCATAGAAACTTCTCTCAAAGCTACAAAAGGATAACGATCTTGGATTTTGGATAGTGGGTGTGTAACATCCCACCCCTTCTCATTATCTTGATATGTGGAAGAAATGATACATGGTCTTAGGTGACATCCTCAATGGGTTATATTTTATTTCAACTTGATAATATGATTGTATTACATCTCATGCATCATGTTAGGAACTATAGATGAATCACATTCCATGCATTATGCCATGTCATTCAGGATGCATTACATGTTGCATGCTGTTGTGATATGTGTTGTGATAGATATACTTGTTATTGTGATAGGTATTCTAGAATGTTTTATGTTATGAATCAGGTGGATGAAATACTTTAGTTTATGAGGAGTATGGTCCCTCATGAATCAAAATTTGGATAACCATTAGTTCAACCTTTTTAATGAAATGTGATATAAATGTTAATTCACATACGAATAAAATGGAAACTGAAATTGCTTATAGCAGAGAACCTGAACCAAAACCAACCTTATTAGTTCAAAGTAGGTAGTATCTTTTGCTTATATATGTGTTTTAAGTTTCTAATACTTGGCTCATGGAGTAGGAAGAGGGGTGTGTTCTTATATAGGAAGTCTTTTACCTATCCTATTTTAGTATTTTTTCTTTCAAGATACAAAATTTTATAATAATCTTGTTACGAGGCATGTTCTTGGAAGTTGTAGAGGCATGCCACCATGACGAACTCCAGTCATATTCAATGCTGGTGGTGATGAAAATACCCCAATGGTGGTGGGCCATGGGATACCGATCAAACCTCCAGTAGTTCTAGCTGGGAAATATGTAGTTGTTCCGAAAAAAGGTGCTGAGGCACATTTCCTCAAGGGTTCTTGTGATTTAGGCAGACCATTTAGGGAGCACTGTGACATACCCCAACTATAGCAGAGTTAATGTGTGAGTTCAAGTAGCAGCGTCCACCCATGTATTTGGGAGATGGAGGACCACCAAATGGGGATTCATGGTGGGAGGCCATTCTATCCATCTTTGATCATTTAGTGATGCCTCCTGAGAGGAGGGTAAGTATCACTATGTATATGTTGAGTTATTACGCCAATAGATAGTGTGATTTCATTACTCAGATGTAACTTCTTCAAAATATGTTTTGGAGGGATTTTCATATATCCTTCTATGATTAATTCTATCACAATACATTTAGGGATGATAGAGCCTGAGAGTTTTTGGACCTGGAGCAGGGTGCGTTATCAATTATGAATTATTCGGCCCATTTTACTAAGCTCTAGTACTTCACACCTATTTTGGTGGGTGAAGAGCTATCTAAATGTAGGTGATTGAAGGATGGTATCAAGTATGACATCTGATCTTAGTTGAATGTTTTTCGACTCACTACCATTTCTGGTATAGTGAATTAGGTGCTAACCATAAAGAATAACATGAGAGAGGATGGAGGTGTGAGCTAGAGTGGTTCAACACCTAGATCTCATACTACATCGACCAACTGTTGGAAGTGTTGTCTGGAGATTTCGTGTGGTGATATTGAAAATCAAATCACATATTCAGGTAGCCAAGTGAGGTGATACCATTGTGGTAGACTAGTACATATGAGGATATAGTGTATGAGGGACCTAGTTAAGTGATGATCTTGCAGTAAGATGGTCCATCTATAGAACTTATGTAAAGATTTTCCTCTGGTAGCCAATGAGAGTGGGTCTACATCGACTCCATGTTTAGGAGTGGGGTTAGTAGCTTCTTATCAGACAGGGATCTAGATTTCAACTGACCGATCATGCCAAAGTGGTGGTCATGACCATGGTAGTCAGACCCTAGTTTTACAATGACAATAGAGTAGACCTGCTTATGGTAGCCAGGCATATCAAAAATCCATGGTTCATGGTAGATATATATAGTGAATCAAAACATTGAGGAGAAGGATCCCAAAATGTCTACTACTAATGGTACTATTATACTTGCCACTACATTAGCATCTAAACCTTTTGATATAGCAGTTTCATATAGCTTTATAATAGTTCCCATTATAAAGATACTTGACCTCAATGTTTATAATTATGATGGATTTATGAAGCATGGAACTCCATTGTGGATTATAACGGAGGATATACATCAGTTCATGGAGTGCCTCTTGAGATTGGCGGGTGTCACTTCATGTGGTACCTCTTTGTCTTCGAGATGATAGGTTTTGACATCATTCTCAAAATTGACTATTTGATACCCTTTCACACCTTTATTGATTTCTATTATCGTAGGGTGACCTTCACATCACCGAAGTGTGGGAATTTTATTCAGAAATGTGAATGGGATGTCCAGGTGAGCTGAGATAGAATCGAGCATCATGGGCCGGGAGGAATGGAAACACAAATTATGAGTTAATATCATGATGGTCAAGGAACTTTTCAAGGAGATTTACCTCTAGTAGTTGATCATTTTTGGGTTGTTTTACCATAAAACTATTTAGGATTACCTACAATGAGATAGGTAGAGTTATCTATCGATATAGTTCCAAGAGATGCACCAATATCTATTCCTCCCTATAAGATGGCTACTACTGAGATACAAGAGTTGAAGAGCTAGCTAGAGGATTTAGGAGAAAATGTGTTTATCAGACCCAATAATTATTCATGGGGTTTACCAGTACTTTTTGTTAAAAAGTTGGATGTTAAACTTAGGTTATGATTGGATTACCAGAAATTAAACCAACTGATGGTTAAGAATAAGTATCCTCTACCACAGATAAATGATATCTTCGACCATCTCCAAGAGCTCATGTTTCCTTGAATATTTATTTGATATTTGGTTATCATCAGGTGTGTTTTAGACTATCATACATAACTCACAAAACCATTTATAGAATGTATGGTCACAATGAATATTTGGTTACGTCATTCGGTCTCATGAACAAGCCTGTAGTCTTCATGGCACTGATGAACTGAGTTTTCCATCCTTATCTTGATTTGTTTGTGGTGGTTTTCATGGTTGATATCTTGGCGTATTCTCACAATTGACATGACCATGCCAAACATATTTAGATCAAATTGAATACACTGATAGAGAATCAGTTATATGATAAGCTCACAAAGTGCCATTTCTGGATGGATCAGATTCACTTCTTGGGTCACATTATCTCAGATACAGGAGTATGAGTTAACCTAGAGAAGGTGGGAGCTATGGTTTCCTGGGGGAATTCCAAGAATACCTTTGAGGTGTAATGTTTCTTGGGGATATATGGTTACTATATCTTTTTTATACAGGACTTCTCACACTTAGAAGTGCTGCTTATGGGCTTAAATAAGAAGGGTGAGAAGTTTTTATGGTCAGATTCCTACGATAGAACCATTCAGGAGATAAAAGAGAGATTGAATTTAGAACTGATACTGATTTTTAGAGAGCCTAGAAGGAGTTATATTATGTACTATGATGCATCAGGTATCAATCTTGGAGAATTTCTTATGCAGGGTGATAGAGTCGTTACATACGGGTCTTAGTAGTTGAGACCATATGAGTTGAATAACCCGAAACACAATCTCGGGTTTGATGTAGTTTTTCATGAATTGTGTTGTTGGAGAAATTACATACTTGGAGATCATTTTGTGGTGTACAGACCACAAAAGCCTCAAGTACATTTTTATACAGTGTGATCTGAATCTAAGGCAGTGAAGATGTGTGGAATACCAACGGGGTTTTGATTTCAATATTTCCTAAACATTTGGTAATGTTAATGAAGTGGATGATGCATTGAGTAGGAGGACTTAGATATAGAAATTTCAGCATGCCAGTAATGAGTGACAACTCATGGATTTGTTTTCTGAGATTCACTTGGAGGTGTATGACTGTCAGGGTTAGAATTTTCTATTAACATTACATATTACCTCTTTCCTTCTGGATAGAGTTAGGATGAGGTAGCTATTAGATTATAATGGCCTAGTCCTATGAGAGAGGGTGGTAGGTGAGGACCCTCCTCCTGGTTGGACCATAGGTGAGGATGAGATTCTACATGTACATGGCTGCATATGGATTTCAACAGACATGTGAAAGGATATGATGTGAGACTTTCATGCTTTAGCTTGGGCAGTGCACCCCAACGTCACCAAAATATATCAGGGTTTACATCACCAATACTAGTGGTCGTGTATGAAAAGAGATATAGCTGGTTTTTTCATGATATGTTACACCTATCAGCAGGTGAAGGAGTAACACTAGAAACCAACCAAACTTTTATATTAGTTACCCATCCTTGAGTGGAAGTTGGTTGAAATCATGATAGATTTCTTGATAGGTTTACCAAGGTCACCTCGAGGTAATGATACTGTATGAATTGTTTTTGATAGGCTCATGAAGGATTCACATTTCCTGTAGATCAAGGAGACATTCAATGTTGATGATCTTGGGAGGTTTTACATCTGAGAGATAGTATGACTTCACGAGGTCCCGCATACTATAGTTTTAGATATGTAAGCCCGATTTTCATCACGTTTCTGGCAAGGTCTACAAAGGTTGTTGGGCATACATGTGCTTCTAATCACAACATACCACCCCCAGATAGATGGAAAGTTAAATCGCACTATTCAGGTGTTTGAGGATATGCTATGAGCATGTGTCCTAGATTTTGGGGGCTCTAGGGAGAGGTATATACCCTGAGTTAAATTCACATATAACAATAGCTTTCAAGATACTATTAAGATGGAAATTACAAGTCTTCATACAATAGGCCATGATGATCACCCCTATATTGGTTAGAGGTGGGAGAGGCAAATTTTCTTGGAACTCATATTTTTTAGAAGACCACAATGCAGGTTTAGTATATTCAGAAGCAGATGGATATTGTGCAGTCTCGATAGAAATCATACATCAATCACTGCATACGACCTATAGAGTTCAAGGTCGGTGATTATATTTTCTTATTTCTTTCAATGAGGTTGGGATATAGGAGGATCATGAGATAGGGTAAGCTTTCACTATGTTCTGTCAGGCTGTTCAGGATTCTGGAGAGAGTCCAGCTGGTATCCTATCAGTTTTAGTAACCTCAAATGCACCAGTCCATTCACGACGTCTTCTATGTATCTTAGTTACACCACTATTATTCAAATCTATCTCATTCCTTTCATCGTAAAGAAGGTTGAGTTATAGGAATATGTGTCCTTTGAGGATCATCCTATACATATCATGGATCATAGAACAAAGGTTATCTAAGGCCAATATATCCATCTAGTATGGGTGCTATGGAAGCACGACCGAGTATAGGATGAGACCTAGGTGTGGGAGGATGATGAAAAATCATAGTGACTGAAGTTATTCTCAAACATTCTTGACCATAATTGAGAAAGAAATTCAGGGATGAATTGCCTTGGTGGGGGAGTTTGTACGAACCTAGTTCTTCATTGTGGTATGAAATATTTTACTTCCATAAATTCTCAGTTTAAATGATTATAAATAGCCTAATAAGAATGCCATCAGATTTCATAAAGGTGAAAGGGTTATCTGGGGTCAGTTTGCAGCTCAGAACCCAAGTTTTGGAGTGAAATATGCCTACAACATAGTTAATGAATACTGTATGATGCAGGCTTTATAGTTTGATAAAACCATGCTAGGCTGGATAGTGGGGAGATATAAGCCTTATAGTTAGAGAAAGCCATGCATTTTGGGTTTCATGACTATGCATACATGTTTTCAATTTTGGCATTGAGTTTTTTCACAATTTTCACATGGTTAGTCAAATCGTGCGAACAAACAGTGTGGGGTGCCCCTCCCTATAGCTATGTGTGATCGGTTGGTGCATAGTTTGACCAACAGTGAGACCAAATCATGTGACCCATGGATTTTGGTGAAATTACTATAATGGCACTAATTAAATCTATTTGTAAGATATTCCTCTCATTTTCCTAACATTGGATAAAATTCCCCTCTTGAGAGCCTTTTTGGGAAATATTCTTGGAATTGGGAGATCATCTCCACCTGGAGTCCTATTTGATAACCACCTGTATCATTGGATCCACATTGGTAATATCTAAATTCATTTTTAGGAATTTCTAATTTGAATGGGTATAAACTATTCTATTTAGGGGCAATCTAATTTTCCCTATTATTAGGTTATTCATCAATTCTTCAACTTTCTCCTAATATGAGTCAAATCAGGAGATAACACTAGACGAGATATCCACTATAAACCTATAGTAGGTGGTCTTGTTCCATTTGTTACAAGTTGAAGTGTTTATATATGATGTTTTTCCACACGCCCAATTCTCGGGCGACACCTTAAAATGAATATTGATCCTTGAATTGAATTGATAGTCATGGACTATGTAATTAAATAGGTTATAAACGAATGATATGGGTTGAGGACCTTGAAATTAGAACCACCCTTTGGGTGTGTTGTTTAATTAAATGGACCTTCAATATGGTTTTTGAATTGGATACCTTTGAGGTGTTCCTATTTACCCCTTGTCAAGAGATGTTCAATATTGATTTGTCATTTGTAATTAAAGTGAATTGTAACCAGATTTGTGATATCAATTGGAATTTAATTGATTAATAGGATGGGATGGATGTCCATTCCATTAGAATTGGCTATGTAATAGCTTCTTCAAGCTTTAGTTACCCTTAAATTTAATTTCCCTAGTGAGTAATTATGATGTAATCCTTCTACTCTTAGACTGTTTCTTTAAAAAACTTTTAAGGTGAAATTTAATTGAAATGTTCTTGGAAATGACCTTGACATATTAAATGAATTTGATTAAACTTTATTAAATTAAATAATTATGAATATTCCTTGGGTGACACATGGATTCAATGAATAATTCTATGGAAGGACTCAACTAGATTGTACTTTGCTTATGCTTGAGTGATACTTGGACTCCTTATATGGTTTTATAAGGACAAAATAGTAAGGTCAGTTGACTATTATATACCCAGTGATACTTGGAATTTTGTATGGTTTTCCAAGGATAGGATCAAAGGTAATTTGATCATATATTCCATGTGTGATACTTGGGCTCCCTTAGTGGATTGCCAAGGATGGGATCAAATGGACGAGATGTTCTGACACACCAAAAGTGATACCTAGGTTCTTATAAGGATCACCATGGATGGGTTTTTAGGGTGTTATTTTATATTATACCTCAAGCGATACCTGTATTCAAAATTAGGAATACCATGGATGGGATCAGGTTCATAAATGAATGATGAATGAAATCTTCCAAGCCAAATCACAATCTTGGATTCGATCTTGTTTATACTTTATGGATGGCCTATTTAGGCATCCTTTTTTATGTTATCACAGGGGATACTAGAAATTATGAAAGGTATCAAGACTTAATTAAATGAGTTAGAATCATTAAATGAACTTGGTTAAAGAATGGGAACCTAGACTTTATAGGATGGATAATTTCAATACTTCCTTTCTTATTACATTACTACATGAACTGTTGTTATATATATATAATGACTGGATGGAACTAGAACTTAGGTGGTTTCCTAGTGAGATTATATCTCATATCCTTTTTGGGCCACCTTGGGCACCTAAACAGACTATATGATTACAAGTATAGATAAGGTAAAGTGCGTTACTATAGGTTCTTGATAGTTTCTTAGGAGTTGGGGATCATTGGGCCGAGATGAGGCTTGTGATGCTAGCTATGATATTTTTTTTTCTCTTTTTGTACAAATGATACATGAATTATATTATACTCCTATGTATCGGTTTTGGCTATTTTGTAGTGAAAAATGACATGTGTCATCATCAATTTATATGAGATTACTTCTAACATTATTATCTATTCCTCTTGTGTATCAATTGTTAGTATGATTTACTGCTTCTGCTACTTGTATGTTATTAACATTCCACTATGATACACTTTGGTAATGAGGGAATAGTCTATCTACAAACAGACTTAGGACCTTACTGCTAGTCGACAACCTTTGGAATTTGGGTAGATGTTCTTGAGGCCATGTAACCAACCTGGCTCGGGGTGGTGTTGAGTGGCATATAGGTCCAAGATGTTATAAACTTAAAATTTCTAATCTTAAAAGCCTAAAAAACTTAAACTATTATTTACTAATTGCATTATAACCTATAAAGTTATCTAAATATTTTTTATGATGCTGACAGTGGTCCCCAAGAAACAAATCCTGAGTCTGGTGATAAAAACACATTATTATTTTTATTTTATATAATGGATTTGATATCAAATAAAAACCCAAATTTTTTGGTTTAAAATTATAAACTAAATTCCAAATATTAGGTCACTTCATACCTGAGAATATTTTAGTCCTAGATATTTAGAGAATAAGGAATTTTATTACATATAAAAAATAATTATATTTTCTTTTAAATGGGATTTTTTCCATTAATTCAACTTATAAATAAAAACTATAACTTCATTTAAGCTAATTAAAAATTCACAATATCTCATACTCATAGATAATTCCTATGGAAAACATTTTTGAAATATTTAGGTGAGCATAAATAGCCCAGAAAGGGTTTTTAAAACAATTGAGAATTCCCTTTTTTTAAATTCTTGAAAACATATTAAAATATATTATTTAAAACATTATACTTTGATATTTATAATTTTTTTAAAAAATACCCTTCAAAATAAAATAGGGGTTTCACATTAATAATTTAATAAAAAAATAATGCTTTTAAAAATTTATTTGAGATGAAATAAAATATTAAGACCATTTTTCTATAAAAATAAAACCCTTTGAAAAATCTATTTTTTAAATAAAATTTCTCCATTTTAAAATAAAAAATTTTCTTAAAAAATAAAATCTAAGGACACCCAAGTGAAAAACTTACAACACTGAAGTGACATATTTTAATGAAGCATTTTTGTGACTTGCCTTTGTCATCATAATTCCATTAAAAAATCTTTTCAATTTCTTAAAGAGATATAAACTATTTTAAATAATAAAGGTGTTTATCTAATGTAATTTAACATTCATGAAAAAAATCCTTTTAATAAATATTCTAAATAGGAACATGAATGAAATGATTTTTAAAATGATCTTGGATGGTTTATACATATACAGAGAAAACATATGCTTTTTTGTGATATATTTTAAAACATGAATGATAACCATTAATTAAACAAATTCAATGAAAATAATATTCTTCTAAAAAGAAAACACGGGTAAATAAAAATGAAAAATGTGGGAGTTTCAGAAATAAAAAATTTTACACCAAAAAAGATAATTTAAAAAACTCTTTAAAAACATATTTTGAAATCCTAATATTTTCAAAAAAACATTTTCCCATAAAAAACGGGATTGAAAATTTAAAAACATAATTTTTTATTACAATTTTCCCTTACACATAAAATGATAATTTGAAAACTCCATAAAACTAGCTTTGAAATCAAAATAATTTCTCTAAAACATTTCCCATACCTTAACTGAACCTAACTCCCCTTACGGGACTTCTTTATTGAAGGTAAACTTCTAAAAACTCGATCTCCCTTCTTACTTCCACTCTCTCTACATCTCTCTCTCTCTATGACTACCATTCCAGGAAAAAATACAGGTATTTATTGGGTAAAGTAACATATCTATGAACTACTAATGGGATGGAATATTTTTATATCCAATATCCACTATGAAATTGATATTATGGAATTATTAATCATTAGTTTTTCTATGAGAGGTAGATGTATAGAGACCCTCAAATAGAAAACATTTCATCTTCTTTTACATTGTATATCTTTTACCTCCTCTTGTACTAACTACCTTTGAAGAAAAATTTAAATATATATTTATATATAACCTATCATTGACCTTGAAACAATTTAAATAAAGATGATGTTTATGACTATTTCATTTTACTTTACCCAAGTTGTGCCTTTATTTGTTGTTATAAAATCTCTATAGAATCCACTCAATGTGTGGTTTCATTCATATCGATGAAGGAAATGATAAATAAGACATATAATGGAATCTTTTTAAACCCTTGATGTCGAATTATATATATATATTTATGTATATCTTATTTATATTTAGTAATAGCGACGAGTATAAGGATGAAAATGAAAACTCGTCATTTTTTAAGTTTATCATTTTTATTTTTATACATACTCATCACATGTTCTAGACCTTCAATAATTTTTATAAAATAAATTTGCTCATAAATCCATTGAGTGTAATGATATTACACACACACACACCCTTAATAATATACATGTCCCATATGAGGAAGAAGATGACAGCGGTGGTGTTTTATTTTTTCCTTCAATGAGAATATATATGTGTGTGTGTGATCTATAAATAATAATATCACGCCATGTGGGAGGTTGAATATGATATATGTCTTTGCGATATTAGGTTTTTATTTGGTGCATGTGGTGGAAGATAAATATGGTAGAGGCTTTGTTTTGAATGAATCTACTCATGTGTAATATTTTTTAGAGTGAATAGTATAAACATAAACATATCCCACATTAGGGTTCTCTTTAGTTTAATGATCCTATATATAATAGTAAGTTTCTTTAACAGCTATTGAAATCAACATGGGATATGGTGGTCCCCCTCTATCATCCACATCCACCCCACACAGGCATGAATATCCAATGATTGCTACTTATTATCTACACTCAAGAATTTTCTCACCCATACTTTCCCATGGGCAGGCTCTCTCCTTCACCCATGTTTCTCCTTGGTACCTAAGGTCAATGATTGGTTGAACCAAGTTGGCTGGACTGATCTCCCTAAGGTTAAGGGATGTTGGAAAATGTTTTATACTTAGTATATATAATTGATTTTCTATAAAAAACTAAGAAAATCAGTAATCAAATTACAATTTTAGAAATTATAATTCTATCAGCTAATTATAATTCAAATTAATTTTATTCAATCAATAATTTAAAATGTTTTTTATTCATTACAATTATTATAATCTTTTTATTTTCTCTCTTTAATGATAAATTACTTTTTACTACTTATTTTTTATATTTATAATATTCATTCATATCAATGTTAATTAAATTCCATTTATCATATATATTAAACATAAAATTTTAATTTCTTATAATTATCATTATATTCATTTTCCAAATACCTTAATAAATATTATACTTCTTTCATAATTTATAATCTTCATTAAATTTATTCTTTACAAATTAATTTGACCTCTTTATATATTATATTCATTTAAAACTAATATTAATATTATATTATCGTTAAAATTTACAACTAAATATATTTACTTCAAACTAAATTAATATAATTCAATTATAATTTAGAATTAATATTTTACATACTATAATATTTATATTTCTCAAATTCTATTTAAAATTTACAACAATCACATCTTCATTTAAAAATAATATTTTATATACCATAATTTTAATATCTCTAAATAAATGTTATATTAGTATTAAAAAATTATATACTTATTTCAAATTAATATTTTATAACCCACTATATTTATATTCCATAATAACAATTATTCCACTATTAAATTATATAATTATCATTAATTTTTTTAATATTATCCTATAAGTACTCATCTCAAATTAACATAGAATATTTCAATAAATTTTACTATTAAAATTTATATTTATTATTTACTATCATTTACTAAATATGTTAAACAATTTCATTTTATTAGCAATTTATTTTATTAAAATATTACACATAAACATTTAATTGCATAATATAATTCCAAGTATAGTTAAACTATACATTTTGTAATATTAACTTATAAAATATAAAATTTAAACTAGGAATATATTAACAATTAATATTTAATAATCATCTATTTACATATTATTTCGAAAATAAATGAAAATATTATTATAATATTTTTATAATTGATACTTCAATACAAAATTTTTTATTTATGAAATGAGCTATTTGATAAAAAATTATATAAAATAAAAAATCATTCTAAAAGGATTTTTTTTAAAATAAGTTTTTTACAAAATTTATTTTATAAATAATGGTTAGGTTATTTTTTTTAAAATAAGCTATAAAGGTGGCAGGGAAGTTGCCGCCTTTAGGTTTCAGGTGAAAGGCGACAACCCCGTTGCCGCCTTTCTAATAAAACCAAAAAAAATACTATTTTGTTTTTGTTTTAAAAAATTTTATTTTTATTTGTTATATATATATATATAAACAAAACAAAAATAAAAATAAAAATAAAATTTTCAGCAGAATTTATATGATATTTAAAATCCAATAGTACTGCCATTACAATAGTCTGGATTTTGATAGAAGCTCTCACCTAGGGCTCACTTTTATAAGAGAGTTTACCCTGGAAATCATTCTGCGTTTCTGATGTGGGATTTTGGTTCTCCATTTCTTGCGCAGAACATTCTGCATTTCCGATGTGAGATTTTGCTTCAAGTACGTGAATTTGAAAGACTATAAAATGTTAACTATAATACCAATATAAATGAAACTTAAAACATAAATTAAACATATAAAAAATAGTTGAAAAAAAAATTCATAAAAAATGATGATAAAAAATAATTTATAAGCTTTCAAAACCACATACTTAAAACTTAAAAAGTTTCAAGTACATGACTTTAAAAGCCTATAAAATATAAACTACAAGACCAATATAAATGAAACTTAATACATGGATTAAACATATAAAAAATTGTTGAAAATAAAAATAATTTCATAAAAAATGTTGATGGAAAATAATTTATAAGTTTTTCAAAGGCACCTACATGAAACTTAAAAATGTTTCAAGCACGTGACTTTGAAAGCATATAAAATATAAACTATAAGACCGATATAAATGAAACTTAAAACATGGATTAAACATATAAAAAATAGTTGAAAATAAAAATAATTTTGTAAAAAATGTTCATGAAAAATAATTTATAACCTTTCAAAACCACCTACTTGAAACTTAAAAATGATTCAAGTATGTGGCTTTGAAATACTATAAAATATAAACTACAAGAACGATATAATTTAAAGTTATAACATGGATTAAACATATAATAAATTATTAAATTATTAAATTAATATTATTAATAATTAATTATATAATAATTAATTAGTTAATTAGTAATTATTAATAATTAATTATATAATAATTAACCAATTAATTAGCAATATAATTATTCAGTATATAATAGTTAATTAGTTAATTAGTAATATAATTATAAATTATATTTATTCATTATACTTAATAATTGGTAATTATTAAAAATTATTATATGATAATTAATTAGTTAATTGGTAAGGAGACTGAAGATGTCCGTTATGGTCACTTTGCCAGAATATTGGTAGAGATAGATCTCAGCTCTACGCTGATTGACAAGGTAATCCTCTCTACACCTTCTGACAATATCCAAATTGATGTTGAATATGAAAAAAGGCCACTTTTATGTAATCATTGTATGGCTGTTGGGCATTCTTTGGACTTATATAGGAGGAACACCCTTTGCGAGGAATGTGGGAGGATGGGCCACCCATCAAATCTATGTCGAAGGAAAAAACAAATGAAAGATACATCTTTGTCAAAAGCCACCATTCATGATGGTGACTCAAGCAAAGAATCACCTCTTGCTTCGTCTGATGTTTTGATTTCTGGGAATCAGTTGACTGCGGGTGATGCTGCTCCCAGAGAGTCATCTTTGGTTGATGCAGAGAAATCTATCCCGCATCTGCCTCACAAAGATAAAGAAAAGCTAATGGATGTGTCCCCCACAAGAGACCTTAGTGGTCCTTTTTGTGTAAATGCTGGGCAACAGGTTGATGATCGACAGGAACCCATTACTGGTAAATGGGGGGATGTTTCAGATATTGAGGGGGAAAAGGCTAGCTTCACTACTCCGAACAGTGGTGGATCTCTCTCCTTCAAGGATATGGTCATAGCTGGGGAGGCAAGGATGACTGATGGAGAGGATTTTACTTCCGTGCCTACAAAGAGAAGACATCGCAAAGATTACTCTCAAATTCCTAAGACGGTGTCGACTAGATCAACTTCGAAGGTCTCAAGAAAATTTGATGAAAATTATTGGAAGGCCTTTAACCAAGATAAGTCTCAATAGGAATGGGAGCCTGCTGGAGACTCTGATTATGGGAATGACTTGTCGTATTATGATTTTTAGTTTTTGAGAATGAGGGAATTTCTGATTGTGTAACCCCTTTCGCCTTCTTCACGTTTTCTCCTTTCTTTATTAAATAAAGGGTCAGAAGCTTTTGCTTCTGACTTGACCTTTTTCAATTATATAACTATTATTTGTATAATAATTAGTTACTTAATTAGTAATTATTAATAATTAATTATATAATAATTAATTAGTTTAATAGTAATATAATTAGTTAATTATTAATATAATTATTAATTATTTAATAATTAATTAGTTACTTAGTAATATAATTATTAATTATATAATAATTAATTAGTTAATTAGTAATAGAATTATTAATTATATAATTTGTAATTAGGTAATTAGTAATTATTAATCATTAATTATATAGTAACTAATTAGTTAATTAGTAGTATAATTATTAATTATAGATTAGTTAATTAGTTAATTTTTTGAGAAAGATAGAGCTGATACCCTTTTTATAATTAGTTAATTAGTAATATAATTATAAATTATAATTATTTATTATAATTATGAATTAGTATTTATTAAAAATTATTATATAATAATTAATTAGTTAATTGGTAAAACAATTATTAATTATATAATAGTTAATTAGTTAATTAGTAATATAATTATTCAGTATAATTATTAATTAGTAATTATTAAAAATTATTATATAATAATTAATTATTTAATTAGTAATATAATTATTCTTTATAATTATTCATTATAATTATTAATTAGTAATTATTAATTACTAATATAATTATTAGTTATATAAATATTAATTATATAATAATTAGTTAGTTAATTAGTAATTATTAATAATTAATTATATAATAATTAATTAGTTAATTAGTAATATAACTAGTTAATTAGTAATATAATTATTAATTATTTAATAATTAATTAGTTACTTAGTAATATAATTATTAATTATATAATAATTAATCAGTTAATTAGTAATATAATTATTAATTATATAATTTATAATTATTTAATTAGTAATTATTAATCATTAATTATATAATAACTAATTAGTTAATTAGTAATATAATTATTAAATATACAATAGTTAATTAGTTATTTTTTTAGAAAGATAAAGCTGTTGCCCTTTTTATAATTAGTTAATTAGTAATATAATTATAAAGTATGATTATTCATTATAATTATTAATTAGTATTTATTAAAAATTATTATATAATAATTAATTATTTAATTGGAAATATAATTATTAATTATATAATAGTTAAGTATGTAATTAGTAATATAATTATTCATTATAATTATTAATTAGAAATTATTAAAAATTATTATATAATAATTAATTAGTTAATTAGTAATATAATTATTCATCATAATTATTCATTATAATTATTCATTATAATTATTCATTATAATTATTCATTATAACTATTAATTATTAATTAGTTAATTAATAATATAATTATCAATTATATAACTATTAATTGTATAATAATTAGTTAGTTCATTAGTAATTATTAATAATTAATTATATTATAATTAATTAGTTAATTAGTAATATAATTAGTTAATTAGTAATATAATTATTAATTATTTAATAATTTATTAGTTGCTTAGTAATATAATTATTAATATATAAAAATTAATTAGTTAATTAGTAATATAATTATTAATTATATAATTTGTAGTAAGTTAATCTGTAATTATTAATCATTAATTATATAATAATTAATTAGTTAATTAGTAATACAATTATTAAATATATAATAGTTAATTATTTAATTTTTTGAGAAAGATAGAGCCGATGATCTTTTTATAATTAGTAAATTAGTAATATAATTATAAATTATAAATATTCATTATAATTATTAATTAGTATTTATTAAAAATTATTATATAATAATTAATTATTTAATTAGTAATATAATTATTAATTATATAATAGTTAATTAGTTAATTAGTAATATAGTTATAAATTATAATTTTTCATTATAATTATTAAATTTTAATTATTAAAAGTCATTATATTACTAATTAATTAGTTAATTATTATATAATTAATTATTAATAATTACTAATTAACTAATTAATTATTAACTAATTAATTATTAATAATAATAATTTAATAATTTAATAATTTATTATATGTTTAATCCATGTTTTAACTTTAAATTATATCGTTCTTATAGTTTATATTTTATAGTATTTCAAAGCTACATACTTGAATCATTTTTAAGTTTCAAGTAGGTGGTTTTGAAAGCTTATAAATTATTTTTCATGAACATTTTGTACGAAATTATTTTTATTTTCAACTATTTGTTATATTTTTAATCCATGTTTTAAGTTTCATTTATATCGGTCTTATAGTTTATATTTTATAGGCTTTCAAAGTCACGTGCTTGAAACATTTTTAAGCTTCATGTAGGTGTCTTTGAAAACTTATAAATTATTTTCCATCAACATTTTTTAAGAAATTATTTTTATTTTCAATTATTTTTTATATGTTTAATCCATGTATTAAGTTTCATTTATATTGGTCTTGTAGTTTATATTTTATAGGCTTCTAAAGTCATGTACTTGAAACTTTTTAAGTTTCAAGTAGGTGGTTTTTAAAGCTTATAAATTATTTTTTATCATCATTTTTATGATTTTTTTTTGTTTTCAACTATTTTTTATATGTTTAATCTATGTTTTAAGTTTCATTTATATCGGTCTTATAGTTTATATTTTATAGTCTTTCAAAGTCACGTACTTGAAACAGAATCCCACATCAGAAATGCAGAATGTTCTGCGCAGGAATTGGAGAACCAGAATCCCACATCGGAAATGCAGAATGATTTCCAGGGTAAGCTCTCTTATAAAAGAGAGTTTTGGGTAAGAGCTTCTGTCAGAATTCAAACTGTTGTAATGACAGTACTGCTGGATTTTAAATAGCAGATAAATTCTGCTGAAAAATTTATTTTTATTTTTATTTTTGTTTTGTTTTGTTTATATATATATATATATATAAACAAAACAAAAAAATAAAAATAAAAAAAATTTAATTTTTTTTGGGTTTTAGTGGAAAGGCGGCATCGCGGATGCCGCCTTTCATCAGACGCCAAAGGCGGCATTGTAGATGCCGCCTTTGAGGCACAATTTTAAAAATATTCTAAACCCAGATGTTTTTAAAAAAAGTAATTTTTTTTAAAATGTATTAAAATAAAAAACCCCATTCTAAAATCTCAGGGTGCTACATTCTATCCCAATTCAATAATTTGTGTCCTAACAATTTAAATTTGTCTTACTACTAAAAATATATGAGGGCATTCTTAATATGGTCATGATATAATTTCTAAAGTGTTATCTTCCTTTATATCATGGTTAAGACTCATCTTTTTCCT
This sequence comes from Viscum album, assembly GCA_963277665.1. Taxonomy (NCBI): domain Eukaryota; kingdom Viridiplantae; phylum Streptophyta; class Magnoliopsida; order Santalales; family Viscaceae; genus Viscum; species Viscum album. The sequence continues at coordinate 354,635,480 of OY728151.1, read as the reverse complement.
AGATTCTAATTTTTTGTTTCCATTTGTTCCAATTATACCTCCTTAGATATAAAACTAAACGGTTTTTAGAAACAAACCTATGAGAGAAGTGTTTTTTAGGATCATATTCTCAACTAAAAAAAATGGTTATAATAATAATTGATAAAAATATTAATATAAAAATCAGCTATAAGAGTCTTATCCATTGACACTTCATCTCAACCCAAAATAGTAAGAATCACCTTAAAATCTAATCCTAAAATCCCCAAAATGTTAATATAATCCTTCTTTAGATCACAAGGCTCTGTAAAATATATATTGTCTAAAATAAATTTATTCACTTAAAATTTATAATCTTGAAATCCTCAAAAACATAAACTTTTATTTACTAATAGTATCACAACCATTAAAGTTAGGTAAAATTTTTATTTGATACAAACCATGGTACCACAGACCCGCACTCCTAAATCTTATTAAAAAAACAAATTAATTTTTTTTTTATTTTATATAATTGATTTAATATTAATGAAATGAATAAAATTTAATATTTTAAAATAAAAAAATTAATTCCAAATATTGATTCACTACATACTCGAAAATATTTTTAGGTCTCAACCTTTAAAGAATGAATAATTTTATTACATATCAAAAATAATTCTATTTCCTTTAAAATGGATATTTTCAAATTAAGTTAACCCTTTGAGGTATACTATAACATTTCTCAAGCTAATCCTAAATTCATAATAGTACATAATCATTAATAATCACTATGAAAAATATTTTTTAAATCATGGGGTGAGAAAAAATATCTCAGTAATGGGTTTTAATAAAATTGAGAATACTCTTTTTTTGAAATGCTTGAAAACTTCACAAAATATTTTCCTGAAAAAAAATTGGTGTCACGACCCCCTCCCCACAAAGTGTACCCCTCCTGGTCTGGCAATGTGAGAAGGGAGATAATGACACCCCAATTCCCACCTCCAATAGGCCCCAGGTTGGCAACTAGCACCGAGGGTATAATAAACACACAGATGAGAGGCATTATCCTCTAAGAGAACACATGCGAAAGAGAGAGATAAGACAAACACCAAACAACTCCAACTCTGACAACAATATAAATGAAATCCCAAGTACACATATATAATGTCATGAAAAACTACTACAAATAAAAGGGGAAAACTGAAAAATACCCAAAAAAAGTAAAAACAACAACGACCATGAAGCCTGAACAACTCCTGCAACCCCAAGCTAGTGGTAACCAGCCTGATCTCCAACCTTATCCAAGTGACCTGAAAAACAATTTATATATACATAGGGTGAGTACAATAGTATACTCAGTAGGATCCTCCTCGGAGCCTCTCGCGCAAAAGTAAGGAAAGCATGATAAAGCACAGTGAACAACAAGTGGAACTAACTCGTCACATAAACAGGTATGCTAAGTTCCCAGCCTCACCATGGCTACTCTCACCAAGTATTGCATAAAAGAGTATATAATATAATAAATAATATCAAGGGTACCCCACTACTACTTCCCCACTGGTTTGCCGCTTTGTCCCAACGTCGCACGTCCTAAGCATCTCTCTCCAAAAAGGCCTGCCCGCAGACACCTGGGCGAAGCACCACAACATGCACCTCATGCAACAAAACCACCACGACCACATAAGAAAAGTAACTAGGTAGTTTTTGGGAGCCACCACAGCTCACATAAAGTGTATTATACGTCACTTATTAAACCTCAAGCCATTATATCCCATACACCAAGTAAGGATACTCAATCCATCATAGCCTATACACGTTACTCCTATAGTAGTCCATATGAAACTATATACAGAATATATTTGTGTGAATAACCACAAAACATTACATCCCACTACACACATATATGGGGAAAACTAACCACTATTCCTACCAGCACAATTAACTACCTAGAGAAGAGAGTGGGGCCAAAGGGGGTAGTCAACCATCTATCCTCCCACCAGAATATTGGGGGAAACGCCCCCTAGGGCTCAGAATCCTTGGGGTGTCAGTTGCCCTATCTGATGGGGTGGACTAGCGTATAGAAACACAAAAAGTATAGAATATACTATACCTCACAACCACACTATGGGAATAACCTATTCTTAGACTCAACTGCAGCTAACGTCTCTTGGACTCCCGACTTCCACTTCTAAGACAAGGTATCTTATAAGCACACAACCATTTAAAAAAGATTTATTACATTACTTTATTCCCTTTTTATCATTTTCACTTTATGTTAATTAATTCTTTAAACATTAATTAACCATTAACAATTCCACATTATATTTGATTAGCATCACACCCAAATTCCACTATCCCCAACATTGCATCCCAACAAGCTCTAACCCCAGGGGTTAACATAATTTATTCAATTATTTATTTACAGCATTACTTTCCCATATTCCCAGGCATTTTAGAAAAAAATTCTATGTTACTAAACACAAGGGGGATCAACACGGTGAGTAGATGAACTACCCTTCAAGTATTTTCCACCTATAGCAAGAGCGTAGACCCATCCACCCTTGAGAAGCTAAACACGAAAATCACGTGGCATACCCCACATGTCTTCACCCCTTTCGGAAGAAGGGTAAGCAAGAACATATGCCTTGAGCAGTGGGGAATGTAAAGTAGATAAACAACCAATAATAATCAGCAAGTATCCAAACATTCACATCCAACCTGTTTCATCATCCCTGGTGTCCTCCCCGACACCTACATGCAGAAACTGATGCATCTCACCACTCTAGGCATCAACTTCTTCCACAACGAGTAGGCCTCCCTGCCCCCAAATATCACAATAGCCATACAGGATCACATCCGAACACAAGCAGTAGGAAAACAAACATCATATCAATTGGGCTCTTGGCCCTCAAGAAAGAGGGTAACTCAGAACCCTACAAGGGATTTTCTTTTATCAAACATCTAGTTCTTTAATCTATCTTGAATTAATCGGTTTATTATTCGTAGGTTCCAACTTCAAGAAAACTAAATAGTAAGCTATCAAAAATTGATTAAACAGGATTACTGCATCAATTTGATTAACATCAAATTACAACAACAACAATCAGATTCATCCACATATCTCTTTATCTTTATCCAAACGATTATCAATTAATTTTGACTTTACATTCTTTACCAATTTCCATCAAGAATGAAAATCTAAACAATAAAGCATAAATATCACACTATCTATAAAAACAAGATTCAATAATATACAACCGATATCAATTTATTTATCTGGTTCAAATATTTATTATGCTAATTCCATCGTGATCGAGTGGGATAAAACATGATAACTCTATAGTTACACGTAAAAGAAAAGAGAAGCAATAAATCCCCTACCTCAAATAGTTCTTTACATTATTTATACGAGAATGAGCCACACAACGGGTTACGATCTCCCCCCCGTGACAACTATATCTACCTGAGGATGCAGAGACACCACTACACATATCAACACCCAAGAAAAATACCATTAAGAACATGGAGATAACATTCCATAAAAGGTAAATGAGAAACAGAAGGAGATAAACCCAAAATAATGACGATAGATCATACCTTATATCAAAGATTGATCAATACTGCTTGGTTGCATCAAAAAAGAGGGGAACCAATCCAAGGAGAAAGTTTGATTGTACAAATACTATGGGATGGAATGAAAGGTTCGAGCATCTCACAACTAAGAACAAGGAGGATTAACTAGGGAGGAATATATCTTGTCCCTTTAGAAGATTTAACGAAGAAACGATTTAATATACTCTGGATTTTCTATTAAAATAGGATCGCATTAAACCACACAGTTTGATTAAGTAAAAAAATCCTGAGCCTTAGGAAAATTAATATAAGAGTTATGGTCTTTGAATCAGCTTTAGAGTCCTTAAAAAAGGCTTTAAATGCATTTTACATCAAAGGAAACATCAAAGGGGAGAAACTGTAGGAAGCTGTAAACACTGTTTATGATCTTGAAATTTGGTGAAGGAAAGAGGCTACCGTTGGAACCTCACCATTCTAGAAACACTGTTCATGAACTCAAAATTTAGAAATGGAAAGAGGATACCATTGTAACCTCACCATTCTAGAAGCACTGTTCATAGACCTGAAATTTGGAAAAGGAAAGAGGTTACCGTTGGAACCTCACCGTTCTGAAAACACTGTTCATGAACTCAAAATTTGGAAAGGAAATAGGCTACCGTTGGAACCTAACCATTTTGGAAACACTATTCATGAACCTAAAATTTGGCGAAGGAAAGAGGCTACCATTGGAACCTCACCATTCTAGAAACACTATTCATGAACTCAAAATTTGGAAAAGGAAATAGGCTACTATTGGAACCTCACTATTCTGGAAACACTGTACATGAACTAAAAAATTAGCAAAGGAAAGAGACTACTGTTGGAACCTCACCGTTCTGGAAACACTGTTCATGAACCTAAAATTTGGCAAAGGAAAGAGGCTACCGTTGGAACCTCACCATTCTGGAAACACTGTTCATGAACTTGAAATTTGGCAAAGGAAAGAGGCTACTGTTGCACTGTTCACAGAACTGGAAACACTGTTCACAGAACTGGAAATTTGGCAGTGTTGGGGATAAGTCACCTTGACCTCCCAGAACACCTTAGACACCAGATTTTCGCAAAGGAATGGACCAGATAGGTCCGAGACATTACATTAGATACCTCTCAAAACATTCTCACCCTCATGAATTCAAAACCAACCTAAAAGGGAACAAAAAAGAAGTTTGAACAACCACCCATCGAGATACCTCTCAAAAGAGAGAAATCCATAAGAAGCAACCAAAGAAATCCATCTCATAAACACGAAAGGTCTATAACCACAAAGGGGACATCGTTACATGAAAAGAGTTAAACATCAAATAACTCTGGTAATTGAGCATGTATCTGCAACTCACATTCCCAAGTACTTTTCTCAACACCACCGTGTCACCACATGACACGAATCAAGGGAATAGAATGCCCACGTAACACCTTCTCCTTGCAGTCTTGGATCTCTACTGGCCACTCCTCGAAGGTCACATCGTTTTCAACATCGATATCACTTCAATCAATGACATGTGAGTCATCAGGAAGATAAAGACAAAGCTGTGATACATAGAAAACATCATGTATTTGACTCATATGTGGGGGAAGTGCTATCTGGTATGCCACGACTCCAACACAATCCAAAACCTCAAAAGGACCAACAAACCGGGGAGAAAGCTTACTCTCGCAACCAAACCTTCACTGCCCATGACGGGGAGTCACCTTCAGAAACACGTGATCCCCAACATCAAACTCTAAGGGTCTCCTCTGTTGATCGACATATGATTTCTGACGATCCTGTGCTATCTTCATCCTATCACGAATCACCTGAACCATCTCTGTTGTATTTTTCACTAGTTCCAGTCTGAGAATTGCTGACTCTCTGACCCCAGTCCAACACAACATATAACGACAAGGCTGACCATACAAGGCTTTAAACTACGCCATACCGATGGTGGAGTGAAAACTATTATTTTAAGAGAACTCCACCAAGGGTAAGTGCCTTATCTACGAACCTACAAAATACAAGACACAAGAGCGTAACATGTCTTCAAGAGTCTGGATGGTCCGCTCTGTCTGACTGTTCGTTTGAGGATGAAAAGTAGTGTTAATGTATAGTTGAGAACCAAAATCATGCTAAAGACCTCTCCCCACCCTAGAGGTAAAACGAGGATCTCAATCAGAAATGATCATCCATGGGACTCCATGAAGTCTCACCACCTCCACTAGATACTACCTCAACAAAACTTCCACTGATCTTAACTCCTTGATTGCTATGAAGTGGGATGATTTTGTTAAACGATCCACTACCACCCAAATAGTGGCATGTACTCCCTGAGCTCGAGGTAAAACAGTAACAAAGTACATTGAGATGTCCTCCCAATTCCACTGAGGAACATCTAACGGCTAGAGTAGACCAGCAGGAACACAATGTTCGGCCTTCACCTTCTGGCAGACCAAACATCGAGACACAAAATCCACAACCGCACGCTTCAACCCAGGCCACCAAAACTGGATTCTCAAGGATCGATACATCTTTTTCATTCCATGATGCACCGCTAAAGGAGAACTATAGAACTATCTGATAACCGTATAATTCATTTTCAAAGGAAAAAATATCCTTTAATGATACAATACTCGGCGTTGTTCATCCTCAGACCAACCATCAGGGGACTCACCCCAAACAACTTGGTCTCTCTAGACCTCTACCTCAAGATCCCCCAACTGGGACTCTTCCACCTGCTGCACCAGATATGAATGCACTATCATTTGCAAAAGACAACCACTGCTCCCAACTTCTCCCATATTGAGATGTAATGCTGATCGTTCTTCCATTACTCTTCAGAAATCAGCAGATTCACGCACTGCATCACTACGTGACTTTCAACTCAGTGCACCATCTATAACATTTCCCTTTCTAGGTGTATATGATATTTCGAAGTCGTATTCCTATAAGAACTCCATCCACCAACACTGTCGTAAGTTCAAGTCACGCTGGGAGAAAACATACCTTAAACTCTTATGATCAGTGAAAACCAAAAATGTAACACCCCGACCCCAGTTACCCAGAGTCGGTGCATTATTACATAACATTGGCAGGATGAAAAAAGATCAAGTCTTGAAAGACCGATTAGTTTAGTAGTCTTGGAAACACTAGATACATTCATAAGTCTTACATTACATCATAAAGTAAAAAAAACTACAACAACATATTGTCTTCATATCCCCTCATACTATCCCTGCAGGTCATTCATAAATTACTTCTTCACATCCTGGGAAAAATAAAACATTGAAAGGGGTGAGCTCAGATGCTCAGTAAGGATAACAATATAGCAGAAACTTTCATAGATAAGCATAAACATTTAAGGCAATGTATAACTAAAACAAAAGCCTTTTAAACTTGAACTTCAACATAATATGGCAAAGATAAAATTAAATAATGCCATTTAATTATTCACATAGATATTCTACTAGTCGAATAACCACATGAAATATCAATAATCACTTTCATAATGATGGAATGCATAATGCCAGACTATAATAACCACATAGTCAAGGCCTCGTGCGAAGACTACAAATAAGATTTTGTCAAGGCCTTATGCCAAGACACTAGTTTGTCTCATGAGACCTACCGATGCATCGAGGAGCTATAGCAGGCTCCACCCATAACTTACTAAGTCCAATTCATTCCTCATATGGAATGTTTGAAACATAACATAAACATTCGTATTAAAGCTAGCATACAAAATGTTAATACTTTATGAAAAAACCATGAATGGTATAAAAATAGCACATCCATAGTCAAACATAACTCATTCGATACAATATAGAAGATTCTATTGTATCATATTAACCTCAATCAAGAATGATGAAGGATATTTACATATATTAAAATAATCATCAAAACTATTAGAGAGAAATATCCCCCTTTTTCTTGAAATCATTTAAAAGTCACACTATTTATCAAGAAGCCATTTAAAATAGATTTTTGAATCAAAGTGTCCCATACCACTTTGAAACTTTTAAAATGAATTTTGATTTGAAAACTTTAATGTCCATATAAATAAATCCTTAAAACCATTTTTAAAACATGGACATTAATGAGAATGATTTATAATAATAAATCTTCAAAACATTTAAAAATGATATTTTAGTTAGAGTTTCGAACCAAAAGAGAGACACTTGAATAAAAATAATTGAGGTAATATAAACTTTGTAATATAATTAGAACAAAGGTATTCATGATATACTATGTCAAGGTAAATTATATACACCATATAAAAGAGAATTGGTGCATGACAATAATGAAGTCTCAATGGGATGTAAATTGAGATTAAGTCTCTTATAAAGACCGTATCCTTAGGTTAAGGATAAATCAACGACATAATTATGTGTGAAAAATATAAATACACTCAATATGATTGTATGTTCAGTGTAAATCAATCAGAGGACATTCACACATATTCTTGTAAAGAAAACACCAATGAATTGGATATTTAACTCAATAAATCGCGATTGAGTTAAATTTACTCATATCAAGTTCATACCAATGACTTGAGAATTTATCAATGGAGTGATTATGTGTATAAAAAGTATATCCACTTAAAGGGGAGTGGAAATTATGAAATTAGAAAATGGATACTGATTCCACACATAATCTTGGAGTAAAATAATCAATTAAGTATGCGTAAAGCCGAATGAGTGGAAATTGAAATTTTAAATTCCCTTATCGATTTGGTAACTTATGAAACATACACCCATGAAAGAAGAATCATAAAATGATGATGTAAATATAAATAAATTAAAGTATATTACACAATTAATGCAATCATGGGCAGTACACACACCACATGCAATAAATAAGTGGTGAACAATGGAAATCTCACGGAATTAAAAGTGAGATAAGAAACCCCTTACTTTGTAATTTTTCCTTGGTAGAGGGTAGGTTAAACTTCTGTATAATGTTGAAATAATTTTTATTGAATTATAAAAGAATCATATACATTAATATGATATCATATATGATCTTTTAACATTTCTTTGTTAATAATATCTTAGTATTATCGTCGTTTCGGGTGTTAACTTACTCGTTTTCTTTTATATGTTTTATTACATAAGTCGTGTTTGTTATGAATAAGTTGTATCTTATTCATATAAAGAATTATATTAAGTCCTTAAACATTATTTTTAATCATAAAATGAGAATTATACTTGTATAGATACGATGGGGAATGAATCTCATCGCGTTCGTGGAGACGGTAGTCCGTACGTACGCACGAGTGATAATATCATTCTTTTGATATTAAAATCATATATAATTGGATGGTATATCATATATAAAGAATAATTATCATGTTATATTTATTATTTACATTAATTAAAAATCATTATTATACCCATCTAAATAATAATGTTTTGAATAACAATTACACCACGACGTGGAGATGGTAAGCCGTATGTACGCATGTATGGTGACATGTCATTCAAGGGATGGATAGAATACTGAATATGGTTGTACCATATTTATAATAACATCAAAGTATATATAAGATACTGGATTTATTATTTTAAAATGGAAATAACAAAGAAATAATAAGTTGAATAAGAAAGGAACTTGAAAGAGGGTGGTGAAAACATTACCTCTTCTTCGGGTTCTTCCTTTTGATTTGATCAAAAGGGATCCTTAGGTTGGATTTCTGATCAAAATAATTCCTCTAGGTTGAATTGAGGTAAGTTGAGAGGATATTTGGGCAGAGTTTGGCTGAGCCAAAAGGATTGAGAGGTGTGAGGAATTGGTTAGAAGTGGTGTCCTTTTATAAAGGGGAGGAGGGGATCTTTAGGAAAAACTTAAAGTATTAATTTATAATAAATTAATATTCAGTTTATAATGGCTCCAAAGTGGATTATTCAATGTCTAAGTTGGTTATGGGTCTAAAACCACCCAACCAATAGATTTTAGACAGGTTTGGGTCACTATAGTAACCTTATCTTTTAGATTTAACTCGTAGTTAAATAGTTTGACATTTACCACGTCTCTTTGTATTTTTATATTATATAGTTAATAAACTTACTATATACTTTCAAGAGACCCAAAAGTGGTCCATTAATGATACACATATCATTATATAATTCCTTTGGCCAAACCTTATATTTTTAGGAATATAATATCAATTAATAATATTATATATGTTTTAAAAACTCTTTTATGTCAATTTTGACACTATTGGGTATTTTGTTTTTGATAAATTCATAACAGCATTATTACTTCGAATAAAATTCATATAACCAATAATAATATGTCATATTAACCTATAAAATTATTTTAATTCATAAAAAGTCTCAAATTACATTTATTTGGATATTTATAATATCAATTATTTTAATATTTTATTAATTCGGTAATTAATGCATCGCCATTGTTTCATAAATAAATTAAATTATTTAATGGTTAAAAATTATAAATAAAATACCATCATGTTTTAAATCTTTTTATATTTATACTGAATATTTACAATCGAATTTATCTTATGTATAACCCTATATTAAAAATGTTGTATTAATTAAAATTTGATTTTAACTCTTTTAACTCTTCTTTGAATTAAATAATAATAAATGTCTTAATCTAATCCAAGTGGACCTAAATGATAATATTTTATTCCTAAGGTTGTTTTTAGTCAATATAAACTTTTCCAATAGAATTAGGACATGTTTTAGGGTAATATTAATATCATTTTTACCCTTAATTACCCTATTTACTTTTAACCGTGGTAAATAAAAGTAAAAAGTTACTATTCACCAAAAATTATTTTTATCTTATTGAACCAAATTTTACTCTTTGATATTAACCGTTTCTCTCAGATTTTTAAAATTCCACTCACAAAAGTGGTAAAATTAATTTTTACGTGAATTTCCAAATTCTCATAGGAGGTGGGTAAAAGACGGTGAAAAGTTCCATAAAATTTTTATATAGCTAAAATTATTCTAAACTAACTCCAATTAATTACATTGAACTTATATAGGTATTATGTATCTATTTTGAACTTAATTAAATTTAAATAAAATAAATAATTATTTAAAAAAAATTCGTTTTTAAACTATAACTCAGTGTTTTTCACTATTCATCAAAAATTGAAAGTTTTCAGAAAAATACCAAAAATTCACCCTAAGCTAATTTTGATATTATGAATCCAAAAATGAAGTCCATTTTGAAAGATAAAATTTATAAAATTTCAAAAAGTGGGTATTACTATTCATAACAGCTAGTTTGATTGGTTGTGGTGTGTGTTAGAACTCGAAGTTGCGTACAACACACACTATTTCATTATTCAAAGGGAAATGTATTGTGGAAGCTTGGGGTGTTACATTCTCCCATACTTCAATAAATTGCGTCCTCACAATTTTTAAAATTGGTCTTGGAAATATAATGGAAAGTCCCACACCAGAAAAAAGTCAAGAAAACTATCACTTTAAAAGAAAGAAAGAGAAGTAAAAAGGTCACTTGAGATAACCTATACTAGGATTCCATGTAGAAAAACATGGATATGGATGATAAAATAAGTGTCAAGTTCTGATGGAGAGGGATAGAGAACATGATCAGGAGAAAGTTAACAACAAGAAAACCACAAACTTGTGATGGGACAAATGGTCATTAGTTTCCCAGTAGGAAAAGTAAATGAACATCATTTTTTTTGTTTTAAGTTACATTACATAAAGATGAGGAATTAATTTCTGAGATTGACTAATAACATAAAGATATATACATAATTTTTGAGTAAAGTTTAATTCTTTAATAAATTCCTACTACTAACTCATTTTTAAACGATGAGTATTCAAGAAGACTTGGTCACATTGGAAGAGATAGAATAAACTTCTTATAGAACCACATGATCCATGAAGGATAAACTATATATTTACCTTGTATTTAGAGATTAATAAAAACCAAAATGGTTAGTATAAGATCTGATGATCCCCCAAAAGGATATTCCATTAGAGAAAGAAACACTAATCTTAATTTCTAAAATTAAACCAACAATATACCAAATATAAATAAATACCATTCAATAAACAATTGTCCTTAAAATCCTTCAATATAATCCAAACTAATATTGAAACCCAAGACTTAGAAGAATTTGGTTATGTAGTCTTCCACGTTAAATTATATCTCCAAATGACATCAACTACTCTTAAAGTCACATACTTAAAAGTAATTAACCTAATCACATATTCTCTATTATAGATTAATCATTTCCATAAATAACCCAAATCACTATAAATCCACAATAAAAACATAGATAAAAATCCACCATTACTCCTCAAATTAAATCCCATAGTATTCTATTTTCCTTGGGCATATAGTGTTCCCAACAAAGCGAACATCTTCCGAAATAACATTTATCACTTAATCACCAAATCATTTTCATATACTAATGGTATTCACTTGATAAGACATAAGATCCCAAATCAACTTATTATTGATCAATAAAATCATTTAACTAAAAATAATTAGTCACACTAACTAGGGACTTCATGTAGTCCAGTGGTAGTCGATAAATCCCTATCACACTTTGGTTGTGGGTTCGATTCCCACAGCTTTGTCCTACACGACGGGTTGTCACACGGTCAGCGTGTTGTCCTTTTTCAAAAACTATATTTTATAACATTACCAAAATGAGATAAATTACTCAAAATAACCATAACATAATTTAACCACAAATGTTATCTCATACCTTGAATTTTCGTCACAAAATATAATAACTTGTAATTGCCTCAAACCCAATGATCATATAAAACCAAATGGTCATTTATAACTATATCCACAAGATAAATGACAAGTCTTCCTCAAATATCATTCTCACATGATAAATTGCAGGGTTACACATATAAGAGAAAATTCACCCAAAGTAATCTCAATAACAAGGAGCACTAATACCTTTAAATATTTTGCCATCCATTTATTTCCACATAGATTCTTCCTTGACCAAGAGGTTATCCTATAGAATAGGGCATTGAATTGGGTGTTTCCAAGGTCCCTTACATTTACAAAAAAATGACTGTAATTAGAATCTTGGGACCATTTTTATTTTCTTCCATAGTACTCTTCATTTTCCTCAGCAATTCTTCACTTTATGTCCTTCCTTCTCACACGTAAAGCATTTCTTTGTTCCATTGAGACACTTTCCTGGGTGTCTCCTTCCACATTTCCTGCATGATGGAAATTGATGATTCTTTTCTCTATGGTCTCCACTACTAGATCTCTTATCATTCATCACCTTACTCTTCTTTGTTGAGTCTGAGAATTGGTTAATATATATATTGTTGATCATATTTTTGGAAAATTGATTTGGCATGAAGATGATATCTTTTATGCCTATCAACATTCCATTTTGTTGCTCATTTCCACCACCGTTCCCACCTTATACATCATTCTCAAAGTCACTATGACTTCCTTGGAATCCAGCCATTGGCTAAAACCAGAAATCATTCTGTGAGTAACAGTAGTCATAAAATCATTTAGAGAATATCATGTCACCATATTCTCAATTTGAAACACATTAGGATTAACCAAGGTCATTTACTCTCATAATAATTCAAATTGGTTTGTAAAGAAAATGTAAATTATCCTAAGCATATCCCCCGAGAGTGTCGTAACCAAGAGTGCAGCAAAGCCCGTTGTCGTGCACCAGTTTCCGTTTGAGTCTAGATCAAAGCGGTGTTTTCGGGTTTTACCCCTAGGTACATATGTGCCAAAGCCACCTCTACCTGCTCATATCCATACAGGGATGTATTTCTTGGAAAACTCACAAAATCTATACAATACCAAAATTCTAGGAAGTTCTTCTATACTAATCCTCAAAGTATTTCTTAGGGCTATGTGCTCTAATCAGAATTTATCTAAATCTGGCTTCCAAGGTTTGTACTAAAATTCTTCTGATACCAATTGTAACGCCCTGAACCCACTTACCCAGAGTCGGTGCATTATTACATAACATTGGCATGATCACAAAAGATCAAGTCTTGAAAGAACGATTAGTTTAGTAGTCTTGGAAACACTAGATATATTCATAAGTCTTACATTACATCATAAAGTAAAAAAAACTACAACAACATATTGTCTTCATATCCCCTCATACTATCCATGCAGGTCATTCATAAATTACTTCTTCTCATCCTGGGAAAAATAAAACATTGAAAGGGGTGAGCTCAGATGCTCAGTAAGGATAACAATATAGCAGAAACTTTCATAGATAAGCATAAAAATTTAAGGCAATATATAACTAAAACAAAAGCCTTTTAAACTTGAACTTCAGTATAATATGGAAAAGATAAAATGAAATAATTCCATTTACTTATTCACATATATATTATACTAGTCGAATAACCACATGAAATACCAATAACCACTTTCATAATGATGGAATGCATAATGCCAGACTATCATAACCACATAGTCAAGGCCTCGTGCCAAGACTACAAATAAGATTTTGTCAAGGCCTTGTTCCAAGACACTAGTTTGTCTCATGAGACCTACCGATGCCTCGAGGAGCTATAGCGGGCTCCACCCGTCACTTATTAAGTCCAATTCATTCCTCATATGGAAAGTTTGATACATAACATAAACATTCTTATTAAAACTACCATATGAAATGTCAATACTTTATCAACAAACCATGAATGGTATAAAAATAGCACATCCACAATCAAACATAACTCATTATATACAATATGGAAGATTGTATTGTATCATATTAACCTCAATTGAGAATGATGAAGGATATTGACATAGATGAAAATAATCATCAAAACTATTAGAGAGAAATATCCCCTTTTTCTTGAAATCATTTAAAAGTCACACTATTTGTAAAGAAGCCATTTAAAATAGATTTTTGAATAAAAGTTTCCCATACCACTTTGACACTTTTAAAAGGAATTTTTATTTTAAAACTTTAATTTCCATATAAATAAATCCTTAAAACCATTTTTAAAACATGGACATTAATGAGAAATATTTAGAAGAATAAATCTTCAAAACATTTAAAAATGATATTTTAGTTAGAGTTTATAACCAAAAGAGAGACAATTGGATACAAATAATTGAGGTAATCTAAACTTTGTAATATCACGAGAATAAAGGGATTCATGATATACTATTTCAAATTACATTATATACATCATATAAAAGATAATTGGTGTATGACAACAATAAAGTCTCAATGGGATGTAAATTGAGATTAAGTCTCTTATAAAGACCGTATCCTTAGGTTAAGGATAAATCAACAACATAATTATGTGTGAAAAATATAAATACACTCAATATGATTGGATGTTCAGTGTAAATAAATCAGAGGACATTCACACATATTCTTGTAAAGACAACACCAATGAATTGGATATTTAACTCAATAAATGGTGATTAAGTTAAATTTACTCTTATCAAGTTCATAACGATGACTTGAGAATTTATCAATGGAGTTATTATGTGTATCAAAAGTATATCCACTGAAAGGGGAGTGGAAATTATGAAATTATCAAATGAATAATGATTCCACACATAATCTTGGAGTAAAATAATCAATTAAGTATGCGTAAAGCCGAATGAGTGGAAATTGAAATTTCAAATTCCGTTATCGATTTGGTAACTTATGAAACATACAACCATGAAATAATAATAATAAAATGATGATGTAAATATAAATAAATTAAAGTATATTACACAATTAATAAAATCATGGGCAGTACACACACCACATGCAATAAATAAGTGGTGAATAATGGAAATCTCACAGAATTAAAAGTGAGATAAGAAACCCCTTACTTTGTAATTTTTCCTTGGTCGAGGGTAGTTTAGCCTCCTTTATAATATTGAAATAATTTTTATTGAATTATAAAAGAATCATGTACATTAATATGATATCATATATGATCTTTTAACATTGCTTTGTTAATAATATCTTAGTATTATCGTCGTTTCGGGTGTTAACTTACTCATTTTATTTTATATGTTTTGTTACATAAGTCATGTTTGTTATGGATAAGTTGTATCTTATTCATATATAGAATTATATTAAGCCCTTAAACATTATTTTTAATCATAAAATTAGAATTATACTTGTATATATATGATGGGGAATGAATCTCATCGCGTTCGTGGAGACGGTAGTCCGTACGTACGCACAAGTGATAATATCATTCTTTTGATATTAAAATCATATATAATTGGATGGTATATCATATATACAGAATCATTATCATGTTATATTTATTATTTACATGAATAAAACATCATTATTATACCCATCTAAATAATAATGTTTTGAATAACAATTACACCACGACGTGGAGAGAGAAAGCCGTACGTACGCACGTATGGTGACATGTCATTGAAAGGATGGATAGAATACTGAATATGGTTGTACCATATTTATAATAACATCACAGTATATAGAATATACTGGATTTATTATTTTAAAATGGAAATAACAAATAAATAATAAGTTGAAGAATAAAGGAACTTGAAAGAGGGTGGTGAAAACGTTACCTCTTCTTCGGGTTCTTCCTTTTGATTTGATCAAAATAGCTCCTTAGGTTGGATTTATGATCAAACTAAGGCCTATAGGTTTAAGTGAGGGAAGTTTTGAGGATATTTGGGTAGAGTTTGGCCGAGGAAAAAGGATTGAGAAGTGTGAGGAATTGGTTAGAAGTGGGGTCCTTTTATAAAGGGGAGGAGGGGCTCTTTAGGAAAAACTTAAAGTATTAATTTATAATAAATTCATATTCGGTTTATAATGGATAAAAAGTGGATTATTAAATGTATAAGGTGGATATGGGTCTAAAACCACCCAAACAATAGATTTTATATAGGTTTGGGTCACTATAGTAACCTTATATTTTAGATTTAACTCTTAGTTAAATAGTTTGACATTTACCATGTCTCTTTGTATTTTTATATTATATAGTTAATAAACTTACTATATACTTAAAAGAGACCCAAAGTGGTCCATTAATGATAAAAATATCATTATATAATTCCTTTTTCTGAACCTTAGATTTTTAAGAATATAATATCAATTAATAATATAATATTTAAAAAAAACTCTTTTATGTCAATTTTGACACTATTGGGTATTTTGTTTTTGATAAATTTATAAGAGCATTATTACTTCGAATAAAATTCATATAACCAATAATAATATGTAATATTAACATATAAACTTATTTTAATTCATAAAAAGTCTCAAATTACATTTATTTAGATATTTATAATATCAATTATTTTAATATTTCATTAATTCAGTAATTAATGAATCACCATTGTGTCATAAATAAATTAAATTATTTAATGTCTAAAAATTATAAATAAAATACCATTATGTAGGAAATATTTTTATTTTTCTAATGAATATTTACAATCGAATTTATCTTATGTATAACCCTATATTAAAAATGTTTTATTAATTAAACTTTGATTTTAACTCTTTTAACTCTTCTTTGAATTAAATAATAATAAATGTCCTAATCTAATTAAAGTGGACCTAAATGATAATATTTTATTCCTAAGGTTGTTTTTGGTAGAGATAAACTTGTACAATAGAATTAGGACATGTGTTAGGTTAATATTAATATCATTTTTACCCTTAATTACCCTATTTATTTTTAACCGTGGTAAATAAAAGTAAAAAGTTACTATTCACAAAAAAAATTATTTTTATCTTATTGAACCACATTTTACTCCTTAATATTAATCATGTCTCTAGGATTTTTGAAATTCCACTCACAGAAGTGGTAAAATTAAGTTTTACGTGAATTTCCAAATTCTCCTAGGAGGTGGGTAAAAGACGGTGAAAAGTTCCATAAAATTTTTATATAGCTAAAATTATTCTAAACTAACTCCAATGAATTAAATTGAACTTATATAGGTATTATGTATCTATTTTGAACTTAACTAAATTTAAATAAAATAAATAATTATTTAAATAAAAATTCGTTTTTAAACTATAACTCAGCGTTTTTTCACTATTCATCAAAAATTGAAAGTTTTCAGAAAAATACCAAAAATTCACCCTAAGCTAATTTCGATATTCCGAATCCAAAAATGAAGTCCATTTTGAAAGATAAAATTTATAAAATTTCAAAAAGTGGGTATTACTATTCATAATGGCTAGTTTGATTGGTTGTGGTGTGTGTTAGAACTTGAAGTTGCATACAACACACGCTATTGCATTATTCAAAGGGAAACGTACCGTGGAAGCTTGGGGTGTTACAACAAAGCGCTCGCCAATGAAGTAATATCTCCACAACATCAGATAAAACACCACGACTGCCAACTCAAGATCATGGGTGTCATAGTTACATTCATGGGGAATCAACTGCCGAGACCCATAAGAAACAACTGATCTTTGCTGTATCAGAACAGAGACTAACCCCAGATGCGAAGCATCTCAAAAAACATCAAACTGAAATCCCTCTGCTGGAAGACAAAGAACTAGAGAACTTACTATCTTCTCCTTTAGATACTCGAAAGCTTCCTAACACTGATCAGTCCATATGAACACCTGATCCTTCCTGGTCAAAGATTTCAGAGGAGTCGAAACTTGAGAGAAATCAGCTACGAACCTCTTGTAGTAGCCCGTGGGACCAAGGAAACTTCGCACCTCTAACATTGTCTTGGGGGATGCCCAAGACACAACCACTTCTATATTCGATGGATCCAAAACTACTCACTACTAGGACATAATATTCCCCAAGAAACAGACTTCTCAAGCCCAAAAATTACACTTCAACAACTTCCCAAACAACCGATGTTGACGAAGAACTCCCAAAACGGCGTGTAGATTCTCTGCATACTCCTCCTCAGACGTGGAGTACACAAGAATTTCGTCGATGAAAACCACCACAAACTTGTATAGGAACTCATGGAACACATCATTCATTAATTCCATGAACACAACTGGAGCATTTTTCACGTCGAACGACATTACAACGAACTCATAATGCCAATGACTACAACAAAAAATAAGTCTTTGGGATATCCTCATCCTTCACATGCATATGATGAAATCCTGACTGCAAGTCGATATTTTAGAACCAACATGAAATATTTAGTTGATCAAATAAATCATCAATCTGTGGAAGAGGATAACAATTTTTTATTGTCACTTTATTTAAGCGATGATAATCGACACACAATCGCAAACTGTCGTCATCCTTCTTCACAAACAAAACCAGTGCACCCCATGGTGACACACTCAGCCAAAAAAAAACCACACTATAACTGACCATCAAGCTATATATGTAACTTTATTAACTTATAAGGGGACATCCTATATCGAGACATAGAGATAGGAGATGCTCCTGGTTGTAGCTCAATCCCAAACTCAATCTCTCATCGAGGGGGTAATGCTACAACCTCTTCTAGGAAGACATCAAGGTACTCTTCTATGACCCTAGGAAACGCCAACTACTGAACCTATGAAGAACTCAACATCAGTTTATCCATTATGGATGATAAGGACGGAACATGACTCTGACCCATCTGAGGGTCTCACTCGCCAACGAACACCACTGGCTCTCTATCCATATCGAAGAACACAACCTTCCTCTTGAAGCAATCCACGATAGCCCACACCAAATACAACCAATACATGGAGAGGATGACATAATATGGTTGTATTCGTAAACATAGGAAATCTCAACAAGAGCGGTGTTTCCCCAACACTAGCTCATAGTCTCTATATACTTAATATAAGTCAGCTCGACCTCTAACTGGCGTTGTCAACGCCAAGGGCACTGGAAGCCTCTCTACCTCAAGTCCCAAAGCATGGATAAGGGTAGGTGATATGAAGAAGTGTGTCACTCCTGAATCAAATAAGGAATACACCAAGGTAGAAAACAAGCAAAGGGTACCTTGAACGACATTTGGCTCACCTGGTGCTAGCAACGCTAAAGCATGAAGCTGTCTACGACCTCCTCCAGAACCTCTCTAACCCTGATGACGACCAACACCACGACCGCGCTCTGCTCTCTAATGATGGGGAGCGTAACAGGGATGTCCTCTATCTACCCCATCTACCCTCTGCAGATCTAAACTGGTGCAACCTACTGCTTCTGCCTCAGCTAGAACTTCCTTAACAGAGGAACATGGAGAGGAAAACCTGGTGAACGATGAATTTTATGAAAGTTTGGTCACTCTCGCTACTGATGAACTCAACCACCACAAGAAAAACAAGCACATGATCCCCTGGAATAGGCCGGAGAGCTGCTACCCCTGGAGAAAACGAGATGCTGAGGGTTAGGACCTACCCCTAGTTGAACAGAAACTCTTCTTCCCTAAAAATCAGGAACCCCATACCACAACTCTTCTTTATGAGGAATCATGATGACTCCCCTCTCACGATGATCAAGTTTTGGCCAATGTCCTCTTGATGACCTCTACCCTCACCATCACCTCAAGATATGTCTTCAGCATAAATGGGGTGACCTGGTGCTGTATCTCTAGATGCAAAGCCTCCTCGAAATTCCTCTTCCTGGCCTCCTCATCTGAAAATAGGTTCGAAGCATATCATAAAAGGTTCCCAAAATGGATTACAAACTCTCACACACTGGATCTCCCCTATCAAAGGGTAAGAAGCTCCTGGAATCTGGACGCCTTCGTGATCGAAGAAATAAACTCAACTCTAAACTTGTCTTGGAACTCCTCCCATGAGATCATTGACTCCTCGTGATCCCTAAGGAACAAGAACCACCACTTCCTCACTGCTCCACACAACATCGTCACAACCAAGGACACCAAGTGCTCCTTCTGAGCATAGATAGAACTGAATCCTATATCAACCTCCTCTAACCAGTCTTCTGTGACTGCATCTGAAACAAAACCCTCATACTTCTACAGACTCTGGTGCTAAAAATCTCAGAGTGTCCTCCTCCAAGTGTCATTGTCGTCAACCTCTACCCGGCGGCGATCTGCTGGCATAGCCTGCTGGACATCTTCTATGCAATCCTGAAGAGGACTTCTGCTTTGATCCATACCTGTAAAATAAAAAATAGTTAGAGTTCCTAAACCTGAAATATGAAAGACTCAACATTAATTAATTAATTGTTTTCTTTTATTCATTTTAGGTTATCCTATCCCAATGTCTACCCATTCAAATGCAAGCACAAAGAATAATGATGCATGATCCTTTCCTAGGTCTCTACCATATAACTAGTATCATCTCATTTAGTAGCCATTGTAAACTTAAAGGTCCATGAATCAGATCACAGGGGTCCCTAAATGCTTATGTCTTAGCTAGTCTCCAGTGTTTACATCACTTTCCAAACTAGAATGACACTGTTTCTCCACCAACCCATGCAACCTCACATGTGCCTAACACCAAACTCTATTATATCCCTAAACCAGACCTCTGATACCACTCTATCACAACCACCTCCCCAAAAAGTGTACCCTTATTGGGATGATAATGCAAGAAGGGAGATAATGACCCCTAAGTCCCACCTCCAGTAGGCCCTGGGTTGGCGACTAGCACCGAGGGTATAGTAAACACACAGATGAGAGGCATTACCCTCTAAGAAAACACATGCGAAAGAGAGAGATAATACAGACACCAACCAACTCCAACTCAGAAAACAATATAAGTTAAATCCCAAGTACACATATGTAATATCATGCAAAATTACTACAACTAAAAGGAGAAAACTGTAAATACCCAAAAGAAAGTAAAAACAGCAGCGATCACGAAGCCCGAACAGCTCCTGTAATCCCAAGATAGTGGTAACCATCTTGATCTACAACCTGATCCAAGTAACCTAAAAAACATTTTATATATACATAGGGTGAGTATAATAGTATACTCAGTAGGATCCTCCCCAGAGCCTCTTATGAAAAAGTAAGGAAAGCATGCTAAAGCATAGTGAACAACAAGTAAAACTAACTCGTCACCTAAAAAGGTATACTAAGTTCCCAGCCTCACCATGCCTACTCTCACCAAGTATCATATATAAGAGTATATAATATAATAAAGAATATCAAGGGTACCCTGTTACTACTTCCGCACTAGTTTGACGCTTTTCCCCAACGTCGCACGTCCTAAGCATCCCTCTCTAAAAAGGCTTTCCCACAGACACCTGGGTGAAGCACCACAACATGCACCTCGTATAAAAAAACCACCACGTCCATATAAGAAAACTAAACAAGTAGTTTATAGGAGCCACCATAGCTTGTATAACATGTATCATATGTCGGGTATTAAACCTCAAGCCATTATAGCCCATACACCAAGTAAGGATCCTCAAGACATCATAGCCTATACACATTACACCTATAATAGTCCATAGGAAACTATATCCATAATATATGTGTGTGAATAACCACAATCCATTACGGCCCTCTACACACATATATGGGGAAAACTAACCACTATGCCTACCAGCACAAGTAACTACCAAGAGAAGAGAGTGGGGCCAAAGGGGGTAGTCAGCCATCCATCCTCTCATTGGAATGTTAGGGAAAATGCCCCCCAGGGATCAGAATCCTATGGGTGTCAGTTTCCCTAACTAATGGGGTGGAGTAGCATATAGAAACACAAAAAGTATAGAATATACTATAGATCACAACCACACTATGGGCATAACCTAGTCTTAGACTCAACTGAAGCTCACGTCTCTCGGACTCCCGAATTACACTTCTAATAAAAGGTATCCTATAAGCACACAACCATTTAAAAAAGATTTATTACATTACTTCATTCCCTTTTTATCAGTTTCACTTTACGTTAATTAATTCTTTAAACATTAATTAACCATTAAAAATTCCACATTATATTTCATTAGCATCACATCCAAATTCCACTATCTTCAGCATTGTGTCCTAGCAAGATCAAACCCCATGGGTTAACATCATTTATTCAATTATTTATTTACATCATTACTTTCCCATATTTCCAAGCATTCTAAAAAAACATTCTATGCTACTAAACACAAGGGGGATCAACACGATGACTAGATGAACTACCCATCGAGTCTTTGCTGCCTATAGCAAGAGCGTAGACCCATCCTCCCTTGAAAAGCTAAACATGAAAGGCACGTGGCATACCCCATGTGTCTTCACCCCTTTCAGAATAAGGGTAATCAAGACCATCTGCCTTGAGAAGTGGGGAATATAAATCAGATAAACTACCAATAAGAATAAGAAAGCATCCAAACATTCACATCCAACCTATTTCATCATCCCTGGTGTCCTCCATGCCACCCACATGAATAAAACTTTGCATCTCACCACTCTAGGCATCAATTGCTGACACAACCAGTAGGCCTCCCTGCCCCCACATATCACAATAGTCATCCAGGCTCACATCATAACATAAGCAGCAGGAAAACAAACATCATATCAATTGGGCTCTTGGCCCTCAAGCAAGAGGGTAACTCAAAAACCTACAAGGGATCTTCTTTTATCAAACAAACAGTTATTTAATCCATATTGAATTAACTGATTTATTATTCATAGGTTACAACTTCAAGAAAACTAAATATTAAGCTATCACAAATTGGTTAAACATGCTTACTGCATCAATTTGATTAACATCAAATTACAACAACAACAATCAGATTCATTCACATGTCTCTTTATCTTTTTACAAATAATTATCAATTAATTCAAGCTTTACTTTCTTTAAAAATTTCCATCAATAATGAAAATATAAACAAGAAATCATAGATATCACACTATCTAGAAAAACAAGAGGCAATAATATACGGTCAATATAAATTTATTTATCCGGTTCAAATATTTATTATGCCAATTCCATTGTGATTCAGTGGGATAAAACATGATAACTCTATAGTTGCACGTAAAAGAAAAGAGAAGAAACAAATCCCTTACCTCAAATGGTTCTTGGCGTTCTTTATATGAGAATGATCCATACAACGGGTTATGATCTCCTCCCCCTGTGACAACTGTATCCACCCGAGGATGCAGAGACACCACCACATAGGTCAACACCCAAGAAAAATCCCATTAGGAACATGGAGATAGCATTCCATAAAAGGGAAAGGAGAAATCGAAGGAGATGGACCCAAAAGAATGACGATAGATCATACTTTACATTGAAGATTGATCGATACTGCTTGATTGCATCAAAACAGAGGGGAACCAATCCAAGGAGGAAAGTTTGATTGCACAACTCCTACAGGATATAATGAAAGGTTAGATAATCTCATAGCTGAGAACAAGGAAGAATAATTAGGAAGATATCTTGTCACATTAGAGTATTTAATGGAGAAACGGTTTAAGATACACTAGATTTTCCATTAAAAGGAGATTGCATTAAACCATACAGTTTGAATAAGTAAAAACATCCCGAGCCTTAGGAAAATTAATATAAGAGTTAAGACCTTTAAATCAGACTTAGACTCCTTAAAACAAGGCTTTAAATGCATTTTACGTTAAAGGAAACGTCAAAGGGGTGAAACTATAGGAAGATTGAAACACTATTCATGAACTTGAAATTTGGAAAAGGAAAGAGGATACTGTTGGAACCTCACCGTTCTAGAAACACTGTTCATGAACTCAAAATTTGGAAAAGGAAAGTGGCTATCATTGGAACCTCACTGTTCTAGAAACATTATTCATGAACCTGAAATTTGGAAAAGGAAAGAGGCTACCATTGGAACCTCATCGTTATGGAAACACTGTTTATGAACTCAAAATTTGTCAAAGGAAAGAGGATACCATTAGAACCTCACCATTCTGGAAACACTATTCATGAACCTAAAATTTGGAAAAGGAAAGAGGCTACCGTTGGAACCTCAATGTTCTGGAAACACTATTCATAAACTAAATATTTGGTGAAGGAAAGAGGCTACTATTAGAACCTCACTATTTTGGAAAAACTATTCATGAACCTGAAATTTGACAAAGGAAAGAGGCTACCATTGGAAACTCACCATTCTGGAAACACTATTCATGAACTTGAAATTTGTAAAAGGAAAGAGGCTATAGTTGCACTATTAAAAGAACTGGAAAAACTGTTCACATAACTGGAAATTTGGAAAAGTATTGGGGATAAGTCACCTTGACCTCTTGAAACACCTGAGACACCTGATTTTCACAAAAGAACGGACCAGAGAGGTCTGAGCCATTACATTTGGGATTAGTAAAACATTTTAAAAACTAACCTTATAAATAAAACAAAGTTTTCAAAAATCAATTTTCATAAAAAATGGTTTCAAAACATTATATAAGAATACCTTAAATATTTACGACATTTTTTCTCTAAAAATAAAAACCTTTGAATAATTCATTTTTAAAATCCCATACCCCCATTTTAAAATCAATCTTTTTCTTTAAAAAAATATAGTGTGTTACTTTCAAATAAAATCTAATGATATTCAATATGATTAAAAGAAATATTTGAGGCCACCTGGAATATTAAAGTATATATAGGACCCACCATTTATATTGTGGAAAAAGTCCTTTGAGGTTTGTCTTTACTCCCCTTCACTCACCATAATTTACAATTATCAAGTGAAAAAATTTAATAATTTTGTTTGATAGCATTCACTTTTCATCATAATTCCACTAAAACATGTCTTTTTAAGTTCTTGAAAAAATGAAACACTTTAAAATAAAAATGTTTTGATCTGATGCAATTGAAAAATAAAGAAAATCTACTTTAAACAAATAATTTAAAAAACATAATGAAGGGAACAATTTTTAAAATGATCAAGGAGGGTTTATGAATTTGTAGAGAAAATTGTACTTCTCCATGACATGTTTTAAAACACTAATGATAATAGTGAATGAAACAAATTCCAAGAATATAATATTCTTTTGATAATAAAACATGGTTAAATAAAAATGAATAATGTGTGATTTTTTGAAATAAAAAATTTTACACATGAAATAATAATTTAAAAAATACCTTTAAAAAACTTTTAAATCACAATATTTTTAAAAAAAATTACCCCATAAAGAGGGTTTGGAAATTTAAAAACATTGATCCTTAAATAATTTCACCTTAAAACCTAGATAATAGTTTTAAAAATCCTTAAAACAAAAATTTTAATCAAAATTAAAATTTTAAAACATGTCCATTACCTCTACCGAACCTTCCTCCCATTTTCAGACTTCCTTCTCATAAGTAAACTCCTTAGAACTTGATCTCCCTCCACACTACACTCTCTCTCTCTCTCTCACACACTCTCTTTATCTCTCTCCATAACTACCAACTAGGAAAAAAATATGGGATTTTCTTTGGTGAAGTAACTTAGCTATCAACACAGAAAGGGATGAATTCCTTTTATATCCAAGATCTACCATGAAAAAAATACCGAGAAATTGATAATTAATTATGTAATTACCGATAAATAGATGCATGGTGACCTTCAAATAGAACCCATTTAATCAGTTACTTCATATCACAATGTTTACCTCCACCTGTACCACCTCCCCCCTAAAGATATATATATATATATATATAACATATCATCAGCCTTGTAATAGTTACAATAAAGATGATGGTTTTTTCTGTTTACTTTTATTTTACCTGAGTTTTTTCATGTTTTGGTGTCAAATGAACTCAATGCATGACCGTCCATGTGTAGTTTCTTTTTTACTATTGAAGGAAATGAGAAATCATATGTCTAATTAAAATTTTTTATTCCCTAGATGCAAATTTATTTCTATATATGCATTTATATACCACTAATTTTCTATGATAATGTTAAATAGAAGGTTGAAGATGACGAAAAGTATTTTTTTAGTTTATCTTTTTTATTTTTATCCCTACTCATGATGCATTATATACCTTCAATCCAATTTAAAAATGAAATCTTCTCACAAATCCCCTGAGTGTAACACTATATATAAATACAGTCTCAATAATTTGTAGGTCACACATAAGGAAGAGGATAACAGTGGAGAAGTTTTATTTTATGTCCTTCATTGATAATAATACCATGTACTCTAGTATTTTTAAGATGATGATAGTAATGGCCGTATTAGGTTTTAAGTATGTACACATCGAGGAAGAAGATAACGACGAAGCTTTCATTTTGAATGAATTCACACGTGTGTATTTTTTAATGTCATGAACAATGAATCTATAAATGTATCCTATATCATTTTTTTCTTCATCCACATTCTTTTATCTATAATAAAACACAACTTAAGAAACTATTGAAATTTATAGGAGAGCCGGTTATCTCCCTCAGTCTCCTACTACCACCCTAAATGGACATGTCTACCACATGCACTCACCTGCCCATGATTTCCATTGCACATACATTATTCTTCACCCATTGCACTCCTTGGTCCATAATTTAAATGATTGGATGACCCTAGTTGGCTGGCCAAATCTCCTTAATGGCTAAGGCTTTTGGCCAATTTTTATACTTGATAAATATAATTACAGTACTATAAAATAATTAAACTAGGAAAATATAGTATCGAATATGTAATTATAATTCTACTATATAATTATAATTTAATATATTTTTATATAATCAATTATTTTGAAGGTTTTATTATTATAATTTTTTATTTATTACAATTATTATAATTGTTATTTACTTCCATTAATGATAATTTATTATTTTCAACATATTTTCTATATTTTAAATATTCATTAATATTAATATTAACTATATTAAACTTTTTATATATATTAAAAATTAATTTTAAATGTATTATAATTATAATTATATCATGTTTCTAATTAACTTAATAAATATTATATTAATATCAAAATTTATAAATTTAATTAAATATATCATTTTCAAAATAATTTAGCCTTCATATATATTACATTCATTTGAAAATAATTTAAATATTATATTACCATTATAATTTATAATTAAATATATTTACTTTAAATTTAATTAATATAATTCACTTATAATTTTGAAAAAATAATTTTCTTGTAAAAATATTTTTATTTTTAAATTACTATATAAAATTTATAATCATAATATATTCATTTCAAAATAATTTTTTATATACCATATTGTCTATATTTCTCAATAAATGATATATTATTTTGAAAATTTTGTATACTTA
Source organism: Viscum album (assembly GCA_963277665.1). NCBI lineage: Eukaryota > Viridiplantae > Streptophyta > Magnoliopsida > Santalales > Viscaceae > Viscum > Viscum album. The sequence continues at coordinate 354,607,897 of OY728151.1, read as the reverse complement.
ATTCAAATTAATATTTTATAAACCATGATATTTGTATTCCATAATAAATATTATCTCACCATTAAATTTATAATTATCATTATATATATATATTTAATATTATATTATAAATATTTATATAAAACTAATATAAAATATTTTAATAAATGTTACTTTTAGAATTTATATTTATAATTTACTTTTATTTATTAATACATGTTAACTAATTTTATTCCATTAAAAATTTATTTAATTAACTTATTAACCCTAAAAATTTAATTATATAAAATAATTCCAAATATGGTTAAATTATAAATTTTATAATATGAAAATATTAAATATAACATTGGAAATGCAAATATATTAAGAAAAACTTCATTTTTAATGAACAACTATTTACATATTATTTGTAAAATAAATACAAAGATCATAGTAATATTTTTATAATAGATGATTCATGCTAAAAAATTTGTTTTGTTTTTGAAATGATCTATTTAATAAACACATTTTTAAAAGTAATTTTTTTTCTCTAAAATCTCAGGGCATTACATTTATATTCTCTATTGAACTGTGGAGAGTTTCTTCCACTTGTTCTTATTGGTATTTCTATCCTTGCTTCATAAATTATTATAGGGTGGTGATCATCAGGGCCATAATTTCCTTAAACTCTCCGAGTTCACTTTGTTTCTCCTTAAGTTGGTTGAACACAAAATGGCTACTGGTGTATCCTTGAATCTCATATGGTGTTGGTTCTTCCTCACTTGGATGGCATGGGGAAATATTTTTTTAGTGTCAATTGGATTCATTAGTGCAGTAGGATTCATCCTCTAATCAATTGGAATGTACCAAAGGTTTATCTAGCTATGCTCCTTGAATATTCTTCCTAGGTTCCTATAGGAAGAGAGATTGATTAATGGTAAGATGATTTTCTAGGTGTTGTTCCATGAAATCATCAATGATTCTATCAACCTCTTAAAATTGAGTATACAGTTGGTAATCCATTATTGATGAATTAACACCCTTTTAGACTTATCCCAAATTAGTGTATAAAAATAAATAAAGAAAAAAGGGAAAATAGAGAAAACAAAAAATAAAGGGAAGTGAAATGATGTGGGGATGAGCCCGTAAGGGGTGCAACGGCTTAGGGTTTTTCCTTGTCGCTGCCTTTCTCCTCCATCTTGTTTGGGATGTGGTTCCTCTTTGGTTTTCTTAGTGTGTTCGTGGTGCGACGACTTCTTCTGCGGCAAAGGGTGACCTCATTCTAGAGGCTCGAGGTTCGTTCTTCCATGGAGAGGGTGATCAGGTCTTCTTTGGGTTCGGGGTCGTGTTCCAACTCTTCTGCAACATGGGTTTGAGATCTGGTGCAACATTGGGGTTGTGATCCATCTCTAAGGCGAAGGGGTTTTTATATGGTGCAATGGGGTTGAGATCCGGTGCGATGTCGGGGTTTTGGTCCTATTCTCTGTGGTGAAGGGGTTTCGATTTGGTACATTGGGGTTGAGATCTATTTTTTTGTGGTGTTGGGGGCATGCTCTAGTGTGGATTTTGGGTTGCGATCCAGTGCGGTGTGGGGTTGAGATCTCACTACAAGAAAACTGCCGTTTAGCGGTGGTTTTTTCGCGGCGGTTTTAAAAACCGCCGCAAAACGCGTTTTCGGGCCGCCATTTCGCGGCGGTTTTAAGAACCGCCGCGAAAAAACCGCCGCTAAACGGCAAATATTTTTTAATTTTTTTTTAATTTTATTCGAGGATTAGCGGCGGTTTTTTAAAATACCGCCGTGAAATAGAGGCGGTTTTGGTAAAACCTCCACGAAATAGCGGCGGTTTCGGTAAAACCGCCGTGAAATGAAATGAAAAAAATAAAAAAACGCGAGAAACCCCGAAATCACTAAAACGACCATAACTTTTGATCCGGGCGTCCGTTGAAGCGCCACGACCAGTCAAATCGAAGCTCATGAAGAGATATAAAGGCACATATAATCAAAACCGTAAGACAGTCTAAGGTGTGGAAGATAGTAGAGTTATAAAAAAGTTGAAAAAGTTCTCCAACTTCAAACGGTCATAACTTTCGCTCCGGGTGTCTGTTTGGGCTCTACCACATATCAAATCGAAGCCAGTGAAGAGAGATACGCACTAGTTCAACACAAGTAAACTTCTATCGTGTTTTTCAACCCCAAAAACCCCTCCTAAGGCCTCCAAAACCCCGTTTCCGTCACTGGTGTCCCATCGAACTTGTCTTCAAACAGACCTAACTTTCGATCCGCGTGTTAGTTCGGCCTCATCCAACTGCCAGATCATATCTCGTTCCATGAGCTTCAGTTTGACTGGTCGCAGCACCCACATGCACTCCTAGATCATATTTTATGGCCTTTTTAGTGGGTATCAGGTTTGTTATGTTTTTCAATGCCTCGTTTCTAGCACCCGTTCTCCGTCAGCTTTTTTTAAATGGTCATAACTTCCGATCTGTCTGTCCATTCAGACTCTTTCACCTTTCAGGTTGAATAGCGTTTCAGGATCTTTGATTTGACAGGTCGAGGATCTAAAACGGACTCTCGGATCATAATTTATCTCCATTAATGTGAGTCCAATGTTTTTGTCTCTTTATGACCGTTTTAACGGGTTTTAACGGTATCTCAATTTATTACTGTTTATTTGGGTTTCCATGACTTGTTATCTTTTTCAATGGTTTTTTATTGGTTATTATGATGATTATTTTGAATTATTAAGAAGTTTTCCAGAGTTGTCACGAGTTTTCATGCGTTCTCATTTTTTCTAATGCCTCATTCTTCATATGCTTCTCCATCCTTTTTCATGCGGTCTACCTAAATTGGGAAGAACCAATCAAGTGTTAAACATGACATACATCACCATTTTAGGAATTTTAGTTTTTAATCTCCCCATAAGAAAGTAATAAACCTTATATAGCTACCTTTCTGTTATTATGACCCCCACGTGAGTTCCCATCTAGTGATATACCTTGATATAATTTCTAGTGACCATGACATATAATTTTTTGACCCTAACATCACCTTAAAACCTTAGTATAATGCCATTTATGTAGTTGAGGGATTACAACTACTAGCCTTAAACAACACACATAATGTCTCGATAACCTTTACACAGGGTGAGGATGACATTTACAAAATTTCATAGGCAATGAGGATCACCTTTATCCTATTCCAAATGAGATTTATATAGCCTTTAATATCTCTATGTTACCCTTACATGAGAAGGAATTACCTTGACGTATCACATGGAATGAATCAATGACCTTCATGCAATGATTCTAATTAACTTTATGTAGTTTTAGGATTCATCAAGACCATTATGTAGTGGCTTGTGTAACCTTTATGTAGGATGTTTATTTTTTTATTTGACCTCAAACCTACACATCAAGAAAAATTAAAAAAATGAATGTAGTATTTGTAATTTTTTTGATTATAATGAATAAATTAAGTAAAAATCAGGATAGAATGGCTATTTACAGATTAATATCTGATTCAAAAGGTGACACATATAAATTAATTACCCAGGTTAAAGATCAATTAGGGGTTAATTTGTAATGAAAATAAGTTAAGAATTTGGGAAATATTATCTCCCATATGAAGAAATCTTGTCTATTAGGGAAGGATACACTATCGATCATTAAGTAATTGTCTCATTCTCTATTCCATTTTGATTATTTTAGCATGGTTATGAGTAGCTGAAACTATAATGGGGAAGATTTCATTGTAGTTTAATATTGTTTCTAATACTTTAATGACTATAATTATACTGATATTTTACTTTTTTTCTTATTTCTTTACTAGCCTTATCGACTAGTAGATGAATATTGGGGGGAGGGTGAAGGAACAATAGTGGAAATACCATTCTATGAACTTAAAATAGGAAATTAGTTCATTAAATCACGGGAGTGTCTAAATAGTCTAAGGAATAAAATAATAATTGAATTTTAGAGATTGATTCTATTAATGTAGTTACCACAACAAACCTCACTGGGACTTTCGATTGCACAATGAAGCTAAAAAGTGACTTAATAGAGAACATGTAAAGGAAATGTGATTGTTCTGGGAATCAACTAATGAATTCATGAATAAGTAACATGAATTATGGAAACAAAACCCAACACCCAAATATATCATCATATTATTTTAAAAACCATTTAATATTACTCCCATAATCCTGCTCACATCATCCTTGATTGCCTATCACTGCTTGTTCATGTTACTTATGACATACTTCACACAAACACCAAAACTTCTCGATAAATTATCATACTAGTCAGGATTAAATGAGGAATTAATATGGATATCCCTATAGATATGGAAATGTATAAAACTCAGTTAATGTGACTCTTAACCGTGCGCACTTGTAGGGTGGATGCATAGATTCACTATAGAATTTTACAATCAAGATCTTAATATAAAAGAAGATATATCTTTTGGGCTTTATAAGGAAGACTACAAGACTTGGATTCCACACGTTTTACTTTATCATTGATCCAAAAAGTCAAATTTATTGATTATTTGGTGTCTTAAAACCAAATACCGGAAAATAATTCACAATAAGTGATTTTGATTACTATAAATAAATTTTTTAATGTACATATAAGGTGGAGATAAAAATTATTGATTTATTGAAAATTAAATATTTAGGGATGAGAAGATAAAATTAGGGTTTTATGGATTTTTTACTGATATATCTCATGGAGGAAAGAAGATCCAATTAGGAATATATTGAAAATATGAGAAGAATGAATCTAGGGAATTTCAATAAGGGAAATGGAAAATATTTCCAATGCCATAATTGAGTTCATGAACTATAAAATGGTTTACGAGATATGAAGATGTTGATTAAAAATATAAAGGAAAATAAATTTAAAACTAATTCAGAACCATCAATTCAATGTTTCATTTGCAATAATTTTAGATATTATATAATCAAATCACTAAACTAAGGGTATATATTGAAAATAGATGATAACAAACTCAAAATATAAGTGAAATGGGAAGATCATATAAAATTACTACCACTACAGTGGATCATGAAAATGAAGCTATGATAGGTACACTTATTATTTATTCAAGAACCATGAAAATTTTATTTGTTTATGGTTTAACACCTTCCTTAGTATCAAATAAGTTTAAAAGACTATTGATTATCCACCTCAGAAAATGGATTTAATGTTATTGGTAAGAAAAAACAATGGTGTGATGGTTTTTTATTAACTATATAATGCTTCTACAATTGATATTTGAGGAAGGATAATTCTGGTATACCTATCCATTCTTACTTTAATAGAATTTGATGAAATATTCAGAATATATTGATGCACACTATATAGAGTTAGTATTAATTATATGGATAAAGAAGTCATATTTTGTATTATTAATAATCTCATTATTTATATTAATTCAAGGATTATTATTAACTTACTATGATAAATAATTCCTAAATGTAGGTCTTAATACCCAATAAGGAGGTAGCTTTTTCTTAAATGGTTTCAGAAAAACTCAATATCTAAAAAATTACAATTGGTTAGAAATATGTAGATGTATTTTCAAAATATTTTTATAATATTACCTTAGAATATAAATTAGTTTTTTAATTTAATGAATACATGATGTTATTTCTATATCAAATAGACCTTATATAATGACCCCTATTAAATTGTAAAAAATGAAGAAATAACTATTTTTTTGAAGAGCTAAAAATTATTTGGTTATTCACCATAGTGTATAGAATAGTATAATATTTCATTAATATTACTTCATAATTCAATTATTTAATCCCCACAAATTTTATAATTGAATTAAAATTATCATATATTTATTTTGTAAGTTTCATATTGTTTTTAATATGAAATTGACCTAAGTTAATAATTTTATTTCTTAAATAATTATTATATTCTTAAATGTTGATGGTGAAGAATAAAAATGTTGTTTTATTTTGATTTTATAAAAAAGTTTGTTAATCTAACATGTTATAAAAAGGATAATATAGAAATAGAGATATTTTTTCATGGATCTAGAGACCCTATATACGTAATAATTTTTTTTCCATTCCATTGGAAAATTTGGATAGATCATGGTTGGTATATATGAAATTTGACTTGATATGTGAGGAATTTCCTTTACTAATGGGAGGAAAGGATTATAGATTCCATGTGATACGTAATATTCATTGATGTTTTTCTTGAGATATATAACATTTAAATGGTGATAAATAAGAGTTATCTACTCATACATAATATTCAATTGGTGATACATAAGAAGTGATCATATCCAAACATGAAGATACATTAGATTTATTTCAATATATATATGATTTTTCAGTTAGATAATTTAGACAAGAAACTAATGTTAGATAAATATACCAAGATGATGAAGAATAATCCATCCAATCTAGTCACAATAAAGGGTTTTGAAATATTGAAGGAGTTGGTTGGACCCGCACAAATAAGCGTGACCATGAAACTTTTTTGAATAATTTTAAAAGGCTTGGGAATATTCATGAAGATTAATTTGAGGCTATAAGATTCATCAATATGCACACATGGATACTTTCAATGTTCCTTGGTTGAATATTAAATCCCAAAATATCATTCTCAACCAAAAGGATTTTCTATATATTTCATTTGACCTAAAAGAAGGAAATATGATGATGAGATAAATTTGAAGGAAAGAATTTGAAGAATATCATTGGTTTATTTTGGAATAATTACAATCTAAGAACTATTTAATACTTATTTATACCCATTTAAATGTATCATTACATTAATTTTAGAGGATGGTGGTTTTGGGTTCAAAACACGACCTTCATCAATGCCAGTAGATTAGTTATTTTTATTTTGGTTTCTACATATTTTTTATGCATATGTTGTTTCTATAACTTTTATATGAATCTATATTTTCTCCCACCTTGCTTATATAACTCTTAAATAGATAAATAACTAAGGGGTTGATACTTGGGTAATTTGTGTCATTCTTGAGTCATATTCATGAATTTTTTTATTTAACTTCTTATTAGTAATAGATAAAACAAGGGATTGGGTAGGAAATTGTATTTATTAAATCCTAGAAGGATTGAATCAATCTGTTCTTTCACTAATAAAAATTCCTTTTGTTGTCCAAATCTTTATACGACAGAGTTAAAAAGGTCTGGGGATAAATAAAATATGATACAACTAGATTCTTTATAGGTGTGAATTCTCGATTGAGGTGTTAATTTCCCTTGAATTGTGGAGGTGGTGGTGTTTAATACATATGTGAGATCTCTCACGTGTATTTGGTACCAAAACATTGGTGGAAGGAGTGTAATAAATTAATGAAATTGATTTGGGTATTGAAATATATTTAAATAACTGTTAAAAACAATAAAGGAATCAATAATAACCCTAATACCACCCCTCTTTCTTTCTAACTTGTGTGTTTTTCTTGATTTTATTTACCTCCATGAATTCACACTAAAAAAAACACACCACCATTTTCATATCTTCCATATATTAAAAAAACCAAAAATATAATAAGTCAAATGGGAAAGTGAGTTATCAAAAATATACTCCTTAAGAGATGCGGATGAGGCTAGATTCTATGTTGTACTATTAAGAGAAATATAAATTATATTCTTCCATTCCACATGATATAGATGTTATGGTACATTAGAATAATTTTTTAAGAATATAGATGGGTCAAAACATTATTACACTGATTATCATGATCTTAACAAGATCATGTTAAAGAAAATTTATCACATACCCTTTATTAATGACTTATTTCATAAACTTCAAGGGGCTCAATATATCTCAATGTTAGATCTTAGATTTAGATATTGTATATTAAGGGAGAGATAACAAATATATACCCAAGAAAAAATTACAAATAAGGTATTAACACTATGAATTCATAGTGATACCATTAAAACATAAAAATTTCTAAGAAATATTTATATATTTAATGAATAATGTATTTTGAGACTTACTCAAAATATGTATACTTGTCATTATAAATTTTATTCTTATATATTCCTAGAGTATAGAAGAATGGAATGAGAACTTGAGGATTATAGGCCCATGGGAGAGTGTACCACTAATGCATGGAGGGGGGGATGAATTAGTGGTCACCAAAACAATAACTCTCACATTAGCACAACATGATTCTTGTCATTGTTTAGTGAGAAACATTGTAACCAAATTAATACAATATTGAACTAAAATGAAACTATTATATATATATTAAAAATATTAAATATAACTACTAAAACTAGACGTTTAATTAATAGGTATGAACATGAGTAACCAAATTATGAAATATATTAATATATATTTTTACATATAAAGTTTATTTTATACAAATTTAAAAAATTCATTACTGTGTTTAAGAATCTATATTTATATATGCTTAAAAATTTATTAAAGAAAACTAAATATATTATTATTAAAATAAAATATTTATAAAATAAAATATTTATTTATTAATTCTATCTTTATTAGTGTTTTAATAAATTAAGTATTAGAATGACCAGTATTTTAAAAGTTATTTTCCTATAAAAATAGTTATTTACCATGCTTTAATTTTTTTTATAGTTAAATTTATATGTTATATAATTTCAAATTGAAAAAATAAACTTAATTATTGGATTCATCATAAAATTATTATCTTATTAATAATTTTTTGTATTTTTTGAAAAATTAATTTTAAGGTGAATAGTGCAATGCACCGTTTTCAAAAATAGCAGGCCTTTTATGGAATTATTAGCTTATAAGTATGATTTTAAAATTTATAAAAAACATTTAATGAAAAAATTTATTTTATAATTGAAATTATAAATTTAAAAATACTGAATTTTGTTTACAAATCTATAATTGACCTTTTATAACAAGAGTGATATTTTTCTAAAAAAATATTTTTTAATACATTACAAAATTAGTATTTTAAAATTAAATTTTATTACTGTTAGAATTTGAATAAAATAAAATGTATTAAAAATTTAGAATCATTAGATATATATTATCTAATATATAATACTTTATTTTTATCTATAAATATTAAGACACCTTAGGTAAAAACTTGTTACCATAGTAAAAGCTACAATGAAAAAGGTAATAATTCAAGGAGAAAGGGTTTGAAACATTTTTAAAACATGTGAAAAAAACATGTTTGAGTATTTATAAACATTATATCTTCCAAAATACTTTATTCCTAAAAATTTGGAGAAACTTTCCTTGATAGTGACTTCCCATTATTGAAAATTTTTGGGTATTTATAAATATTTCACCACTTTTAACTTTTAAAAGGGACTCTCCAATCCTCACATCAGCACTTATAAAAACCCCATCAGTTCCTAAAAAAATTAAACAAACCTCTATTAATCATTACTAACCACTTTAATGTTATTATGGTCATCTCAAAAGACCATACCTCAATGGATCAACTCCCTTTGTGAATGAAATAATAAAAGAAGAGAGGTATAAGTTCCTAACCTCTCTTTCTCATTTATATTTATTTTGTAGACTCATTATTTTTAAAATTTTACTTCACCATATTAAAATTATAACATCACTATATTTATTATAATTATATATTATTATTATTATGGAAAAAACATTAACTACTTTTCCCATTTCCATTATGAAAAATGAAAACAAGAATCATGTGTATGTGTGGACTACCGCCTCTATGAAGTAACTTTTTCATTTTCCTTCAACACTTAATATAGATTGTTTAAAAAATGGAATTTAATATATTATTATGATAAATATAACTTATTTTATATTCCAAAATGATAAAAAATATTACCCATATCTATCATTCTACATAAAATGAAATAATCATTAATCTGCATGTGCGTATTACCACCACAATGGAACAATGCATTCCATTATTTTATTATATCCTTCAAAGTATTGTTATAAGAGCAGATTTAAAGCATAAATATGTTTTTTATGATATGAATAAGGTTATTATAATAAAAATTTAATAAAATATTAATTATATGAATGACAAACAAGCATTATAAAATTAACCATCTTAAATATGAGAACTAAAAATCATTTTTTTGTCATACTATGTAATTGTTTAATTTTCTTAAATTATTATAAAATATAATTATAATTATGATATATCACACTAATGAATACAAAATAGGATCATTATTATATTATTATAATTATATTTCAACTATAATATCTCTTAATCACCCATTAATCATGGTATGTTTATGTTTGGGTTAGTTTAACCACCCACTTGAACAATGCTATACATGTATATCATGGATGATTATGGTAATTTAATCAATGATATAATATGATATAAATATTTTCATATTATTGTTTTTGGTTCTGTAAAGTCATATAATTTTTTAACTCATTAATTTAGAAAACACCCTTCATAGGTTAAGATTCACCAAAATATACTTATTGTTGATTTCATATTTGATGATAAAGAATGAAAACCTCTAGAAAGGAAGTTAAAACTTCATAAATCATTATTATTCAACCATTAATGTATAATTAATGAAATTTTAATGATAAAATTTGTATGAATATTGAATACCGACGCCACTCATATAATTTTTTTTTGAAAAGATCAAGATTACTTACACCAGATATTGAAAATAGTTAAAAACTAACTATATATATATAAAATGATTATAAATAAGGTGTATAAATAGTTATAGTTATGAATAAGGTTATTAGGTATGAATTTAATAAAATTAATTTAATTATTTAAGATGTTTGGTGAAAGTGAGGAATGACTTCGGAACAAGGTAAGAGTTCTCATCATAAATCCCTCTCTTTTAGAAAAGTCTTTTATTATGATTCTAATTTATTTAATACGTATATATGCTACCTAATTGAGTTATTATATCATGAAATACATTTTATTAATGTTAATTTAAGTTCAATTTAAATATCTATATTTTAATAGGAATATATTTAAATTCTATTTACATAGTAATGGTTTTTTAACTTAATTATCATTAATTGAGTTATAAATATTATTACAGAACATATTTAATATAACTTGGGTAAATTATTCACTATGATTTCAGTTTTTGGTATTTTATCTTGAATTTTGGGGACTTACATTTTTACCACATACACCCATTTTAAAAAGTTACTTACTTCATAAACTATGTTGACCTTAAGGGTTTTTGGTAACTCAAATCTCTTTCATTGATTTATATGGTTTATTTTGAACATCATCATTTAAAATTAAATTTTATAAATAATTTACCATTTTATACGATTTTATATTTTTTCATTCAAGGAGAATGTATCTTTTGATTCAAAATTATCCTAATTTATTATTCCCTCACATAAAAGTATAAAATTATCAAGAACAAACCCTCATCTCTTAATTAGATCATTATTTCAAGTCCATATCTTCCTTCCTTCCATTATTATCATATCTTTTTGGATAAATAATAAGGATTATTTTCAATGATTCTAATAATTTTATTTTTCCTTATTAAAAAGGGAAATCCAGTACTCTTTATATGACATGGGTTTTCATGAAAAGGAATTTAATAATATTTTATATCCTTTCAAAATAAAATATTTTATCTTCAACCATGCATTTCCTTTGATAATATTTATGAATTTTCAAGGTATAATTTATTAATTTTTCTTTTTCAACGTTAACTATCTTCCAAAATTTTCACTTTAACTTTTTGTAGATAAATTTTGAATGTGACCCATAACTTATTCATTTTATAAATATATTGAAAATGATATCTTTTAATGTTTTATATGGTAACACATATTTCTACCACATATGAAATTTTATTTGAAATTTTCTCCCTAAATTTTCATGTTCTATAAATGAAATTAATTTTTTTAGGTTTATAAAATATCCATTTTAAAATTATTTCAAAATACGATAGATATTTTTATTTCCAATCTGATTTTCCAAAACTACATAAAATCATTTTTCATTTAAGTCATTTTAATTTGAAATATCTTATGATTGATCATGTTTGATTTTAAAATTTTCCCTTGAACCTTTTTTATCAGGATATATTACGTAATTTCATTCTCTTTTGGTAAAAATATCCATCACTAACTTGGTATTATCTAATATTCTTCAGTGTATAACCATAATTTTTTCTTCTAATGGATTTACACTATTAATACCATATTTTGATACCTTGTATTGAAGGGTTTTCACATAAATTCCATAGATTGATTGATTGGGTAAAATTATTATCTTAACTATATAACATTTATCTATATGGTGTAAATACCATATGACTTATTATCTTGATTGATAGGTTTTTACCTAGAAAGTTACTTGATGTCATTGGATACCCATTTAAATTCCATGGGTTTATCAAATTTTGATTATTGATGGAATTATGAATGATTTACTTATGTGAATCCATTAAAAAAGTATAAAAAACCCATTTTATTTCTATGGGTTATTTATGATGTGTTTAATAAAACCCTTTTTCTATATATGTGTTATTTACGCAATAAAAAAGTGAGTGGTTTTTATTGGAAAATTTTATGAAACCCATTCTCATTCTCAGGTTTTAATGATGCAATGGTAATATGTTTTCTTATGGCTCATATCCATATGTTTAATCTTAAAGTATGGGATGTACCTTTTATAGACCTATAATGCATTAGGTAAATATTTATATATAGAGAGATAATGATTAAATGAGTTTTGATGTTAGATCAAAACAAGGGAAATAGATTATGATACCTGATCCATTATGGGACTAATGTTTTGATAATCTGGTACAACAAGGGAAGTAAGTAAGTGAACCTTGATCCACTAAGGGAAACATGTTGTAATGCCTGATCCATTGTTTTTTGATTTCTATTATTATATATGTGTCGCAATTCTCAACTATGCCTTATTTCTATGATATAGGGTATTTTTATGATGTATTGTTATGTTATTCCATTATTTTTGATCTATTATGAATTCTTTATATTTATTAGGTATCCCAATTATACTGATACTCTTATATTATGGTAACTTATGATATTTTATTGTTATCACTTATTTTTACCTTTATCGAGCATCTGATGTCACCTATTTTTTAGGTTTGTTTTCCCCAAGTTATAAATAAAATTAATACGTAAGATATGTATTAAATATATTCTTATGTAAAAAATTTATGAGAGATACTGAATACTATTATAGATTAAGCAGTTGATTATATAGTATGAAAAATTTCCATTAGTTAAAAAATACATGAATTTTGTTATTTTCTTTTTTGTCATAATTCATTAATACTCTAAACCTAAAACATATTAGAAATGTATTATAATGAAATGTTTTCTTTAATTAATTTAATATAGACAGTCACATCAGTGGGTTTTTATAAAAATTATCAATGATGATAATGTGATGATGAGAGGTTGATCGAGAAAGAACACATATGGGCATAAGGGTTTTAGAAGGTTTAGTCACCCTTCATACACAGTATGCTTCTTAAAGTGACACCAAAATTTGAACTTGGTGTGCACTATTTTTCTTCTACTCAATAACATTTTTAATCCTTCATAGAATTATCTTAGAATAGGTGAATCTATCTCTGTTTCTTCATAGACACACTTTCCCATGGTTTAACCTATTTATAAATACACATTACATGCATTGAGATATGACTTCACTTTTTGTGGTGTGATCCCATATTTAAAAAGACATATAAGTTTAAATCCCAAATATTATATAATATCTCATAAGATCTTTTAATGGATTTATGGCATGGAATTTAGATGATAATATGATATCTTTGATTTTTCTAAAACTAAAAATATATCAATCTTCTCCATTCAGATCCATTATGGTGTAATTAACACTATACAACATGGTCCTCTTATCTTCTCCATACCCTGGGGCCTAAAAAGTTGTATCATAGTACAAATACACTTGTATCCCCAAAAAAGCATGACACTTAACTATCTTGGGGTTTCCTTATGGAAAAGTTAACTTATACTTAATCCCTTAGATGGACCATTGTAGTGTAATCATATTTTTTGTGGCATAAAAAATATTGTGTCAAATTCATTCCCTTATCATATCAGAATAATACTTCATCATAACCTCTCATATCTGATCAATTAATTATTTAATAAACATCATCATGGTGCATGTTAAGTATTCTCAAAATGATTTCAATTATATGATATTAAAGCATTTCTATATAGGAATAACTTACAAATTATTCCTTATCACATCATTTAAAGTCTTCCATATATGATATTTAATCTAAAATACTATAACATGATTATATACATAATTTAATGACTTAGAATTAGTAGTATAACATTACTTGTTTCATTATTATACATCTCTAATGAACTCAAAATAGATTCTAACTCACCCATGAGCATGTTTCAAATGAATACAAAATGATAACATCCCAAAATAATGAATGAATTACCTCAATAAAAAGTAATAAAATAAATAGAATATGAATTTCATTTAAATAACTCACCATATGATATAATTTTGATTTTGATAGGAAGGCACTATAAGGTGAAATATTAATACCCTATTCACCATGTCTCAATTGATATGACTTAACTACCCCATTTTCAAATAAAATTCATTAGGGTTATTCAATATTTAATCTCTCAAATGGAACTTCAATCTACTGATATATATTTTTTGGAAACATGAAAATTAGTGTAAGATATATTCAAGAAACTTCAACTTCCAACACCTCATTCTCTCCTTGATTTGGAAGACTTATTAGCTCCTCTCCCCCTTAATGATCACATGAAAAATGCACTCAAATATACACCCATTTATAAGAACAAATCGTTTTTTATTTCCCCATTTTTTTATCAAATTAAAAGAAATAAAGAGGGAAAATAATCAAGAAAAATTATAGAGATTTTCATAAATAATTCACTCCTAATAACACTCATAATTAATGGATACATACTCTGTTAAAGGCTTCTTCAAAACAACCATGAAATGATCCTTGGTTGAAACATATTCCAATAAAACCTCACCCACTCCACCTTTTCCATTATAAATTAGAAATTAATGTCAATATGTTTCAACACTGAATGAATTTTCTTAATTTTTTTTAGATCTTCTTCCATCAGTAAATCATAATGCTCATGTTTTAAGGCATCATCAACACTTTGGTCCATCCTATAAAATAAAGTTGGCATGATTAGAGATTATGAAGCTTCTTTAGGTTTTTAACTACTTGTTTCTATCTCCAATTATATTTTCTGGCTTAACATGTGGTCTCATTTCATGTTACTCAGAATCTACTCATATAACATCCTAATATTTTATTATGTAATTTCTTTTAAATAAATACTTTATTGAATAACTTTTAACACACACAACAACAAACTAAAAAAACTCAAGACATATTACAATTAAAATAATCATAAAACATTAGTAAATAAAAACAAATTAATCAAATATGATACTTAAAATGTAGTATTTTTGTTGAATTGTTAAATTTAATGAATATAAAACAAGTAATTAACGTGATATGATTAAAATCGTTTAATATGAAAGGGGGTATTTTTCAATGAACTATTTTTAAGTGTTGTGTATTTTAATAAATTGATCACTTTTAATACATTTCAGGGTATGAAATAATATATTAAAACTCAATTAATCATAAATTGATATGAAATAATATTAAAAACACTTAATGTTTTAAAAGTTAAATTTTCTATAAATGCGTTTTTATTTATATTTTAAAAATAAATTTAAATATGTTATCATCTAAAATTTATGAAATTAACTTTATTTATGAATTTAGAATGTCAAAATTATCTTAGGGTGAATTTTTAGGATTTTTTTAAATGTTGATTTTTAGTTGAATAGTGAAAAATAATGCTTTTAGAAATAATTTCAATTTTATGAAATCATTATGTTATAAGAATGAATTTAAGGTTTTCTAAATCCATTTATATTGAAAAAATATATATTTATAAGGTAAAATAAATCATTTAAAAATATTATATTGAATTTTCAAACCCATTTTTAATATTTGGAACCTAAGTGAAGTTTTGTTCTAATAAAAGAAATATTTTTGATGATTTTATTTAATTAAGTAATTACAAATTTACATTCAGTATTGAATTGGTTTTAATGTCAAATAAATATAATTATTTATTTATAAATAAATAAATGTCATGATAAAAAATTATATATGTGATATTGATATAAATTTATTCTTATGATTAAGAGACATTTATCTAAAAACTATTTTTCCTTGTGTTTTGTGTACTTATATAAAAATTAATTTTTATAAACTCTAGGAATTTAATTTAGTAAAATGGATTCCATATTTGGAATCATAATATTTAAAAAATCTAACAAATTACCCTTTCATTATTAATCATTATGAATAGTTACCATGGTAAAAAGTTTGTCACCATGGTAAGGGTTAAAAGGGTTAATGAGAGTGTTAAACTAAGAGACAAAGATTCAAATATCACTAAAACTTGTCTAAATTTTATTTTTTGAGTGTATTTAAACCTAAAATTATCCTATATTTATTTTTATTTTTCCATTTTGTTCCTCTTTCTCATTTAAATGACTTTATATTATTTTAAAGTTAAGGGTATTTATAAGGGCGCCACTCCCCTCACTTATAAAAGGGAACATCTTATTCCCACTCCTACACAAAAACTGATCAAATTATATTAAAAAATATCAACTAGCATAAAAAAACCCATATACATGACCTAGACGCTCTATTTTTCCTAAAATATCCATCGAATAATCCTTAAGGTGTTTTTCAGCGGTGATTATCCAAGGAAGAGTTATGTGTTATTGCTTATATATTTGAAGTTTATTTCTTATTAAAACTAATATAAATCTTATAAAACCATATTAACATAATGAAATAAATATATTTAATATAAATTAAATTATTTTATTTAAATTTCACAACCATTTTATTTCTCTTTTCATTAAAATGGAAAATGAAAGCATCACTCATGCGTATATGCAAACTACATTCTCAATGAAGTGATGTATTCCAATTTCATCACCTCCTCTCATGTATGGTTATATAGATAATTTTAATGAGTATATTTGAAATTTATTACATAATTACGATTTTAAAAGGATAAATTACTATATAATTTACCTCCCCACCATCCTTTGGAAAATTGAAATGTCACTTGTGTGTATGTGCAGACTACCCCCTCCACAAAGAGATACCATTAATTTTTCATAACCTTCTTAAATGGATGTTTATATAGATAAAAATAATTAATAAATATAATATTTATTATATAATTAATTTTATTAGAATATAAACCATTATCTACCTTATTTTCATTCTGTTTGTAAGAAAATGTAAATGTCACTCAAGCATATGTGCGAACTACCACCTCCATGAACGAAATATTTAATTGTTCATAACCAACATATATGTATGGTTATAAAATTTTATTTAATGTTGAAATAATATATATATATATATATATATATATATAATTATAAAATTTTTGGAGGTGATGAAACTAGGAACAAGGTGAAATGACCAAAACTACCGAATCAAAACATGCTTAAGAAATAGAACTATCACATAAATAAATGATTTTACCAAATAATTAGAAGTAAATAGTTAAAAATAAGTTTTGAATAAATAAAATCTTGAGATATATATATATATATAAATATAAATATGATATATTATAATAATAAATATAAATTTATTATATAGGATGTTGGAATGAATCTGATTAGGTAGGAATCCAAGGTAAATGTTTATTTTATAATGTCATTTTTATTCAATATTATTTATGTTAAAATGTACATTAGAGGAATTATATGATATTTATATCCTCAACCACATATATTCTATTCTTCTCTTGTTATTTTTATGTTTTTCAATTATTATATCTATTTTCCACCTCTTTGATACTCAAAACCATCAAAAGAATATTTATAAGAAAAATTGAACTTATTTATCATTTTTCATTGGTAATCCATTTACTCCATATCCATATTATTTATACTTCATTAGTAATGTTATTTTATATAAATTAATGATTTATCATGTTCAAATTCTTTTATCTTTTACTTTATATTCAATAGTTTCAAATTAATCATTTCATTATCTTTTGTACGAGTAAAATTTGACTCTCTTTACAAAAGTCTGAAAAGAATATTTTTTTAGCATTTATAATTTGACTGAAATTTCTAATAATTATATCCATTATACACTATCAATATTCCTTTTCATGTTTCCATATTTATTCAATGAAAATCCTATTATCACTATTCCATTAATTTTTCACTTTTAATGTTACCAAAAAGTAAGGGATAATATTTTCTCAAAACTATTCATAAGGGGGTTTTATTTTATTTATTTATGAATTTATCTTAAAATATACAATTTATTACATAATAATAGTTTATTTTTAATATTAAATTATTTTAAATTAATTTCAAATTATTATTTTAAATTTATCCTTTTAATATTATTAAAAGATATTTAAGAATTATTAATATCTCAATTTTTACAATAAAGTTCCAAATTTTTGTAAATTTTCTTTTCCAAAGTGTTTCTTATATTTTCCTATATAATTTAAAAATAAATTGAATTTTCCTCAAAAAAATGATTTATAATGAATTTATTGTCTTATTCATCTTTTACTAATATATGGTTTGTAACTTACCTCACTCCAAATTTAAATTTTTATTATTCCATTTTAAGGAAAAATGGGAAACCATAGTTCACACACAAGATACCACTACGTTATGAAGGATATCAAAAAATTATTAAACACTAGAATAAGATTACTTGAATTAGATACTCTATAAAGTTTCCATTGCAGCGTACTAACCTGCATATCTTGATCCTCTCTGATAAGCTCTTCAAGGTGAGTGATCATCCTTTCCATTATCTGAATGAATTCCTCAGAGTTGATTTTTCTCTGGTTGAAGCCCCAGTCTAGAATTTGATCTTGTTTATCTATCCATGCTTCTTGATCCTCGTTGGAATCAACTTGAAAACTTATTGCATAAATTATTTTAATCTCCTCTTCTGAGACATTGGGTCGAACAACTTTATCTAGAATTTATTCCATGGAGTGTAGGATAAGTTTTAAGTACTCACCATGCTATTCCTCCCTGTCTCTTGTTTTCCTGATTGATTCTTTACTTTCCCCATTTTGAAGGCCTTTGATTTCCATGTTTCTACCCTTCTTGGCCAACCTCATCTCCATAGGTTTTGGAAAGTGGTAGTAATCCTTGTGCCCCTTTGGTTTTTTCCCTTGGACTACTATACATTTCCTCAAGTCTCGAATTCTTTTTTCCCCTTATTCATTCTAGGGATGTGAGGTTTCCCTTGAAGTCGGTCCATGCTATCCACTAAGAATTGACTATAACTATCATCACTTAAAGTATCTGGCTCTTGATTTAATGGTGGTTCATAAACATCTAGACTTTCAAATCAGTTCCCCAAATTAAACATCGAGCCTTCTCCTTCTTTATTCTCCAAGCCATTCTTCTTCCCCCCATTCCTAGCCTTATGATAAATTGCAGATTGAGCACCGAGGGTGTTTTAGTAAAAGGGTCCCAAGACACCCCCAAACTTGACCTTCTCAGCATAGGACTGCCTTACCTGTGGGACCAACACTAGAATATCTAGGCCACTTGGCTGCTCATATCCATGACCCATAAATTGGACTTGAGTATTTGAATTCTCCATGACCAAACATTGAAGATCCTTACAAGTGGGAAGATCAACATAGACTTATCCAAACACTTAATATCTAATTATTAGAGTTTATGGAACCAAATGTATAACTATTCCAACCCCTGCACTTCCTATTAGTTGAGCACAGATTGGAATTGTAGCATTTAAATGGTCTACACTACTACACAGAGGCACAAAATCCACTGCCTGAGAAGGACCAGTAGCTCCAAAATCACATTTCATCCTTCTAAAGATGTCTTGGACTTTTGGTTCTGGACGCCTAGAAATCAGAGATTTTTGAAAAACCTGTGTGCTAACACCAAGGAGCACAGGACCAGAAGAGGTTTGCTCAGGCCCATACACCCTTAGACTTTCAATTGTATCAAAACAGTCCCCATTCAAACTGCGACCACAATCTGGGGGATCCCCAATAGACACTGGGTTGAGGGAGCCACCATCGCCCAAGGGAATCTTATCACAGGGACCCTTAATACCATTCCGAGACCCACTAAGGAATGAAAAATCCATATGCCTGAACCGGCCACAGGATACATAGTAATCATGCCACGATTCGTATACAACAGCCTGCTTCCACATAAGTTTCTCGCCTACTATAATCTAGACCCAGTACATCAGTGCCTTCAAAACGTCAACCTCAACACATATACGAGGGAAAACAGGGTGGCATACAACTTTCGTTCGACTGTCAGAGCGTAAGAATATCCTGATGAGGTTTCCAATAACCTTCAAGATAGCAGGGTTTTGAAAGGGGAGAGGAAGTCCCAGAAGACTTACCCAGATTTCTATCATTGGAGCATCCCTATTCATGTGGAAATAAAAGGACCAATGAAAGACATAGAAGGAGTAAACTTTGCATCTATGGGGGGGTGCTAGACCACGTGATAGTGAGATCCTCCGTAGCTATGAACCTCACTGTGATGTGTTTACGATCGAGAATCCCTACCACCGCGTGATGCTTTAAACCCCATGAATCGAAAATGAAATGATTGAACTCATCGATTAAGGGATGATGCTGCTGGAATCTAGAAACTTGTGTTAGGTTGAAGAAACTAGAGGCATTAGAGAACTCCGAAAGTGATATTGGAAGCTGAAGAGAACCTTCAAATAGACCAGGGACCTTCGGGCTGAGCAATATTTCTAGAAGATTCAGAAGAGATCTGGGGTCAAAGAAAGGAATGACAGTTTGACGATGAGAAGGGGAGGGAGGAAACAGATGGCCTCCCCCCTCCAAATAGGATAGGGGAGCCAGGAGCTCTATCATCAATGACTAGGGAATTGACGACAAGAATGGATCCAAGAGAACATTCCAATTTGTAACTTACCTCACATACAAGGATTATTCTTAGTTCATTTACTTCCTTAAAGTTATGTTCTCTATCAATCTCAATTATTATTTTGAAATTATATCCATATTATTTTATAGAATGGATATATTTATAATTTCAATATTTTATTACTTGTATATCATTTATATATATGATGTTAATTTAAGGAATCTTATAATGAAAGTTATTCTATTGACTGAGTAATATTAATATTCTGTACTACTTGATTCAATATGGATAGTTATTCATTATCAAGGTTTATTTATTATGTCATGTATTGATAATTCATTATATGAGGAATGCATTAGAAATGTGTAAGTGATGGGTGGGGATCTGAATTATATGCATCCATGATGAATCATTAGGTCTCATGAGAAAAAAATTATAGGTATAACTTGGTATATAACAACTCCTATATGTAAGATGCCTTGAAACAAGCCCTTAATAGTATAATCATGATGTATTGGTATGCATACTTGATGGTATGAATATGATGTACTAGAATTAAACTTTTCCAGTAATATCATGATGTATTTTCCTAAGGAATTTTGGATAAGGTCTTGATTTCTTGGCAAAAGAATTATGATTTCCCTCATTATTCATTCCATTATTATGAAATCAATTATTATTTTCCATATGATTATTTAAATTGTTATCCTTGGATATATTTTAGGTTCAAGTTGTTTATTATATGTAATATCTATTGATTATTCACCTTTCCATATTGTTTATTCTTTATGTATTCATGATCTCTTCTATTTTATGAAAACTCTTACAAAGTATCTATGCTCCCCCTTTGTTATGTTTTTTCCCAGGGACTAAGAAGAAATATTCGAATGATTATAAGTATATATTAAAGGAAAAATTTATTTTTATGGTGTTTTTAAGGTATAATTTATGTTTCTAATATATTATGAGAATTATTTATGTATCTAGTTTCCCAGGATAACTAAAATACTCGATCCTTTGGGATGAGATCTCTTCTATCTTACACCAATGTAATAATGAAAACACTAGATATTTTTTACTAGAGTCAAATTTTTATATTTTATATCAAAGATTCTTTTAGGAACCTTGGGAACTATATTTTAATATAATATAGAAAGAATGAGTATTATGATAAACCCCTTGAATGTTCAAATTTTTTTATAGATTTTTATTTCATAGATCAATATTCATAATGATTTGAGATAATTAAGTGTATGAAATAATTTAGAAATGGAACCTAGTGGAAGGAATGGAAAATGTATCAAGACCCATAATAAATATAAGGAGTTTACTTCTGAGAACATCAACATGGATGGAGTTGAAGATGAGAAGATTATAACTATATTAGGGTAGTTAACGTAGGTTATAAACAATTACCTTACTATATAAAAAAACTATTACTTTATAACACAATTCAATGATGTTGGGCCCATTCATGTAGTAGAAACCTCCATCTTAATAGAAATACTTATCCTTTAATAACAGAAAAAATAGATCAAGTACTATAAAAGGATATTTATCCTTCTAGAAGTAATGGTTGGGAGAATTTTATTTTAGGAGTGTATTGTTTAAATAGAGATTTTAATCAGTGGTTTCCATTGATTAAAAATACTAAGGAAGAGGAAGAGATAAATAGAATATAATGGAACAATTTTGAAGTGACATTATTTGAGAAATATTTCCCTTGTGAGCAATAAGTTGATATGAAAAGGAATTTTCTTAATTTAAGATAGAAGGAAGTTGAAAAAGTTACAAAGTATAAGGATAAGTTTATGAGATTATAAAAGTGATATACAGACTACATACATATTTTGAAAATTAAGATTTAATATTTCATTGATGGTATTAATAAAAGCCTTATAAGGTTAGAAGTCTCTGAAATATTTTCATCATATAATGATATGATATCATGTGTATTCAGGACATAAAAATAATTCTCTAAATATTTTATTTTTAAAGGAAATAAAGAGAATAAGGGGATGACTGAGAACCAAAGAAAATTAAATGAGGTGATGGAGAAGAAGAGGAGGAAATAACACCCAATATGTGATAATTATGGAATTAAAACATAGGTAATTTCTTAAAGGGAATGATATTCCATTAAAAATTTGGAGTAAAGGTACATTTGGATCATGAATTGGAGGAAAAGAATGAATAAACAAATATCAAGTGTTTCAACAATAAGGAGATGAAGAACCATTCTATCCAATTCCTTAATCATCAACAAAATTTAATTTATAAGTGGTCAATAGAACATGGAAAAAATTATTAAATTACTACAGCTAAATTTTATGTCTATTAAGTTATGATAACATGTACTTTGATCATAAACTCATGCTTTATATTATTTTGTATCTATATATATTTTTTATATTTTTCATGGATATTAAATCATATATTGACACTCTAAGGAATTTTTTATTAATTAATACACATAATGGGAATTTGATTATAATGAGAATATATAGGGTGGACTCTGTTAAGATGAGAAGCTATTCTCTAGTTGTAAAAATGGTTGTTATACCTATGATTGATTTTGAAAAAATCATAATTTTTGGGATTTGAATTTTTTTAGGATCAAGTAATTAGTTGATAAAGTATAAAATAATTTATATCAAATTTAAAATATTTTTATAATAATTTATTATAGAAGTTATCATTTATTTGGATATTTTTTTACCCACACTTAACATTTTTTAGTATGTGAAAATATATAGGAGGAATAAATTATCATTCTTTTATGGATATTATGATACATTCAAAGATGATTTTTATACTTTAGGAATGAAAAATTCATAACGGGTTTTCGTAATTTATAATATGATATGAAGAAACATAGAAAACTGATTGAATCATAATCAAATCATGAAATTATTCTTATAAAATGGAAGGAAATCAAGTAATTATTTTTTCTCATATTCTCTATCTCGATGATAAAATAATTCCTTAAACTAAAAATAGTAGAAGATAAATTTATCATTTATTCTATGAAAAAATATCTCTTTGTAATCAAGGCATGCCTCTAGAAACTAATTCACAACAATGGGTATTATAGTGGTACATAATCCATTTTATAAATATTTAATTAATAAATAATAAGATTACTAGTTGTAAATCAAGAAATATTTATCACAATAAAATCTAAATATGATAATATAAATATGTCAGGATAAATTTTTTTATAAGAAAAAAATAAAATTGTGAGGATGGAATTTATTTAATGGGGTATAATATAAAACACCAATATTTTAGTATATATTTTCCTTTAAATAAATACTATGTTTAATATCATGCGTCACACACAACACTGAACTAGAAAGATTCTTGAAATATTAAAATTATAATAAGAATAAACCTTTAGTGAATAGATTTATAGTAATAAATTATGATACTTAAAATGTATTAATTTTTTTATTAATTAAATTAAAATATTAGAAAATAAATAATTAATGTGATATGATTATATCATTAAATGTTAAAAGGGGTATTTTTCATAGAACTATTTTTGAAGTGTAATGTATTTTAATAAATTGATAACTTTTAAAAGTGTTTGATGTGTGAAATAATAAATTAATTCTAAATTAATCACAATATGATATGAAATAAGATGAACACATAAAGTTTAAAATGGGAATTTTTCTATAAAATCTATTTTTCATTATATATAATACATTTATTTAAAAGTTAAATTTATATATTTTAGGATTTTAATTTTATAAAATCAACTTCATTTTTGAATATATAATTCTAAATTAGTTTGGGTTGATTTTTTTGGAATTTTTAGAAAAGGTTGATTTTAGGTGAATAGTGAAAAATACCATTTTCTAAAATACTATCATTTTTATGAAAAAATTATGGTATAAGAATAAATTAAAATATTTTAAAACCATTCTTATAGAACAAATATACATTTAAGAAGTAAAATATTTAATTTAAAAATATTATATTGAATTTAAAATCCCACGTTTGACAATTTAGAACCTAAGTGATGTTTTATTCAAATAAAAGAAACATTTATGATATTTTTATTTAATTAAGTAATTACAAGATTAAAATTAGTTTTGTATTGGTTTTAATATCACATAAATCTAATATTTTTATTTATAAATTGATAAATATCACGATAATAAATTCTATACATGATTTTGGTATAAATTAATGTTTTGTATTAAAAATTCCTTTTTCTCAAAACACTTTTTCATTGTGTTTTGGTACTTAGATTAAAATTTATTTTTATCACCTATGGGAATTGAATATTTTAAAATGTATTAAATATTTATAATTATAATATTGATATTATTTAATAAGGACCATTTCATTTTTGGCCATAATGAATAGTTATCATCGTAAAACATTTATCACTATGGTAAATATTAAAATGGTTTATGAGGGGTTAAACTAAGAGATAAGGATTTAAATATCACTAAATATTATCTAAATTATTTTATTTCAGTGCATTTAGACCTAAAATTATTCTATATTTAAAATTTTTCCATTTTTTTCCACTTTACCATTAAAAGTACTTTATATTATTTTAAAATTAAGGGTATTTATACGGTTGTCGGTCACCTCACATATTGAATGGTAACTCCTTTTCTCACTTCTACACACAAAATAGGATCCTCATGTTGAATAATATAAGACAATATACCCTCAAAACACACATATCCACTACCTATATGTTTGGGTCTTCCCAAAATACCCATTCATAAATCCTTTTTTAAGGGAGATTATACAAGGAAAAGGTATATGTTCTTACCGAGATCTTTCATGTTTCATTATAATTAAAACTAATTCAGTAAAATAATGAAATGGGTATATTTACAATACTTAAATGTTTTTATGTTATTGATAAATATATTTTCTATCTCCTTTTTCAAAATGAAAACATCACCCATGTGTATTACAAACTTTCGCTACTAGGAAGAAATTTATGTCATTTTTCATCACCACCTATCATGGATGGTTATATATATAGATTTAATTATTATAAATTATATTTATGAAATAATTATGATTCCTTAAAGATAAATTATTATCTAATTCCATTCCCTCACTTCCATTGGAAAATGGAGACGTTGCTCGCGTGTTTGTACAGACTACCACCTCAATAAAGTGATGTATTTCATTTTTCATAAAAAAATTACATGGATGTTTATATATATAATATTAATGAATAAATATTATATTTATGACATAAATAAGTACTTATAAATAATAAAAAAATATATACCTACTTTTTTTCATTCGTTGAAAAATGAAAATGTCACTAATGCGTATATGCAAACTACTGCTTCTATGAGCAAGATATTGCAATTTTCATAACCTCCTTACATGGATAGTTATAAAAGTGTATTTAATGTCTAAATATAATATATATTAATTTATTTAAAAATATATTGGGTATTAATACATAACTAAGGTGTAATGGCCATAACCTCTGAATCAAAACATGGATGAGAAACATAAATTTAACACTTAAATAATTGGTTTTATCAAAGAATTATGAGTAAATGGGTAAAAATAACTTATAAATAAATTATATATATATATATATAAATATAAATTTTGATAAAATATAGAATAATAATAAATATAAATTTATTATATATTTTGTTGGAGTAATGCCGACCAAGTGTGAATCTAAGGATAATGTTTTTTATCTTAATTTTATTTGGGATTTTTTATGTTTAAATTTATATAGAGGGAATTAAATGATATTTATATTTTAAAACCAATATATTTTCTTATCATGTGGATATTTATTTGGTTTTAATGTATTTTATCAATTTTGACTCTCTTATGTACTGAAAACTATAGAAAGAATGTTTATAAGAAATGTTAACCTTATTCCTATTTTTTAGTAAAGAATATTTTTCCTACATATAAATATAATTTATTTTGATTTATGAATTTTATTTTATATAATTAAATTATTTATTGAGGTCAAATTATATTTTTTGTTTACTTTTTTTTATTATCTTTATAGAAATATTTTCATCATTTTCCATAGAGTTCGTTTTTTAATCTTTTTTAAAAAGTGTGAGAAGAGTTTTTTTAATTATTACCACTAAAATAAAATTGACCACTATCATATACTTTTTTTATTATAAATATTACTTAAAAAGTTTTGATATGTTTTAAAAGAATATCCTAATCCCATTATTCTTGTAATTTCTCATTTTTAAGTGCTACCAAGAAGAAAGGAATATTATTTTCTCAAAAAGATTTGAGAAAAGTTTTTTATTTATGAGTATTATTATCTTCCATTGTACATTTACTTACATATAAAAAGTTATTTTTAAAATTATTAAAAAATATTTTAATTTTATTTAAAAATTTTCTTTACACCCCATGAAAATAGTTATAGAAATGATTTATATCTTTGTGTTTACAAAAAACTTATATACATTTTAAGAAATTTATTTTCAATGTTTTGATAATATTTTTAATTATAATTTCCAAAATATTTTACTTAAATATAAAACCATAATTTCTGATGAATTTATGGTTTTATTTCATGAATTACTAATTTATAGTCTACACCTTACCTCTCATACAAGTATTATTCTCAGTTCATTTACTTCCTTGAAGTTATGTACACTATCAATTTCCATTATTATTTTTAATTTATATCAATAATATATTTTATCATAGATATATTTACCATTTAAATATTATCATAACCATATACCATTGGTACCTAAATTTTCAGTTTATGAAATCTTACAAGTTATTCTATTAATTGGGGAATATTGATATTCGTTATTACTTGGTCGGTCAACGAGCCCGTACCCAAGTGGTAAGGGATCCTGCTTGGCATCCAAGACACCCAGGATCAAAACCGGGTGGAGGCGAATTTCTGGGTACTATAGCAGTACTGTAGCAGTTACTGTTCGGTACTGTAGCAGCCAGAACTATTCACCCGATTTGGGCCTTCGGGTCACCAATTTGGGCCTTCGGGTCATCAAAGGCCTTTGGGCCACAGGGACTTTGGGTTACGTAGACCATGGAGTATCCCAGTTCACACAGAATAGAACCCAGAAGAGGATCAACGAAAAAGGAGTAGCAGCCACCAGATGCAGAGCTAATCAGATTAGAAGAATGAGAGGGTATGGAGACCGCCATTGGGACCAGGCACCGTGAAGCTTTGCATGAGGAAATTCTAGCCGATCAGCAATGCAAGGTGGGAGCTAGGTGATCAATGACGCAGAAAGTTGGGGAGGGGCAGTTCAAGTGGGCTGGGCCTACGAGTCATGTATTGGTCATGGTATGCCTCTGGGCCTTCGGGTCATGTATTGCGGGTTTGTCGGGCCTTGTGCCTTGGACCTATAGGTCATGTACGGGTTCCCCTTAAACCCTTAAAAGGGGGATTATCCATAATAAAATAAAAAGAAGGCCTTCGGGCCATTCGGACGTTATTACTTGATCAGATATTGATAATCATTGATTGTTAAGGAATATTGATTCTGTGTGTAATGAGTATTCTATATTTGAGGAATGCATAAGACATGTGTAAGTGAAAGCTAGGGTCTAAAATTATATAGCCTATAGATACATCAGTTGGTCTCATAAGACAAACATTAATGGGAATTTCATGGTTTATTCTAGCCCATATATGTAAGGTTCCTTGGACCAATTCCTTAATGATGTAATCATGATGTCTTTTCATGATGAATTTATGGTAAGATAATGATATCTTTGATCAAGAGTTAAAATGTTTAGAACTATGCATTCTAACACCATGTAATCAATAATTATTGTATATACGATTATTTAAATTTTTATAATTTGATATATATTCGTGCTCAATTTTTTTGGTTATATGGAATATTTATAGGCCATCTTACCTTATATATTATATATGCCTTATTTATTCATAATAGCTTTGATGTATGCAATCAATTAGTGAGAATTTGTGCTAACCCATTATTTTTTTCCTTTCCTATGGGTACCAAGAAAGGACGATTAGATTATTTCAATGATGTATTAAATGAAATTAGAATGTTTTTATGAAATTTAAATGTAAATATTTATATTTACCATGTATTAAGGAAATCAGGTTAGTATCTAATCTCCCAATACTACTTGACCAATTCATACTTTAGGATGAAATCACTTATATTGTGTACACATATAATAAATAAAACACCAGATTTTAGTTACTGGAGTCAAGGTTTTTATAGTTAGTGTCGAATAAAGTTCATTATGATCTATGGGAACTAGATTTTTTAAGAACATAGATAGAATAAGAATTACTGTAAACCCTTAGAATATTAAAGAACATTGTAGGGATTTTTTAGTTATGTCTCAATATTAATAATTATTTGAGCTAATTAAGTGAATGTCCTTATTTAGAGATAGATCTTAGTAGAAGGAATGGAAAAATTATCTACACTCATAATCAATATAGGGATTTCATTCCAAATAAAGTTAATATGGATGATGTTGAAGCTAAGTAGATTATGTATTTATTAGGTAAATTGACCCAGGTTAGGACTAAGAACCTTGACAATACAAAACAACTTTTTTCCTGAAAACATAATGTATTGATTTTGGATGACTTCAGGTAGAAGAAACCCCCACACTTTAATAAAAATACTATTCCATTAATAGTTTAACAGTGGATCAAGCCCATGAAATGATATTTTAGGATTCAAGAAGTAATGAAATGGAGAAATTTATTTTGTTAATGTATTTTTTATAGGAATGTGTTAATTAATGGTTACCATTGATTTAAACTACTATGGAGAAGGAAGAAATTCAGATAATGGAATGGGAGACTTTTAATGTGATATTTTTTAAAAATATTTTCCATGAGTGCAATGAGATTATATGGAGATAAAATTACTCAATTTAATATAGAAGGAAGAATAAATGGTATTTGGGTATGAGGAAAACATTATGATATTAATAAGTCATGCTATAGAAAACATACAAAATTTATAAAGTAAAATTTCCCATTTCATTTATTTATCTGAAACAAAGCCTCTGAATGAAACTAGTATCTAATAATTTTTTGTTAAAATAATTATATTGTATCAAATGTACTCAAGATAATAAAAGTATTATTTAAGTATTACATTTTCACAATATTTAAAGAGAAGAAAAGGATGGATAACAACTATGGAAAAAGAAATTAGGAAAAGGAGAATAAGGGAATGATGAAAATTATAATATGTCATAATTTTGGAATGAAATTGACCGGTACATGCTTAAATATAATGGGATTGTATTATATATATGAATATATGGGCTATTTGGATTATAAATTCAAGGGAAATAAATAATCCAAAAGTATAAAGTGTTTCAAATAAAAGTATATGGGGCACTATTGAAACTAATACCCCAATCATAAATGAAATTGACCTCAAAAGGGGTTAAGAGAGAAATGCCAAGCTTATGAAATCACTACACCTAAAGTTGAAGCATCATATATTGTGGAAATTTGTAATTTAATCATAAAATCTTGTTTTATTTGATTCTGTATCGACAAACTATTTTTTATTTTTATTGGATATTGAGTCACCCCTTGCCACATTAATAAAGGACTTTTCAATTAAGTCACCTAATGGGAATCCCGTTACAATGAGGATATATTAGGAGATCTCCGGTAAGATGAAAACTTGTTCCCTTAATGAAAACCTGGTTGTTATACCTATGATTGAATTTTTAAATAATGATAATTATTGTAAATTAATTAATTTTGATGATTAAGGAATTAGTAGATAATTTATAGAATAATTTTTGTTGAATTAATAGTTTTGTTTATAATAATGTATTTTTTGGTTAGAATTTCATTGGATATTGTTCTTACCAAAATTAAATACTTTTGTTTTAGTAAGTTTATAAAGATAGGAGGAATAAATTATCATTCTTTTATGGATCTTATGATCCATTAAGGTTTATTTTTTAATTACTCAGGAATGTAAAATTCATTAGTTTTATTAATCATTTATAATATGAGAAGAATAAAAGGTGTAAGACTGATCAAAACATAATAAAATGATGAAATGATGCTTATGAAATATAAATAAATCAAGTAAGTATATTTTTTCATATTCTATATCTCAATAATAAAATAGTTCCTCAAATTATAATAATATTAAGATAAATATGTCAAGTATTATGTAGTAAATATCACTCTACTATCAAGGTATGCCTCTAGAAACTCATTCATAAGTATGGTTCTTATAATGGTGCATAAATAATTTTAGAAATATTTAATTAAAAATAATAAAGAATTCCTAGTAGTAAAATTAGAATTTTTTTCAAGATAAAATATACATATGAGATTATACCTTTGTCAATATACATTTATTTTTGTAAAAAAAATATAAAATTATGAGGATTCAATTTAATTGGGGGTGGGGTGGAGAATATAACACCTTATGATTTTATTACATATATTCCTTTAAATAAATAATATGTTGAATAACATATAACATATGAAACACTAAAATAAAACCAGACTCAACATATTAGGTGACAACTCAAGTAAACCTATAAATAAATCTATTTTATTAATGATATGTATTCATTATATGAATTCATTTTCACCATATTTATATAACTAATTTTACATATTTTTTCTATTGAAAAAAGAATATTTTAATTTAACTAAATTTTTTACATATATTAAATGGTTTTATTTAAAAGATAAAATTAACAAGTTTTGAATTTTATATTTATTAAATGGAATTCATTTTTTACATCAACATATAAATATATGCTTAATTTTTTATGTAATAGTTTATTTTTGGGAAAATATTGAAAAATACCAATTTCACTTTTATGACATTACCATGATATAATAATGACCTAAGAGTTTATGAAACATTTTTTATTAACTAAATATATATTTAAGATGTAATATAATTCATTTTTAAATATAATTTTGAATTAAGAAATATTTGTTTGGAATTTACAAAATCTAAGTAATGTTTTTATTCATTTAAAACCTATTTTATGTTCTTCTTTTTTAATAAATATTATATAATGGTATTTTTAATTTTGTGTTTTTAAAATTCAAATAAGTAACCTTTTATTTATCCAATTCTAAATAATTCCATTTGAATCAACATTATAAAATATTTTCGTATAAAATCATTTTTCTAAAAATAGATTTCATGGAGTTTTTTGAACCTATATTAAAAGTATTTTTGCATTTTCTATAAATTCAATATTATAAAAAGATTGCATATTTTATATTGTTATATTATATGTTTTTTAATAATTTCATTTTTTTCATAATGAACAGTTTCCATGGTAAATGTTTTTCAACACAGTATAGGATAAAAGGGGTAACGAGGGGATTAAACCAAGTGATGAAGATTTAAATATATCTAAATTTTTTCTAAATGAGATCATTTGAGTGTATTTTAAACTTATATAATACTATATTTTATATTTGAATAAACTGTAAGGACTTTCCATTAGAATGAAATTTATTATGTATTAATGTTCTAAGTATTTACAAGGGTTTCAATCCTCTCATTTATAAAAGGGAACACCCTTTGATGTACTCAAACACATTGATCACCCTAGATTGACTAAGATATACCCAATTACCTTCCCAAATATCCTATACACATCCTGGAGGTTTTTTTCTAACAAGAAGACATATCCTAATAGGATTAATGTGTCATTCAAAGGAAGATATCAAAGGAGGAGGTATAAGTCTTAACATAATTATTTAAAGTTTATTTTCACTTATACATTATTAAAATAAATTTTAACCATAATAATATAATAAAATAAGTGTATTTAATATACCAAAATTTTATTATGTTGATGAAACTATTATTTCCTACTTACTTTTCATGTTATGAAAAATGAAAATGTTGCTTGTGTGTATGCACAAAATACTACCTCTACGGAGTGAGGTAATTAATTTTTCATCTCATCCTCAAATGGATAGAAATAAAGATAAATTTAATAAATAAATATTATATTTATTAAATTATTATTATTATATAATGTTAAACCTTTATCTACTTTATTTATTTTCACCCATTGTAAAAATGAAATGATTACACATGTGTACATGAAAACTATCACCTCCAGTAAATGATGCATTTTATTTTTCATGACTGCCTTATATTGATGGTTTTAAAAGTATATTTAATTTATAAAAAATACAATTATAATTTTTTTAATAATCTATAGATGATGGAAACATTAACTCTTTACCATGATCAACACACTATTATTGTTTTTGTCTGAATGACCCCAAAACATCAAACATGAACTTAAACAATTTAGTAACTAAATAGAACATGATAATAAATGAAATAAAAGAAATAATAATAATTAAATTAAAATTAAAAAGTTTCTTATGAAATAAAATAATTAATATAATATTATTATTCATGATTTAGAGAACATATGAAGAAAAAATGACTCATGGTAAGGTATTTTTCTCTAAAAACTTTTTTAGGTTTTCTTTTTGGATATTTTTCCTCCAAATAAATGTTCAAAAAACTGTTACAGTAATGTTATTAAGTAAACTAAAATGGATTTTTAAATTAATTTTCAAATATAATTTAAATTTAAAAAGGTTTTAAAAAGGAATATTTTTAACTTTTTTCATATGGGTCACTTTTGATTCTTTATCCAAGTACAAAAAAATGTTTTTAACATTTAATCCATGATTAAAATTTCGACCAAAATATCTATTATTTATTTTCATGATTCCTCTATAAGTTTTAATAGTTTTTCAATGAATATCATAAACCCATTATTATATGAATTTTCATTTTTAAGAGTTTTCATAGGAAAAGGGTATTTCATCTTATTTTTATATGAAAATAGAAAGTGCTTTTACTTATGGGTTCAAAAGAGTTTGTCAAATTTTTTATAATGAAAAAATAAAGTATTATAAATTTTTTATTCATGATATAATAATTTAACATTATAGATGATGATTATTGATCCTATTATATAACTCTACAATGCACTATGTAATGATTTAGTCTTCTAAGAAAAAATGTAGAGATAAAAGATTTGGTTACATATTTTTAAAGGGTTCTATGAATGAATTTAAAATGGGTTTGAATATGATGAATCAATATTAATTTATTATTTTTTATAATTTTATGGGTTTTAAATATTTCTATTTTATAATTTTTTAATTTTCATATGTGATTATGATTTCTTTATATGCAAAATTTTTATTATTAAAATGGTAATCATTGTTATGGGTCTTCACATTTTTCACTGGACTAATATGTTAATTTTTATGTCCCTAAATAATATTTTTGCGCTCATACCATGTTTTTATTTTTTTCATAATATAAAAGGATGTGAATGAACTATATAAAGGTCAATATTTCCATTATGATGACTCTTGTAAAAATAAGAAAAAGTGTAGGTGTAAATTTAAGATTTTTTTCACAAAAAATGTGCAATTTATGGAAGTTTCCACCTTTTAATGCAATGGTTTTTCTAATTCTTTAAAAACCTAAACCTAAAAGGGAATAAAAATGTGATAACGTGAAATCATTGCTGTTAAATTCATAATTTTTGGTTGTTTATGTTGTGGGGTGTAATAGTCAATTTCATAGAAAGAGATTAAATAACATTAGTGGCCAGGATGATATTAAAAGAAAATTCTAAAAGATTTTGATTTATTGTTATGTTATCATAATATATATTTTGATTATTATTATGTTAATTAATATAAACCTATGTCTATTATAGAATAGTTTTCCATATAAAAATTGGTAGAATGAGGTAGGAAGGAATCAAGAGGAAAATATACGTTTGAATAAGAAACCTGAAAGGGTTGGAGTTGGAGTTGAGAAGTTTATTTCTATGTTACCAAAATTAATGATAAAAATAAATAGAGGAACCCATGTAAAATATAAGTTGAATTATCCACATTGGAATAAATTAATAGTGAAAGATTTCATAAAACAACACACTTTATCTTTTGGTGGATCTTCCTACCCAGTGAAATATGAAGGATGGATAAATGCATTGGAGAAGATATTCAATGTTTTGGGATGATAAGAGCATTCAAAGTTAACTCTTGATATTTATTATTTTTATGGTCAATAATATTGGTGGAGGAATTTAATAGAGAATACAAAAGAGAAAAATAAAATTGATACCATGAAGTGAATGGTATTTAAGTTTATTTTTTATTGATTGATATTTTACTAATTTTCTTTTAAATAGAATAGAAAGAAAATTTATAGAATTTAGGAAATGGGAATAGGAATTAGTTTCCACCTAAAAAAAAAATTTCACTAGATTATATAGACATTCCCTTAATTTCTTTATAGGCCTTTAAAGTAAAATTGATAGATTTTCACCAATTTGAAACCAAGTTTATGATGATATTTGGAATCACATTAATTTAAAATCCATGAGGGATTTTTTAGATTTTCTAATAATGTTGAGATTATGTTTCCCAAATTTTTTGAACCTATAAAAATAAGAATAAGAATCATTGAAGGTGGAAAGAAATGGAGAATCATTTTATAATGAAATATGATGGTATGCCTCCAACATGTTCTTAATGTGGTAAAAATATTTTTGAGGATTTATTTATTGGATTTCTGAACTATTAATAATAATTCAATTTTTTTCTTGTTAGTTGGAAATATAAGTAAAAGAGTTATGATCATAACAGAAATGTGAAAATTGATAGTCAATCAGTAGTGTGATGTTTTATTTGTAACGAGTTAGGTAATTATAAAAACACATATATAAAGGTTGTTTATTAGGGTTTGAATAATTAGGATTTAAAGAAGAAACACATGGAAAATATTTTTCTACTACTATGAAATATAATAGACCCTCAAATAAAGTGGTATCAAGCACATTAATTGTCTACTAAAATTATAGAAATGTGTTGTTTTCTTTAGGATCTAGAAATTATTTTATTTCAATGAAATTTGAAAGTAAAATAGAAATATTACCTCTAGAAATAGAGATAGAACTTTTTATAAAAACTCATTGGAGAAGTATTAAATAAATAAAAACTTATAATAATCTTCCTATTATCTATGGTATGAGTTTTTCTAAAAACCTTGTTTTCCTTACCTCATTGGATTTTTATGCTATTTGGTGTGTGGATTGGATTTTATTTTATCCTGATAAGATAGATCAAATCTCTTAAGTTGTCATATTAA
This sequence comes from Viscum album, assembly GCA_963277665.1. NCBI lineage: Eukaryota > Viridiplantae > Streptophyta > Magnoliopsida > Santalales > Viscaceae > Viscum > Viscum album. The sequence goes on along the minus strand of OY728151.1, from coordinate 354,571,789 downwards.
TTTCTCAGAGTTATTTTCAATTTGTATATAATAATGAGTTTATATCTTTGATAATATATCATGAATCAGAGAAACTAATTAAATATAGGATTGAAAGTTATCTTGTTTATATTTTTGAATATATGGGAACTTTTCTATTTACAGATATTCCTATAGTAAATAAAAATTTTGATTTATTTTAGAAAAATATTCCTAGTGTTGTTCCTAATCATATGGTTGAGTTTGAAATTGAATTATTTCTTGATAAAAATTTAATTTTATAATATCTTTATAAAATGGATCTATTAGAGCTAATGGAATGGAAAAAAGACACAAGAGTTTCTTGATAATTGTTTCATCTGCTGTATCACTACACCTTGGGGTTCTGCTATTTTTTTTTGTTAAAAAGAAGGATGGTTCAATGTGGATTTACATAAATTATAAACCACTAAATAAAATTACTATTAAGAATAAGTATTATTTGACTCATATTAATTACTTGTTTAATCAGCTCCAGGATTCTCAGTTTTTTTCCCAAAATTGACCTCAGATCTTAGTACAATTAGCTTAAATTTATGGAAAATGGAACTATGAGGAAAATGTTTTATACTATTTATGATAATTATGTGTTTTTGGTTATATATTCTAGGTTAATAAATGAACATTATGTATTTATAGATATTATGAATAGATTTTTCCATGATTTAGTGAATAAATTTGTTACAGTATTCCTTTATGAAATTATAGTATATTCTAAAATTTATTTGGATCTTGATAAACAAATAAGGGATATTTTACATACCTTAAAGGAAAATAATTTATATCTAAATTCTAGAAAATGTGAATTTTGGTCACAACCGATTTCATTCCTTTAGCATATTTTTTCAAAAGATGACATAACTATTGATCCTATTAAAATTAAAGTTGTTTAAGAGTGGCTAAGACCTACTAATTACACTAAGATTCAAATTGATATTGGATCAGTGGGGTTTTGTAGATGGTTTGCTGAAAACATTTTTTAGTTATCTAACCCACTAACCAAGTTAACACTAAAGGTATTTAAATTCATTTTGAAAAAGTAATTTCATTAATGATTTTTGGAATTAAAAATAAGATTGGTTAATGATCCATTTATATATTTTCTATTAATAAATAGGGGATTTTTTTTTATATTATTACTCTTTGTTAATGGGATTTAATTATGATTTGATGTATAATGATTTTGTAATTTCTTATATATCAAGTCAATTGAAATCACATGAATATAATTATCCAACACATGATATTGATATTGCTGCAATAGTTTTTTCTTTAAAAATTTGGTGACATCGCTTATATGGGTGGAAATGTGAAATATATAATGATCATAATATTTTAAAGTATATATTAACTCAAAAAGAATTAAACATGAGGAATTGAATATGGTTGTAACTTATAAAGGATTATGATTCCATAATTCACTACCATATAGGTGAATCAAGCAAGGTAGCTATTCCACGACTCAAAAATATAATACATAATTATCCATGTTAGATTTTGAACATAATATATTAGTTAATGATTTAATGAATACTATATTAGATGTTTTATATATATAAATTGAATCTATTTTAGCATAGGTATTAGTACTTTCATCATTATAATAATGAATTAAGAAGGTTTAAAAGGAATATTGTGGCTTAAAAAAAGGAAGAATTAGTTAAGGAAGGTAAATTTCATGAGTTTAATGTTTTTAAAGGAGGTATTGTTTGATTTGGTAAGAGATAATATTTTTTAATTAATTTTCAATTTAATAAATAATTATTGAGTAAAGGTTATAAATCTTCATTTTATAGTGATCCCAACAACACTAAGATGCATAAAGTCCTTTGATAAAATTATATGTGGGAATGAATTATGTAATATATTTTTGATTTTACAATGAAATTTTTGAATAATAAATAGGTTAAAGTTGAGAAAAAATAACAAAGGGGATGATTTATCCTTTTAGAGTTCCAAAATTAAAATGGGAGAATATATCCATGGATTTCATAGTGGGATTATAAAAGAAATATCATTATAATAATGTGATTTGGGTAATTATTGATTGTTTAAATAAATCAATGCATTTTCATCCTATTCAAGATATTATGTATTTGTATAATCTTGATAGTATTTATGTTAATGTGATTTTTAGGTTACATAGATTATCTCTCCCTATTTTATCTAATAACTATCCCTAATTTACATTCAATTCTTTAAAGGACTTCAAAAGTCATTGGGTAATGAATTAAATTTTAGTACAAATTTTCATCCTTAATTTGATGGATAGTCAGAGAAAATAATTCCGAATTTAGAAGATATTCTTTGGGAATTCTATTTAGATAATCAAGGAAGTTGGGATCAATAAATTTCATTAGTGTAATTTTCATATAAAAACAGTTTTCATTCTAGTATACAATTGGAACCATTTGAGGTACTATATGGAAGATAGCGTAGAACTATAACATGTTTGGATGAAGTAGGTGAGAGAAAGGTATTAGGACCAAAATTGGTAGAAGAAATATTTAAGATGATAAAGGAGATACAAAATCATATTTAGGAATATTATAGTAGGAAAAAATAGTTATTTAGATAACCAGAGGAAAGGCCTTTGTTTTAAGGTAGGGGGAAATGTTTTTCTTAAAGCATCTCCATAGAAGGTTACTATACATTTTTACAAGAAAGGAAAACCAATTAATGATGTAGTAGTATATATGAATTTTTTAGAAAGAAATATTAGTTTCTTACTTAATAGCCTTACCTATGATTTTATCTTAGGTATTTTATATGTTTAAATATCTGTTGTTAAGAAAATATACACTTGATGTATCTCAGGTATTGATCCATGAAGTAGTTTATTTTGAGGAGAATATTTATTATAAGGAATTGTTGGTTTTAATTCTATTTTAAGAGTAAAGGTACTGAAAAATATAGTAAATTAACTATTTAAGGTTTTATATAATAACCATATTATTTAAGAAGTAACATGATAATTATAAAAATCAATGAGAAAAAAATATCCTCACTTGTGTAAGTAATTAATAAAATTGTGAGAATTTAATTTTTTTTTGGGGGATGAATGTGAAAACCCGGGTAATATGTCACAACCCCCTCCCTACAAGGAGTACCCCTCCTGGGCCGACAATGCGAGAAGAGAGATAATGACCCCTGAGTCCCGCCTCTAGTAGGCCCCGAGTGGGTGACTAGCACCAAGAGTATAGTAAGCACCCAAATGGGAGGCATTACCCTCCAAGAGAACACATGGAAAAGAGAGAGATAAGATAGACACCAACCAACTCGAACTCATACAACAATACAAAAAGAAATCCAAAGTACAAATATGCAATGTCATGAAAAACAACTACAACTGAAAGGGAAAAAACTACAAGTACCCAAAAGAAAGTAAAAACAGCCACAACCACAAGCCCAAACAACTCCTGCAACCCCAAGCTTGTAGAAACCATCTTTATCCCCAACCCGCTCCAAGTAACCTGAAAAACAGTTTATATATACATAGGGTGAGTATAATAGTATACTCAGTAGGATCCTCCCCAGAGCCTCTCGTGTAAAAGTAAAGAAAGCATACTAACGCATAGTGAACAACAAGTGAAACCAAATCATCACCTAAATAGGTATAATAATTTCCCAGCCTCACCATGGCTACTCTCACCAAGTATCGCATATAAGAGTACATAATATAATAAAGAATATCAAGGGTACCCCGCTACTACTTCCCCACTGGTTTTCTGCTTTGCCCCAATGTCGCACATCCTAAGAATATCTCTCCAAAAAGGATTGCCTGTAGACACCTAGGCGAAACACCACAACATGCACCTCGTATAAAAAAACCACCATGTACACACAAGAAAGTAACCAGGTAGTTTCCGAGAGCCACCACAGCTTGCATAATGTGTATCATAGGTCGGGCATTATACCTCAAGCCATTACAACCCATACAACGAATATGGATCCTCAGGCCATCACAACCTATACACATTATATATAAAGTAGTCCATAGAAAACTATATCCAGAATATATATGTGTGAATAATCACAAGACATTATAGCCCTCTACACACATATATGGGGAAAACTAATCATTGTGCCTACCAGCACAAGTAACTACCGAGAGAAGAGAGTGAGGCCAAAGGGGGTAGTCAGCCATTCATCCTCCCACCAGAATTTTGGGGAAAAAACCCCCCAAGGCTCAGAATCCCCGGGGTGTTAATTTCCCTTACTGACACGGTGGAGTAGAATATAGAAACAAAAAAAGTATAGAATATACTATATCTCGCAACTACACTATGAGCATAACCTAGTCTTAGACTCAACTGCAGCTGACGTCTCTCAGACCCCCGACTGCCACTTCTAAGACTAGGTATCCTATAAGAACACAACCATTTAAAGAGATTTAATACATTACTTCATTCCCTTTTTATCAGTTGCACTGTATATTAATTAATTATTTAAACATTAAATAACCATGAATAATTTCCACATTATATTTCTTTAACATCACACCCAAAGTTCACAGTTCCTTTAAATTGAAACCTCAACATTTCATCCTAACAAGATCTAACCCCATGGGTTAACATCATTTATTAAATCATTTATTTATAACATTATTACTTTCCCATATTCCTAGGCATTTTAGAAAAACATTATAAGCTACTAAACACAAGGGGGATCATTATGGTGAGTAGATGAACTACCCATCGAGTCTTTTCCACCTATAGCAAGAGCATAGACCCATCCTCCCTCAGGAATCTAAACACAAAAATCACATGGCATACCCCATGCATCTTCGCCCATTTTGGAAGGAGGGTAAGAAAAATAGATGCCTTGAGTAGTGGGGAAAGTAAAGAAGATAAACAACCAATAAGAAATAGCAAGTATCTAAACATTCATATCTAACCCGTTCCATAATCTCTGGTGCCCTCCCCAACACCCACATGCATAAACCGATGCATCTTTCCACTCTAGGCGTCAACTGCTGCCATAAAAAATAGGTCTCCTTGGCCCCACATATCACAATAGCCTTCAAGGCTCATGTCACAACACAAGAAGTAGGAAAAAAAACATAATATCAATTGGGATCTTGGCCCTTAAACAAGCAAGATAGTAACTCAGAACCCTACAAGGAATTATCTTTTATCAAACAATCAGTTCTTTAATCTATCTTGAATTAACTAATTTATTATTCATAGGTTCCAACTTCAAGAAACCTAAATAGTAAGCTATCACAAATTGATTAAACATTCTTACTACATCAATTTGATTAACATCAAATTACAATAATAACAACCAGATTCATTTACATGCCTCTTCATATTTAGCCAACCAATTTTCAATTAATTACAGCTTTACGTTCGTTACTAATTTCCATCAAGAATGAAAATCTAAACAAAGAAATCATAGATATCAAACTATCTAGAAAAACAAGTGGCAATAACATATGATTAATATAAATTTATTTATCCAGTTCAAATATTTAATATATCAATTCCATTGTGATCTAATGGGTTAAAACATGCTTACTATATAGTTGCACGTAAAAGAATAGAGAAGCAATGAATCCCCTACCTCAAACGGTTCTTGATGTTCTTTATAAGAGAACGAGCCACACAACGGGTTATTATCTCCTCCCCCCGTGACAACTGTATCCACTCAAGGATGTAGAGACCCCACTACACCAGTCAACACCCAAGAAAAGTCCATTAGGAACATGGAGATAGAATTCCATAATAGGGAAAGGAGAAATAGAAGGAGATGAACCCAAAATAATGACAATAGATCATACCTTATATCGAAGATCAATTGACACTGCTTGGTTACACCAAAAATAGAGGGAAACCAATCCAAGGAGGAAATTTTGATCGCAAAACTCCTATGGGAAGGAATGGAAGGTTTGAGCGTCTCACACCCGAGAATAATGAGGAAGATCTAGGGAGGAAGATATCTTGTCCCTTTAGAATATTTAACGGAGCAGTGGTTTAAGATATGATGGATTTTACATTAAAATATGATCACATTAAATCATGCGGTTTGACCAAGTAAAAGCATCTCAAGCCTTTGGAAAAATTAATATAGGAGTTATGGCCTTTGAATCAGCCTTAGAGTCCTTAAAACAGGGCTTTAAATGCATTTTACATCCAAGGAAACATTAAAGGGGTGAAACTATAGAAAGTTGGAAACAATATTCATGAATAGGAAATTTGGAAAAGAAAATAGAGGCTAGCATTGGAACCTCATTGTTTTGGAAACACTGTTCATGAAATAAAAATTTGGAAAAGGAAATAGAGGCTACTGTTGGACCTCACCATTCTGGAAACACTTTTCATGAACTCAAAATTTGGCAAAGGAAATAGAGGGTATTGTTGGAACCTCATTGTTATGGAAACACTATTCATGAACTTAAAATTTGGCAAAGAAAATAGAGGCTATCGTTAGACCTCACCATTCTGGAAACACTGTTCATGAACAGAAAATTTGGAAAAGGAAATAGAGGCTACAGTTGGACCTCACCATTCTGGAAACACTGTTCATGAACTCAAAATTTGGAAAAAGAAATAGAGGCTATTGTTGGACCTCACCATTCTAGAAATACTGTTTATGAACTCAAAATTTGTAAAAGGAAATAGAGGCTACTTTTGGACCTCAAAATTCTAGAAACACTGTTTATGAACTCAAAATTTGGAAAAGGAAAAAGAGGCTACCATTGGAACTGTTCACATAAGCCTACTATTGGACTGTTCATATAAGGATACTATTGCACTGTTCACATAAGCCTATCATTGGACTATTCATATAAGGCTACCATTTCACTGTTCACATAAGGCTACCGTTGCACTGTTCACATAAGGCTACTGTTGCACTATTCACATAAGGCTACCATTGCACCATTCACATAGGGCTACCATTTCACTGTTTAGATAAGGCTACCATTTCACTGTTCACATAAGGATACCATTACACTGTTCACCGAATTGAAAATTTTGAAAAGTGATGGGGATAAGTCACCTTGACCACCAGAACACCACAAACACTAGATTTCTTCCAAGGAATGGACTAGAGAGGTCTGATCCATTACATCAGATAACTATCAAAACATTCTCATCCTAGAGAATTCAAAACCCACCCAAAGGGAAACCGAAACAGGGTCTGAACAACCACCCATAGAGATACCTCTCAAAAGAGAGCAAGCCAAAATAAGTAACCAAAATAAATCCATCTTATAAACACAAAATTCTATAACTACAAAGGGGACATAGTTATATAAAAAGAGTTAAACATCAAATAACTCTGGGTACTGAGCATGTATCTATGACTCACATTCCTAGGTACTCTCCTCCATGCCACTCTGTCACCACAAGACACAAACCAAGGGGATAGAACGCCCGCACAACACCTTCTCTTTACGGTCTTGGATCTCCATAGGTTTCTCCTCGAAGGTCACATCATAATCAACATCAATCTCTCCCCAATTGATGATGTGAGAGTCATCATGAAGATAACGATGGAGCTGTGACACATGAAAAACATTGTGTATTCAGATCATCTGTGGGGGAAGTGCTACTCGATACGCCACAACTCCAACATGAGATAACAACTCGGAAGGCCCAACAAACTGGGGAGAAAGCTTACTCCCATGACCAAACCTTCACTGCCCATGAAGGGGAGTCACCTTTAAAAACACATGATCCCCAAAATCAAACTCTAAGGGTCTACTCCTTTGATCGACATATGATTTATGATGATCCTACACTGTCTTCATCCTCTCACAAATCACTTAGATCATCTCTGTTGTATTCTGCACTAGTTTCTATATGAGAATTTCTAACTCTCTGACCCCAGTCCAACACATTGGAGAATGGAATGGTTGGCCATACAAGGCTTAAAATGGCGCCATACCGATGGTGGAGTGAAAACTATTATTTTAAGCGAACTCTACCAAGGGTAAGTGTCTCATCTAAAAACCTCTAAAATCCAAGACATAAGAGAGTAACATGTATTCAATATTCTGGATAGTCTGATCTGTCTTACTATCCATTTGAGGATGAAAAGTAGTGCTAAGGCATAACTGAGAGCCGAAATCATGCTGGAGACCTCTCCACACCCTGGAGGTAAAATGAGGATCTCGATCAGAAATGATCATCCTTGGGACTCCATGAAGTCTCACCACCTCCTACAAATAATTCCTTAATAAAACTTCCACTGATCTTGACTCCTTGATTTCTATGCAGTGGGATGATTTTTTTAAATGATCCAATAACACCCAAATAACGTTATATCCTCTCTGAGATCGAGGTAAACTAGTAAAAAAGTCCATTGATATGTCCTCCCACTTCCATTGAGGAACATCTAATGGCTGGAGCAGACCACTAGGAACATGGTGTTCATCCTTCACCTTCTGGCAGACCAAACATTGAGACACAAACTTCGTAACTACATGCTTTAGCCCAGGTCACAAAAACTAACTCCTCAAGGCTCGGTACATCTTTTTCACGCTAGGATGCACCGCTAAAGGTGAACTATGGAACTCTTCAAGAACCATCTCATGCATTTCCAAAGGAAAAAATAGCCTTCTGTGATACAAAACTCGGTGTTGTTCATCCTCAGACCAACCATCAGGGGCCTCACCACAAACAAATCAGTCTCTCCAGACCTCCACCTCAAGATCCCCCAACTGGGACTCTTCCACCTACTACACCAGAGATGAATGCACCATCATCTGAAAAAGACAACCTATGCCCCCAACTTCTACCATATCTAGATATGATACTGAAATTTCTTCCATTAATTTATAGGAATCACCAGATTCATGCACTACATCACTACGTGACTTCCGAATCAGTGCATCAGCTACGACATTCCCCTTTCCAGGTGTATACGATATTTTGAAGTCGTATTCCTATAAGAACTCTATTCATAGATGATGTCATAAGTTCAAGTCACATTGGGAGAAAACATACCTCAAACTCTTATGATTGGTGAAAAACACAAAGCGCTTGCCAATGAGGTAACGTTTCCCCAACTTCAGAGCAAACAACACGGATGCCAACTCAGGATCATGGGTGGAAGAGTTATGTTCATGGGGACGCAACTACCGAGACCCATAATAAAGAATTGATCTCTGCTACATTAGAACACAACCTAAACCCATATGCGAAGCATCACAAAAAACATCAAACTGAACTCCAACTACTGAAATTCAAAGAACTGAAGCACTTACTAACTTCTTCTTTAGATACTCAAAAGCTTCCTGACACTGATCAGTCCATATGAACACCTGATCCTTCTTGGTCAAAGATGTCAGAGGAGTCAAAACTCAAGATAAATAGGCTAATAACCTCCTGTAGTATCCTTTCATACCAAGGAAACTTCTCACCTATGACACTGTCTTGGGGGATGCTCAAGACACAACTGCTTCTATCTTCGATGGATCCACATCTACTCCCTGCTGGGACACAACATGCCCCAAGAAACAGACTTATCGAGCCCAAAAATAACACTTAGACAACTTACCAAACCTCTTATGTTGATGAAGAGCTCCCAAAACGGTGTGTAGATGCTCTGTATGCTCCTTCTTAGATGTGGATTACATAAATATTTAGTCGATGAAAACCACCACGAACTTGTCCAGGAACTCATGGAACACAACGTTCATCAATCCCATGAATACAACTGGAGCATTCCTCACACCTAACAATATTAAAATGAACTCATAATACCCATGAGGACAAAAGAAAGCAGTCTTCGGGATATCATCATCATTCACACAACATACACCAAGGTAGAAAACAAGCAAAGGGTACCTCGAATGATGTCTGGCTCGCCTGGAGATGGCATCACTAAAGCATGAAGCTGACCACGACCTCCTCCACAACCTCTCTAACCCTGATAAAGACCACCACCATAAATGCAATCTACTCTCTAAGGATGGGGAGTTTCATGAGGCTATCCTCTTCCTACCCCATCTACCCTCTGCTGATCCAAAGCTGGTGAAACCTACTACTACTACCTCGGCTGGAACTGCCTCAATAGAGGAACTTGGAGAGAAACACCTAGTGTACGATGACTGCTATAAAAGGTAGGTCACTCTCGCTACTGATGACCTAGACCACCATAAGAAAAACAAGCACCTGATTTCTTGGAATAGGCCTGAGAGTTGCTACCCCCCAGAGAAACAAGATGCTAAGGGTTGGGAATTACCCCTGGATGAACAGAAACTCTTCTGCCCTGAAAACCAGGAACCCCGGACCACAACTCTACTTTGTGAGGAATCATGAAGAATCCCCTATCATGACGATCCGGTTCTGGACAATTTAATCTCAACAACCTTTTCCCTGACCAGCACCTCAAGATACATCTTCATCATAAATGGGGTGACCTGGTGCTAGATCTCTGGACACAAAGCCTCCTCAAAATTCCTTGCCCTAGAAACCTCATCTGAAAATAGGTACAAAGAATATCGTAAAAGGTTCCTAAAATAGATTCCATACTCTCACACACTAGAGCTCCCCTGTCGAAGGGTAAGAAGTTCTTGGTGACTGGAATCCTTCGCGATCGAAGAAAGAAACTCAAATCTAAATTTGTCTCAGAACTCCTTCCATGAGATCGCCGACTCCTCGCAATCCCTGAGGAATAAGAACCACCATTTCCTTGATGCTCCATGTAACATCATCACAACCAAGGACACCCAGTGATCCTTCTGAGCACGGATCAAACTGAAGCCTATCTTGACCTCCTCTAACCAGTCTTCTATGACTACATCTGAAACATAGCCCTCGTACTTCTGCAAAATCTGGTGCTGAAACTCTCAGAGTTTCATCCTCTAAGTATCATCGTCATCAACCTCTACCCTATGGCGATCTGCTAGCACAACCTTCTGGACATCTTCTATGCGATCCTGAAGAGGACATCGACCTGGAGCTATACCTGTAAAATAACAAATAGTTAAAGCTCATAAACCTAGAATATGGAAGACTCAACATTAATTAATTAATTATTTTCTTTTATTCATTTTAGGTTATCCTATCCCAAGGTTTACCCATTCAAACACAGGCACTAATAAGAATGATGAATGATCTTTTCCTAGGTCTCTACCCTAAAACTAGTATCACCTCGTTTAGTATCCATTGTAAACTTAAAGGTCCATGCATCAGATCACAGGGGGCCCTAAATGCCTATGTCTCATCTGATCTCACGTTTTTATATCACTTTCCAAACTATATTGACACTGTTTCCCTACCAACCCATGTAACCTCACATATGCCTAACACCAAAATCCATCATATCCCTCAACCTCCCTCTAATACCACTCTGTCACAACCCCCTCCCCACAAGGAGTACCCCTCCTGGGCCGACAATGTGAGAAGAGAGATAATGATGCCTGATTCCCTTCTCTAGTAGGCCCTGGGTTGGCGACTAGCACCAAGGGTATATTAAACAAACAAATGGGAGGAATTAACCTCTAAGAGAACACATGCGAAAGAGGGAGATAAGACAGATACCAACCAACTTCAACTCAGAAAACAATAAAAAAAGAAATCCCAAGTACAAATATGTAATTTCATGAAAAAAAACTACAACTGAAAGGGAAAAAACTGCAAGTACCCAAAAGAAAGTAAAAACAACAACAACCACAAGCCTGAACAGCTCCTACAACCCCAAGCTAGTAAAGAACACCTTGATATCCAAACTGCTCCAAGTGACCTGAAAAAGAGTTCATATATATAGGGTGAGTATAAGAGTATACTCAGTAGGATCCTCCCCAGAGCCTCTCACGAAAAAGTAAAGAAATCATTCTAAAGAACAGTGAACAACAAATGAAACTAAATCATCACCAAAATAGGTATAATAAGTTCCCAACCTCACTATGGCTACTCTCACCAAGTATCGCATACAAGAGTATATAATATAATAAATAATATCAAGGGTACCCCACTACTAATTCCCCACTGGTTTGCCGCTTTTCTCCAACATTACACGTCCTAAGCATCTCTCTCTAAAAATACTTTCCCGAAAACACCTCAGCGAAGCACCAAAACATGAACCTCACACAACAAAACCACCACTTCCACACAAGAAAGTAACAAGGTAGTTTTCGGGAGCCACCAAAACTTGAATAATGTGTATCATACATCGTACATTATACCTCAATCCATTACAACCCATACAATGAACAAGGATCCTCAAGCCATCACTACCTATACACGTTATACCTATAGTAGTCCATAGGATACTATATCCAGAATATATGCGTGTGAATAACCACAAGCCATTACAACACTCTACACACATATATGGGGAAAAATAACCATTTTTCCTACCCACACAAGTTACTACCAACAGAAGAGAGTGGGGCCAAAGGGGGTAGTCAGCCATCCATCCTCCCACCAGAATGTTAGGAAACCCCCCCCCCCCCAGGGCTCAGAATCTCTAGGGTGTTTGTTTCTCTAACTGACGAGGTGAAATAGCATATAGAAACACAAAAAGTACAGAATATATCATAGTTCACAACCACACTATGGGAATAACCTAGTCTTATACTCAACTGCAACTAAAGTCTCTTGGACTCTCGGCTGCCACTTCTAAGACTAGGTATCCTATAAGCACACAACCATTTAAAGAGATTTAATACACTTACTTCATTCCATTTTTATCAGTTGTACTATAAGTTAAGGAATTATTTTAAACATTAAATAACCATTAATAGTTTCCACATTATATTTCATTTGATTCACACCCAAAGTTCACCGTTCCTTTAAATTTCAACCTCAGCATTACATCCCAACAAGCTCCAACCCCATGGGTTAACATCATTTATTCAATAATTTATTAACAACATTATTACTTTACCATATTACCAAGAATTATAGAAAAAAATTCTAAGCTAATAAACACAAGGGGGATAAATATGGTGAGTAGATGAACTACTCATCGAGTCTTTGCCACCTATAGTAAGAGCATAGACCCATCCTCCCTCAGGAAGCTAAACACAGAAAGCACGTGGTATACCCTGCGCGTCTTTGCCCCTTTTTGAAGGAGGGTAATCAAACCAACTGCCTTGAGTAGTGGGGAAATTAAAGAAGATAAAACAACGAACAAGAAACAACAAACATCCAAACATTCACATCCAACCCGTTCCATCATATCCGATGTCCTCCCCGACACCCACATGCATAAACTGATGCATCTCGCCACTCTAGGTGTCAACTGCTACCATAACCAATAGGCTTCCCTACCCCCACATATCACAATATCCTTTTAGGCTCATATCACAACACAAGAATCATGAAAAAAAACATTATATCAATTGGGATCTTGGCCCTTAAACAAGTAATAGGGTAACTCATAACCCTACAAGGAATTATCTTTTATCAAAAAATTAGTTATTTAATCTATACTAAATTAACCAATTTATTATTCATAGGTTTCAACTTCGGGAAACATAAAAAGTAATCTATCACAAATTGATTAAGCATAATTACTGCATTAATTTGATTAACATAAAATTACAAAAATACAAACCAGATTCATTTAAATGCCTCTTTATCTTTATCCAAACAATTATCAATTAATTCCATCTTTACATTAATTACCAATTTCCATCAAGAATGAAAAGCTAAACAAAAAAATCATATATATCACACTATCTAGCAAAAAAATAGGCAATAACATATGATCGATATCAATTTATTTTTCCAGTTAAAATATTTAATATTTCAATTCCATTATGATCCAGTGGGATAAAACATACTAACTATACAGTTGCACATAGAATAATATAGAAGCAATGAATCCCCTACCTCAAACAGTTCTTGATGTTCTTTATACGAGAACGAGCCACACAACGAGTTACGATCTCCTCCCCCCCATGACAACTGTATCCACCCGAGGATATAGAGACACGATCACACCACTCAACACCCAAGAAAAGTCCATTAGGAACATGGAGATATAATTCCATAAAAGGTCAAGGAGAAACAGAAGGAGATGAACCCAAAAGAATGAAGATAATTCATACCTTATATTGAAGATCGATCGATACTACTTGGTCGCACCAAAAATAGAGGGGAACCAATCCAAGGAGTAAATTTTGATCACACAAATATTATGAGAAGGAATGGAAGGTTCGAGCGTATCACACCCGAGAATAAGGAGGAAGAGATAGGGAGGAAGATATCTCATCCCTTTAGAATATTTAATGGAGCAGCAGTTTAAGATACACTGGATTTTCCATTAAAAATGGATCACATTAAACAACACAGTTTGACCAAGTAAAAGCATCCCGATCCTTAGGAAAAATTAATATAGGAGTTATGGCCTTTGAATTGTCCTTAGAGTCCTTAAAATAAGACTTTAAATGAATTTTATATTAAAGGAAACGTCAAAGGGCTGAAATTGTAGGAAGCTGGAAATACCGTTCATGAACACGGAATTTGGAAAAAAATAGAGGCTATCGTTAGAACCTCACCATTCTGGAAACACTATTCATGAACTCAAAATTTGGAAAAGGAAATAGAGGCTACCGTTGGACCTCACCATTCTGGAAACACTGTTCATGAACTCAAAATTTGGAAAAGGAAATAGAGGCTACCTTTAGAACCTCACCGTTTTGGAAACACTGTTCATGAAATCAAAATTTAGCAAAGGAAATAGAGGTTACCATTAGACCTCACCATTTTGGAAACACTGTTCATAAACTCAAAATTTGGCAAAGGAAATAGAGGCTACCGTTGGACCTCACCATTCTAAAAACACCGTTCATAAACTCAAAATTTGGAAAAGCAAATAGAGGTTACCGTTGGACCTCACCGTTCTAGAAACACCATTCTGGAAACACTGTTCATGAACTCAAAATTTGGAAAAGGAAAAAGAGGCTACCGTTGGAACTGTTCACATAAGCCTACCATTGGACTGTTCACATAAGGCTACTGTTGCACTGTTCACATAAGCCTACCATTGAACTGTTCACATAAGGCTACTGTTGTACTGTTTACATAATGCTACCCTTGCACTGTTCACTGAATTGGAAATTTTGAAAAGTGTTAGGGATAAGTCACTTTGACCACCAGACCACGTCAAACACTAGTTTTCTACCGAGGAATTGACCAGAGAGGTCTAAGATGTCACATAATCCTAGAAAAATAAATTATTTTATTATTAAGTATTTATTTTATGGATTCATTTTTAACACAGTTTTATAAACAAATTTAAATAAATTTTCAATTAGAAAATGTATAGTTTTATTTAAAAAAAATTATTTTTCAATGTATTACGTGGTTTAATTTAAAATTTAACTTTAATAATATTATAATTTAAAATTGATAAAATATAATTATTTTTGAAATCATCAATTGAAAGTATTATGAATATAGTTTTTTGTATTTTAATAAAATAGTTGATTTTTGGGTGTGTAGTGAAAAATACTAATTTTTCAAATACTATCAATTTTATGACATTATCAAGATATAATAATGTCTTAAAAGGTAATTATTATTTTTATAAACCAAATATATATTTAATAATTAATATAATTTATTTATAAATATAATTTATCACTTAGAAATATATGTTTTACATTTTATAAATCTAATTAATGTTTTTATTTAAATAAAACCTATTTTTGGTTCGTCTCTTTTGGTCAAGTATTCACAGAGTTCCTTTCAGTTTTAGTTTTGTTTTAAATTATGATAAATCAATTTTTATTTATCCTAATCCTATTAATTCCAGGGGAATCAATATTATACATGATTCTGGTATAATTTCATTCTTATTCTTAAAGAAGAAATTTTTTAAAAAAGGTTTTTATTGTGTTTTGTGAAATTATATTAACATTAATTTTTAAACCTTTTTAAATTGAATATTAGAAAATTTAATACATATTTGGTATCATCCTTTTATATTTTTTTAATAATTTCATTTTCATTTTTATTCATAATGAATTGTTACCATGGTAAATGTTTGTCACTGTGGTAAAGGTTAAAAGTGTTAATGAGAGGGTAAAATAAGAGATAAAGCTTCAAATATCTCTAAATCATGTAAAAATGTGATTTTAGGAGTTTATTTAGATGTTAAATTATATTATCTTCTAAATTAGACTAAATTGGATCCAAATAACATTATAAAGACATTTATTATATTTTAAATTACTTAATATTTATAATGGGGCTACTCCTCTTAATTATAAAAGGGAACCTTCTCTCCTTACTTATCTACAAAAACTGGAAACCATAGCTCTACCAATATTTAAAAACCCCCTAAATCTACTCCCCATATCCTATAGGTCCTAGTATCACCAAAATACACAATTCTATAAGGATTAATGTGTAATCTAACGGAAAATATCCAAGGAAGAGGGATAAGTCTCAACCAAATTCTTTAAAATTTATTTCCACTTATACCTCCTTAAAATATATTATAACCATCATAATATAATTAATTAAGTATCCTTACTATACTAAAAGGTTATTATGTTGATATAAAAACTATTTTATACCTATTTTATATCTTATGGAAAATGAAAATGTTACTCATGTGTATACGCGGAATACAACCTCCATTAATCGATATATTTTGTTTTTCATCACCACCTCAAATGGATGGTCATAAGGATAAATGTATTGAATAAATATGAAATTTATTATATAATTATGATTATGTAAAGGTAAAATATTATAAAATTTATTTCCTTTTTATACATTGGATAAATGAAAATGTTTCTCATGTGTACATGCAGACTACCACATCTGTGAAATGATGTAATTCACTTTTAATGACTATAATTAATTAATGTTTTTAAAAATATATTTTATTTAAAACAATTTTAATTATAACATGTTTAAGATTATTGAGATGAAGAAACCAAATACCCTTTTAACATGAGCAATACACTAAAGATGTTTTGGATAGAATGACCCCAAAAGACCCAACATGAACTTAACTAATTTGGAACATAAATAAAACATGATATTAAAAGAAATAAAAGGAATAATGATAATAAAATTAAAATTAAATCTTTTATTAATAATATAAATAAATAGTATAATTATAGAATTAATTATTTAAAAAATGTATGATTCAATACGGGGATCAAGGTAAGTATTTCATTCATGAGAAATTCAATATGTATGGAGTTCAAGTTGAGAAAATTATGAATGTATTAGGGAAAATGAGTCATGGTATGGTCAATCACTTTTCTCATATGAAAGAACCTATTACTTAAAAATATAGCATAATAATTTTGGCTCGTATAAGATGGTAGAAACCTCTATAAATTAATTTAAATACTAATCCTTTAATAGATGAAAAATAAATAAATTTCCTTGAAAATATATTTCTAGCTTCGAGAAGTCATGAAAGAAATAAATTTATTATAGTAGTGCATTATTTGAATGGAGATTCTAATTAATAGTGGCCTTTGATTCAAAATACTAAGTGGAGTTAGATATTGAGAGAATAGAATTGAATCCATTTGAAGTGATATTATTTAATAAATATTTTTCCTAAGATAAATGAGATAATATGGAAAGGAAATTTATTAAATTAAAATAAAATAAAGAGGAAAGTGTTGCTGAGTATGAGAAAAACATTATGATATCATAAAGGAATTATATAGATAATGTACATAATTCAAAAAGTATGACTAACTATTTATTTAGTGGGATTAATCCTATCCTATAAAGGGGAATTATCTCTAAAATGTTTTTATCATATTATTATAAGGTATCAAGTGATATTATGACAATGAAATAATTATACATGTTTTATATATTCAAGGTAATTCAATAGAATAAGAAAAAGAATGATAACCAAGGAAAATGAAATGAGGTTAAGGAGAACAAGGGAAGGATGAAACATCTAATATATGATAATTCTGGAAAGAAAAACCTAGAAATTCATAAAGGGAATGTGATTATGTTGATAAGGTCCGTTTGGATCATGAATGCAATGCAAGGAAAGAGGTCACCAATATAAATGTTTCAATTATAAGGATATAGGGATCTATACAAACTAATGACCCAACCGTCAAGGGAATTTACCTTATAAGATTCCAAGATAGTAAGGAAAATATTATTCAATTTCTATAACTAAAGTTAAGGTTCCTTAAATTTTAATAAAATGTAAATTGATCATAAAATCATGCTCTATTTGATTTCATATATATGCACTCTTTTATATTAATCATAGATGTTAAATAATATATTGACACTATAAAGGAGTTTTAAATCAATATAACTATTGGGAATCCAATTAAATTTAAAATATATTAGGCTATGTATATTAATATGAGTATCTATTCTCTATTTGAAAACATGGTTGTTATACCAAAGATAGTGATTAACATAATTTTTATTTTTTTGGGATTTAATTAACTTTAATAATTAAGGAATTAGTAGATAAAGTATAAAATAATTTATTTCTAATTAGTAGCATTATTTATAATAGTATATTTGATGTTTAACATTTCTTTAGATATCTTTTTCCCCACACTTAAATTTTTTGTTTTAACAAGTGACTAATGAGTGGAGGAAAAACTTATCATTCATTTATGGATATTATAATATATTAAAAGTTTATTTTCATGCTTTTGGTAGAAAAAAATTATTATAGTAAATCATCATTTAGAACATGAAATGAGGAAAATATAAAAAACTGATCAAAAATCAATCAAAGTATGAAATTACTATTAAATTTTTTTAATAAATCATGTATATTTTCTTATATTATCTATCTCAGTGATATATTAATTCCTCAAACTCTAATAAGAGGAAGTTAAATTTATTAATTCTTTTGTGGGAAATATACTATTACTATTAAGGTATGCCTTTGTAAACTCATTCAAATGTATGAGTATTATAATAGCACATACATAATTTTAGAAATATTTAATTAAAAACCACTAAGATTCTTAGTAGTGACTTAGGAATTATATATCAAGATGAATCATACATTCATGATTTTACCAATGAAAATATAAATTTATTTTGGTATGAACAATATAAAATTATGCAGACACGATTAATTGGTAGGGGGATAATATAATGCCATGGGATTTTGGTATGTAGTTTCCTTTAAATCGATATAATGTTAAATGACATGTAACACATAAAACATCAAATTAAAATGATTCTTGAAATATTAACATTATAATAATAATAAAAAATTATTAAATATACATATAATAAAAAATTATTATACTTAGATTGTCTATTTTTTAATGATGAAATTTAATTATTTGAAACTAAATAATTAAAATTATATCTGTAAAATCATTCAATGTTAAAAAAGGTTATTTTCCAAATAAATTATTTTGGATTGTTGTGTATTTTAATAATCTAATCACTGTTAAAATAATTCAATGCAAGAATTAATAAATTGGAACTTAATTAATCATAAAGTGATATGAAATATGATTAATAACATATGAATTTTTAAATGGTCATTTTCTATAATTTTTGTTTTTCTGTGTATTTAATATTTTATTTTAGAATATAAATTTTAAAATTTTATAAATTTTTTTGATGAAATTAATATTATTTTTTAATTGAAAGTGTTATATTTGTCCAAGGGTGATTTTTTTGGTATTTTTCTGAGAAATTTGTTTTTAGGTAAATACTATTTTTATAAATACTATCACTTTTATGACATCATTATGGTGAAAGAATGAATTAAAGGGTTTTTAAAATTTTTTTTAGTAAAAATATATATTTAATGAGTGAAATAAAACATTTTGAAATATTATATTGAATTTAGAGTCCCATGTTTGAAATTTCAGAACCAAAGTGATATTTTATTCTAATAAAATAAATATTTTTGATCTTTTTAATTAATTAAGTAATTAAAAGGTTAAATTATATTTTGTTTTTAAAGTCACATTACTCTAATTTTTTTATTTAAAAATAAATTAATTTCATGATAATCAATTCTATACATGATTTTGGTATGAATGCATTTTTATGTGTAAAAATTATTTTTTCTAAAAAATATTTTGTGTTGTGTTTTGCGTACATATATAAAAATTAATTTTTTCCACATATAGAAATTTAATATTCTAAAATAGTTTCAATATTTATAATCATATTATTCAAATTATTTATTAAATTTCATTTCATTTTTAGTTATAATGAATAGTTACTATGGTAAAAATATTGTTACCATAGTAAGAGTTAAAAGGGTTAATGTGGGGGTTAAATTAAGTGATAAGAATTAAAATATCAATAAAAATTGTTTAAATTTGGTTATTTGAGTGTATTTTTAAATTAAATTATCCTATATTAATTTTTTTCCATTTTTTTCCACTTTCCCATGAAAAATAATTTATATTATTTTAAGGTTAATGGTATTTACAAGGGTGCCACTCCCCTTATTTATAAAAGGGTACCTTATCTTCACACTTCCCACACCACTTGAGAACCTTATGTTAACAAATATATGAAAAAAATACCCTACCAAAACCCCTACACATTACCTATATGTTCTTATATTACCAAAAGGCCCATCCATGAATCATTTAGGTGTTTTCAATGGAGACTATCCATGGAAGAAGAATATATTCTTACGAGGCACTTCCAAGTTTCTTTCTAATCAAACCTATTTAAAATATTCTATAACCATATTAAAATAAATACATAATTTTATTTAATATACTAAAATGTTTTTATGTTAATGGAAAAACCATTTTCTATGTCCTTTAGATCGTATGAAAAATGAAAACATCGCACAAGCGTTCGTGCGAACTACTACCTCCATGAAGCAATGAATTTCATTTTTTATCACCAAATCACATGGATGGTTTTGTTTATTTAATTAATTAATAAATATTATATTTATTATATAACTAAGTTTCTGTAATGATAAATCATTATATAAATTATTTTCTTTCTATCCATTGAAAAAATACAACTTTATGCATGCATACTTGCAGACTACCGCCTCTAGGAATAATGTATTTCAATTTTCACAACCACCTTACATGGATGGTAATAAAATATTATTTAATATATGAATATGATAAATATTTAATTATTAACATTACTTAGGTTATGAAACCATGACCAAGGATCAAGAACTAAAACCGCCGAATCAAAAATGTACATGAGGAATAGAATATTTAACACAAGAATAATTGATTTTAGCAAAAAATTATGATTAAACAGGTAAAATGAAGTTATGAATAAATGAAATATATAAGGATAGAGATAAATATTTTTATGATATATATGAATAATAAATATATATTTGTCAAATATGAGGTTATTATGTATCTGACCAAGTAGGAATCCATAGTAAGTTTTTATTTTACAATCTCTTTTTTATTCAGTATTGTTTATGTTTAAATTTATATTGGGGGAATTATTTTATATTTCACTCATAAAACTAATTTTTTTTAATATATGTCCATTTATATTATTTTTTATTTATTCTTTCCATTTTACCTCTCTTAATTACTCAAAAGGGCTAGAAAATGTTAATTAGAAAACAGACCTTATTTCTCCTTTTTGATCGAGAAATTTTTTCTATATATAAATGTTTTTTATTTTGTTTCAATAATATATATATATATATATTTAAATTTTTATTAATGTAAAATTATTTTATTTTTGACTTTATATTAATTTTTTTTAATAATATTTTTATCATTTTCAGTACCAATCATTTTTGACTTTCTTTATAAAAGTGTGAACTGAATGTTTTTTAACATTTATTACTTGATCACAATTTCATGCCACCATAGAAATTATTATTTATCATTATTTATTTTTCAATTTTTTTATATTTTTTAAAATAAAACCATAATCCCTTTTTTCATAGAAGTTTTCATTTTGATAATTTACAAAATATAAAGTGATATTATTTTCTCAAAATTATTGAAAAGAGGATTTCATTTTATTTATGTATATTTTTATTTTAAAATATAAATTTTATTAAAAAAATATATATTATTTTAAATATTACATTATTTTAAATTATTTTACAATTAGAGTTTTAAAATTCTCTTTTAAACCTGATGAAAATTGTTTTAGAAATGATTTGTACATTTTTTTCTATAGAAAAAAAAAATGTTTTAAGAAAATTTTAAAACAGGTTGAGGGTATGTCCCCCTTAATTGTAAAGAAAACTTGAAATAATATTTTTAAAAATGGGGTAAGAGGTGACCCATGACAATAACCCTGGAAAATTCTAATAAAAACAAAGTTGGAGGTAAAAAAATTTGATCAACAAGAAGTAAATGCCAAAATAGGTAAGGGAAAAGGTTTCATCACCCCCTTGAATGATAATTAAACAGTGATATTGGTCAAAAAGAAAGTTTTTCCCCCCTTCCAAGAAGTTTCACTATGATGGCAGTACAAAGAGGTAGAAAAATCCTCCCACACACCTAAAAATGTAGAGGGAGTACTAGACGATAGATGCTAGAACATCTATATCTCTTTCGATCCACCCACCTGACAATGCTTGTGAAGATATCATAGAAAGTCAAACTGACGAAACACAAATCAAGACCAAAATCATTATACAATATCAAATCAAGTCACCCATCTATCCAAAAATAAGGATAAATGGCTAGATGATGGGTGTCAACACAACCATCCCTCTTTCGAGGCCACCAATCGGCAGTACATGCAATAAGTAACACTGCCAACCAAACGAAATGAAAAAAATCCAAAACCCATAGAGACATCTACAACCCATAAAACAACCAAATCCATAAAAAAACAAAAAAGTAGACATAAATGTCACAAAAGTCCATACCCCACACAAATCATCATCTATCTGCTTCGACGTCTGTTAGCCAAATCTAATCAGATAAACCAAAACCTATCACGAATCCTACTGCAGAGGAATCCAGAAGACCACAAATGAATCTAAAAAGAATCACATTGGTCTCTAGTCACAACCGTTGGAAGGAATGAAACCAACTCCAAAAATCTAGCATTAACACTCGAGGTAGTCGATGGATAAACACACCACATTGAATGGTCACTACCTAAAACAGATCACCATCATGCACAATAACCAACACATGAGCATCAAAGAATCTAGGGGTGCTCATATCTAGAAAGAAATGGGAAATAAGAAGTCCAGAAAATCCACATACGAATCACAAGCCACTGCGCCACCTGCAAGGTCCCAGGATGATTCAAACTCATCACACAACCATCGAATCCCACCAGATGAATTAGATCAGAAATGATTTGAGATAATGGAGGCACAAAACCACAAAACCATTGATATATACAACCAAATGAAAGGAAAGAGACATGATGTTCCCTAATGAAAGGTAGTTGTGGATGGAGATGACATTGAAGAACCCAAAGAAGAAGGAAGAAGAGACGATCGAGAGGCTTGAAAATAAAAAATTTGAAAAACCCTAGGTGAAGAAGGACCTCGTTCGGGGATGGAAACTGAGCATGAGGGAAACTCTAAGTGAATAATGATCTCACTCAGGGTCAGAAGCCATGTGAGAAAGGTTCTATCTTTTCTAAAAATGTTTTAACAATGTTCTTTATATTGTTTTGATTATATTTTCCTTTATAATTTAAAAATTGTGTTCTATTATTAAAAAACATTCATTTATGATGCATTAATAAAATTTTATTTCATCATATTCTGAGTTATAGTTTATATGTTACCTCGTGTACAAGGATTATTATTAGTTCATTTAATTCCTTGAAGTTATATTATATATTACTCTCTATTATTATTTTGACATTATATTCATATTATTTTATATTATATATATATATATATATATATATTTATAATTTAAATATATTTCTAAATATATTCCATTTCAACATAAAAAATTACAATAAAAAACATTACAATGAAATTTTTTCTATTAAGATGGGAATATAGACATTTTTTTTACTTTATTAAACACACATATTTTTTATTATTAAGTTATATTGAATATGAATTTTATTTATTATTAAATATATGAGGAATTCATCAGATATGTGTAAATTATGGGTGTGTCCCAAAATTATATATCCCCTTAATGCATTGGTATGTCTCTTGAGACAATCAGGAATGATCACCTCTTAGTGTATTGCAACGTATATATGTAAGGTTCCCTGGAATGAGGTATTGGTGGTAAAATCATGATGTGTTGGAGTTATGAAATATTGGAAAGATCATTATATATTGGTGGGATACTTTAATTTTAGGATCATATTATCTTATCTTAAGGCCTTGACATTAAGATCATGATGTATTGGCTCATGAATTTAGATGCATGACATTATTCATTCCATCATTATAAAATCGATTATTTTTCCATGTTATTTTTAATATATTTATTCTTAGATATATTTAATGTTAAATTTTTTTATTGTATAGAATATCTATTTATTATTCACCCTACCATATTTTTTACTCGTGTATTCATGATAGATTATTTTTTATACAATCCCTTACCGAGCATCTGAGCTCAACCTTTATTTTGTTTTCCTTTATTTAGGGTAGAAAGAAGGGATCATTGAATGATTTAAAATATGTACTAAATGAAATAATAATATTTTTATAATTTTTACCATCAAATATTTATTTTTCTAATGTATTATAGGAATCATGTTTGTTTCTAGTCAACCTAGACATTTAAACTGCTCAATTATTTGGGATGTGCTCTCCTATATCTTATAAAAGTAAAAAAAAAATCTAACACAAGACTTGGGTTACTTTATTTTGTGTTTCTAAACCCCACCCCAAACCTTCCTCAATACTTGAAATTTAAAAATAATACTGATATGTATTAAGATCTATTTTTATATCCAAAATATCCTCATGTTATCGAGTGGTCTCTTTAAGGTATTATTAAATGTTATCATCAATAAAAAATGATGTTTCTGAGTAAGCTTAATTTTAAAATAAAATAAAATCAAACATGTAAATAATCTTCCTTATATTATTTTGAAACACTGGTAACTTGTTCTATAGAGTGTATTATAAAGAAATTTTCCTTCATCTTCATTTCCATCAAACATTTTAAAATGTTTTCCTTTAATCTTGATGAAGCATGGGTTACTAAATAACTTCATATAATTAATGCATTTATTAATTTCAAACCATAAATAAAATGGTGTTATGAATAAATTGGGATATATTATGCACCTATTTAGAATTAAAACAACCATTATTGTGGATTTTCTCCAAAATAAATTTGATATTCCATGCACTAAAAGCATTGTTCTTCCCATATCTATAATGATTTCATTTTTCCCTCATGAACTCCATTTTTATTAGGTGTGTATAGAGTGTAATACTCATATATCATCCTATTATTCTCAAGATAATGATATTTAATTGAAAAAAGAATATAAATAAGTCATATGATTAAAATCATCAATGAGAGTTATGAAATTATTATCTATATTGGTTTACATTAAGCTCATCAATCTACACAAATCAATGTACACTAAATTAAGTGGTTACTTGGATTCACTTTACACATTATTTTGACTCTTGATTACATTTTACTTTTTAAAATTTAGCATATATTTTGATTCTTTCATGTTGAATCTTTAGTATATTTTTCATATTATCATGTTTGAATTTTTTTCTATATTATCTTCCCCCACTTACCCATTTATTCTATCCCGACATTGATTTTCTAATTTTATACTTATTGAACATGAATTTATATCTTCATAAATTTAGAAAAAATCTCCATTAATTCTATTATATTTCATTACATTTTCTATATCCTTCATTATTTTTGTGACACACTTAATATTTCCCAAGATAACCTCATTTTCATTATCAAAATATTGAGAAACACAAAAGAGATTGTACGTCAACCCATTATCAATGAGATCATCAGTATATTGTTTCATACCATTTTTTTTATCAAAATCCTTTAAAATTAAGTTATGCATCATTTTTGAAATTGAAAACATGTCCATCATACTATTATATTTCTTTTAATATATTTTTGTTTCTGGTTATGTGTAATAATAAACCACTTTCGAGTTTCCATTCCTTCCATTCATTTACACCCATGCATTACACCTGAAACAATATTGTATTCTCATGATTTTTTCTCCAAATAAAATATTTAGAATTAAAGTTTTTCTTAAGATAATCCATTAGCATGGTAAGAAACTTATTGGAAGTGTGTTTTTATTGATTACATGTCCCATAAGTATTCTCAAGAAAATAAAATGTATTTTTCAATTGTACCTTCTCTTTAAGATCTTGTATTTTCTAGCCTCTTGAAATTTAAAATTTAATCCCCCTTTATTAAAAACCTCTCTTAGATTAAGATAGTGAGATATTAAACCATCACACATATTATTTATATTTATAGGCTCTATAACACTAAAAAATTACTTCAAAGTGAAGTATCCATAGATAGAAAATTATTTCTATAAAATATTCTCAATATATTTTTTAAATTTTATATATGCTATTGTTTTTAAACCTTCTCATTATTATAATATTTATACATTAAACTGAATTTTCCATTAGACTTATCCTCAATATTACACTCATTCAAGATCTTTTTTTCTATTGGAATTTCTATAATCATTACTACTTTTAGAAATTGATTAATTCTCCTTTTTAGGAGAAGACCTCATTTATTTCTTTCCCTTATCAACTCATACATAACTATAATTAAAATTCATGGTTCTCAAAGAAAATTTTCTTAGTCCAATAGAATAATCACTAGGTTTCCTAGTAGCATCAAAAAACTTCTCTACTATTTTTTAGTTCTCACCAACTTTGTTATCTAAATTTTTAAACTCCATATATTTGGTGTTTCTCAAGGTATTTAAAAATTATTCTATATTTTCCTCAAGAGGATTTTCAATCTCATTATTGTAAATAATATTTTTAATGGTAATATCAATAATTTTATCCCTTGATTCAAGAATTTCATTGTGATCTACCATCTATATTTTGAACCCAATTTCTATCTTTTAAATTTAATTATATTTTAAATCCTAAAGATATTTTATTAATGAATCATTATACTTATTCAATGACTTATTTTATTTTGTGAGTATTAAATGTTCTCTTAAACACACTATTATATTTAATAAATGTTGAAAATATTTTATTATTTTCTTATCACTATTCATCTTATCACTGGTCCCTCATTATTCTTCAATCAAGGGATATTTGGGTATATTTTATCTGGATATGAAGGATTTTCTTCTCTAACACTTTGAGTATCCTTATTATCTTTCAATTTACCCACTAAAATTTGTGGTTTCATAATATGTGAAAATATTTTAATTATTTTTTATTGTGTTTTGCTTTTTATTTGAATAATCTTCATCCATTGAATCCACTATTCATCTTGTTCCTATAACATGGTATTTTGGATTGATCATCCTTCTCCTATTATTCTTTATTATCAGTGAAAACTTTTGAAAAGTGACCAATATTTCCATAATTAAATAATTTAAAAGGTATATTCCTTTTATATTTACCAATTAAATTTTATATTACTTTTGATAACAAATAGATAAATTATTTAATTTATATAGAATAATATTTGATAAAAGTTTATTCCCCACAAGTCTTTTTTTACTTATTATGTTTTTAGGATTTTAGATCGTTGAATTCGTCATCATTCTCTATTTTGATTTTCTACTTAAGGTTATCACTCTTCCCATATCATAGGTGATCAAAACATTATTGAGTTTATATATGGTCTACTCTTCAATGTCTTGATCTTAAAGTGTTGAGATAATTGTGTTAAATTTATCTAACAAGATTCTCAATAGACTCTTCAAAATGGTAGAATATTCACATGTTTCACCATATCTTCAAATATAGAATATAATATTTTTTTACTATAATGAATAATTTATACACTAATTAATATTCTCAAATTTAAAAATCTTTTAACTGATCCTGATAGGTTTATAACCAAATCTCTTTAACATTTTTATCTTCTTTAATGAAATTATGGAGTTTACTCCAAATTATATTTCATATGTTCATTCAAATAGCATATTTCAACTCTTTCTCAAATATAGTAACACATTTCATGATATCCTAATGGATTTTATATTATTCATTTCAAGTAGATTATAGAAAATTTATCTTTAATAAGATTAAAACCATTCACTATTATATCAAGAACTTCTATGCCAGGTGATAGAAAATAAAAAACTATCCTCTATTTCCATATATAAAATCATTTTACATAAAACAAAAAAACTACAAAATTATTGCTGATGTTCATTTCATAACTTGATCTCATCAATCAAGTATATAATAAATTTTAATCAAAATTCATATATATAGGAATATAACCTAGAACCATTTTCAATAATGCTCTGATACCACTTGATTTTCCCATGGGAGAGTATGCCACTATTGGGGGGGGGGGGTAATTAGAGGTCACTAAAAACACAAAACCAAACTTTATTACAATGTGATTCCCATAAAAATTTAGTAAAAAATAATCTCTATAGAGAAGATGTAATGATGAAAGGATGAGTGATAAGTAAGACACAAAATCACTATGGTTTTTTATAAGGTTAACCCACCTTTATTATCATTAGGACAATCTTTAGTGTTTAATGGTTGTGATAAAAATACCCAAATTATAATTTATTATTAAATAAATAATGAAAGTATCAAGAGGATTGTATTGAACTACAATTACATGATGAAAAACAATATCTAACAAGTCAAACAATCTTCACTTCTTTTGCATCATGCACCTCTATAATTTAAACTTGATGCATACCCTTATTCTACTCCCTAAAATCCAAATTAATACTCATTGGATTTTTATTAGAATAAGAGGCTCTCTATTTGTTTCATCATAAAAATAATTTATTATTAGGTCACATATTTATTTATATACAATACATGCATTATTCCATAACTTCCTTTATTGTGGCATGACCCTCAGATCTATAATAATTTGAAATTAAATCCAAATGATCCAAAAATATGTCATAATATATTTGGATGTATTTATATCATGGAATTTAGATAATGGTGTGGAATATTTTATTTATCCATAATAAAAATCTA
This sequence comes from Viscum album, assembly GCA_963277665.1. Classification (NCBI taxonomy): domain Eukaryota; kingdom Viridiplantae; phylum Streptophyta; class Magnoliopsida; order Santalales; family Viscaceae; genus Viscum; species Viscum album. The sequence continues at coordinate 354,542,782 of OY728151.1, read as the reverse complement.
TTAATATTATCTAGTTAGACACATTGTGGAATGGTTCATGCACCATGGTATAACCCTTTTATCCTCTAACACATTTTAATGTGAAAAATTATCTTTTAACATGTGGGAATTTGGATCCCCAAAAATGTATAACACTTAACACTCCTATAGTTTCTTTATGACATAATTGATTTCTTCTTAACCCATTAGATATTCTATTGTGGAAGAATAATCTCAGATATGACACAAAATCTCTCACAAGTTATGCTATGTGTTATAAGAGGATCCTACTAGTGTGCCAAAATATTCAAAAAAAAAACTCATGGATACTATTGGGATACTTACAATGTGTTGAAACCATTTTCAAGTGAATGAAACTAGACCAAAATAATTTGAAAATATTAAGGATTCCCTTATAGAAGTCTATTGAGATGGGGAAGTAAAATAGTTGAGTTAATATAATTGGATGTTGGGTGGATTAGATACAAAAACTAATGGATTTACTAAAATTCAAACTATGAGAGATTCTTAATAGAGGAAGTGTGGGTAAATCATAGGAATAATGATATATAAGGAAGCTATCATTGTTCATCTAGAGGGTATATTGATGCGATATAGATACTTGACCAAATACAGTATTTTCAATTGAAGATCGACTGAGGTGGACTTCATCCCATAAAAATTAGATATTGATGAATACTAAAAGCAATGACTATGCACTTCTATTTAAGAAGGGTTGATCACTTATGATTATATTGTTCCAAGATTTGTAATCATCTTTTATTTCAACTAAATAACCTTAATGGAAATTTTCTCTACAGATTAATGAGGAAGGATGAACTATGTAATCTATTGTGTTTGTACTTTTACTTGTATTTTATCCCCATAATTATTTCTATTTTTCTTATTTGTGTTGTTTATAAGAAGGGTGTAACATCAGATGATTTGAGAGAAGTTTCTATTTTAATTTCTAGATGTTGTTGTATGAGTTCATTCTTGAACTTTAATTCCTATTTCATAAGTTCCAATGGAGTTGTTTCTTATGGTTTAATTAGAATCATTAATATCCTCTAGAACTCAACAAGTGGTATTAGAGCTCATGGTTAGAGTGATATGGATGACCAAACCCGGATTGAGGTGTTTTAGAACTTAGTTCAGTACATCATTCCCTATGTCTTATAGAAGAACCTCCCTAAAAAGTTCCTAACCAATTTATTTAAAATTATTTTGAATTTATTAGTTGTTCACATGCTCTTTATGAATAGAATTAAATGAGACTAATGAGTAATTAGATAAGTATGATGAAATAGTTTTTGGATTTTTGAAAATATAGATATAGGATAATATATAGTAAAATAGATATCAATTTTTAGTTAATTAGGTATAAATGGAATAAAAGGACAAATAAGTAATTGGATATTATTTATAAGAAATACCTCATATCAATCTGATTAACACTATCCGAAAATGTGGCAAACAATTTATGGGAATTTAATACAACATGAGATCGTATGAAGTCCTTAGATGACTTGTATGAGAATCCCAAAATGGTCAACAAGGTGTTCTTGTTAAGGAGACTATTGGGCATGAGAATTTCATAATTAATGTCTAAATAAAATACAATAAATTATTTCAATGTGATTCAGAGTCTGTTGGAGTTAGTCAAGGAGAACTTCAAATACTCAGTTTCAACACTATTGTTTCTCTCTTCGATTCCAGAATCTTGGGATGCAATACTGACTATTGTGGGTAACTTTAGAATAAAGGATGATTTCAAGGTAATAAATGTTCATGAAATGATCTTGAATGATTAAAATCATCATAATAATATCTAAAAAACATTAAAAAATTCATATAACATGGAATTGTGATGAATAACCACAATATGTAAAATTCATCAGAAGTTGAAATATACAAGGATTGATAACTGGAGTAGTTTACTAGATGGTTCTCCTTTTTGTTGGTATTATGGTAGAATAATCCATATAAATAAATATTTTAGTTAAATAAGGGATAATTATATAATGTATTCTTTTGGAAGTTTGACTATAAAAGTTTTATTGAATTATTGGAGTGACTTACTTCTAAGAACCACTACTTCCTTGGTATCTTGGGTTATAGACTCTAGAGCTTCACTACAACCAACTTTTAAGAAGAAGATTATAAGAAATTGTGATTTTGGAATACATAAGAAGGTTATCATTGTGGATAATAAGTCTTATGATATTATGGGGAAATGATATATTTCAATATAGACAATGGAAAAGAGAACACTAAAGTTGAAGGGTGTATACCATATTCCAGGACTTTTGAAGAACCTTATTTTAATTGGGGAACTTGATGATATAGGTTTAAACAAATTGTTTGTGGATGGATCATGGGAAATTTCATAAGGATACATGGTTGTTTCAAATGGAGTGAGGGATATAACTTTTTACCTAATATGAGTATAAAATATTGAAAATGATGTCAGAGAAATAACATCTTCTAAGTCTTGGCATGATTGTTGAGGGAAAAGAAATGAGAAGGGTATGAATAAATTTACTAAAAAAGGATTTATAAAGTGTAGTTGGACATAGTTCAAAACATGTAAGGGTTTTTTCTTTATAAAGAATCATAAATTTTCCTTCTAAATGAAAGGAAAATTTGTAAGGCAATGAAAGTTGGAGTTGGTGCACATAGATGTCTTGGGAATAACTCTAGTTCACTCACACATAGGTAAACTCTTTTATATGTCATCAAATAATTATTACAAATGAAAATTATGGGTTTACACTATAATGAACATGTTTTATGTGTTTGAGGACTTCGTTAACTAGAGGGACATGATGGAAAAGTAGACTGAAAGTAAGTTGAAGTGTTATCATTTGGATAATGGTGGTGAGAATAGAAGTGGGGAGTTTTTAAAATTTTACTTGTGTTAGGGTATACAATTAAAGTAGTCCATTATATGAACTCCAGAACAAAATTTAGTCATAAAAATTATAAATCATACTTTGGCAAAGAAATCTAGGAGTATAAAGATTCATGTGAGGTTTCCTAGAATCTTTTGGGTGAAAGTTTTGAATTGTTCAACATACTTAATCAACCAGATTCCATCTTCACAAATTGGGAGGAGACTACTAGAAGCGTATTACTATATAAGGAAGGTTTATTTCCATAACCTTTGAGTAATTATCATGATATATTATGTATATATTGATTCCAACGAACAATAAAAGTTAGAAACTAAATCTCGATCTTGGTAATTAATGGGGTATGTTGATGAAGTGTCTAGTTTTTGACTATGGGAAAAAATATTCAAATGTTAATCAGAAGATATAATTTGATCTTCAATGATGAAATTCTATTGATGGGTTATAAAAAATTAGGGAAATTTAGTGAGATAAGGGTATTATCATAAGTTAAGGTTCACCTAGATGAGAATCTAAAATGAATAACCATTTTGGGAAATATATGAATAATGATTGTTTTAGAAATAATAGACCAAACAGAAGAGATTATAGAAGGTGGTAAAATTATTATAGTGTTTCCAAGTCCTGAATTATTATATAGTTAACAATTTATGGAAGGTTGATCACTGGATGATCACACTAAAAAATTTTTAGTTCCAAAAAGATCTCATTTTCTGGGAAAATTATGAAGGTTGACCATGGAAAGGGTCCAAGTGAATTTGAATGAATGTAATTTTTGTTTTATTATTCTTTTAGATTTAAAAGATCTCAAGATACTGAATGTGGTAAGGAGTTTGATATAGTAGAATAATTTTTAATTATCCATGAGGGATGAACATGACATGTGATCAAATGGAAACACTTGATGAGAATAAATTATTTCAAAAAAAGTTGGGTTTTTGACTGAAGGAAGAGGAAGATAAAATAAATAAGTGAAAACCAAAACTATTTTTGAATCAAATTAAAAAAAATTAGGATTTTATTTCTCTAATATTTTTTCTCTGGTAGTTACACACACAATTATCCAAATATTGTTAAGCATGATTTATTATGAAATAATTTATCGAGAGAAGATGAATGTGAAAAAAACATTTATTTATGTGTAATTAAATAAATAAATATTTTGGGAACAAACATAGGGTTTTAAAGATCATTGAAATAGGAACTGTGTGGGAAATTTTAATAATATCCTCTATGAAAAGATGTAAACATTAAATAATTAGAATTTAAAGTTCAATAATTTCATGATGGAATGAAATTTCATCTGGAGAAATGATGATCATTATTATTAGTATAATATTTTTAATGACGTGAGTTTCATCATCCATTTTCTATATATAGATGGAATTCTTATAGTGGTTCTATTGAAATAAATAATTAATAAGAAAAAGGATGAGTTATCCATAATATTTTAGATAAAGGACATAAATCATGAAAAATATATTATGGGGTTGTGAATTGTGAGAGACCTATATTATGGTTATTTTTAATAGAATTGGGAAGATTAAATTTGAAACATGGTGGAATAATTCAGATTGAGTGGAGTAAAACCAATGACCATTCACCTTTACACACATTTCAAGCTATGTAATGAGTAGTCAATATAAATATAAGTAGAAGTTGAGTACATGATAAAATTTCCATATACATCATCTATTAGATTTTTGATATAATCCATGGTTTATACTAATCTTGGAATTTAAAAATTAATTGTAATCATCAAATGATTAATGTTTTACCCTAGAAGGGAACATATGAGGTGGTGAAATATATTCTTTTTTTACTTATAGGATTCTGGAAGCATGAAAAAATTCTTAAAAAAATATGAACTATTGTAATTTTTTTTGATTTGAAATTTGTAGAAGTTTAAGATTCATGGAAGAGAAATTTGTAATATGTGTTTACATTATGTGGAACATCACTCATTTGGATATACCAGCATTAACCAATGGTAACTCTCTTAACAACTGAATCTAAGTACATTGATTTAATGGAAATAGATAAATAATTTATTTGGATGAGGTGTTTTCTCGAGGAACTTGGAAGGAGGAAAAGTGGTGGGAGGAAATTTTTTGGTTCACAAATAAAAAATCACTTATATAATAATTCATAGTTTCATTCTTGGATGAAGAACACTAGTTAAATTTTCACTTCATCAAAAATAAATTCAAGGGTGTGGAGCCAGACTTACGAAAGAATGAAGGGACAATGAATCTCATAGACATGTTGATGAATGTGGTCCCTGATGATGTCTTGAGGTGATGTTTCTCCTCAATCATACTAGGTTGACTATAATTTGGGGCGTTTAATCCTATTTCCTCTTATATAATTTTAAAAGGTATATAGGGGTTTGTAAAAGTTAGAGGATGACTTAGTTGTAAGGATCAAATTATTTATTTACAGGTGGGATATTATTAGGATAATTCTAATGTATGGAAACCATTTTCTCAACTAATGGAAATAGACCAATAAAAGGTAAAAATATTAAGGTTTAACTTCTAAAATTCTGGTGGGATGGTGGAATGATAGAAAAAAATTCAGATGACCAAAATATGGGAAGACCACATGTTGAACTTGATTGAGTTCTCCAATTCCAGAATATGAGAAGATGTTTTCTAGATAAAGTGTGGGAAAAGATGAGGAATCTTGAGATCCCCAAAATCTGACACTGTTCATTAGAAAGGAATGTTTAGGTGGTGGATATAAATTAATGAATAAAATTTTTTCCACAAAGATCTATTGATGTTGACTTTATCCCATAGAAATCAGATATTGGTGAAAATTGAAAGCACTAACTGGTCATTTTTATTTGAGGATGGTTGATCAAGTGTGAACATTGTGCTCTATGATTTTTAACCGTACTCTTTTTATTTTGAGTAAAATTAAAGAAACATTTCCCCATGGATTATGATGTTATCCTAAACTGCATAATCTCTTTTGTATGTTATTTTCCTTGTGTTTTATTGAAATAATTGTTTCCATTGGTCTTATTTTCATTGTTCAGAGGAAGGGTCTAGAAGTGTGGTGATTTGAGAGAATTTCATCATTCATATTCCAATAATCACTGCATTGTTTCTTTCTAGAACATTTTTTCATCTTTAATAAGTTTTGGTGGATTTGTTTATAGTGGTTTTATCAGAAGTTGGCATCTCCATTTGAACCCAATAGATACTTCATATAAAGGAGAGTTTCATGGATTCCCATTAAAGATATTCATCAAACCCATTCATCCAAAATCACAACATCATCACTACATTATAAGTTACACATAAAATAATATTTTCATTTTATAGTAGCATGATTTTGTTTTTTAATCACGCTGTTCATGGATTCAGGTATCTAATTTGTTTTTGGTACTTAGTTTAGTTGTTACACATTCCTATGAAACCCAATAGTGGTATTATATAAAGAAAAGGAATATTATTTGTGAAATCATGCTATAAATGAACATTTATAGAGTCAAATTACCTATTGCATTATTTATCCTCAAATACATTTGAATTTTTTTCTGTCTGTTTGAGTCATGGATTATGATTTGGGATATCATAGACATCAAATCAATAAAAAACCCTTAGTTATTTGTTATTCATAACATATGATATAGTGATATTATATTCAATGATATCACGGTATTGTGGTTTCTTAACAAGGAATCATATCACCTTAGTGATATTGCTGTAGATCACAATATATGATTAATACATAAGTTTTTGTCATTGAAATACAAGGTATTTACCTTAACAGGACAATAAGCCTGTACCCAAGTGGTAAAGGCTTCTGCTTGGCATCCAAAAGACCCAGGATCAAATTCGAGTAGGGATGAGTTTACTGGTACTGCAGCGGCACTATAGCAGCACTGTAGCAGCGACGAGACTGTAGCAGTGGTAGCACTGTAGCAGCAGAGGCACTGTTGCAGGAACTGTAGAGGTGGAGGTACTGTAGCAGGTATTATAGTAGTCCAGGTACTGTAGCAGTACTATTCACCGAAGGGCCCTTTGGGCCAAAAAAATGGGCTTTCGGGCCTTGTATTTAGACCACTTGGTCTTGGGACTTCAGGCTATGTAATGGGTCTCCCTCTACACAGTTTGAAAGAGGTATTTTCTTTAAATAATAAATGAGGATTCGACCCCAACCTTTATAAAAAAAGTTATTTACCTTAACACATAAGGTTTTCACCAGGAATAAGAGACTTATCTTTGCCGCGGTAGTGGAAAAGAAGTACCTTATGAACACCACTTATCATAAGTGGATATGGGGTTACCAATCATAAAATATGATTGATAATGAATAAATGGTTAATCATTGTAGCCATAAATATCATACTCTATGATTCCACCAATATTATTAAATACGAGTTGAGAATGAATTTTTTTCTTAAAATTATTTTTAAGTTCAGTTATATAATTTATGAATTTTCCATAAATTATAATAAAAGGTATTTTGGGACATTTATTAGTTTATTAAAATATTTATAAATTAAATAATAATAAATTGTTTATAATTAATTAATAATTTTTTTATAAACACTTATTAATAAATATTCCATAATATTAAATTTTAATATTGAAATATCTTTTACCAATTATATATCATGCCTTCTAATTTAAAAATAATGTTTTTTTTAATTATACGTTTGATTTATAAAGTGTTTAAATTAAAAAAATTATGATAACTATAAAAGAGTTTATATTTAAAATATAAATTATTTATAAAATTTATATTGATTTTTTCAAATTAAAGGAATTATTTGAGAATTTATTAAAAGTACACCAAAATGTGTTTTTTATTAATTTAATCAATGGATTAAATAATGATTAATATGTGATATTTAGATTATAAATTTTTTTTACCTAATAGAATGGAATTATACAAATGTAAATATTTTATGTAATATCATACATTTATAGTAAATTTCATATAATGAATAATATGAAATATTTCATACTATAAAAAAATATACCATGTTTATATTTATTCTGGATTATGGAATTCCCATAAAAACTAGCTAAATTATAAAGTGTTTATTTTTTTTATTATTCATAAAATATTTCTAAATAATTTATCTAAAGTATATATAATGATTTTTTCCATTTATTTAAAAGTTATTACCTAATTTATTATTCATTATTATAAATTTTTTCTATTATAAACATCTGTATGCTTTATTTTAAGGTGTTTAAACTACTTCTAAGTTATTATATGTGAATTTATGTAGTTACAAGCTATGCATGATAGTGGATTTAGTTTTCTTTTTTCCTTGTACTTGGCTTGTATATAGTTATTTTCTTGGATTGAGTAGTTAATTAAGGATTTTACATATTATGTGTCATATTTATACTCTGATTTAGATATATATTATGTTAAATATCAATTGGTATATATACTTTTAGTCTGAATTCATATTTTTTTAGAGGCTTATTCCTTTTTCTAAAAATGTGGGGGTTGAAAATCTATTTCTCTTGGATTAATCATGTATAGATTTTTAACTTTGTATGATTCTAAACTTTTACATAAAAGAGTTTTATATAACTTATACATTGGATGCATCTTGATATTTATAAATATAATTGGATTTAAATTTGGGTTAGTAACATAAACTATAAGTTGTGTAAAGAGACACTCATCAATATGGTACGAACACACTAGTTTGGTGGAAGGAGTAAGATTTAAAAACTAAATGTTTAGAATCATGAATTCATGTAAAATGTAATAACATGAGATAAGATTATGAGATTAATTACTATTCAAAATACTACGTGTTAGATTAATTCTAAAGAAACACTTTCTATGAAATAGATCATTCGACCACTTAGTTTCAAGCCATTACTGGGTTACCTTCGACAATATTATATAATGAAATCATGTAATGAGGTGATACTACACATTAAATGATAGTTTTAGTAATTTTATTTGGGATATACTTTTCTAAGAGATCCCAATTTGATTATGTTACCGAAGGAATAGATTTTGGTTTATCTATATGATGGATTGGGAAAAGTGTTATCTACTCAACTATCCAAGAATCATATATGTTATGAATGTGATGGTTTCCTGCCCAAATGACTAATTCATGAGATGAATTTCATATGGATACTATCCAATTAATGGATATGATTTATTTTAAAATGGTTTATAATTTTAGTGGGAGAAAATTCAATAAAAGTACTATTTAAATAAATATAAAACATAATGCTCATATGATAAAAGATATTATTAAATATGAAAATAATTATTAAAATCAAGCTTAACTTGGAGATAAAACTTTTAAAAGGAAAAGATTAATTTAAGAAATTACCAAGACTAGTAACTTAATAAAACTTATTAATTAAGAGATTTTAAATATGTTAGATAAATAACTTATTAGGTTACCTACCATTGAAGTTGTTCAAAATGGGAATATAAATTATTGTGAGAATAATAAAATGAATAAATTAAGGTTTTAAGGGATTTATATAATGTAATTACCCAAGGAACTTTAGTCTCTTCTCATGTACTCAATATTATTGAGTATTATAATAACTAGGTGAGACTGAAGGTATCCTCTAAGGCTTATTATAGTTGAGGAATTCATTATATTATCATTGATGGAAATGTTCTGACAATGTGATTATCTTTAAAAAATACTTAACATTTTTTATCAATTTTTTGAGAATATATTATATATTCATTATATGTCTATGTTTTGGTGTTATATAGTTAGTAAAAGTGGGTGAAAGTTTAAAATTAAAGATGAAAAGTTAGTTGTAAATCCAAAAAACATTTCTTATAGAGGCTAGTATAGGCCATTGAAACCAAATGCTGTTATCAGGAAGGATGAGAAACGATTTCACATGATGGAATTTTCTAAATACCTGAAGGAGTTTAGAAAAATACCATGGGATTTCCATATCAGTTATCAAAATTTTATAAATTTATTATTTAGTTTTGAAGGGAATGTGGTACCAAATACATAATTTAAAAATGTTTTGAGTATACCTAAGTTAAAAATCAAGGGAATAATTTATATAGGTTGTAGTTTTCATTCTAGTGATGAAGAAAAGAGTTTTTATAAAAAATATTAGAATATAAAGGAGTTTATGAAGCACATGTGGATCTAAGTAAAGTATGTGTATAATCATCTCATTTATCTTACATAATGATTGAAATTGTTTACCAACAAAGTGTTGTTATAAAAAATTTGAGATAATGGGAATCATCCACTAATGAAAATCATTATATTAAAATTTCATGTGATGAAACAACTTGGATATTAATGTATTTATGAAAAGGTTTCATGAATAGGTCCATTAGAATTTTCACATTAATTATAATCCATGAGTAAATGCTTGAAATATATAAAAATTTACTTTATGTATATTTAATTGAGCTTAATACCATATTATAGGTGTAAAATTGATTTTTCAATCATATATGAAACTCCTGTGAACCCATACTTCTATTCCTCTTCATGTAATGAACTAGCCTAATTCATTCTAACATGTCACCCAACCCAGTCCACCATTTGAACCAAAGGGTGTTCTCTATCCCCACAACCACATAGATAGTTTTTAGGTATCATGAACACACACTTGGAAATAGTTTCACCCTTTTAAAATATTACAAGTAATCAATGAAAACTAACTAGAATCTTTTATGAAAAATCCATGTGTTGGACATAAATGGATATCAAATAAATAGTTAAAAATATATATAATAACCAAAAAAGACATGAAAAATAATTAAAATCCATTAAATAATATCCAAGTGGATCACAAAAAAATAGTGAAAACATATAAATGAGAATTATAAAATGAAATAAACTAGGATAAGATGAGAAATACAATATCCTAAAAATAAATCAGAACCTGAAAAACTCCTAAAAAACTCCCACCTAACCCACAATCACTCAATAAATCCCAAAATGTTTATCAATATATGCAAAAAACCACATGAACCAGGATAAAATACTAGGAAGTTGAGAGAAAACATAAGAGTTTCACACACACACACACACTGATATATTTGCTGGGTGTTAGCTGAAAATTACTAATAGGATTTGATCAAAGATTATATGTAGTTCCTTTAAAAAAATTATATAAATTCTAGTTTAAATAAAATTAATAATATTGAATTATTGTATGATAAAACATAAATAAAACAAGTATCACATATAATCCGATTTCTTTACAAAAACAAATAAAACCTCTGGAAAACAAGAAATGATCATCCATACTAATATCAAAATTTTAAACCCAAAAATTATTTAAAATAATTAATTTCAAAAATAATTAAATTATTGGAAATATGTATATTTAATCTCATGATAAAACCCAATTTTCTATATAGTTTGAAAATAAAATAAAATCATAACCAAATTAGAATAAAATCATGAGCAAGCATCAAGATATCTATAAATAGAAATGAATACAACCAAACAACGATGAAAAATATCTAATAAGTTTAGGGGATAAAAAATTAAAGTAAACCAATACCATAAATTATTATTAATAGGAACTAAGAATCATGGGAAATGGTCTAGATCTCGTATGATTTGAGAAAGATTTGGACAAATATTATACTTTCTAACATACATAATCCTAATAATTCTAAGATCTCACCCAGTCTCATTGAGGTAATAATGTAGCACCCTAGAATTATAAAATAATAAAATTTTCTTCTATATCCTATGAGACATGGAACAACGAGCTTAAACAACCAATGAAATATACCTTTTTAAATTTAACATCTTCGATAGCTCGTGGAACATGAAACCCTTAGTCTAAATGAACCATAATATAGTATATAATTATAACCTAGCCATTAAATTGGTGGGCATGAGTAGTAATAAATAAATTATGAAAACTATGTGGTTCAAAAATGTTAAAAAATTGTAATATATTGATCATAAATGAAATAAGAATAATTTAAAATAATAATAAATATTTTCTGAAAAACCGTACTTTTTCTATAAGACGATTTAGTCATGTTTTTCACCAAAAATTTCAAATATTTTTTTTTCACATTTAGAATTTTTTATAAAATGAAATTAATTTTCTAAATCAGTATATAAAAATTATATTAGTTTTATTTTTTGGGATTTTTTTTGAAAAGTTTCATTTCTCGATTAATAGTAAGAAATATTTATTTTTATTGAACACTGCCTTTTTATTTAAATAATTTAGAAGGTTAAATTATATTTTTAATTCGTTTAAAAGTAAAATTAGTTCAATTAAAATATAATTTAACTAATTTAGTTCATTTTAATCAATTTATTATTGAATTTTTAAATTAAAACATTATATATTTATGATAATTTTCTCTTTGGAAACTTGATTTTTCATTGCCTATATGCATATAATTTGAAATTGAATTCTGAAAATTCTATAAATTTAATTGGAAAAAATGGATTAAATATTTGAAATTAGAATAATTAATATTATATAATATAGTTAACTTAATTTTTTACCCAATTTATCTGTTAAAATAGTAAAAAATAATTACAGTGGTTAAGGTAAAAATGGGTTTACCGAGGGGTTAAAATAAGAAGATAAGGGTTAAGATAACCTATAAACTTGTCAAAATCTTATTTTATTCTAATATTTAAAACTTATAATATCCCAAATTCAATCCTAAGGTTTATTTTAATCCTTTTTCATGTTAATTACTTTATCATTTAGGATTATTTTGGGAAATTTTCAAGTAATCTCTAAGAGGGTTCCCTTTCCCCACTTATACAAGGGAATTCCATCCCCTCACTTATTCAGACCAAACAAGACATTTTTATAAGAAAAAAAACTAAAAAAATCCCTCCCCAAAATCTTTATACAAGTTTTAGAGTTTACTTTAATCTAAAAATATTGACACAAGGGTCCTTAAGAAGAGATCCAAATGAGGTTTCTCTAAGGAACAGTGATTGTATTCACAAATATCTTTCATTTTCAACCATAAATTATTTATTAACACTTAATATATAATAGATACCATATATCATATATAATGGGATGTTATTATGTTTATGGGGTAATATTTATCTATATCATCCTCCATTAAATGGCATATGGAATCATCGATTGTGTGTATGATATACTGTTGGCTCGTGAGCGAATGTAATTAGTTTTCCATCACTGCATTTCAAGAATGGATATAATGATGTATTTATCAGATGGATATGATATTTATGATATTATTATACTTATTAAATTATAATATCATATATAAATTATTTATTTACACCCCTTTTAAATTATGTTAATATCGCTCGTGTGTACGCTGAACTATCATCTCGTGAATCGATGTTATTAATTTTTCATTTATGATTTACATGAAATGTAAGAATGAAAAATTTAACAAATATATTATATATATGAGATGATATTGATTATTTACAATTAATTTATCACTCACTTCCTTACTATTTCACTCGTTAATGGAATGATATCATATTTTGTTCGTTCGTACGACCTACCATATCCATGAAGTGATGTGATCCATTATTCATGTTCAAATTTAAATAATGATTATGAAAATCTATCTAAGAAAAAATTATATGTATAATATTAATATCATTATATATATTATAGAACTATATAATTTTAAAAATAACACGAACTTAACAAAACACACAAGAGTAAATAAGGAAACTAACACACGAAACATTGAAAATAATGAATGATTAACAATGAATAGGTGATAAGATGTTATATGAGGATAATATATGATCTTATAAATATTAATTTGGTTATTTAATAGATTAATAACATTATTAAATCCATTATATAGTAGTTTATGATACATTCATCCAAAAGGAAGTGTGAGGTAAGATACATCATCTCAATTTCACATCACTAAGGAATATTGTAATGTTATTATCCTAATTTATTTTATATGGTATATTTATATTAAATTTTACATTTAATATCATGAATCCTTCATTATTAATGATATTATAAGTTTTAATTTAGATTATTTCATCCAAGGGGTTTTAAATTGAAAATTACCAAGTGGCAATGAATTTCATAACTCAATTTCTTTTCATTGAGTCATATTACTTCTTAGTTGTCTTTGATTTTTAATTAATATCTATGTAATTAATGTTTATTATATTATTTTTTATTTAAAATTTTTAGATCTATTTACATTTTACATGAATAATTTATTCATTGAATAATTTACACTTCAACATTATGATCTTTGTAGGGGTTCATTTCACAATATCATTTTAATCAGGATTATTTTTACTTGAGTTTCCCCTGAATGAAATTATTTGATAATTGCATAATAGACAACTATTTTATTCTCATTTTTTATTTGATATGTTTTCAAGTTATATTACCATTTTCCCACTCTTTCACACTTATAATGATTTATATAAATGTTTAATAAAATATAACTTCATTTCTCCATTCAGTCAAAAATATTGTTTTTTATAAAACCAAGGTTTCTAATTTTTCTTCAAAAATAGTTTTATAATAATTAAAAATTATTTATTAAAGACATATTTTCCTATGTTTTTCTTTTTAATTTTTTTAATGGAATATTCATTTCATTTTCCAAATAATGATCACTTGGATTTTACTGAAAAAGTGAAAGGAATAGTAGTTTTAACGTGTATTCTATATATAGAATTTTCTACCATCATGACCACTATATATTCCATGTTTTAATTTATAAGTTACAAAGGATTTTTTCTGAAAAATATTTTAAATATGTCTTGTGAAATTTTAGTTTTAAAATAAAATTATTAAAATAAAAAAATATACTTTCCTCAAGAATGTTTTTAAAGGTATTTTTATAGTATTTCTATTAATCAATAATAAAAACATTTTACTATAAATATACTCAACTAGGGATGTGTTGTATTAATAACATCCTTATTATTTATCCAGATGGTTTAAGATTATTTTTACCAATGATAGTTTTTAAATTCACTTCCTTGAATAATTTTTGTAGTCAATAACTATTCCTTGAATTATTCAATTTCCTATAATCATTGGACATTAAATTTCCCCTAAATATCAATATTATTTTAAATGGATAATCTTATTTATTAAATTATATATCATTTCAACATAAATTGTTCTACTTTGAATGTTATTTGATTGAATGAGTAAATATTGATAATATATATTCTTTCTTCACTATAAACATTTAATGTTAATACATATTTTACTCAAATTATATCAATAATTTGATATATGATGAATTCTTTGGACATGTTGATATGGGTGGCACCCAATTCCATCGATAGTATCATGAGATGATTCATTTTTATATCCTTAGTTAAACGGGTTTATTGTGTATACATCCCAATCAGTTTTAAACTATCTTATGAAATGTATTAATGGTATAGGTATCATGTTTCTGAGATCATGATGTCCAATAATTTTTAATTTCATTTAATTAGAATTTATTTATTATAAACAATGATATTTTCACAATGACATTATCCATGTATTCATTTCATTACTAGTCTATTGATTAAAAGGAATTTGTTTTTAGTTACCTTTCCATATTGATTGTGACTTAACTTATTAACCATGATATTTAAAAAATGATAATATCTCTAGATACATTTAATTCCTACTCTATTGAATAAATGGAATGTGTTTTCATTTATTTACCTTGTAATATTTATTATTCCTTATCTTATCATGATAGTCATGTTATTTAAATAAAGTGTGTGTTAAATTATTTACCTTTCTATATTGATTATTTTTATTAATTCACGATATATTCCACTATACATAAAACTTCAGTCATCTTACATTGTACTTTAATAAGTTTTTGACATTTTGAAACTGAATATAATTATATAATAAAATAATATTTTCAAACTTTCATAAAGTTTACCTCCCCCCTTATAAAAAATCCCTCACTTATAACCCATTCATCACACCACTCAAGCCACTTGGATCTTCCAACCTCTGCCCAAATAAGCTCCCTATATTTCTCTCTTCCTCCTAAAAGCCTTACCCTAGGAAGAAGGCAATTCAAGTGAACCTTTTGGTTCAAACCAATGAGAGATATCCAATTTAAAGGTAACATATTCTCTTAGGTTATTTTATTTTATTTTACTTCTCCAACCCCTTAAAGTTTTTTTATTACTTTATTTTATAACAACAACAGTATCCAAAATATATTAGATTGTTTTCATGGGAAGGATTCAAACTACACTTACACACACCTCCGTCTAATGGGTAAAGATCATACTATTTCTGTAGACGGCGAAATACTACCTCACGAAACGATGATTATTCAAATATATCCAACCACCTATCATGGTGGAAATTATGATGGAAATTTATTTATATATGATATATATTATGTTTATGTTTTCTCTATGCTTATGTTTTTTTATTTACAAACATACCTTTATGATTTCCAAAATGTGTAAACACGATAATTTTATTTGAGAAAGTGCAGACTACCTCCCCCTCAAGGTGATATGATTTTTTCATGAAATACATGAAACATATAAAGGATGGAGTTATGAAGTTATTTAACATATATATCATATGATATTATACATGAATTATAATATAACTATGTATCATTATGTTTTCATTCCATTAAATATGTAATAGAAATGAAAGTAGCGTTCATGTGTACGTACGGCTTACCGTCTCCATGAACGATAGATTTTATTTATTATCTCTAATTGTAATTTAATATTATATATATATATTGGATATATATGATATATATGATATCTAAATCATGAATATCATTCAGAAGATAATGTAAATTTTACCATAGGGACAACTTGTAATTAAAAGAAGTTCATTTTTGACTCATGTTTCAAACATAAAAAAATGTCCGATATGAACTCAAATAAATAACTAATTGTTATAGCAAGGTAATAAGTGATATAAAAGGAATAATAAACTTGAAAAAGTTTCCCAATAAATTAGTAATTAACTAATGTTTATTATTTAGAAATAACAATGAACATTTAAGACAAGTCAGACTTGAGGTAAGGGGTTTCTTATCTCACTTTTAATTCGGTGAGATTTCCATTGAACACCACTTATTTCGTGCATGTTGTAACACCCCAAGCTTCCACAGTACGTTTCCCTTTGAATAATGCAATGGCGTGCATTGTACGCAACTTTGAGATTCTAACACACCACAACCAATCAAACTAGCCGTTATGAACAGTAATACCTACTTTTTGAAATTTTATAAATTTTATATTTCAAAATGGACTTAATTTTTGGATTCGTAATATCGAAATTAGCTTAGGGTGAAATTTTGGTACTTTTCGGATAACTTTCATATTTTGATGAATAGTGAAAATTACTAAATTTTAATTAAAAACAACTTTTTTAATCAAAATAATTAATAATGATAAATTATGAATTTGAGTGGTTTTAAAGTATATTTAGAATATATTTTTACCATTTAATACAATGTTGGTCATTGGACATAATTTCACAATTAAACCGGACACAAACAAGTACCAATCTTTTGATAGTTATTATATCTTAAAAACACGCTTTTTGTTTTGACAGCGGGAATTAATTTTAAATTAATTTCTGCAACTTCTGTGTTTTGAATTTGGAAAAATGGATTCCATATTTGTAATCAGCATGTCCAAATTGGGTAAATAGGTAACTTTTATTTTTAGACATTTTGAATAATTACTTCGGTAAATATTTTATTTACCACGGTTAAAGGGTAAATCCGGTAAATAAGGGTTAAAAAATAATATTATAATAATAATAAATTACCCTAAAAATGTCTTAACCTTATTGGTGGATACATGTACGACCATGTGCATATTTGGGTCGATTTTGGGACCCCATGGAGCCACTTGTAGGTGATAGGGACACTTTATTTTAATTAAGTTAAAATAAATACAAAAATGACAAAAGCATATATCTTTTAGAAATTTTTTTTTTAAAAAGGGTTAAATATGTTGGATTTTCGACTATAAATATTCATTAGAAAGATAAAAATATTTCCTACATAATGATAGTTTATTTATAATTTTTAGACATTAAATAATTTAATTTATTTATGACACAATGATGATGCAGTAATTACCATAATAGTGAAAAATTAAAATAATTGATATTATAAATACACAAATAAATATAATTTGAGACTTTTAATGAATTAAACTAATTTTATAGGACAATATGACATATTAGGATTGAATTAATTGATTTTTTTCGAAGTAATAATTCTGTTATGATTTTTACAAAAATCAACTATTGAATCATGTCAAAATTGACATAAAAGAGTTTTTAAAACAAATATTATAGTATTAATTGATATTAAATTTCTAGAAATCTAAAGTTAGGCCAAGAGACTTATATAATGATATTTGTATCATTAATGGACCACTTGGGGGTCGTTTGGAGGTATATAGTATGTTTATTAACCATATAATTTAAAAATACAAAGAGACATTGTAAAAGTGAAACTAATTAACTAAGAGTTAATACTTAAAGATAAGGTTAATATAGTAACCCAAACCTGTCTAAATCCTATTGGTTTAGTGGTTTTTGACCTATACCCACCTTAAACTTTAAATAATATACTTTGGAGCCATTATAAACCGAATATGAATTTATTATAAAATAATATTTCTAGCTTTTCCAAAGGTGCCCCTCACCCCTCTTATAAAAGGGCACTCCTCCTTCTCATTACTTCACACCTTCAAAGCCTTTTGGTTCAGCCAAACTCTGCACAAATACTCTCTAAACTTCCTTCAATTAATTCTAGAGGCCTTCCTTTAGTCAGAAAGCCAACTTAAGGATCCCTTTTGATCAAATCAAAAAGAAGAACCCGAAGAAGAGGTAATAATTTCACCATCCTTTTTCGAGTTCCTTTCTTCTTCCACTTATTATTTCTTTGTTATTACCATAATAAAATAATAAATCCAGTATATTATATATAATTTGATGTTATTATAAATATGGTACAATCATATTCAGTATTCTATCCATCCTTTGAATAACATGTCACCATACGTGCGTACGTACGGCTTACCGTCTCCACGTCGTGGTGTAATTGTTATTCAATAAATTATTATTTGGATGGGTATAATAATGATGTTTAATTAATGTAAATAATAAATATAACATGATAATTATTCTTTATATATGATATACCATCCAATTATATATTATTTTAATATCAAAAGAATGATATTGTCGCTCGTGTGTACGTACGGACTACCGTCTCCACGAACGCTATGAGATTCATTCTCCATCGTATCCATTAAAGTATAATTCTCTTTTGATGATTAAAAATAATGTTTAAGGACTTGATATAATTATGGATATGAATAAGATACAACCTATCCATAACAAACACAGCTTACGTAACAAAGAATATAAAGGAAAACGAGTAAGTTAACACCCGAAATGACGATAATACTAAGATATTATTAACAAATCAATGTTAAAAGATCATATATGATATCATATTAATGTAAATTATTCTTGTATAATTCAATAACAATTATTTAACCATTATACAGGAGGTTAACCTACCGTCTACCAAGGAAAAAGTACAAAGTAAGGGGTTTCTTATCTCTTTTTTAATTCCGTGAGAATTCCATTGTTCACCACTTATTTATTACATGTGGTGTGTGTACTGCCCATGTTTGTATTCATTGTGTAATATACTTTAATTCATATATATTTACATCATAATTGTATGATACTTCTTTCATGGCTGTATGTTATATATGTTACCAAATCAATAAGGGAATTTGAAATTTCAATTTCCACTCATTCATCTTTACGCATACTTCATTGATTATTTTACTCCAAGATTATGTGTAGAATCAATATTCATTTGATTATGTCATAATTACACTCCACTTTCTGTGGATATAATTTTTATACACATAATCACTCCATTGATAAATTCTCAAGTCATCGGTATGAACTTCATAAGAGTAATTTTAACTCAATCTCCATTTGTTGAGTTAAATATCCAATTCATTGGTGTTGTTTTTACAAGATTATGTGTGAATGTACTTTGATTGTTTTACACTGAATATCCAATCATATTTAGTTTATTTATATTTGTCACACATAACTATGTTGTTGATTTATCCTTAACCTAAGGATATGACCTTTATGAGAGATTTCATCTCATTTTACATTCCATTGAGA
Source organism: Viscum album (assembly GCA_963277665.1). Classification (NCBI taxonomy): domain Eukaryota; kingdom Viridiplantae; phylum Streptophyta; class Magnoliopsida; order Santalales; family Viscaceae; genus Viscum; species Viscum album. Next base: position 354,522,738 of record OY728151.1, on the reverse strand, counting down.
CTTCTTCATTATTATACACCAAATCACTTTTATATGGTGTATATAATGTACTTTGACATAGTATATCATGAATCCCTTTATTCTCATGATATTAAAAAGTCTTTGATTACCTCAATTATTTTTATTCAAGTGTCTCTCCTTTGGTTATAAACTCTAACTAAAGTATCATTTTTAAATGTTTTGAAGATTTATTCTTCTAAATCTTTCTCATTAATGTCCATGTTTTAAAAATGGTTTTAAGGATTTATCTATATGGAAATTATGGTTTTAAAATTAAAATTACTTTTAAAAGTTTCAAAGTGGTATGGGACACTTTGATTCAAAAATATTTTTTTAAATGACTTCTTGACAAATAGTGTGACTTTTAAATGATTTCAAGAAAAAGGGGGATATTTTACTCTAATTGTTTTGATGATTATTTTCATCTATGTCAATATCCTTCATCATTCTCGATTGAGGTTAATATGATACAATAAAATCTTCCATATTGTATCGAATGAGTTATGTTTGACTGTGTATGTGCTATTTTTATACCATTCATGGTTTGTGGATAAAGTATTGACATTTCGTATGCTAGTTTTAATACGAATGTTTATGTTATGTTTAAAACTTTTCATATGAGGAATGCATTGGACTTAGTAAGTGATAGGTGGAGCCTGCTATAGATCCTCTATGCATCGGTAGGTCTCATGAGACAAACTAGTGTCTTGGCATAAGGCCTTGGAAAAATCTTATTTGTAGTCTTTGCACGAGGCCTTGTCTATGTGGTTATGATATTCTCGCATTATGCATTCCGTTATTATGAAAGTGGTTATTAATATTTTCATGTGATTATTCGACCAGTAGAATATCCATGTGAATAAGTAAATGGCATTATTTCATTTTATCCTTACCATATTATGCTGAAGTTCAAGTTTAAAAGGCTTATGTTTTAGTTATACATTGACTTAAATTTTTATGTTTATTTATGAAAGTTTCCGCTATATTGTTATCCTTACTGAGCATCTGAGCTCACCCCTTTTAATGTTTTATTTCTCCCAGGACGTGAAGAAGTATTTTGTGAATGACCGGCAGGGATAATATGAGGGGATATGAAGACAATATTTTGTTGTAGTTTTTCACTTATTGATGTAAAGTAAGCTTTATGAATATATCTAGTGTTTCCAAGGCTACTAAACTAATCGGTCTTTCGAGACTTGATCTTTCTTATGATCATGCCAATGTTATGTAATAATGCACCGAATCTGGGTATCTAGGGTTGGGGCGTTATAGTTGGTATCAGAGGAAGTTTAGTAAAAACCTTGGAATCTAGATTTAGATAAACTCTGATTAGAGAACGTAGACCTAAGATGAACTTTGAGGATTAGTATAGAAGATTTTCCTAGAATTTTTCTATTGTAGAGATTTTGTGAGTTTTCTGAGCAATACATCCCTGTCTGGATACGAGCAGGTAGAGGCGGCTCTGGCACAGATGCACTTAGGGGTAAAACCCGAAAACACCGCTTTGAGCTAGACTCGAATGGGAACTGGTGCATGATAACGGTCCTTGCTGCACTCTTGGTTACGACACTCTCGGGGGATATGCTTAGGATAATTTTCATTTTCTTTACAAACCAATTTGAATTATTATATATATAAGATGAGAGTAAATGACCTTGGTTAATCCTAATGTGTTTCAAATTGATAATATGGTGACATGTTAATCTCTAAATGATTTTATGAATACTGTTACTCACACAATGCTTTCTGGTTTTAGTCAATGGATGGATTCCAAGGAAGTTATAGTGACTTTGAGAATGATGTACAAGGTGGGAACGGTGGTGGAAATGAGAAACAAAATGGAATGTTGATAGGCGTAAAAGATATTGTCTTTATGCCAAATAAATTTTCCAAAAATATGATCAACAATATATATATTAACCAATTCCCGGACTCAAAAAAGAAGAGAAAGGTGATGAATGATAAGAGCTCCAACAGTGAAGACCATGGAGAAAGGAATCCTAAATTTCCATCATGCAGGAAATGTAGAAGGAGACACCCAGGAAAGTGTCTCAATGGGACAAAGAAATGCTTTACGTGCAGGAAGGAAGGACATAAAGTGAAGAATTGCCGAAGAAAAATGAAGAGTACTATGGAAGAAGATAAAAATGGTCCCAAGAATCCATTTACAGTCATTTGCCGTAAATATAGGGGACCTGGCCATTACCCAAGTAAATGCCCTATTCTATAGGATATTTTTGTGGTCAAAGAAGAAGATATGTGGAAATAAATGGTTGGAGAAATGTTTAAAAAGTATTAGTGCTCCTTGTTGATGGGTTTACTTTGGAATAATTTTCTCTTGTATTTGTAACCCTGCAGTTTTCCATGTGAGAATGATATTTGAGGAATAATTATCTTTTCTCTTGTGGATATAGTTATGAATAACCATTTGGTTTTATATGATCATTGGGTTTGAGGCAATTATAAGTTATTATAATTTGGGATGAAAATTCAAGGTATGAGATAAAATTTGTGGTTAAATTATGTTATGGTTATTTTGAGGAATTTATCTCATTTTGGTAATGTTGTAAAATATAGTTTTTGAAAAAGGACAACACGCAGACCGTGTGACAACCCGTCACGTCGGACAAAGCTGTGGGAATCGAACCCACAACCAAAGTGCGATTAGGATTTATCGCCTACCACTGGACTACATGAAGTCCCCGGTTAGTGTGACTATTATTTTTAGTTAAATGATTTTATTGATCAATAATAATTTGATTTGGGATCTTATGTCTTATCAAATGAATACCCTTAGTATAGGAAAATGATTTGGTGATTAAGTGATAAATGTTATTTTGGAAGTTGTTCGCTTTGTTTTGAACACTATATGCCCAAGGAAAATAGAATAGTATGGTATTTCATTTGAGGAGTAGTGGTGTATTTTTATCTATGTTTTTATTGTGGATTTATAGTGATTTGGGTTATTTATGGAAATGATTAGGTTAATTACTTTTAAGTATGTGACCTTAAGAGTAATTAATGTCATTTTGAGATACAATTTAACGTGGAAGACTACATTCTTATAAGTTTTGGGTTTCAAAATTAGTTTGGTTTATATTAAAGGATTTTAAGGACAATTGATTATTGAATGGTATTTATTTAACTTTGGGGTATTGATGGTTTAATTTTAGAAATTAAGATTAGTGTTTTTTTTTCTCTAATGGAATATCCATTTGGGGGATCATCAGATATTATACTAACCATTTTGGTTTTGATTAATCTCTAAAGACAAGGTAAATATATAGTTTATCCTGCGTGGATCATGTATTTCTATAGAAGTTTATTCTAGCTCTTCTATTTGACCAAGTCTTCTTGAATACTCATTGTTAAAAAAATGAGTTAGTGGTAAAAATTTATTAAAGAATGAAACTATACTTAAAAAGTAAGTATATATCTTTATGTTATTAGTCAATATCAAAAATTAATTCCTCGTCCTTATGTAATGTAACTTAAAACAAAAAATGTTGTCCGTTTACTTTTCCTACTGGGAGTCTAATGACTGTTTGTCCCAACACAAGTTTGTGATTTTATTATTGTTAACTTTCTCCTGATCATGTTTTCTATCCCCCTCAATCAGAACTTAACACTTAGTTTATCATCCATATCCATGTTTTCCTACATGTAATCCTAGTATGGGCTATCTTGGGTGACCTTTATACCTCTCTTCCCTTCTTTTAAAGTGATAGTTTTATTGACTCTTTTTCTGATGTGGGACTTTCCATTATATTCTCAATTCCAATTTAAAAAAAATTTGTGAGGATGAAATTTATTGAAGTAGGGGAGAATGTAACACCCCAAGCTTCCACAGTATGTTTCACTTTGAATAATGAAATGGCGTGCATTGTATGCAACTTCGAGATTCTAACACACCACAACCAATCAAACTAGCCGTTATGAACAGTAATACCTACTTTTTGAAATTTTATAAATTTTATCTTTTGAAATGGACTTAATTTTTGGATTAGTAATATCAAAATTATCTTAGGGTGAAATTTTGGTACTTTTCGGATAACTTTCATATTTTGATGAATAGTGAAAATTACTAAATTTTAATTAGAAACAACTTTTTTAATCAAAATAATTCATAATGATAAATTATGAATTTGAGTGGTTTTAAAGTATATTTAGAATATATTTTTACCATTTAATACAATGTTGGTCATTGGACATAATTTCACAATTAAACCGGACACAAACAAGTACCAATCTTTTGATAGTTATTATATCTTAAAAACACACTTTTTGTTTTGATAGCGAGAATTAATTTTAAATTAATTTCTGCCACTTCTGTGTTTTGAATTTGGAAAAATGGATTCCATATTTGGAATCAGGATGTCCAAATTGGGTAAATAGGTAACTTTTATTTTTAGACATTTTGAATAATTACTTCGGTAAATATTTTATTTACCACGGTTAAAGGGTAAATCCGGTAAATAAGGGTTAAAAAATAATATTATAATAATACTAAATTACCATAAAACGTGTCTTAAGATTATTTGTGGATACATGTACGACCATGTTCATCTTTGGGTCGATTTTGGGACCCCATGGAGCCACTTGTAGGTGATAGGGACACTTTATTTTAATTAAGTTAAAATACATACAAAAATGACAAAAGCATATATCTTTTAGAAAAACCATTTTTACAAAGGGTTAAATATGTTTTATTTTCGACTATAAATATTCATTAGAAAGATAAAAATATTTCCTACATAATTATAGTTTATTTATAATTTTTAGACATTAAATAATTTAATTTATTTATGACACAATGATGATACAGTAATTACCATAATAGTGAAAAATTAAAATAATTGATATTATAAATACCCAAATAAATATAATTTGAGACTTTTAATGAATTAAAATAATTTTATAGGATAATATGACATATTAGTATTTAATTAATTGACTTTTTTTGAAGTAATCATTCTGTTATGATTTTTACAAAAATCAACTATTGAATAGTGTCAAAATTGACAAAAAAGAGTTTTTAAAAAAAATATTATATTATTAATTGATATTAAATTTATAAAAATATAAGGTTCGGCCAATAGACTTATATCATGATATTTTTATCATTAAGATACCACTTGGGGGTCTCTTTGAGGTATATAGTATGTTTATTAACCATATAATATAAAAATACAAAGAGACATTGTAAAAGTGAAACTAATTAATTAAGAGTTAATACATAAAGATAAGGTTAATATAGTAACCCAAACCTGTCTAAATCCTATTGGTTGAGTGGTTTTTGACCTATACCCACCTCAAACTTTAAATAATCCACTTTTTAGCCATTAGAAACCGAATATGAATTTATTATAAAATAATATTTCTAGCTTTTCCAAAGGTGCCCCTCACCCCTCTTATAAAAGGGCACTCCTCATTCTCATTACTTCACACCTTCAAAGCCTTTTGGTTCGGAAAAACTCTATCCAAATACTCTCTAAACTTCCCTAAATTAATCATAGAGGCCTTACTTTAGTCAGAAAGCCAACCTAAGGAGCCCTTTTGATCAAATCAAAAGGAAGAACCCGAAGAAGAGGTAATAATTTCACCATCCTTTTTCAAGTTCCTTTCTTCTTCCACTTCTTCTTTCTTTGTTATTACTATTCTAAAATAATAACTCCAGTATCTTATATATACTGTGATGTTATTATAAATATGGTACAATCATATTCAGTATTCTATCCATCCTTTTAATAACATGTCACCATACATGCGTACGTACGGCTTACCGTCTCCACATCGTGGTGTAATTGTTATTCAATAAATTATTATTTGTATGGGTATAATAATGATGTGTAATTCATGTAAATAATAAATATAACATGATAATGATTCTGTATATTTGATATAACATCCAATTATATATTATTTTAATTTCAAAATAATGATATTGTCGCTCGTGTGTACGTACGGACTACCGTCTCCACGAACGCGATGAGATTCATTCTCCATCGTATCCATTCAAGTATAATTCTCATTTGATGATTAAAAATAATGTTTAGGAAATTGATATAATTCTGTAAATGAATAAGATACAACCTATCCATATCAAACATGGCTTACGTAACAAATAATATAAAGGAAAACGAGTAAGTTAACACCCGAAATGACGATAATACTAAGATATCATTAACAAATCAATGTTAAAAGATCATATATGATATCATATTAATGTAAATGATTCTTGTATAATTCAATAAAAATTATTTCACCATTATACAGGAGGTTAACCTACCATCTACCAAGGAAAAAGTACAAAGTAAGGGGTTTCTTATCTCACTTTTAATTCCATGAGAATTCCATTGTTCACCACTTATTTATTACATGTGGTGTGTGTACTGCCCATGTTTGTATTAATTGTGTAATATACTTTAATTCATGTATATTTACATAATAATTGTATGATACTTCTTTCACGGCTGTATGTTTTGTATGTTACCAAATCAATAAGGGAATTTGAAATTTCAATTTCCACTCATTCGGCTTTACGCATAGTTCATTGATTATTTTACTCCAAGATTATGTGTAGAATCACTATTCATTTTATTATGTCATAATTTACACTCCCCTTTCTATGGATATAATTTTTATACACATAATCACTCCATTGATAAATTCTCAAGTCATCAGTATGAACTTGATAAGAGTAATTTTAACTCAATCTCTATTTGTTAAGTTAAATATCCAATTCATTGGTGTTGTTTTTACAAGATTATGTGTGAATGTCCTTTGATTGTTTTACACTGAATATACAATCATATTTAGTGTATTTATATTTTTCACACATAACTATGTCGTTGATTTATCCTTAACCTAAGGATACGACCTTTATGAGAGATTTCATCTCAATTTACATTCCATTGAGACTTCTTCGTTGTTATACACCAAATCACTTTTATATGGTGTATATAATGTACTTTGACATAGTATATCATGAATCCCTTTATTCTCATGATATTAAAAAGTCTTTTATTACCTCAATTATTTGTATTCAAGTGTCTCTCCTTTGGTTAGAAACTCTAACTAAAGTATCATTTTTAAATGTTTTGAAGATTTATTCTTCTAAATCTTTCCCATTAATGTCCATGTTTTAAAAATGGTTTTAAGAATTTATTTATATAGACATTATGGTTTTAAAATTAAAATTACTTTTAAAAGTTTCAAAGTGGTATGGGACACTTTGATTCAAAAATGTGTTTTTAAATGACTTCTTTACAAATAGTGTGAATTTTAAATGATTTCAAGAAAAAGGGGGATATTTCACTCTAATTGTTTTGATAATTATTTTCATCTATGTAAATATCCTTCATCATTATCGATTGAGGTTAATATGATACAATAAAATATTCCATATTGTATTGAATGAGTTATGTTTGACTGTGTATGTGCTATTTTTATACCATTCATGGTTTGTGGATAAAGTATTGACATTTCGTATGCTAGTTTTAATACGAATGTTTATGTTATGTTTAAAACTTTTCATATGAGGAATGCATTGGACTTAGTAAGTGACGGGTGGAGCCCGCTATAGCTCCTCGATGCATCGGTAGGTCTCATGAGACAAACTAGTGTCTTGGCACAAGAACTTGGAAAAATCTTATTTGTAGTCTTGGCACGAGGCCTTGGCTATATGGTTATGATAGTCTGGAATTATGCATTCTGTCATTATGAAAGTGGTTATTAATATTTTCATGTGATTATTCGACTAGTAGAATATCCATGTGAATAAGTAAATGACATTATTTCATTTTATCCTTGCCATATTATGCTGAAGTTCAAGTTTAAAAGGCTTATTTTTTAGTTATACATTGCCTTAAATTTTTATGAATATTTATGAAAGTTTCCACTATATTGTTATCCTTACTGAGCATCTAAGCTCACCCCTTTCAATGTTTTATTTCTCCCAGGATGTGAAGTAGTATTTTATGAATGACCGACAGGGATAGTATGAGGGGATATGAAGACAATATGTTGTTGTAGTTTTTCACTTATTGATGTAATGTAAGCTTTATGAATATATCTAGTGTTTCCAAGGCTACTAAACTAATCGGTCTTTCGAGACTTGATCTTTCTTGTGACCATGCCAATGTTATGTAATAATGCACCAAATTTGGGTATCTAGGGTCGGGGCGTTATACATGTGGTGTATTGTTTACTGCCAAATGATATATATTATCATTATTCTCATTATATTAATGGTATTATGTGATTTATTTGGTGTTTATTAACTTTTGGTCATAATAATTGATTGATTACAACGTGGTAAAATGTTTATATCTCACTTTTTATTCTCGTGAGATTCATGCTATATTTGTTACTATTTCCTTTTTTTGCTGTATAGATGGCCCATGATTGTAATCTTTATGTAATATAATTTTATTTAGTTTTATTTACATCTTCATTGTATGATCCTTTATTCATGTGGTGTATCTTTCATATGTTACCAAATCGGTAAGGGAACCTTTCACCCTCCTCTTTTTAAAAGACTTGTTTTTGTTATGTCGTTTAATTTACATCTTATTATGTTGGGATATTTTATTCTATATCCTTATTACTATAAATTTTATGTCCATGTAATGAGATACCCCTTTATCTCTCATTAAATATTTTTATGAAATTTTAAGTGATATCATTAGGTTGTCGAATTTTTGTAAGGGAACTTCTTAACCCAATTTCAATAATATGGGTTAAACTTCTACTTATTGGTTATGTTGTGCTATGAATATGTGTGAATGACCTATGATTTATTAAAAATTAATATCCACTTATATTGAGTGTATTTTTATTTTTCACACATAATTATGTAATTTATTTATCCTTTATCTAAGGATACAGTCTTTATAAGGGATTTCTTCTCAATTTACATTCCCTTGAGACTTCATTGTTGTTATGCACCAATTCACTTTTATATGGTGTATATACTATTCTTTGAAATTTTATATCATGAATAACTTTATAATCATGATATTATTAGGTTTTTATTAAATGTTATTCCTCAATTATTGGTATTTAAGAATTTCTCATTTGGTTAAGAACTCCTTAAATAAAATATTTTTTTTAAATATTTATTCTTATAAATATTTCTCATTAATGTAAATCTATTAAAAATGGTTTTAAGGATTTTTTATATGGAAATTAGTGTTTTATAATGTTAATTCCTTTAAAATCATAAAATTTTTATGGGATAATTTGATTCAAAAATCTCTTTATTAAATGTTTTTAATGGTTTTTGAAATGGATTTATTATTTAAATATCTTGAAATGATTTATTGTGATTGAAAATGAAATTTTTATATATGAAATATGTTAATATTTTATAATGGTACATGGAAAAATGATGGGTGGTTTTGTGATAAACCTGGATGAGTGGTTATGTTATAGCATCCGATGCATTGGGTTTAGATGTCTGCTGTATGGCTATTCAATTTAGTGATATGTGTGGAAGTCGACCATATGGTTATTCCATTTAAGTATGTTTATGTCCCAATTTAACTATATATGTTATGTGTTCTTTATATGGGTTTTATGGTAATATTTTGGTTACAAAATGGTAATAAATGATCATTTATTATATGAAAAGTATTTAATACGCCATAAAGGTGAAAAGTATTACTTATGATAAAGTATTCCTGGTTTACTTGTTGTTTTGAAAAAATTAATATTTTTCCATCCTTGTGTATCCCTTACTGATCTTTTTTGATCATCCTATGTTTTTGAAATGTTTTTTATAGGACATAAAGTGGAATAAGGTCAATGATGGGATCAAAGAAAAGTAATGCTGTCTAAAACAAGGAACTAGACATGTTTCTTTTTTTATGAAAAATGGAAACTATGTAGAAGTGTCTAATTTTTGAAATATAATGTAATAGTTATGGCCTAATTATCGAAAACTCTAAATCTAAAAAAATCCCCAATGTGAATTCTTGATATAACTCAAGACTAAGTAATGCATAAGGTCGGGTCCTTATAGTTGGTATCAAAGGTCGGTTTATACAACATTAGGGATTAAGAGTTTTAGTAAAACACATGGTTTGTCCCTATGTCTATTATTTTAGTTAAATAATTGTTTTATAACCTTTTCAGATCAAGGAATGTCAATTACAAATGGAAGGAGGATGATCTCAAACAACATTCGAATCTCTTCTTGATGAAATGCTTACAATAATTATAGTAGAGTCATGTTCAGATGATTGTGAAACATTTTCTAGCATACAACTTACTTGCAAGAAGTTGTTTGAGATATCAAAAACTGCCACTATACCATGATATCACCGTGGATCATGGGTTGTTTTTAATCAAATCATATTTTCACAATATTCTCATATTTTCATGAAAGGTAAATATTATCAAGGAATTTTCAAATATTTTACCTTATCTCATCATTTTGAAGCATATTATGATTTTGAAAAAGGTGATGAAGAAGGATACCCTTACACAACCTATTTATATTTTTATTTACAATATAGTCTCTCAGCACATATATATGGTATTCTAAATGGACCATTAATTGAAATTTTCAACTCAAATTCAGTTTTACTATTTTATAAATGTTATGTTTTGTCAGATGTTTTGAAATTATATGTCATACATGATTACTTTCTGAAACTATTTTTTTACAAACACCCATATGACCCAAGTTTTACCAGGTGTATTAGGATAAAGGAAGAAAATGATTTTGAAGGATCTATAAATAATCTTTTCAATGCATGGACCTTCTACCTACGTGAACAAGATGATGATGAATCCATATGGACACCATGATCAAGGTATGATGTTATTTATTTTGGGAATAGTTTTACTTTATTATATGGAGGTGAAAAAATGACAATATATAAGATGTTTAGGTCTTAATGTATTGGGATAAAAATGAAAGTTATAATAAAACCTTTGAGGTTAAAACATGTTAGGGTTATTTTTGAGTATTATAAAAAGGACAACACGTAGACCGTGTGACAACTCGTCACGTCGGAAAAAGATGCGGGAATCGAACCCACAACCAAAGTGCGATTGAGATTTATCACCTACCACTAGCCTACATTAAGTACCTAGTTAGTATAACTTATTATTTTTAGATAAATGATTTTATGGATCAAGAATAAGTTGATTTTGGGAATATAGGTTTTTTCAAATGGATATCCTTAATATAATTTTTTTTGTTGATTAAGTGATAAATGTTATTCTGGAAGATGTTCTCTCTTTTGGGGAACATTATATTCTTAAGGGAAATATAATACTATGTGATCTCATTTGGGGATTAATGGTTGAAATTTTATTTTGAAAGAATATATGTTTTTATGTAGAAATATATCGATTTGGGTTATTTATGGAAATGATTAACCTATCATAGAGAATATGTGATTAGGTTAATTAATTTTTAGTATGACACTTAAAGAGTAGCCAATGTTATTTGGAGATAAATGTTAAAATTTCTGTGGAAAACAATGTGATTAAACCCTTTGGAGTTTTGGATTTCAATCTTAGTTTGGGTTACTTTGAATAAATTTAAGGACAATTGTTTATTGAATGGTCTTAGTTGAACATTGGATATTGTTTATTCAATTTTTGAGATTAGGAGTAGTATTTATTTTTTCAAAAAGATTATCCTTTTTGGGTATTATCGGATCTTGTATTAACCTTTTTGGTTTTGGTTAATGTCTAAATATAGGGGAAATATATAGTTCTTTGTTTGTGGATTATATTATTCTTTATAATTTGATTCTATCACTTTAGGTGTGACCGTGTCATCATGAATACTCATCATTTAGAGAAAATATGAGTTTGTGGTAGGAATTTAGTAAAGGATGAAAGTATACATGACAAGTAAGTATGTTTCCTTATGTTTTTTTAGTTAAGCTCATAAATAACTTCCTCAAATTTATGAAAAGTAACTTAAAACAAAAAAGTTATCCGTTAACTTTTCCTAGTGGGGAATCAAATATCATTTAAACTATCACAAGTTTGTGATTTTCTAGTGGTTAACTTTCTCCTAATCATATTTTCTATCACTCTCTATCATAATTGGACACTTAGTTTCTCCTCCATATCCATGTTTTCATGGAATCCTAGTATGGGTTATCTAGGATGACCTTTGTAATTCTCTTTATTTCTTTTAATGTGATAGTTTCATTTACTCTTTTTATGATGTGGTACAATCAATGATGTTTCCAAGCCTAATTTTAAAATTGTGAGGATGCAATTTTTAAAATGGGGGAATGATGTAACATCCCAGGAAAATAAATAATATGAAAATTTCATATTTATTAATATTTTTTAATTAAATATTAATTTTATTTTAAAGGGGATTATATATTCAATGGCATACCTGACACACAACAATGGGTTTCTACAATGTATTATGTTGCACACAATGCTGAGTCATATTGAAAAATAATAACAATATACTATTATTATTTAAATTGTAGTTAATGTCAAACCATTTTGTTAGAGGGAATGAACAGAACTAACCATATTATTATTATACATGTTTGTTAAATGTTTTTATATTTATTCAATGAATGTTATAGTCTTAAAATGTTAATGAATCCAATTTTAGGCATAAATACTCTAATACTCTTTAAAAGGATGATTTAACGCCTCTTGATGGAAAACCATTTTTAAATATATTTTTTGTAACATTTATATGTTATATTTGAAAAAATAATATTCTTATTTAGAATAGGGGTATCAAAATTTACTTTGGATGAAATTTTGTTATTTTTCTGATAATGATTAGTTTTTATGAATAATGAAAAATACTTCCCTTTAATTCAAAACTATCATTTAATTTAATTTATTTATATAGTTATATTACCTTTTTTATTAGTTTTAAAGTATAATTAGATTATATTTTTACCATTTAATCCAATTTTGGTCATTGGATGTAATTTCACATAGAAATAGGACATAAACAAGTGTAAATCTTTTGACATTTATTATTTCTTAAAAACACGTTTTTTGTTTTGACAACAGAAATTATTTTTAAATTAATTTCTATAACTTATGTGTTTTGAATTTGGAAAACTGGATTCCATATTTGGAATCAGGCGGTCCAAATTTTGAAAATAGGTTACTTTTATTTTTAGACATTATAAATATTTACTTATGTAAATATTTTATTTACCATGGGGGTAAATCTGGTGAATAAGGTTAAAAAATAATAATAATATAATAATATTTAATTACCCTAAAATGTGTCCTATTTATTGGTTGATAAATTTCCAGCCATGATCATCCTTGGGTCCATTTTGGGATCCCATGGAGCCATAATAGTGTTATAATGACACTTTATATTAATTAATTTAAAGTAAAGACAAAAATGACATAAACATATATCTTTTATTAAATCAATTATTACATGGAGTTATATAGGTTATATCTTCGACCATAAATATTAATTTGAAATATAAAAAGTTTTCCTACATCATGGTATTTTTTTTATAATTTTTAGACATCAAATAAATAAAATTATTTATGACACAATAATGATGCAGTGTTTACCTCATTAATGAATGATTTAAATAAATAAGAATATAAAAATTAAACCAGTATCCAAAACTTGTAAAATTATTATTGGATGATTTTATTTCTAACATGAGTCATCTTAGATTCAACTTTAATGAGTTTTTGACCTTTAAAAACCGAAAATATTTATATAATAAAATAATATTTTCAAACTTTCTTAAAGAGCCCCTCCCCCCTTATAAAAATCCCTCACTTCTAACCCATTACTCACACCTCTAAAACCACTTGGATCATCCAACCTCTTCCCTATTAAGATACCTACATCCCTATATTCCTCTTATAATCCTTCCCCTAGGCATAAGGAAATTCATGTGAACCTTTTGGTTCAAACCTAAGGGAGATACCCAATTTAACGGTAATGTCTTCTCTGTGTTATTTTCTATTATTTTACTTCTCCGACCCCTAAATTCTTTTTATTACTTAATTTTATATAAAAAAAGTATCCTAAATATACTAGGTTGTTTTTATAATAATTATTGAAACTACACTAACACACACAACCATCTAATGGGTAAAGAACAAAATATTTCGGTGGACGACGAACTACTGCCTCACAAAACGATGCTTGTTCAAATATCTCCAACCGTCTCTCATGGTGGCCATTATAATGGAACTTTATTTACATATGATATATATTATGTCTATTTTTTCACTATTATTTTGTGTTTTTTATTTACAAACATAACTCTATGCTTTCCAATATGTGTAAACACAATAATTTCATTTGACGATGTGCGGACTACCGCCCCCTCAAGGAGATATGATTCACTCAAGACATACATGGAATGTATAAAGGATGGAGTTATGAAATTTTGTAACATATATATCATATTATATTATAATTTAATTATAATATACCTATGTATCATTATGTTTTTATTCCATTAAATATGAAATAGAAATGAAAGTAGAATTCATGCGTACGTACGACTTATCGTCTCCATGAACGGTGGATTATATTTCTTATCTACAAATGTATTTTAATATTATAAATATATATATATATATACACTAGATTTATATGATATATATGATATATAAATCATGAATATAATTATAGATATAACGGAATTTTTACCAAAGGGACAACTTGTAATTAAAAGAAATTCATTTTTTTACTTTATGTTTCAAACATCAAAAAATGTTTGATATGAACTCAAATAATTAACTAATTGTTATAGAAAGGTAATAAGTAATATAAAAGGAATAAAAATCTTGAAAAAGGTTCTTAAGAAATTATAAATTTACTTAATTTTATTATTCAGGAAGAACAAGAAACATACAAGATAAGTCAGACTTGAGGTAAGGGGTTTCTAATCTCGTTTTTAATTCTTGGAGATTTCCATTGTACGCCACTTATTTATTTCCTGTTGTGTATTGTATACTTCCATTTGAAATATATTATCATTATTGTCCTTATATTCATGGTATTCTATGATTCATTTTGTGGTTATTAACTTTTGGTCATATGACTCGATTGATTACAACGTGGTAAATTGTTTTTATCTCACTTTTTATTCCTGTGAGATTCATGATATATTTGTCACTATTTACTTTTTGTGGTGTATGTAATTACCATGATTTTACTCTCTGTGTAATATAATTTTATTTACTGGTATTTACATCTTCATTGTATGATCCTTCTCTCATTTGGTGTATCTTTTGTATGTTACCAAATCGGCAAGGGAACCTTTCACCCTTCTCTTTTTAAAAGACTTCTTTTTGTTATGTCTTTTAATTTAAATATTCTTATGTTGGAACATGTTATTATATATCATTATTTCTGTAAATTTTATGTCCATGTGATGAGATAAACTTTTATCTCTAATCAATTATTTTTCTGAAATTTTATGTGACGTTGTTAGGCTGTCGAATTTTTGTAAGGGAAATTCTTATCCCAATTTCAATTCTTTGGGTTAAACATCTACTTATAGATTATGTTATGCTATGAAAATGTGTGAATTACCTTTTATTATTTCAAACTTAATATCCACTTATATTTAGTGTATTCTTATATTTCACACGCAATTATGTAATTGATTTATCTTTAATTAAAGGATATCGTCTTTATAAATAATTTCGCCTCAATTTACCTTCCCTTGAGACTTCATTATTGTTATGCACCAATTAACTTTTATATGGTGTATATACAGTCTGATGGAATATTATATCATGAATACCTTTATTCTCATGATATTATAAGGTTTTGATTATAAGTTATTCCTCAATTATTTGTATTCAAGAATCTCTCATTTTGTTAAGAACTCCTTAACTAAAATATTATTTTTAAAGATTTATCCTTATAAATATATCTCATTAATGTCAATTTTTTCGAAATGGTTTTAAGGATTTAATTATATGGACATTAATTTGTTAAAATGTTAATTACATTAAATTCTTCAATGTGGTATGTGACACTTTGATTAAAAAATCTCTTTAATAAATGTTTTTAATGATTTTTGAAATGGATTGATTATTTCAATATCTTGAAATGATTTCTTGTGATTGCAAATGAAATGTTTATATATGTAATATGTTAGGATTTTATAATGGTACTTGGACAAATGAAGGGTGGTTCCATGATAAACCAGGATGAGTGGTTATGTTATAACCTCCAATGTATAGGGTTGGAAGTCGGTTGTATGGTTATTCCATTTAGTGATATGTGTGAAAGTCAACCTTATGGCTATTCCATTTAAGTATATTTATGTACCAAGTTAGCTATATATGTTATGTGTGATTTCTATGGGGTTTATTGTATCCTTTTGGTTACACAAGGGTAAGAAATGATCTTTTATTAAATGAAAAGTATTTAATACCCCATAAAGGGAAAAGTATTCATGGTTTACTTATTGTTTTGAAAAAACTAACATTTTTCCTTCCTTGTGTATCCCTTACTGAACTTTTTTGCTCATCCCATGTTTTTGAAATGTTTTTCAAAGGAAAGAAAGTGGAATAGGGTCAAGTATGGGATCAAGGAAGAGTCATTCTATCTAAAACATGGAATTAGACATGTTTATTTTTTTATTAAAAAAATGGAAATTGATTAAAAGTGTCTACTTTGTAAATTTTTAAATGTAATGTAATATTTATTGCCTAATTATCTAAAACTCTAAACCTGATAAGATCTGCAATGTGAATTCTTTATTTAACTCAAGATTAAGTATTTTTTAATGCCGGGTCTTTATAAGAATGATTCTAAAAATGAATTTTATTTTATCAAATAATTTTTAAAATTTTGTCTAATATTAAATTTATTATTTTTCACATAATGAAATAAAAATCATTATTTTTGGAAACTATTATTTTCAAAACATATAAATACATTATTCAAAATTAAGTATGTTTAAATCAAATATGATTTCATTATATAAAAAAATTATACGTAATATTTACAAATTTCTTTGTGTTATTCATTATATCTTGTTTAACATTTAGTTTATAATGTTCATGTTCAAATAATAATATTTATAATTTTTTTTGGTTTGTTAAAAGTAACGGTTTCATGTGATGATAGTTATCAAAGAAAATAAATTTACAAATAAAATATTATAAAACTATTATATTTTATTGTGTGTATCATCCTAAATAAATTCAATTTATTTGATAGTTTACATATCAAAAAAATAGAAGTGGTATACGATTAAATATTGGCATGGCCTTTAGAATAGTAATTTAACATTTTGGAATATTAATGTGTACATTAGAATAATAACCTCACCTATGATATTATAAATAAAATTTTGGATTTTGATTAACGAAAATATGATATATTTATATCATTGAATAGGTAAATAAATGTTTTAAAAATGAAAAATTTTGTATTAGTATTTTTTGGAATGAAATAATTATATTATAATTAATATAATGATTTAAAAGAGAATAATTTTTTTATAAATTATATTAATAAATTAATATTTTGATTTATTATGATTATATGATAATTTTTCAAACCTTAATTAATTTTTAATAGTATCCTAAAATCAGTTATAATTTTAAAATCATTATTTTAAAAATAATTGATGATTTTAATTAAAATTTAAAATTATCATATTTAGAAAATTATTTTCAAAAAACATGGTCCATTTTAGAAATATAATGGTTAAGAAATCGTTAGGGTGAATTTTTGGGATTTTTATAAAATAGTTGATTTTTTTGTTAATAGTGAAATCCAATAATTTATTGTATTTGACATTATAAGTATATAAATGAATTTTTTTAGTCATTTTTGTGAAATTTTTGATGTAAGTAGAAATTATCTAGAAATTAAATAATATATTTACTATAATTAGTCACAATAATCAACACTATTGTTAATGTTTATCCAAAATAATAAGCAAATGAACAAAATAATCAAAAACACCCCTCCTCCCTCACTTTAACTACCACCCCTAACCATCTATTCTCCTAAAACCTTATAATCATTTTAGTTTACATATATTATAAAAAATTACTCTCCTAAACCACTACCCCACATTCTGGTCTTTCAAGTCCAACTAAAAGGGAATTTACTAGTGCCTTAAGTAGGTTCCCAAGGTGGTGAGACTCAAGAGGTATAACCCTCCCTCTTTCTAATTTAGTTTCTTCTCTTTTCCGATCCACTCATTACCTACCCAAATAAAAGTATAATTCTATATAAATTATTATATATATATAATTTAATGACATTATTGTAAACTAATATCCCTTATTAGGTCACTTCTCTTCACGTTTTATTCTAGAAAAGAAAAACATCATTAATGAGTTATTGATTAGCCGCCTTCATGGACGACATGTTTTTTTAACTAAAACCTTAAAGTATGGTCATAAAACCATTTTTTAGAAAAATTATAATATGTATATTAAATATTATTTATTATTTTTTAACAATTATATAAACCTAATATTAAATAAAACTATACTTATGTGTGATGGTTGTAAAAAATGATAAAAAACTAATCCTTTTTTAATTTTGGTTTTATCTATTTAATCATCCTCATTTCATGTAACAAAAATATATATGAGTAAAATTTTAAATTAAATAAGTATAATAATATCACTCCATCTATGTTTTGGATTTTTTTCTTCCATTTGAAAACAATATCCATAACTATACACAATGGATCCAATCATAAAAACATATAAAGAACTCTCTAAGAAAAATGGATTTAAACATTATAACTATTCATAATTTTTATAAATTAACATAAAAAATTTATAATAAATAAATTACATCAAAAATAGATTCTTAATTATGTTTTTAATGAGTTTAATTTTATTATCCAGAATATTAAGTATAAGGGAAGAATGATCTTGGGAAAAAGGTAAGGGAATTCATCTCAATTTGTATTTCATTGAAACATACTCGGTATTTTGAACATGATCATTCTTATGTGGTGTATCTAATACCCCATTATGATAATTTTACATTTGAAATTATATTTCATTAAATATCCATTTTATTTTAATATATATGGTTATTTTCTCTAATGTATACAATTTTTACATATATCGATTAATTTACATGTTTTTTAACTAGGAAAATGTTGATGAATCTATATCCCCTAATAAATAATAATATTTTGATATTTCATACTATTTTTGTATTAAATATATGTATAATGAATAATTTTGTATTATTGTGATGGGTGTGTATTAAAATTTTATATACCTCAATTCATTGATAAATCTCATAACACAAAACAGTTAGTGACAATGCATTCACATTGGTTTCCATGAATAATATTATGAGTTTATACCCATAGAAATCAATAGTCATGTGAATTATCTTTATGGTATCAGTTCATGAGTGGAATGTATAATTTCCAATAATTAATAATTTTCTTCTTTCTGTATTCAATAATTATTATCCATGATATTTTTACAATGAAAAAAATATATGTATGTATTTCTATTCATAGTTTATTAATTAAATGGAATGTGTTTTTTTGTTATTATCCTTTCCAAATTTATTATTAATTATTTATTATTCTGAAACTATTAATTATTCATGTTTATTATTCATATATCCCTTAATATGAATTTTAGAGAACCTTTTTATTTTATTTTTACTTCCCATATTTTGACGATGATATCTTTGAATAAGTGTCAAGGATGAAATTTTTTCCTTTTTTATTGTATATTTAATTACAAATCTATTAAGGTAACCATTTATGTATTTATTTCATAAAAAAACTAAAATGATCAATCCTTGGAGATGTTATCTATTTTATATATTCCATTTTATAAAAAAATAACCACTGACACTATGTTACTAGGATTAAGGTTGTTACATTTGGTATTTGAGTAGTCTTAGTAGAAACCATGAGAACTAGATGTTAAATAAACATTAAAATTATAATAATTTGATATAGTTAATTTTTGGCTCTATACTAATGATGATTATGAGCTAACTCATATGTTTTAATATATAGTTATGGCTAATTATGGAATAAATGGAATCAATACCCACATACAATATAGAGATTGCCCCACTGAGCAAGTTAATATAGTTGATGTTGGTGCAAAGAATATCATTACCATATTAGGGTATCTTACTAAGGTATTAAATAATAATCATATTACACCAATATTGAATCATTTTAGGTCACAGAATATCCCATATTTATTGAGACTAAAAATTCAGTGGTAGCTAATTAATGGGTTAGGTACCTTGAAAAGATATTTCTAGCACTAGAAAGAAATAAAAATAAAATTTTAGTACTTAAAGTATATTGTCTCAAGGGAGATCCTAATCAATGGTGGCCATTGGTACATAATTCTAAAGATGATTATGACATTGAACATATGGAATTTAATAGTTTTAATTTAATATTATTCTACAAATATATCCCTCATGAGTAAAAAACTGAAATGAAGAGAAAATTACATAACATAAAAAAATTAATAATAGAGTGTTATATAGTATGAGACTACCATCAAATGTCTATCCATGTTTGAAATAGATTATATACGTGATTCCAAAAAAATATTGATCATTTAATTAAAGGTCATAATTCATGTCTCCAAAGATCACTAGAATATCATATATTTTCATCATATGATGAAATATTATTAATCTAAATCAAAATAGAGATGTAATTTTCTAAATCATATATGATCAAGGTTAATAAAGAGAATAAGCGGTCTAATGATAACAATGGAAATTTTAAAGTATAAATGAAGAATAAGGGAACATAATAATTTCCATTTTTCAAAAATTGAGGAAATAATCCTCCTGTGAAATTATTTAATTGATTGTAATTTTGTTATAATATAAAAAAATTCATTAAGAAAATTAATGTAAGGGGAATAAGAAAAATTTTTATGATAAATTAATCTACTATATTGAAATGGGGAATTATTCAAACCATTTTCCCAAGCATCAAGGGAATCTAACACCAAAGATACCAAGTGGAGATGCCTAATATTATGTGATCACAACATCTAAATTAGAAGTACCCAATGATATAGTAGCAGGTAACTTACTCCAATATTCAAATTTATAAAATGGTTTCTTTGATTCCATGTTATCATTTCCATTTATATCTACTAGGTTTTCTAAAAAAATAGTTATTTCCTTTTTGATTTTATAAGATTGTTTTTAGTAAAAAATCTCAACGGTAGTCTTATTAATATAATGATGTGTCGATTAGTCCCCATTATGGAATATAAATATAATTTATTTTTTGACCTTATCATCATAACATTGGTTGATGTTTATATAATCATTGGTATATATTGAATTCAAAAATATGATGCAAGTACTTGTTACAAAAAGTTGGAAATTACAATTTGTGAGGAAATTGAGGAATTATTTATCATTATAGTAGAAATTTCAACATATGATTCTTATATAGATCCACCCCTAGTAGCTATACTGAATGAGATTCATTGGGATGATGAGAAAAAAATC
Source organism: Viscum album (assembly GCA_963277665.1). NCBI lineage: Eukaryota > Viridiplantae > Streptophyta > Magnoliopsida > Santalales > Viscaceae > Viscum > Viscum album. The sequence goes on along the minus strand of OY728151.1, from coordinate 354,501,269 downwards.
TAGGTATTAGGAAAATAATCTTCAAATTGAGGATGTACTAGTTGAATAAGAATACATTGATGTATTTCCTTAGTAATTACCTAGACACCCCTCTCCCAAAGTGTAATGTTGAGTTTACCATTGATTTAATATCTCAAGAAAGTCCAATATAAAAGGATCCATATTAAATGGCCACTATTGAATTAGTTTACCTAAGGAAACAACTAGAGGAGATGAGTAATAATGGATTTCATTCGTATTGAATTCTATAGGGAGCCTATATTCCCTTTGATAACATGTAAGATGTATCCATGAGGTTGTCCATTGACTATAGAGAATTCAATACTATTATAGTGAAAAAATTTATCATCTACCTATAATTGATTATTTAATTGATCAAATTCAATAATCTCAATATTTTTTAATGATTGATCTTTATTTTGGGTGTCACTAATTCCAATTAGATAAGGAATATGTTCCAATGATATATTTTTAGATGAGGTATAAAAATTAAAAGTATTCAATAATTCATTTTGTATGATTAATGCACCCTCAATTTTCAGGGATCTAATGAACATTGTATTTATGAAATATATTGATGATTTTGTTATAGTATTTATTGATGATATTATGGTGTTGTCTAAAATCAATTTGGACCATGAGAATCATAAGATGATCATTTTTTAAAAACTAAAAAGGAATGATTTATACGGTGAATTTAGTAAGTGTGAATTATGGATATAGGAAATTTATTTTCTTAGACATATTATTTCTGTGGAAAAAATATCTATTGATCTTGGAATTAAAAATTCAATCCATGAGTGGCCTACACCAACAAAAATAACCATGTTATGTAGTTTCATTGGTTTAGTAGGTTACTATTAGTGTTTCGTTTAGAATGTTTCCCGATTTTATAAATTGTTAACCAAGCTCACACAAAGGGGTTAAGTTAATATTGGAAAAAGAATGTCTAGAATGTTTTGAATAATCTAAGAGATGATTAGTAAGTACTCTGATTTTGAATATACCATAATAAAATTATGGGTTTGTAACATACAAATATTAATCAAAGAGATGAATGGATTATATCCTAATGAAAAGTGAAAAATTTATTTCATATGAAACAAGGAATTATAAGATTCATGAAAAAAATAATCCAACTCATGATATTGAATTTTCAGCTGTAATATTTTATATGATTATATAGAGACAAAATATTTATGGTGAATTATGTGAGATATATACAGATCACAATAGTCCAAAATACATCTTTACACATAATAAATTTAACATGGGGAAATTAAAATGGCACGAGTGACTCAAAAATTATGATTTCTCAATAAACTACCAACTAGGGAATTAAAATAAGGTATCATATGAATTATGATTGAAATATCATAAACTTCAAACACAAATCAGGAAAAAGAAGGTTCCTATGTTCACAGATTTAGTAAAATGGAGATGGGAACATTTAATAAAGTGAAAAAATAACTCCATTATCAAATAATTTTTCAACCATCATTCTCTAAAATGATAAAAAATTTATTAATACGATGATTAGAATTATTATAATAAAATTAAATCCATTAAATATTGAAGATTCATAAACATTGTTTATGAGGATAGAATTCAGAAATATGGAAATAGGTTATTTGATCCATCAATACCTGAGATAAAAATACAACTATAATTTGATGCTCAAAGCTCAAATTTCTATATAATCCATGATAGTAATAATATTTATAGTGATATAAATGAATATTTTTGGTTGAATAATAAGAATTGTGAAATTGCTGGCTATGTGTCAAGATGACTAGAATTTCAACATTTGTAAGATGAGATAAGTCATACAATGGGAGTAATGATACCTATTCATATTCTTATATGAGTATGGGATGAAATTATTATTGACATTGTCATAGGACTTCCAAGTATTCCTATAAGGAATAATGATATTAGGGTTATTGTTGATCATCTTAAGAACTCAAAATTTTTTCTTATAATAAGAGAATATTTACAAATTAATGGTCAAGGAGGACTATATATTAATGAAGTTTTATGAATTCATGGTTCACCATTGACTTTTTAATCATGTTAAGATCCTGATTTTACATCAGAATTCTAGTTGAGTGTTCATAATTATTTGGAAACCAAGATTTATTTGAGTACTTCTTATCACCCTCAAACTGATGGAATGTCTGAAAGCACCATTAAAATAGTGGAAGACATGTTTAGATCTAGATCACTTTAATTTTATGTTATGTAGGATTTGTATTTACTTTTTTAGAGTTTTTCTATAATAATTGTCTCAATTTGAGTATTCAAATGGATCCATATGAAGAATTATATGGAAAGTTATTTTACACTCCAATATCTTGAAATAAAGTTGGTGATATGATTCTTATTGGCCCAGAACTAATTCAAGTGACAATGAAAATGGTAAAGATAATTTATCCTCATATTAATGTAACTCAAAGTACAAAACTAATTATCTTAACAACTAGAGAAATGATTTGGGATTTCAAGTGGAATATCATGTATTTCTAAAAGTATCTCTATGAAAGTGTGTCATATGGTTCTATAATAACATAAAACTAATCCATAGTCACATCAGACCATTCGAAGTTCTTGAATGAGTTATAGCTATAACATACCATTTATATATGAGACCTTGTCTCCCTAATGTTCATTATGTGCTCCACATAACATTGTTACAGAAGTACATTCCATACGAAATATATAGAACTTGAACCTATTTTTACTTACTGTGAAGAGACTATCAAGATTCTTGATACTAGAGGGAAAGTATTGAGAAATTGGATGACTCAACAACTAAATGATATTTAGAGAAACCATAATATAGAAGAATAAATGTTGGAACCTAATAATTTTATGAAGAAAACCAACCTCATTTTTTTGAAGGAAATTTTCTTGAATAATTTCGATGGTAAATTTTTTTAAAGAGGGAAGAATATAACAAAAAAATATTATATATTATGTATATTCTTAAATAAATTCATTTTATTCGATAGATTATGTTGCACATATGAACTCTGATATACTATTAAATATTAACATGACTATTTAAAGAGTAATATAACCATTAAAAAGATTAATGTGACCATTAGAATTATAAAATCATCTATGAAATTATAATAAAAATTAAGTATCTCAAAAATTAAAATGTGCTAAATTTATACCATGGAATAAGTAATTTTTTTTTAAAATGATAAATAATGTATTGCAATTTTTGTGAAGCATAACTGTTTATTTTATAATTAATATAATGATTTAAAAGAAAATTATTTTTCATAAAATAGATTCATAAATTAATATTTTCTTACTTATGATTGTGTGATAATTTTATTATACATTAATTAATTTTTAAAAGTATCATAATTTCAGTTATAATTTTAAAATCGTTATTATTAAAATAATTGATAATTTCAGTTAAAAAATAAATCTCTCATATTTTGAAAAGTATATTCATAAAACGGATTATATTTTTTAAATCTATAAAACATAAAATGCTGAGGGTTAGTTTTTTTGAGATTTTTCTTGAATTGTTGAATTTTTTGTGAAAAGTGAAATATAGTAATTTACAGTTACTAACATTATAAGTAAATAAATGAATTTGTGAGTAATATTTTATTCATGGATGATTTAAGTGGAAATTATATCAAATTCACATTTTTTATTCACTATACTGAGTCATTAAAATCAATATCATATAAGATTTTCATCGAAAATAAAAAATAAATGCATAAAATAATCAACCCCCACCCCCTCTATTCAAACTATAAATACTACCCAACAAAAAATATTATCCTCACACCATATACGCATTTTAATTTCCTTATATTCTTCTCAATTCCTATAAAAAATAAATTCCCCTTGATCTAGTCATATTGGTCTCACCAGAAGTTCATTTCCATGTACCATAAAGATGTTCTCAATGAGATGACACTCAAGAGGTAAAGCCCTCCTTCTTTCTATTTTAGTTTTGTCCCTTACCTATAATATTCTCAATATCCTTTATCCAAAGTGGTATTATAACTATATTGATACATGTATACTAGAATGTTATAATGCTAATGAAATATCAATCTGAAAGTCTATTCTTTTCACATTTTATTCTAGAAATGAGAAAATCATCTGGGACGTGACGATTCACCGCCTTCGTGGATGAATAGTTATGTTGTCCATTAATAATTTCAAGGCTAGTCATAAAAAAATAAATTGTTAAAAAATATTATTATATGTGTATTAAAAATTAATTAATTTTCTGTAACAAATATATAATCATAATATTAAATAAAATGATTATTGTTCATGATGGTCGTATAAAAATTGAAATAAACTAATCATTTTTCATTAACATTTTATCAAATGAATTATCCCCAATGAATATAACATAATGTTATATGACGGACATTTAAAATTATATAATTATATTAATATAATTACTTTTCACTTATATAGTTTTCCTTCCATTTTACAATAACTCCCATAATTATAAACAAGGGAACATAACATAAAACCATGAAATAAACTCTCCCAGAACAAAGAAATTAAATTTTATAACTCATAAAAATGGAAATAAATATTCTTAATAAAATTATAATAAATAAAATATATGTTTAATTGGTACAAAATTAAGTAATTAAAGAGTGTAATTTGATTATCTGGGTCTTTAAGTACATGTGCAGAATGCTTTCAAACATAAGGTAAAGGACTTCATCTTAATTTCCATTTAATTGAGACTTACTTAGAATTGTGAAACTAATCATTTTCATGGGGCATATATAATACCCCTAAAAGTTGATTTCACATTTGAAATTATATTTCATTAAAAATATATATTTCTTTTTTCATTGATATGTTTATTTTGTAAATATTAAAACATTTTAACATATAGTGTTTATTTTGAATGTTGTTTTAGCATGAAAAATATTGATAAATCCATATACTATAATCAATATGGATATTTTGATAACACATATTACTATTAAATTAAATCTACTTATAAAGAATTATTTTTTACTTTTGGTGATGGGTGGAACTGAAAGTATATATCTCTTAAATGCATCAACAAGTCTCATGAGATAAAACATTTGGTGAAAAATCTTTTTCCTATTTTTCCAAGAAGAATCAAACGAGAATCTACCCATATACATAAACCGTATTGTGAATGGTCTTGAAAATAATTTTTCATGTGACAGATACATGATTTCCAATAATCATGTATTTACTCCGATCAGTATTAAATAATTACTATTCATTTGATTTTCTCTATGATAGAATATATGGATTCATTTTTATTATTAGTTTATTGTTTTAATTACATGTGTTATTCATTTATTTTCTTCTTCATATTTATTATTCTTTATTAATTTTTTTTGATTATTATTGATTCATGTTTCTACTTTATATAACCATCACTGGTCATTTTACATCACCATTTTATTTTTGTTCCATCCCATGTTATAAAGATAAAATCCATAAATAAGTGTTAATGAAGCATTTTGTATTCCTTTTTGATGTTCTATGTTTAATTAAAAATGTAATAAGGGAACCATTACTATATCTTGTTCATCAAGAATACTAAAAATGATCTATTATTGGAGAAGTGATCTATTATATATAAGTAGTCATAAAAAAATAATCATTGACTATATACTACTAGGGTCGGGGTTGTTACAAATATTTCATAAAATCTCATGGTGTAAAATATTTTTACGGAGATTCTATTGTATTTTCATTTGTTTTAGGTGGAATGGTTCAGATTCACTTGAAAAACTAATGAAATACATTTATGTATCATTATGAAACATAAAAAAATTTATATAACAAATTAAATATTTTGGAAAAAAATAAACAACTAAGTATCATTCATTTTTTACTTATTTTATCTTATTAACCATTATTAGAAATAGAGATTGTATTGTGTTTGGTGATATATTGATAAAGTAAGTGTGTTTAATATTTTAATGAATATATAAAAAATAATTTATATATTTTACATAAATATTCATCTTCCTCATTAATTATTTGATTTATATTTCATTTTTCAGCCACTCACAGACCTAATAAAAACATTTCAAGTTAAAATGATTAAGTGAAAATGATATCTTTTAAAATAATAGTTTTTATATAAATTGATTCTAATTATATAACATATAAAAGTTTTTATTTCTTAAAATTATAAAAATAAGGCCTTTATCTATGCTAGAAAAGTGCATTAACAGTGCTAAAAAAATCGTTGTTAATCGAGGTGAAGATAAATGGTGTTCCCTTTTATCAGCACTCAAAAAAGAACTAATAAAGGACCCTTTTATCAGTACTAAAAAGTGATGATAAAATGGGTCTTTTATCAGCGCTAAAAAAAGCACTGATAAGAAAGTCTTTTATAACTGTTTTTTTAGCAGTGGTAAAATACACCTTTTATTGGTGCCTTTTTAAGCACTGATAAAAGTTAAAAAAATTTAAAAACATTAAATAGAATATATAATGCGTGGGTATCTTTTAAAAGTTCTTGACCCCCACCCCACCCTTATCAGTGCTAGGTGGACCCCCTCCCACTCTCCCGTGCACTGTCCTTACCCGGGTATCCCCCACATACCCGCGCGCCCCTCCCTGCTTCCACTCGAAGTCGAACTCGAGACCTCCCCCCATGCGTGCTTGCACCTTTACCACTAATCTATTTAGTTTTTTTCTCTATTTAATGATATATATATATATATCTATATATATTCGTATATTAATATAGATTCTTATTAATATAAATATATTTAGTTATATTAATACATATATATTTATTCATATATTAATATATATATATATATTAATTCATATGTTAATATATATTTATATTTATTTTTATATATAGTTATATTTATTCATATATTAATATAGATTCATATTAATATAAATATATTTAGTTATATTAATACATATATATTTATTCATATGTTAATATATATATATATATATATATTTATTCTTATATTAATATATATTTATATTTAGTTATATATATATATAGTTATATTTATTCGTATATTAATATACATTCATATTAATATAAATATATTTAGTTATATTAATACATATATATTTATTCATATATTAGTATATATATATATATATATTTATTCTTATATTAATTTATATTTATTTATATATATATTTTTAGTTACAATTTTTTATCTGTATATTTATTTGTATATTAAAATATATTTATAAAATTAGTTTTAAATACATATATAAAGTATGTTTTTATGTGTGTTTAAAAATAATTAAATACAAACATATATACAACACACACACACACATAGACACACACACACACAAATATATTTATGAATAAATAAATAAATAAATAAATAAATATATATATATGTATGTATGTGTATTTGAAAAGCCTTAGAATGATAAAAAGACCATAACTTCTAATCTAGAAGTCTATTTCAACTCCACAACCAGTAAAATCGATGAAAACGAAATAATATTTGATTTGATATGTGGTAGAATCCTAGCAGACATCCGGATTAGATGTTATACCTATTTAAATGCTAAAAAATTGTTGTATCCCGACTAAAAACTACGTTTTGGAGGATTTCCAGTCCTTTTTGGGCCTCATAAAATGTGACAGAATATCCCCTTGGGTTACTAGCACGTAGAGCTCATCACATGCTTTGAATTGATATGTTTTAGAGCTCAAACGGACTCCTGGATCAAAAGTTATGGTCGTTTGAAGTTTGAGTTACATGTTCAATTTATTTTAAAAATTTTATTTATTTTTTGATTTTTTTGTGTCTTAAAATTGTTATTAAATGATTATTAATCAATGTTAATTATAAAATTATTAATTAATAATATTTTTTAAAATGTTTTAAATCAATTTTTACTAAATTTCTTATATATTAAATGTAATAGTATATTTATACTTATCTAAAATAGATTTAAAAATATATATTATATTTATTTCAATAATAATATACTTATATAAAAATATATTATTATTCATGATTTTTTTGAAATATAAACTTTATCGGTGTTGGGGAAACCCATTTTTGTGGTAGTGATATTAGACTGACCAAAATATTATTCTATGATGATGAGAAATTATATGATGGTAGGTTGAATGTGTGAAGCAACATTAATAAACTGTTAAAATATTTGAATGATGGGAAATATAATTACAAATTAAATCAACTTATATAAAGTATGATAAATTTATTTGAATAATTATTCAACCTAGGTTTTTAAACATGAAATCTATTCTTATATTTGTTCAGGTATTCCATTATCATGAGAATTCATTGATGATATTTTCTCATGTGTATGAACGCTATGTGTAGGGGTTTTGATGCACATTAATTTTAACAATAATTATATTATATTATATTCCTCTAAAATTCATATAAAATTTTCATTTATAAAATTTTGTTATGTTATTTTTTCAAGATTAATTTATATATACTTAATGTTTTGGAATTTAATTAATTATTTTTTCTAAACAAGTAATGTTAAATCCTTATTTTTGTTACATTAATGATTATATTTGACCAAAAGTCCAATGAAAAAGGAATACCAAATGAGATGTGTTGTTCTGTGAAATATATAAAAGATAAAAAATGATTGAATCCACTAAAAATGGGTATTATACCTCAATAAGAATAATTTCATAAGTAGTGACATAAAATTGTTGATCCTTGAAAAGTGGACATATATAATATAATGTATTCTTTATCTATGATCAGATGACAAGAATCAACAAAGGAGTATATTTTGTCAATGGTAGTGATAATTAATATTTAAAAATGATGTAATTTTTAGAATGTGGTATTAATTGACAGTATAAGTGTCTCTCATATAGAAGAAACAAAAACATTATATGACATGTTAAGAAGTAAAATAATTTTTAAGTGGATAAAATAAGTGGATATTTAATGTTTGAGTCTCATTTGATTAATTTTCAGGTATATATCCACAATTATAGTAAATTTACTTGTTAAAAAATAAAAATGATGATTAGGTGGTATAACAAATATTTTAATTTTTATAAATACAAATTATTTTCAATGAGAGATGTTATTCTATAAAATCTAGTCCCTATGATTTTATTTGGTTTTATTTAAATTACATTCATTTTTATGCATTATATTCATTTTTCTATGATTATATTAAAATTATAATGGATAGGTAACTCCCATGTTTTGTATGAGGGGGAAGAACTAGTGTTATTTAAGATTTCATATATATATATATGCATTGGTACTCGTATACATTGAGTAATTCAAGAATATTTTTTAAGAGTCATATTTTTATGTTATTGATTTTTCATTCTATTTAGATTTATGAGTTTATTTATTGAATTTAATTTTGTTGATTTATATCCTTTATTTGATTTATCCATAAAATATTGTATTCATATGGATCATGGTATGACAAATTCATTGTTACAGTTACATGTTTTGGGGTATAATTTTTTGGTCACTACTACATGATGGATACATAACTTGGTCAAGGGTTCTTCAATAGATAACATCCAAATCACCATTTAATAGTCTAAAAATAATTGATTATATTTATTTATACATGTTTACATGAGATATATAAGGCTTTATAGACTAAATTCTCAAAATTAATAAAGTATTAATATATATTCATAGTGATAGGTCACATAATAAATTGTAATGAGTTGAATAATTGAGACACAATAAAAAATGGGAAATAATATGTACTTATTGATGGAATTAATGTCATGAAATTCACTTATGAATATACTCAATTAAATCTTATATTTTAAATTTATTTCTATTTATTCATTTATTTTCATTGAAAAAAAACTAAACACCACATTCCCTATTTATACTCTAAATAACATAAAATATATAATATGTAATATAAAAGATCATTTTTTTTATTTATAGGACTCATTGTGATACTAACTAATGTTTCCCTTTGAATAAATACTTAGTGAATGAAGTTTAATTGTTAACTAAATAAATAAAAAAATTTCCTCATTATTTCTAATACAACCACCTAAATTGGTGCAAAAAATGGGATTAATAAGCTACAAAAGAATTTTTTAATTGGAGACAATTATGAAAAGGTACTATTTAATACAATGTATTATTAAATTATTATTAACTAATAATTGACATAATTTTTTTAAGTATATTACAAAAAATGAAAATATATCTTTATATATATTCATGTTTAAAAGTGTTTAATAATTAAACTTATCATGATGAGGAAGTTCATTTAAATTCACCCTTCTGTGTGATAGTAATTTGAACGAACTATGATAATGATGGATCAAATATACACTACAAACCAAAATGAAAATAACTATGATAACGAGAAATGGTTGGAAAAAATTTCAGTTAATTTTACCCTTATTTAATGAGTGTATAGAATATGATTTGATATTATTAATGTTGATTTATAAAATGATTTTATTATTACTTATGGAATTACATTTGTGGATATTCCTATAATTTAGAGATCATGGAGTTATCTCTTGGAATAATGTGGTGATGTAAATTAAATTACATGATGAATTGTCAATGCAGTTTCAAAAATACTCTTTGTTAGTATTATAAGATATTAAATTTATGTTACAAAACATTTAGTGAAAATATATTTAAAATGGGTTAATTTTTTTTTATATATTCATAGTTCAATACCGCCACCATTATATTTATGAGAAAAAATATGAAAATTTTAAGAACATTTTATGTTATCCATAGATCATTATAATTAAATAATTATAATATTTCGATAATTTCCATTACATGTCACCAATTTCAAAGAAATTTTTTATTATTTTATCTATATGATGATAGATTAATCAATAAATTCTACTCATTTTTTTATGATTGGTAGTAATCCACCATAATATATATAAGATGATTGTTGAATGATGAGGCTATGTATTCACAAAATGTTATCAAAGCATTTTTATATTCTCAAATTTTAACTATTAGTTCTAGTAGATCTTCCAGGTTCCTTGGGAGAATCATATACTTTAATATATTATTTTCATCTAGAAAACTAATTTGAAGATAGAGTATACTAGTAAAATAATTTAGATGTATGAAAATTTCTGTAACATGTGTTTATAATATTAAACAATACTAGGAATCCTTTCATTTTATAAATTAATGAACTCTACATAAAAATATGAAATCCTATATAGTTTTATATCCCTATATACGAGATGTTATCATTGACTAATTATTTCAATATATCATTAATTAATTGTATATCTAATAGATTATGCATGTATTGTCCAATTTTAAAATAAAATAACCCAATTAATCACACCATATAACCCAATAAAATATTCCAAAACCCATGAATCTCCATCCAAGTCACTATGAGCTTGAAAAAATATCTGTGGGTATAAATTGTGACCTTTTTGATTGATTTCACATTCTAAATCTATGAAAACACAAATAATAATCCATCCAAAAATATAGCATGAAGCATTTAGATGTTTGATTATAATGTCGTATTAAATAAAATTTTATATATTTAAAATATGTCCAAATATAACTGAAGGAATGAATTTTTTTCCAAACCATAATTTCATATGAAAAAACTATATTGATCTATAATGATAATATTTCAAATACAAGTTACCAGTTTAAAAAAATGTTTTTGAAGGGACCTATAATAATAAATCATGTAAAGCTAAAATGATATCAATGTAATAACACTATCCAACACCTATGAAACATGGTGACCATCATATCCTTGTACATAAAAAATGAATAATAAATCTATGAACTTCCATCTAAAGAACTGGTATGTTTACAAAAACATATATTAGATAAAAAATGGTCTATATAGATGGGTATGTTATATGTACTGTGTAAGGAAATGTATTGTCAGATACCACCATGAATATAAATATTTCCTTTAACATTGAAACACATTGGTAACAGATTTAAATACATTTTCAAAGAGACATTTTATTTTATATAATATTTGAAATAAAATCTTGAATAATTTTTTTTCAAATATTATCGAATTAAAAATGAGAATATAATCTTTCTGAGAAATCAATTTTATAAAATGAATGTAAGGTAAATATAATTAAATAATCCAAATATGAATGAAACATAAATAATATGGATATTTCTATATAATAATGGAATAACATGTATCTATAACCTTATATAAAAAAGGGAAACCAAGTACCTCACTAACGTACCATATATCTGCATAGAGTTAATTGGAGAGGTACCAATCCTAACACACCCTTGGACTCAATTTTTAGAATGACCTAGAGTTGAACAAATCATGATTGTGGTACTATATACTTCATAATCTATTGTACATTATTCATCATCACAATTATTTATGTTAATACCCAAGCCTCACATGTTCACCTAATTCAAAGGAATATGTCATATACAAGTCCCAAAAAATAAAATCAAAATTCTAAAGGCATGTGCATTGTAAAAATAACCAATATTGATATCATGAAATTACATCACTAAACATAAATTTACTAGTCATATTATAATACAATTTATGAAACCCTTCATTAAAATATTTCCTCTCTCTGATTATTTTATTAAAACAATTTTTGATAAAAAATATACATTGAATCATTTTAGAAAATTGCTTGAAGAAAAATATAATTTTTTATCCAATAACGCATGAAGGCCATTGAAATTACAATGTAATAAAATAAACCTTGAAGAAAAATAGTGAAATTTTATAAATTAGTGAAACAATTATTATTTATATATAAAACTAAAACCAATATTACAATAAAAATGGAATCTCAAATGGTATACCATATGAAAGGAACTTTTATTAGAATGTTTAGTAACCAATGGGGCCATGAAATTTAATATAAAAACCAACAGTCATTAGATAAATCTATTATTTCTCTTGTCTGGGGTTTTGCTGATTGGAAGCTTGTTCCAATAGGAAAGGGATACTTTCATATGCTTTTGTGATCCCAGGAGGAATTCGATCATGTCTAAAAATTAGGGAATCTTGAGCCAATGCCTGGTGTTCTTCAAATCTCTAAATGGGAATTTTCTTTTAGCCTACATACCTCTAGGAACACCATGGCATAGATCTGGGTTCAAATTCACAGACTCAGCTAGTTCTTTTAGCATCCCAATATCTTGAACGACATCACATTCTATATAGGTACCCCTCTCAAAATCGACCAACAAACACTTAATGCTGAGATTTCTCTCTATGCTAGGGTGATGGTAGAAGTTCATATTGAATATAAACACCCAGAGGTTATTGTTATCAATCTAAAAGATTATAAAATATATTTTTAGGTTAAATTTGAGCGTATTACACCATATTGTGGTCTCTGTAAAATTGTTGTACATTCATTGTTGAAATGTAGAGTTTTGAAAATCCATGTTGTCCAGATAGGTGATGACAGATGGACTGAAATGAGAAGGAACACAAAGGGAAAAAGCTATGCCCCTAAAAATATCAATCCTTCTAGAAAGAAAATTGAAGTCTGGGTTAAGAAATCATCCTTTTTGGGAGAAGGTTCGGTTATCACCTAGGCCAAATAGGTTGGAGGAAGAAGAACTCGCCAATATCAGCCATGGTATCATTGATAATATTCAAAGTCTGGTTATGGATACTTGTAAACAACCCTAGGATGATAACTCTTTAGAATATCCAACTTACCTTGCCTTGGTTGAAACTGGGAAGTCTTAGAAGGACACTTCTAGTGGGTTTTTAGTGGAAATGTTAGATTTCATTCAGGACTCCACCCATAAGACGAAGCTGGAGCTTCTTGAAACTCCAATGAATTCTGTACAGAATACCAATGGCTATGCTACAGCTGGTATCTCACTATCACACTAGAAGGAAAAACCTAAATAATTGGCCCACAAAGTCAAATCTATACAGAATGATATGAAAACTGCAACTCCTAGAATCCTAGATGGGAATACTGGTTTTTCTACTCAAATTGATTTAAATTTACTTAATGAGAACCCTATGGCAGTGTGGACACACCCTGCACAGGTTTTATACACTGTCAATGGTAAGAATACCCTAAATAATCATCCTAGTAAGAAAAATGAAATGATATTACCCATTGAGTCAGCTGTTTCAGAAGTCACACAATCTTCCCTTATGTTTCCTATTGTCACTCATGTTATGAATGCACCTATGGATTCAAAGGATAGTCACACAACCACCCCCATGATTATTATCTCACCTGAAATATATAAATATATTGAAATTATAGGTGCTTCTAAATTTTCTTATGTTTCTCATATGAGTAAACATGATAAGAAGACTAGTCTGAACTCTTCTCAAAATATTAGGAGATCAAAGAGAAATAAAGGTTCAGGCGGTTCAAAAAATAAAAATTGGGGCTCTTTCTCCAAATAAAATTATTAAGGGATGCTTTATTTTAGAACTGTCAGGGCATTGCGAACCATAACTTGCTTAATATTCTTAAAATACATCTTTTTAATCATAAACTTAAAATATTTTCTATTGGTAAACCAAAAATTAAATTTTCTCTGAAATTTATGCATCTTTGTACTTATGGGTACAACTTTATAGTTGCTTGAAAAATGATGCTGCTATTGACTCTCTTTTGATTTTTTATCATGCCTCTTTACAAATTGATAATGCTTTCAAATTCTCTGAGAAAATGTTTACATGTGAATTTTCCCTTGATGGATTACATATTTTTTGGTCTATGGTCTATGCTATGAATATATATCAAGATCTAAGGCCTCTTTGGCATGATATTTTATATTTATCTAACAAAATTCATGACCCCTAGTTCATGATCGGTGATTTTAATTCTATTCTTAATCCCAGTGAGAAAATTGTTCCTTCACACTATCACATTTACTCAAGATAATTTAAAACTACTCTATATGATTGCAAACTTATTGAAATTAACCTTACGGTTGCTAAATTTACTTGGTATAAAAGACACTAAAATAGGGTCATTGCTAGAAAACTGGATAGGGATTTCACAAATCTCATGGTAGTGGACAACTGGGACACCATATCTAGAATTACCTTCCCCAAACTAAATTCAGACCACCATCCCATTATTTTTAGTCTTTTGTATAAAAGGTCTAAACCCATGGTTCCTTTCAGATTTAATAACACTTGGTCTGTAGACTTGGAATTCTCAAATCATAATTTTTTTTTGGAATCTATGAAACATCACTATGATGCTTTTTCCTATATCACTATGATAAATCACATCAAATAGTTTCTCAAAGGTTGGTTCAGGGATAAATATAAACAAATGAACATGGACATTTCCACTATTGAGAATGAGCTTAACTAAATTCAAAATATATCCACTAGCTCTAACTTCTCTTTAGACCCCCAAAATGAAATCAACATCTCTCTAAAAATTAATTCTCTTCTGATGCTTAAAGACAACATGCATAAGCTAGTCTTCAAAAATAAATCACTCTTAGATGGTGATAGAAACACTAAGTTCTACAGTTATCTTTAAAAATTTAGAAAAGTTTGCATACCAATTTCTTTCCTCAGGGACAATGATACCATATTGGACTCTAAGGTGGCCATTTCTAGTCATTTGGTCTTCTACTTTGACAATATTTTCAATGGACCATGTGTTAACAAGGACCTCCTTCCTGAGGTCATTTTGGTTATGGTGAATGAATCAGATAATGGTTTTATTTTCAGCACCCCTCTTGATCATGAAATCAAAGACATTTTCTTTAGCCTCAATTCTGATAGTGCCTCAGGTCCCGATGGATTCAAAAATGGTTTCTTTCAACAATCTTGGGAGGTTATCCACATATATGTTTGTAATCTTGTCAGATCATTTTTTTTTCTAATGGTGTCCTCTCTTTTGGCCTTAATGCTCAATTTCATACCTTAATTCATAACATTTCCATTACTTCTGAAATACATCTATTCTGTCCTTTTTATCTTATCAACTCTATTTAAAAAACTATTATTAAGCTTCTCGCCAAAAGTTATTTTTCTATATATTCTAAAATTATCTCTTGGAACCAATTTGGTTTTATCAAGGGAAGGTCTATTGATGACTGCATTTTTATTACCTCGAAATGCACCAACTCTTTAAATAACGTAAACAGAGGAGTAAATATTGTGATAAAAATTGATATTAGGAAATCCTTTGATACAATTGATTGGAGATTCATTTTTAAATTTCTCCTAGATTTTGGTTTTATTGATACTTTCATCAGTATAATAACTTCTTTATTTACCTTGGCCTCTATTTCAATTCTTGTTAATGACTCTCCTGAAGGCTATTTTAAATGCACTAAGGGTGTCAAGAAAGGTGATACCTTATCTTCCATTATTTTTTCTATTACAGAATACTATCTTAGTAGATTTCTCACTCTCTTTATGGCTCAAAACAAACTTAAACCCATTCAGGCACCCGGACAATGAAATGTACCTACTCATATTTTATACGCTGATGAAATTATCATGTTCTTACAAGGAGAAAAAATAATCATTCAAAATATATGAAATGCCTTATCCCATTATGAAGAGATATATGGTCAATCTATTAGCTGGAAAAAATCTTTTATTTTCTTTGGAAAAATATTTTATCACATTAGAAAAAATAACATCATCAATAGTTTAGGAATCAATGAAGGATACTTCCCTTTAACCTACATGAGAGTTCCCATTTTTTAGGGAAGGCCTAAATCCATGTACTTCACTAAGATTATTGACCAGGATATCAATCAACTATCCTCATGGAATGATAAATCCCTCTCCATGGATGTCAGGTTCTATCTTGTGAAATATTCCATTGTTTCTAAAATGATCTACTTGATGATGGTCTATAAATGGAATACTGATCACCTTAAAAAATATAATGTTTATATCAAAAATTTTGTTTAGACTTTCAGCATTCTTGAAAGGAATCTTGTTACCATCCTCTGGTCCACCTGTTGTAAACCTCTTATGAAGGGTGTATTTGGCATAAAAAATCTCTAACTATTTAATGAGGACCTTCAAGACAAACTCACATGGAGATTGACTAATAATAACATTTAGTCCATTGATTTTCATAAAAATAGGTTCCTTATGAAGTTAAAGAAGGGAAATTTTAACTATGTTACCTCTTAGATCTGGACATCCATTAGAATTTCCTTCTCTAACATCATGAATAATACTAGATGGATGGATAACGTAGATTCTTCCATTAATTTGTGGCTGGATAATGGGATTAGCACCCCCTTATATTCATGTTTTGTCCTAATTCCTATTTTTATTACACCACATGCACTATTAAGGATGTGATGCAATCTCATAATTTCAATTTTCTAGATAATATAATATGTTTGGTTGATAATTACCATTATTCTAACTCTGATGATTTACCTATATTTTAGCCTTCCTATAATGGTGTTCCTGATTCCAAAAATTTCTACAACAACAATTTCACAAATTCAGAACCAAGTTTTTGTTGGTTGAAATTATTTGAAAAACCTTGGATTAGACCCTCAAGACTCAATCTTGTTTGGCGTATTGCTCAAAATAGTATTCCTACTGAAGTTTTTCTTAAGTATTTTGGTATCTATCTTTTCATTATCTATCACTTCTTAAACCAATATATAGAGGATAACAATAATCTATTTTTGCCTTGTGATACAACTTCATCCCTTTGAAATTATATTACTGACATGTTTAACTGCATATGGAAATCCTTGACTCTATTTCCTCCCAAATAAAACGTTGTGTCGATCTTGACTTTTCCCAGAAAATCAATAATCTCTTATTAACCATTGTTGTTGATCTCCTCCACATGATCATGTATGATGGAAATGATATTATATACAACAACTTCTAATTTAATCTTAATGCAGGTCGGACGTGGATTCTCATCGCTATTAGGGATGTGGCCTTGATTCATAAATCTTATTGTGAAGACACTGTTGGAGACTTTTTGATCGTTAGACAACTTATGATTGAAGTTCTCTAAAGGCATTCAAGGTATAGGTTTGAGGTGTTCTGGAAAGCCCAATCCCAGGTTAGATCAATGAAAATGTTGATGGAGCTTCTAAAGGAAATCTAGGACATACTGGATGTGGTGCTATAATCAGATACTTTCTTGGCCATTGTCATGCATGCTTCTTTGGAAGATGTGGTTCGACCTCCTCTTTGAAAGCATAAATGATGGATATGATTCATGTAGTTGATTTTGTTAAAAAAAGGCTGGAACAATATATGGATAGAAAGTGACTCAACAACTATTTTCCATGCTATTTAGAATGGTGTGGTTCACCTTGCCTAGCTGCTTACCACCCATTGGATGAGTTTACTTACTTTGATTCTAGAGATTAGATACATTTTCACTCATGCATTTCATGAAGTGAACATAGTTGCATATGGTCTTTCAATTATGGGAATCAACCAAGGCATTACTTGGCTTGATGACTTTCATGTTGATCTTCTCCCTCTATATGAAAAAGATTGTAATATGATCCCCTCCTTCAGACTCTGGTAGTTCCTTTATTTATTTTTAATAAATTAATTTCTTACCATAAAAAAACCCAAAAATAAAATAAATTAATCAATATAATAAACATAACTAAATACTAGTAAAAACATGGTTTTCATAGATCTCTTTACAATTTTTCCTTCCTCACATAGATATTCTTCAATGTTCTCAATCAATAAATAGGGTCAATATACATTCATAAAATCCTAAAAATTTCATATTCCATGTATATATATACTATTTTTAAGAAAAAACCTAGACTAATGGGATAGATTTATCTCACAATACCTAATTTGTAGAATCTAGGAAACAAATCAGTTATTCTATCATTGTGGTGTAAGGTTCCAAATCCAAAAATTCCAATTCGACTACTAGGATGTGACTTAATGATATTTACTAAGTTTCAACACATAAAACATGTCATTGATAGATGTTATATATAATTAGGAATCCGTTATAAATTCCCTAATTGAAATAAATCATAAAATATAAAATGACCGAACATAACATGTCATTTGCTTACTCAGTGCCCCATGTCTCTAATATAACAACCATATATAAGTTATATGGAACCCCTAATCATTTGATGTGAATTCCATTAGATGAATTCTATGTCTCTAAAACAACATTAATCAATTGATTTTTACCATATCATAATTAATTATTGTACCCAATAGGGAATCCCCACCATTCATGGACCAAAAAAGGGTGGACTAACATGGATATCCATAAAATGATTTTAATGGAGGAATATATATCAATTAAAAATAATTATTATCATTTAATAATATAATAAATGATAAATTATTATCCCATGATCCCCTTGGTTGCTCCCAAATTTACCCTACAGGTATGCGGTCATTGTAGTACTGGTGGGGGTCAAATCCACAGGGACCGAAGAAGGAACCTAAAGACACTCTGATTTTGGAAGGATTTGGCTATGAAGTGACCAACTATTCAGATTAAATTGATTTGAATAACTAGTTATTTAATTTAAAGAAAAAAATAAACAAAAACCTATAATTACTTAGTATAAAACAATTAATGCAGATAAGTTGATCCGAATTTGTTACTTAGGTTATATTGGATGTATTTATTTTCTTATAATGTTCGTTTCACTAATTTAAGACGCATCCACAAATTGATATAATTCCTCAATATAATTCACCAATTTAATCCCTAAAAAATTCCAAGGCTAATCAACAATGCACTTAGAGGATCAATTTAATGATCACTCCAAGGAATTGGATCATACTAGCACTCGAAATGTGTTATTGCTAAAGTTGGTGAAGACGAAAAAGAAAATAAATCATCAAATGAAAATATTAAAGTAATGAAATGATTATGAATTTAAGCACATTAAATAACATCCAATACACCCCATGAAACTCCCTAGGATCAAAAAATAAGGGGTTATCCCTCCATTTATTCTATTCAATAAATGGAAGCGGGAAGTTGACTTAAAGAAGCAGGATTGAAGAAGAAAAATAAAACAATGAAACGATCACTCCACCGTTGTGTGAATAAATTCATAAGTGTTGGTGTGAATAAAATAACACCTTGGGGAAACGGTATCAATGTGAAAATAATAATAATAGAAAACAAAAATAATAATAACTTTTATTGAAAACTAAGGTGATTCAAACAACTTACATGGTAAGGAAGAACATTACAAAGACAAATTGACATAATAACATTACAATGAAAACAAAGCTCCAAAGATGATAAGAAAAATATGAGATGATTATTCCCTTAACCACAAGCTCCTTATATAGGAATATTAGGAGCCTTAGGTCCACCCCGCAACAATAAATTTACCCCCCAAAAATTAAGAGAGTCAAAAGGAGGGTGAAAAATCAAAAGGAAATTGACGTTACAAATTTGACCAAAAAACCATCCAGATTCATCCACCGTATTGACATGTGAATTTTTAATTGAATAAGGCTGAATACGGATGGTCCTTAGAAGAAAAATATACTCTCCCATCTTTCTTCTATGAGATGTAAAGATTTCAGGAAATTTGGCGCATCCTTTCGGAAGTTATGGTCAAAATGGTGGGACGACTTTAGGTGCATTAATGTCGGGCGTAGAATTTAAATCTCAACTTCAGATCCATTTATCATCATGAAAACTTCAGAATTGGCTCTGGACACAGTTTAATAAAATGATCCTAATATTTTTTTCTTTATACAGTAAAAATTTTCAGTTCATTGGGATTGGTTTGTGGGCCCCACATTTGTTTGATGGGCCTTAGGCCCATTATGCCTTTTCCAGCAAATTTCTGCATTCAGGTGCAAAAATCTCCATCTTCCCTTGGGATTAATCCATCAGACCTAAAAGATAAAATGTTCCAAATAATTTTATTAATCATATAAAAAAATATAAAATTAAAATTATGAACAATGTATTTTTCACAATAAATGTATTGAGTGGACCCAAATTGACACTTTAAGAATGAATTGCACAATGATGGGAAATAAAGTTCAATTTATGAATTGTACTAAAATTGATGTTTATGCACTTTGAAACAAATTAATATTAAGATATTAAAAATGAATATTAGCCACTTTCAGCGACTAATCACGCCCCCAAATTGATTTTTTCTAGTCCCGAGCAAAATATATTACAAATATGAAATTTGAATCCCCTTTTCCAAAAACATTTTAATACACATTCTTCACCCGAAGACCTCATACCAAAAAAATTTATGAAACCCATAAAAATAATTTAAAAAAGCTAGGTCAATAAGAATATCCCAAGCCCAATCCCATTCCATTTTTCAAATTCATCACCATATTTCATCTAATTTCAATTAAGCATGATAAAGTGTTGTGCATCACAAAAGATATGGGGCCCATTTTATTGTTAAAGGGGAAAAAATGGAAGCTCTAGGTGGGAATCACATTAAACCTTAACATGAGTATCCAATTTTTTTTTGATTTTTTTTGTTTTTTTGTTTTTTTATTTTTTATTTTTAACCACAATAGATATGAAAAGACTAACTCTAGGCAATACAACTATGGAGTCACGATCCCCAAGTGCTGGATGCCACACATATTGTCAATTCCATGCTATACATTAGAGATATAAATCCTAACTCTGGGAAATACAACTATAGAGTCATGATTTCCAAGTGCCGGACGCCACACATTTGGACAAAACATTTCTCTATGTGGTCATTATTTATTATTATTATTATTTTTTTGGATACTAAAATTAAACTAAAAGTGACCTCAGAACCCTATGCTATAATGAAAGGGACCCAAGAACTCAAATTTAAACCCAAGATCTAGTAGACGTGCATCATGGAATTTTTATTAAGAGGATGAAAATGTAAACTTTGAAAAATCACATCGGAAAACCGCACTTTCCAAAAACTATGCTCATTAACTTAAACTTGCATTAAAATCAGAATCAAGGCATGCAAAATTATTTGATATCCAATTTCAGAGTTTGCAATGTGTGTTATCATGTTCAAGGTTAATGAAATTTTTATTTCCATGCATGTTCTTATTAAAAAAAATCATTTTTTATTTCATTTCCCCCCAACATAGAATAACAATATCCCCAGTGTTTAAATAAAATAAAAGTTAGAAGGGGGTAGGAGAGGAGTTCAAAGAAGAAATCTAAAATGATAAACATGGAACAAATTCACCTGGTTTTTGAAGTTGAACTTCATGATGCTCCAGATTACTCCTTTGATATCTTGGGAGATGTATCCACCTCCTTGATTGAACATGTATCACCCAAAATAGCCCCTGAACCATACAAAGAAGAACAAACTAGACAAAACAAACAACACAACAATTTATTTAAAACCCAGTATCAACATTTTTATGATTTTCCTTGTTTTTTTATTTTTTTTTAATTTTAAAAATCAAACTGATGATACATTGTCTTTTTTATATTTTCTGGGTAAAGTATTACTCAGGGATCACACTGCGTGACACGAATGAATATGGTGCTCCCCTTTCATAACCATACTTACTCATAAAAGAAGAACATGTCAACAATCTATTTTTTTTAAATACCTAAAAAAACATAATATAAAATAAAATAAAATGATGATACATTGTCTTCTTTTAAATTTATGGGTAAGGTATTACTCAGAGATCACACCACGTGACACAGATGAATACGGTTCTCCCCTTTCATACCCATCCTTACTCATAAAATAAGAACAAGTAAACAGTCTATGGTAATTTATTATATGAAAAGAAAATGATTCAAAATGATTGGAAACATGAAAACCATGGGTTGCCTCCCATGCAACGCTTTTGTTTAACATCGTTAGCTCGACTTTAACCCCCCAACTTATCCAATTCCAACTTTAAAAATTTTTAGGAACCCATTTTTCTTCACTTAAACAAGATTGGGATTAATTATTTTTTTAGAATTTTTGCCATGTGAAATCCCATTCTTAACAATGAGTGTGAATGTCTAAGGAATTTTTGTAATGGTTGATTGAGTTTCATCTGGAGTATTTCCTAAGATTTCAAGGTTCATTCCTAATTTGTGAGATTCTTGATGAAAATGAATGAAAATTTAATGGTCTAGGTTATCATAAATGGAGGGATTATTGAGTTGGTAAGGACGTATCAAAACATCGAGTTCATTTTGATTGAATTTTCCCAAAGAAGAATGAAAATTTGAATCAAAAATTGTTTCTTCTTCAAAATTTTTTGAAAGAATTGGTTCCTTTTGAAAAGA
This sequence comes from Viscum album, assembly GCA_963277665.1. NCBI lineage: Eukaryota > Viridiplantae > Streptophyta > Magnoliopsida > Santalales > Viscaceae > Viscum > Viscum album. The sequence continues at coordinate 354,478,078 of OY728151.1, read as the reverse complement.
TGATTCATCCAAAAAAATTTTCATTTGAATTTAATGAGTGGGTATAGACTCAATATTCATTATATCTCCCAATGGTTCAATTATTGGTGTTTCTAAAAAATTGTTATTGGAGCAATATTCCAAACACTCAATCCATGAAGACAAATTTTCCCCTTGTGAATGCAAAAAATTAAATTCCTCCTAATTTAAAGACCCTTTAACATTTAATTCATCTTCTTTAGTTATACCATATAAATTCACGAGTGGTTTCTGGGATAAAATATTATTCCATCAGTGATGTGGAAAGAACATCCTCAGTGGGAATGGGTTCTTCAGAAGTCTTAATGCTTTGAATTTCTAATCTCAGTGATGAAACTTATGAATTCATTTTAACAATTTTTTCACACAAGTGTTCAAGATTTTTTTCAGGATTATGGTTGATAGATGTCTATACATCATGGAATTCCTCATTATTCATCTTTTCAATCATTCTTGATAGGTATGGAAATTGATCTTTTAAACATTCATCATTACAAATATCGTTCATGTTATCAGGTGTGGGGTATTCATACAAAGGTTGATCACAATAATTAAATTTTTTTGGTGATTCCCAATGTGGATTTTCTAATTGATTACATCCGAAGTTTGTGAAGGGATATTGTTGATTATACTCTATTGGATTCATTTGTAAATTTGGAATCATGATTTTCGGGAGTCAAAAAAATAGAAAGGGGAAAAGAGAAGAGAAATGGGGATGAGAAAAGAGAAATGAGGGAGAATAGAAAGATGTTCTAAGGTGACTTAATTGGTCCCCGGTAATGACACCAAAATCTAGTTGTTCCCAAATTTACCCTATAGGTATGCGGTCATTGTAGTACAGGTAGGGGTCGAATCCACAGGGACCAAAGAAGGAACCTAAAGACACTCTGATTTTGGAAGGATTTGGCTATGAAGTGGCCAACTATTCAGATTAAATTGATTTGAATAACTAGTTATTTAATTTAAAGAAAAAAATAAACAAAAACATAGAATTACTTAGTCTAAAATAATTAATCCAGATAAGTTTATCCTAAGTTGTTACTTGGGTCAGATTGGATGTATTTATTTTCTTATAATGTTTGTTTCACTAATTCAAGACGCATCCACAAATTGATATAATTACTCAACATCATTAACCAATTTAATCCATAAAAAATTACAAGGCTAATCATAAATGAACTTATAGGATCAATTTGATGATCACTCCAAGGAATTGGATCGTACTAGAACTTGAAATGTGTCATTGTTAAAGTTGGTGAAGACGAAAAAGAAAATAAATCATCAATTAGAAATCTTAAAGTAATGAAATGAATATGAATTTAAGCACATTAAATAACATCCAATCCACCCCATGAAACACCCTAGGATCAACCCATAAGGTGTTAGCCTTCCATTTATTCTATTCAATAAATGGAAGTGGGAAGTCGACTTAAAGAAGCGGGATTAAAGAAGAAAAATAAAATAATGAAACGATCACTCCACCGTTGTGTGAATAAATTAACAAGTGTTGGTGTGAATAAGATCAAACCTTGGGGAAATGGTATCAATGTAAAACGAATAAGAACATAAAAAGAAAATAAGAAGAACTTTTATTGAAAACTAAGGTTATTCGAACAACTTACATTAGAAGGAAGAACATTACAAAGACAAATTGACATAATAACATTACAATGAAAACAAAGCTCCAAAGATGATAAGAAAAATATGAGATGATTATTCCCTTCACCACAAGATCTTTATATAGGCCTATTAGGATCCTTAGGTACACCCTATAACAATCAATTTACCCCCTAACAATTAAGAGAGTCAAAAGGAGGGTGAAAAATCAAAAGGAAATTGATGTTACAAAGTTGACCACAAAACCATCCAGATTTATCCACCATATTAACGTGTGAATTTGTAATTGAATAAGGCCGAATCAGGAAGAGTCATATAAGAGAAATATTCTCTACCATATGTCCTCTATGAGATTTAAAAATTTCAGGAAATTTGGCACAACCGTTAGGAAGTTATGATCTAAATGGAAGAACAAATTTAGGTGCATTAATGTCAGGCCCACCATTTAAATCTCAACTTCAGATCCCTTTATCATCATGAAAACTTCAAAATTAGCTCCGGAAGCAATTGAATAAAATGATATAATATTTTTATCTTTCTAATTTAAATTTTTTTAGCTTCATTGGGCTTGGTTTGTGGGCCCCATATTTGTTTGATGGGCCTTAGGTCCATTATGCTTTTTACAGAAAATATCTGCATTCAGGCACAAAAATCTCCATCTTCCCTTGGGATTCATCCATTGGACCTAAAAGAAAAAATGTTACAAATAAAGTGATTAATAATATAAAAAAATATCAAATTAAAATTATGAAAAATTTATTTTTCACAAGCAATTTATTGAGTGAGTCCAAATTGACACTTTAAGCATGAATTGCACAATGGTGGGAAATGAAGTTCAATTTCTGAATTGGACTAAAATTTATGTTTATGAACTTTGAAAAACATTAATATTAAGATATTAACAATGAATATTAGCCACTTTTAGTGACTAATAACCCCTAATAACAATTAACCATACATGAATCATGCCTTCAAGAACCTGAATTGTCTATCTTATTTGATGAATTTTTATATATGATAATTAATTATAAATATTTTCATAGAACTCATAGTTTCCTAATGAAAATTATATAATAAGGTGGTATAAAAAATATCCGAATTAGAAAAAATGTTTTATGGAAGCCCATAATACTTTAAAATTCCATACAAATATAGGTGTTCATTATTTTCACCATTAGTTCTATTTTTAGATGGATTAAGTGGGATGATTTTTTGAATTGTTAAATATTCACTAAAATAGATTTTTCCACATATATTCCAAGTAAAACAAATAAAAAATTTCATAGAGATCATATCCCTATTTGATATAGTAATGTGTAGGTATTAAAGTTATATATCAATTTTATAATTTTGATATTTCATCTTTTAGTATAAGAGGAAATGTAAATAACCAATAGCTCACGTTATCTGTATCCACCAATAATCTCTCTTGGGTTCAAAGAACATGTTGATGGTTTTATAAGGAGTTAACTAGATAGAATGATATTAATCCTTAATCAATTACTTACTTGGTTAAATAGGAATCACTAACTTATTGGTGGAGAAAATTACATAATTTGGTGATTGTGACTAATCCCTTGATACCTGTTAATCATATAGAATTTTTATTGTATTCTGAAAATATTGGTTAATTTATTTTTCATTTCAAATATGGTCACTAAATGGGCCATTGGATTGTAGACCATCTAAAAATATATTCACAAAATTAACTTTTACATCAAAATGAAATTTTTAAAAAAATATTATTAAATGGTATTCTTGCTTCGATTATCTTATAGCATGAATTAAAAAAATTCTTTTTTATATCATTTGAGACCACCATAATTTCATTCTGTGTATATCATTATAAGAGAATATATTCCTCTGTATTCTTTGAATAATAAATAATTTAACTGTCACCTTCAAGAGTTAGTTGCATTGTGTTTTTAATGCATTCACCACTACTTATATTTATTGGTCATGGTTAGTGTAACTATTCCAATGTGGAAATAATTATAATGGGACATGTAATAAAAAAATTTCTTGTTTTTTTAGGACACCCCAATATCCCATACCTGAGGAATCAAAATATATTGTATATACATCTCTAATTTTAAGAATAATGGAAATAGGTTACTATGTAATTCATTCATCTAATACATCAGAATATTTCTATCACTTCTCATTCCTAATAAATTTCAATTCCTTTTATGTTAATTATGTCAAGAAAAATTCTAAATTAAAATATTCTTGAAAAAACATGCTCTAATATCATTTCAATCCTAGTAAAACTCTGATCTAAAATAAATTCATAGTACTTTATCAGGATATTGAAAACTAAACATTTATATGGTATATATATAAATACCTTATTCCTCTATAGAATTTCCAAACAATTTCACATCCTTGACACTAGACAATATCATTAATTATTTAGAATATAGTTTAATCTCCATCAATATTTGTAGAACAATATCCAAATGATTCTCAGGATTCTATTTGATTTTTAAATAATTTAATCTATCATATAGATATTAAATTGTTTTTTAAGGTATTGGTAAAATATATGGTTCAATTATTCCATCATGACTATAACAATATTCATATGTAAAAAAGGCATAATTATGTACACATAGTTCCCATACAAGTTTCTGAATGTGGTCTTTGTAACACTATATTTCATCACAAATCAAATAGTGGTGTCTAAACCTATGATGTATTTTTTAATTCCATATTCATCCTAAGTGTTGATAGAAATTTCCATTAATATAAGTATTAAGGTATTTAATTTTAGCATTTACTGGGTTTTTCTTTGGATACACAATTCAATGGAAGAGGTATACAACCACCATCTTTTAAAAGTGTCCCCAAGTCACCAATTGTGGCATAATGGGTTGAATAAAACCCTTTGTATTGAACCTTTATAGCTTGAAATTGAGTTATTTAATCTCATCTAGAGAAACATAACAATGTGGTAGAGTAATGAGACTTTTTCATGGAATCATGTTAATGAAGGATTGTACATATTTAACAATTGTGAACTTATATAAATCAATAGGAAATAAATTACAATACCCATACACAACCATAGGAAACATCTCATATAATATTCCATTAATATCATCCTTGTGTAAGATGTATATCTAGCATGATATCAAACCAATTTCCAAAATAATTTTATCTGTAATCAAGGATATTTAATCCCACTCAACATGATTGGATATTCTATTTATATCCAGATAAAAGAACAAATCCAATCAATTATAGCATGAAATATGATATTTAGAGATAATAATATAATCTATTCCTTGATAACATAAATGTTATAAAGGTATTGGATGAAAAAATCTCATATGACCTCATCAATAGAATCATCACATTTCTTGAAGGAAACACTATTATAATCTCTTTTCTATTTCCAAAAGAAGTATAAATAGCCACTATATATGGAATCAAATATAATTACAACCCCAAAAATATGAGTACATAGATGAGGTAATGGAGTGGTATAAACTTGTGTTAAATAATTTTAGGAATATATTTGGACAACAAAATACCATATCTCTAGTTGTTTCTATCCTAGATTATAATTCAACTAGTTAATAAAATATAGAAAATAACACCCCATATTTAATCCCACTCTTAGAATTCATTGTAGAATAATAATCACCCATCATATAGTTATGGTCATTATATCTATGATGATGAGTTACTACACCTATTGATACATAAAACTGTATCTGAGATCCTATTGTACAAGAATATCCTCTTTTTAAAATCTAGTTCAGATTCATAAAAAACAATAATGGTATACCAAACACCCAAACATATATATGTTTTTAGATATTCCTAGCTACTAGGTATATAATATAAATACCTTATGTATTAGAAGTAGATAAGAGGTCTATTACCTATTACATTAGATGTATGGGGGTTAGTGTAACCTAAACACACCCACTACTTCCCCTATAATATTAATCACAAATCCACTTCTTGATGGAAAAGAAATAATAAATCCCTATATGGGAAATGTAATAACCACCCAATATAGTCTCCCTATCTATATTGGTCTTTGATATCACAGCGATATTAACCACCTCATCATAAATAGAAATGAAAAAGTACTAGATTTTATATTATGTAAAAGTTTATTTGCATCTCAAATCATATATCCCTAATATAATAATTCAAAAAGAGATCCTTAGAAAATTAAACTATCTCAAAAAATGAAGCATGATTTGTTATAATATAATGAATATATTTATCCATTCACATCTATAAATCATGTCTATATCCATGGATTTCCAAAAAAATGTGGTAATAGACTTTTTTTCCACAGTTTTAGAAAAATGTGGCTATAGGTATACATACGAGTCCTATAGTCATGATTTATATTAAACCAAAAATTTAGTCTATTCTATTGTGATGGTTTAATAAAAAACATTTCTATATAGCCTACTTCCCCATTGCGTGAAAATTACTTCTCGTGAGAAGTGTGTTTGAATAACCTATACCCATGGGTTTTCCAAACTGCATTAGTAGTGCACCAGTATTTACAGTTTTGAAAAATTATGGCTAAAAGTTTACATTTTTTTCAAAAAATATTATAAAATAATAATAATAATATCAAAAATATATAATTATATAATTTTTAAAAATTATCAATAAATATATTGATGATAAAAATATATGTATATATCCTGAAGTATAAAACATGTTATTGGTTATGGTTCTGCTGATATTAGCTGGAGGATTTTGGTATAATCATTTCTAAATGATTTTTAAATATATAATATTACCAAGGTTTGAAATCTAGGGAAATAGTGTCCAAATTAATTACATAATAGAAAAAACCCAATTTCCATTATTTTGAATCTAGGTTCATAACTCATAAAACTATATCTTTTTTGTAAATTCCCACCACTTCAAAACCAATTTTGGTTGATTACAATTAAAAATTTAGAGGATATATTCATGGTTATAAAATTTATAAGTAGATCATTTTTTCAATAAAAACATTCAAAAACTGCCCAACCTATGAAATATTAAATGTATCATGGTAAAACAGTTAGTGCAACATCTATATTAACTTGTACTAGGACTGATTATCATATATCATAGCTTGCATAGTAGATGAAAAACACTTGTGATTCCATCCATCGAGCATATATATAGAAAAAATTATATTAAAGGTATATGTTTTTTAAGAAAACATAAGATGCATTAGATTCTTATGATCCATTATTTATATTTCTAATATCAATATTTTTCATGGAAATATGTGGGGTTTTTATTTTTGAACTTTTCTACATGATACCCAACCTGAGATTCCTCTTACTACCCTTTATATCTTAGATATTTAAGGGTTTAAATAATGTACTCAGTAAGGATTTGGGCCACTGTATGGTTAGATTTTATATATTTTTAATCAGTTTCCTTCCCTCTATTAGTATATTTCATTATCAGTGAAATGGTATATAAAACATAAGACAAAAAAAATAATTATATAAATCCAATAAAAAAATATAGATTAGGCATAAAATCATTGAGTTACTCATAAAAAAATAACAATAATTAACAATTATGATTAGGTAGAATGAAGGGATGAAAACTAATTTTTTTAAAAAAAATTAGAACTACACTTTTTTTTGAGCGAACATTTTGGTAGAATATACTCTTACTATTTTAGTACCAAAATATTGTGTCTATAGTATTATTCATGGTATATTTCTAGTTTTCTAATATTGGAAAGTTAGATATGAAAATATATAATTCTTACTATTTAATTCCCAATAAATGGAATTTCCTAATCTAGTTCAAAGTATCCAAATAAAATTCTTAATAATAGTAAACCACATTAAAATATAAATACAAATAAATTATGAGTTATATATTCAAGACTAATATATTTAACACCCATGGTGACTTGATGTTCATGAATAAGAGGATTTTGTGGGAAATGTAATGATTTTAATAATGAGTAACCAAATTAGAAAAGAGAAAGAGTATAGAACCTTGTACTGAATCTCACACATCTATATAAAGCTGTTAATAGTGATAAAAACCATGCTGATATCCTGAATAAAAAATATATATCATATTGTAATCAAGTATTTAAATTGGTAACTTCAACCCAATATGAAAATCTATTCCAATCTGTATAGTACCAATAAATTTATCAATGCAATGGAAAGTAATTTTTTATTCAATGGTACATGATACATGATATATTTTTCCTATCAATTTATCATATTTATTGTGAGGCTAAATAATCTTGGAATAACATTAGGAATACAACTAAAATATAGGATGCAAACTATATTTAATGGGAGGAATTCATGAAATTATTTTTAACAACTATTTTCCTTGAACTATTTTCATGAATATGGTGGGAGAGTCCTTAGAGATGAATTAAATATTGGATAAATCAATGGTATCATCTGATGAAAAAATCATGAGACCCTCAAGGTATACCTAAAGTGTTATATTTATACTTCATAGTAGAATTAACCATTTATCTAATTTATTAAATCAATGTCACAAAATAATAATTATCTACAAGAGAGATTGAAAGATATGAAGAAATTGATTTATGAATTATAAAGGTAGGGATAGAAAATGGGGTCTCTTATAATTATATGGAATGAAAATAGAAATTAAAATATCATGGAATCTATCATGATAAATCACATGTAAGAAATTAAGCCTAATGAAATACATGGAAAAAATGTGGGAAGAAACACCCTGGGAATTTCCTAGAAGGAAAAAGTTATTCTTTCAGGAGGTGGATGAAGGGAAAAAAATATGATGATTCTCAAAATGGAATGAAGATGATAGTTAATGAAATAGAATAAAGTAATGTATTATATAATTATCCACCCACAATTCAATTATTTAAATATAACGAGTGTGAGAATTACATTAATCAATTACCCAACCAAAACGTTCATAATGAGAATATTGTTAGGTTACCTTAACATATTATGGATCAAGAAAGTGTGTCTGTTATCACCACCACATTTATAGATCTTGAAAAATAAGGGGTACATGGTACAATCGTTATTATAGAATAATCGTGAATTATATATTTTATTCTATTTATCCACAATAATTAATATATTGAAATATTTCTTGGATTATTGAATCACCACCTCATGAATTTGATATTACAGTATATATTAATGAACTTCATGGACTAATTATCACAACTACAATATATAATAATTCTATTATTGATTTTTTTGGGATGATACTTCCTTCAAAACTATATCTTCTTCATGTTATTGAATTTTTATTAATATTCATTATGGACTAGATTTCAATACATAAAGCATATATCAATTTTCCAAAAAAGGAATATTAATTTCATGTCAAGATATATCCTATATAAAATATCAATGTATAGATTATTTTTTAACTCCAGTTAGAAGAATATCCATTAATGTGGGTCAGAATACCAAATGAGGGATTTCTATGTCAACTTATTATGGATGAAGTCAAAATTAATGTTTTGCCTATTTTATAATAATGTATACATAATTTTTTAGATCAACTGTATAGTCTTCACCCATAATGTGAGGTTATGTTTGTCAATGAGATCATACCATAAACCATTCATATCTCAGGGAGTCCATATAATATGAATCCCACTGAATTAGAATAACTAAATAATTGATAATGTTTTTTTATTCCCTAGTGCATGACTAGGGAATGCAACAATCCACATTGTCAAAATAATCATGAATCAGTGAAATATATAATATAAATTCATAAGCATAATAAAATAAATATAAATTTTTTTTTCCTTTACCTTGTATCAATTATTTTTTTATCAACATAGGGGAGGTATATACTTCATAAATATTAACCTTTAGTTGATAAGTCTAAATTTAAGGGTTAAAAGGGAGGATTTTCAATTATATCATTTCATATAAGGTATAGAAAATATGGATTTATAGTGATTCTATTTTTTCATATGAATATTATATATATATGTATTCATTGATCTAATGAATGTAGTTTTTAGATATTAACTCTACCAAATTATTTTTTTCCTCATAGAAGATATCTTTATTTATTCAATGAGGGTAGAAGTGCATGATGATCTGTTTATGATTGTTTTTATGACCTTAATAATGGAGTGAAAAATTTTAAATTTATAAATTTTCATTTATGGCTATGGAAATTACATTATATCGTAGTTTAATAACATTAAAGGATATATTTAAAAAAATATATTAATGAAAGATGTTATTGAAAAATATATCATACTAACTATAATAAATAGGATTCAAAATTTTCTCCAATTAGATGTATATTACCAATGCTTTGTGATGAATTTACCTCTAATATAATATCAACTAAAAAAATTTGAAATCGAATGGTGTGATGTGCTTTTTCATATACGAATTTTTATGATAATTTGATGAAAGATGAAGAGTTTGTTAATTTACCCTTTTCTTAAATTTACCAATTGGACGGAAGGGTTTTTATTATACAATTATTCTTAACTATAGTGAATGGGATGTGTAAACATGTTTAATGATATGGTGATTTTGTAGAAATCATTAAACAATAACGTGTCATTATTGAAATTACCAAATTTTTTTATTCAGATATGGAAGTAGTGTTCTATGAATTATATATTTTATTATAGTATCTCTATCGTGAAAAGTGTGATATATATACTCATCATTTCATATTGAAATATATAATCATATTGATGGATTTTAATTTTTTCCAATGAATATAGATATATTTGATAACATATTGTGACGTATCATTACAATTTCACCAAGGGAAGGCTATTAATGTACATGATCCTATGAACAAAAAAGATGAAGATACCATATCCATGATAATGATTTAAAAATAAAAAATACTCATTGATTTGTATATGATTTATCTTAATTTTACAATGTATGAAGATAAATCCTATATTAGCAAATGAATTTATAATAATCAATTAATATGAATATCAAATTAGATGATAAGGATCCTATTTGACTATATTAATCAGAACTAATAATTCATTAGTTCAACTTTGATAAATAATGAGGTGTAACAATTTGGAAAAATATATGATTCCAATGAAAAATATAACTAAAGAGGGTTATTTTTAATGATACTCATATCTCACCATTACCTATTTATCCAGTTACAAAAAATATGTATAGATATTTATAGAAAAATTTACAGTGTGATAACTTGAAGAGGGATAATGTGGAATACATACCTTGATTCTTGTCTTTCCAACAAGTTAAGGCTAATTGATAAGAGTCTAATAAGATGGTTCCAAACATTCCCATACATATATTAAAATGGTAGTACACCATCATGGATTTCATCGTAGAAGTCCATAGGATATCTAAAGATCATAATTCCATTTATGTATAGTATATCAATCTACAAATTTAATTCATTTTTTCCTTTATAAATTATTTATCTCTTAAAAAAATCCCAATGATATAAAAAACTGAGTGGGAATACATAATGGTGTACCTCCCTTTTTTGTATCTGATATTGATATTAGGATTACATGGAGGTTCTAGATAATTATTTCACTATATTTAGTGACAGGTCTGAATTTCAACACCACCAATCACCCTCATATAGATTGATAGTCTAATAGAACAATTATAACTCTTCGGTACAATTTAAGATAACGTTTAATGGATTTAAAATGATGTTGGAATAAACACCTTTTCCTGTTAGTTTTCTCTTATAACAACAATTGCAATTCAATGTCTCGAATGGGCCCATATGATCCTCTATATGAGAAGAGATGTAGGACCCCTTTACAATGTGATATAGTTGGATAGAGGAAACTATTGGGACCTAAACTTGTCTCATGAATGATCAATATGGTTAAAATTTTGGAATCATATGAATGTGGATCACATATATATATAGAATTTTCATGCATGTAATAATAGATGATATATTGGGTTTGATGATGGTGATAAGTTATTCCTTATGATATTTCCTTGGAATTAGGGTATGAGATTTGGACTGAAAGGGAATATGACCTTTAATTATATCAGTCCCATTCAAGGTCATTAATTATTTAGAAGTCGTATCTTATCCTTTTTCACTCCCTCTAAACCTCACCCAACAGTATGATGTGTTTCATATATCACATTTGAGGACTTAAATACCAAAATATTCTAATGTAATGAACTTGTAAAATGTAAAACTAGAACATTATCTCTCATATGAGAATCAAAAAACAGAAATTTATTAATAAAGGTATAATTAATAATGATTTAGACTACACATTTGGTTGAAGTTTTATGGGGAAATAATAAGTTCATAAAAACTATATGTTAACCCTAAGATATAATGAGAAAATTTCTCCCTCACATTTCTTCATAAAATTAATAATAACATATTGAAAAATAAATTTTAATATAGGTATAAACAAACAGTCCATAACATTAATTAATATATTTATGTAAATCATGTTGAGTTGTATTTCATATATGAAAATCAAACTAAAATAAAAACTAAGAAATTTTAATAAAATAAAATTTCTAAATATAATCATTTGATATTACACATAAAACTATTGCGTATATATATAAGTAAACACCTTACAAAAACAATATAAAAATGTATATAAAAGAAATTTAATTTTCCTCAAAGAAACACTTCTATGAAATCTCTTCTACACATTATGTATGATAAGTTAAAATTAAATTTTTTTCATCATTGGAAATTTTATTGAGTAAAAAGGATTTTATATTTGAAATAATTATATAAATATTTTATAAAAATATCCATTTCTTTTTTAAACATAAAATTATGATTACAAGGATTAATGTTAATTTTTGTGATAATTGTAAAAATATTATTCTTAAAGGCCATTTTTATTATTATTAATTAAATTTTATCTAATAAAATATAAAAAATTATTCTATAAATGAAATTAATATAATATATTCAACAATATATCAATATATTAAAACTCAATCAATTGGTAATCAATACAAAAAAAATTAATAACACTTAATATTAAAAATAATTTTTTATAGAAAACTGTTTTCTAAATATGTTATATATATTATTCCTATTGTTAATTTTCTATTATATGGATTAATTAGATTATATGGAGAATAAATTTGGGTTTAAAAATATCATAAAATTTGATAGAATAGTTACTGTGTATTTTTTAATAAAATATTAGTTAATTTGTGGAAAACATAGTTCCAAATGTGAAATAAAAAATGGTAAAATATAAATAAATAGTTTCAAAAGATATCAAACATGTTTATATAATGTCTAAAATTTAATTTAAGAGTATTTTTAAAAATCATCTCACCCCATGAATTATTATCATCAAAATTTTCTATTAGTTATTCTATAGTGTCAATCCATTATTTTATAAAAGTAATGTTTTTTTTAAAATTTCATAAGATAAATATTTGTTCACATTAACTAAATTGCCACTGTATTTCCAATGACTTAAATAATCCAAATATATTCTATTGTATCTATTAAAGTATATAAAAACTTTCAAAAATCGTTGGTCATTTCAAAACAACAATATAAGGATCCTAAAGCTGTTACCAAAGGGATAACATCTTTAGGGAGAGGTAATGTTCTCAATAGAGCTCTCTTATTACTTTTGTTATTACCCCCCTCAATGACAGTCTATACATGAATGTTTGGAAACATCAATATTACTTATATTCTGAAATATTATTATCTTAATTGAATATCCATATTCCACACTCACAACAACAATCTGGGAAACAAAATATCTATTTTTTTTGTGAGGTCTCCCACCTCCAAATACGGTGTGATAAATTTTTTATAATTCCATAACAAGGCTGGTTGAAAGGATATATTTAATTTTAAAAAATAATAAATAATAAATCATTTATTTTATAAAAATATAAACTAATTCATATCTCATTTATGTTCTATGTAATCTAATGCTTCATCTATGCTTATGTGTGTACAACTTTTTCAAAAAAAGTGATTTATTTTCATTAATACTTGTTAAAAAACAAAATAAAATATAAATAATAAAATGGTGGTTCTAGTATAATGATTTTATTCTAATATAATCATTTTCTTAATCATGATCACTTTTATATTAATGGTTGTTCTTTTCTAGTATGGTTTAAACACCTACGTAAAAAATATTATAATTTTCTAACATAGATGAACATGGAGAATTAAGCATGGGCTTCATTAGGAATCAATGTGATTTTTTTTTAATTTTTATGGTTATATAAATTTAATTATAGTGTTAAAATTATTATTATTATACCATATTTTTCATTAAAATATCTGAATGAATATCGTTCCCAACTTCAATTTCTTGAATCATATCCAAAATAATTATTAAAAAACTATAACAATATATATAATCATAAAATATCATTTTTTACTAATAATTTTATCATAATGGTGGTATTTTAACATATAAACAATAATATATATGCCATTTTGAATCATGTTTTAAACAAAAAACCAAATATAATAACATTTTATAAAGAAAATAAAATATAAGTAGATAATATATTGGTAAGAAATGATAAAAAATGTTGTTTATAAGAGTTTATATGTATGTATAATGTTATGAAAAATTTTATTTACGTAGTTATTTTTTTATTCATAAGGATATATATTATCCAACTAAATAGGATTTATCTTATGGTGTTTTCCTTAAATCATCTTCATTCTATGAGTATAAATTATTCATTTTTTATAATAGAACTTTGAATCTTGTTTTATTCTATTTAATGATAACTGTTTTATGAAATTACATCACATTTTTTGGGAAATTAAATTTATAAACATATTTCATAATAGAAGATGATGTTGTAAAAAATATTTCTCGTTCTCTAAAAATGTTATCTTTTTATTAAATGTTCATATTCCCTTCCTGTTAAAGTTATTCATTTTTAATTTTAAATAAAAATTTCTTTTGATTTTATTAATATTTATATTTCTCCTTAACTAATTTTAAAATATTTATTTATCATAGTTTTTGTGCTATTTATTTCCATAAAATTATTATATAAATCATACAAGTATTTCTCTTTCAATTTTATATTTTTACATTACACTACACATTTTATATGGAAACCCAATATTTCTACTTTTTAAATAAATTATTTTCATTTATTTTATGGTTTTACACATTTTTTCATTATTTTTTATTTAAAATGATTTTATTAGTGATTTGTAACTATTTTTGGTTATTAAAATGTTTATATATGTCATCTAAAATCAATTTTACATGGATTCAAATCCATTTTTCTCTTTAAAATATAAAACCAATATGATTTTATCTTTTATGCATCACCCTTGAACTGATATTATGAATTAATAATTTTCAGGGATTGAACATTTTGTATCAACCAACCCAATTCATGAAGTCTATATTCATGGAACTCATTGGAAGTATTTACTTATTATTTTCTTTCAATGGGTTAAATATAATTTGATATATTATTGAGTTGAAGTGAAACACATATGTACAAATGATTGATGGGAGAGGTCTTGTATAGCCCATAAATTAATTGTTTAAGGTTTTATGTATTCTTTAATTAAGATGTTAATATTAGACATTTATTATTCTCACAACATATAGGGTTGTATTTTTTATAACATTTAGACCTAGGTCCTACTTGAAGGATCCTTGATCTGGTGGTCCATATGGCCTCAAATGTGCTTCTCTATAAGCCACATGTTGTGACTAGAAGAGATGGCCTATGGTGTGTATGTGGGAACACTATTACCTTATATCCAAGTAAAAAACATTGGATATAAGATAAAAAAATAATAATTTAAGCATGATATCATTGAATAAATTAGAATAAGTAGCCATAAAGAACTAAAAAACATTTTATAATAATCAAAATCTGGAAATTCTTTCATATAATAAATGATGATGATGTAATTACATGTCTCTACAAAACTGGAAGACAAGTAATCGTGGTTGAAGGAAATATGTGATATATAATAGAATCAGAAAGATTAAAAAAAGTATTTAAGAATCTTATGACCTAGACTGATCATATTCTACCAAGATCCATCTTAAGAAAGAAATCATGTGAGGTCTCCATAATGGGACACTTCCCTCTATCAACACCTGTATACATATAATCAATCTGTGTACCATCAGTGACCCAGATAGGGAATGAGATAAATCTCCATAGGCCAACACCAAATACCACTATACTATTCAACTTTTTAATATAAAATGACATTTTTAATGTCTATATAAAAATGTAATGAAATACAAAAAATTAAATAACACATACCTTTTTTAGCCTCATATGGGGTCTGAAAATGTACTATTTAAATAATTTTTTTTCTATTATATATATATAAGTCGTATGAGGTGTAAAAAACTATGAAAATAATAATAATAATAATAATAATAATAGAACAGAACAAAATGTGAAACTATGCAATCCTTATCCTCAGGGGTCAATCCATCTCAGTAATAATGTGAACTCCATAAAAATGGGTCTTAGTGTAATATTTGGGAATAAACCTAATAATTCCACTATAAATAATACGTATTGTGTCCAACAATCTAGCCTATGGAGAAAAACATAAGAACTAATTTTCCAGATGGGAATATTCCATGGATCAACATGCCTAGAGACATCAAGGTGGATCTAATGTGTGTATCATAGGAACCCTAATATCTCGACGATGGTGATGTGATCCTTTGAAATCATGTCAGGAATCCACTTATAGAGAAGGACCATGTTCAAGGTGGGTATATATGTTGAAAACCAGATCCTTGAATCAAAATGGAATCCTCTGAGTGGCATGGACTTCCCCTATGAATCCAAAGTTGGCTCAAGTATGACCACTCCTACAAATATAAAAAGGTCCATTTGAAAAAATAACCAAATAATTGATTAATTTATTTAATAAG
The DNA here is from genome assembly GCA_963277665.1 of Viscum album. Lineage (NCBI taxonomy): Eukaryota > Viridiplantae > Streptophyta > Magnoliopsida > Santalales > Viscaceae > Viscum > Viscum album. Next base: position 354,461,556 of record OY728151.1, on the reverse strand, counting down.
GTTAAGTAATGATCATTACATTTAATAATTCATTAGGTTAATTATATTTTATTTCATACTATGTGAAAAGAATAAGTGGACATGCATCCAATTACTAATTCAATTTAAAAACATTTATTGGGTTCATTCCATTGAGGATAAAAACTAGTTATTACCTTATTTAAATATTTGACCATTTGTTTCATTCCTTTAACATCAATACACATGAAATATTGGTATGGAGATATGAAACCATAGTCTATTAAACTATAGTTGACTAGGCGATGTGATATATATATATATATTCTTTCCATTTAATCTATTATAGATTAATTATTTAATTGGAACACATACATTGGAAGGATCAAGTCCAATAGTACAGAAACTTTGCCATAGATACACCTGAGTGAGTCACCAATGAATAATTAAATAATAAACCTACTTGGTGGTTATCATTGAGGTAAAAAACTCAAAATATTTAATGAACATATTTAGACAGGGCTCTGGAAAACGAGCACAATGATTATAATAATGGAATATAAATTTAATAATAAATTCCCCAGTGATGCCAATGTTCCCACAATGATAACCTTTTACAAAATTTTTAGACATTAAGGGATAATTCATAGAAAACCTACCTCTTGTATTGTATTTTACTTTAGTTTGTCCTAGATCGATTGAAAAAAAGAATAGATCAAGACCCTGAAAACATGGAATTAGAACGTACACTAAAATAATGAAAAATATAGAAACATAATTGAATAGTAGAATGAAATAGCCTAAAGATATTATAGAGATGAATCAAGAGAGATGAAAATGTCATTTATAAAACTCTGGATGAAAGAGATATCTTGAATCCTATGTCATATCCTTCTGAGGAAACCATTATGGTATGAGAAATCTCAATTTCTCCACTGGTGGATAAAATAAGAGGAGGGTGTAAGTTAATAGATTTTATAAAGGATAAATCATTACATTTATAAAAATTTATAGGGGAACATGGTTTGGCTAAATGGTTAGCCAAATCAAGTGACAAATATGAGCCCTTGTATGCTTCAAGGGGAACCTCACATGGTTTCATGTGCACTATTTGACTAAACATGTAAAAACCATTCAAGCCGCTCTAATAAAAGTTTCACATACCACTACAATGGAATGAATCCCTTGGTACAGAGTATCCTAAGACCATGTGGCTTCTTGAATACCACTATCCATCTAACGCATGGTTACTCTAACCATTCTGATTGGGTTACATGATTTATATTTATCGTGTAGCCCAGTTTCCCTTCCAAAAGTTCATCCTATGGCCTCTGAACATGCCCATGAAACCCCATAAACTCCCATTATCTCACTAATAATATATAATATTTTATGAATATATAATTATAAAAAACTTTAAAGGACTAATACCTCATATAAAATCTTTTTTCTTACCATATTCCCCCCATAACAGAACTCCCCCCCCTGAGTTCACTTTCCTACTGTGGAGAAACTATTTCGAATATGAGCACATACATTAGCTACCCTCTCCTAGGTCTCATAATATAAATTTATGTTCTACCATGACGTTGATACTAAATTGAATAACTGGAAATGAAGATACTTCATGTTTCAGTCAAGGATGCCTTTGGGATACTCTCCAAATGAAGCATAAGCTTCCCACTTGGCCTCATTAAGATCAAAAGTATGAGATAATTCATTATGATAATGGAGAATCTATTAAACGTGGATGGAGAATTCATGGAATGATACCTCTATGGTAGTAACAATCGATAATCTACCATCTATAATCTATCTAGAATCTCAAATAGGATGACATAAGAATATAATAGATTTACTTGCCTCTGTATCCAACTATATAGAAGCTTGGGCGATACCCACATGAAAAAATGATCCCTAACATTCATCTCTAGAGGATGTTTACGGGGATAATTATATTATTTTTATCAAGAATGGGTAGTAGACATTCTCTTCATGATCAGTTTTACCTACTACTAGGTCTCTTTAACATGATGAGGACATAATATTACTACCTCTTTTGCCTCTAACAAGCAAAATGGTGAACATAATGACCTACCATAAAAATCCCCATATGTAGTCATCTAAATTTTATAATGAAATATATTATTAAAGGAAAAATAAACAATAGGTATATTATTTCTCCTAAGAACCACTAATATTGAGGACTCATTCTTGTTTCATTTTCTCAAAATCTTGTGTCATCCGTTCTGATTTCCCATCAGTCTTTGGGCGAAATGACATGCCCAAAGGAAACTGTGAGCCCATTTACCTCTACAAACCCTTCCAAAAACTCAATATAAAATGAGAATACCTAACTAAAATGAACTTACAAAAGACCCCATTTAGATGTTTGATCTCACAAACATACATTCATCCCATCTCATCAACTATGATTGTCTCCTATATAGGAAGGAACTAGAAAATTTTTGTTTTTTAATCAATGACTACCCAAATTGTGTCATTAAATCAAATAGAACATGGTAATATGACTAAAAAAACAATGGAAAAATATTCTAATTTCCATTTAGAGACTAAAACATTTGTGATAATCCAACAGGAAATTGGTGTTCATCCATCACTTGCTGACAGGTGGATCAAAAAGTGATAAAAACTATTATATAATGTTTTATCCCATGAAACCAATAATGGAATCACAAATCTATATATATATTGAATATTCCTGGATTAACTTCTCATTGAGATGAATATAACTCTTTCATTAGTTCATCTCTCATATTTATAGGATCCCAGATGTACCCATGTATATGTAGGATTTCATCTCCCCCAAAATACCAATTTGGAGGTGGGTTCTCAGTAGGATTTCATCCCCCTCATCACTGGATTCCTATATGGCCCATTATAGAGTTTTACAACTAACTAAATCTTCTACTCTATTTTCCATCCTATAAATATAGGGAAGATAAAAGTCATAATACTGAAGTTATTCGACCCATATTCGATGTGTGTGGTTCAATACAAGCTGTGAAACGATATAAATGAGTCTCTTGTGCTCTTTATACACAATAAAGAGCCCACCCATCAAATATTTATTCTAGCAATATAAAGAATGGATAATAGATACTAGCTCTAAGTCATGTGTAGGGTAATTATATTTATGTGGTATTTACTACTAATAATTTTATGTAAAACTCTATCATCGTGCATTATAACTATACCCATAATAATTTTTGATGCATCATAGAAAACTATATAGAATCTTACATGATATTTCATAATCAAAGTCAATGTCATTGTATTCCTTCTTATCAGATCTTGAATGGAAATTTCACACAATGCTAACCATGATAACATCACACTCTTCTTTGTATGAATATTATGAGGTGAAGAAATGAATGATAATCCTTGTATGAAATTGTTGTAATATTCGACAAGCCTCACATAACATTATATATCAGACTCATTTATAGGATTCTCCTAGAAACAATAACACCTGCCTTCTCTAGGTCAACTGATTTTCCAAAATCCTATATAATATGTCCCATGTATTGAAACTTTTCAAACCAAAAGTGGAACATAGAAATATTCACATAATGATGGTTCTCTATCAATGTATTCAAAATGATCTAAACATGTTTAGTATTATAACACTAAGTATGAGAATAAACTATGATATTATCCACAATTACCATGACCAAGTAATCCATATAGGGGTGGAAAACCCTATTAATCAAATCCATGAAAATAGTGATCAAATTCATAAGAATGAATGACATATTGAGTTACATATATAAACATTACTAAATATTAATATACATGAGTGTAATAGTTGAGGGCTTGACTCGCACCTGATAGTAACCCAATATAATTTTGTTCTTTAGGAATACCCTATATGATATGATATGGTCAAAGATATCAACTATGAATGTATGCGGATACCATTTCATAAACATAAGTTGGATCAACCTTCAGTAATTTATGTATATTCTAAGGGTCTCATCTTACTTCTTGGAAAAAATAATGAGTTAACCACAAGATGAAGTGATGGGTCAGATAAAACCCATAGACTTTAAATCCTCCCACTACCACTTATGTTTCTAGAGATTATTAGGTTTCATCATACATATAGGAATATATACATTATCCACTCCTAGAAGGACCTAAATCATTAAATAATACTCTCTTTGAGGAGGTAACCCATAAACATCATCCGAAAATATGTCCTTGAAATGATCAACCATGGGAGGATATTTAGTTAAGTGTGATACATAATACATCATGAATAGAATAAAAATATGTGTGTTAATCCACTTATCCAATTATTTTATAATCAAGTGCAATATTCCTATAAAATCCACTCACCCTTATAAGAAAACTATTGACTTCTATCGATGTAAACACTAAGATATAGTGATTGAATTCCATAATGGCTTAAAAAGGGAACAAGCTATCCAAAATAAAAATGACATTGAATCCCACTATCTCAAGGATGAAGAGGTCCTTCAAGAATAGATAAATATCTACCTCAAGGGAAAGTCCTTGCACTATTTTATTCCCTCATATAGTACACCTAATAGTATATTTAGGGCCATCAAAAAAAAACAAAATTTCTAAATTTCCCATCCGAGACATTACACAATCTATAAGGGGATAATGGTGTTGGAGGAAACTGTATTGAAAAAAGAAAATACATAAGTGGATGATACTAAAATATTACTTCATACTATAGACTGTCCAACACTATGATCCTCTAGTATCATTTGTAAATCATGAAATTAACCTGATCTGAAGTCATGTACCATTGATGTGATACCCTATGTAGGTCATCTCTTATGGAGATAATAATAAAAATTATTGATACCATAGAAATTTACTCTTCCAGGGGATGTTCTTCAAGTGATACCCCAACTGCTCATCTGAAGTGGTGTAAATGATCCTTCCCCTAAAGGATAATATGGTGTTGATCCTCTTCCACTTGCTGCATATGGAATAGTCTGGATGAATATCTGAAGATGTCACATATAGACATAAGAATTAAATTCAATAAGGAATCTCTCAAACTACTGATTTAGATGCCTCTTTCATCAGCACTAACTACATAACATGGATCTTTTAGTGTGTATACTATGTCTACCACTACTCGTATTATAAACCCTTAGGCTGTGCTTCCTACTATCGAAAGAACTACTTCACTATATCAAAAGTGAAAATCTATTCCTAGTACTATCAGATTATTTCATGTTGTGCTCAGTGATATGAAACTGATTTTCAATATCATTAAATTTATTTAGGTGAAAGAAATTCACATGATTGAGGATGGAATACTTGATCTCATCCATGAAATTTTGTGCTCATGATAGATATTCACCGGTTAGAAGTAGTGAAAATCATTGGAACTCATTTAAATGTGGTGAATAGGACATATTGTGAAGAAAACTCTAGTCCATGTTCTTGAACTTTTTTTATCAGTCAGCTCTTAGGGTATGATAGAGAAAGAAACCATAGAAGGCATTGTAGATGTCTTCCTAATCCATGATCTCATGATGACCAGCAATATTAATCACATCTCAACAATGTTTGGTTGAATCATGATGCATGTATGTGGACATACCTATCCTCATCTATAACTCCGTATCTAGTTTCTAAAAGATAAAAATAGTGTCCCCTAGCGATGAATTATCTTGATGTTGAATGAAATCCCTCCAAAATATTGGATAATTCTGGTACTAGAACTCATGAGTAAGATCTGACATATTATGTGCATGACATGGAGCACCCTGCATTGATTGCATCATATGTAGAAACCCCTCTCAAATATAAACATCAATGTCGAGTTCTAAGATATATGGTTGTTACTCATGTTGCAATTCTATAGGAATAACTAGTATATCATGGACAATCACCTATATATAATTCTCATTTCCACCCACCTGTTGCACGATTTGAGGATTTCATGGTGTAATTTATCTACAAATTCTATGGGAATGCTTCAAAAAATTATTCATATAAAAACACTTGTAGAAGAAGATTATAATTATATGGGCTCACTTCCAATGGTTTTTTAAAAGGTTGGGTCCTAAGCCTCAATTTATTATTTAAATCAAATACCTCTTTAGACTGGGTAGAGGGTGACACATTACATAGCCCGAAGGCCCAAGGCCAAGTGGCCTAAATACAAGGCTTGAAAGCAGATTTTTTGGCCCAAAGGACCCCTCAATGAACAATACTACTATAGTACCCACACTGCTACAGTACCTACTACAGTACCGCCACTACTATAGTCCTTCTACAGTCCCTTCACCGCAACAGTGTCACTGCTGCTACAGTACTGCTACAGTACTCCTACAGTACCTGGAAATTCGCCTCTACCCAAATTTGATCCTAGGTCTTTTAGATGCCAAGTAGGAGCCTATACCACTAGGGTACATGCTCGTTGGAATGGGCTTACTTGCAATGGTAATACCCCAAATACCCGCTTATAAGGATATGATATTGGTAAGTGTTCAAGAAAATTTTAAAAAGTTCCAGTAAATTAATGTTCTATCACACTTTTCCTCTTCATTTACTGGAAACCATTTTATATTATATGTTAGGTTTTACATTTGATGTTTGTATTTTCATATAACATATGTAATGGTTTGATTATGTGGGTCGTCATTCCTAGTTAATAAATGCCCATACACATTATAAATGAATGTGAAAAATATTTAATTTCATTAAAACTAGTTTACTTCCTGTCATATAGTGTGACCTATAATATAAAGTTGGTCAACCTTGTAAATTAATCAATTCAAATTCACGATGACCTGTAATCCACATAAATTAAATCAATTAGTCACTCAATCTCATCCATATAGAATATCATGTAGCCAGAGGTACATACCTAACATTGGTATATACTTTTTATTTAAGATGCCACCATCAACCTATACATAAAAATAATGTGTATATTAATACTGACACATTAAATAATAATCACATCACCCTGTAGAAGTTTTTATCATCACTAGAATATATAGAAACTATGTCTTACTCGAAAATCATTGAAAACAAAAGTAATTAATGTGGTGAAATAAGCATATATTGCATTGAATATGGATGACCTATGGATTATAAGTGCCTATAATGATTCATGTAAAAACTATCCTTATCATAAAATTTTGTGGTAAAATACCCATAAATCATATAAAAATACAATAGTCTTGTGCATCAACCAATGATGAATTTATATCAACACAAATTAGAAAAATATAGAAAACCCATTTCCCATTCCTAGATAACTCATTATTTAAGCTAGAAATGGGTTATATACTCCTAGTAATGGAATATAATGAAGTCCCATTATTTTCATAATATAATATCTTTTTATTATGGAAAATTAAACAATAAAAAATAAAAATATCTAATACTACATTATTATGTTCCAACATGGGTGCCACAATGGGGCTCCACAAGCTGGTGGGCCACATGGACTCATGCATGCCTTCTCATACCCCATAGGCTACCAACATGTAGAGAGGGCATATGGTGTTCCCATCAGAAGAGTATTCCCTCACATCAGAGTTAAGAATATAAAATATATTATAATAAATAAATATTATAATCACAATATCATTGAATAAATTACAATAAGAATGAATAAACAATAAAATTATAGATACTTTTCATCAAAAGGTAGAAATTGGTTCATATAAAATATGATGTTTATTTAATTTCATGTCTCTAAAAAATAGAAAAATAGATATGAATGGAAAGATAAAATACATGCAATATAAGAGAATCCAAAATATTAAAAAAACTATTCATCAATACTGAACCCTAGCCTAGTTATCTCCTACAATATTTCATCCTAATAAAACAATCACGTTAGAAATCCAAAGCAGGACGATTCCCCATATAAACACCTATACATATAAACTACCTGGGTTCCATCGGTGCCCTAGATAGGTTGTGAGGTAGATATTAATAGGCCACCTCCAATGGTATATTTACCATATATTTAATGAATATAAACAAACATTGTGTGTGTGTGTGTGTGTATAAATGTGATGTAGTATATATAAAAAAATATTTTACTTGCATCGTCCTCAGATTTTTTATAAACATGTACTATTAAATTAATTATATAAAATTTTTCATAGATAAGTCCCATGAGGTGTAAAAAACACTAACAATATATCATAATAATAATAATGAATGAGGAAAAAATGTATAACTAGGACATCCTACAATGAACTTAATAATGTAACAGGGTCTAAAGTGAATCTATAAAATCCATGACCACGGGGGTCGATCCAACTCATTAATAACATGCAGACTAGAAATAAAGGATTATGATTTCAATCCATGGGCATATCTTAAGGAATTACACTATTAATAATTCTAAAAATTTCTAAGGTTATAATCCAAGGTTAAACGGGTACGCAATACTGGGCCTAATTGGGTGAATCTAATGTGATGCATGTCTAAATATGTTAATACCCAAGGGAAGTATCTAAGGTACCTAATATTTTTAAAATGTTGAGATGATCCTATGAAATCATGAAGTGAATTCATAAGTATATATGGATCATGTTCTATGGTGGTTATGTCCTTTGGAAACAAGATACCTGATTCAGAATGGAGTCCTATAATTACTTAATCAATTCCCCATCAATCCAATGATGGAAAAAGTCTGACAAACCCTATAAGGGAAAAAGTTCCATATGCAATAGTCACATTCTAGTTAATTCATTTATTAAATTATTCCATGTAATTTACATTAAATTTAATAATTCATTTGGAATATTCAATTTCCATTCAAAATATGTGACTAGAATAATGGGATATGTAACCAACTACCAAATCTATTTATAAACAATTAATGGCACAATCCCATAGTTTATATGTAAATAGTTATTACCTTATTTCCATATTTGATCAATAGTTCCATTTCTTTAACATTCATATGAATGAAAATTAATGAAAAGGATATAAAACAATATTAAATTAAATTATAATTTACTTGGAAAAGTGGTATCTAAAATTATAATTATAATTTTATTATTTAAATATAAATTAATTAATTTATTAGAAAATATAACTCAAATGGTTCAACTGAAAGAACACAAAAATAATTCCATATAAAGACATGCATTGGTCACCAAATAATAATTAAGAAAGAATCCTACTATGGGGGGTCGGAGTTGTGGTCATAACCTCCAAAAATTGGATGAATATATATAAAAAGGGATATAGAACATGCAAAGATTTATTATATTCATGTAATAATAATTTAATAATAAATTCTTGGTGATACTGGTGGGAAAAAAATAATGGAAGTTTATAAAATGGATATATCATTAGGGACAAGTCATATTCCACCTACCTTGATCCAATAACACTATGTTAATCCAGTATCCACCTATAGTCTGTCTTGGATCAGAAGAAAATATATTAACACATTAACGACCAGAAAAAATAGAATAAGAGAATGAACCAAAATAGTGAAAATCTAATAAAAGAAGAAAATAATAAAATGTAACAGACTTGATATCTTATCAAGATAGATCTAATGAGATGAAAAATTATTTTATCAGACTCTGAATAGAATGGATACATGATTCCATAGATTAACCAGAGGGAGGATCTCTCTATGAGAGGAAAATTCACAATATTATTACTCGGGAATAAAAAAAGAGGAGGGGATATGTTAAGAGGGATTTAAGTATGAAATAAGAATTTTAACAATAAATTATTGGGTTTCACAGTTTTTTGGCATCTTTAGACAAACCACACACCAAAAATGAACCCTTATTTACTTCAAGGGTGAACTCACATGGTTGCATAAACATGGTTTTACTAACCTTGAGAAAAAATTTATGCCTAATTACTATTAATTATATATCCACATGCATGGGAGTGAACCCAAGTATTCATGGATTCCTTGAACCAGGCAGTCTCATAACTCCCACTGTTGATCCCATGCATTGTAACATAGACCAAGAAAATCAACTCACATTGTTTCTGCTAATAGTTTAACCTAGTTTCCTTTTACAATAACCAATTAGTTGGGCTCCAAAAAAAGTCCTGGACACCACAGACACTCCCATGTTCTCATGAAAATTCCATAATAAGTACAAAATAAAGAATTAGTGAAAAAAATTAAGGATTCATAACTCATAGAAAAATCAGTTTCTTAATTTTTTTTCACAGCATGAACTGTGAACAATTTTTTGTTCACAACAAGAATAATGATTTTTTTACAATGGTATAATTATCCTATTTTAATTTTTATGAAATTTTTATTTATTATGATATGTGTATATGTATTTTTATATATCGATTCCTTATTACTTTGATTTTTATTTATGGATCATGTTTATTATATCAAGAAATTGTAATATTTTTTAGGGTATATGTTTGTCAATTTTAGATTTCATGTCCTTCTACCAGTATCTATAGACAACTCATATTATTCCATTATACATTTAATAATAAAATTTCCCTGATAATGTCTTATTATATTCATATGATGATACTATTGAAGTCATATTGGTATGTTTATCCCTTACTAATCACTAGAGGTTAACCTATTTCCAATGTTTTTATTACTAAAGTTTTGAAAGTTATTATTCATTATTTTATATCTATATGGGAGTCAAGTATGTCTATATTATGTTTGATTGTTTATAAGTCCTTATTAAAAAGTTTCTTATGTAGTTAGTCCTTAATTACATTTAACCATCCATTATTGGAATTGTGAGATGATTTTGTGGTTGTAATGTTTATGTTATGAAAATGAAGTAAAATTATGGTATGTTGATATTATTTTATTTAGATATATTGTAATAGTTCCATATGTATTTGAATTGGAGGCTTGGGATAGATTATATTATAATTCCTCATCTGGTGGAGCCCTATGTAAATGATGGAAACCAAGTTAGTGGTTGTTATTTTTAGAGAAAAGGGGATAAAATACCACAAGGTCCTATAAAAGAGTTAAGGAATAAATTGTGGCCATGGATATAGAATCTAAAACTATATGTAAATGTGAAAAATTCATTTTATCTATCATTGTTTAAACCATTTACATATAATTGTATTTAAAGGAAAATGTTCTTGACATAACTGAAAGGTATTGGAATAAGTGTCACGACCCGTCCTCGGGGCCCGTGCCGTGACTACCCCAAGCCCGCCTTCTATAGGCCAGGGGCTGGCGACTAGCACCAAAGGCGTAAATCCCGATAAAGGGAAGACATTGACTTTGTAAAGTAAACAACCAACACCACAGAGTACAAGCGGAAGCAAAACACTAGGTACAAGAGAAGTGCTGAAAGGTAAATGGGCCAGAATACAAACCCAAAGTAAAAGTACAACAACAAAAAGACAACAGCTGGAAGAACGAAAGCAGCTCCTGGGTCGTCCTCCTCGGTTCCTACCTGAAGGGTAGGTACAGATGGCACAACTCCTGGATCGTCCACCACGGATCCTACCTGAAGGGTAGGTACAGATAACCCCCCACAACGCTCTCGCCCGTCAACCTCCTTCGAGTGTCGTCTCGCCGTGAAGTCCACCTCCAGATACTGACTCGTTGTGTAGTCCACCTCCGGGTACAGTCCTCGAACACTCGGCCTCCGTCAGCACTGTCAGTCGTCTGCAACCAACATAACGAGGTGCGGGCATAGCCCGTGCAGGGGTGAGTATAACGATACTCAGTAAGGACCCCGAGACCCTCAAGGTCTCACTACAACCAACAAGGATAACCACAAAGAAGATCTCAACAGATAACCTCTACTTAGGTATATGCCCATACATATACCTAAGTTATCAAGTAACCCATCTCAATCATGAGGAAACACAAGGATCATGAAACCAATGGATAACCACTACCCAGGTATATGCCCATACATATACCTAAGTTATCAAGTGACCCATCTCAATCATGAGGTAAACACAAAGGTCAAAAGTCTCATCTCAAACCAGGATTTTCATTATCGAAACCGTAACTGCTGAAGAGCCCCGTCTCTAGAGTGTACAGTGGTCCTGTCACGACTCCGAGGTACTGCTCACTAACCTAAGACTGCTGAGGTACTCCTCCTGTCGAGTACTGTGGGCCTACTGCTACAACCAAGCGCTTCCCACCATGGGTCTGCCGCTACAACCAAGCGCTCCCCCTCATAGCCTCAAGAGGTACTCCTTCTGTTGAGTACCGCAGGTCTGCCGCTACAACCAAGCGCTCCTCCACCGTGGGTCTGCTGCTACAACCAAGCGATCCCCCTCATAGCCTCCAGAGGTACTCCTTCTGTTGAGTACCACAGGTCTGCCGCTACAACCAAGCGCTCCTCCGCCGTGGGTCTTCTGCTACAACCAAGCGCTCCCCACTGGGCTATCCGAAACACACCGAGTCGATCGGTCAAGCAGTCGTCAGGTCTCAGCCAGCTACATGGTCTCTGTACTCCGCATGCTCATCTCCAGGAGGGTCCGCTCCACGAGCTATTGGTCGATACTCCAAGTATCTCAAAGTCCCACGAAGAAGTATCTCAAAGGACCGCCTCATCATAGGGGTGTCCACGCAACAGACGGCGCGTCAATCGGACACCCGGTCAGTGAGTTACTAGCCTTTTCGTCCCCAGGACCCGGTTGGTTTCGTGTGCGAACCAAAACCGGCCGTATCTCAACTATACCCCGAAATCTCATAGGGTATACTCATAGGGACCTTTTCTCAACGTGATCACCAACGCCGCTGACGGTTTGTCAAACAAACGTCCGGTTTGAAAGATAACAGCTTTTCCGTTCCAAGGGCCCGGTTGGATTTCGGGTGCAATCCAACTTGCCCACTATTCAATGACATCCAAAACTCGGGCGAAGTATTAGAAAAGTTCCTTCTCATCAAGAGGAATTCAACACGACAGACGGCGCATCAATCGGACGCCCGGTCTGTGAGTTATTGGCTTTTTCGTTTCAGGGGCCCGATTGGTTTCGTAAGTGAACCAACCCGACTGCACTCCGATGGCATCCAAACCTCGAGCAGAGTAAGCCAAAAGATCCGTCTCACTTAGAGGAATCTATCAAAGTCGACGACACGTCAATAGGATGTCCGGAGCTCAAGATATGAGTGTTTCCGCTCTGAAGGCCTGGTTGGTTTCGTGTACGAACCAACCCGGCCGAACCCAAAGTATTCCAAAACCTTGAGTCCGATATACCGAAACGACCGTCTCGATCCAAGGATTGCATCGCCGCTAAAGGCACGTCGTTCGGAGGCCTATAGCTCAAGTTATGAGCAAAAGACCGAAAAAGTCCGGAGACGAGGGGTCTGGGCCCGGACTGACCCAGATCCGACCCGGTTCGGCGCGGCCCGGCCCGACCTGGGTGCGACCCGACCGGCGGGTCGGCTCGGCTCAGCCGAGAAAGGGAGCCGCGGGGCGTGAAGTACCCGCGGGAAGAGAAGCCGAGACCCACGTGGGGCCGCGCTGGATCAGCGGACGCGGCTTTGCCGCGTCCCGTGTGTGCCGGACCCGCACGGCCGCGGGTCGGCTGGCCGCCGCCGCCGCCGCTTCAGCCGCGGCGGCCCTGTCTGGTAGTGAGTCGGGGCGCTGCCGCCTCCGGCCACCCGCACCGCCGCGCCGGCGGCCTGCGCCGCCGGTGGGTTCCGCGGGCCACCAGAGTTTCTCCGGTGGTCCGATTTCGTTTCCGTCTGCGCCGTAGCCCCTCCCGGGTCCCGTACTTCACTGCGGAAACAACGAATCACCTCTGCAGCATGTTTTGTCGCCGCCCTCCAATCCGCACATCAACGAAAAACTACAGAGGGTTTTCGGGACGTGTTTGTTTGGTCCGCACCCTCCGTGTTAGGTGATAACAATCGGGAAGAATAAATTATCATATAAAAACGTAACAAGATACAATTTAATAAATTAAAATTTCACTTGATCCAGGTTCTTTTTTTTAGGAGGAACATCCATGGAAATATAATTATTTCACAAAAAACCCCTACCTCGTCGTAGACGTCGGACGAGTACGAGTACGTCGCGGAATTGACCGTCGCGGTAGGAGGTGATCGTCGCGTCACGGAAGGGCGTCGCGTCGTCGCGGAAGGGCGTCGCGTCGACGATCTCAAGCAGTTGACCGAAGGTTTGTCACGGGGAAAGAACGTCGTGGAAGAAGCGTCGGCATCGCGTCAATCTCCGGGGGTTGGGCGTTCTTCGTCTCCCTTCGTCGGAGGCCGGCGTTCTTCGCATTATTCGCGTTCTTCGCGAAGGAGGTTGAATATCGTTAGAGATTCTCCAAAGGTTTAACACAACGTTCAGATAAAAAAAAGGGGTGTTGGCCTTATTATATTAACATGCAAACAAAAAGAAAAAAACAGACTAAGTAACGTCCCATTAATTCATAGAATTAATTTCAACGAATAAACCGCCCAATTAATAAGAGCGTTTAATAGTTTAAGAAACGCCCTAGTTGACTTTCATTTAAGAGGGGGGTTTGCGAGTGCGTTACTTAGCGGAAAAGAAACAGCGAGGCTCGTGCGGGTACCACCCCACAAATATCCTACCAAGAGGGTAGGATATTTTGAATTGCACCATATCTGCTTCAACTCAGCTTAAGAATCTTTAAGTGGCTTTAAGTGAAATAAAATAAAGTTGTCGCACCACTTTATTTTATTTTCTTCACTTAACCCCCAAAAATTAAAAACCACACCCGAGCAAACGCAACTCCGGAAAAGGCATTTCTAAGAAAATATCGGCGCTACGATTTCATTGGTGCCCTCAGAATTCGATTCCGAGCACCGGTTCAAAAGTTAGAAAACCCTACTCGTTCATTCACTGAACGTACCCGAGCCAAACTTCTGAAAATAATTCCGGGCACACCGGGCCTCGGAATCAGGCGCCGTCAGAAACTGCGTTCTTGTAAAATCCCAAAGAAAATTTGGAAAAAAATTTCCCTTGAAATTTTGGGGTCTTTACATTACTCCCACCACAGGGCTTTACGTCCTCGTAAAGCTTTAACACAAACTAGGGTCACAAAAGTGGTACAAAGCACGCATCTGAGCCTTCCGCTCCCATGTGCTCACCTGGAGGTTCCCATACTGCTAGAGAAAGTGCACCTGAGGAATCGGTCATCCTCATAGGATCCGTTCCTGTCGATCCTCGATCTCCACTGGAACCTCCGTGAAAGACACCCCATCGCCATCGTCCAACTCCTCATGGTCGATGATATGCGAAGGGTCGAGCACGTATCTCCTCAGTTGAGATACGTGGAAGTCGTCGTGCACCTGGTGCAACTGAGGTGGATGGGTCAAGCGGTAAACCACCTCTCCTACCCTGCTGGGGACCTAGAAAGGTCCGTTGAACCTCGGAAATATCTCGCCGCCTCGGCTACATCTCCGTAAACCTCATCGAGGTGAGAGCCATATAAGGACATGATCATCATTCTCGAACTCAGAGGTCTCCAACTCCTATTTAGAAAAGAAACTTAAAACAACTGCTGTCATGAGGGTAAGTTTGAACGACTCAAGAGTGATCGGTCGCGTCCTCCTGTGCAAGATTTTATCCTGTGCTGCCTGGGGTTTCCTTTTCGCCGACCAAGGAAAACCCATCCCGACGTTGTAGTTAAACCACAACATTTTTGCATAATACCTTCAATTTGTGTATGAACTGTGATTTCCCAGTCCATACTCAAACCAACGTCGTAAGGCCTTGACGCTGCCACTAAGAGATTCCAACCGAAACTCTCGCCTTGAGGGTCTGACCACACCGTCGGCGTAAGTGTGATTATCGAGTCTCCTCCCAAGGTATCTCCAGACGTGAGAGTCAAGTCTACGGCTTACCAGATACTCTAGGTCTGGGACAAGATTCATGGAAGCAAGGAATGATTCGTATCGACATCTGTTACTACAACAGCTAGTAGTGGACACCGACTGTCCATTGAATCATTTTTAGAGCCATTGGGTCACTCTCCCTGACTGCATGCAGCCGCACTCTCCCTCCGACCTCTAGCTCCCTGATCCTGGCGGGGATAACTAAGGCGGGTGGTTGTAGCATGTTAAGATGTACACCACCCCATGCTGCTCTCCTAGCTCTGCCTCCACGTCTGCTGCTTCACAGTCTCATATCTCCTTAAAGCTTCCACTTCTTGAAACATTTAACATGCTCGAGTCTCTAAGACTGGTGCCAGTTTCCTATTTCTCACTGCACTGTGCAGTCTTCATCCGCTCCTGGATGATCTGCACCTTCTTTGCCTACGATCTGAGGAGCTGCTAAAATTTCTCCTTTGCCGAAAAAGAGAAACTTGGTCTCATAGCCTGGATGAACCACGCCCATTGCCTAATACAGTCAATCCTGACATGAATGATGCATTCATGCCATGGATGACGTCGTAAGGCCTCGACGTAACTACCAAGAGATCTAACTGTCACTCTCGCCTCCAAGGGTCGAGTCACACTGTCGGCATCAGTGTGAGGTCACTGGGTCTCCTCCAGTAGAAATCTCGAAAGTGAGGGTCAAGTCAATAGTCTTAACCCGGACCACTCAGTATCAACCAAACAAAGGACAGGAAAGCAAATAAAGATAAGTGTCTTTTTATTATTGCAGCTCATAGTACAAATACACGAATACAACAACAACTTGGAACTAGAAGTACAAAGGATGTATCCATTAGTTCCTCTCCTGTCCACCTGCTCCGGAGCTCTACTGCCTTGTCCACTGCTCGGCTGTTTCTCAAGCACCTGCCGCTACTTCTGCCTCGGTGGCTCCTCTAAAGCCTGCGGATCAACTGTACGAGGAGTCGGATAGTCACGTGCCAGGTGAACCTTCCTGCCACATTCATAACACTTCCTACTCCTAATACGGCTGGCTCTGGTCCTCTTGGACCACTGCATCATCTGTCTACTGCCCATAGATGACTCGGCTACTGATCGAAAACCCTGTGGAAAAGGCAGAAGCTTCTGTACACGCTCGGGGTGTAGAGCCACTGGCACAAACTCCACCCTGAATAAGGTCTCGAAGTCTTCCCATGTGAAGGCCATTCCATCGCAAAACTGGAACAAGTTGCTCCACCACCTGCCTGCTGCTGCATGAAGAAGGCTGGCAGAAAAGATCACCATGAAGTATGCTGGCGTCCCCACTAGTCTGAAGACTCTCACCACTACCTCCAGCCAATCCTCAGCCGCCTGTGGGTCCGTCTCTCCCCATAACCTGGGTGGCCTCTGGCGCTGGAACTCGTGCAGCGCACTCAAGTGGCGTGCATCACCTACTGCTGGGGCTGGTGGCATCGGTGGACCAACGTATGGTAGTACCACTGGTGCCTCCACTAGTGCCTCGACTACAAGAGGGCCCTATACCGAAGCCTCGTCGCTCGGCAGGCTGTCAGTACGCACATCCCTCTGCGCTCTAGCTGGTCGTCCGAGAAAAGACATTCTGAAAGAAACAACGTGACACGGTCAAACGATTATACCTGGTGAGCTGACCTGGTTTGAGATGACATTTTAAAACTTATAGAAAGACACACACAATCAGTATTTTCGTGCACAAAGTCGGAAATCAGTTGTCAGGGTCCTGGTGTATGGATACGTCGGCCGCCTGCACCAACACTGGACTCCCTAAACTAAAAACCACACTCGATACTCTTAACACTATTGCTTCAAACAGAAAAAATATCAGAGTCCTAAGTTCTACGGTAGAACCGAACTCCTCTGATACCAATCTGTCACGACCCGTCCTCGGGGCCCGTGCCGTGACTACCCCAAGACCGCCTTCCATATGCCAGGGGCTGGCGACTAGCACCAAAGGCGTAAATCCCGGTAAAGGGAAGGAATTGCCTTTGTAAAGTAAACAACCAACACTACAGAGTACAAGCGGAAGAAAAACACTAGGTACAAGAGAAGTTCTGAAAGGTAAATGGGCCAGAATACAAACCAAAAGTAAAAGTACAACAGCAAAAAGGAAACAGCTGGAAGAACAGAAGCAGCTCCTGGGTCGTCCTCCTCGGATCCTACCTGAAGGGTAGGTATAGATGTCGCAGCTCCTGGATCGTCCACCACGGATCCTACCTGAATGGTAGGTACAGATAGCCTCCACAACACTCTCGCCCGTCAAACTCCTCTGAGTGTCGTCTCACCGTGAATTCCACCTCCAGATACTGACTCGTCGTGTAGTCCACCTCCGGGTACAGTCCTCGAACACTCGGCCTCCGCAAGCACTGTCCATCGTCTGCAACCAACACAAAGAGGTACGGGAATTGCCCGTTCATGGGTGAGTATAACGATACTCAGTAAGGACCCCGAGACCCTCAAGGTCTCACTAAAACCAACAAGGATAACCACAAAGAAGATCTCAACAGATAACCTCTACTTAGGTATATGCCCATACATATACCTAAGTTATCAAGTAACCCATCTCAATCATGAGGAAACACAAGGATAATGAAACCAACGGATAACCACTACCCAGGTATATGCCCATACATATACCTAAGTTATCAAGTGACCCATCTCAATCATGAGGTAAACACAAAGGTCAAAAGTCTCAACTCAAACCAGGATTTTCATTATCGAAACCGTAACTGCTGAAGAGACCCGTCTCTAGAGTGCACAGTGGTCCTGTCACGACTCCGAGGTATTGCTCACTAACCTAAGACTGCTGAGGTACTCCTCCTGTCGAGTACTGTGAGCCTGCTTCTACAACCAAGCGCTTCCCACCATGGGTCTGTCGCTACAACCAAGCGCTCCCCCTCATAGCCTCAAGAGGTACTCCTTCTCTTGAGTACCGTGGGTCTGCCGCTACAACCAAGCGCTCCTCCGCCGTGGGTCTGCTGCTACAACCAAGCGCTCCCTCTCATAGCCTCCAGAGGCACTCCTTCTGTTGAGTACCGTGGGTCTGCCACTACAACCAAGCGCTCCTCCTCCGTGGGTCTGCCGCTACAACCAAGCGCTCCCCACTGGGCTATCCGAAACACACCGAGTAGATCGGTCAAGCAGTCGTCAGGTCTCAGCCGGCTACACGGTCTCCGTACTCCGCATGCTCGTCTCCGGGAGGGTCCACTCCACGAGCTATTAGTCTATACTACAAGTATCTCAAAGTCCCACGAAGAAGTGTCTCAAAGGACCGCCTCGTCATAGGGGTGTCAACGCAACAGACGGCGCGTCAATCGGACACCCGGTCCGTGAGTTACTAGCCTTTTCATCCCCGGGGCCCGGTTGGTTTCGTGTGCGAACCAAAACCGGCCGTATCTCAACTATACCCCGAACACTCATAGGGTATACTCATAGGGACCGTTTCTCAACGTGATCACCAACGCCGCTGACGGTTTGTCAAACGGACGTCCGGTTTGAAAGATAACAGCTTTTCCGTTCCAAGGGCCCGGTTGGATTTCAGGTGCAATCCAACCCGCCCACTATTCAACGACATCCAAAACTCGGGCGAAGTATTCCAAAAGTTCTGTCTCATCAAGAGGAATTCAACAGGACAGATGATGCATAAATCGGACGCCTGGTCTGTGAGTTATTGGCTTTTTCGTTCCAGGGGCTCGGTTGGTTTCGTGAGTGAACCAACCCGACCGCACTACGAAGACATCCAAACCTCGAGCGGAGTAAGCCAAAAGATCCGTCTCACTTAGAGGAATCTATCAAAGTCAACAGCACGTCAATCGGACGTCCGGAGCTCAAGATATGAGCATTTCCGCTCCGAAGGCCCGGTTGGTTTCGTGTACGAACCAACCCGGCCGAACCCAAAGTATTCCGAAACCTTGAGTGCGATATACTGAAACGACCGTCTCGATCCAAGGATCGCATCGCCATTGACAGAGCATCGTTCGGAGGCTCGTAGCTCAAGTTATGAGCAAAAGACCGAAAATGTCCGGAGACGGGGGGGTCTGGGCCCGGACCGACCCGACCCGACCCCCCCGGGTCGACCCGACCCAGGTCCGACCCGGTTCAGCGCGGCCCGGCCCGGCCCGGCCTGGTCATGACCCGGACGGCGGGTCGGCTCGGCTCGACCGAGCAAGGGAGCCGCGGGGTGTGAAGTCCCCGTGGGAAGAGAAGCCGCGGCCCACGTGGGGCCGTGCTGGATCAGCGGACGCAGCTTTGCCGCCTCCCGTGTGTGCTGGACCCGCACGACCGCGGCTTCAGCTGTGGCGGCCCTGTCTGGTGGCGTGCCGGGGCGCCACCGCCTCCGGCCGCTGGCGCTGCCGCGCCGACGACCCGCGCCGCCGGTGGGTTCCACGGGCCACCGGAGTTTCTCCGGTGGTCCGATTTCGTTTCCGTCTGCGCCGTAGCCCCTCCCAGGTCCCGTACTTCACTGCGGAAACAATGAATCACCTCTGCGGCATGTTTTTTCACCGCCTGCGAATCTGCACATCAACGAAGAACTGCGGAGGGTTGTCGGGCCATGTTTGTTTGGCCCACACCCTCCGCGTTAGGTGATAACAATCAGGAAGAATAAATTATCATATGAAAACATAACAAGATAAAATTTAATAAATTAAAATTGCACTTGATCCAGGTTCTTTGTTTTAGGAGGAACATCCACAGAAATATAATTATTTCACAAACAAACCCCTACCTCGTCATAGACGTCAGACGAGTGCGAGTACGTCGTGGAATTGACCGTCGCGGTAGGAGGTGATCGTCGCGTCGCGGAAGGGCGTCGCGTCGACGATCTCAAGCAGTTGACCGAAGGTTTTTCGTGGGGAAAGAACGTCGCAGAAGAAGCGTCGGCGTCACGTCGATCTCCGGGGGTCGGGCATTCTTCGTCGCCCTTCGTCGGAGGCCGGCGTTCTTCGCGTTCTTCGTGTTCTTCGCGTTCTTCACAAAGGAGGTTGAAGATCGTTAGAGATTCTCCAAAGGTTTAACACAACGTTCAGATAAAAAAAGGGGTGTTGGCCTTATTATATTAACATGCCAACAAAAAGAAAAAAAACAGACTAAGTAATGACCCATTAATTCATAGAATTAATTTCAACGAACAAACCGCCCAATTAATAAGAGCGTTTAATAGTTTAAGAAACGCCCCAGTTGACTTTCATTTAAGAGGGGGGGGGGGGTTGCGGGTGTGTTACTTAGTGGAAAAGAAACGGTGGGGCTCGTGCGGGTCCCTCCCCACAAATATCCTACCAAGAGGGTAGAATATTTTGAATTGAACCCTATCCGCTTCAACTCAGATTAAGCAGCTTTAAGTGGCTTTAAGTGAAATAAAATAAAGTTGTCGCATCACTTTATTTTATTTTCTTCACTTAACCCCCAAAAATTAAAAACCACACCCGAGAAAACGCAACTCCGGAAAAGGCGTTTCTAAGAAAATATCGGCGCTGTGATTTCATCGGTGCCCTCAGAATTCGATTCTGAGCACCGGTTCAAAAGTTAGAAAAACCCGCTCGTTCGTTCACTGAACGTACCCGAGCCAAACTTCGGAAAATGATTCCGGGCACACCGGGCCTCAGAATCAGGCACCTTCAGAAACTGCGTTCTTGTAAAATCCCAATGAAAATTTGGAAAAAAATTTCCCTTGAAATTTCTGGGTCTTTACAATAAGGTAAAAATTCATATTTGTTTGATCTAATAGAAAGTATCTCAAATTGAAAATATTTTGTATGGGGAAACTCTAATTCTGGGAAGTGTCTAGCAGTAGATATTGAAGCCTATATAAGAACCAAATAAACCACACTAATATTTAATAATTTAAAATACCATGTCAGTTTAAGAATATCAGATCCCAGATAAAGGGAATGAGTTTATATTAATTATATAATATTGGTAATTAGTATAACAAGAATCAAAATAGCCAAATCTTGTGTAGGTGGAAGAATTAAATGGTCTAAATCATGGGTATTAGGTAGTTTGTAATAATTTTACACATGAAATATTAGATATGATCAACAACATCAGGGTTATATTATTGTTTCTGAAGAATTCAATGGGATATGTTTACCTATTTTTGAGTCTATATTTTATGATCACGATGACTGGTTAGAGCATGCTGGTAGACTGTTTGGTAAGACAATATCACATCAGAAGATATTATTTTTGAGTAGCCTCTCCCTGAATCTCAGTGTCATAAAGGTGTTCAACATTCAAATATTCATGTGGAAATTAATTAATAAAAATGAGGCTTCGGCCCCAACCATAAAAAAAGGATAAACTATAATATGTTCTAATAATGAAAAATTATATTTTTCATATGAAGAATATATTAACACCAATTTAATTAATAATTGATTAAAAATGAGAATAATAATATTTAATAACCAAAAAAATTCTTTTGAAATATATTTATTCTTTTCTTTTTCATTTAAAATATATATTCCCATGTTTTAGTATTTTAAATTGAAATAACGAGATTCTTTTTTATATTTATAATTTCAATATTTTCTTCATATGTTTTTTTATTTTTTTTCTAAAATATTGATATATAGTAATTGTATAAAATACTATTTTTATGAATACCATAGTTTTTAAGGAATTTCTATAAGTTCTGTATAATATTAAAATTTTAAAAAAAATCAAGAAAAATGGTTATTTATGTAGGGAAATTTTTTATTTAAAATAATATACTTTGTTTAGTTTTTGAAACTAATTTATATCATTTTGAATCCTATATAATAATTATTTTAATAAATAATATATTTTTCGATTTCATTTATGTAAGATTTGTAAAGGTGGATTTATTTTTTGAACTATTTAAAAATTCACATTAATCATATATGGTTAATAGGTAACCAATTAATTTAAAAAAAACTAAAATTATTTTGAATAATTTATCATAATAATAATTTCAAAACCAAAAAATATACTTTCTTTAAAAATGGTTTTATGCATTATGGGCGATAATATTAAAATCCACATCTATATTACCTGTATTAATATTACTTGAGATAATTAATTTTATATTTTAATAAATGAGGTCCAAATAATTGAATGAGAACCATTTTAATTTTATTAATTACTAAAATATTATAAAGGTAAAAATTAGTTACCATGTTAAAACCCAAAAATGGTAAAAGTGAAAAATATAAAATTAAAAAACATAACAATATGTAATAAAATGTGTGGGAAATTATTTTTACGGATTTATCAACCATTATATTTCCCCCTTATTATTATATTATATTATTTCATAGAATATAATGTTTAATAGGGTCTTTCCCTTTTATATTATTTAAAAAATGCCACTCCTCTATGTTATAAAATGAGTCACCACCTCACCATGTCTACCCACAGCCTTAGCCTCTTATATTCATCTAAAATTAACCCAAATAATATACCAATACAACTAGAAACATTATATATATTCTAAGATTATAAACATTCATCCTCCAAAATCCATAAACCAGTTTTCAATAGAGCTTGTACAATGAGAAAATATGATTGAGTGTGTTCGACTATGTGAGAATAAAAGGTTTGGGTGATTCTTATGAATTTAATTTCTTAGAGAAATTTTTATTTATATTTAATTAGTTTAATTTATGTCATTTTTATACTTCCTTATATACATAAAACCTTATTTTTATATTTTATTTATCATAATTTATTTTCATCGTGATTATTTATCTTCAATGGAATTTTTATCAGAATGTTTTTTTAGATATAAGGGGGTTTTCCTTACTCAAATTATTTTCAAGTGATATAATGATTCATATTTCACATGTTTTTAAAATATATTTTTCTTATAATATATAACTAAACTAATTTTTATTTCTTATTTTTTTGGGTATTACATGTATGGAGTTCATTATTTATTAATATTCATGATGTTAATAATAATTACCATACCCTCTAAGTGTGCTTTTTTTCCTCTGAATCATTGTTCAATATCAATTCCAATGTTATCATTTCCTAGTTGTTAATCCAAATATTATTTAATTAAGTTT
This sequence comes from Viscum album, assembly GCA_963277665.1. NCBI lineage: Eukaryota > Viridiplantae > Streptophyta > Magnoliopsida > Santalales > Viscaceae > Viscum > Viscum album. The sequence continues at coordinate 354,437,760 of OY728151.1, read as the reverse complement.
ATATGAATAAATCTCTTATCCATTCATTAAATGAGTGCCTTATCACTATCCATGTGGTATGGGTTTTCAATAAACGTATCATCAAAATATTTAAAATAATTTCCCTTTTTTGAATTTTTATCATCCACTCCACATTTCCTATGGAAAACCCTTGTGCTTTTTTAAATGATCCATTATTTAAGCATCATTTAAAATTAATATTTTTAAATTTTTCACATAATTTTTTTAATATTATTTCTGAAAAATACCCTTATGTTTTTTACAAGTATTTTAAAAACATTTTCTAAAACCTACATTATAATTTTTCCACAATTATGGATACTTTTATTTACAAATATTCCATTAAATGTTTTAAAAATGTTTTATAAATCAAACTAAATATTAATTATATTATCAATAAAAACAATTATTATTATATTTTAAAAAAGAAATAATATTATATGTTAAAAGTTAATATTTGATTTTACATGGTATTTTTTATAGATTATATCTTAATAAATGGTTTTAGTGTATTTATATCTTCTAAAATATGTTTATAAGGAATTCATTATTTTATAATTTTTTTCTAATTTTTTTGTTTTAATGTATAATTTTTAAAATATTTTTTTACACTATATTTATTTAATTTTAAGGATTTTTTATTAGTTCTCAACCATTTAAGAATGATGTAAATTTATTTTTTTTAATATGAACTAACCTATAATTTTTTTGGATTACATCCTTGTAAAAATCATTTGAAATTTAATATAATAAACTTGAGATATGTTCTAATAAAACTATTCTTCATCATTAATTTGATGGATTATGAGGTGTTCTAAAAATTTATTTCTAAATCATATCTCCTCAAAAATGTTTAATTAACTGAATTTTGAAATACAAGTGACTAATTTAATATGGAGCACTTATGTATGGTTGATTTATGGGTGGGGTCTAATGACAGCCTCCTATTTATTGGTAAAATTTCTATAACTAGTTAGGTATTTATTTTTATCTTGAAAATGATACATATTATATATATTTAGATGATTTCATGTGAAGATGAAAAATACCAGCAATGTTCACAAGATAGTATTTGAATATAGGGAGATTAATGATGTTCAGATGTATGAGTGTGACAAAAAATTTAATTTCCAAAATTTATATGTTTGAAAATGAACACAATTTGGAATAGAAAATTTAATTTTATTATGTGGGAATAGGATGCATATTAATAACCCTAAAAATATTGAGTGTGAGCACAATATAGGTTTTCTATGTTCATGAGATTTATTGTGAACTCAATGCAGAAATCTATGTTATAAATATTTTTACATCCTCTTTTTGTGGATATGATTTTAAATTTATTATATTATTATGTTATTAGCCATATCTCACTATTATTATTTACTGATTATGAAGTCAAATATTATGGTTCATTTTAGTCTATTCAGATTACATGTCTTTATGTTATCACTTATGGACAACTGTTTTTTATCTATATTATTTTTAGTAATATCATTATCCATTGATTATGTTTTATTGTATAATTATTATCAAAAAATTTATGGAATGTTTAAAATATTTCATTTTCTCTTCATTTTATGTCACATTTTTATTTTTCCATTCCCTTGGTTATTATGATTTGTGTAACTTATCAGAAGTATATATGAGAGTCTAGTGTGGTTTATTTATGAAAAAATGTTCTTATTTATCATAAATAAGTTCTTTATGGAGCTAAACCTCAAAATCACTAATCCCTATATTTATGGGATTTTTAGATTATTTATGATATTTCATGTGTAATGTTTTTGAAATGATATTAAATAATGATATGTTTAGATTGATTCATGTCACTTAATACAAAATCCTAGTATTTATTTTTTGTTTTTCACACCAGATCTGAGAGTGAGGGTTCGGGGTTCCGGAATGGAGGACAATTATCCTCCCAAGAATAAACCTTTCAAAGATTAATATTAAAAAGCGTATAATATCATGGTTCATAGAGTGAAATTTCCAATTTCTCATTCTGGGAATTAAAGGTATAGAATTTTTTAATCCCACTTTCATCTAATCATGGGTACTAGATCTCAAGGTCCTTTGAGGTATAATTCTTATTTGAATGAGTATAATGATTATGATAATTTCCTATTTTCTTGTTATCTTTATTGTTTTTTCTATATTATTTCATTATATTTTGGTTTCTTTATAGGGGTTGTTATGTCTTCTATCACCTTATTCTCCATCTATAATTATTAAAAATAATTCTCTAATATTGGGAAGGGGACCATTACTCCTCACCTTGCATGTCTCTATTTTTATTATTATAATATCAAATTTTTATTAGAATTAATATTATATTAATATTTTTTATAATTTATATTTATTTATAATTTACATTTATAATTATATTTATTTAACCCAATTTATCTAATTATATATATATATATGTAATTCTCATTGCATTTAGTTAAATACTATTAAAAAATATTTATTATTATTGATGTTGTTGATGTTTTTGTTGTAACAATTTGTATACACATTTTATTTTTATGTATAAAATTTGTTTTATAAATTTATCATAGAGGATATCCACTAACAATTTCTTCAATGCCCCCACTATATTAGGTCATCTCCCACATTCATCTTATCATTATATACACCTCCATGAACCCATCTAGGCCATTATCCACCCTAATCACCATCACAAACATATCCCTTAATGGTTCTAAGACTCGATCCATTCCCAACAATTCCTCAATTGATTCATACACCAACAAATATATGAAATAAATTGAATTTTGGGCTCAGTTAGTTTCCATTAGTTAAGAAAAATATTCCACACTTTCTTTTTATTTTTTAATTTTTTTAACTGAAAAATTGGTCTTACAATATCATTTTTAGTATTATTATTTAATAATTGGAAATTTTTTCTTATAAATAGAACATTATTCCCTCAACATGATATATATTCTTCAATCTATTAATTTACCAAAACTCTATATTATTTTCACCATAATCAGTAAGAGTCAAAATCATTATTGTCTAAACACATTGTGTTTTTATGTGTCTCTACTTTATAATTACTATTATTAATCAATTTAGCTTAGTTCTTTCATGGGACAAAATTACTCATAGCCTTGGTAAACTATGATGGAGAAAATTTGTCTTATGGAAGTAACATGGGATCATTGGTCTTGGATTTTAAATAATTTATTTGTTTTTCATATTAGATTCAATTTCATTCATTCCTTCAGCACTCTTTGTTTATAATAACCCAAATTAATATATTAATTTTACCTATGATTCATAATCAAATTAATTGATTATATCATTTAGGATGTACTATGATATCTTTTACATACAAGCTATCCAACATTCATATACTCTATTTTTACTTACTATGAATAAAAATCCTATTCTATTCAGTATAAAAATTGACCAAACCTTCCTTTATTTTTTCTCATACTTGGAAGATCCTATTTATCACAACCCATCCCTCAGGTCCCATGTTGTGACTACCTGAAACCCTCCATCCATAGTCCAAGGGCTGGTGACTAGTATAATAATTAAATATCCCCAAAAGGTAAGGCATTGACTTTAAACATGTACACACAAAGACATGACATATAGCACAAATAAAACCACAAAGGAAAGAAAGTATTATAACCCCAATAAAGTACCACCACTGAGATAAAAAGGTGTAAACATAATGTAAAGGGGACAGAATACAAGACCAACTAAAAAAAGTACATCTAAAGAAGTACAATATCTGAAGGTCGCCTACCAAGGATCCTAGCTGAAGGGTAGGTACATATCATTGTCAGATGTCACTGTAGCATGCCACATCTATCGATATACCTCTAAGAACCATCTTTCCATATCTCCCCAAAGTCCAAGTCAAATCTTTCCATCATCTTCACAAGACACAATAGGTGCAGGAGAAGCCCATGCATGGGTGAGTATAACAATACTCAGTAGGGACCCCAAGAACAACTCAAGTCTCACATAAATCCACAAAGGCTAAAATACTACACAATAAGATCTCAATATAAAGAAAAAATAAATAGAAATAATTCACACTAGGTATAACATAAGTAAATAATTAAATATTATTATTCGTGAAACTAGATCTTCTTATTATGTTGAGAGGATCTATTGCTGATCCACGAAGGGTCGCTCTACTGCGGATCCACGAAGGGTCTCTCTACTTTCGATCCATGGCGATCCTAACTCCATTTGATCCACAATGGGTCACACTAATTCTAATCCACAAAGTGTCTCTATCATGTTGATCCATGAAGGGTCACTCTTATGATGATCCATGAAGGGTCTCTCTTATGATGATCCATGAAGGGTTGCTCTTATGATGGTCTACGAAGGGTCTCTCTTCATTATTAACATCACAACCCACCCCTAGATTCCCACACTTAACATGATTTATTTATAGAGGATCCTATCCTTAGGACATCAATAATACCTCAACCACCATGAAGTACCACATAGAGTGACCCAAAGGACTTCTTTTTCGTAAGGGTCCCAAAGAAACAAACGAATCATCGAACGGACGCCCAGTCTATAAGATATGAGAATTTTTTTAAAAAGGGCCTGGTTGGATTCAAGTCTAATCCGACCTGGATGTATGTCAACATATTACAAAACTCACTTCAATTATCTCAGAAGGAATTTTTCAATGAGAGGTTCCAAATTCCCAAAACGGATCACCAATCATATGACTATTTTGCAAGATATGACCATTTTAGTAAACAGGGGTCGGTTGCATCTGGGCCTAGTCCGACTCAGTCGGACCGACCCGAGAAATCTCTCCCCATGGTCCCTCATGAAAAAAATTTTCTACTTGGCCCATTGGTCCATAATGGACCTGGCTGAGGTTTCCTATGGTTCTATTATGCTTGGTCACCCAATGACCCAAAATTTATCCAGCTCAGCCCGTACTAGTGGGCCTGTCTCTTTTCCTAGGTAAGGATGTCGTGATGCCTGATTTTATACCTTCAGCCTAATATGAAAAGGCAGAACGGATCAGAAGTTTATCCATACTTTATTAGCAGCCCATTCCACTGGACCATCACGATCGATCTTATTCATCCCGGACCGGCTCGGCCGGTTCAGCCATCTGCCCCGATTTGTTTACACACGGACCACAAGGAGATATCTTCTCCCTTCTATGTAGCTCCAAGAATGAACTGTGACCAACTGACCACCACATCCAATGGTCCGTGACCTCCTCCCCCGTAGCCTCTGGGCCGTGATCTCCTCTACGACGACGTGCTTCAGGACACTGCCTCTGCATGTGAGGACGGTGAGGGAATCCTCTTTACCCACATATGACACTAGTTTGTACCACATCCATTATACAATAGCCACTATCGGTCCCCTGCACCACCGTGCCGGTGGTACCACGTCGGCGCCACCTTCCGCAGGCCACTGATTTTCAGTGGTTCGCTTTCAAAACTGCTTGAGCCCTCAGGCCTCTCAGGTTTCCCCCTTCCCTACAAGGGTCTTCAATTTTTCTTTCTCCCATTTCGAATGTTCGTTGACCAAGAATGCACAAGGCAGAGGGGGTTCGGGCCTTTTTCATGTTGGCATGCTCCCTTCGCATTAGAATTTTAAAGTAACAGGGGTTTGGGGATAATGTTCTATAAAACATTTACCAATACAACCTTAGAAACACAAGGAAAGGACACCCTCCCTCATAAACAAACAATACGTGGTTTAATCTATTCATAGGTTGACACACGTTCATCACTTTAGAATAAGAACAGGGAAATTAATTTAATCAAACAACCCCTACCTAGTTTGAGGATCCATCACTGATGACAGATGAAGCATCGAGCTATCATCGATCCTCACTCCGTTAGCATTTTTCATCGTTCTTCATCACTTGAATCCATCCCAACGACATTCATCGATAATGTTCGTCATTGGTGGGAGAGGGAGAGAGAGGTTCTATGTTTATAATCATAGGATATTCCAACAACTGATTTCCCCAACACGTTATTAAAAGAAAACATGTCACAGTGTTTCTGTTACACTGTGATGTCACATTGTTAGGCTATTTCATTTATGAAACAGTGTAGCTCTTATGCAATCATAAAAACGTGCCATTATGAGTTTCCTTTAATTTTCCTCTTTATTGCCCCATCTCTACATCATAGCATTTCCTTCTTCCACTCAATGGTAGAGAAGAAAAATAAAATAAATTTTTTATGTTTTTTTATTATTTTCTAAAAAATATGAAAAATAACATTTCTTTCTGAACCATGCCGGTCTAATTTACATTATTTATAGGTGAATCTAGGTGTTCTGAGTTCAACAATGCCCTCATATTTTGAATTAGAGAACTGGTTAAAAAGTTATAAAAACACGCTCACACATTTACATAAGTGAACTAAAAAAGTTAAAATTTTTGTTTTGGGATCACCGGGCCTCCAAATCATGTGCCGTCAAAGCCTGTGGTCTCAAAACAATTTCATATAATTTTTTCAAAAAAAGTATACAGAAATTCTGGGACATTACACTACTAATATTTTTGTAACTAGTGATCATTGAACTAATAATATATTATGTATGAAGTTAATTTCATCTCAAATACACTTATGAATAAAATTATTTTTCATAAATCCTTAATGATTTTGATTCATATTTGTGTATCAAAATTTTTGATGTTAAATATCGTAATTTCAATCACAATGGTGATGTTAATGAGTGAAAATGGAAACAGCTTAAAAAACATAGTTGTAGTAATTTCCAATGTTGGATGAAAAATATGTTGGTCAATCTAACTAAAATAAATCATGGAATGTTTTTTAGTGAAGAGGAAGTAGTGATATGTAAATAAAAAATGATCATAGATAAGGTTGTTGTTGTTGATGCGTGGAAGCATTCTAACATCCTATGTGGAAACTATTTCCTTAATGTTCATGAAAAACCACATTATAATGTATATTCTTATATCAAAATTTTAATGATTTATGGATAGTCTTGATAACATGTAAATGATATAAGAATCAAATTTAATGAAATTTATTATCTTAATTTCTTTAGAGCTATGATTCTTATCTCCAAAAACAATAATAATTAATTTCCTAGAATAGATGGTCAAAATTCACAATCTTCATAAAAAATGTATGTTGTTCAATGAAACCTTTCAAGTTGATTAATATATTGAGAAACTACCTCTACCTTGAAAAGATTTTAAAAAATTTAAAAAGTAAAGGAGAAGGATATATCACATGATTGCATAATTTTTCTTTTGAATATGGAAGAATATAAACAATATTTAGAAAATAATGTGATCAAGTAACATGATCTTCAATGGAAATAATATATAAGGTGGTCCAATGATGAAGAATAATATGTTTAATTTAGTGGAGCCTAGCCTTGGTCAACATAATTTCTAATGAAAATGGTATATTTTTTTTTAATTTGGGACATCAAGAGATAAATTTTAGGAAACCAAAGAGGAATAATAATACTTAATCCAATGAAATAAATCATGATAAGATCCCTATTGAAGTTAGGTATTTCATTATCTTCAAATGATTTTTGAGTGAAATCTCCAAATAAAATCAATGGATTTGTGGGTCGACATTATATCCATTCACTTTGTTTGTGCCAAAAAGTGGATGTTATCATCATACAATATCAATGCGATATAATTAGAAAATCAATATATAAAACTCCTCATCTTCTAAAGTTGAATTTACATGACTATTAAACCAAAAAATTACCTTGTGAAATATAGTTACACTAATAAAATATACTTAATGTAGTGGATATTCACATGAATTTATTATTGAGATATCATCTTGTTATGACTGGATTGAAGTTAGTATTTTTTTTTAAAAATTATACTCTAAAGATTATTTTTATGTAAGTAATAGTTATGTGAGTGATGATCCATTAAAATAATATGTATTATAGTTAAAAACACATATTTATGAGATGAAATAAGTAATTTTTTTTGGTTTATGTGGATAATTTTTTTGATATTTTCAATGAAATATTAGACCACCTATTTCAAAAATCATTACAGAAATTAATAAATTGTGATAAATTTCAAACAATTAATTATTTATGTATGAAATTTAACATTTAATTTGAATGGTGATTTTTTAATCCTTCCTTTAATTATGTAGAATTGAGTTATAACACTTTTTATTTAATACACACTAAAATATGTGATATGAAATCAGTACATTCATGTGGTGTTTACAAAAACATTACCATATTATTATATAATTAGAATAGGTTTTTTAATATCTACTTCATAGATACTATTATCATATCAATTAATTAAAAAAAGTTTTATAAATAATTTTGAGAATCATATCAACATGAAAATAAAAAGCATAACGATTCATCAATGACATGAATATGAGTCACCATTGATAAATGTATGCAATAAAATTTTAATAATTCACCAACCTATAACACATTATTCTCCCACATATAACATTGTTTCTAACATGAAAAAAAAGAAATTTAAAGAAATGATCAATTTTATTCTAAATAGCATAGATATTCATAAAAACATATGGGAATTTCATTCAACTATAAATAATATATTAATTAGAGTACCCAATAAAATGATACCGCGTATTCTTTATGAATTTTGGATTGGAATAATTACTTTCCAATTTTATTATTGTATGTCTGTTTTTCTATTATTAAAACACTTAAACCATACAGAGTTAAAATTTTGTGAAAAAATTATTTTATATTTATTTTTTTGACAGATGGTAGTAATGTGTATCAATTTATTATTCCTAATTAATAGATCATGAAAATAAAAATTTGATCATACAATCAAGGGATTTTACATTTTCTAAAAACATATTTTCATAGGAACTGATAGTTTTGGTGAATAATGACAATTAAATACCTCTAAATAATGTGGATAAAAGAGGATCAATTGAGGTAGAACCTAAAATATAAGATTATAATTGATCTCTATTTGTTTTTAATCATATATTTTAACATATTTTTTCACAAATTGAAACTCAAGAATTTTGATAGTCCCTAAAAAACTTGAAAGAATCATTTTGGGAAAAAAATATTCAATACTAAAATGGTTCATATCTTGTAAAACCATACATAATAAATGGTTGATATTCCACTAGGAAACATGAAACATGGATGTAATGGGTTCTTCATAAATATTTTAATATTTTATGGAACTATTGAAAAATAAAATTTTTGAACAATGGTAAAGTGGTATAAGAAAAAGGTGGAACATGATTATTTTGAAACCTATTCAACTATTATAAGTATTACATCTATAATGATGTTAATCAATTTTATATAATTTAATGTTAAAGAAATACATAAATTGGATTTTATAACCACCTTATTAAATAGTGATATATATTAGGATATTTATATTCAACAACTAGAAGGTTATATTTTGATATTACATTTAAATATTTTCTATCGATTAGTAAAATATCATTATATATTAAAATAATATCCCAATAAATACCACATGAATTTTTATAATATAATATTATCAAATGGTTTCAGTAATAATAAGTGTCATAAATTTTCAAATGTGAGAAACACTCTATATAAATATTTCATTGGGTATCTAATTGGTTGACATTATTATTGTCTCATTATATTTAGAAGATTCTATAGAAATATAAAAAACATGATATAAATCATATGGATTGTCAAATAGAAATTACTGTATTTATTCAAAAGACCATTAATGAATTTAAATATTAATTAAAACATCCTCATATTATATATTTTTTAATGTTTGTTATAATTTTTTCATCAATATTAATTTTATTCTCTATATGAATGCTATGTAATTTTGATAATAATACAAATAATATTTATTAAATCACTATGAAACGAGATGTCAGATATTTAAAATACAGTAAGATCTTTACAGTAGTCCATTCAAAGTACCATGTGGTACATGATGGTTATAGTGACTAAAATTAGATTTTATTACTAAATTTCACTAAATACACTAGTGGTTATATATTCACACATGGTGCTGGATCTATTTATTTAAAATATATAAAAAATCATAAATTTCATTATTCACAGTGGAGGTAATTCTTATTTATTTAGACAATAATTGAGAAGAGTTTGAATGAACACGAACCTAATTAGAAGACATCTAATGTAGATCAAGACCTATTTTTATAATTTTTATTTATTGTTATAGTTAAGAATAAATATTAAAGGAAAATAATGGCATGTATAATGAAAAGTATCAATATATACATTGATGATAGAACTCAGTTAAAAGGAATCTCTTTAGTAAAATAATTTTTTGGAACAATGAAACATGAAAAAAATAATATTATATATCCATTCATTGAATGTATAACTACTGTTTAAGGTGTAAATCATAAAAACTAATGCATTTAATGCAATTTAAAAACATTCTTCATTATGATAACCTGACCTAGTAGACTGGAGACCCAATAGCCAGTTTCAATGGGAAAATGAGGTTTTGATGACTTATAATGTGTTCTTTTAATCATATTTGTAAGATTATAATGTTATTCAATAATAGGTTGATCATGGGTATTTAATTATTTTCATAGATAATTTTTTGTTTTTGGCTACCAATGCGTGTATCATGTGGGTAAACTTACGAGAGAATTTTCTGGATAAATTATTTAAAATGAAAATAAGAGAGATAGGTGTTTATGGGCCAAATAGAAATAAAAGTGAGAAATAACTATGATTGAGAAAAAATGGTTTGACTTATATTATTAAAAATTCATGTAAGGTTGAAATCTCAAGGACATCATAACTACTAATTAAATTATAAAGTTAAATAGTATTCATTATGGAATATAAAAAACATAAAAAATACCTATCATATGAGAATTTTTTATTATTACAAAACTATATAGTTATTTTATTTTAATGGATTTAAATTTCATTTAAAGTAGTGATGGTAACCTATAGTCAACCATCATTGTACTTAATTACATTTTATTCATTATTAATGAAATTTATTATTGAATGACTATTGTTACTCTTTATGAAACTTAATTGTGGTAATGTCCAAAGAAAAATTTCACCCATAATGGTTCTAGAAGTTACACTCAATAATTAGAAACTTGTGGTTCCATGTCATTATTATTGATCATTATTATGTATAATGAAGGTATTTTTTTATAGGACACAATTGATATTGACTATTAGGGGAAGGAGACTCATATGGAGAGGATACATGATATTCTTGATGTTTTCCCCTGGGAATATCTATGATACAAGGTTATGAGAAGAGATTCATTATTAGGAGATCCACATGTCGATGTTTTATTTGATGTTCTTATCTATTGACATGTATGTTGGTTACTATAATTTATTATTATCATAAATTATTATCATGACATACATATAATGATGTATTTATTTAATTTTTCATCCAATATTCTCATGGTGATGAAGGATGTGTGGGGTATGTCATGAATGGATTTCAATTTATCGATATTGTGAGAAAATATTTATCCCTTCTATTCATTAAGGAAATTTGATATCTCAAGAAATTTGATTGAAATGGAGAATCCTATATATATCCAAGTACATGTTGTTTATTATGAAACATCATTTCATGAAAGTAAATGAATGAGAAATCAGTCATAAATGATAATTGTGCTGGCATACAACCTACATTATTGATATATCATAATAATGTGAATACATTACACGGTAAGTTTTCATGAGAGGTTTTATGTAATTTTTTCATTAACTTCTTTCTCAATGGATTACTTGGTCTCTTTCTAGAGACTATCAATGTTAATTTTGTAGTTATTCATAATTCCACTGAGAAAGAGTCTTATATATTCATAGATTGAGTGAATAAAAATTATCAATTAATATAAAGTATTGAATTTTATGAGTTATAATAAATAATATTAATATTTTTTTTGGTTCATCACTATAATGTAATATAAAGTTATTCTAATTAACAATTGAGGTAAATAAAAAAATTATTGGCATGTTTTCCCAAGAAAATATTTATTATATTTTTCATAGAATAATTCAGTAACATTTATTATTTTTATAGTCATTATTCCAAGATCATTAAATTCCAATAAAAGAAATCTAACTGAGTGTAATTTTATGATTATATATAGTTTAAAGTTTATTTATATTTTTAATGTGTTTCACATATAGATAAATTAATAATAATATTATTATTATTAGATATAGGTTCAATTAAGAATATGTAACATCAAAATGGTTTAGTTTTCAGTTTTCGAAAATGAACCTCTCATAATATATATAATTATAGCACATTCCAAAATCAATATTGTTGTGAACAAAGGATAGAGGGAGGTTGTCTCAATCCCTAGTGTGTGATATAGAGATTTATATTGCTCCATCGCATCTTCCACTCTCAAGCCTTCAGGTTAATATAAAGAGATATTTATCATTTAATAATAATTATACTACAATAAACCATGATCAATAGAAGTAATCAGAATTAGACAGGATATCACCTGCAATATGTAAATAAAGTTCAGATATTGTGGTGCACATTTTAAAAAGATATACAAAGATTCTATACTTGGGTCCTATAGAAAAATTATTATACAATTAGATCCAATCAATTGTATTATCAAAAAATGTGTAATTATAAGTTGAGTTATTTCAATATCTTCTAATAAATTAATTATAAATTAAATGTGAAAAAACTCATCTTTGGATTTTTATGTTTTTATGTAGTGTATAAATAATTTTTTTTCTTTGGTCAGGAAATTTGAATAATGTGAGGAAATTATTACATGTAAATTAAAACTTAAAGGTTACTTTTTCCATAACATAAAAGTATTATTAAATAGTGCATGGATTATTCTAGTAGTACAAGAAAAGTTACATGTTTCATTTATAATTTTTTATTATTAATTGATTTTTGCATATGTTTTTATTTTCATTTAAATATATTTAATCATTTTAATATCCTAACAACATTATATCTTCATTTATTTATTGCCACTATCAAAAAGAGTAAAATGTTATGATATAAAAATGAATAACCATTTTATGAACACCATCTGGAGATGAAATTTTTTTCTTATTTAAACAAACCTCAATAACCTATATGTATTTCTAGCATAAACACCATGTATTATTGTTTTCATTCTTGTATCTCAAGAAAATGATATATAGAGCCATTTAAATTGTATATATGATCTAACAATGGATGATTCTCTAGTAGATATAGATTGACTAATATAGGAATTAGGAAACTCATATAGTGTATCTATTGCACATAATGTGTAGTATCAGGGTTCTCATGGATGAGATGACATGGTTTCCCAACATGTCTTGTATCAAATTCATTATATGAGGACGAATGTTCCAATAATTTCTAAGGACAAATTATGAGCATTTGGAGTAAATGTTGTGTACCTTGACCTCATCCATTTCATGAAACACACCAAATCGCAAGGAATTTTTTGTAGAGATGCATATAAGATATTACAGTCTTTGTACTTATATATACACCATGTAGTATATTGTATACAACATACATAGTTTTTCATATATAAAAAATAAATATATAATAAAACATATTAACATGTGTTCCCTATATCATTCTTTTGGAAAATTACATTTTTTATTATAGGATCTATAATTATATATTAAAATTATTTCAATGTTAAAATCATTGGTTAAGAAAATTCCATCGCTTAAATATAATCATATTTACTTATTTAATTTTAAATAAAATTAATTAATTTATAATAATAGATTTTTGTTAGAGAGGATGTTTGGTTAGAATAATGATAAATGGAATTATTTTTAATAATATATAGTGTATTATTTTAAATAATCAATAAATCATTGTAATATGAAAATATATTCTTGTTGTATATTTTGTCGATGATCATGTGGTTAGACTAGATATGTGTATGTTATTGGTTTGTTTTAATTTTTTATGATCAATTACAATCTGATGGACTATAATTCATAAATACCTCCATATTATTTAACTTCAAACGTGGTCATATATTATTTTATGTAAACCCATTTTATCCAAACATTGGATATCCTCACCGATTTGTGACTAAAATATTATGTAATAATGGATCTCCCAAGTTAGAGGAGGTGATCCATATCCAGTAGATGTGGTGAACATATACGAGGAGATACATAGGATCCAAGGTGGAATTCTTCAAAAAAGCACCAATCTATGGTCCATGGTTAATTTTCCACTAGGGTTGAGGAATAATTTATCCTATTTTAGATAATATAACTATTATTTAATCTCATGATTATACCATTTATATTTTATTATTTTTAGTTTCATGGTTAATTATTATTTTTTGTTAGAAAGACATTAAATAAATTAACTAACAATCTTGTAATATTAGATAAAATATAATTTTATTATATATAAAATGTTTCATAAGACATCATAAAGGACTTAAGTAAAATAAAATGAATATTAAAAATGAATGAAGTTACATAAAAAAGTATTTTACAAAAACCAAATTAAAATTATTCCATAAAAAATTATTTTGATAAATTTATCCATTAACCATGTGAAAACTTCCTCATAATTAAATGTGTTTGACCATCCCAAGTTGTGGTAATTTCAATTGTTCTATAATTTTCATGGTTGATGATTTGGATTGCCATAAAATTTTCTACATTAAGGGTTAAATTCACATGGAGTACTTGGTGTATCATAGATTCAAGGATTTATAAAATAATTGAACGTGATTTTTGGATTTTTGAGAATATTCAACGGATCATGGAACTGTGAGTTAAATCCATTGTAAAGATATTTCTACCTAAAACCCTTAAAATATATTTTCATGCATATTTTTAGGTAATGATAAGGGGAATATAGATATAAAATGCTATAATAACAGATCGAAAATATATTATGAAACTGATTTTTTGGGATATTATGTTTCGAAAAATAGTGCAAGATTAAAGGAATTAAATTTAAATATATATATTTATTTTTTAATAAATATGGTTCTAATTATCATCTCTAAAATTATAAAAATGGAAAATCAATCGTATTTGAAAATATAATTATTATCTATAATATATAATCATAATATTCCAACCATTTTAATTTTTTCATAATGGTTTTGGTGCATGTTCAATATAATAATCCATGAAAACAAATTACACGTACCGAAACCCCGCATCCTTAGTCACTCACTAAAAGGGGTAGTGAGAAAGAAGTATATCAAAATTTTATGAATGTATATGGTAAAATAGATATACAATGTTTCCTAAAATCCCCTATGATTAATGGTATTTTAACGATAAATATTGATATGGATGTGTATGTCATAATTTATACCTTTTGAATCTCAATCAAGAGAATGAGATATTAGGGAGATACGAGATCTCCATTAAACTATTCAAGTGAATTCATAGATTGTCAGTAATAATTCAGTCTCTTAAAGAATAGTGATTTTCTACATTTATCTCATGGACATGTTTAGATTAATGATAATTAATGTGCTCGACATGGAATCCATTCAATCCCCATGAATGATTGTTTTTATTATTTTCATTTGAATTATAACATGGGGAATATTTATAATAATATTTCAAACATTATTAATCTAATTCCCCATGTTGATAAATACACAAGGCATGAAAATCCCACTCTTCATAAGATGAATAAGAAGATTAAGATCATGGAAAATGGACTGAAGACTCTTTTCTAGCCTATAGACCAGAATAACAGTCCTTACAAGATGATGATGTTCTATCAGAAAGGAAATGAACAACATGTGGAATGTATTAAATTAATTAATTAAGTCTAATAGAATAGAAATTTAACCCAACCAAATAAGTAATAGGATGAATTTGGTTCCTTAATTTTAATAATCACATATCTATAAGTTGTAAATTTGATACTACGTGTGATGATCACATTCAAATACAAATAGGAGAACCAAGTATATTTTGAATATTTTAATGATGTGAGGTGGATATATGGGCTTCTGATAGATTAAAACAAACTATTCTTGTAATTGGAAACTTGCATCAGATATTTCCAATAAGATATTTTATTGACTTAAAGAACTATTATTATGTACCTAATATTACCAATACCATAACTTCCAATTCTTATTTAGATAAGGAATTATATATTTTTATCATTGGAAATATGGGTTACTCATTTTTTTTATTGATAACATCCACTATGGTATGGTAGAATGGAAAAATGGCCCTTATGTAATAAATTATGAAAAATAAATATTGTAAATTTATTGTGAAGAAAAATACAAGAGACACCATAAAAACACAATTTTGGCATCACCATTTTAGTTATATAAGTGATAAGTGATTGAAAATGTTATAATACAATGGGTTCTTATAGTATTTTAATCTAAACTAAATTTAAATAAGACTTTTGAGATTCAATGTCATAATTAACAATGCAACTATCGATGGTTAAGCTAATGGGTCCATATAGAATCAATATTTCTCTAACACTAATTTGTGCATACCATTTCATAATTTACTAGAAGTAAATTTATATATTTTATAATTGTTTTTTGATGAATTGAGATTGTATGATTATAAATGTGTGATGAGGTATTAGTCTCAATCCTTTAAGAAGTTCAAGGAGATTAATAATGATGCTATAAATCATCTCGGCAAGGATATAAAGAAAATTAAATCAGATTATGGTAGAGAACATCTTAAACAAGACATTATCATAACTCCACGAGAGTATGATATTTTATATCAAATTACTCTAAATTATAAAATATAGTGAGTAGTATAAAGTAATGGAGGAATCATACATTGTTGGATGTGGTAAGATTAATGACGAGTCATTCATGAGTTCTATTATCTTTTTGGGTATATTCAATGTAGATGGAATCACACATATAAGACCAAGTAACAACTAATATGGAAAATAGAATTCGCTTTAAGTTATTTATCTTAAAGAAAATGTTATGTCTCAGGTTCTTGGATGGGGATATGATTTGTTTATTAATAAAATCTAAAAAATAATTTTGAACCCCTGACATGAAGTGTATATTTATAGGTTATTCTATGGAAAAAATTACATTTCCTTTGAAACTATTCATAGAAGAAATTATATTTCTCAATAAATGATATCTTTCATGAGAGAGATCACATCATCAAGGAAGATTGTGGAAATATAACTATCTATAATAATGTTGAGGCTCATGATACACAAGATTTTGTACAAATACATATTCCATAGTTCCTTGTGAAAAAGTTATTCCTGAAATACATATATTGCGTTGGAGCACGTGAGAGGTAAGAGAACTTGATATACATGGTTTTATATATACACATAATTGGGAATCATTATTTATGAATAATTATTACCCCATATAGGTGGATTATGAGTGATCATAATCTATATGTTGGAACAAATCCAATAATTTTGAGATAGAATTCTTATATGAAAACCATGTTTGATTTCTGATCAATACATTAGTTGATGTAATAACCAATTGGTATAAATGGGATTTTAGGAGAAAAAAGTACATATAATTTAACATAAATAACTATAAATCATATCTAGTGGTTAAAAGTTTTAGATAATATCATGGAATTTACTATGATTAACAAAATTTTCCAACTTCAATGTTTAAATCCGTTAGAAATATTTTTCAATTCTAGCTCTCCATGGACATGGGATTTTCAAAATGGATATAAAAATAGGTTACCCTATTGGGAACCATCAATAGGACGTTTATATGAAACAACCAACATAGATTGATACTATATGAAATTCCATAATTTTATGCAATTTATAAAAAACAATTTTTAGATTAAATTAAACATCTATGACATGATTTTTTTTTTGGTAAATCCATAATAAATGTTGGTTCATTAATAATGAATGTGATTCATGTGATTAGAAATCGTATAATGGGAGTATAATTGTGTTCAAAGTAGTAAATGTTGATGAAATAATTCCAATTTTAAATGATATACCATATTTATCTAATGTTAAGATGTGGTTGAGCAAGTGTTTCCCCATGAAGAAATTTGGTGATGTAGCCTAAATTATAATTATCAGTATCATTCATGATAGATCCAAGAGGCTTCATGTGTTATTCAAGAGTACATACTATGTCTATATACTTAGGATGATCAGTATAGAACAGATGAAGAGTTAGTTGGCTCAAGTGTCCCATTGTATTCATCATTCATAGGAAATGTGTCCCCAAACACAAGAGGAATGAGAGTGAATGAGTATGATCCCATAATATTGGGTGATATGATCCTTATTAATTAAATGTCCTTCTTGATTTTTTATTCTACCTAGGATTTATGAACTGTATGGATACATCAATAATACACTGTCAAATAGCATTGGACTAATGTTACAGTTATCCTTATGTATTTGAGTTCAACTAAGGATATGTTCTGATGTATGGATTTGATGAAGAGTTCGTTGTTAGGTGATACAAAAATGACAACTTTTAAACATATTAGAATGATATAAATATGAGGTCTCAATATATATACTTTATCAACAATCGATTTGTTCTCTAAAAGAGTTCTATACATCTAGGTATTATCAATTCTATAGTGGAGTCTGATTATCTTATTTCACCATAATAATCCATGGAATAAGTTATGAATATTAACATTTTCCAATATCATTATGTGATACCTATAATTCAATACACTTACAATTTTTATTATGATAGATACATAATGATAGATCTCTCTAAATAGATGATATTGAACAAAATGGAAATGAAAATACATCATAAGTATTATATTTTAAGGGAAATTTCTCAATGAGTTTAAGTAACATTGTATAGAGAATATAGATAGAAAATATGGAATACCCCTTGATGAAATATTATTTATAGTATAGGCATGAGTATCATGTGAGAGCTAGTTTAATGATAGTTGTTATTATAATCTCAGGGTATTTGGATGTTTATTAGAGTTCGTTCCCTATAAACAACATTAAGAGTACTTGAATACATGTTTTCATTATAATGATGTTTATTATCACATTAGGATTATATTCTTAAATAATTTTTTTATTTTACAATTTCCTAAAAATATATTTCTCACAAATAGTTCATAGAATATCTTCACTATGATGATAACCGATAGGTTCCATGACATCATTCGAGAGCATTATTCTATGAAAAAATGAGTTTATATAATATGAAATATGTGATATATACTATAATCAAGAGGAGTCTCATAAGGCCTTGAGACAACTTCACATACTGTTTTCCATAGGAAATCCCTAATATATAAGGTTATTATAAAGTTCTAATCATTAGAAAAACCATTTTCCATATTTCATTGGATATCACTATCTATTGATGTGTATATTAATCTATAGAATTTAATTTTATCATTAATGAATATCATGACATAGGTAATTTTATATAATGGTGAAAACCATCATGGAATATTCTCTAGGTGTGGTAGGATGCATTTGGTATATCATGAATTATATTTCATTAAGGGATAATGTGAGAATGGATTTATCTCTTTTTTCCATTGATGGATGATGATATGTTTCTCCCATTAAAATAAAAATAACATCCTATATAATTAAATATCCAGGGTGTTATGTCAGTGAGTTCATTTTTGAAAATATAAATAAAGTTACATTGATAATAAAGGTTGATGGAATTGACATGAAACCTGATTGATTTGAGATATTAGAAAAAAGAATTTATATTACATGGTAACAATTCATGGGAGGTTGGGTTTCGTTGTGACATTAATTTTTTCTCTATATATTCCATGGAATTTCCTTGGCACTAACCTTGGAAATTATGTGTTTATGGATAATTCTAATAAGAAAGGAGTCTATAGAGTTACACACTATGTGTATCCACCATCACAAATAGATTCATGTATTTATTTTTGACATGTTTAAATAAATAATATATCATCAATATTGTTTGAAATACATAATTTAATCACTTGTTAGTAAAAAAAATATGGAAGAAAAATAATAATAATAAATTTTTAATTTTATATTTGAAGAATATAATATTTTTAATAATTATTGTAGAATAATGTAGTGAAAATTATTTATGAAATAGTAATTTTCGAGTATTATAAAATTCCAATAATGGAAATTATACTGATCATAATAGACCAATCTGAAATAGTATAAATGATATTTATATTTTTTAATTTATTTCATATATCAAGATATTATTATTATTATGGTTATTGTTATTAATGGAAATTGGTTCAATTATGAATTACATATATATAAATGGTTATCATGAAAATTTAAAATCCTAAACTATCAATAAAAAATATCTAACTATATAACTTTCCAAAAAGACTTTTGTTTCACAATATTTATTTAGAGAGACTATCTCAATCCATAGAAGGAGGAATTGTGATCTAGAGAAATCCCTCCCTTTCACCACTATTAATACATTGATACAACATCATTATTTTATTCTATTTTGAGAATAATTATACTTTAATAAACTATTAATAACACAAGTGATCTGGATCAGACATACTAGAATCTGGTGATTCTACAATGGCATTCATAGATTTTTTTTCTTGTGTAGATCACTAATAGATTGATTCTATACCTATATCCTATAGTGAAACTATGACTTGTTGAATCTAGTCAATGGTATAATCAATTATTGTAGAATTAAAAGTTATTTTTATTATATATATTCTCATAAATTAATTATAAATTACACATAAATATCATCCTATTCCGGTTTTGACAATTTAATCAAGTTCAGTAATGTTTAGTTTTCATTATAAATGATGTTTTATTAATTTTTTGAAATGTTTCCATGAAAATGAATACTATAATTTTCATTTTTAATTCCATAAAAGTATTATCCCACAATTTAGGAAACCTAAAATTTATTTTGGGAATTATTAAAAATTAATAGAAATCAGTGTTAAATGAGTAGAATGTCGTTACGAAATAGATTCCAATATTCCTAAATTATGATTTTTTCTTTTATAACCCAAAAATATTTTCTCAAATATTATATCTATTATTTATAACTATTTAAAAAACCATCACTCCACATGCCCCATCATTGGAGAATACCACCATATATATATATTTTAACCTGTTGGCATCTGTACAACCCTACACACAATATCCTCACAATCTAGTGATTCTCCAGCATATAAAATTCTCTCATTAATCATAGTAACATTGTCACTCCATCCACCATGTTTGTATGCGTCACTCATCCTATCAATACAGAAGTCTATTATTGTAAAGAAAACCCATCAAGTTTTATTATAACATTTTTCAATTTGAACAACCATCATCATTTAATTTTTTATAGGTTTTTTAATATAAAATCTAAAATAAGTCTATGATTATATACTTTTAAAATATAATCCAAAATTGTATCAAGGTTACTCATGGATTTTCCCTCTTTTTTATATTTACAACCATTTTCAGAGTTCTATTTTTATAAGTTTTAACTCATTATAAATATCCTTTAGATATTCTACATGGGAATATTGAATGTATCTATAGAATCATAGAGATTTGAGACATGGAAAATATGGAAAATTGAGTTAATAATTCATAGAATATATTTATAAAATGAATAACGGTAACCATTTAACATGACCATGAGGTAGAGTTAATGGGGATATACAATTGTAAAATAAATGTGAAGTTTCCTAAAACCATATTTTTTTTGTACAAACATAACTTCCTAGATTCCCCATTGATTTCATAAAATCATGGTGAAATAAAAAATGTACAAGATTTGATATCTCCATTAATAGGTGGAATACATGGTTGGTTAATGGTTTTTCCACCATGATTCCAAACCATGTGCCTCATTAAAAATGGAGAATATAAATTTTTTTCTAACATTATTATATCCTTCACTAAAAAATTCAACTCATTTCACTCCATGAAGTCTACAGTCCAATCAATAGTATCATTGTTCTCCCAATAGTGCACCTCCTTCGATTATATATCATTTTAAGATTCACTTATTTTTATTCAAATCCCACGTTAATTCTATATCTTTGATTCTTCTTATTTCATAGATGAGTCCTACAATGGGTTTTCTTCTTACACTAAGAATCACGACTCCTATTTCTAGAGAATTATTCACTTTTGTGATTGAAAGGATTGTTTTGGAATCTAGGTTCAAGGTAGAATGAGTGTTATTCTATGAACCAATGGATGTTGGTATAAAAACAATTTCACAAATTTTAACATTCATCATCTATATTAGTAATGTTATATTGACACAACCTAATATTTAATTGGTTCCTTGTTTGGGAATAATATATTTTTTCATTAATGATATTCTAGAAATTTCACAAATCCCATTACTCTTTTTGATGATTATAATAATTGGAATTTGGAATATAATGGTATTTGAAAATCCCTTGAAGTAATAAAATGGGTTGAAAAATATAGAAGGGTGGATTTATGATATAAAACATTTTATACATATTTATTATCATTGTAGTGTGAAATAAAAGATTTTTTGGATTTAATTGTAAATCAAATGTTTTTTTGAAATGGTAAGGGTAATAAAGGGTAAATGTTTTAAGGGGATTCAGTAAGTTGTAATATAGTTCTAAGGAATGTTTAATAAGTGTGTTATATGAATAAATGGTGAAATGTTTTCATTATTAAATGGAGTCAATTTTTTTTTGTATTACATACCATAGTGAAAAACAATTTGATAGAAATGTTTTACCATTATTATATATAAATGCGTTAAATTCTTAATTATTTTGGACTATAGAAATTCAATGATGATTATTATTTTAAGATATCTGACAGGATCTTCCATAGTCATGTGTAAGGATTATGGCCATGACACTCTATATCATTGATAATGATTTTCAGAAGTTATTCTCGACATAATTTATAGGAAATGTTGGACATGGTGTTAATTTATGATGGTTTGGGCGTCGGTATGATGCTCTGGGCATTAATGGAAATTTACATGGTGTATATAATTAGACCTCCTAAATTACAAAATTTTAAAATATTATATAATTCCCCTTAGGTCATAAAGTGTTAAACACCTATGGTGAATGGATTATATTTATTTTTTGGGTCTAAAAAAGTTGGTTGGACTGGGTGTCATTGTGAAATTTGTTTTCCAAAGTAGATAATTGATAAATGTCTATTGTGAAAAGTGATGATTTTTTTTATTTTCTTTTCTTCCATTTTCAATATTATTACACTATTTTTAGTAATGATATTAATTTATTCATTAATGGAGGAATCCTATTTTATAGTACTAACACACTACTCAGGTCATCCTTGGAAGTTGATTATATTTAAATATTCGGGATCTAGATAAGAACAATAACCCTATTTAAGATAGATAATTTTTTATATGGGAGAAAGTGTGGATAAGGGGACTAGACATGTTGTTCGAACCTTTTTTGGGGATTGTTAGTGAGAATTTATTTATGGGGGTTATTTTGACACATGAAACTAATATGAAATTGAATGCTTACTACACTTGTTTATGGGTATTCATTTAGTTTTCAAATTAAGATATGAGATATATGGTTATTTACACATATTTTCTTAATTTATTATTTTATTTATAATATTTTTTATGGTAATAAATGCGATATAGTCTTCCAAAATTATTAAATAGACCCCCGATGCTATTTGGCATCCATTGGAATATTGGGAGGCCTCCATTTAGTCATGTAGTGACTTGATTTGAGAGGTAGATATAGTGAATTAATCGTAAAAATTAAAAAAATGTAATTAGATTCTGGTTCTTTTATATTGATTTACTAATTAGAAATTGAATAAAGGATACTACAATGTTAAGGGTATTTTCTATGATCTACTTCATGGGATTAGTTGACCCATGTGTGGGGGAAACCCCATGTTCATAGGGTGGTATTGATGTTATTTATATTTTCTTCCAATAGTTTGATGTTATTTCACCTTTGGTGATAACATGGTTGTGTGATCTTACCATTTTTTGATATTTCACTTTTGGGAAATTACAACTAGAAATTGGGTATTCATGTATAATTTTAGGATCATAGGGATTTATGTCACATGAATCATATTAGACCTACATGGAAAAGAAGGTTGGGTTCTTAGTCCTTGAAAAAGTGAAATATTTCTATAGAAAATAAAATTATGTTATGTTTCTTTTGTGTTACAACAGAAATAGTTCCTAATAATCAGTTGATATTGTTTTAATTTAATTATTTTAATTGAAATGCAAAAAATGGTGTAAAATTTAAGGTTTCAATATTAGGTGGTTGTTTTACCCTAGGATAGCTAGTGACCCATGATAGGAGTGGTTTGGTGTAATGATGGTGTTGTGGTTCTGTCCTTTGGGATATATTATTTGTAGTATCATGATGTTTCTATTTATAAAATATCCCACACATATAGTTTGTAACTTTAAAATCTATATCTTATCTACCCTGAGATGTGTGTCTCACATTGTAGAGGGGTACCTATATGAGGAATTATTCTTGTCGGGAGACCATAATATTGTTTTTAAAATTATCCTCTATTATAGGATCAAAATCAACCATTTTATATGGGTGATATATTGGAAGAATAATAACATAATAATTTCAATAGGGTTATGATGTTTCTAGATGGAGACTCATGGTTGATGATACTGAGAATATAAGGACCCGACCTTAAAACATTACATAATATTGAATTAAATGAATAATTCACATTGAGGATCTTTTCAGGTTTAGAGTTTTAGAGAATTAGGACATAACTATTACATATCAATGATTACAAAGTAGACACATCTACTCCGTTTCCATTTTTTTCACAAAATAAAAACTCTTGAACAAAAGAGTCATGTCTAGTTCCATTTTTTAGACACCATGACATTTCCTTGATCCCATCCTTGACCCTATTCCACTTTATGTCATGTGAAAAACATTTCAAAAACTTGGGATGAGCATAAAAAGCTCAGTAAGGGATACACAAAGAAAGAAAAAATTAGATCATAAATATATACATAACATAAGATTTTTAACATATCCCATGAAATCATAATATTTGTGAAATACACATAGAAATCATAAAACATAAAGGTAACCTGAGGCATTCATAACATTATTACGTAGGGAGTAACCTTCATTGTAACGTTTGGAATACCCATCATACTATATTCCCTAAATCTCTTCGAAGAAACCTTAGCGTTTAACTCCTTCGCATTACCCAATGCATTGGAGAGCTATCTTGGGATCACCCACCCTTAGTTTATCACGGAACCACCCAACATTATAAACAATTCCCAAGAACCATAACATAATCGTATCACATAAAACATGCATAAAGGAAACATAACATTTCCACATTTCAATCACAAGATATCAATACAACACATTGATATAATCATAACATTATCAAAACCCTTTTCGATACCAAAATAAAATAAAAGTAAACCATGGTATTTATTTTTCTTTTAAAAAAGTTACGACTTGTATAGGAAGCCGAAACTCAAATAATGGTTACGACGGCGGAGAATTTGTTGTCGCCGCATACGTAAGACAAAAAAAACATTCATTTTGTCATTTAGTAAAAAAATTCGTGTAAAAATATTCCTTTTGAATGAAATGAAAAGTAAAAAGGGTTTTATACACCGTATAAAATAAAGTCGTGTAGAAATCAAAAGATGCCTCAATGAAATGAGATTGAGATGATGTCCCGTACAAAGATGATATCCTTAGATTAAGTATAAATAAATTACATAATTATGTGTGAAAAATATAAATACACCCAATATAAGTGGATATTAAGTGTAAAATAATATGAGGTCATCCACACATATTCATAGTACAATATAATCAAGAAGTAGAGGTTTAATCCAAAGAATTGAAATTGGGTTAAGAAGTTCCCTTATAGAAATTCGACAGCCTAACGGCGTCAGTTTAAAATTTAGAAAATGAGTTGATGAGAGATAAAAAGGGTATCTCATCACTTGGAAATAAAATTTACAGCAATAAGGATATATAATAACATATCCCAACATTAATAATATGTAAATTAAAATACCTAACAAAAATAAGTCTTTTAAAAAGAGGAGGGTGAAAGGTTCCCTTAACGACTTGAGTAACTTTTGAAACGTACACCCCATGAAATAAGGACTATAAAACGTTGATGTAAATACCCATAAACGAAATTATATTACACAAAGAGTAGAATAATGGGCAGTAAATACACCACTCAATGGAGATAGTGACATATATAGCATGAATCTCACGGAAATAAATAGTGAGATAAAAACCCCGTACCTCATTGTAATAAATCGATTCGTATGACCAAAAGATAATAAGAACCAAATTAATCACATAATACCATGAATATAAATAAAATCATGATAATATATATCAAATTTAAGTATATAATACACCACATGCAACAAATAATTGGTGAATAATGGAAATATCATGGAATTAAAAGTGAGATAAGAAATCCCCTTACCTCAAGTCCGACTTTTCTTGTTCGTTTATTTATATCCCTGAATAATAAACTTAGGTAAATTTATAATTTATTAAGGAATTAATTTAAAGTTTATTAATCAGTTAATATCACATATTATCATGTTATAATAATTAGTTAATTATGTGAGTTCATATCATATGTTTTGTCGATGTTCGGTACATGAGTCAAAAATGAATTTGTTTGAAAAGAATTTCCCATGTAGTTATATGTAAATCATATATAGATTGGTATTAATGATTTAAATATCATATATATCCAGTATATATTCATTTTATACTATTCCATAACATATGGAGATAAAAAATGAAATGCACCATTCATGGAGATGGTAGGCCGTACGTACGCATGAACGCTACTTTCATTTCTTCATCATACTAAAGGAATTAAAACTAAATGATACATATATATATTATAATTAAATTATAATATATATTTCATATAGTTAACATAATTTAATTAATTACATTATTTATAAATTCTATGTTTGTCATGAACGAGTCACATCACTTGAGGGGGAGGTAGTCCACACTTCCTCAGATGAAATTATCGCTGTTCCGCAACATGAAAAGCATAACGATGTGATTTAAAAATAAAATTCAGAAGTATATATAAAAAATAAATAATATATATATCATATATAAAT
Organism: Viscum album; assembly: GCA_963277665.1. NCBI lineage: Eukaryota > Viridiplantae > Streptophyta > Magnoliopsida > Santalales > Viscaceae > Viscum > Viscum album. The sequence continues at coordinate 354,410,683 of OY728151.1, read as the reverse complement.
ATAGTGAAATAATAATGGCCACCATGAAAGGTGTTAAAATAAGTTGAACAATCATCGTTTCGTGAGGCAGTAATTCGCCACCCACAGAAACAGTATATTCTTTAACCATTAGACGGAGGTGTGTGTAAGTGTAGGTATAATACTTATCATAAAAAAATCCTAGTATATTTATGATACTGGTTTTATTATTGGGTCAAATAATAAGAAGATAGTGGTGAGTGAAGAAGGAAAATAAAAGAAAGAAACTCGAGAGGAGACATTACCTCTAAATCGGGTAACTCTTTTTGATTTGAGACAAAGGCTTCCTTGGAAAGACTTATGCCAAAATTGAGGCTTATAGGAGTAAGAGAGGGATGTGGAAAGATAATATGAGTAGAGTTTGGATGATAAAAGTGCTTTAGAGGTATGGGTAAGGGGTAGTGGTGGGAGCCTTTTATAAGAGGGAGGATTGTCACTTTTAGAATGTTTTGAAATGTTACTTTATTATAAAATGATTTTCAGATTTTAAAGGTCCCAAAATGATATATTTAAAGGATAAGGTGATAAGGGTTCTAAATACACCCATAAAATAGGTTTTATACAAGTGTATGTCTTATATTTTACCTTATCTTTTCATTTTATTTAAATCGTTCATTAATGAGGTAATCACTGCATCATCATGGTGTCATAATTAAATTTATTTATTTAATGTCTAAAAATTATAAAAAAATACCATGATGTAGGAAATATTTTTATCTTTAAAATTAATATTTATAGTCTAAGATATCATTTATGTAAACAAAATTAATATTTTTTACTTAGGATATACAAACCTTTGTTATATTTCTCTTCTTTTAAAAAAATAATGTCATAAATGTCACTATTACACCCATGTGACTCCATGGGCCATCAAGTTTGGTAAAAAGCTTCCCATGGTCGGCCATGACTCAAAAAAGAGTATTTTGACACATTTTGGGGTCATTTTATATTATTATGATATTATTTTATTACCCTTAACTACCCGATTACTAATTAATCACGATAATTAAAGATAATTACCGTCGTTACTATTCATAATGTAAAAAAACAAGAGTATTAATTACATAATTTGGACCTTATTATTCCAAATATGGAATCTATTTTACCAAATTCCAAACACAGAAATTTCAGTAATTAATTTAAAAATAATTCCCGTTGTCACAACCAAAAACGGGTTTTTAAGAAGTAAAAATTTATCAAAAGATTGACTTTTTTTTACATCCAATTGAAAATTAAAATTACTTACAATGACCAAAATTGTATTAAGTGATAAAAAAATAATTAAATTAAACTTTAAAACCAATTAAAAGGACAATATAACTATATAATTAAATTATATTAAAAAGTATATTTGAAGTAAAATGCAGTATTTTTCACTATTCATTAAAAATGAACATTTGTCAGAAAAATACCAAAAATTTATCCAAAGTAAATTTGATATTCCAAATTCAAAAATGATTTCCATTTTACCAAATTCAAAAACAAAGAAGTTTCGTTAATTAATTTTATAATTAATTCCCACTGTTAAAACAAATAGCGTGTTTTTAAGAAACAATATCTATAAAAATATTGACACTTGTTAATGTCCAATTTCAAAGTAAAATTAATTCCAATGACCACCATTGGATTAAATGGTAAATATATATTTTAACTACAATTTAAACCAACTTAAAAATATAATAAAACTATATAAATAAATTATATTAAAAGGAGTTTTTGAATTAAAATACATCATTTTTCCTTATTCATTAAAAAATGAACTTTATCGGAAAAATACCAAAAATTTACACAAAGTAAATTTTGATGTCTTGATTCTAAAGAAGGATTTTATTTTTTCAAATATAACATATAAAAGTGAAAAATGTATATTTAAAAAGGGTTTGCCATCAAAAGGCAGTTAATCAACCTTTTAAAGTATATTCGAATATTTATGCTTCAAATTAGATTCATTCACATTTTAAGCCTCTATCATTTATTGGGTAATTGTTAAAATATTTAACAAACATATATAATCATTTTGTAGTTATTTCTATTCATTCCCTCCATTATAATGGCTAGGTGTTTTCTACCACTTAAAATAATATTATTATATTATTAGTGTGCAATGTAAGATTTCAAAGAAACTTGTTGTTGCGTATTGGGTATGCCATCGAACATAGCATGCCCTTTAAAGTAATATTAATATTTTATTCAAAAATATTAATAAATATGAAAATTTCATAATCTTTTTTTATATGGGATATTACATCCTTCCCCCCTTTTGGGAATTATGCCCTCGCAATTTTAAAATTGGGCTCAGAAACTTCATTGAAAGTCCCACATCGGAAAAAGAGTCAGTAAAACTATCACTTTAAATGAAAGAAAGAGAAGTAAAAATGTCACCCGAGTTAACCCATACTAGGATTCCATGTAGGAAAACATGTATATGGAAGAGAAAACAAAGGGTCAAGTTTTGATGGAGAGTGATAGAAAACATGTTTAAGAGAAAGTTAACCACCAGAAAATGACAAACTTGTGATGGGTTAAACGGTATTTGATTCCCTAGTAGGAAAAGTTAACAGACAAATTTTTTGTTTTAAGTTACTTTTAATTGAGGAATTTATTTATGAGCTTAACTAAATCATAAGGAAACATACTTACTTGTCATGTAGACTTTCATCTCTTACTATATTTCTTACATAAACTCATATTTTCTCCAAAAGATGAGTATTTTGGATGACTTGTTCACATTAAGAGCGCTATAATCAACTTCTTGAGAATAACCTAACCCAAAAAATATGAACTATATATTTACCATGTATTTAGACCTTAACCAAAACCAAAATTGTTAGTAAAAGATCAGATAATCCCCAAAAGGATAATACTTCATAAAAAGAAATACTACTCTTAATCTCCAAAATTCAACAAAAGAACCCAAGGTTCAAGAAAGACCATTAAATAAAAAGCTAACCATAAAATTCTTCAAAGTAATCCAAACTAAGATTGAAACCCAAATATCTGAAGGATTTAATCACATAGTCTTCCAAGATAAATCTTAACATTTATCTCTAAATAACATCAGTTACTCTTAAAGTCTCCTATAGAAAAGTAATTAACCTAATCACATATCCTTTATGACAGGTCAATCATTTCCATAGATAACCCAAAATCAACTTAGTCTTGATTCATAAAATCATCTAACTAAAAATAATTTTTCATACTAACCAGGGACTTCACGTAGTCCAGTGGTAGGTGATGAATACCAGTTTCACTTTAGTTGTGTGTTCGATTCCCACAGCTTCGTCTGACGCGATGGGTTGTCACACGGTATGCGTGTTGTACTTTTTGAAAAACTATATAATTTTATAACATTCCCAAAAAGAGATAAATTCATCAAAAATAACCATAACATATTTTAACCACAAAGGTTATCTAATAACTTTCATTTTTAATCCCAAAATGTATTAACTGGTAATTGCCTCAAATTCAAGGATCATATAAACCAAAATGGTTCTTTATAACTATATCCACAAAAGAAAAGATAATTATTACTTTAATAACATTTTTATATATCAAACATTAGGGCTACACATACTATAAAAAGTCTTCTAATGTAATCTCATCATCAAAAGAGCCTTAATACTTTTAAGAATTTCACTATCCTAAAATCTACCATAACTCTTGAATCCCTTATATGTTGACTTCTTACTCATTCAACATTATTCATGATCCATTAACCATTCCTTTCCAACTTATTCTGAAATAATTATTTCCTACAAAAAAAATCATGAATCATATCCTAAGAATCAATAATAGGAAAACATATGTTAAGAAATAATCCATACCTTTCATTGGTCATTATCAGTTTCTTCATCCTCAATTGGAATGGCATTAGGTATTGGTAAATGAATATTTGTATGATCCCGGTGATCCCATTCCCGAAACTTCTTCGTAGGACATGTGTTTGAATAATGACCATGCACACCACATTTAAAACATTCAATTGATCCTTTAGAAAGAAGTTTTTTCCCTTTCTTAGAGTCAATTGGATGCTTCCTTTTTCTATGGAAGGTTCTTGCTTTATAACCTTAATTTCCACATCTATAGCATCTTTTTGTACCTTTGAAAGATTTTCCTATGTTTTTCTTTCCACATCTTTGACACATAGGTTTTTGAACATACTTACCTTTATGATTATTACTTGAACTTCTATAGGGATTTGTTTATCACATATATGATGCCTTATAAAAATCACTATGGTTTAGGTGGTCAATCATGACTCCAGATATCTAGTTGAGAATAAACACAAGAGTTCTCATTGCAGATCCCATATCATTCAGTTCCTCGTTCAGAAAATCGTCACAGTTTTCTTCACATCCACTGTTACTTTGGTTCCTGCTAGATCCAGCCATTTACTAAAACCAAAAAGGTCATTGTGAGTATATCAGTAAAATCATCATATAATATCTTATTAGGAGGGTAAATACTAAGATATAATTATTCATATTATCTTAAACTCATTTACATTATCTATATAAAAAACTATGACTCTTTCTGAAATCCTATCCATTATGGTAATGTCACTTGTACTTAAAGAATACCCTAACCTCTAAAGTTATCTAAACCAACCTTTGATACCAACTATAAGTACCCAACCTTAAAACATTACATAATATTGAATTAAATGAATAATTCACATTGAGGATCTTTTTAGGTTTAGAGTTTTAGAGAATTAGGACATAACTATTACATATCAATGATTACAAAGTAGACACATCTACTCAGTTTCCATTTTTTTCACAAAATAAAAACTCTTGAACAAAAGGGTCATGTTTAGTTCCATTTTTTAGACAGCATGACATTTCCTTGATCCCATACCTGACCCTATTCCACTTCATGTTCTGTGAAAAACATTTCAAAAACTTGGGATGAGCATAAAAAGCTTAGTAAGGGATACACAAAGAAAGAAAACATTAGATCATCAATATATACATAACATAAGTTTTTTAACATATCCTATGAAATCATAAGATTTGTGAAATACACATAGAAATTATAAAACATAAAGGTAACTTGAGGCATTCAAAACATTCTTACATAGGGAGTAACCCTCATGGTTATGTTTGGAATACCCATCACAGTATATTCCCTAAATCTCTTCGGAGAAACCTTAGAGTTTAACTCCTTCACGTTACCCAATGAATTAGAGAGAAATATCGGGCTCACCTGCCCTTAGTTTATCATGGAACCACCCAACTTCATAAACAATTCCCAAGAACCATAACATAATCATATCACATAAAACATGCATAAAGGAAACATAACATTTCCACATTTCAATCACAAGATATCAATACAACACATTGATATAATCAAAACATTATCAAAACCATTTTCAATACCAAAATAAAAGAAAATTAAAATATGGTATTTAGTTTTATTTTAAAAAAATTTATGGATTGTAGAGGAATCCGAAACTCAAATAATGGTCAGGGCGGCGGAGAAGTCATTGTCGTCGCATACGTAAGACAAAAAAAAACATTCCTTTTATCGTTTAGTAAAACGCTTCGTGTAAAAATATTCATTTTGAATGAAATTAAAAGTCAAAAGGTTTATATACACCGTATAAAATAAATTCATATAGAAATCAAAAGATGACTCAATGAAATGAGATTGAGACAAAGTCCCTTACAAAGATGATATACTTAGATTAAATATAAATTAATTACATAATTATGTGTGAAAAATATAAATACACCCAATATAAGTGGGTATTAAGTGTAAAATAATCAGAGTCCATCCACACATATTCATAGTACGACATAATCAATAAGTAGAGGTTTAACCCAAAGAATTGAGATTGGGTTAAGAAGTTCCCTTACAGAAATTCGACAGCCTAACAACGTCTCAATAAAATTCAGAAAATGAGTTGATGAGAGATAAAAAGGGTATCTCATCACTTGGACATAAAATTTACAGCAATAAGGATATATAAGAACATATCCCAACATTAATAAGATGTAAATTAAAAGTCCTAACAAAAAGAAGTCTTTTAAAAAGAGGAGGGTGAAAGGTTCCCTTAACGACTTGGGTAACTTTTGAAGCATACACCATGAAAGAAGGACTATACAACGTTGATGAAAATACCCATAAACAAAAGTATATTACAAAAAGAGTATTATAATGGGAAGTAAATACAACACTCAAAAGAGATAGTGACATATATATCATGCATCTCACGGGAATAAATAGTGAGATAAAAACCCCTTACCTCATTGTAATAAAATGAGTCGTATGAAAAAAAGATAATAAGAACCAAATGAATCACATAATACCATGAATATAAATTGAATAATGATAATATATATCAAATGGAAGTATAAAATACACCACATGAAATAAATAATTGGCGAACAATGGAAATCTCACGGAATTAAAAGTGAGATAAGAAATCCCCTTACCTCAAGTCCAACTTGTCTTGTTCATTTCTTTATATTCCTGAATAATAAACTTAGGTAAATTTATAATTGCTTAAGGAATTAATTTAGAGTTTATTATTCAATTCATATTACATATTATCATGTTATAATAATTATTTAATTATGTGAGTTCATATCATACGTTTTGTCGATGTTCGGTACATGAGTAAAAATGAACTTGTTTGAAAAGAATTGCCCATATAAATATAATTATATCATCTAGAGAATGGTATTAATGATTTAAATATCATATATATCCATTATATATTTATTTTATACTATTCCATAATAGTTGGAGATAAAAAATGAAATGCACCGTTCATGGAGACGGTAGGCCGTACGTACGCATGAACGCTACTTTCATTTCTTTGTCATATTAAAGGAATTAAAAATAAATGAGACATATATATATTATAATTACAGTATAATATATATTTTATATAGTTAAAATAACTTCATTAATTACATTATTTATAAATTCAATGTTTGGCATGAACGAGTCACATCACTTGAGGGGGCGGTAGTCCACACTTCCTTAGATGAAATTATCGCAGTTCCACAACATGAAAAGAATAACATTGTGATTTAAAAATAAAATTATGAAGTATATATAAAAAAATAAATACCATATATATTATATATAAATACAGTGACATCATAATTTCCACCATGAAAGGTGTTAAAAGAAGATTGAACAATCATCGTTTCATGAGGCAGTAATTCGCCACCCACAGAAACAGTATGTTCTTTAACCATTAGACATAGGTCTGTGTAAGTGTAGGTATAATAATTATCATAAAAACATAATAGTATATTGAGGATACTGGTGTTATTATTAGGTCAAATAATAAGAAGATAGTGCTGAGTGAATAAGGAAAATAAAATAAATAAACTCGAGAGAAGATATTACCACTAAATCGGGTAACTCTTTTTTGATTTGAGCCAAAAGCTTCCTTGGAAAGACTTCTACCCAAAGTGAGGCTTCTAGGAGTAAGATAGGAATGTGGAGAGATAATATGAGAAGAGTTAAGATGAGACAGGGGCTTTAGAGGTGTGGGTAAGGGGTAGAGGTGGGGGCCTTTTATAAGAGGGTGGAGGTTCACTTTTGGAAAGTCTTGAAATGTTACTTTATTATAAAATGATTTTCGGATTTTAATGGTCCCAAAATGATATATTTCTAGGATAAGGTGATAAGGGTTTGAAATCCACCCATACCATAGGTTTTCTACAAGTTTAACTCTTAGATTTTACGTTATCTTTTCATTTTATTTAAATCGTTCATTAATGAAGAAATCACAGCATCATCATGGTGTCATAAATAAATTTATTTATTTAATGTATAAAAATTATAAAAAAATACCATGATGTAGGAAATATTTTTATCTTTAAAATTACTATTTATAGTCTAATATATCATTTATGTAAACAAAATTAATTTTTTTTTACTTAGGATATACAAACCTTTGTTATATTTCTCTTCTTTTAAAAAACATAATGTCATAAATGTCACTGTTACACTCATGTGACTCCATGGGCCCTAATGTTCGGTAAAAAGCTTCCCATGGTCTGACATTACTCAAAAAATAGGATTTCGACACATTTTGGGGTCATTTTATATTATTATGATATTATTTTATTACCCTTAACTACCTGATTACTAATTAATCACGATAATTAAAGATAATTACCGTCGTTACTATTCATAATGTCCAAAAACAAAATATTCTTAATTACATAATTTGGAACTTCTGATTCAAAATATGGAATCCATTTTACCAAATTAGAAACACATAAATTTCAGTAATTAATTTAAAAATAATTTTCATTGTCACAACCAAAGTTGGGTTTTTAAGAAGTAAAAATTTATCAAAAGATTGACTTGTTTTTACATCTAATTGAAAAGTGAAGTTACTTAAAATGACCAAAATTGTATTAAGTGATGAAAAAATAATTCAATTACACTTTAAAAGAAATTAAAAAGGCAATATAACTATATAATTAAATTAGACGAAAAAGCAGTTTTAAAGTAAAATGCAGTATTTTTCACTATTCATTAAAAATGAACATTTGTCAGAAAAATACCAAAAATTTATGCAAAGTAAATTTGATATTCAATATTAAAAAATGATTTAAATTTTTACCAAATTCAAAACATATAAGTTTCATTAATTAATTTTATAATTAATTCCCATTGTCAAAACAAATAGCGTGTTTTTAAGAAAAAATATCTATCAAAAAATTAACACGTGTTTATGTCCAATTTCAAAGTGAAATTAATTCCAATGACCACCATTGGATTAAATGGTAAAAATATATTTTAAATACACTTTAAACCCAATTAAAAATATAATCTAACCATATAAATAAATTATATTAAAAGGAGGTTTTGAATTAAAATACAACATTTTTCACTATTCATTAAAAAATGAACTTTATCGGAAAAATACCAAATATTTTCACAAAGTAAATTTTGATGTCTTAATTCTAAAGAAGGATTTTATTTTTTCAAATATAACATATAAAAGTGAAAAAAAGTATATTTAAAAAGGGGTTTCCATCAAAAGGTGGTTAATCAACCTTTTAAAGAATATTAGAATATTTATGCTTAAAATTGGATTCATTCGCATTTTAAGACTATCATTTATTTGGTAATTGTTAAAATATTTAACAAACATATATAATAATTTTTAGTTAGTTCTATTCATTACTTCCATTACAACGGCTAGGTGTTTACTACCATTTAAAATAATATTATTATATTATTAGTGTGCAACGTAAGATTTCAAAGAAACTCGTTGTTGCATATTGGGCACGCCATCGAACATAGCATCCCCTTTAAAGTAATATTAATATTTTATTCACAAATATTAATAAATATAAAAATTTCATATTCTTTATTTACCTGGGATGTTACAGAGAATGATTGACCTGATGATGGAGTTCCATCTATACAATCCTATGATATTCACTACATCATGTCTTCCTAAGGTAATTGAGTTTTGGAATATATCTGTAAATATGATTATAAATAAATTTGACAATCCTCTTGATAAATTGGATATTTTGGAAACTTATATACTTTTAGGACTTTCAATGGACTAGTGATATATTTAGGATTAGGATGAGAAGCTTAAGGGAATGGATTAGATGTGATTCTCTTATATAATTTCTACCCGGAGCCTCTAATATATGAGAGATATTTAGGGTTTATGTATTTTACCTAGGGTAATATATATGTGATAGATAATGAAGGCTTCTTCACTAACCCGTAAGATATTTTTCTATCATTTTTTAGATATTATGTATAAATAATTAATAATATTCAGGGAGGATTAATATGTGAGGTCAATTCCTTGGAAAATTTCCTGCATTTTTATAAGTTCACATAGGTGGTGAATCAATATCCCATTAATTATGGGAACATGAGGAATGATTCTATTGGTATATAGTTGGTTTTAGTTGGGAAATATCAGAGTACATTTTTTATAATATATATTTTCATTATGTGATCATTCACCAAGGTGGATGTGGATAGATTTGGTAGGTTATAATATCATACACTGAATCAAATGATTTAATATTTCATTAGTAATATTTAAATACTAGTCGAATGTGTGGCCAATATCTTTGACCACTATTGGAGTGTTGATCTTGTGGTATGACTGGACACATAAATTGGTTCTGTAGGACCATTGGAATGGTTTGTAGGGATTGATGTCCTTGGAAAATATAGAGAAAATAAGAGGATATTATACCCCATAACCATCTAGAAATTAGTGTTCTGTTAGTGATATATTTATGGGTGGGAATTTGGTGTTATTAGATACGAGTGGATATATCTATAGTATTTTGAAGCTCCTAAAACACAAAAATGAGCTCAATGTATAGGGTTCTGTTAGCTACATGTCTATCTGCATGCACCAATCTGCAGTGAGTTATTTATTTCGATGATTTGAGGGATTCTTTTTTAATGTTATATGAATTATAGTCATATATATAATGTATTATATTACCAGTAATTTAAATCTCCTTAATTTTTTAAGAGGTTTTATGGTTGTGGAGTATGTATTTTATGTTTTATTAAATTTTAACACCATTGGGGGACTTATTGAAGGTCATATATCATTCTACAGGGTGATCCCCCAATATTATTGAGCAATGTTTTCTTTGGGATTTATAAATTCTTCATATAGAATGTTTTGACATGGTACTATATATGGAGTGGTTTGTTTCCTATGAGTATCTATATTTTTTTACCATAGTATTTTTTTTTGTTTATGACTCAAGATAGTGGAATCCATATTAATCATGGGTAATTTCATATTCAAGAAGTTCATGAGGGGATATATCATCAATAAGTGGGTAAGATCATAAGCCTTGTTTTGATTTTATTTCTCTATGATGGGTGGGTGGAGAATAATGTCTTCCCTCTTATGGTGGATCTATTTGAGGATTTTTTCCTAAGGATTTCTTAGGGTTTGAATCATAGGGAGAATTTATCTTTTCAATTGAGTTTATTAATTGAAAATATCTAGTTCCCATCCCACCTTTTCAAATAGAACCTTTGGAGCTTTCGGATCTTAAGGACCATTTGGAGAAGTTAGAAGCTAAATGGAATTTTTTTCCCAAGTAAGTCATGTTGGGGTTCTTTAGTTTTATTTTCTAATATGGATGATATAATGTTGTTATTGTTCATTAATTAATGGAATATAAACCCTATGACAATTAAGAACTGATATCATATTCTATTTATTGATGATCTTTTTAAAAATTTCAGGGGTGCCTGTTTTTTACCAAGATTGATTTGTGATCAGGGTATCATTAGTTGATGGTGAAGACTTCTGATATACAATATAATACATTCAGAATCAATTATTTTTATAATTTCATTCAGGATTTTATTTGGGATAAAAAATTCTCTTATTGTTTTTATCACATTGATGAACATAACATTTCACTTGTACATGGATCAATTTGTAGCTGACTTGATTGATAACATCTTAATGTAGTATCAGACACAAGATTATAATTTGGTATTTATTTACATCATCCTTGGCATACAAGTAGAGTATAGAATACACAATAAGATAATTTAGTATCATTTCTAAATCAGCATGGTGCACTTCATGGATCACATCATCATGTAGATGGTTATTTAGTAGACACCGATATGGTTAGAGTAATAGTTTTAGGGGGGGATCTAATTAATTGTTTTTATAGATGATTATTTAGGTTGTCACTAGATAATTTTTGTGGTAAAATTAGAGGAAACTATAAAAGGAATTTAAAATAATATGAAATAAAAAATTCTCAGAATCAAGGAACTATTAGATAGTCATCTATACAATAAGAACATGGGTCTAGCATGATGTTGTACCCAATATACCCATATATATAAATTAAATTAACGAGGGTATGGATATAAATAATGATAAAGACTTACATAATTTTAGTAATAATAATAAAATAAAAAGAAGAATCCAAATAACTATACTCCATTATCAACACACACTCAATAAAATATGGAATCCATTCTTGCAAATTTTTTTTATAACAATACATAAAAAGTTCATAGTCATGATATAGTAACTTAAAACATACAAGACTATACATTTATCAAGGAAAATAAATTGAGTAAAATAACTCCACTAATTAATGGTTTAAAACTAGATTCTCTACAAGATAACAGAAGGGTTAACCTATAAGAAATGGAAAAGGACATCACATTACAAAATATTAAATAATTACCATAATGGAAAATTTTATCTAGTCATATAATATAAATTATGCATGTAACTAATAATAAGTATGATAAATCAAAGAAAAAGGAGAATCGCGTTAATGAAATAAAGAAGGAAGGGGAAAATAAAAATTATGTGTAAAAAATGATAAAAAAGAAAATGATGTATTCATTAAAAGTGTGAAAGATGACAAACCACCACCTAATTTCCAAAAAATACCTAAAAAATAAATGTAGATTCCCAATTAAAAATATTTATGGTTATTTTCAAGAAGGGACATTGATCATACCCTGTACAAAAACTATTTTCCAAATTAACCATTGTGATAAATTTCTTAGGGATATTATATCTACAAGAAGAATACTCAATGATGTAGGGAATATATTTATTCTTGAGAAATGTTTTGTATTCATACCCAAATCCATACATCTAAAACCCAAAAACACTAGTAGTTTCAAAATACCCAGAAATAATGGAGGTTGTCAGTTTGGGAGAGTGTTATGTGACCATGGATATTGAATTAACCTTAATAAATCTAGATTTAATGAATAATTTATGATTATGGAATTATTTTCTATTGTGTCGACATGGGATGTGGTACACCATTCAATGATGCATCCACAAGAAATTTTATGAAATCATCTTATCAATGTTGACATACTGTACATCCCCACTTATTTCATCATCCATGACATGTAAGAATATAAATATTTACCACCCACTATCATGTGTCCCTATATAGCTACTTATAGATATCTTGATAGTTTCTAATAGGGTAAATAACTTTTCTGTGCCATGGAAGAAAAATTAGCATTTGATGTCTTGAAAGAAATAGAGAATTTATTAGTGAATAATATAAATTTCATGGAAACAATTGATGAATAATGTGATTTTGTAAAGGATTTGATGAACTAACAGTAATTATACATTGTAAAATTATGAGTTATATTAATTAATAAATGAATTTTAATTAATTGGATAAATGGTAAATCCATTTGATAGACATGATTTAATATCATTCACTCCATCAAATGAGAAATTTCATTCACTTGATCATAAAACTCTTCCTCCAAATGAACAATATTGATATATAAGTGATGCAATTTGTTCATAATTAATTTTCAATGCAAAACATTTGAATGAATAATAATGGAAATTTTCAATGTCTTATCATAGCGTAAGCCAATTATGAGATGGATAGTAGATGATTGGAAAAGAATAGCTATAGCCATATATAATGCTTAAATACACACACATATATATACATATGATAATTTAAGATCATATAGAAATTAAAAAAAACATTTAAAAACTCCAATAAATGAATTAATTATGAAATAAGTGATTATCATATCATTGAGGGGTTAATATTTCGTGTATTTAGTACTTTTTGGGTTAACACATTCCATGTGGTGCCTAAAATGGGTGGGTTCACAATGGTTAAACATGATATTTTAAAATTTATAAATATTAGAATATTGAATGTATAGAAATTTTTTATCGAATAAAAAAATATCGATGCTACCATTTAATGCCAACTAATATTACACTTCTTCTATGAAATTGTAGAATGAATTATTGGAAGATATTATAATTGTTTTTTGAATGGATAATGAAGATATAATCAAATCATGGTAACACAAATAGATCTACAAAAAATATTGTCCAAATCATCAAATGTTATATTCTCTTATGGATTAATTACTTATAGAATGTGTAATGAATACTCCACATTCCAATTTAATTTGAAAGAAATATCCCATTATACTATTGAATATTTCATGGAAAAATTCATTAATGACATATTAATTTATGTAAATAAATTTTGTTAATAATCGGTATATTATGATAATTTTTCAAAAATATGTGAAGAAAATAATTTTGTAAAACCATGATATTTTATGAAATTGTTCTCAATAAAAATATTTGACATCCTTGAAAAAAAATTATGCACATTATAGAGTTTAAATCAAATTATATATAATATTAAAATATTATTATGTTATTGTTGTCACCTAACTGTTGGATTAAAATTAACAAATTTTAGTGAATAAAATATAAAAATCATATAGTTAAATATTTGTAAAATTAATTCATTGGTTATTAATTAATATTAAATGTAAATAAAAATAATTTCAAAACAAAAGTGATGTTTATATGAAAAACATTTCAATCGTATTATATTTTATATTAAAAAATTAAATCAGTCAATTGTGGTGAATTATATTAATGAAATTCATATATTATATATACAATAAAATATTTCTGTAGTTATATAGTATTTCTTATACAATGGATAAGAATAAAACAAGTTTTCTTATTAAAAATTTATTTTCCTAAATATGAGTTTTTATAGTCTTTTTCAAGCTTATTTTTAAAATTTATTTCTAATATATAGAAAATTGAATTTACTAACATTTATTATATATTTTTAATAAAGAGGCTAAAATTTTAGAAACATGTCCTTTTTATTATTAGACATTATAGGTAGTAATTGTGGTAATATTTGTCACATCGGTAAAGGTTAAATCATGTTAATATAAGTTAAAACTAAGTGATGTGGCCATTATTTTTCACCAATGTTCTTACTGGATTAATATAATTGATCTAGTATCCCAACAATCTCTATGATTAATTGTTTAATGTACAGTAATCCATGAAAATTACCAATTTCATTAAATCAATTAAAGATAAAAAAATTCACTCTCTCTATTTTATATATCATTTATGTCACCATGTTGAGGAAAAAAATATGGGGGAATATATATAACTATTTTGAGATTAATGAAATTAATTTTATCAAGGAAATTTATTTATAATTTTTAATAAATAAAAAATTAAATTACATTCTTATTCAATGATGACATAATATTCTAAAATTAATAAAATATTAAAAGATATCTCTTAAAAAATATTAGAAGTAATATAATTCTAATGAGTTATCATGTTCCATTAATCATATATATTAATTTTTAGTAGGATATAATTTGAATAAAAAAACTTATGTCTCTTATTTCAAAATAAATTAATATTGTCAAAATCAAAAATATACATATTTTATCAAAATAATTCGTTATTAAACTATTTATAATATCATAAACATATTAAAAGAGTAAAATGTTTATAATATATAGTCTATAATGTTTACCCTTGTCTGTTTATGATACAAAATTCACATTATAAGTAAAATTACAAACCTTTAGGTGTAAAGAAATCCTAACTGCCGTTAAGCTTCAAATAAGTTAACTTATGTGTTAAACTAGATGATAGTGCTTAAAACATGAGTTAATCCTGTCCAAATTTTTTTGTATGATGGTATTTAAACTATATGTAATATTTTAAAGAAATCCTCATCATGTTGGAGGCATTTGATAGAGATAATAAATTTATTATATTTTAATATTTTAATAAATTCAAATTGCATATTCCCCTTCACTTATTAAATGGAACCTCTATTTCCCCTTATTCACACAGGTTTGAACATTTTACTAAATCTTAACCCTTATAATTATATTTTACACTAAATATGACATATTATATAGGCTATATTCTTCCTAAGAGGATATTTAAAGGAGTTTTATCAAAGTAGAGGCAAAAACCTTATCCAATAACATTGTTTTTGATTTATCTTTTACTACAAAAAATAAATTATGGTCATCAATAATAATAATTTTGTATCTTAAATTTACTGAAATACTATTATTATTAGGATACCACCATTATCCAATAACTTTTCCATCAAATGTGATGTGAATGTATATCACATCCGTACTTAAAACTTTGAAACTCCACATAGCTCTACAATTCTTTTTTCAGCACCATATTTTATTAAATAGTATTATGATGGGGTAAAATTTTGGATATAATATTTATCACATAATTATTATTCTATAATGATAATATAATATCTATCATATTACCTTCCTAAAAATTTTAAAAAAATAATGCCAGTTGTGGGTACGTGTGAAGTACCACCTCAACAAAGCAATGAGATTAATTTTTCATGTCCACTTTACTTGGATGGTAACAAGAATGGAAATGATAAATATATTTATATTTATATATAAATATATTATTTATATGATATAATAATTATTATATTTAGGTGAACTATTATTTACCTTTATTTTGATCCTTCTATCGAAATATGGAAACAATGTCCATATGAACATACAATATAACATCTCCATGAAAATTATAATACATTTTTCTATCTATATAATTTATATATGACTCTAAATATAGATATAAAAAATATATATGATATTTACATAATGAATAAAAATTTATAAATTATCTAATCATGATGAATGTAAGAAGTTCTACTATAACATCCCTCAATCTAGCACTATATCACATGACCAAATCATGTTGGTTATAAGATCTCTTGTGTGCCTCCATGTGTGCCAGAGGCAACCGAATAGTAGTGGGGGTCTAAAGATCATAATTAGTATACTACACCACCTATTATTGATTTATAATAGATATAATGTAAAACAAATATCATAGTGACTGAAATGGTGGAAACAATAAAACATAAATCTAAATTATAAA
The DNA here is from genome assembly GCA_963277665.1 of Viscum album. Taxonomy (NCBI): domain Eukaryota; kingdom Viridiplantae; phylum Streptophyta; class Magnoliopsida; order Santalales; family Viscaceae; genus Viscum; species Viscum album. Next base: position 354,393,912 of record OY728151.1, on the reverse strand, counting down.
GGATGAACATAAAAATCAAATATGAAACAATGTAATATCTATAAATAATGCATCAAATTTTTAAAATTAAAGGAATAAAGATAAAATTCCAAAATAATTCAAAAAATGCGTAGTCCCCTTGTATGAACCCCATGTTTTTCTTATGTCTATTCTACAACAAATCTTGTATGATGTTGTCATCTACAAGGTCCCATTCCCTTGTCTAGTCCCACATCCATATAATCTTCTCCGATACCAAACGACAACCCGAATAGGGTGTGAGTAAAACTTAGTAGTTCTATATCCCAATGTCTAATCAAAACCAATATGACAATATGATTATTAAATAAAGCGATTTACAATTTTAATAATTAAAAAATTAATATTATAAAAAAATCAACATCCTTTAACACCATGATGGAATATCATGGAGAATGTTGTAGAACCATACCAACAAAAACCACAGTCTATGATATAATCACATAACTGGTGATTTCCTCATGTATAATCATCCCATTATCTGGGCCAAGTCCTCTATATAATAATTTAATAACAATGGGTTCATTCCCTCTACATATTAATTTTATCATAACTAAGCCAACCCCTCTACAAATTCATTTCAGTATAACTGAGACTATCCCTCTGTATAATAATTTCAGGATAACCAAGTAAATCCATCTATATAAGAATTTATGTATGAATAAGAATTGAAATCATAACATAAATAAAAGCCCAAGATCACATCATAATCCATAATTGTGAATTTTTACAATTACCACTTTCCTTTCAATTACAAAATTATTATTTAAATAATATCTTAAGTCATTGCAATGCTAGTTTGCATATCCAAATTTTGAAAAATTATCTCCATCCATTTCAATAATATATTTACCTACTATATATCATGAATCAATCATATTTAATTAACTAATGTATAATGTGATGGTAAAAATACATTAATACATTATCCAATTCATCAATATTCCAATTAGTCAATCCCTTAGGGTAGTTGCAAGAATGGATTGAACACCATTGTAACTAAAGGGATACAATGAATAATTCAATATATAATTATTCACAATACATTATTCAATTAATTAATATTCATTTTTTTGTTGCATAATCACATAGTATTTCAAAAACATGAAAACTATTAATAGACTTTAGGGTTTAGTTATAGGCTGCCTAATTTTAACTAGTGATCAAACAATGCTTCCAACTAGTAAAATAATAATAATAAATGTTTAGATAATGTAAATAATTACCGAATAAAACAAGATTAACATAAACACTTTTTTACATACCTGTAAAAAGATAACATTATGATAAATATAATCATGTGTAATATAATAGAAAACCAAAGATAAACCACCCACCTGAGATTAATAACTTGATTAGGATGTCTAAAAGGTAATAAAGAACTCCAAAACCACATGTAATTATCCTAGGTATTGAGAGATGAGATCCAAAAATAAATGTAATATTAATATTACATGATTAGTAGATTTAAAAAAATGATCTAGAGAAATACATGGAATGTGTACCATTATCATCATGTATTTATTAATTTGTTATTAATGTCGAAAATTACATTTCCTTGGGTTAAAACAACCCTACAAGAACATCCCAAATCACATAAAAGTATAATGATATATAACCAAATATGATCTTGAACCAGTTCATGATATCTTCTAAACATCATTTACACTTCACGTGACAAGTTCACAATGTGTAATTATTATTTTTATGATCCAGTTAATGATCTCATCCTAGCCATACTTACATAAAATGTAAATGGTTCACAATGTGTTAAATACAAATAGGAAGAAAATAAATGTAGTTTATTTATAAAAAGACACAATAACCTCCGACAGCTTCAAAAATCATGGAAATCCATTATAAGAAACTTTAACATGTATATACCAAGACTCCATTATTTTAAAATAACATAAAATACCAAACTAAAAGTAAATTTTCTAGAAAACTTAATCTATCTATGAAAGAGAACATACTACTAAGGATATAAGAAAATAGATAAACCAACCAAAGGTGAAAAAAACTCAAAGTGGGGATTACATAGAAACAAATAGAAGATTAAAACCTCCCCACAATATGACATATCATCCTTGATATACTTCAATCATCATTTTGTTGTATAGGTGAATAATTATGGCCACTATTCTTGCACATCAGACTTCCTCTCCAATGTCTCTATGTGAACATGCCCATTCATCCACTGTAATCGATATGAAGGTATATAATTTACTTGCTGATACATATCACTATTTTACATAATCTATATCAAATCTGACTCAAAAAATTCATATAAACAAAGATAAATTACATAAACTTATACTAAATGAGAAGGGTCATGATGATATATTTGAAGATGTCATGAATGAAACACATCATGCATGGTACTAAAGAATGATGGATTTTCAAATCAGTACTCCATTTGTTTAAATACTTCCACAATATCAAAGTCCCTCTCAAACCTAGGTGTTAAATTTCCATGTTTACTGATATGAATTTTCACCGACCTATGTGAAAAAATGGAAAAAAAATGACCAAAATGAAACTAAATCAGTCTTCTACAATGTTCGTTTTAATATTTTTATCTACACTCTATCGTCACAAACATCATCCTGATCTACTAAACCTACTCAGACATCTACTACATGAGATTAGGTCAAACAAGCACCATATCACCTTCCTCAAGGAATTGAATCGGAAAATACGAATTCTATGAATTCAAGGCCTCAAATGGATATATTAGGATAGAAACTAGAAATATATTATTATTTACATGATCTATTAGTTTCATAATTTTCTTCTATGAAAAACTAAAATCCAAAACAACGTCTGGTTGAATAGCCTTTAGAATTGGAATAGTCTGCTCAGATTGACCATTAATCCATGGATGATTGTTTGTTCTGAGATGAAGTTGCAATCCAAGAGTCTTATATAGAAACATCCAGAAATGAGATACCAAATGAGGATATCTATCAAAAATGATACATCTAAAAACAATATAAAACTATATTACCTCCAACATGTAAAGACCGCACAGATCATCCTCATTGATGGACTCCCTAATAGGCATGATATGTGCTACTATTATCAATTGATATTTGATCACCCATATTACATCACCCTTTTGGGTGTCTTGGGTAATAATATCAATAAATAATTAGTAATATCATCCAATTTCCACTCTAGAAATTTCAATTGTTACAATAACCCTGCAAGCCTCTAGTGCTCGAATTTCTACTACCTACAAGTAAAAAATTGCTCCACAGAGCTCTCTACCTCCTTATTCATTCTACACCACTAGTAATATTTATAAAGATAAATATACTAATTTTACAATCCATGATGTATCTCCCATTTAGAATCATGAATGTATCTCATTTTATCCATGAGAAAACCCATAGGAACCCATACTCGATGATAAAAAAGAAGAAAATTTATTCAACTAAGAGAATATCTTTTTGGTGGATTACCATAATATAAGTTGTCTCATTGAACTAAACCATTTTAATTAGACAAATTCTCTCTATTTATAATGTTATGAATAATAAGTGAAATATATTTCAAGGGTAGAGATACTAGTCTATATGAATCTTGATCATCTTGATGCATGTATGTAAACATTTCCACAAACCACCCCTCATTTCTAGACAACTACACCTTTTTTTTGTGTATACCTACTCATGTAATCGATAATGTTTTTTTCCCTTTCTTAGTTAATTATCCAAATGAAATATTAAAGACTATAAATAATCTTCCAAACAAATCTAATAAAGTTTTTGGTCCTGTGGAGATAAAATGTAATACATGACCTTGTGATCCACGTACACAAAATCTCACTCACCCAAAAGATAGTGTCTCTAGAATGTTAGGGAATATAAAAACAAATATATAGAAAGATCATGAGAAGAATAATTCCTATCATTCGGTCTCAGATGTCAATATCTATATGAAACTACTTAGTCCTCCTGCATTGTAACTACTATAATTTTATCTCTAGATGAATAACAGTACACAATATATGGCTTACCTTGCATTGGTATGGTGAGGATTGGTTATTATGTCAACTTATTTTTTGGGAATAATTTTTTTTTTATCGCAGTAATATAAACAAACAAACATGACTCTTTTCTTGGTCATCCTGGATATTAGGGATTCCAGAAGGGAAAAACATGGATATAACACCAATAGTAACATTTTAAAACAAAAACCTCCAAATATAGATGATATTATTCAACCGTGACCATGATATAATGACTATAACCTTCAATGATTTGATTGATCCTCAAAAATTTGAGATTAAATTACCAAATAAGTTCACTTTATCAATAAAAAAACTATATTTGGTCAGCTTTGAATTAAGCCGATTCAATATCAATATACTCAAGAATATTTCAACATTTTTTTTCATGATCATCTGATTGATGGAAGGGGACAAATATATCATCAACAATAATCACCATGATATGGTCCAAAAAAGGATGAACGATGCGATTCATCATGTCTATGAATACCACTAGTTTTTTAATAAAACAAATCATCATCACTACAAACTCATACAAGTCATAACTCCTACTAAAACTATCCTGAGGTATCTTCTATGGTCTCAACCAAAATTAGTGCAATTCTAAAAAAAATAAAAATATTGGATAAAATCATGGAAACACTCAAATAATCAAAGATATCATTTATGCGTAGAAGAGGTTACCTATTATTTACTATCATCTAGTTAAACCTCAAATAATCCACACGTAATCGCAATCACATTAATCATTTATAAAAAAGAACTAGATATCTCCATATATATATGTACTAGTCCATAAAAACACATAGATTATAGATCATCCAACAAAAAAAATAAACTCATTATTCTATTTTGGTTCCATCCTCTAATGTGGAATATAAATTATATCTTCCCCCAAAAACATCCTGATCATGATATCGATATCCAATTCAAGAAGTAATCTATAAATCTTATCAAGAATGGAATCTTGTAAACAGTATACCAATTTAGAAAATATATCCTAATTCATTTCAATAATATCTCATACAATGTTTATTATCTGGTAAATGAGGCAACCTAATATGCAATGAATTCATCATGCATGACCAGCCTAAGGATCCCACTCACCATAGTGAAAATATTTGTTTCCATATGGATATATATTGGAAAATAAACTCCGGTAATAGTTAATATGTTCTAGGAATAAAACAAAAAAACACATATCATGAATAAAAAATATAAATTTTCCACAAATTATTCACAAAAGAAATGTTAACCCCCAATATCTAGGAAACACACCTTGAAACAATTGATATTCTTGTACCACACTCCTAATTGAGATTCAATAGTCAAAACACAACACAATATTTCAACAACTAAGACCTAAATGTTTGGAAAAAGGGAGTATAAAAAGAAAATTAATACGAATATATAAAACAAAATGAATGGAAGAGTAGATGATTAAAGATTCATATATGTAATGGTACTATGTCATGCATCCATGCTAATAAGATTTGATTTTATGGCATGAAGATGACATCCCCCTCTACCCTAGAATATTGAATAACTCTACAATATCATTCCCTATGATTGTTACATCCAATAATACACTAAGTTTTTATGACCTAGCATTACCCTGAATGACTAGTGGAGGTCTATCTACATGTCTATTGATGGGTAGGTTAGTCTCTCACAAAATATGATGCCTATCCTATTCCCCTTCCATTGATCTATTTTTTTATTCCAAAATAAAACCTCTTTAGGTGTCCATGCCTACCACATGTATGACACTCAAATGTAGTGCATGAACACTGAACAAACTTTTGACCAAAAAATACAAAAAATAGAACAACTCTGTAACATTATCATGAGATATATTTTGACATCAATGGTTTCTGTTTCTTCTATTCCTTTGGAAAAAAATAATAAAAACACTTCTAGTCACCTTAAAAAGGGAAACTTGTTTTGCCTATAGAAACAACATGACCATAGCTCGAGGCCTCTCTTAGATTACCACTCATGATTAGTGTCATATTCATCATGTTTGAGAAGATAAAAAATAATAATATGTTTACATGTGAGTTATATCATAAAAAAGACCATCCTATGAACATCTCACCCAAGATATCTCATTGACTGCAAAATATCCTATTAAGACCTACAGGTTGGTCAAACATCCATTATAGTCAATCACTAACATGACCTCTTATCTCAGGTAATTGAACTCACAAGACTTCTAATGTGTAATTTTCTCATGATATAAATAGATCAGAATCATCACATATAATTCCTTCCTTGATAACTCCCCTTTCTTCCTAGCATGGTACAAAATGCCCTTACAATACTTGGGATGTCCATGAAGAATATATACATAAAGCTTCACCCTCCTATTTTATGTTTTCTCTAGGTTCTTGATGATGATCTATATTGACTCAATACATAACTCAGAACCATGTGGGCCTCCCTCCCCATCGAACATAGGTAGATGTTGCAGCTATACCTCCCTCTTCATCTTAGATACTAATGGAATGGTGTGATAAATCTCCCTTTCCATGGATCACGTTACCCACTAGAAGATATTTTAAAGTTTAAGATCTATCTTATCCTATGGATATACACAATTTCCTTGTATATCTATGTTTCTAGCAAGCTATTTTCCACTCTCTTGATCAATTGTAAGATGAGGAGGAGTAATTTTCTCTACAGGAAAAACAAACTCCATATAATACTATATAATAAAATTGTTATCCTTGCTAAGTTAAAACAAATGATAAAAACTATCTCATGGTCTCTATAAATGTGGATTACAAGTGATTTAGCATGACAATAATAGTTGTTCGATTTTTTATTTATCATATATAATAGTTATATCATTTAATATTATATATAAGACAATATATTTTATGTAATAAATATTTCCCTATAATGTAAAATGCATGTCATGATATATCACTATGTGCCCATCCTAATGCATTCATATTCCTATTGTACCATACTAGGCACTGAGTATAAATACCAAAAAATTGAAAAAATAAAAAAATTAAATCATCAAAGTTGAAATAATATTAACCACAATAATAAAACTACATGAACTACAATACCATCAAGGGGAAATCATATTTTCCCTCATACAAGGTTCAACTAATCCAATGCACAATCCCCTACATGGGAATATATATATTCCCTTATAGATGGAATTACATTCCCATGTCTGGAAATCTATCACATGGCCTAATCCAGTTGGTTACGGGATGTTAAGTTCTCCTCCCCATACACTGGAGCCTACTGACTAGTAGTTGGAGTGTAAATACCATAGTAGGGAGACTATACCCACTAGTAAATATATATAATAAAGAAGATGTAATTAAATATAAAATCAATTTAAATAGTAAAAATAGTCCAAAATAAAACTAGAAGTTTAAGGGGAAAAGGTTATCCAATAATAAACAATGTAATATAATTCTAGAATATATCTAATAATAAAACTAAAAGGAATGTATATAAAAGATCCTATTGACATATATAATTCAAATTCCTTAGTTGAAAACCACATGTTGGTCCCATCTCAAATCTCAAAACCATCCAGCATAAATTGTCACATACGAGGTCCCTTTCCCAACTCAAAATATATATCTATAATATAATCTACAACCAAATGATGTCCCATATAGGGTGTGAGTAAAACTCAGTATGTCAACACCACCATTTCTAAAAAAAATGAGTCTGAAAATAATTTCATGAAATATAGTGATATACATGTTTTTTAATTAAATGATTAATACTATATAAAAATCCTCATTCATTGGAATAATCCTGTAATATATCTAATTATATAACACAACCATGACAACCATAACCATAGTCCATGGAATAATCACATAACCTAGTAAATCCCTATGTATAATAATTTCATCATCAGAGAAAAATCTATTTATATAATAATTAAATAATGATTACGCCAATCACTCTATGTAATAATTTTAGCATAACCAACCCATGGACACTGTAAAATAATTTTATAACAACTGGTCCAATAACTATATTTAATCATTTCATCAGGAATCATAACTGAAATGATAACTACAAGAAAACACTAAATTATATCATAATTCACAATGTTTAATTATTCTAATTATGTTTTTCAATTCAATTACCCAATACATAATTAACTAATATATTTAGTTCTTTCTATGTTAGTTTACACATAATAATTTTACCATATTTTGACAAGGCATTTCAATGAATAATTTCATCATTACCCAAGTTTAATTCATCATATGATATCAACCAATTTCTCATTTCATGCTAAAAATGCATTAATCCATTACCAAATTCATCATTTTTTTCTTGGTTGTCTCACCATATGTGCAACTGCAAGCCAAGTTCCAACACCATTGAATCCAAATGTATCAAATGAACAATAAGAAAAAATATTTATCACCATCAATTATTCAATTAAAAAATGTGTACATTATTCCTATGAAATCAAAAAATATTTCACATACATGAAAAATAGAAATATATCATAGGTTCAGGTTTTAGACCACATACCATTAAACAGGGATCAATCAAAACATTTACCCAGTAATGCTAATAAGAACCTATGTTCACAAGATCTCAAGATAGACTACATCACACAAGATCCAGATTAACACCTATTATTATAATGGACAAATTATTACATAATTATAATAAGAAAAATATAAAATTAATGGAAAAAAATGAGAAACCACTCACACATGATTGATCTCTTGATTAGGATATCTAAAGGGAATAAAACATCCCAAAACCTCATGGTTGTCACATAGGGATAAATAGAGGAGAGCACATGAAAATGAAAAATGAATCACAAAAGAATCATGGATTTAAAACCACTGATCTCAAAAAATAAATTTTATGTAACCCTTTCATGTCATTTATTTCGGATATTAAGAGTTATTTTAAAAAATGTTCCCACTTTTAATTAAATAACGCTTTTTCAAATATTATAATTCATGTACAAGCCATATTGTTGTATCTAATTTATGTATTGAACTAGTTCTCAATGTCTACATGTAAATATTTACACATCATGTAATAGGTTCATGATGTGTAGTTTTTTCAAATCATGAACATCTTCATGACGTCTTTAAGGACATATTTATTCATCATATAAATGAATTATGGAATTTAAAATCATAAAAATCATCCCTCAACCATGTTTCTTTAGATATAGAAAAAATCACCTTTTTAGCATTTCAAACTCATGGTAAAACCTTGTAATAATCCTTTGACATGTTTATTCTCATACTTTACTAATTCAAAAAAAAAACATACATCCCTGAACATTGGTTAATTTTTTATTAGACAACTCTCTTTATCTAAATGAAACTCGGCCATCAAAGATTAATGAGAAAGGAAAACTGAATTAATATAGGTTCAATAAAAAACTCAAAGTGGGAAATACTTAGAAAATTATGGGATCTTACAATCTCATCAAAATATAATATGTCATCCCCAAACTAATTCATGAATCTGTGTGGGGGTATTAGTGAATAAGCCTAGTCATTGTGCTCTCATGCCAAACTTCTTCTCCCATGTCCATATTGAACACTCTCATGGTACCAATCCACTCTATGTATATAAATACTCTTTCCTAGAAGATAATTCTTACTACATTCCATAATCCTTCGTGGATAAATCACATATAACATCATATACATAAAGATCAATGTCATCAAATCCAACCACATAAGAAGGGTTATAATGATATCTTTAAAGTTTCAGAATATGAAACACACCATGCAAGTCATAATATCAATATATAATAGATAGTTTATAATCCACTGGAATGGCCCTTTCCACCATCTCAAAGGGCCCAATAAAATTGGGAACTAAAATTCTATATTTCCTCACATGGTGTTTCCCCATATTAAGAAACACCCAAATGAAAACACAATGAACAGACTTAAAAACAATGGTTCATTTAAGATTATTAGCATAAGATTTATCTTTTCTATGTATCCACAAACAATATCCTAATAAAATTAACTAAGTTATACATTTATTATGTTAGACAATGTCTAACAAGAACTGAATCACTTTCCTCCGGCATAAAATAAGATAATAGAGGATCCCACCATATGAGGTCATTAATGGTTCTATTTGGATAGATTATTATAAGATGTTATGGTTTGAAATCAACAATTTTTCTATATACTATCTAAGAAACAATAAAAATCTAAAATAAATGATCATGAAATATCCACCGAAATTGTAATAGTCTACTCAGATTGACTATCTACCTGTGGATGATAGGCTGTGCTCAAATGAACATGTGATCCCAAAGCCTTCTAATAACCTTTTGAGAACAGAATTGTGAATCAAGGTTCTCTATTTGAATTGGTAGTCCCTAGAAACCCATGAAACAAAAAAACCATCTTTATGTAAATAATACCTAGAGCATCTACAATGATGGCCTTCTTAATAAGAAAGATGTAGGATATGTTAATTAGTTGATATGTGATCACCAATAATGAATCACTATTTTATGTTGTTCAGTGTAATCATATCACAAAGAAACAAAGATGTATAATCTTATTCCCATTCCAGAAGGAGATGATGGAAGAATTTTCCAACAGAACACTTATGCTAGTCTTTCACCAACTGTCAGGTGATACATAACACCAAAAATCTCACTACCACCTACTTCACTCATGAATACCAGAACTTACTATATAGATGACTATTTATATTTTTCCTAATAGGGTGTAACGTCTATATATAAGTATGAGACACTCTCATTAGTTCCTCATAAAAACCAATAAAAATGTATACTCATTCATGGAAAGAATATATTTGAGTATTCTAAGAGAACATTATGTTACTTTCTAAACACCACATATTTTTTCTATCAAAAAAATCCTCAAGATTAGATAACTAATATATCATGATACTTTCCATAAGAACATGTACAGAACCTATTGAGGTTAGGTATACTCATCCCCAAGACTCCTAAACATCCTAATGAATATCTGCAAAGAGTTATCTCATCCACCACTCATCTCAATAATCCCACACTACCTATTTCTACATCATTCAACTAAATCCATTAGAAGTAATAATTCCCTTTTCTATTGTATAATCTAGATTAATTTCAAATGGCTATAGATACATGGCCCCATTCCACTACTAGTGGTTTAGTTGTCACTAAGAAAATATGTACCTGAGTCTCTTTTAGTCCATGTACATCAAAAACCACCCAACCAAAATATAGTCTCTATAATCTCATTATGTATACCACTACATATTACTCCATATCAATGGATGAAAAATTCATCTCTTGTTGTCTCATCTATAAAGATAAAAAAGAAACTACTCATTCTTCATGCATCAGAACTACTTTGAGTCAAACTCTATATGTATCACAATACATATTACATGCATTACCTATAACTTATAGGGTGAGGATCAGTGCTGAGGTTATAATTCTCGTCAACTATTCATAATATATCTCAAAATAATCTCAATAAATAGACTTTACACTTTTCATTGTTATCCTGAAGATTGGTGTTTCCATAAGTTAAAATTATTGGGTGAAATGACGATAACATCCAAATAAACCAAAAAATATATTAATATAGAATATATTATTAGGCCATTCCCATGATTTCATGGTTGTAACATTATTTTTTTCCATTGAAACTAAAACCACTGAGATGAAATGACCAACAAAGTGCACATTATCAATTTATAAGGTACATCTGGATTTTTTTAAATCAAATTCACTCTAAATATACTCATAGAGAAGTCATTATGTGGTTAATGATCATTTAATTACTAGAATTAGACTAATATTTCATAAAAAAACTCTCCAAAAAATAGTCCAAAATAGGTTGAAGAATATGATTCATCAAGGGCATGAATAACCCCGATGAATTTGTTAAACCAAATTGGATCATTATGAAATCATACAATCCATACATGTTCCACAAATTAGTGAAATATATGTTTGATGGACACACCCTCAACTGGTGGTATCCTGATCTCAAATCAATATTGGAGAAAATATTGGATCTTTTGATCTGATCAAATATATCATTGATGCATTGAAGTGGATATCAATTCATGACCATCATTTGGTTCAATATATGATAATCACACATAAGTAAAAATTAGTGTCATAATTATTGGAAAAAATACCTAGAGATACCAATGGAGATATAATATTCCATATGAAACCATTGGATTCTAGATCATCTAACATAGAATTATACTCCCAAATATATTCTTGTGAAACTTTGTAAGCTATAATTGAAAATGGATCTGCTTTGATTATAAACACGCTCTTGAAATTGATCTCATAATCGATCAGTAATCAATATAAGTCTTTAGAAATGACATGCTAAAAATGGTCTACCATTGTAGTAAATGTATCTCACTAAATTTTTTCTGCATCCAAATAACTTTATTCTATCTAGGCTATAATAGCGTTTAATTGACACTAAATTTGTATTACCTGTCTACCCAGAAGATTGCATCACCCTTGGTGAAAGTATATATCTCTTTCTGGATAAAAAATGTATCTATCCTTCTATAATATTATAAATTATCCTGCTATAGATGTATATAATATATACCTCTAACCAAATCAAATCTATTCATTTCCATAAAAAAATTATACCTAAAAGAAGCAGTAACTTATAATTTATAGAGAACACACCTCAAAACATTTTATATTCTAGGACCGCAATCTCAACGTTGATTCAATTATCAAGACACCACCCCTGACATTCACAAAAAAAATAAATCCATTTAAAATAATATCGGACAAAATTACTGTGATTCTCATGTATCAAACAAAAAATAATTAAGGGTTTATGAGAAAAGAATCATACCTCTTATGGAATAATCTCTTACATCCATTCCACCTAAAGTAAACTTTATATAATGCATCTTAGTTTCACATATACCATGGGATCCAATCTATGTCCTCTGTGTTACGCCATTTACATGTTACTATTTCTATTATAATCTGGCATCACATCTATGTACTTGATATGAATGTCTAGTAGACATCCAAGTACTTTTCTTCTAAGCGGTAGATCAATCCTTCCCATAATCTAGTACCTATCTTGATCCCTTTCAACCACACTGCTTCCTGAAGACCCTATAGAAACTCTATGGGTGACCAAGACAACTGTAATCATATCATTTCAATGTATGATTGGGTCACTAATTCTACGTGCAACCAAAATGAGAACAATGATTGCACTAGAGGGAAACATGGTTGTAGTATAGATTCCAAAATCCCTTGATGCTATACCAACTATTACCTAGGAGATTACTATTTTAGAAGCACTTCTTATCACCTAAATTATTGCTCCCATGGTATCCTGATGAAATTTCTTGACCATTGCTTAGGTACTCTCTCAAATACCCTTCAATAATGAGTTATTGATTTATTATGTTTGAAAATATACTTGGGAAGAAGGTGTCCACTTATAAAGTAGTCTCATAGCTAATGTCATCCTAAAAATTTCTCACTGTGGAGATATCATCAACTACCAAAGATGGTGAATGGTGATGCAAGTGAGTGTAACATCTAGAATAGTTTATCAATAACATGACATCCTGTTTCATGTTCCATAACTCACAATAATACTCATCCATTAGTGTCTTTCTATTGAAATGAATAAAATACTACTTCAATAATTACTTCCAAGATAACTAATTTTCCTAGAAAAAAATAATCTAGAATATCTAACTGATGATTGTCAAGTCCATGAATCGTGAATGAATTATGATTCACCCTCCCATCTACAGATATATTTGGTTGATTGAAGATGATATGGAAAGATTTTATCTAGAACAAATCTACATGGGTTTCTCCCCCTAGGGAATGTATGTGGATGTTATATCTGAAGTACTCTCATCCACTCTAAAATCTAATGCATGGTGTGAACCGTCTCCCTATCTGTGGATCATATGACCCATCGAAAGATGTTTTGAATCATAAAATCAATATGATACTCATGAAATATTGGAATATTTGTTTCAATTTAGTTAGGAGTGTGATGACTTTCTCTCCCCTAATGCTCAATTTGTGGATGATGATGTGGCATTTTCTCTATGATACAAATTCACTACATAAAGCACTATATAAAATCAAGGTTAATGTCAATTAGTTATAACAATAGAGAACCACTCACTAAAGGTCCCTCTAAACATGGATTAAATTTTATTTTTCATGATATAACGATTCATTCATTTATCATTTATCAAATATAACATGTGTCTCATTTACCAGCACATATAAGAAAATATAACACATGTAATACATATTTCCCTATCATGAACAATGCATCTCATGATATATCCCTATGTCCCTAGGATGAATCATGCATAATAATATTACTCCATTCCATTCCATGATTATAAATATTAAGAAACAATAATATCACACAAAATGTGAATCACATAAGGGGAAATAATTCCTACCATAATAATGGCATATCATGAAAAACAAAATCTTGCTCAGACACTCAAATTTTCCCACATACATTGGTCAGCTACTCTCCTACACAGTCTTGTTTATCTATGAAAACAAATCCTAGTATATATTATAACATTCCTAAATATTAATTTAAAATAAATGAACAAAAAGAGGCTCTAATATTACCTTTTAATGTCCCATGTTTCAGCACTCTACAAGAAGATAGATTAGGTTGTTTATGGGACCTCAAGTATGCCTACCCATGCACTAGAGGCTGCTGAATAGGATTGGGGGTGTAATGAAAATAGTGGAGAGACTAAAACCCATGTGATAGATTTATAATGTATAATGAGTAAATAAAATATTGGAGTAATTATAATATCTGAAAATTTACAACATATAATTGGAACATAAAGGATTAATTAATTAATCGAATAATAATCATTGTAATGTGAGGATGGAATGTACATAATGTCAAACTAAAAGTAATGAAAATAAAATACCATGAAAAAAAATCAAATACCATGATCATGAAACCCATGTTTATCCAATATCTATCCTTTAACCCATACATCAATAAATAATCGACTACATGGTACCTTTCCTTTGTCCAAGCCAGAATCTATCTAATCTTCTTTGGTAACAAGGGGCATTCTGAATAGGGTGTGAGTAAAATTAAGTAGGTCAAGACCAAAATGTCTCTGAATAACCTATATGATAATAAGTTTATAATTTAATTATCCTATTACACATATTATTCCATGATTTTGAGAATATTTAACCATAAAATAAAAACCAAAGAATATAGAGTCTACTTTCTTTCTATGATTATTTACATATAACATAAAATATGGAAATAAAAAAACATTATATTAGTCATTCATAATGATCCCATAACATTCATTGGGATCTTACTTCTATATTGGATAACCTAGGGAAAACAGAGACAAAATGGATGAGCTAGAAGTCCTAGTAAAGGAATAAACATATGGAAAAAAATCATATCTCATTGGTTATAAGGTACAAAATAATTATAGAAAATAGAATTGAACATGAATAAAAATAATGAAGAAAAAAATGTAGAATATAGGATAATGTAATCATGGAATAATAGGAATGTGGAAATAACACACAACATGAAATAATCATGAGTGCATGCTAACTGCAAAGACTATTTCACATGGTAGACAAAGACCCAAAAAGGAATCATGAATACTCAGTATCTTAACATGAAGTTTAATGATACTAAACATTACCCAATAACTTAGAATACTATCTTCATTCACCCATCATATCATGTTCATAAATATGTGATTCAAATATTGAATCATACATCATGAATATTCATAAGGGCTGTCCATGGAAGAAATGGATACCATTATCATGTCATAAGGCATAACAAATGGGTGTATCATAAATGTATCTTTAAATGAATGGAGTAAAATTATACATGGACATTAATGAGGAAATATAATCCTAGATAATTATATTTCATGTCAAAATGATGTGATAAAATGTAAATGAGTGTTTATGAAACATTATAAGTGAGCCACCTTGGTGCGAATTACAGGAAAATAGAAAAGAGTATTTAAATAAGAAAATGAATATTTTTTGCATTGAACCATAAACTAACTAAGATATATTTTCATGAATAAATGTTATATTTATGAAAAATATTGGTGGATTAAAATATATTATGGAGTGTAATTGAAAATGGTTATAAAATTGGGATGTTCTTTTTAATTGATCATTATTATCAGAATGAATTAAAAAAGGAACATTAAAAAATATTAATTTCCCAATAAAAGAAAGAATAATTGAGGAAGGATAATATTTTTAGAGAATAAAAGAATAATTTTTGATAATTAAATATGAAAAATTAATAATTTAATTTTGGTAATGAGAGATAAAGAATAAACCAATTTTTTTGGTTGTTTAGAGATAATCCCATGCATTATGTTTGAAAATGTTCTACACTTGTATATATTATCAGGGAAAATAAATTTAAATACATTAATTAATTTATTCAAAACAACACACACACATATATATATTATTTATTATAAACTTTTTATGTTTTTTATATCGGGTATGATGAGTAATATAGTTTAATTCCATTATTGTGGGTGTGTTTAATATCTTAGTTTTCATGATGGATTCACTTCTATAAAAGTAATGATGTTCTTATAAAAAAAGAATAATTATCAAAAAATGAAACTATATATTATTAATGGACATTAATATGTTTAAATGTTCATTTATATAATTTTTTTATAAGGTATGATGATGATTCATTAGATAAAACATTAATGAATATGAATTAATTTATTTTGGTAGTTTTTATGATCATCATGACCTTATATATTTTTATTTAATATCATGCCTATATATTTGTTATATGACACTATTTTAATAATAATATGTAATATAAAAATGTATTTAACCATAATTATGGTTTTATTTAATTTCATGAATATTTCAATTTAAAACTAAGATGTATCGTCCATAAAGATGGTAAATTAACTCATCATAGGCGATGTTTTCATTTTTAGAATCAAAGGAATTAGATTATAGTTTTGATGATTGATATATTATTAAGAAAAAAAATAAATCTTATATAACATACTAGATTTATCATTTCACTTGGATAAGGGGAGGTTAGGAGATGATAAAAAATGTAAATAAATTTAAATGAAATGAAAATGAAAAAGAAATCAGATTTTACCTCTTGAATTTCTTCTCCTTGGGAACCTCCTTTAGGAACTTAGACTTAGTGATTTATTGATACCAAAAGCTCATGGAAATGGGTATGAGGATTTGTAAGAGGATTGGGTAAAATATAATTAATATGCAAAGCATATATGGAGTAAGAGGAAGAGGTGATATTCAAAGTGTAGAAGAGTAGTGTTTATTTATTTATTTATTCATTAGTTAATTAATTTATCTCGTGAATATCAATGGTCATTATTCCCATCACTAAATAACATAAATAGAGAAGGAGAGTTATATATAATGGTAACTTATATCATAAATGACTCAACCACGAGTCAATAAATTATTTATTTACATATAATATTATATACCATAAATTACCTTATTTCACTATTCACCCAAACTGTCAACTAATTTTAAAAAATGCCAAAACTTCACTCTTATATTTTTTATGTGTATAATTCTGAAATAGATTAAATTTCATGGAAAAAATATTTTAATGCATTATTTTTATTATAAAATTATAAATAATTATTTACGTTTCAAAGAAATACCAATAAATAATTTATCAATTTTAAAATGTTTATTTACTTATTCCATGATGTAAATAAACTATATTTTTATTAATTAGATGAAAAAAATTTATTTATACATTCAAATGTATGGTTATTATTCTATTGGGTGTTTTACTATTACTAATGGTCATATTACTATTCCAACGGTCGAGTTACTATTCAATTGATACAGGTTCCCTAATTTCTATAAACACCCCATATTTAATTAATATTTTTTATTAGGTTCTCAATGTTATGTGTAAACATCATATAATATAAAATTATTAAAATTAGGAAAATTCTATTAATACAATTCTAGGTGGTAAAAAATTGCTTCCAAAAAAATGACAAACAGTTGTCTTAATTAAACAATTAATACAAAATAACAAACAACCTTCTTCACCACCATGTTTGAATATATATGATCATGTATCAGTATATTGACATATATAACCATAGTCCATGAAATAATCACAAATCTAGGGAAAACCTCTCTATATAAAGGTAAAATTATGTTCAATACCCTCTATATATAATCTTTAGCATCATCAAACCAAGCCCTATGTATTAGAATTTTAGAATAACCAATACATGGCTTCTAAGTTTGATTATTATCATTATTATTCCCTAACATCTATATAATAATTTTATCATGAACCCTAAATATAATCATAATGGAAATAAAAACACAACATTATATCATAATCCACAATGGTTAATTCTTATAATTTCCATTTTTCTCTCAATTACACATTTGTTCATTAAATAATATCCTAATTCAGATTACTTGTGAGTTGAGAAGGTTGATAGATCTCCCTCGTGAGATCTCAGCCATGTTTCTCCTCCAACACTGTCTTCAACAGAGCTTCTGATCCAGCCTTGGACACACAGATCTGACCCTTTGTTGCTTGGAAATGTCCTCTTGTGGTGCATGGCTTCAGGTGGTGATGGGATTCAGGCATGATGATAATGGTGGTGGTTTGGTTGTGCTTTCCCTATAGGAAATGGTTTTTTCCCTGAGATCTGGCCCGTATTGTGGCTTTGGATGTTCAATATGACATAAAATTTTCCTCCACTATTACTTCTCATGTGTGTCTATTTGATGATCCATTTTCCTAATCAGCATTTCGATCTAATTCATATCTATTGATTCAGATCAAATATTGTTGATTTCATGAGGGTGATATTCAAAAATGTGAATATCAGACAAGATTCACTGGTTGCGGGTAGTGGGTTATTTATTGTGGGTATTGTAGATGGTAATTGGGGACAATGATGGGACTCGATGGTGGTGAGTTGGGTAAATGATGGTGTAGGAGCAGAGGGAGTGATGATTTTTGGGGGGTTTTTAGCCAGTAAAGCTATAGTACGATGGGGCGTGAGTCAACCAGGGAACAAGATATCTTTCTATGCAGATGAGAGGATTATAGTGTCACTGTGGTCCTCAAGCGCGTTTATGACTTTGTAGATACGAGTTTTTGCTTCCATAATTGTGTTGAGGTGTTTCACTTGTAATCATTGTTTCAATGTGCTTTTAGCCACTCATATCAAAGTCTACATTGGGCCTTCAGGCTTGTAATTGGTTCCCCATAACCCAGTTCAAAAGGGATTCATATTTTCCCTCATATTTATTAATAAAGGGGCCGGTCCCCCACCTATTTCGATATTTCTCAAGTCATTACCATGATAGTTTATACATCAATATTTTATCAAATGATAACCAATTATTTTAATAATCAATATACCCATTATAGAAGGTGAATATATCATAAAAAATTAATCTAGGTGTTATTTCATGCTAAACATAAATTAACCCATTTTCCAATTCATCATTGTTTGAGGGTAGAATCACATTATGGTTACATTCAAGCTAGGTCTCAGCACCTTTGAATATAAATGTATATAATGAACAACTAAAAAGAACATTTATTATAATGCATCATTAAATTAATTAATGTGTATTTTGTATAGACACAATATTTTAATATTATACATAATTGAATAATAGAAACAGACCACATGGTTTGGTTTTAGACCACATTCCTTTATCCGGTTTTCAAATAATACTTCCAAATGGTAACACAGATAGGAATGAAGGGAAAATCGAATGAATAACCATATAACATAAGATAGTTATCAAATCCTGTTTCTATATAAGTAAAAATATTACACAATGATAAAGATAAAAATATTAATATTAATTAAAACCAATGTGAAAACACTCATTGAATATTGATCACATTATTGGGATGTCCATAAGGGAAGATACCACAATGAAAAAAATCTACAATTCACCTAGGGTTTGATTGTGGAAAGTTTCATGTGAATAATAAATCTATCTTGCACACATCATGGATTTAAAACTAATGATCCTGATAAATACAAGACAAGATACCCTTTTTCATTATATATTTAAAAAATGATTAGTTTCTCCATAAAACATGTGTCCTCATGTTAAATTAACCTTGATTCAACAATACATGTCATGTAAAACACTAATGGTATGTAACAAATACATGTTATTAACTAGATCACAACTCTTTTTGGTAAAATTTTCACAATATTTAATAGGTTTATACCTTGTAACTATTTCAAATAATGAAATATTTCAAATTTTATTCTTGGACACATTTACACAACATGTAAATGGTTCATGACATGTAAAATCCCACCAGAAACCACTCAAACTAGTTTCTTTTGAAAAACATTATCCACCTTTGAATCCGTCAAAACTAATATAAAACCATCATTATTTTTTATAAAATGTTCATACCTAAACCCAAATTATTCTAACAAACATAAAACCTCAATCATTAGGTAATTTTTTAAGAAACAAATCCCCTTCTATGAATGATACAAGACCATCAATGTTCATAATTCATAGGAAACCCCAAAAAAATAGTTTCAATAAAAAAATCAAGTGGGGGTGTACCTAAAAAAATATTATATCTTACACTAATACCACAGAATCAAATATTTCATGAAAAATGAAGTAATCATCAGCCAGAACATTAATATTAATAACAAATGTTTAATAATTGGGTGTTAAGATATGATATGTAAATTTATAACGGTACGATAGATATGATTACAATTTTGTAATATTGTTATAACAAATATTTATTTATTATAAATTAGGTGTTAACATTTACAAACCATGGTGAGACTTTATTTAATGAAATACGAGTCAATCAAATTTTAATATATATTCTTTAGGCTTTAATTTCTATTGAAGGAATTATATAACCCTTAACCAATAAATCATTTTTTATTCTCCTCTTGTTATTTCTTTACAATGCATAGTTTCCTTTCATTTTCATTATTTTTAGTATAGAAGATAGATAATGAATATTTTCATTGAAAACAATCCATGATTTAATATTCTATTGGGAATAATTCTCCTCAAATACCATGTGTTCTAAAAACTCATCAAGAATGATTATAAAAATATAAAAATATTATCTAAATACATCTTAATATTTTTTGAATATTTTAAAAATTTAGTAATAGAAATATTCTTTTAATTTTCCAAATAAATGTATTTCCACCTTTTTACTAAAAAATTTAAATGAATTTATTTATTAAAATTATATGGATTAAATGGAATTTATCACTATCAGGACCACTCAATGCTTCAATGCTTAATATTAATGTTCCCATATATTATTCCAAGAAAATTTTTTCTATAATATTTTATAAATTCATTATTTTGAAATATATTTTTTGCAAAATGGAAATAGAATTTTATTCAAGAATCATGTCAATTTTTTTTGTATTTATAAATGACAACAAAATTTATTGAAACTTATATTTTAGTAGGGATACACTCTAATGGAACCATAATTTTCATCATTATGATTTATGATTATGATGATGATATATTTATGATACACATTTATTTTGCAGTAGTTATGTAGTGATGGATGAATCAAATTTTTATGAAACTAATTGTCTTTGAATTGATTATGATATGATTATATGATGATTATTTTAGGATTATGTGTCACATATATATATCTTTTTCATTATTTAATTTTCAGGTCAAAAATTATATCTCCCACTAATGAATTATGTAAGGTATTATTTCTCATGTGATAATTTTTCAAACCCTGTTGATGTGATTGATATGTTATTAGAAAGAAGTCTATGTTCATGATACTCTATGGTAATAAATCGATATACTTGATCTCATATGGAAATAAAGTTGATATTTTTTATATAATATAAGAAATATGTGTATATTACTAATCTGTTATGATTTTAGGGTCTCAGTATTTAACTATGACATTTGAATTGGTTTCTATAAATATGATGATAAAACACTTTTATGACATGAATGAATGGTTTTTGACTAATTTACGATGATTTTTTGTTATTATAAACCATGCATTTCCAAATTACATACCATTATTCCTTGAAACATTTTTATGATAATTAGAAAGTTGGGTATAATATTTGTATGTTATGGTCATTATTTCACACCCATAATAAAATTAATTTAATAAAATTTGTAGGTGATTTAATGTTGAAAATATAAGTAATAATTACCCTTAAATTTTAAATGGGATGAGTAGTATGGTCAATGAAATGGTGGAAAAGAAGACACCAACAAATACACCACCCATAATATATTGCTTAAAATTCATAGAATTTTGGAATTATTCCAACTAGAGTATGAATATAATGTTTTTAAATGATCAAAATCTATAACCTTATAATATCAATTACAATGGTAAATCTTATGTGATCATCAATACTGAAGTGTTTCATGAGAATAACATGGTGAAAGGTACACATACTATCCATTATTGATCATCTTAGTTCAAATTTAAATCTTTCTCTAATAAATATTTTATATCTGTGGAATTTTATAATGGTATTGAATTTCAACCCAAAATATTAGATTTCAAGTTAGTAGTAAAAACTCTTATTTATAAAAGGTTCACATCACTAATCTATGAATCAACTCTGATTGAATTTTGTTGGATTTTTATTCCTCTAAGTCTCGTTTTCTCTCTAGTTAAATTTGATATCAATTTTGTAATTTATTTAATTTTTTTACATAAAACCCTCATAAATTTCAATTGAGTGAATGTTATGTTTGATATTTGTAACTAAACTAGCATTTCTTATCTATGAGATGAAAAATATGATATTTTGATCGAATTTACATTCATTTTATGGGTCATTATTTCTACTAAAATCGTTTTTATCTCAAATGGTTGGGGGAAACTCAATTTAAAAAACATTCATATTGTGAAGGTGTTTTTTGATGTGATTCTGGTAGAGTAACTGAATCATCCATATAATCATTTTGTTACGTTTTTAATAGAACAAATACTTAGTGACACACCTATTTCAATGAATCCATATAGATTAAAACTGATTGAGTTTCATTAAATAAAGAATAAATTATTTGGGACACTTGGAAAGGGGTTTTTCTAAGCAATTGCATCACAATGTGGATCTCCAATTCATTTATTAAAGAGAAATACGAATTAATGTGACTATGAATTCCTTATCAATAACTTAAAAAGGCATGAATGAATACAAAAGATACATATATATAGAATTGATTATATAATTGATAAATTATATGGTTCCCAATAAAATTATATGATTGAACATTATTTTTGATATCGATAATTTAGGGTTTCAAAGTGTGAGAACTCAACATAGTATTCAATACAATGTATAGAAAATAAGAATATATCGTGATTCCATTTAGTTTTATTATCTCCCTTTTTATCTTCATTTATTTAATAAATATATTATTTATTAACAACCATGATTAGTTTTTTTGTAATCCTATAGAAAATTTTCTTATATATTCAAAAAGAAATAAATGTCATGAAGATCACATGAAGATTGTGCTGAAGTCCCTAAATAAGGAGAACTGTTATGAACAATTTAACATGACTGAATTATGGCTATGGAATGTGTCATTAAATGGTCATATAATCTCATGTGATGGTTTATTATTAGATCCTTAAATGATATAATTTACTAATTGTTGGAATAGACTGACCATTGTTACATAGATCCATAGATTCCATTTTTTGGATAGATATTATCGGTGATTTCTGGGGAATTCATCAATATTTTCTAATATACTAAAAAAGATAAAATAGATGGGAGATAAGTTCCTTTGGACATATTAATGTTATGAAAATATCAAGGATTTATAGATAAGGATAGTTTTCATACCAATAATAACATTACCCTATAATGGATAAGGGTTTAAAATATATTTTTATGAATCAAATAAGTGATTGGTATGCATTATCGTGCACAATGTTAATGTGGTAGCTTATAATAAATGAAAATTAAATTTTTAAAAGATTAATTACCCAATTCATGATTTGGATTTAGTTTCAATAATTTTATAATTAAATATGTTGAGGAATTATCATTATTGATAATGGTTTGATATATTTGTTTTTTATAAAATTATAATTTATATTTTCACATATAATGAGTTTAATATTAACTATTGAAGATGGTCACAATTATTTAATGATTATGGATGCTTTATAAATTTTCAAAATTATAAGATTTCAAGGTTTCAGGTTTACTGAGTGAAATATATCATGTTATCTTATCTTTGATGATGGTATGAAAAGGTTGAATATTTATGAATTTGAAAAAGATGGAGCAAAAAATCATTATTAATGTAGTTAAATCTTATCATTCTCAAATGAATGTCCAAAAATATATCCATGAGGTGATCAAGAAGGTGTATAAGGTATATTTGGATAATCAAAGAATGTTCATAAATGTTCCTAATCTTGAAATTAATTATTACTAAATAATAAAGTTTATAAACTCTATTTTTTTCAACTCAATAAAAATTTTGAATGAGATATTAAATGAAGATCATTCTTCTTCATTATCTGTTCATTTTGTATTGATATTTGAAATAGTATTTCTGGTAGGACAACATGAAGAGATATAATTTAGCATGTGGTTCTCAATGATTAGTATATAAATATGTATGGTTGAGTGACAAAAGTATATAGATGTGATGAAACCATTACACCTTCTGAAATAAAAATGGGAAAACATGGCCATGGGTTGTTTCATTAGATAGTGAAAAACATCAAAAAGGATCAATGATATATGGGATATATTTGATCTCATTATGAATACAATAAAATTCATTTCCACCTGAGAATATTTTTCACTTGTAAATATTTCTAGGATATACGTTAATGAAGTGGTAAGATTTTTAGGAGTAGCAAATTCTATTACGTTTGATTAGGATTTGTGGATTACCTTGATTTTGAATAGATGTTTTCATTAGGGTCTAGATATGGAGTTTTGTTTTAGAACTATATATAATCCCCATATAGTTGTTCAGTAAATGTGGAATATTAAAAACCATGATGAATTTTTGAGATCATTTATTATGGAATTCAAAGATATTTGGGAACAACACATTCCTGTACCAGAATTTCCTTACATCAATATATTTGACTTGAGGATTCAGATAGATCCTTTTGAATACCTCTATGTAATGAAGTGAAGAACTCCAAATAGTTTGGAAAATGTCTAAAATAATCAATTTTGATTGTATATTACTAATAAAACAGAAGATAAGGTTAGATTTATTCCACAAAATATAAAGGAAATATTGTGTTAAATGAAAGGACAAGTGACAATAAAAGGATAATTATATAGCTAATTGTTTTTGAAAATTTATTCCTATGAATATCACATTCTAATAGTGTCATTTTTTTTGTAAATAAGGTAATTATGAGCCGATGATATATTGGTCCCTTCAAAATTCATGATAATAGCAGAATGGTAGCTTATCGTGTGGAGCATACAACATATGTATCTCAAGTTCACAATATGTTCCATGTATCTCTACTGAGGAAGTACATACATTATAATTAACATATATTGAACACATTGGTTTTTCCACTCAACCAATATATCTCTGATGAAAAACAACTAGATTTTTTTTAATTGGTATGAAAATATCTAAAATAATTACACTCAACTTATCAATGTTTTTTTGTAGAAAACACAAATTTTTGGAAGTTATGTGGGAACCTAGGGATATGATGAAGCATAAGTATCCTCATATATTCATAACAGAGTGAAATGATCATGACCTATCCTAGATACCCTAGTACCTAGACACTGAGGGTAATGCTGACATGGCCCAAGGGAATTCCTGATCCCCACAGGTTGGTGAATATCACCTCACATAAAAAAATAATAAAGTGGGAAGGAATTTTCCAGAGACATAATATAATAAATAGATAAATTTCATTATATACAAAACAATAAACATTTTGAAATATAACAGAGTCAAAAATGTATCAATAACCAATAATACTTCATTAATATAGTAGAAAACATGACAAACCACACAAAACCTAACATACATAGCATCTCAAATCCCAAATATCAATAGCGACTACCACCTCCAAGTGGTGCTTTCCCTGTCTCAAACCCAGTTTTAGGAAATTTGTATATGCCCAAAGCTGCATGTAGGGTTAGTAAAAATCCATGTTGTTTATCATTAAGGATTTTATAATAATATACCACAATTAATTAAACAAATATTTCAACATTAAATAAAATGGAATGGAAATACTAGATAAATTTTTAATCTAATATTTGTCTACTTTCAATATATTGAAACATTTATAAATAATGGATTTATATAAATTTTATAAAAATTGAAAAGACTTGTGTAAAATAGTTTTCACTAAATGGGATATGTAAAAATAATCAAAAGTTTGAATCATGTTCATATTTTATGATTTTATGAAAGTTCAAGGTTATGGGATTCTTACACACTCAAATAAGAGATCATAGAAATATGTTTATACTTGTCCCTTTGACACTGTTCAAATAGGACTCATCACCAAACTATTAGGGATGTGACCAATGATATCTAATTTTTTAGATATTTAATGAATCAATAGAGTGTTATCCCAAATAAATCATTAAATACCTAGGATTAAATGTTCTATAACAGTAATCAATAATTGGAAAATTATTTCAAAACTATTAAAAATTAAAATGACCACTTTTTCTCTCATTTCAGAATGTTAACTTCCATTAAAAAAGGGTTTTTAGTCAATTCATTCTTTTTACATGAAAAATTTAATCTGCTTTCCTCAAAAAAAATTCATCATTTTTCTTAAGAAATTTAAATTAATTTCAAAATTCCATTTCCCAATTAACTTCAAAATTTAATTTGAAAATTTTGATTCAATTTATATAATCACAATGTATTTCAATGGAATTAGGGGGTTTCCCAAAATATCATGCTAAAGAAAAATGAAGCCACAATTCAATGTGTTTTGGGGTTTTCATAATCTTATTGAATGAAAATAAATTCAAATAATTCAATATAGGGTTAAATCAATTGTAGAATCTTAAATGGAACCTCCTACCATAGATCACGGGATCATATAATTCAACAACAACAATGTGATTCACCGAAAATGAACATAGATAATAAGGATCAAGAAATCAACCCTTGATTCATGATACTAAAAAATATATATTATATTCTATAAAAACATGGATTTCGATGGAACCCTATGAAGGAGAAAGGAATAGAGAGAGGGGGTGAAGGGACATGGATAGATAACTTACTAGGAAAGGATTGAACAATTTTATCCTAGCTTTGATCTACCATGGATATGATTTTGAGAAGTGAATGTTTGAACTTGGGATCATTTCTAATGAAGTGAATAAAGATAATATAAAATATTAGACCTATGAATACGGTAAAAATGGGATCTATTAAATGTTTAATGTTTCTTAGAGTAAAAAAGTCAACATGCATGGTTTCCTAGAGAGGCGACATTGTATGTCAAACCGTGCACCCTGAATATGTGCCCATATAAAGGGGTTGGTGATTTATACTGGGTGGGATCTCTATTTATTAAACCATGCGGAAACTATGAAAACCCTAACTACATGGGTTTTCATTTTTTTTAGTAGTAGGGTTCACAGTTTTGGAAAACCATGTGTCAACCGGGCACAACCCAAGAGCCTTATTTTTTTCAAACATTCACCAGAAGTACCACTAAAAAAGACCAAACCAAAACATGATCAAAATAGGGGTTGGGGAGTACATGAAAATAGTTATAGTATTTTACAACCTTTACACCATAGAAATATTAATTCCCCATAAATAATAATTAAAAAAGATTCAACGTGAATAAGATGAGTCCATTTCTCTCTCTCTTTTGTTAATCTCTCTCCCACATCTCATGAGAATCAAAAAAAATTCTTCCGTAACATTTGATCTAATGGAAACATCCTCCCAAAATGTACCTTGGTTTTATAATGAAATATACCCTCTAGATGCTTGACCATAGATAAATCAGGCTCGACACCATGATAACTCTATCTCTGAACATTAGATGGATCAAAAGGATACATTAGTAGTTGTAATATATGAGACACATTATGTATCAATGTTATCTATGTCATAAGTGATATGCTGTAAGACACTATCCCAACCTACTTGAAAACCTCTAAAGGTCTTACAAAATGTGGAGAAAGTTTTCCTTTCCTCCCAATATGTCAATAACCAAAATAGGGTGAAACATTAATGAACACATGGTCACAAAATAAAAACACCAATGTTTTTTTGATGATTATTAACATAAGAATTATACTATCTCTATTCCAACAACATTTTTTGACGAATCAACTGAATATTTGATGTTGTATTTTGAACCATGATTAGTACAACCATGTAACTTTCACTGATATCTTACCAACCCAACAAATAATTTCAATGATGGCCATATAAGGCCACAAAAGGATCAATTTTGATCATTAACTGGTGAAAATTATTATAAGAAAACTCACCCAGTCCTGAAATGGTTGTCCTAATCCCCACTAATGTCTTAAATAAAAACATGAAGCAAATCGTCAAGAATCTACTGAGATATTTCTGTTTATCCATATGATAATGGATGTTATTCTGTACATAAACAGACCTGACATCCCAGTTTATCCTAAAGGCCTCTCCACTAGAGATAAATAAAATGATGTAAACTATCAGATACTATTAAATATGGAACTATATGAAAATTAACAACCACTTTCCCATAGTTATTTTAAAGAACACTAGCTTTAGTTTTATCATGAATGGGTACAAAGAAGTTCAATTCTTCCAGACAGTTGACCAAAAATATGATCACATTATTATTTTTCTAGGTACATGGAAACCCCACAAAAATTATATAGATATATCATACCCATTCATGTTGGAATTAGATGTGGTGGAATAGAACCTAAATTTCATTAGTGATGGTCCTAGACTAGTAAGCATGTATAACAACGAGAGAATAAATCAGTAATTCCATGTCTCATTCCCAGCCACCAGAATCCTAGTCACTTTTTAAAGAACATATTTGTGGTTCCTTCATAAACTAAAAATTGGAAATTATGGATACCCCCCATCACAACATTGATAGATGATAATGATGCCACAAAATTACTGTGATATCATATAATTCCCTCTGTGGATAACAACCACTCAACAATGGTATCCACACCATAAAGGGAACCTATAATTATATAAAACACATAATAAAGATGCATTTGATTATGAATACACTCAATAAGATATGATTTCAACTAAAACCTGGCCATAGAAACCACTACCCCTAAATCCAATATGAAACTATGTAAAAGTATCCATCACGTTCCACGTGTTTGATGAACATTTCACAGCTTGGTTAAAATTATTCTTGCTCAAAGAATCTATGACATAATTTATCTTCTCTGAGGTAAATGAAATTTCAATTTTAAGATATTTTAGGTATTCCACCCAACTTCTCTATCAGATATTAATTCTTTTTGATATATTATATAAATCAAGATCTTGTGCATGGAATATATGTGAAACATTTCGTTGAAAAGGTAAGGCTTCCAAATCTTAAGTGAATGAATTATAGTATCATGTTCAGGGTCATGGTTGGTTATTTCTTCTTGTGTGTCCTATGATATTAAGATCCTTAGGATATACCGTGATCAACATTCATAATAACATAGACCAAAACTGAACTTGATGCGTCACATAAGACCACAAAACCCTTCCCTATATCTAGAAGAGTAAACAATGATGCTATAATCAAAAGAAATTTTTGCTTGACAAAATAATTCTTACATTTTTCATCATAAAGAAACATTACTCCATTCCAAAAATGACTGGCCATTAGAGAATAAAACATTTATAATTCATTTACAATATAACAACACTATCTATCAAAACTCAAGAATATTCGAATCTCGAAAATATTTTGTGGTTTCTACCATTTCCTAATAGACTTCACTATCATAAGATCAATATATATATCATGTTTCAACACCATGTGTCCCTATAAATCCACATATTTATTATATAATTCTCATTTTGATAGTTTTAAATAATTTTGATGAATTATTAACTAATCCTTAAATACACTTAGATGACACACAAGATCCTCCATGCACTAATAGTAAATAGAGAGTTAATCCAAATATAATACCATGAAAGGATAAATATAATCATTAAAAATAAAATTAAATAAATTTATAAATACTATATGAAATTTAATTAGAAAAATTTGCATGAAAAACAAATCAAAATGGTCATACCAGGTCCAAAAGGTTTTTTTGGATGTTAGATATTTTATTATTAACTAATGATAACCAGATTGATGATCAATCATTGAGAACAAATTTTCCCCCATCAACTGTTCAAACAAATTATCAATCCATACCAACATATATTTTTTCTTTAGTTCGACTCAATTACGTTTTCAATAACCAACACAAAGGAAAAGTGACCCATATTCCTTTATATCAAAGAGAATCAGTGCTGCCCATTTTAACACACTCGGTCATCTAAATCCATTCTCTAAAAGATCATATAGGTCTATCTTGAACTAATTTATATTAGATAATTATATGCGGTCATAAGGAATTGTTACCTGATGAGTAATAAGTAGTAAATCAATAAAAATATCTACCACCTTAACAAATGTTAACCCAGAGAATTCAGAAAAAAATCATGAAACAAGACTACAACTGAGGGAAAGTACCACTCATTGTTTATAACTCCAAAAAAGTGAACATATATATCACCTTCACTAACACTGAATAAGAAGGAATGTCTCTATATTACATCAATATCTATTCTCCCAGAATGATATGACACTGCCTATCAAGTTTAGTAAAGGATAACCATAGAATATATAATTCACTTTGAATTTATTAGCAATGATCCAATCCATACTTAATATTATATCAATAGTTTTACTTTTAAAACAAAAATAACCTAAGAAAAATAATTATATGTTAAGGAGAACACACAAGTGGGACAATGAAGATCATGCTCTCCATTTTTTCGAGGGGTGTTTTAATATCCATCATATAAGATAAAATATCTAGAGGGAGATTAATAAGATTCACAATATGAGTCTAAATGAAATAATAAAATGAACTTGTATCAAATAAACCATTCAATGAAGTTGAATCAGTAGTGATGGTATCTATCAAAATCATGAGATCCATATCTGATTCTTCTAGAGACTCTTCCACATCATGTAGATTCTTCCTTACAGATGCATGTGGCTCAAAACCTATGAAGCATTTGACTTTACCGAAGTATTTTTTTTTTCAGATTATCCAATTATAATAAATGGAATATAATAGATTTAATAGAACTTCTGAAAGTAACTTGTGTGACCATAGAAACCAAATACAATTTATACCTCATCAAAAACCAATTTCAAGTGCCCATGAATTCCACTTTGGTAGAAATTCCTAGGGAATCTACTTGGAACTTCGGTGGGGTTAGTAGAACCTTGGTGTCAATACCCTCAAAATAATCATCATGATTCCACTTACCTTAATAGGAATTTAGCAAAATACCATTGTTGGAAAAA
Source organism: Viscum album (assembly GCA_963277665.1). Lineage (NCBI taxonomy): Eukaryota > Viridiplantae > Streptophyta > Magnoliopsida > Santalales > Viscaceae > Viscum > Viscum album. The sequence goes on along the minus strand of OY728151.1, from coordinate 354,362,241 downwards.
GGAACTCCCATCAACCCTTAATTTCCATCCAGATCCATCTCAATCATCAATGCTCTATCCAGCACATTAGATTGATCAAGGAAACATGAAGTCAAATATTAGATCAAAGTCCACTTGTAACACCCCAAGGTTTTAAAAATAAATTAAAAATCATGAAACACTGAGTCTCTACATAATGAATATTTTTATGGGCATAGTTTTAAACTATACATTAAATATAATTTTTCCACCTCTATGATTTGTATTTCGAGAAACAGAAAAACACGATTATGATAAGTATTTTTTTCGTAGTCTGATAGGGAATGCTTAATTTTTTATGAATCATAACCTACTATTATGAGTAGTAATTTTATATTTATGAGTAGTAATATGACCAAATAAATATTAACCTTACAAATTAATGTATTTCTAATAATTTTTGAGACATTTATTTATTTTTCAAGGTTTTATTAATTATTTATAGTTTTAAAATTGTAATTTTTGGAATAAATTATGATTTTACTTAAAAATTAATTTCCAAATATTTATAAAATTATTTTGATAAAATGGAGTTCATTTTTAAACTCTACATAATGAAAAATGTTTTGGTTGATTTTTTGGGATTTTTTTTTGAAATACTCGAATTTTTGGTGAATTGTGAAATACGGTAATTTACTGTATATATACATTATATGAAAAATACACTATTCCTAGAATCATGCATGTTTTAAAAACAATTTGTTTGAATTTAAATAATATATTTTCAATTTTTCTCACAATGAGTTGGGACAATTTATAGTCTTGAGAAAAGATAATAATCTAGTGATTAAAATAAAGGAAAACCCCTCCTCCCCTCCACTATAAATAACACCCTCGCTCCCCTCTACCTATAACACCTCTCAATATCTAATAATTTCCTAAATTTATCCCAATACCCTTCCCATAGATATTACCCACGTCCATGACCTTTTGGTCTCACTAAAGGGCCAAAACCAAGGGCCTTAAGTAGGATCTCTAGGAGAAGATATTAAGAGGTAAAAAATCCACTTTCATTTTCTTTTTTTTATTCAATTAATTTCTTTTCTAATAATATCTTCACCTACCCATATCCAAGATTCATGGAAAATCATGTATTATATGTTTTCTTAAATTTTTTAAAATTAATTTAAAAATTCATCATCATCTCTCCTCTCCTCTTCCTCTTAATCAAGAATTTACTCTATCATCATGGATGATGTGTCTCCAATTTCTTTTACTTCCTTATAATTTGGTCATAAAACCATTTTAATGGTTGAAAAATATTTTAATGTGTGTGATATGACACCTATTATGTTCTTGAATTAACTTATAATCATAATATTAAAGGTATGTGATGAAACAAATCCGTGATTATCGAAGAACAACCTGATTGATTTAAACTAATATCACTAATGATTTATATTGTGATTAATTATCATACCATAAAACTAAAATGATTTATGGAATAATTTAATATTTTGAAAACCAATTAAAAACCTTTCATTCCACTTCAGTATTTTTTCTTCCATTCGACAAGAAAATGCTTTACGAACCGCCAATGGAAATCATGTAAAGCATGCACATAAAACAATGGAAATAACAAAATATTATTAATAAATGAATAGAATGATGTTATAAAATGATCATATATGGTGTATAAACATGATTATGATTCTAAAAAATATTAATAACAACCTTTTAAAAATTATAAAGAATTATTAAACATGTTTTATATTAGATTAACCTGAGGTAGGGGAATTATTAACCCAATTTACATTTATTGGGATAACCTTATACTTCATTAATTATGAGATTATGAGATTATTTGTGTGATTAATTTCAATTATATAATTATTTATTATGTGTATTTATATTTTATAAACATTATCATTTCTATATATTAATTCACAATTCAATTATATGATATTTGTAAGGGACTATCCTTTAAAAATCATATTTTGAAATTCAATTTTATGAAATTCAAAAGAAATGTTTTTTTTAAAAACAATACATGTTTTTTTTTCTAGTTTTAGTTCCTTATTTATGAAGAATGGTAGGACCTATATCTACCTCTTATTCATTGGGTAAGTTTGTGTTGGAGTTCTTCCTTATGGTTACTCCATGTGTAACAGCGATGGTTACAAAATAAAGTAGCCATGAGGGTTACGTTGCACGATAACCGTGAGGGTTACCAATCATAAGGTATTCACAAGGGTTACAATATAGGTATGAAAATTTTCAAGATAACATAAAATATTATTTATGTTCTTTAATGTTTTATAGAAATCGCATCTTCACAATGTAAGTATATATGGGTGAGAAGTATGTCTTTGAGAAAATGATTTCATATGTTTATAAGTATTCATGGAATAATGGTTTCCATACTTATTTTTATGTACCTTACTGATATTTCTATCTTAATCCAATGTTTTTAAATGTTTTTCACAGGTTATAAGGACGTGTATGAGAAATAAAGATGTCAAGTTAAATGTTTGGAAGATTTTTCAAAGAAATCATGTCGTTGTCTTGTGTTAAAAAATTAACATTTTGGATGAAATGGAAACTATTTTAATGGTTACCACTTTTTATACTTTTATACTAATATGTATGTGTTATGTCATAAATTTATAAAACTATAATCTAAAAATATCTTTGGAAATTTTTAGAATTGAAATCTAGTTGAAATATCTATATTATGTAATTTTTTAGTCTGGTCCTTATAGTTTTTATCAGAGCACAGTTTAGACAAATTTAAGAGTTAGTATGATGTTAACATAATACCATTAATTATTTTGAAATTATGTTTATGTTGAAATGGTATATCATTTAATGATTAAAATGATTATTATCTAAAGATATGCCTATCTAGAATGGGTTTCTGCATAAGAAACATGGGTGCTGAAATTAGAAGGAACCGAGAGGATGATATCTTTCTGAATCCGAAAATGAGAATTGTAAGAATTGGAAAAGATATGTTTGTGATATTAATGGCTTGGATTAAACAAGAAATAAATTATTATGGAATCCATTCAAGAGAACAACCAGAGATACCACAAAGTAACATGACTATAATGGAACATTTTACGAGGAAACACCATCTTATATTCAGTGGATCTTATAACCCAATAGAAGCTAAAGGATGGATTAAATACCTTGAGAATATATTCAATGTTTTGGGATGTTAGGATAATAAATAGGTTAGTCTTTCCATTTATATATTTTAAGGTGAAGCTAATTAGTTGGGGTTAATGGTCCGGAATATCAGGGATAGAGGGAAAATTGAAGCCTTAGAGTGGGACAAATTTAAATGTCATTTCCTTGAAAAATATTTTCCTAAGGTGGTTTAACATAGGATAGAAAGGAATTTATTTTAATTAAAGAAAAATGAGGAATATTCAGTGGTTCTGTATGAAGAAAACATTACCCTACTGACATGGTATGATCCAAATCTTATTCACAAAATTTATAGAAAAATAAATCACTTTTATTTAGTATTGAATCCCGGATACCAAAGGGAATTGTCTTATTGAGAGGTAAAAATATATAAGAAACTTTTATGACGTGCTGAGAGGGTAGAAATTGAGTTTGTTGATGATCAAATGTACTTTGAAAACAATCAGAAGAAGAGGTAAAAATGGTATTTGATGGGTATGAATCATTCAAGGAATTATAATGGAAATAAATTCCAGTTTCTAGTTTGTGAAAAGAGTGGTAAAAAGTACCATGGGGAATGTTTTACCAAAATTGTGGAGTGTTTTAAATGGGGTAAGATTATACATATGACCTAAGATTATAATAAAAATTACCTTAAGATCAATTCTTATATTAAAACTGTAAAGTTTATAAAATGTGATGAGAAGGGTCATTATGAAAATTCATTTGCAAATAAAGATCTGAGTGATGGAATGACTCCAGAATATAAGTATAAAGGTTTATTGATTTCATCTCCGACTACATCATCTTATTTCTGGCCATCAAATAATGTGGTATCTTGTACATTTCCTATTTGCATTGATTTTTCCAATGTCTTATTTGACACGGGGTCTACACATTCCTTTAATTATGAGAAATTTACAGGAAAATTTGATTTATCACCAAAAAGTGAGTCCATAACATATTTTTAAAACATTATCAGAAATTTTATAGTAAATGGACTTTTAAGAATTTTCTTATTTTTATTTGTTGAAATACATTACCTATAGACCTTGTTGTTTTTACTATAGTTGTCTTTGATGTCATTCTGGGTATGGATTGGATTTCTGTTAATCATACTAAGATTGATTGTAGAGAAAAAAAGTTTTTTTAAGAAAGAGTTTTATTTTATATATAATAATGAACCTCTACAATAGATAACATATTAGGAATATAAGAAATTATTGATAGATGGAAATGAAATTTATATTTCTTATGTTTTTGATAACAAGTGAACTGATCAGATTAAGGATGTTCCAGTGGAAAATGAATACCTTGATGTTTTTTCTGATGAGTTACCCAGTGATATACTAAATCAGAAAGGTTAATTCACAATCGACATAGTTAATGATGCTAATCCAATTTCAGAACCCCCTTATCGAATGGCTCAAATGGAACTTCTAGACTTGAAAAATCAATTTCAAGAATTTCTTGATAAAGGCTTCATTCATCCCATCACATCACTATGTCGAGTTCCTATTTTGTTCGTTAAAAAAATGATGGTTCCATAAGACTTTTTATTGATTATAGAGATTTGAAAAACATTACTGTTTAAAATAAGTATCCTTAGCATCACATTGATGAAGTATTTGATTAGATCAAGGGAGATCAGTATTTTTACAAGATTGAATTTAGATTTGGGTACCATCATCTAAAGGTGAAGGAGGATTACAATCCAAAAATATCATTTCGAAATATATATGGTCATTATGAATTTGTTGTTATGTTATATGGGTTAACTAATTCACCTACTATATTAATATAACTTATGAATAGAATATTTCCTAAGTACTTGGATAAGTTTGTGGTTTTTTATTAATGACATTTTGATATATTATTTATGTAAATATAAGTATTTTAATCATATAAGGGTTGTTTTCCAAACATTTAATGAAAATAAACTCTATGGAAAATTCAAAAAGATTTATTTTTAGTGGAAAAATTTTCATTCAATTATAACATTGTTCCTAAATATGGAAGAATTAATTAAACTGCTAAAACAAAAGTTATTGAATAATTTCCAATCCCAGAAAATATTATTGAGATTCATAGTTTTATTGGTTTCCCAGACAATTACCAATGGTTTTTTCAAAACATTGTGTGGTTATCTAGTCCACCTACTATATTAACTCGAAAAGGAATTATATTCACTTGGAAAAAACAATGTGATGATTGTTTTTAGAAATTGATATGAATATTGGTGAATGATCTAGTTCTAACCCTACCTTCCAGATATGGAGAGTTTGTAATGTTCATTTATGCATTATTAATGGGACTTAGTTGGGTTCTGATGCAGAATGATTAGGAAATTCATTATGCTTCAAGACAATTAAAACATAATGTGTTAAATAATCCCACACATGATTTGAAATTAACATTTGGGTTTTCGCATTAAAAATTTGGAGGTATAATTTATAAGGATCCCCATATGAAATATAAATGACCACAAAATTATGATTTATATAGTCACTCAAAAAGATATAAACATGAGGTAAAGTGGATTTCATGAATTGATAAAAGATTATGATTACGCGATCAATTAACATTTTGGAAAATCATACAATGTGGTAGATTCCTTGAGTCAAAAACATCTTGCATTATTAACTATGTTGTGGCTAGGAGAAGACCCTTTGATTAATGGTTTCATAAATTTTGGTTGTGATATTGTTGGTGCAAGAAATTCCTCTGTTTTTTAGGTTTATGTGCATTTATATTTGTCATATATAATCAAGCAAGAGTAGAAATAAGATAAGGAGTTACTAAAAAACATATAATCGGATAAAATGGGTATGTTTCTAGAATTTAACATTGATAATAATTGTGAATATTTATTTGGGAAGAGATCATGTGTGCCTTCTGATAGTTAGCTGAAGAAAGAATTGATGTGTGGAGTCCATACTTCTCTATTTTTTTGTTCATCCTGGTAAAACAAAGATGTATATAGACTTTTAGGAGTATTACACGTGGGATGGAAGGAAAATATATATTTTATATTTCACTATGAAATTATTGACATGTCAATATGTTAAAAAAGAGTGACAATTACCTAATGGGATGATTTAGCATTTAACAGTTCTGAAGTGTAAATGGGAAAATATATCTATAGACTTATTTGGGGGAATAACCAATACTTCTTGAGGTAATAATGAAATATTGGTTATTGTTGATCAAATTACCAAATAAACTTAATTTCTTCCTATTATAGATACTATGTATTTGGAATATCATTCTCAACTGTACCTCAAAGATGTTGTCTGGTTACATTGAGTTCCTATTTCCATTGTATCTGACTATTATCCTAGGATCACTTCTAATTTTTGGAAAGGCCTAAATAAGTCATAGGAAAATAATTAAATTTCAGTACAACATTTCATACTAAATCATATGGGATATCATAACAAATGATCTATAAATTAGAGGATGTGATTTGAGCTTGTTCAATGGATTTCTGGGGTAGTTGGCATGATCATATTTCTTTATTTTATTTTTAATATAATAAAAGTTTTTTTTTCAGTATAGAGATGGTACCTTTTGAAGCATTATATGGGAAGAAATGTCAAACTCTATGTTTTTGGGATAATGTCAGAGAAAGGAAATTTATTGGACCAGAATTAGTAGAGGAAGTGGCTGGGAAAGTGAAGATGATCCAGCAACACGTGACAATAGCTCAGAGCAGGTAAAAAAGTTATGTGGATAACAGGAGGGATGAATTTTATTTTGAGGTAGGTGATCATTTTTTTCTTATAATATTTCCATTGAATAATGTTACGAACTATGGTAAAAAATGAAAGATGAGTCCACAGTTCAATACAAATTATGAAATCCATGAGAATGTTGGACCAGTTTCTTATTGAGAAGCTTTCCCTCCATGTTTATCTCAAGTACAAAATTATTTTCATGATTTGATGTTGAGAATGTATGTTTGATGTTAATCTCATGTTTTGAGCCCACAATCTATTCAGTTGGAAGAGAACCTTTCTTATCAATAGAAATCTATTCAAATAATAGGTTGAATAGAACATGTATTGCAGAGTAAGATAATATGATAGGTAATGGTTTTGTTGAGAAACCACATGGTGGAAGAATCAACATGGGAATATGAAAATTCTATGAGGTAAAGGTACCCTCACATGTTTAATAAGTAAATAATATTGTGAGGAAACAATTTCTAGAAGGTGGAGAGAGTGTAACACCCTAAGGTTTTAAAATTAAATTGAAATGCATGAAACAATGAGTCTCTAAATACTGAAATTTTTTAAGGAGATTATTGTAAAATAGCTGTTAAATATACTTTTTCAGCCTCTATGATTTGAATTTTGAGAAATAGACATAGACAGTTACGATCATTATGTTTTTTGGATTCTGATTGGACAAACTCAATTTTTAGTGAATATTAACCTACCCTTATGGATAATAATGTTACCCTTAGTAATATTAATGTGACCAAATGAATATTAACCTCACTGATGAAAGCATTTCTAATAATTTATGATACCTTTATTAAATTTTCAAGCCATTATGAATTAGTTATTATTTTAAAATTATAATATTTGGAATGAATAATGATATTATTTAAAAATTAAATTCCAAATATTTAGAAAATTATTTGTATAAAATGGAGTTAATTTTTTAATTCAACATGTTGAAAAATGGTAAGGGTATTTTTTTGTGATTTTTCTGAAATACATGAATTTTTGATGAGTAGTGAAATACAGTAATTTACCGTATATATACATTATACATTAAATACACTATTCCAAGCATCATATCTAACACAAGAACCATTTTTTCGAACTCTCATTATCTATATACTATTTTGGGTCACATTAATCAATACTATTCATAGTTATTACCAAAAATATTAAATAAATGATTAAAATAATGGAAAACCCCTCATCTCATGCACTATAAATGTCACCCTCACCCCACTTTCTATTGAACTTATCATGCTTAAAAAATTATCAAAAATATTCCCAATACCCATACCAAGTATATTTAACATGTCCGGGACCTACTTGTCTCTTCAAAATTCCAAAACCGAAGGCCATAAGGAGGATCACAAGGAGAATAGAGGTAAAAATCCTCTTTCAATTTCTTTTTTTTCTTATAAATTTGATTCTTTTATTATAATCACTTAAACTCACATTATCCATGAGAATTTAAAGATCTATTATTGTATAAATTATATATTTTTAGCACGTTAATGGAAAAATTCATCATCATTCCTGCAATCATCTTCCTCTTATTCTAGAATTTACTTTTGACATAAAGGATGATGTGTCTTCAATTTTCTTAAATTCCTTCCAAGATGGTTGTAAAACCATTTTAAAAGAAGAATTAGATTGTGATGTGTATTATATGACCTATATTATGTTCTTTAATTAACTAATATGTATAATATTAAAGGTATATGAAGAAAAATATTTGTGATTATCAAAGAACCACCAAAATCATCTAAGAAAATATCACTAAGGGTTTATCTAATGATTCATCCTAATACCATATATAAAAAATGAGTTGGGGAATCATTTAATATTTTGAAAAATTATTAACACCATTTCATTAAACTTCTAGTGTTTTTCTATCATTAAAAAGGAAAATCCTTTACAAAACGAGCATAGAAATTATATAAAGCACGCACCCAAAACAATGGAAATAACAAAGTATTCTTAATAAATGGATTGAATGATGATATAAAATGATCATATAAGGTGTTATAAAAATGAATATACTTCTATAAAATTTTAATACCACTATTTTAACCATTATATAGTCAGTTTAAATAATATTGATGTAATAATAACCCTATGTAAGGGAATTATTAACACAATATCCATTCTTTGGGTTAACCATATAATTCATTAATTTTGTGCTAATAAGATAATTTCTGTTATGAATGTAATTTATATTATGATTTATTATATTAATTCATAGTGTATACACATAAAAAATTCAATATATTAATTCTAAATTCAATTATATGAAATTTTTATGGGACTTTCCTTAAAAAACCGTCTTTTAAAATTATATTTTATGGAATACAAATGAAATAATTTTATGAAAGTAAACAAGTTTGATGATTATTTTCTAGGTTATGGGCATTGTTTATAATGAATAGTGGGACCTATATCTCCCTCCAATGCATTGGGTATGTGTATGTTGGAGGTCATATGTATGGTTACTCCATGTGTAACTGAGATAGTTACACTGTACGGTAGCCATGAGTGTTACATTGTAAGGTAGTCGTGAGGGTTAAAAATCATATGGAACCCGTAAGGGATAAAATATAGGTATGTAATTTACCAATTACTCTTATGATTTTATATATTTTCATCAATGTTTTATGGAAATATCATGTTTCATAATGTAAATGTATATGGGTGATAAGCATGTCTTTGTGAAAATGATTTCATATGTTTAAAATTATTCTTGGACTAATGGTTTCTTTTTTTCTTTTTATATCCCTTACTTAGATTCTTATACTCATCCCATGTTTTTTTAATTTTTTCTAAGCTTATAAGTATGTGTATGATAATGAAAAAAGTAAAGATAAATGTTATAAATATTTGTTAATGAAATCAAGTTGTTCTCATGTATAAAAAATATGTTTTAAAAGAAATGGATATTGTTTTAATGGTAACCACTTATTATGATTGTTGGTTGATATATATGAGTTATGTCCTATCATTCTAGTAGTCTAAAATGAATATGTCATTAGGAATGTAATATTGTTAAATCTAGTGGAAATAGAAATATTATGTAATGTATAAGTCCGTGTCATTATAACAATCTTGAACCACTATGTATTCATTTTCTAAATTTATATTATCCCTGGTGTCAAATGAAAGAGCTCAAAAAAGCGATTTTAAAATTTTTCACTATATTGTTATCCTTCTTAAGTTTGAAATACTCTATAGCCTTGGAAAATACAATTGAATCTGGATATAACTGTTTAGTGAAAATGTCTTTGAATTCCTTCTAGTCTAATACCTCTTTCTATATCTCTATCACCATCATTTCACCCATCTCCTACATGGTCCCTCTAGCTTTATTGTTTCATTTTTTTACCTTGATTTCATCTGAAATATCCAATAAATCAAGAATATGTTTGATATTTCTCAACCAACCCTTAGCCAGTTGAGGATAATAAGAGAATTATTATACAACTGTCTTTTGGTGAAGGATCTCCAGACCATGAATCTTGAATTAAATCCTATGTGGTTGCATAGTACGATCCAGAATGATAATAGGTGATGGTTCCTATCCCAGATCATAGAAATCATGCAATACCAATTCAAAAAAAATGATCCACTGGTGTATCTGTTCTGTGTGATTCACCAAAAAACTCCATTAATTTATTTCAAATATCTTCTCTGTGGAATTATATCACACAACATCTTCATAAAACATTGAATTAATTAGATTGGTTACACAAAACAACTCTAAAATAAGATAAATTAGGAAAATTGATCCAAGATTATAGATAACATGATTTGTATTTCAACCCATCCAAATAAAAATCATGTAAAATACTAGAAATAATCCATAATATATTTATCCCAAACCACCCCTGGTGAAAAAAGGCTCATTACAATGAGAGATTTTTAGGAACTCCGTTATGACTACTTTTTATGACCCGAAAATATTACCCAATCACATACTAACCTCCAAACACGATATATAACATGTACCATCGATACCACTTCATCACAATATGAATTGGATAAACTGGTACCCTGACACCTGAGATGATATTGACATGGTATAAAGAAAATTCCGGAAGCCCACAGGTAAGAGACTAGCAGATCTCATCAAATGATATGAAGGTGTGATTGAATTTTCCAGAAACACAATAGAATAATGATATAAAATTTAGTATTCACAAAAGAAAACTCTACTGGGGGAACTATACCATAAGTCAATTAGGTATTATCGGTCCAATGTTCTTTAAAAATGTACCATAAAAGAGGATAAGCAACCAAAATCCTAAAAGACATAGGATTTTAATTCCTAAAGATCAATAGAAACTACAACCTCCATGTGGTTATTTCCCCATATTCAAACCTAGAAGGAGGAAATCTCTAAATTGATAAAGTTTCATGTATTATGTGAGCTAGATACCCAGCAGGGTCTGACTAAGAATTATATAATAACATTACACAATTAATTAACCATATAGGGTTTTATATTTTAGATTAATAGGCATGGAAATAGTTTAAGATCAATGGTATTTGTCAAAATAATAAAAAGTGAGAAACATGGATATCTAAAAAGAGGTGCGATAGTTCCATCTTATGAGATCCTCACAAACTCAAATAGGTGATCATGTATATTTGTGTACACATGTCCCTCATATGGTGTGGTAGGTCATATGATATATCACTATATATAGGTTTTCTAAAATGAAAATGAATGGAAGGGAAATTATTTTACTAAATTGGAATTTTAAATGAACCATGATTTTTTGTACATAATTAGTTTATATTGTTTATATGTTTCCATTGAATTATTTTGATATAATTAATTTTTTGGTGTTTCTTATTCTTTTCCCCAGAAATAAAATATTTTACGTATGAGGGATTTAATGCACATGGAAATATGTAGCATTGAATATAATTAATTAATTTCATTTTAATTTATTATAATATAATTATTTTTTATTTTTTTGTAGTCTTATATTTGTTTAAAAAAATTTTAGTTAATAAAATTTAATATTAGTTATTATCAATATTATTAGTACACATTTATTTAAATATTATTTTCATGTTTTATATCATTATTATTATTATTAATTTTCTTATTAATATTATTACAATTTCTATATTATTATTATAATTATATTTCAAATTTATTTCATAAATATTATTCTTTTAACCTTTTTTTTATTTAAAATTAATTTATTGAATTTTATTTAGTAACCAAACATAATACAATTATGTTTGTGTGTTTGTGATTGTAGTTTCATGTAGTTGAATTCAATAATAATAATAAACATCATCATCACCATCATAGAAGGTCATGGAGGAAAAAAAAGAAATAAACACACACATACCAAGACCATGAAGGAAAGGAAACACCCCCTCTAAGGTTTGACCCAATTGATAAAAATACGATTACATTGTGTGAAATTAAGGCCTAGTGGGTTGAAAACCATAATAAAAAAATAACGATAAAACAATAACAAAAATAATAATAACAATAATAATAATAACATATAAATATTATAGTGGACTTACAACATGTGAGGAAAATACAGAAAAAACTTGCACAATTGGGAACTCAGCCCTTCCCCCAAGCCATACCACCAACTACCATGCTTCTATTTTGTTAGGGGTGGATAAGGCCTACATGGGGATTTGGGCCTAATATTAGGAACGTAAGGATATTGTTAAAACACTAGAATAATGATATTTTATCCACCAAAAATAAAAATGCTGGATGTTTATCCTAACATATATCAAACCATAAAGACATACCTTGTCTGAGTTTATCATTGGTTGGAAGACAATTAACCCTATGGACTATACAATGTTTCTCCAAAAAAAAGAAAATAAATTAAAAATTGAAAAACTCATATGTATTCAGAAGTTCTTGAATAAAACAAACATAATAATATATAAAAAAATGAAATAACTTCGGGGATTCATGTTTGTTTGAAAAATTAAATACATGCATGGGAGAAACATTAATGTTATCTTTTCCATTAATATCTGATGATATAAGGGATACAAAAAAATATTAACTACATTTAATTTTTCAAATACACCAAAATATATTTTTTTAACTCTTAATATATTTAAATTGGTTCTGAATGAGTCCATACTCACTTATAATTTATGCTTCATTTGGTCAAGTAAAAATACCCACTTTACTAAAATCACAGTCAAAATAACATGACCATCTCAAAAATTATACTAAACCAGAATCCATAGTAGTTTGATGAACCTCTAAATCATCATTGGGAAATAAAAATATATGAACATGGAATGATGGGACTTCCTCCTAATGATATCCTATTATTCCTGAATGAATAGCGATTTTACCCAATTTTTGGTGTCCTGGATCTGGTGAATGAAATTTTGATCAAAAAACTATTATGCACTAACTTTGGTGAACTAGAAAAAGAAATCACATCAAAAAGTTATCACACATGAAAAAATTTCCAGAGAACCGTCGAAAATTATTCAACACAGAGAAAAAAATTATTTCTGTTTAAGACCTTGTAGTTCTCTCTACTCTTCATTCATTCAAACAATTTATAATGAGGAATGATGATTCCTCACAAATTCTCAAACTAGAACTTTTTTAAAAATGTTATAAGGATTATGGATTATATATATATATATATAATTTTTTAATAAAACTCTTTATCCTTTGAAATGTTTTCTGTGAAATTTTGTTTCACGTCAATATGTTTTATTGTTTCATGGATTTAATGATTTAGAGATAGATGAATTACACAATGGTTATCATAAAATAATACTCCACATTCATATCATTTTTTGAGATCTATCTAAAACAAAATTAAAAAAACCATATACTTTGATTCTTAGGTTTAATATACATTCTATAATTCTATTATAATAATATTAAGAGTATATTAATTTTTTGACTTCCAACTGGACTTCATTTCTCCACATGTAAACATAAAGACTGATGTGAATTCCAACTATCTAGATCAATAGAAATGTTATCATGGAAACATTATCACAAGGTACCTTTTTACAATATCAAAATTCAATATCATATTTTCCATTCATGTATCGGTGGTTATATTTGATATCTATTCAGTGTAGTATTCTTAGATTCCACATTAATTGAATTAAAACTACCAGAAAAAAAATGAAATTTTCGTTCTTGTGAAAATAAAAACTTATATAATGAATTGGAATTTTGGTTAATAATTCACTATTACCTTATTTGAAACATCATCAATTATATTTTTATGGATAATTTGAAACATCCAACTAATAGATTTGAGACTGAATTTATTTTGGGCATCTTAAATCATTGGAATACATTCCAAATTTACAAAAATATAAGATAACACCATGTTTTTGTCTCTCTAGTCTCTCTCAACCATCATCCCACAAATCATCTTTATATATCTATGATCTTTATTCTCTAATACTCTATAAAAATCATGATTTAGCTTATGAATTCTTAGAATATTAAGACCACCTAGAACCATGTCATTAACATAATGTATAAGTAAGATATATTTTCCATCATCCCACTCCATTATATGAAATTGATGATCTACATTATACATTCTGAATTATTATTATAAAATGATTGTATTCATCTTAAGATCCCACTATTTTAATTCATACTTCATCACATAAATAATTTTCTTTTACTAACAAGAAAAGTTCTAATTTCTTACTATACATGAATCCAATATGTTATTCATTGTAAATTTCATCCTCTAATTATCTATGAATGATTCCATTCATTAAAACCATATATTAAAATTAAATATATTATCCTATCATAATTATTTGTACTATCTTAATGGTTTAATGTTTAATTACCCATAGAAATATTTTTGATAAATCATCTATTTCTTTATTTAAGAAAGAAATCAATTTACTACCATTGATTATTTTGAATGAATAATTCCATCATTCTCATCCATTTGATGGTAAACCCACTTATTCTCAAGTGATTGATTCCATTTTGAAAGCTAATTCGATTCCAAAATTTATACAAATTATAGTAATTATATCTATTCATCCATTAATGACTTTCATTACATTGAACCACTTAGGGTATCCCCTTCCTTCATGCATTTTCTTTCCCCAGTATCTGTTAGATGTAAAATTGTCATATTATATCGAAAAATCTATAACAATATTCTATCTCTAGTTAAATTCATCAACTATATTAAATTCTATACACTACTTACCTCATCCCTATCTTTTATGGTCATATATTTTTGTACTGTCACTCAAGATTTAATAATCCATAAAATTTCCATAAATCATATTTTATTCTCACCTCTACAGTTTTTTTTTGCTTCAATTAGAGTTCTATAAATCTTTTGTCATTCCTGTATTTTTACTCTAAATTTTTTTGACAATGATAGTTGATTATTTTCCACAAACAACATTCTTCACAAAATTTTCATTTTTTTTGAAAAAATTCCTTTTTTTATTCGAATATAATTACACTTCATAACATGAGTCCAGTTATGATCCCACAACCAAAAAAATCAATTTCATTATCACCATACCAAAATAAAAAACATGATTTGTACTTCAAATCATGCTTTTACATTTCATTTAAATATATAATTATATATGAAAACCATCTGATGAAATAATGATGGTAAAATTCCAGTTTCATATCGAACTGTAGAACCTCAAAATGATCTATCCCAACCATTGTAACCAGAATCCTATTGAAATGGTATATCAAGGTACTATTCACCTCTATAAAAATTGCATTTCACATTAATATGTTTAATAGAATACATCCAAAATTCTTTTTCAATGTCTAATTCATCATTTTACCTATAAAATTCTATTTTTGTGTTCTTATAATCTTCATTTCATGAAGTATTTATTTCATTAGGAAAATAATCTAGAATTTATGAAAAATACATTCACCGCCATTTTATAAATGAATACACATCAACATTATACCACCTTCCCATTCCACCATTACTTTACAAAGAATGAATGTATGAAAAATATCATTAAAATTATTTAAGAATAAATAAAAACATTTTGTATGGTGTAAAAAATGTTACAATGTAATGTGCATAACTGAATGACTAATTAGGGGAAGGTTCACAAAAATTTGATTGAAATAGTTCTTAATTAATACATATGTTTATTTCTCTATCCACATTGAAGGACATACTTATTTTTCTCCACATAAAAAAATCACACTATCAATTTTTTATCATATCAAAAATTAGTACAACATTAATCATTGGAACCTTCATTTTATTCTCACTAAGATGAAAAATTGTAATTCCAAACATTTGGATATTCTGATGATTTAGTTTCATCCATTTAATTCATCTATATGATTCTTATCAAACATAGTATCCCATCCTTTAACCCTCATTCAACTACTATGTATTTTTAGGGCACTAATCAAACTCCATTTGAAAAGGTCATTTCGTAGACCTCCAAATCATATTTTAAAATCAACATAATATTTTTTTAAATGGATCTACGATATTAGATAATATTTTCTATGAAATTATTTAAATATTATTCATCCAGATATTAATATCATCCTTTAAGATGACATTAAAGCCCCCATTATCCCCGAGATTATCTTTTACAAAATATATGAAAACACAATTCACCATAAAACCACAATCTTCATTATTATGGAAATAATATCAATAATCAAGCACCAATTGTTTCAATATAATGTTGACACAGAGAAAAAATGTTTTAAAAACTACTATAGTTCTAATATAATTCAAAATTTTTGAAGTTAATTTACTTTTAGTGATCTAATTGTGACCTTTTATTTTTTTCTTAATATGTCCTTCCTTCCCAAAAATCATGCATGTTGGGCCATAAAAAACCTACTTGCTTCACATGTTTTCAAAATAATTATCTTTAGATGGTTTCATCTGATATATCCTTTTATGTGACAATAATTATCTGAGATCATTAACATCACTATAAAATGATTTATGGAATTTAATCTTCCAAGGCTCCCTCATTTAGGATCAGGTTTTTAATATCCTTGAACCCCAAATCAAATTTTCTAATGGAATTAGTGAAATAAATCCAATATTGTGTCATATCTCTATAAAAGTTAATATAACATAAATAGTGATAATACATCATATATGAGTGTTACTAACACTAATTCAAGGTTCATGTGAAACATGTTGAATTTATTCGCATCATTAGTTGATGGTCTTCCTTCTAATAACATAATGTTGAACAACCTTCATACATGAACCAACATCAGTGCACTCTACCTTCCCAATACCTATATTGGTTCACTCTCCTAACATAAAACCTATACACCTTAATGAATTAAATTCTCCCATGCATAGGCTCTGCCATAGGAATATAGGAGTATAGCCTAGTTGCATGCAAAACTCACCGAATCATGCACCAACAATTGTTTCCTACACTTTAGAAATATATATATATATATATATATATAATGGGTTATTCATTTTATAATTATATAACAGATATATAATTATATAAATATTCATGTGTATAAATATATAATTGTTAGTATAATATATATATATATATTATAATATAAGTAATACATATATTATATTTATGTGTTTGTTTACATAAATACATGTAATATAATATATTATTTATATATAAATATTCAGTTTTGTATATATAAAGATATGTATTTTCATATATATATATATATATATATATATATTTATAAGATAAAATTTTAATTATATTTGCATATATAAATTATAATTTCAAGGTGTTGTTGTATTTATGTATTTTTATAATATATATAAAATATAATTATAATATATATACATATATATTTAAATATATATATTTTATATTTTTTAATATATTCATATATATGTATATATTATATTATAGTTATATATATATATATAATATATATATATATTTAGATTATTAATCTAAAATAATTTTTAATGTACTAAAATCATATAAAAAATTTATATATATATAAATAACATGTTTTGTAAAACAATAATATAATATTAATAATAAATACATTGATGTTAAGTGTACTTCTATGTATATTAATAGAAAGTGTATTTAGATATATAATTAAATATATTCATAATATATATTACATAATTTTACAATTTATATATGTTTATATAATATATATACACATATAATTATTTGTATATACTTGTATCTATGTGTGTTTATATTATAATAATAACAATAATAATTATAATCATCATAATTATCATTATTAATAATTTTTTTGAATGTTAAAAATATTATATATGGTGTTACAAATACTACACATTTATATTATGTTATACATTTATTGTATTAAATAAAATTATATTATACATTTTTGAATGAAATAAAATAAATTTATATTATATAATCTATGAAAATATAACTAAAAGATAATTATATTTTTCTATAGTGGGCGAGTGACCACCATTTAGTGATCACTATTATAGCCAATAAATACCTCAAAATGGCAGTCTCTAAGAATTAAAAAAAAACTAAAAACCCATCCCCCACCCCTACCACTTGTGCCCCAGTTTAATCCCATGTTTCCCCATCCCCATCCCCTCCGAATCTATCCTCTCTCATCGCCTCACTAGTTATTCCCAATACTTGCCACCATTCTTCCAGTTGACCCTCCCTACCACCACTCAAGCTCAAATAGTTACTCCATAGTGCTAATCCTCTACTCACATCCATCACATAATCCCACTAAGATTCCACACACCCACTATTGGTTAACTTCAATTCCTATGAGGACCACCACCATCCATTAGGGACATCTCTCTAACACTACCTCATCCATGGCCTATGTCTCCCCGAAATTACATGTTACTCTCTTTGTGATGAACCATGTTTTAGGAGACATAATTCTTTCAATATTTTTTTGAAAAAATATTATAAACATACTATATATTGGTTAATGAATGATATAGAGGAAATAATTTACAATTTATTCAATTATTATTAAACCTTATAGGGATGATAATAGAACTGTCTATCAAATAAAATGCATTATTACACATTATATTGGATTACATATGTTCAAAGTGAAATATTATAAAGGGGAATATATAAATATATAGGAATAAAATATGTAACATTAAAAACATCCATGGACCACTGTTGTCCTTGAGAATCACCATTAGTACTATAGAAAAATCTATGTGAAAAAATATCATTTATTTGGAAAGCATGTTTTATGATATAGGAAACATGAATTTTGACATAAGAAGTTAGTGAAGAATGGGTGAATTTTTAGGCCTATATATATGAATGAAATATATTCGTTACAAATATATTCATTTAAAATATGGTCACTGAGTATATATGTTTGAAATGGGTACATAAATGTTATGTATTGTTAGTAACAAGTTTAAATAATGAATTTTAGAAATACTAATAATTGAAAAACATAATATTGAATTAAAAAATTTAATAAAAAAACACTTATATCTGATAAAATATTATTATTGAATAATATTATGATAGAATTGAATGGTATATTTTAATACCAGTATATTTATAAAAAATAATTCATTAGGATATACATAATAAATTTTATTTAGTTTTTGATCATTTATTAATTAATGTTATATTTTTCAAAAAAAATCATCTTCAACCACTATGAGGTTTTTTAAGAATTTAAATTTTGTCTAAGAATTAATATAAATTATGACAGTGTTATATATTTTCATTAATTTAATTAGTGTGTTCCATGAAACAATATTAAGAGAACATAATGTTTAAATAACCTTTTTTATAAATGCAAATTTATTTATATTTTCTTCTTTAGTTTTAATTCTAAAATTTATAAAATTTTGGATTCTCATATTATAAAATGAACATAATTTAAAATTTGAAAATTAATATTTTGATTAATATTGATATTTTATTTTCCCAAAAATAAATGATTTTTAGGTGAATAGTTAATAAATACTAATTTTGATAATACATTAATTTTGTGTATATATAATAATATAAAAATTAAATTATATTTTCTGAAACCTTTAGTATTTAAGAAATGTAATTATAAATTAAAATAAATATTTTTTGAAAAAAATAGTATATAGAATTTATAAATCCATGTTTAACATTTTGGAATATTTTGTAATATTTTTCTTTATAATGTTGTTTTATACACTTATATTAAAATATAATTTTCACCGTATGTAGGATATATTTTTAAAAGATGTTATTTATATTTATTATAAATATTTTTGTATTATGAAAAAATCAATATTATTTATAGGTATAAAAAATGGATACTAGGGTAAATGTAAATTATTATAACAATTGTAATTTTTTTTTTCAAAGAATAGTTTAATTTCAAATGTGAAATTTTTTAATGTCTAATAATTTAATATCATCACAAAAAAAATATAATATAAAATTTTAAAATATATATAAATATATTTTCAAAAATTTAATTATTAATTAATGTTTTAAAATATTTATAACACATAAATGTTATTATAAATATAATGATAACACAATTTTATGACATGAATAAATAGTTTATGATTGATTTACGATGATTTTTTATTATTATGAACCATGTATTTCCAAATGACAAACCATTATTCTTGAATTTTTTTTATGATAATAAGAAAGTTTGTTATAATATTTGTATGTTATGGTCATGATTTCACACCCATTATAATATTAATTTAATATAATTGGGAGGTGATTTAATGATGAAAATATAAGTAATAAAGATAAATACAGATTAATGTGACTATGAATTGATTATCAATAACATAAAAAGTCTGAATTAATATAAAAGGGAAATATATGTAGTATTGATTACATCGTTGTTAAATTATATAGTTCCTAGTAAATATATTCAATTGACCATTATTTTTGATAACGAAAATTTAGGGTCTCAAAGTGGGAGACCTCAAAATAGTATTACATACAATATATTGAAAATAGGAATATATAGTGATTCGATTTAGTCATACTATCTCAGTTTTTTATATTTATATATTTAATAAATATATTATTTATTAACAAGCATGATCAGTTTTTTATAATACTATTTTAAATTTGCATATATATTCAAATAGAAATGAATGTCATGAAGATCACATGAGGATTGTGATGAAGTCCCTAATGAAGGAGAACCATTATGAATAATTTATCATGACTAAATTATGGCTATGTAATGTGTCATTCAATGGTCATATAATCTCATGTGATGGTATATTAGTAGACCCTTCAATGATATAATTTACTGATTGTTGGACCATACCGACCATTGTCACTTATATCCATAGATTTAATTTTTTAGATAGATATTATTGGCGATTTCTAGAGAATTCATCAAGATTTTCCAATATACTAAAAATGAGGTCATAAATGAGAGATATGTTCCTTTGTACAGATGAATGTGATTAAAATATCAAGGATTTACAAATAAGGATATTTTTCATACCAACAATAACATTACCCTATAATGGATAAGGGTTTTAAATCTATTTTTATGAATCAAAGAAGTGATTGGTATGCATTATCATGCACAATGTTAATGTGGTAGCTTATAACAAATGAAAAATAAATTTTTACGAGATAAATTACCCAATTCATGATTTGGATTCAGTTTCAATAATTTTATAATTAAATATGTTGAGGTATTATCATTATTCATAATGGTTTGATATATTTGTTTTTTATAAAATTATAATTTATATTATCACATATAATGAGTTTAACATTTACTATTGAAGATGGTCAGAGTTATTTAATGAATATGGATGCTTAAAAAAATTTCACCATTGGAAGATATCAAGGTTTTAGGTTCATTGAGTGAAAAATATCATGTTATCTCATCTTTGATGAGGGTATGAAAAGGTTGAATATTTATGAATTTGAAAATGATGGAGAAAAAAATCATTATTAATGTAGTTAAATTATATCATTCTGAAATGAATGTCCAAAAATATATCCATGAAGTGATAAAGAAGGTGCATAAGGTACATTTAGAGAATCAACGGAAGTTCATAAATGTTCCTAATCTTGACATTAATTTTTACTAAATAATAATTTTTATAAAATCTATTTTGTCCACTAAATAAAAAATTTGAATGAGATATTAGATGAAGATAATTGTTCTTCATTCTCTATTCATTTTTTATTAATATTTGAAATAGTATTTCAGGTAGGACAACATAACGAAAGATAATGTAGAGTGTGGTTATCAATGCTTAGTATATAAATATGTATGGTTGAGTGACAAAAGTATATGGATGTGATGAAACCATTACAACTTACAGAATAAAAATAAGAAAACATGGCCATGGGTTGTTTCTTTCAATAGTGGAAAACATCAAAAGGGATCAATGATATATGGGATGCGGTTGATCTCATTATGAATACAGTACAATTCATTTCCACCTAATAAGATTTTTCACTTGTTAATATTTCTAGGATACACATTAATGAAGTAGTAAGATTTCCAGGATTACCAAATTCTATTACATTTGATTAGGATTTTTGGTTTACCTCGATGTTGAATAGATATATTCATTAGGGTCTAGATATGGAGTTGTGTTTTAGAACTATATATAATCCTCATATAGTTTTTCAGTCAATGTGGAATATTAAAACCCATGAAGAATTTTTGAGATAATTTATTATGGAATTCAAATCTATTTGGGAACAACACATTCCTGTTCAAGAATTTCCTTACATCAATAGATTTGAATTGAGTATTCAGATAGATCCTTTTTAATCCCTCAATAGAAAGAATTTAAGAACTCCAACTTGTTTGGAAAATGTCTAAAAAAATATATTTTTAATGTATCTTACTAATAAAATGGAAGATAAGGTTATATTTATTCAGCAACATATAAGAGAAATATTGTGTCAAATGAAATGATAGGTGAAAATCATAGGATAGTTATATAGTTAATTGTTTGGGAGAAGTTATTCCTATGAATATCACATTTTAATAGTTTCATTATGATTATAAATAAGGTAAATATGAGCCAATGATATATTAGTCCCTTCAAAATTCATGACAATAGCAGAATGGTAGCTTATCATGTGAATCATACAACATATGTCTCTCAAGTTCACATTATATTCCAGGTATCTCTACTAAGGATATACATACATTATATTAAACATATATTGAACACATTGTCTTTCCCACACAAAAAATATATCTCTAATGAAATGAAACTAAATGTTTATTAATTGTTAATAAAATACCTAAAATAATTACACTCAACTGGTCAACGTTTCTTTGTATAAAACACAATTTTTTGGAAGTTATGCTGGAACTTGGGGATGGGATGAAGCATAATTATCCTAATATACTCATAAAAGAGTGAAATGATCATGACCCATCCTAGATACCCAATTACCTAGATACTGAGTCTAATGCTGACATAGCCCAAGGGAATTCTTGATCCCTACAAGTTGGTGAATATCACCTCACATAAACAAATAATAATGTGGGAATGAATATTCCAAAGACATAATAGAATAAATAGATAAATTTCATTATGTACAAAAAGTAATCATTTTGAACTATACCAGAGTCAAACATGTATCAACAACCAATAAAACGTCATCAATGTAGTAGAGAACATGACAAACCACACATAACCCAACATATATAGCATCTCAAATCCTAAATATAAATAGAAACTACCAACTCTAAGTGGTGGTTTCCCCTTTCTCAAACCTAGTTGAAGGAAATATATACATGCCCGAATCCACATGTAGGGTGTGAGTAAAAATCCATGTTGGTTCTCATTATGGATTCCATAATAATATACCAAAAATAATTAACCCAATATTTCAACAATAAATAAAATGGAATTGAAATACAAGATAATTATTTAATCCAATTATTGTCTACATTCAATATATTGAAACATTTATAAATAATGGATTTATATAAATTTTATAAAAATTAAAAAGTCATATGTAAAAAAGTTTCACAAAATGGGATATGTCAGAATAATCAAAAGTGTGAATCATGTTCATATTTCAGGATGTATGAAATTTCAAGGATTTTGGATACTCACACACTCGAATAAGTGATCGTAGAAATATGTTTATACTTGTCCCTAAGACACTATTTTAAGTGGACTCATCACCAACTTATTAGGGATGTGACCAACAATATCATATTTTTTAGAGATTTAATGAATCAATAGAGTGTTATACCAAATAAATCATTAACTACCTAGTATTAAATGTTCAATAATAGTAATAAATAATGGGAAAATTATATCAAAACTGTTAAAAATTCAATTGACCACTTTTTCTCCCATTTCAAATTGTCAATTTCCATTTAAAAACAAAAAATGGGGTTTAGTCAATTTATTCATTTTCCATGAAAAATTAAATTTGTTTTCCTCAAAAAAATTTAATAATTTTTCCTAAAAAATTTTAAATGAATTTAAAAATTCAATTTCACAATTTGGAATGATGCGCCTGTAAAGGGCTCCCGACCTAGGTCTTTTTCCTCTCACCGTCGCCGCTCCTTCACTGCGGAAGACACGGCGTTTTCCTCCGCGTTCGGTGGGTTTGTGGAGGCTCTCTGCGGTCATTACGTCTGGCGGGTTTGTGGTACTCCCTTTTGCTGTAAAGGTTCGCTTTGGGATTCAGTGGTTGCTGGTTCAGATCTGTGGGTGTAAGACCAGTCTGCGTCGACGACATACTCTTCGGAGCGCTCCTGGTGTTGTTCTCGGCTTCTTGCAGTTTCCCTATGGTGATCTTTTTCAGTGTTGGGGGGTCGCACTCATTTGTCGACGGTTTGTGGGTTCCTTCTCTTCTCCTCTAAATTCGTTGTGGTCTTTTTGTGTCTGATGTGGTCGATTGTTCGGGTGTGGTGTTGTGGTGCCGTTTCTGGAGCGGCTTGATTTGGTTTTTGGTGGAATTTCTTTTGATCTCTTTGATTTTTGTTGTTCGTGATGGTTGCTGGAGTGGAGGTTTTGCTGTATATCGCAGAGTTTTTGCGATTGATTATTTTTTGCGAGACAGGGGGTGAAGGTTTTAGGCCTTTGCTCTGTTCTCTTGGTGATTTGGGTGAAGATGTTGATGTTCTGGTGTCGGGATGATATCGGTGAAGCTCGCTAGGGACGACGACGATGGTTACTGCTGAAGACGACGACGAGAGCCGGTGTACCTTGCCGGTGTTCCGGTGATAGTGTGGCGCATGACGGTGTTCGGGTCGTCGCGTGGCTTTCGTTTTGCATGCCGGCTGTTGCGCAGTGAGGGATTGATGTGTGGTGCGTGGCGCGAGGCATGTCAGCACTGTCTCGGGATTCATTGGCAAGTTTGAAGCAATCCTGGGCGCGTGACGATGATGCTGGCTCGAAGCTCGAGGAGTCTGGAGGTGGATTTGAATTTGAAATTTGAAATGTGTATCTCATATGGATGTGGAGATGTGGTTAAAAGGTTGTGGTGAAATAGTGTAATGGGTACATGAAACCCCTTAAACCTGCTTCTGAAAATGTGAAAAAAATGATTTTCAGGTAATTTCACAATTTAACTTCAAATTTTAATTTGAAAATTTTGATTCAATTTCTGTAATCATAATGCATTTCAATGGAATTAGGGGGTTTCCCAAAATATCATTCCAAAGAAAAATGAAGTCACAATTCAATGTGTATTGCGGTTTTTATAATATTATTTAATGAAAATAAATTCAAATAATTCAATTTAGGGTTAAATCAATTGGAAAATCCTAAACGGAACCCCTTACCAAAGATCAAGGGATAATATAATTCAACATCAATAATGTCATTCACCGAAAATGAACATAGATAATTAGGATCAAGAAATCAATTATTTATTCATGATAAAAAATAAGTATATTATATTCTCTAACAACATGGGTGTTGATTGAACCCTATGGAGGAAAAATTAAGAGAGAGAGAGAGAGAGAGAGAAGAAACATGGATGGAAAACTTATTAGGAAAGGATTGAACAATTTTAACCTAGATTTGATCTACCATGGATATGGTTTTGAGAAGTGAACTTTTGTTCATGGGAGCCCTTATAATGAAGTGAATAATGATAATATGGAATGTTAGACCTATGAATATGGTAAAAATGGGGTCTACTAAATGTTTAATGGGTTTTTAGAGTAAAAAGTCAATATTCATGGTTTCCTTGAGAGGCGACATTGTATGTCAACCTGTACACCCTAACTATGTGCCCATATAAAGGGGTCAGAAATTTATACTGGGTGGGATATATATTTTTTAAACCATGTAGAAACTATGAAAACCCTCATTACTTGGGTTTTCATATTTTTTAGTAGTAGGGGTCATAGTTTTTGAAAACCATGTGTCAACCGTGCACAACCCAAGAGCCTTATTTTTTTTTCAAACATTCACCGGAAGTACCACTAAAAGAGACCAAACAAAAACATGATCAAAATAGGGGTTGTGAAGTACATGAAAATAGTTATAGTATGTTACATCCTTTCCACCATAGAAATATTAATTCCCTATAAATCATCATTAAAATGACTCAACGTAAATAAGATGAGACAATCACTCTCTCTCTCTCTCTCTTGTTAATCTCTCTCCCACATTTCATGAGAATCAAAAAAAAAATTCTTCCATAACATTTGATCTAATGGTACCATCCTCCCAAAATGTACCTTTCTTTTATAATGAACTATCCCCACTAGTTGCTTGGACATAGATGAATCAGGCTCGACATCATTATCACTATATCTATGAACATGAGATGGATCAGAAGGATATTTTAGTTGTTGTAATATATGAGACACATAATGTATCAATGTTTGCTATGTCATAAGTGATATACTATAAGACACCATCACAACCTACTCAAAACCTCTAAAGGTCCTATAAAATGAGTAGAAAGTTTCCTTTAATCCCAAGATGTCAATGACCCAAATAGGTTGAAACATTAATGAACACATTATCACCAAATAAATACACAAATGTTTTCTGATGATTATTAGCTTAAGAATTATATTATCTATGTTTCAACAACATATTTTTATGAGTCAACTGAATCTTTGATGTTCTATTTTGAACAATGATTAGTCCAACCATGTAACTTTCACTAATATCTGACCAACACAACAAATAATTTCAATGATGGCTATACAAGGCCACAAAAGGATCAATTTTGATCACTAACTGGGGATAATTATTATAAGAAAACTCACCCAATACCCAAATGTTTATCCTAATCCCCACTAATGTCTTAAATGAAAACATAATTCATATCGTCAGGAATATACTGAGATATTTCGGTTTATCCATATGACAATGCATGGTATTCCGTACTCAAATGGACCTGATATCCCAGTTCATCCTAAAGGCCTCTCCACTAGAAGGAAAAAATGATGGAAACTATCAGATACTATTAAATATGGAACTCTATGAAAATTAATAACCACTTTTACATTGATATTTCAAAGAACACCAGCTTCAGTTCTATAATGAATGGTTACAAAGCGGTCTAATTCTATCAGCCGATTGACCACAACTGTGATCACATTATTATTTTTCATGGTACATGGAACCCCACAAAAAATCCATAGATATATCATACCATTTCATGTTGGAATATGATGTGGTGGAATAGAACCAAAATTTCATTGGTGATGGTCCTTGACTAGTAATCATGTATAACAATGAGAGAATAAATCAGTAATGCCATGTCTCATTCCCAGCCACCATAATCCTTATCACTTGTCATAGAACATATTTCTGGTTTCTTGGTAAACTAAAAATTGGAAATTACGGATATACCCCATCACAACATTTCTAGATGATAACGATTCCACAAAATGACTGTGATATCATATAATTGCCTCTGTGGATAACAACCACTCAACAATGGTATCTGAACCAAAAAGGGACTCTCTAATTCTACAAAACACATAATCAGGATGCATTTCCTTATGAATCCACTTAATAATAGATGATTTCAACTAAAACCTAGCTATAGTAACCTCTACCCCTAACTCCAATATGAAACTATAAAAAAATATCCATCAAGTTCCACTTGTCTGATGATTATTTCACAGCTTGGTTAAAAATATTCTTGCTCAAAGAATCTAAGATGGAATTCATCTTTCGTGAGGTCTAGGAAATTTCAATGTCAAAATATTTTAGGTATTCCACCCAACTCCTCTATAGGATATTAATTCTTTTTGATAGATTATATAACTCAAGATCTTGTGGATGAAATATATGTGAAACATTTCATTGAAAAGGTAATGCTTCCAAATCTTAAGTAAATGCAGCATAGTTTCATGTTTAGGGTCACGGTTGGTTATTTCTTCTTGTGTCTCCTATGATATTATGATCCATAGGATACACCATAATCAACATTCATAAGAACATAGACCAAACCTGAACTTGATGAATCACAGAAGACCACCCAACCCTACCATACATCTATAAGTGTAAACAATGATGCTATAGTCAAAAGACATTTTAGCTTGAAAAAATAATTATTACATTTATCATCTAAAAAAATCATTACACCATTTTGGAAAAGTGTGTTCATTAGAGAAGAAAACATTTAGAAGTCCTTCACAATAAAACAACAGTCTCTGTCAAAACTCAAGAATCTATGAATCTCAAAAACATTTTATGGTGCTTATCATATCCTAATAGACTTCACCATCATAATATCAATATATATATCATGTTTCAACACCATGTATCTCAATAAAAACACATCATGATTCTATAAATCACATTTTCAAAGCTTTCAATTATGTTGATGACTTATTAAAAAATATTAATATACTCTTAGATGACACACAAGATCCTCCATGTACTAATAGTAAATAGGGAGTTCATCAAAATATAATTCCATGAATGAATAAAGATAATCATGGAAAATAAAATTCACTAAATCTATAAATAATATAGGAAAATTACTTTGAAAAATTTTCATGAAAAACAAATCATAATTGTCATACCAGGTCCATAATGTTGTTTTTAGATTATTAGATTATTTTATTATTAACTGATGATAACCTGATTGAGGACCAATCATTGAGAACAAATTTTTCCCCATCAACTATTGAAAAAAATCATCAATATATTCCAACATATACCTTTTCTCTAGTTCGATTCACTTGTGTTTTTAGTAATGAACACAAAGGAAAATTGACCCATATTCCTCTATAGCAAAGAGAACCAGTGCTTCCCATTTTAACACACTCGGTCGTCTAAATCCATTCTCTAAAAGATCATCTTGTTCTGTCTTGAACTCATTTATTTTATCTAATCATATGTGGTAATAAGGAATAGTTACCTGGTGATTAATAAGTAATAAGTCAATAGAAATATCTACCTCCCTAATAAATGTTAACCTAGACAATTCAGAAGGAAAAACATCGTGAAACAAGACTAGAACTAAGGGAGAGTACCACTCAGTGTTTCAAACTCCAAAAAAAGTGAACATAGATATCAATTTCCCTAACACTGAATAAGAAGGAATGTCTCTATATTACCTCAGGATCTATCCCTGAATGAAATGACACTCCCTATCAGGTTTTTTAAAGGAGAACCACAAAAGATATAATTCAATTTGGGATTTATTTGCAATGATCTAATCCATACTAAATAGGATGTTAATAGTTTTAATTTTTAAAACATAAAAACCAATGAAAAATCATTCTATGTATAAGGCCCCAACCTTAAACCTTACTTAATATTGAATTAAATGAATAATTCACATTGAGGATCTTTTTAGGTTTAGAGTTTTAGATAATTAGGACATAACTATTACATCTCAAAAGATTACAAAGTAGACACTTCTACTATGTTTCCATAAAATAAAAAGAAACTCTTAAAAAGAGACATATCTAGTTCCATGTTTTATATATCATGACTTTCCCTTGATCCCGTCCTTGACCCTATTCCACATTAAGTCCTGTGAAAAAAATTTCAAAAAAACTTGGGGTGAGCATAAAAAGCTCAGTAAGGGATACACAAAGAATGAAAACTGTTAGTTTTTTAAACATCACGTAAACCATGTATACTTTATCAACGAAATACCTTCACCTTAATGAAGTAGTAAAAACTCTTCACTGAATAAAATATCATTACTTACCCTTTTGTAACCAAAGGATTACCATAAAACCCATATAAAGAATACATAACATATAAAGGTAACTTGGGACATAAACATACTTAAGTGGAATAACCATACGGTCGACTTCCACACATATCACTTAATGGAATAGCCATAAGGCCAACTTCCTTACATACTTAATGGAATAGCGATATGGCCTACTTCCATACCCAATGCATTAGAGGTTATAACATAACCACCCATCCTGGTATTCACAGCACCACCCGTCATATGGTTTATCACGTAACCACCCGTCAAATGTCCAAGTACCATTATAAAAATCATAAGACATAAAATAAATATAATGGAAAGAAAACAATTCCACACTTTGATCACAATATATCACTTAAATATATTGACATACCAAATCCATTATAAAAACCATTTTAAATACCAAAATACATAAAAGAGTATATGGTATTTATTTCATTTTAAAAAACATTACGGCTAGTTCAGGAAGCCAAAGACCAAATAATACTCGCGGTAGCGGAAAAGGTCATTGTCACCGCATACGTTAAAAGAAACATTCCTTTTTGTCATTTTGTAAAACGCTTCGTAGAATAAGATTCCTTTTGTATAAAAGTAAAAGTAAAAGGGGTTTATACACCGTATAAAAGATAGTTGTGTATAAAACGAAATATGCCTCAATGAAAGGAGATTGAGACGAAGTCCCTTACCTCGGGTCCGACTTGACTCGATCGTTATTTAATCTCCTGAATAATAAACTTCAGTTAATTTATACTTGTTTAAGAACCTTTTTCAAGTTCATTATTCATTTTATATCACTTATTGCCATTTCATGAACACTATGTAATTATTTTAGTTAATAACGGTTGTTTTAACGATCATTGGTACTTGAGTCAAAAATAAACCCTTTATAATTACAAGTTGTTCATGTATCCATTATATCCAGAATGGTATTCATGATGTAGATATCATATATGTAATATATATCCAGTAAATTCATGCATTTATAATATTACATAATCATTTAGAGGTAAGAAATGAAATGCACCGTTCATGGAGACGGTAAGCAGTACGTACGCATGAACGCTACTTTCATTTCTATGTCATATTAATGGAATTAAAACTAAATGAGAGGTATGTATATTTTAATTCTAGAATTATATTAACAATTTATATGTAACATACATCATATATATCCATTATATATATGTACTTATAATAGTACATTACATTTGGGGATAAGAAATGAAATGCACTGTTCATGGAGACGGTAAGCTGTAGGTACGCATGAACGCTACTTTCATTTCTATCTCATACATTAATGGGAAGAAATAATAATGATATAGAGGTATATTATAATTCCAGTATAAAATCATATATAACAACTTTAAATCCATCCTTTATACTTCCCACATATGGCATTAACGAATCAAATCACTTTGAGGGGGCGGTAGTCCGCACTTCCTAAAATGAAATTATCGTGTTTACCCACAATGGAAGCCATAAAGGTATGATCAAAATGAAAAATACAGAAGCTTAAGGAAAAAATAAACATATTATATATCATATATAAATATAGTGTCATCTTAATGGACACCTTTGAAGGTGTTAAAATAATGTTGAACAATCATCGTTTCGGGAGGCAGAAATTCGCCATCCACGGAAACAGTATGTTCTTTAACCATTAGATGTAGGTGTGTGTAAGTTTAGCTAGAATAATTATTATAAAAACATCATATTATATTTAATATATTGTAGTTTTTACAAAATAAAATAATAAAAAGAGTTTAGGGGGTTGGAGAAGCAAAATAAAACAAAAGGACTCAAAAGAAGGCATTACCTTAAAATCGGGTAACTCCCTTTGGTTTGAGCTCAAAGGCTTCCTTGGGAAGACTTTTGCCAAAAGTGAGGCTTAAAGGAGTAATATAGGGATGTGGAGAGACAAAATGGGCAGGGGTTGGCCGAGCCAAAGGCTTTTGAAGTGTGGGTAAAGAGGTAGAGGTGGGGGCCTTTTATAAGAGGAGAGGAGGGGCACTATTGGAATGTAAATAAAAGTCACTTTATTTTAAAATGATATTCGGATTTAAGAGGTCCCACATTGATATAATTCTAGGATAATGTAATACGGGTTATAAATATACCCATCCAATAGGTTTTTTACATGTGTAGGTCATAGATTGTACATTATCTTTTCATTTTATTTAAATCCATTATTAATGAGGTAATCGCTGCATCATCATGATGTCATAAATAATTTTATATATTTAATTTATAAAAATTATAAAAAAAATATAATGATGTAGGAAATCTCGTTATATTTCTAATGAATATTTATAGTAAAAAATATGACTTGTATAACCCCATGTAAAAATTGTTTTAGTAAAACATCTCATGTTTGTGTCATTTTTACTTTAACATTAAATAAAAAGTTATTTATGTCATTTCCCAACCAAAGTGGCTCCATGGGGTCCCCAAGTTGACCCATGGATTTTATTGGTCGTCCATGACACATCCAATGTGGGTAGGACATGTGTATAGGTCATTTCATATTATTAAAACATTATTTTTACCTTAAACTACACTAATTACCATTAATCGCGATTAAGAACTTAAAAGTTACTATTCACCAAAAAATTATTTTAATCTCATTGAACCACATTTTACTTCTTAATGACAACCATGTATGTTGGATTTTTGAAATTCAAAACACAGAGGTGGTAAAATTTCATTTAAATGAAAAATCAGTTTTTATAAGTACCACTTAGTGGTTTCACTATTCATCAAAAATTGATGTTTTTCAGAAAAATACCAAAACTTCACCCTAAGCTATATTTGATATTCCGAATTCAAAAATAAATTCCATTTTACAAAATTCACAACATATAAGTTTCATTAATTAATTTAATAATTAATTACCACTGTCATAGCAAATAGCGTGTTTTTATGAAACAATAAGTATCAAAAGATTGACACTAGTTTAAGTCCAATTTCAAAGTGAAATTAATTCCAACGACCACTATTGGATTTAATGGTAAAAATATTTTCTAATTTCACTTTAAAACCAATTCAAAAGATAATCTAATCATATAAATAAATTAGATTAAAAAGAGGTTTTGAATTAAAATACAACATTTTTCACTATTCATTAAAAAATGAACTTTATCGGAAAAATATCAAAAATTTACACAAAGTAAATTTTGATGTCCCGATTCTAAAGAAGAGTTTTATTTGGTCGAAAATAATGTATAAGAGTGAAAAAAAATATATTTAATGACGGTTCGCCATCAAAAGGTGATAAGTGAACCTTTAGTGAAAATTAGGGCATATATGCCTAAAATTGAATTCTTTCCGTATTTTAAGCCTTTATCTTTTATTAGATAAAAGTAAAAACATTTAAAAAACATATATAATCATATTTTAGTTATTTCTATCCATTCCCGCCTGTACAATGGCTACATGTTAACTAACATTTAAAATAATATTATTTTATTACTAGTATGCAACGTAAGTTTTTAAAGGAACTCATCGTTGCATATCGGGTACGCTATCGATCATAGAAACCCCTTTAAAGTAAAATTAATATTTAATTCGTAAATATTAATAAATATGAAAATTATTTATTCTTTATTTACCTGGGATGTTACATCCTTACCCCCTTTTGGGAATTGCGTCCTCGCAATTTTATTCACTTATCAAAATAAGTGGGGGTATTTATCCCTTATAGCATTTTCAGATTCCCACGTTGCCTCTTCAACCATATGGTTTTTCCAAAAAACCTTTACCTGGTGGATTGCCTTATTTCGTAACACTTGCTCCCTGTGGTCAAGAATCTGGACCGGTTGTTCCTCATAAGAGAGATTCTCTTCCAACTGAACTGCCTTTGGGCACAAAACATGAGATGGATCCGGCATATACTTTCTCAGCATCGAAACATGAAAAACATTGTGTACCTGAGATAAAATCGGAGGTAAAGACACTCGGTAAGCAACTAATCCAACTTTCTCCAGAATTTCAAATGGTCCAATAAACTTTGGACTCAGCTTTCCTTTCTTACCAAATATCATCACACTTTTCCAAGGAAAAACCTTAAGAAAAACATGATCACCTACCTCGAAAGATAGATCCTTCCTCCAGTTATCCGCATAACTCTTCTACCTGCTCTGAGCTGTTCTCATGTGCTTCTGAATCAACTGAACTTTTTCTGCCATCTCTTCTACCAAATCTGGTCCCATCGGCTTCCTTTCACCCACTTCATCCCAAAATGCTAGAGTTCGACACCGCTTCCCATATAATGCCTCAAATGGTTACATCTGTATACTGGAATGAAAACTGTTATTATAAGAAAACTCAACCAAAGAAAGATGTTGGTCCCAACTTCCCTGATAATCCATCGAACAAGATCGTAGCATATCCTCCAAGGTCTGAATTGTTCGTTCTGACTGCCCATCTAATTGAGGATGAAAAGCTGTACTAAAATTTAATTCAGTACCCAACGACTTCTGAAGGCCTTTCCAAAAGTTAGAAGTAAACCTGGGATCACGGTCAGATACAATGGAGAGAGGAAATCCATGTAACCTGACTATCTCTTTAAGATACAAATGGGAAAGTTGATCTAGGGAAAAATTATCTCGTATGGCAAGGAAATGAGCAGATTTAGTCAAGCGATCAACAATAAACCATATTGCATTATTACCTCGAGATGTCTTCAGTAATCCCACAACAAAGTCAATGGATATATTCTCCCATTTCCACTCTGGAACTGGTAAAGGCTGAAGCATCCCTTTCAGTAACTCCCACTCTGCTTTAACCTGCTGACAAGTCAAACACTTCATAGTAAAATCAGCAATATCTCTTTTCATTCCATCCCATCAGTAATACTCCCGCAGATCTCTGTACATCTTAGTACTTCCAGGATGAACTGAAAACGGGGAACTATGAGCCTCACATAACAACTCATTCTTCAACTGTGAATCACAAGGCACACATAATCTCTTCCCAAATCTCAAAACACAATCACTATCAATGTTGAATTCATGCAACTTACCTTTCTGAACCAGCTCTACCTTTTTCTGTAACTCACTGTCTTGCTTCTATGCTTTCTTGATTCTGTCTGATAGAGAAGATTTCATTGATACCTGAAACAAAATAGAAGAACTTCTTGCACCAACAACTTCTATGCCAAAGTTCATCAAATCAAAAACCAAAGGATCTCGTTCCAAACATAGCATGGTTAATGAAGCATTAATTTTTTGACTCAAAGCATCGGCCACTTTATTTGCTTTTCCTGGATGGTAGTGAATTGTACAATCATAATCCTTGATTAATTCTAGCCATCTCCTCTATCTCATGTTCAATTATTTCCGAGTGAATATATACTTTAAACTTTTGTGATCAGTATATATTTCACACTTTACTCCATACAAATGATGCCTCCAAATTTTTAAAGCAAAAACAACAGCAGCTAATTCCAAATCATGTGTAGGGTAATTTACCTCATGAGTTTTCAACTGACGTGAAGCATAAGCAATTACCTGATCATTCTGCATAAGGACACAACCAAGTCCCTTCAATGAAGCATCACTGTATATAACAAACTCACCATTCCTGGAAGGAAGTTCCAAAACTGGAGCATTCAACAATCTTCTTTTCAACTCCTAAAAACAATCATCACATTCTTTTGTCCAGATGAACTTAACACCCTTACGAGTTAGCTTAGTCATTGGACTAGATAACCATGAAAAATTTTCAACAAACCTTCAGTAGTAACCTGCCAAACCAAGAAAACTACGGATCTCAGTTACATTTGTGGGTATTGGCCATTCCTAAACAACTTTTTTTTAGTAGGATCAACAATTATGCCATCTTTTGAAACAATGTGACCCAGGAAAGAAATTTTTTGTAACCAAAACTCACACTTGCTGAATTTTCCATATAGTTTCTTTTATTTTAAGGTTTGCAAGATAACCCTTAAATGACTTTCATGCTCCTATTTACTTTTAGAAAACACCAAAATATCATCGATAAAAACAACCATGATTTATCACCTGAGTCAACTGATCCATCGCTACTATAAACTGCTCAATTCTAATTCTGACCATCTCAGTATGCTGATTTGAAAGGTCATTTCCCTCTGTATGCCTTCTTAGAAAAGCTATTCTATTTCCTCTACGAAAAACCATTCTGAACAAACATGTCTTAGATGAAGAAACATTTTAATCTTTAAATGCTATATCATTTCAGTCGTACCATAAATTAACTTATAATTTAACAATTTTCTGACTCCTAAAGTTGTCTAAACCGACCTTTGATACCAACTATAAGGACCTAGCCTTAAACCTTACTTAATATTGAATTAAATGAATAATTCACATTGAGGATCTTTTCAGGTTTAGAGTTTTAGAGAATTAGGACATAACTATTACATCTCAAAAGATTACAATGTAGACACTTCTACTATGTTTCCATAAAATAAAAAGAAACTCTTAAAAAGAGACATGTCTAGTTCCATGTTTTATATATCAGGACTTTCCCTTGATCCCGTCCTTGACCCCATTCCACATTAATTCCGGTGAAAAAAATTTCAAAAAAACTTGGGGTGAGCATAAAAAGCTCAGTAAGGGATACACAAAGAATGAAAACTGTTAGTTTTTCAAACATCATGTAAACCATGTATACTTTATCAAAGAAATACCTTCACCTTCATGAAGTAGTAAAAACTCTTCACTGAATAAAATATCATTACTTACCCTTTTGTAACCAAAGGATTACCATAAAACCCATATAAAGAACACATAACATATAAAGGTAACTTGGGACATAAACATACTTAAGTGGAATAACCATACGGTCGACTTCCACACATATCACTTAATGGAATAGCCATAAGGCCAACTTCCATACATACTTAATGTAATATCCATATGACCGACTTCCATACCCAATGAATTGGAGGTTATAACGTAACCACCCGTCCTGGTATTCACGGCACCACTCGTCATATGGTTTATCATGTAACCACCCGTCAAATGTCCAAGTACCATTATAAAAATCATAAGACATAAAACAAATATAATGGAAAGAAAACAATTCCACACTTTGATCACAATATATCACTTAAATATATTGACATAAAAAATCCATTATAAAATCCATTTTAAATACCAAAATACATAAAAGAGTATATGGTATTTATTTCATTTTAAAAAACATTACGGCTTGTTCAGGAAGCCAAAGACCAAATAATACTCACGGCGGCGAAAAATGTCGTTGTCACCGCGTACGTTAAAAGAAACATTCCTTTTTGAAATTTTTTAAAACACTTCGAAGAATAAGATTCATTTTGTATAAAAGTAAAAGTAAAAGGGGTTTATACACCATATAAAAGATAGTTGTGTATAAAATGAAATATGCCTCAATGAAAGGAGATTGAGATGAAGTCCCTTACCTCAGGTCCGACTTGACTCAGTCATTCTTTAATCTCCTGAATAATTAACTTGAGTTAATTTATACTTGTTTAAGAACCTTTTTCAAGTTCATTATTCATTTTATATCACTTCTTTCCATTTCATGAACACTATGTAATTATTTTAGTTAATAACGGTTGTTTTAATTATCATTGGTACTTGAGTCAAAAATAAACCCTTTATAATTACAAGTTGTTCATGTATCCATTATATCCAGAATGGTATTCATGATGTAGATATCATATATTTCATATATATCCAGTAAATGCATGCATTTATAATATTACATAATTATTTAGAGGTAAGAAATGAAATGCACCATTCATGGAGACGGTAAGCCGTACGTACGCATGAACGCTACTTTCATTTCTATGTCATATTAATGGAATTAAAACTAAATGAGTGGTATGTATATTTTAATTCCAGAATTATATTAATCATTTAGATATAACATACATAATATATATCCATCATATATATGTACTTATAATAGTACATTACATTTGGGGATAAGAAATGAAATGCACCGTTCATGGAGACGGTAAGCCGTACGTACGCATGAACGCTACTTTCATTTTTATCTCATACATTAATGGGAATAAATAATAATGATATAGAGGTATATTATAATTCCAGTATAACATCATATATAATAACTTTAAATCCATCCTTTATACGTCCCACATATGGCATTAACGAATCAAATCACTTTGAGGGGGCGGTAGTCCGCACTTCCTAAAATGAAATTATCGTGTTTACCCATAATGGAAGCCATAAAGGTATGCTCAAAATGAAAAATACATAAGCTTAAGGAAAACATAAACATATTATATATCATATATAAATATAGTTTCATCTTAATGGCCACCTTTGAAAGTGTTAAAATAATTTTGAACAATCATCGTTTCGGGAGGCAGAAATTCGCCATCCACGGAAACAATATGTTCTTTAACCATTAGATGTAGGTGTGTGTAATTGTAGCTATAATACTTCTTATAACAAAATCCTATTATATTGAATATATTTTAGTTGTTACAAAAGAAAATAATAAAAACAATTTAGGGGGTTGGAGAAGCAAAATAAAACAAAAGGGCTCAAAAGAAGGCATTACCTTAAAATCAGGTAACTCCCTTTGGTTTGAGCTCAAAGGCTTCTTTGGGAAGAATTCTGACCAAAGTGAGGCTTAAAGGAGTAAGAGAGGGATGTGGAGAGACAAAATGGGTAGGGGTTGGCCGAGCCATAGTATTTGGAAGTGTGGGTAAAGAGGTAGAGGTGGGGGCCTTTTATAAGAGGAGAGGAGGGGCACTCTTGGAAAGTAAAGAAAAGTCACTTTTTTTTAAAATGATATTCGGATTTAAGAGGTCCCACATTGATATAATTCGAGGATAAGGTGATAAGAGTTCTAAATATACCCATACAATAGGTTTTTGACATGTGTAGGTCATAGATTGTACATTATCTTTTCATTTTATTTAAATCCATTATTAATGAGGTAATCGCTGCATCATCATGATGTCATAAATAATTTAATATATTTAATTTCTAAAAATTATAAAAAAAATATCATGATGTAGTAAATCTATTTATATTTCTAATGAATATTTATAGTCAAAAATATGACTTGTATAACCCCATGTAAAATTTTTTTTAGTAAAACATCTCATCTTTGTGTCATTTTTACTTTAACATTAGATAAAAAGTTATTTATGTCATTTCCCAACCGA
Source organism: Viscum album (assembly GCA_963277665.1). Taxonomy (NCBI): domain Eukaryota; kingdom Viridiplantae; phylum Streptophyta; class Magnoliopsida; order Santalales; family Viscaceae; genus Viscum; species Viscum album. The sequence goes on along the minus strand of OY728151.1, from coordinate 354,323,106 downwards.
AGTGTCTCCATGGGGTCCCCAAGTTGACCCATGGATTTTCTTGGTCGGCCATGACACATACAATGAGGGTAGGACATGTTTCTAGGTCATTTCATATTATTAAAACATTATTTTTACCTTAAACTACACTAATTACCACTAATCGCGATTAAGAACTTAAAAGTTACTATTCACCAAAAAATTTTTTTAATCTCATTGAACAAAATTTTAATTATTAATGACAACCATGTATGTTTTATTTTTTAAATTCAAAACACAGAGGTGGTAAAGTTTCATTTAAACAAAAAATCAGTTTTTATAAGTACCACTTAGTGGTTTCACTATTCATCAAAAATTGAAGTTTTTCAGAAAAATACCAAAACTTCACCCTAAGCTATATTTGATATTCCGAATTCAAAAATGAAGTCCATTTTACAAAATTCACAACATATAAGTTGCATTTATTAATTTAATAATTAATTCCCGCTGTCAGAGCAAATAGCGTGTTTTTATGAAACAATAAGTATCAAAAGATTGACACTAGTTTAAGTCCAATTTCAAAGTGAAATTAATTCCAACGACCACTATTGGATTTAATGGTAAAAATATTTTATAATTTCAATTTAAAAACAATTAAAAATATAATCTAATCATATAAATAAATTAGATTAAAAATAGGTTTTGAATTAAAATACAACATTTTTCACTATTCATTAAAAAATGAACTTTATCAGAAAAATACCAAAAATATACACAAAGTAAATTTTGATGTCCCAATTCTAAAGAAGAGTTTTATTTGGTCAAAAAGAATGTATAAGAGTGAATAAAACTAATTTTAATGACGTTTCTCCATCAAAAGGTGATAAGTGAACCTTTAGTGAAAATTCAGGCATATATGCCTAAAATTGAATTCTTTCCGTATTTTAAGCCTTTATCTTTTATTAGATAAAAGTAAAAACATTTAAAAAACATATATAATAATATTTTAGTTATTTCTATCCATTCCCGCCAGTACAACGGCTACGTGTTAACTAACATTTAAAATAATATTATTTTATTATTAGTGTGCAACGTAAGTTTTCAAAGGAACTCATCATTGCGTATCAGGTACGCTATCGATCATAGCAACCCCTTTAAAGTAAAATTAATATTTAATTCGTAAATATTAATAAATATGAAAATTATTTATTCTTTATTTACCTGGGATGTTACACTATGTTAAGGAGAGCACACATGCAGGACAATAAAGACCATGCTCTGTATTTTCTTCAAGGTGTGTTTTAATATCAATTGTATAAGATAAAAGTTGTATAGGGAGATTAATAAGATTCAAAATATGAGTCCAAATGAAATAATAAAATTATCTTATGTCAAATAAACCATTCAAAAAAGATTAATCAATAACGATGGTATCTATCACAGTCATGACATCCATATCTGATTCCTTTAGAGACTCTTCCGTAGCATGTAGAATCTTCTTTCTAGATTCATGTGGCTTAAACCCCTTATTCTATGAAGCATCTAATTTCACCAAAGTAATTTTTTTTTCAGATTACCCCATTTTAATACATGAAATAGAATATATTTAATATAATTTCTGAGAGTGACTTGAGCAACCACAAAAACTAAATACAATATTTACCTTAGCAAAAAAACTATTTCAAGTGCCCATGAATTCCATATTGGTAGGAATTCATAGGGACTCTACCAAGAACATATGTGGGGTTATTATAACCCTGTTATCAATACCCTCAAAATAATCATCATAATTTATACTTCCCTTAATGTGAATTCAGAAAAATACCATTAGGAGAAAAAGGAACTTTCATCAACCCTTAATTTCCATCTAGTTCCATCTCAAGCATCAACGCACTATCAATCACATCAGATTGATCAAAGAAAAATGAAGTCAAATATTAGATCGAATTCCCATTGTAACAACCTAAGGTTTTAAAAATAAATTGAAATACATGAAACACTGAGTCTCTAAATAATGAAATTTTTAATCGATATAGTTTTAATCTTCCCATTAAATATATTTTTTCCACCTCTATGATTAGAATTTCTAGAAATAGACATACATGATTATGATAAGTATGTTTTTTAGAGTTTGAGAGGGAATGCTTAATTTTCTATGAATAGTTACCTAGCCTTATGAATAGAAATGTTATATTTATAAATAGTAATATGACCAAATTAATATTATCCTCACTAATTAATGTACTTCTAATAATTTTTGAGACATTTATTTATTTTTCAAGGTGTTATTAATTAGTTACAGTTTTAAAATTGTATTTTTTGTAATAAATTATGATTTTAATTAAAAATTAATTTCTTAATATTTATAAAATTATTTTCATAAAATGGAGTTCATTTTTAAACACTACACATCGAAAAATGTTTTGGTAGAATTTTTGGGATTTTTTTGAAATACTTGAATTTTTGATGAATAATGAAATATAGTAATTTACCGTATATATATATATTATATGAAAAATATACTATTCCTAGAATGATGGAAGTTTTAATCACCATTGGTTTGAAATCAAATAATCTATTTTCAATTTTTCTCATAATGAATCGGGATTATTCATAGTCTTGAGAAAAGATAATGAGCTTGTGATTAAAATAATGGAAGAACCCTTCTCCCCTACACCATAAATAACACCCTTACTCCCCTCTTACAATAACACCTCTCAAGATCTGATAATTTCCTAAATTAAACCCAATCTCCTTCCCTAGGATATTTCCCACGTCCAATAAATTCTGGTCTCACCAAAGGGCCAAAACCAAGGGTCTTAAGTAGGATCTCAATGAGAAGATATCAAGAGGTAAAAAATTCTCTTTCATTTTCTTTTATTTTCTTTTCAATTAATTTCTTTTCTAATACTATCTTCACCTACCAATATCCAAGATGCATGAAAATACAGTATTATATGTATTCTTGAATTTTACCATGTTTATGTAAGAATTCATCATCATCCCTCCTCTCATCTTCCTCTTAATCAAGAATTTACTTTTAACATCATAGACGATGTGTCTTCAATTTCATTTAACTCGTTCAAATATGGTCAAAAAACCAATTTAATGATTGAAAAATATTTTAATATGTATGATATGACACCTCTTATGTTATTTAATTAACTGATAATCATAGTATTAAATGCATATGATGAAACAAATTCGTGATTATCAAAGAACAACCTAATTGATTGAAATGAATATCACCAATGATTTATCTTGTGATTAATCCTCAAACCACATAGCCAAAATTATTTATGGAATAATTTAATATTTTGAAAAATAATTAACAACCTTTAATTCCACTTTAAGATTTTTTCTTCCATTCAATAAGAAAATGTTTTACGAACTGCTAATGGGAATCATGAAAAGAATACACCTGAAATAATGGAAATAATAAAATATTATTAATAAATGGGTCAAATGATATTATAAAATGATTATATATGGTGTTATAAAAATGATTATTATTATAAAAAATATTAACTACACTCTTTTAACCATTATATAGTATTTTTAAACATGTTTTATATTAGATTAACCAGCGGTAAGGGAATTTTTAACCCAATTTCTATTCATTGGGATAACCTTCTACTTCATTAATTATAAAATAATGAGATTATTTGTGTGATTAATTTAATTTATATTATGATTTATTATGTGTATTTATATTTTATAAAAATTATCATTTCATTGTATTAATTATCACTTAAATTATATTATATATGTATGGGACTATCCTTTAAAAATTTTATTTTGAAATTTTATTTTATGAAATTCAAAAGCAATGTTTTTTAGAAATTATACATTTTTTTTGATTTTTTTCTAGTTTTATTTCATTTTTTATGTTGAATGGTGGGACCTATATATCCATCTTATTCATTGGTTTGGTTTATTTTAGAGTTCGTTGGTATGGTTACTCCATGTTTCAGAGCGATGGTTACACCATAAAGTAGCCGTGAGGGTTACATTGCAAGGTAACCGCGAGGGTTATAAATAATAAGGTATTCATGAGGGTTAAAATATAGGTATGAAATTCTCCAAGATGACATAAAATATTATATATGTTCTTTAATGTTTTATAGAAATCTCATCTTCACAATGTAAGTATTAATGGGTGAGAAGTATGTATTTGTGAAAATGATTTCATATGTTTATAAGTATTCATGGAATAATGGTTTCCATCATTATTTTTATGCCCCTTAGTGAGATTTTTATGTTCATACCATTTTTTAAATGTTTCTCACATATTATAAGGATGTGTTTGAGAAATAAGGAAGTCAAGTTAAAAGTTAGGAAGATTTTTCAAAGAAATCGTGTCGTTGTTTTGTGTTAAAAATTTAACATTTTTGAAGATATGCATACTATTTTAATGCTTCCCACTTTTTATGATTTTATGATGATATGTATGTGTTATGTCATAAATTTATAAAACTATAATCTAAAAAGATATTTGGGAATTTAGAGAATTGAAATCTAGTTGAAATATATATATTATGTAATGTTTTAGTATAGTCTTTATTGTTTTTATCACAGCATTGTTTAGATAAATTTAAGAGTTATTATGATGTTAACAGAATAAAATAAATGATTCTAACGTTATTTTTATGTTGAAATGGTATATCATTTATTTATTAAAATGTTTATTATTTTAAGATATGTCTATCTAAAATGGTTTTTTGCATAAGAAACAGGGATGGTGAAGTTGGAAGGAACCGAGAGGCTAATATCGTTCTGAATCCCCAACTGAGAATTGTAAGAATTGGAATAGAGATTTTTGTGATATTAATATCTTATATTAAGCAAGAAATAAATAGATATGTAATCAATTCATTTTAACAACAAGATCTACCATAAAGTAACATGAGTATGTTTAAACATTTTACGAGGAAACAACATCTTACATTCAGGGGATCTTCTAACCCAATAGTGGCTAAATGATGGATTAAATCCATTGAAAAGATATTCAATGTTTTGGGATGTTTAGATAATAAATAGGTTAGTTCTTCTATTTATAGTATTGAAGGTGAAGATAATCAGTAGTGGTCAATGGTCATGAATATTAGGGATAGAGGGAAAATTCAAGCCTTAGAGTGGGACAAATTTAAAATTAATTTCATTGAAAAATATTTTCCTAAGGTTGTTAAACATAGGATGGAGAGGAATTTTCTATAATTAAAGAAAAATAAAGAATATTCTATGGTTCTGTATGATGAAAACATCACCCGAGTGACATAGTATGCTCCAAATCTTATTTGGGAATTTTATAGAAAAATCAATCACTATTATTTAGTATTGAATCCAAGATACCAAAGGGAATTTTACTCTCGAGAGTTAAAAATTTATAAGAAACTTGATCGGTGGGCTAAGAGGGTAGAAATGGAGTTATTTGATGATCACATGAACTTTGAAAACAATCAAAATAAGAGGTACATATAGTATGTGATGGGTAAGAATATTTTAAGGAAATCTAATGGAAAGAAAGTCCAGTTTCCAGTTTATGAAAAGAGTGGTAAGAAAGCACAATGGGGAATGTTTTACCAAAATTGTTAAGTGTTTTAAATGGGGTAATATTGGACATATGACCCAATATTATAATAAAAATGTCATCAAGATCAATTCTGATATTAAAACAGTAAAGTGTTTAAAATGTGGTGATAAGGGTCATTATAAAAATTCCTTCACAAAGAATAATCCAAGTGATGGAAAGCATCAAGAATATAAGTATAAAAGTGTATTGATTTAGTTTTCAACTACTTCAGCATATTTCATGCCATCAAATGATGTGGTATCATGTACATTTTTTATTAACACTGATTTTTTCTAAAGTCTTGTTTGACACAGGGTCTACACATTCTTTATTTGTAATAAATTGTTAGGAAAATTTGATTTATCACCAAAAAATTAGTCCAAAACATATTTTAAAAACTTTATCAAAAATTTTACAGTAAAAGGAATTTTAAGAATCTTCCTATTATTATTTGTGGAAATAAATTACCTACATACCTTTTTGTTTCTACATTAGTTGACTTTGATGTCATTCAGGGTATGGATTGGATTTCTATTTATCATGCTAAGATTGATTGTAGAGAAAAAAGTTATTTTTCAGAAAGAGTTTTGGTTTGTATATAAGAATGAACCCATACAATTAATAACATAATAGGAATCTAAGAAATCATTGATAGATGGAAATGAAATTTTTCTCTCTTATATTGTTGATAATAAGGGAACTGATCAGATTAATTATGTGTCAGTGGTAAATGAATACCTTGATGATTTTTCTGATGAGTTACTCGATGTTATACTTGATCAGGGTGTTGAATTCACAATCAACATAGTTCTTGATGGTAATCCAATTTCAAAACCCCCTTATCGAATGGCTCAAATGAAATTTTTTGAATTGAAAAATCAATTTCAAGGGTTTCTTGATAAAGGCTTCATTCATCCCAACACTTCATCATGCAAAGTTCCTATTTTTTCGTTAAAAATAATGATGATTCGATAATAATTTTTATTAATTATAGAGCTTTAAAAACCATTACTGTTAAGAATAAGTATCCTTTTCATCAAATTAATGAATTCTTTTGTCAGATCAATGTAGCTAAGTATTTTTGAAAGATAGAATTTAGATTCGCGTACCATCATCTAAAGGTGAAGAAGGATTATAATCCAAAAATATCATTTCGACCTATATATAGTCATTATGAATTTCTTGTTATGTCATTTGGGTTAACTAATTCACATTCTATATTAATAAATATTATGAATATAATATTTCTTGACTACTAGGTTAAGTTTTTGGTTTTTTATTAATGACATTCAGGTATATTATATATGTAAAGAGGAGTATGAAAATCATCTAAGGGTTGTTTTACAAACCTTTAAAGAATATAAACCGTATAGAAAATTTAGAAAGTTTGAATTTTGGTGGAAAAAATATCATTCCTTGGTAACATTGATCCTAAAGATGGAAGAATTAATTATCGTTCTAAAACAAAATATGTTGAATAATTTCCAATCCCAACAATTATAACTAAGATTCTTAGTTTTCTTGGTTTCTCAGACACTTACCAAAGAATTGTTCTAACCATTGTTCCGTTATCTAGTCCAACTTCTAGATTAACTTAAAAAGGAATTAAATTCACACGGGAAAAACAATGTGATGATTATTTTTAGGAATTGATATTAATATTAAAAAAAGATCTTTTTCTAACCCTACCTTTCAGAAATAAAGAGTTTGTAATGTACATTTATGAGTAATTAAAGGGACTTGGTTGTGTTTTTATGTAGAATGATCAGGAAATTACTTATGCTTCAAGAAAACTAAAACATAATGTGTTAAATAATTCCACACATGATTTGGAATTATTAGTTGGGTATTCACATTAGAAATTTGGAGGTATAATTTATAAGGATCCACATATGAAATATAATTGACCCCAAAATTCTGATATATATATATTCACTCAAAAGGATATAAAAATGAGGCATAGAGGATGGAATGAATTGATAAAATATTATGATTACACAATCGATCACCATCCTGGAGAAGCATAAAATGTGGTAGATTCCTTGAGTCAAAAACATCAGGCATCATTAACTATTTTGCGGTTAGGAGAAGACCCTTTGATTAATGGTCTCTTGAATTTTTTCTTAGAAGTTGTTGGTGCAATAAATTTGTCTGTTTTTTAGGTTTCTGTGCATTTATATTTTACATATAGAACCAAGAAAGAGTAGAAGGAATATGGGGAGTTACTGAAAAACTCATAATTGGATAAAATTTTTATGTTTCCAGAATCTAACATTGGTAATTATTGTGCTTTATGATTTGGAAAAAGATTATGTGTGCCTTGTGATTCTCAGCTGAAGAAAGAATTGAAGTGTGAAGCTCATAGTTCTCCATTTTTAGTTCATCCTGGTAAAACAAAGATGTATATATACCTTTGGGAGTATTACTCATGTGATGGAAGGAAAATATATATTCTATATTTTACTATGAAATGATAAACATGTCAATAAGTTAAAGAAGAGTGATAGTTACCGAAGGGGATACTTTAGCATTTAAAATTTATAGAGTGTATATGGGAAAATATATCCATGGAATTCTTTTGTGGGACTAACCAATAATTATTGAGGTAATAATGAAATATGAGTTATTGTTGATTGACTGACTAAATTAACTGATTTCCTTCATATTCAAGATACTATGTATTTGAATTAGTTTTCTCGATTGTACCTCAAAGATGGTTTCTAGTTACACAGAGTTACTCTTTCCATTTTATGAGACCATTATCCTAGGTTCACTTCTAAATTTTGTAAAGGCTTTCCGAATTCATTGGAAAAGAATTAAATTTCCACACATCTTTTCATCCTAAATCATATGGGCTATCATAATAGAAGATTTAGACATTAAAGGATTTGATTTGAGCTTTTTCAATAGATTTAGAGGGTATTCGGGATCAATATATTTCATTATATTATTTTTCTTATAATAAAAGTTTTCATTCCAATATAGAGATGGTTCCTTTTGAGGCATTATATGGGAAGAAATTTCAAACTCTATTTTTTGGGATAAAGTCAGAAAAAGGATGTTTATTGGACCAGAATTAGTAGGTGAAGTGGCTGGGAATGTGAAGATGATCCAAAAACACATGATAATAGCCTAAAGTAGGAGAAAAGTTTATGTAGATAATAGGAGTGATGACTTTTATTTTGAGGTAGGTGATATTTTTTTTCTTATAATCTTTCCATTGAATATTGTTATGCACTTTGTTAAAAAATGAATGTTGAGTCCACAGTTCATTACACCATATGAAATCCTTGAGAAAATTGGACCAGTTTTCTATTGAGAAGATTTTCCTCCACTTTAATCTTAGGTACACAATGATTTTCATGATTTGATGTTGAGAATGTATTTTTGAGATTCATCTCATGTTTTGAGTCTAGAAGTTGTGCAGTTGGAAGATAACCATTCTTAACAATATAAATCTATTTAAATTATTGGTTGAATAGAACAAGTATTGCAGAGTAAGGTAATCTGACAGGTAATAGTTTTGTTGAGAAACTATATGGTGGAAGAAGCAACATGGTAATATGAAAATTATATAAGGGAAAGGTACACTCACTTGTTTAATAAGTAAATAATATTGTGAGGAAACAATTTCTAGAAGGTTGGGAGAGTGTAACACACTAAGGTATTAAAAATAAATTGAAATTAAATAAAAAATGCATCTCTAAATAATGATTTTTTTAAAGGATATAGTTTTAAACTATCCATTAAATATACTTTTTCTGCCTCTATGATTTGAATTTCGAGAAACAGACATACACAATTGCGATCAGTATGTTTTTTGGACTCTGATAGGATAATATTAATTTTTAGTAAAGATTAACCTACCCTTATGAATAGTAATGTTAAACTTATGAATAGTAATGTGGTTAAATGAATATTAACCTAACCTATGAAATTATTTCTAATAATTTATGAGACCTTTATTAAAATTTCAATTTGTTATGAATTAGTTATTATTTTAAAATTCTAATTTTTGGAATAAATTATCATATTATTTAAAAACTAAATTCCACAAATTTAGAAAATTATTTGTATAAAATGGAGTTCAATTTTTAATTCTACATGTTGAAAAATGGTTAGGGTGAATTTTATTTATTTTTCTAAACTACACAAATTTTTGATGAAAAGTGAAATACAGTATTTTACCGTATATAAACATTATACGTTAAATACACTATTCCTAGAATCATATCTAGAAAAAGTGCCATTTTTTCAAACTCTCATGATCTATTTACTATTTTGGGTAACATTAATCAAGACTATTCATAGTCATTATCAAAAATATTAAACAAATGATTAAAATAATGGAAAACCCCTCCTCTCATGCACTATAAATGCCACCCTCACACCCTCTTTCTCTTGCACCTCTCAAGCATAGAGATTTGTCTAAAAAATTCCCAATACCCATAACAAGTCTATTTCACACATCTAGGACCTACTTGTCTCTTTAAAATTCCAAAACCAATGGCCTTAAGGAGGATCTAAAGGAGAATAGATCAAGAGGTAAAAATCCTCTTTAAGTTTCTTGTTTTTTCTTATAAATTATATTCTTTTATTACAATAACTTCAAATAAAATTATCCAAGAGAATATAACTCACTTTTATTATATAAATTATATATTTTTATCACTTTAATGGAATAATTCCTTATCATTCCTCTAATCCTCTTCCTATTATTCTAGAATTTACTTCTGACATAAAGGATGATATATCTTCAATTTCCATTAATTCATTCCAATATGGTTGTAAAACCATATTAATAGTATAAATAGATTTTTATGGGTATTATATGCCCTCTATTATGTTGTATAATTATCTAATATGCATAATATTAATTGTATATGATGAAAAATGTTTGTGATTATCGAATAACCGCCAAAATCATCTAAGAAAACATCACAAAGTGATTATCTCATGATTCATCCTAATACCATATATCCAAAATGTGAAGGGGAATCATTTAATATTCTAAAAAATATATTAACACTATTTCATTCAACATCTAGTGAATTTATAGCATTCTAAAAGAGAATCCATTACAAACTTAGCTTGAAAATCATGTAAAGCATGCACTTGAAAAAATGGAAATAACAAAGTATTCTTAATAAATGGGTTGAATGATGCTATTAAATGATCATATAAGGTATTATAAAAATTATTATTCATCTATAAAATATTAATACCACTATTTAAACATTATATAGTAGGTTTAAACAATATTTAAGTATGACGAACCCTGGGTAAGGGAATTATTAACACAATATCCATTATTTGGGTTAACCTGCCACTTCATTAATTTAGCGATAATGAGATTATTTGTGTTTTGAATTTCTTTTATATTACTATGTATTATATAAATTTATAGTGTATACACATTAAAAATTCAATAAATTAATTCTAAAATCAATTATATGACATTTGTATGGGGCTTTCCTTTAAAAATTGTCTTTTAAAATTATATTTTACGAAATTCAAAATAAATTGTTTTATGAAAGTAAACAAGATTAATGATTATTTTCTAGTTCATAGGAATTGTTTATATTGAATGGTGGGACCTATATCTCCCTCCAATGAATTGGGTATGTTTATGTTAGAGGTCAGCCGTATGGTTACTTCATGTGTATCTGTGATTGTTACACCATAAGGTAGCCATGAATGTTACATTGTAAGGTAGTCGTGAGGGTTAAAAATAATATTGTACCCATAAGGGATAAAATATAGGTATGTAATTCACTAATTAACCTTATGATTTTATAAATGTTCTTCAATTTTTTATAGAAATATCAGGTTTCATAATGTAATTATATATGGGTGATAAGTATGTCTTTGTGAAAATGATTTCATATGTTTAAAAGTATTCTTGTAATAATGGTTTCTTTGTTTCTTTTTATATCAATTACTATGATTTTTATACTCATCCCATGTTTTTTTTGTTTTTTTTCTTATCTTATAAGTATGTGTATGATAATGAAGGAATTAAAGGTAAATGTTATGAATATTTTTCAATGAAATCATGTTTTTATTATGTTTTAAAAAATATGTTTTAAAAGAAATTGATATTGTTTTAATGGTAACCACTTTTTATGCTTTTGGGTTGAAATATATGAGTTATTTCCTATCATTATAAGAGTCTAAACTACAAATATCATGAGGGATGTAATATAGTGAAATCTAGTGGAAATATAAATATTATGTAATGTTTAAGGCTGTGTCATTATACCCATATTGAACCACTATGGATTCATCTTCAAAATTTATGCTATCCCTAGTGTCAACTGAAAGAGCTCACCAAAGAAATTTTAAGTTTTTTCACTATAGTGTTATCCTGTTTTAGTTTGAAATAATCCATTTCTTTGGAAAATACCATTTAATCTGGATATAACTGTTTAGTGAAAACTTCTTTGAATTTATTCTAATCTAATACCTAATAATTTTTATATATCACCATCATGTCACCCATATCCTACATGGTCCCTCTAGCTTCAAGGTTTCACTTTTTACCTTGATTTCATCTGAAATATCCAATAAATCAAGCATATGTTTGATATTTCACAACCAACCCTCAGCCAGTTGAGGATCAATAAAGACTTATTATACTATTTCCTTTTGGTGAAGGAACTCATAACCCTAAATTTTGAATTCAATCCTCTAAGTTTTCATAGCAAGATCCTGAATGAAAATAGATGACGGTTCCTATCCCAGATCTTAGAAAGCACACACTACCAATTAAAATAAAAATTGATCCACTCGTGTATCTGTTCTATGTGATTCATCAAAAAAATCCTCATTGATCTATTTCACATATCTTTTTACTGGAATTATGTCACACAACATCATCAGAAAACATTGAATACATTATAATGGTTACACAAAACAACTCTCAAACAAGATATATTAAAAAAATTGATCCAAAAAGATAGATAACATGATTTTGATTTTAACATATCAAAAAAAAACATGTAAAATAATCAAAATAATCCATAATACATTTATCCAAAACCACCCCTGGTGAGATAAGGCTCATTACGGTGATATATGTCCAGGAACTCAGTTATAACTTCTTCCTATGTTCTGAAAATATTACACAATCACATACTAACAGCCAAGCACGATATATAACATGCACCATTTATACCACTTCATCACAAAATGAATTGGATACACTGGTACCCTGACACCTGAGATGATCTTGACATGGTATAAAAGAAATTCTTGAATCCCACGGGTAAGAGACTAGCACCTCCCATCAAATGATAGGAAGGAAGGATTGAATTTTCCAAAAAAACAATAGAATAATGATATAATATTCAGTATTCACAAAAGAAAACTCCATAGAGGGAACTGTACCATATCTCAATTAGGTATTATCAATCCTATGTACATTATAAATGTACCATAAAATCGGATAAACAAAAAAAACCCAAAAGTCATAGTATTTCAAATCCTAAAGATCAATAGAAACTACCACCTCAAAGTGGTTATTTCCCCTCAATCAAACTTAGAAGGAGGAAATATCTAAATTCATAATGTTTTATGTATTGTGTGATCTAGATGCCTAGTAGGGCCTCACTATGGATTATATAATAACATTTCACAATTAATTAAACATTTAAGGATTTATATTTTAAATTAATAGGCATGGAAATATAATATAATATTTTAAAAAAACATTCATTTCTTTTAAATTGATGGAATCAATTCAAAATAATGGAATAAAAAAAAATTATATTTATTGTATTCTAAAATTTAACAAGGAATGTGTAAAATTTTTTAATGTCAATGGCATATGTCAAAATAATAAAAATTGAGAAACATGGCCATATAATAAGAGGTATGATAGTTCTAGCTTATGAGATCCTCACAAAATCAAATAGTTGATCATGTACATTTGTGTACACATGTCCCTCATAGAGTGTGCTAGGTCATATAATATCAGACTATATATGGGTATTTTGAAATGAAAAATAATTTAAGGTAAATTATTTTATTAAATTAGAATTTAAAATTAACCATGATTTTTTTGTGCCTAAATATCTTACAATGTTTTTATGCTTTCATTGAATTATTTTGAAATAATTAATTATTTGGTGTTTTTTATTCTTTTCCCCAGAGTTGAAATATTTTACGTATGAGGGATTGAATTCACATGGAAATCTGTAACATTGATTCTAAATAATTAACTTCATTGTCATTAATTATAATTTAAATATATTGTATTTTTTTCGTCTTATATTTTTTTTTACTAATTTTAGTTAATTAAAAATTGATATTAGTTATTATCAATATTATTAGTACAAATTTATTTAAATATTATTTCCGAAATTTTAAATTATTATTATTATTAAATTTCTTATTAATATTTTCTTATTAGTATTATTACAATTTCTATATTACTATTATAATTATATTTCAAATTTATTTTAGAAATATTATTTTTTAAACCTTAAATTTTTTTATTTAAAATTAATTTATTGAATTATATTTATTAACCATACATAATCCAATTATGCTTGTGTGTATGTGATTATAGGTTCATGTAGTTAAATTCAATACTAATAATAAACATCATCATCACCATTATAGATGGACATTGAGGAAAACCGAAAAAGAAAACAATACACACATACCAAGACCATGAAGGAAAAGCCACACCCCCTCTAAGGGTTGACCTAATTGATAAAAATACCATTACATTGTGTGACATGAAGGCCTAGTGGGGTGAAAACCATAATAAAAAATAATGATAAAAAACAACAATAACAACAAAAATAATAACAATAATAATATATAATATAAAAATATTACAGTGTACTTACAACAAGTGAGGAAAATACATACATAACTTGCACAATTGGAGACTCAACCCCTCCCCCAAGCCATACCACCCCCTACCATTCTCATATTTTGTTAGGGGTGGATAATTCCTACATGGGGATTTGAGCCAAATATTAGGGACGTAAGGATATTGTTAAAACAGAAGAATACAGATATTTTATCCACAATAAATAAAAATGATGAATTTCTAGCATAACATATATCAAACCTTTAAGAAATACCTTGTTTGAGTTTATCATAGGTAAGAAGACAATTAACCCTATGGACTACAAAATGTTTCTCCAACCCAAACAAATAAATTAAAAACTAAAAAAACAATATGTATTCAGAAGTCTGGAATAAAAAAACATAATAATTAAAAAAATGAAATAACATAAGGGATTCATGTTCATTTGAAAAATGAAATACATGCATGGGAGAAACATTGATGTTATCTTTTCTATTAATATCTGATGATACAGGGGATACAAAAAAATATTTACTACATGTAATCTCTCAAATACACAACACATTATTTTCTTCAATTGGTTCCCAATGAGTTCATACTGACATATAATTTATTCTTCATTTGGTTATGTAAAAATACATTCTTCACTAAAATCACAGTCAAATTAACATGACCATCTCAACAATTGTACTAAACCAATATCTATAATAGTTTGATGAACCTCTAAATCATCATTGGATAATAAAAATATAAGAACATGTAATGATGGAAGAAAATCTTAATGATATCCTATTATTCAAGAATGAATACTGATTTGACTCAATTTTTGGTGTCCTGAATCCGGTGAATGATGTTTTGATCAACAAACTATTATGCATTGACTTTGGTGAACTGTAAAAAGAAATCATATAAAAAAATTTCACACATTAAATAAATTCCTAGGGAACTATAAAAAATTATTTAACACAAATAAAAAAATTATTTCTATTTAATACCATGTAGTTATATCTACTGTTCCTTCATTCACACAATTCATAGAGAGGAATGATGATTCCACACAATTTCCCAAAAAAAGAAATTTTGTAAAAATGTAATGTGGATTATGGATTATATATATATATATATATAAACTAAAAAACTTAATCCTTAGACAAGATTTTGATGAAATTTTGTTTCATGTCAATATGTTTTATTGTTTCAAGGATTGAATGATTTAAAAATAGATGAATAACATAATGGTTATCATTAAATAAAACTCCACATTTCTATTATTTTTTGAGATCTATCTAAAACAAAATTAACAAAACCATATCCTTTTATTCTTAGGTTTTATATACATACTATACTTCTATTATAATAATATTAAGTGTATATTATTGTTCTGACTTCCAACTGGCCTTCATTTCACCACATGGAAACATAAATATGGATGTGAATTCTAGTTGCCTAGATCACTAAAAATGTTATCATGGAAACATTCACACAAGGTGAATTTTTTTCAATATCAAAATTCAATATCATATTATCCATTCATGTATAGGTGGTTCTATATGATATCTATTGAGTGTACTATTCATAGATTCCACATTAATTGAATTAAAACTCCCACAAAAAATGAAATGTTTGTTCTTGTGAAATTAATCACTTATATAATAAATTAGAATTTTGGTTAATAATTCACCATTACATTATTTTAAACATCATCTATTATTTTAGATGTATTTTTCACGGATAATTTGAAACATCCAACTAACAGATTTGAGACTGAATTTATTTTGGACATCTTAAATCATTGGATTACATTTTATATTTAAAAAATCTGAGAAAACACCATGGTTTTGTCTCTCTAGTCTCTCTCAAACATTATCCCACAAATCATCTTTATATATCTATGATATTTATTCTCTAATACTCTAGAAAAATCTTGACTGACATCTGAATTCTTAGACTAGTAAGACCAACTAGACCTATGTAATCAACATAATGTATAAGTAAGATAGATTTTCCATCATCCCCTAGACTAGTAAGACCAACTAGACCTATGTAATCAACATAATGTATAAGTAAGATAGATTTTCCATCATCCCCCTCCTTTCTATGAAATAAATGATCTACATTATACATTATGAATCTTTATTCTAACATGAATTTATTCAACTTAATATCCCACTATTTTAATTATAACTTCATCCCATAAATAATTTTCTTTTATTAAAAATAAAATTTCTAATTTCCTACTATACATGAATCCAATATGTTATTAATTGTAAATTTAATCCTCTAAATATCTATGAATGATTCCATTCATTACAACCATATATTCAAATTAAATATATTATTCTATCATAATTATTTGTAATATCTTAATTGATTAATGTTTAACTACCCATAGGAATATTTCTAATAAATCATCTTTTTATTTATTTAAAAAAGAAATCACATTACTACCATCCGTTATTTTGAATGAATCATTCCATAAACCTCTTCATTTTTATGGTAAACCCACTTATTCTCATGTGATTGATTACATTTTAGATGGTAATTCAATTATAAAATTTAAATAGATTATAATAATTATATCTCTTCATCCATTAATGAATTCCATTACATTGAAAAACTTAGGGTCTCCACTTCCTTAATGCATTTAGGTTACCCAATATATGTTAGATGTAAAATTTTCATATTATATCAAAAAATCTGTAACAATATTATATCTCTAGTTAAACTCATAAACTATATTGGATTATATATACTACTTACCTCATCCTTATCTTTTGGAGTCATATATTTTGGTACTTTCACTCAAGATTTAATAATCCCTGAAATTTCCTAAAGTCATCTTACATTATCACTTATATAGTTTTATTACTTCCATTAGAGTACTATATATCTTTTCTCAGTTTTATATTTTTTTATCTGAAAAAAATTGGACGATGATAGTTGATTATTTTACAAAAACACCATTCTCCACAAAATTTTTATTTTAAAAAAAAACTTATTTTTTTAATTGAACATCATTACCCATCATGACATGAATTTGGTTATCATCCCACATCCAAAAAAATCCATTTCATTATCACTATAAAAAATTAAAAAACACAATTTGGACTTCACATCATGCCTTTACATTTCATTTAAATATATAATTATATAGGAAAACCATCTAATGAAATAAAGATGGTAAAATTCCATTTTCATATTAAACTATAGAACCTCAAAATGGTCTTTCCCAACCATTTTCACCAGACTCCTATTGAAATGGTATATCATGGTTCTATTCTCCTCTTCATAAATTACCTTCCACATTACTATGTTTAATATAATACATCCAAAATTTTCTTTCAATGTCTAATTCATCATTTTACCCATACAATTCTATTTTCCTATTCTTATAAACTACATTTCATGAAGTATTTATTTCATTAGGAAAACAATCAAGAATTTATGAAAAATAAATTCACCACCATTTTATAAATTAATACATATCAAAATTATATCACATTACCATCCCTCCATTTCATTAAAAAAATGAATGTATTAAAACTATCATTAATTTTTTTTAATAATAAATCAAAAAATTTTGTATGGTGTAAAAAATAAATGTTCCAATGTAATGTGTATAAATGAATGACTAATTAGGGGAAGGTTCAAAAACATTTGATTGAAATAGTTATTACTTAAGACATCTGTTGATTTCTCTATCTACATTAAAGGACATCCTTCTTTGTCTCCACCTAAAAAAATTCACACTATCAATTTTTTATCGTATCAAACATTTGTACATATTTAATCATTTGAACCTTCATTTTATTCTCACTAGGATGAAATAAATTGTAATTCCAAACTTTTGGATCTTTTGATGATTTAGTTTCATCCATTTAATTCATCTCTATGCTTCTTATCCAATATAGTATCCCATCCTTTACCCCTCATTCAACTACTATGGATTTTTAGGGCACTAATCAAACTCCATTTGAAAAGGTCATTTAGTAGCCCTCCATATCATATTTTAAAATCAACATAATATTTTTTAAATGGATCTAGGATATTCGATAATATTTTCTATCAAATTATTTAACTTTTATTTGTCCAGATATTAATATCACCCTTTCGGATGACATTGAAGCCCCCATCATCCCCAAGATGATATTTTCTAAAATATATGAAAACACAATTCATCCTAAAACCCCAATCTTCAATTTAATGGAAATAATATCAATAATAAAGCACTAATTATTTCAATATAATGTTTACAATAAGAAAAAATGTTTTAAAACCTACTATAGTTCCAATAGAATTCAAATTTTTTAAAGTTAATTGACTTTTTGTGTTCTAATTGCGACCTTTTCATTTCTTCTTGATATGTCCCTCCTTCCCAGAAATATTGCATGTTGGGCCAAGAAAAACCTACTTGATTAATATATTTTAAAAATACTTATCTTTAGATGGTTTCATCTGATATATCCTTTTGTGTGATAATAATTGTCGGAGATCATTGATAGCGCTATCAAATGATACAGAGAATTCAATCCTTCTAGGCACCCTCATTTAGGATCAGGTTTTTAATATCCTTTAACCCCAAATCAAATTTTACAATGGAATTAGAGAAATAAATCCAACATTGTGTCCAATCTCTATAAAAGTTAATATAGCAGAAGAAGTGAACATACATCATATGTGAATGTTACTAACATTAATTCAAGTTTTATGTGAAACATGTTGAATTCATTCGCGTCATTAGTTGATGGTTTTCCTACTAATAGAATAATGTTGAACAACCATCACACATGCACCAACATCAGTGTAATCTGCCTTCCCAATGCCCATATTGGTGCACACTCCTTACAAAAAACCTACACACCTCAATGCATTAAATTCTCCTATACATAGGCTCTGACACGGGAATATAGGTGTATAGCTGAGTTGCATGCCAAACTCACTGAATTGTGCACCTATAATAGTTTCCTACACTTTAGATATATATATATATAATGGGTTATTCATTATATAATTATATAACATATATATAATTATATATATATTCTTGTGAATAAATATATAATTGTGAATATAATATATATATATATATATATTATAATATAAGTACTACATATATTATATTTATGTGTTTGTTTACAAAAATGAATGTAATATAATATATTAGTGTATATATAAATATATGGATTTGTATATATAAAGACATGTATTTTCATATATATATATATATATAAGATAAATATTTAATTATATTTTCATATATAAATTATAATTTCAATGTGTGGCTGTATTTATATATTTTTATAATATATATAAAATATAATTATAATATATATAAATAAATATATATAAATATATATTTTTTAATATATTAATATATATTTATTATATTACAGTGATATATATATACAAATATATATATATAATATATTTATATATTTTGATTATTAATCTAAAATAATTTTTTAATATACTAAAATAATATAAAAAATATCTGTATATGTAAATAACGTGTTTTTTAAAACAATAATATAATATTAATAATAAATACATTGATGTTAAATATACTTATATATATATTAATAGACTGTGTATTTAGGTATATAATTAAATATATTCATAATATATATTATATAATATTAATATATATATATGTTTATATAATATATATATACATTTAATTATTTGTATATACTTGTATATGTGTTCGTTTATATTATAATAATAACAATAATAATTATAATAATCATCATTATCATTATTAATAGTTTTTTTGAAATTTAATAATATTATACACGGTTTCACAAATACTAGCCATTTATATTATGTTATACATATATTGTATTAAATAATCTTATATTACACATTTTTTAATGAAATGAAATAAATTTGTATTATATTATCTGTGAAAATATAACTAAAAGAAAATTATATTTTTCTATAGTGGACGAGTGACCACCATTTAGTGATCACTATTGTAGCCAATAAATACCTCAAAATGGAGGTCTCTAAAAATTTACAAAAACCACAACCCCACCCCCACCCCTGCCCCTTATACCCCTGTTTCATCACCTATTTCCCCATCCCCATCCCCTCCGAAACTATCCTCTCTCATCACCTCACTAGGTCTTCCCAATACTTGCCACCATTCTGCCCGTTGACCCTCCCTACCACCACTCAGGCTCAAATAGTTAGTCCATAGTGTTGATCCTCTACTCACATCCATCACATAATCACACTGAGATTCCACCCACCCGCTATTGGTTCACTTCAATACCTCTGAGGATCACCATCATCCACTAGGGACATCCCCCCAACACCACCTCATCCATGAGCTATGTTTCCCTGAAATTAAATGTTACTCTCTTTTTGATGAACCATGTTTTAAGAGACATAATGTTTTCTATATTTTTTTGAAAAAATATTATAAACCTACTATATATTTATCAATACATGATATAGGAGAAAAATGTACAATTTATTCAACTATAATTAAACCTTACAGAGATGATAATAAAACTATCTATCAACTAAAATGAATTATTACACATTATAGTGGATTATATATATTCAAAGTGAAAATGTATAAAGGGATTATATAAATATATAGGAATAAAATATATAACATTAAAATCATCCATGGAAATCTGTTGTCCTTGATAATTACCATTAGTACAATAAAACAATCTATGTGAAAAATATCATTAATGTAGAAAGCTTGTTTTATGATATAGGAAACATGAATTTTGACATAAGAAGTGAGTGCAAAATTAGCGAATTTTTAGGCCTATATATATGAATGAAATCTATTCGTTACAAATATAGCCATTTAAAATATGGTCACCAGGTATATATGTTTTAAATAGGTACATCAATGTTATGTATTGTTAGTAACAAGTTTAAATAATGAATTTTAGAAATAATAATAAATAAATAACAGAATATTTAATTAAAAAAATTAATATAAAAACACTTCAATATGATAGAATATTATTATTGAAGAATTATATGATAGAATTCAATAGTATATTTTAATACAAGTATATTTATAAAAAATAATTTATTAGTATATACATAATAAATTTTATTTAGTTTATGAACATTTATTACTTAATGTTATATTTTTCAAAAAAATTACATCTTCAACCACTATGAGGTTTTTAAGAACTTAAATTTTGTCTTGGAATTAATATAAATTATGACAATGTTATATATTTTCATTAATTTAATTAGTAATTTCAATGAAACAATATTAAGAGAACATAATGATTAAATACACTTTTTTTATAAATGATTTTTTTACTTTCTTCTTTAGTTTTAGATCCAAAATTTATAAAATTTTGAATTCTAATATGATAAAATGAACATAATTTAAAATTTGAAAAATAATATTTTTGACTAAAATTGATATTTTATTTTATCGAAAATAATTGATTTTTATGTGAATAGTTAAAAAAATACTAATTTTGATAATACTTTAATTTTATGTATATATAATAATATAAAAACGAAATTATATTTTCTTAAACCTTTGGTATATAAAAAATTTAATTATAAATTAAAATAAATATTTTTTGAAAAAAATAGTACATTGATTTTATAAATCCATGTTTAACATTTTGTAATCTTTTTTAATATTTTTCTTTAGAATGTTGTTCTATATACTTATATTAAAATATATTTTTCACAGTATGTAGGATATAATTTAAAAATATGTTATTTATATTTCATATAAATATTTATGTATTATAAAAAAGTCAATATTATTTATAGAAATAAAAAAAGATTACTATGGTTAATTTAGATTATTATAACAATGGTAAAATGTTTTTTTTAAAGAATATTTTAATTTCAAATGTGTAATTTTTTTAATTTCAAATGATTTAATATCGTCACAAAAAAATATAATATAAATTTTTTACATATATATAAATATCTTTTCACCCATTTAATTATTAATTAATGTTATAAAATATTTAAAACACATAATAGTCAAAACTTAATTTTTATAAAAAATATTATTTTCCTATATATTATAGGTTTTTAATTGAGAAATTAAATTTTCTCTTATTTGGGATTTGAATTTGGTTAATTAGAGGATATAGTTAGGTTTAAAAAAACAAAAATTTTGTAATATGGGTTATCATAATTTTTTTTGGGAAATATTAATTACATATTTAAGAAAATAGTTATTGGGGTAAAAATAAAAATGGTTATGTTTAAAAATCTAATGATAAAATACACAAAAAAATTAAAAAATTATGAAAATGAATTATTGAGGATTTCTCAACCCACACCCTTCTACAGTAAATGGTTGACCAATTTTGGATACATTATACCTACTATAGTGGAATTACATCATTGAAAATTTAATTGTTATTTAAAAAATTCTAAATTAATTCCATAATAAAGGGGATCACATTCGCCACATTTCTCTAATAACAAAAAATAATTATTTTGAAAAAAATATATTATATTCAATCCTTAATTCAATCACAATTCTCTATAATCCATTTTATTTTAGGTAGACCATTCAAATGATCCTTAAGCTGTTACCTAAGGGAGAAAATTAAAATGTTGAGGTAATGTTCTCAACTAAGATCACTTATCTATTTTATTATTGTAACACCAAAAACACACTCTATGCATAGAAATGTAATAAAATTATTATTACAACTACCCATAATTTTTACTATACTAAATGGATATTTCTTTTATTCCATATGCTAAAATACTTCCATAAATGAAGATGTATGCAATGTTTTGTGTGAACTACCACATCTATGAATGACTACACCTATTTTTCATAATCTATCAATATCAATAGTCCAATATAGTTATTTGGTTAAAAATATAATTTTTTTAATATTTGAAAATTATATTGGATTTAATTTTTATACCACCTATATTTAAATGAAAAATTAGAGCATCATTTGTTAACTTGTGAAATACCTTATCCATAAAACGATATACTATATTTTTCCATTAAAAATAACATAGAGTATTTTTGAATGATATATAATGTATAAAAATGATATTTATGATTATTTTTATAATATTAAAAACTAATATGGTAGAATCAATATAAAATATTAATGATAAACTACTAAAGTAAATATTATAATATTAATTGAATATATTAATACACCGATCAAAGTTTTTATTTAATATGAATTCTAATGTAACTATATTTATTTTAATATATTGGAATAATAATGGAAATAAAAATCCATAATTTTGGATACATTGAATATCATTTTCAATACCTTTTACAACTTTAATACACCAATACAATTTCATAGATATTGGAAGAACTAACGCATGTAACCAATATAAATTAAAAATACTAATAAATTTATAACACATGAAGATAAATAATTCTTAGAAAAAAAATATAAATGTGGGAAAATCATAATAATTTTTTTAATATACATAATATTTTTTTGATTATTTTGTAACATAGGAAGAATGAATCAACACCTTTGGTTTGTGTTTTTATCTCAATTTTTTATTGATATATTATTTATGATTGACACTTAATATTATTAATGGTACATTTATTGGAAATGGATTTATTTTTTTCATTGTTTTACTAAATTAAAATTTATTTAGAATCCTTTTTCAAATTCATCCTTTCATGGATTTTCAATTCTATTGATTGTGATGTTGTATGGGGTTTTCGTGGTACAAATATTTTTATTTTGTGACAAATAACTCTAATTTTACTATAATCATTTATTTTTGATTTATGATACCCTATAATGATGTTATTATATAATTAGAAATTATTTTATAGGGAAATAATGTTTCATTCATTATACTTATTCCTTGATGTGTATATTTTTAATGAAACTGAAATTATTTTAAGAATAATTTTATCTATTTTTTTATTTTAAAAAATATCCATTTTTTTCATTCCAACTATGTTCTCATTTCAACGGTGGAAAATAAAATTGATTTTATCTCATATGAGCTATATATTAACATTTATTTATATTAATACAAGGGTTTTATTATTCATTTAAAAAATTTAGTTCTCAATAAATTTATTTTAAAGTATTGAAAACAATTTTTTTGGGGATGATAAATTCTTCCCCTCAACATCACATGTTTGACATATTAATTATTATTTTTTGTTGTAAATTTATTAGAATTTATGTTAATGTAACATTTAATGAATTTTCCTCTATATCTTCAAAAAAATCAACGTCTAAATTTTCTTCAAAATCATTTATTTTTTAAGATGATATTTAAAAAATTCTAAAAGAACATCCATTCATGATTTCACTTTTATTCCCAAAATATACAACTCCAATCGAATTATTGTTCATAAATCACTATATATATGGTATTTATAAATACTCATTTTTGGTGATCATTGTTTTGATATCAATTTATAATTTATTTTTTAAAATCCTCTTCATGTTATACCATTTGAAAAAAGCATCAAACTCATTTTCCCCAAGATTTTTTATGATATGATTAGTGATTTTATTTTTATTGGAAATCATTAATATGGATTGTGATGGGTGGATTCCTATATTTATCTGTAATTAAGTAGTTATGGGATTATATCTCTTGAGATAATTAATCATGTATATTCTTATATTTATTTATAATTTAAATAGTGTACAGACTTGTACATGTTTAGAATATAAAGGGTGAACATGATTGGATATGTTCACAATACAATGAGTGGAAAAGTTTGAAATTGATCATAATCTAAGAGATGAAAGTACTAATATTTTTTCAAAAAAAATGGTAGACATGTTGGAAATTTTTTATTATATAAATTGTTGAAAAACAAGTGTTTGTTCACAAATTAATTGGTGGACATACATGGATTTTTTCACAACATAATGGGAGAGAATGAATGAGAATTATAATACTTATTTTCTATGGTTTTATGTGTTCCACTTCTATAAAAAGTTACATGTTTCCAACATATGGAAAGTAATATGAATCCTTCATGTTCTAATGAAATTACATATTTTTATGTTATGATTTAATTTCATTTATTATTTTTTTATATGATCATATATGTATTTTTATATAATATTTATATATTCTTACTTTTTTATTCCATATTATATAATAGTAAATCAGGTTTTATGATTTTCACATATGATTCCTTATTATTTTTACCATAAATTTATCACGTAATCATGTTTTTCCAGTGTATATGAACTAAATATTTCTATTATCTTCCCTTATTGAGTGTTTGATATCATCGTGTTATTTTGTTTTGATTACACATGAAACAAATATTGGTATTACATGTGATTAGTTTAAAAGGGGGGTTTAATTTTGAGTGGTTATGGAGAAATGTTTATGAGTATGGTAAAATAAGTTTATTATATATCAAATATTCCAATACAATAAACCTTCAATTCTCTAGATCGTGTGACTATTTTTGAATGGAATGATTATTCCTATAAGACAAATAAATTATTATTTTTTTTACTTTTGGACACTTAAGTTGGTATAAATGGCGAGTTTAGTCTATTATGATTAGTTTAGAAAACATTTGTTAGAACCTTTTGTATATTTCAAATATGGGATAACAAATCAAGTATTATTAATTTATAAAATTGGGGTTTTTTTTAGAAAAAACATATGTGTCTGAATACTATGGGTGGATGCAGGCTCTAGCACATATCTTCCTAGGTATAATTACCATTAATGGGGTGTATTAGGTAATAAATAAATCTCTACTTGGTTCATGACAATGTTGACTAATTTCATGAATAGTTTTAAACACCTTAGGGATTCTCATTAGGTAACTAACATTCTGTTTTTTGAACCATTATGAGGGATTTGAATATATTTATGATAAATAACTTAATATTAATGTAATCATATTTAGAATAGACTAAAAACTAGAGATTCATATTTTATGGTATATACTAATTGAAATATTATTTAATGTATAATATGAAATTTGAATTTTGAGATCATATATTTTCAGGATTATTGGGAATAGAATATTTTAGAAAAAATCATGCTCATTAGCAGACTTTATTTTGAGGATGAGTTTAATAAGTGTAAGAGAACCAAATTTAAGGTATTCGACTTTGAACCATGTAATTTATAGGATAAATATGGGGTGTAATATGAATAATGGAATATATTACAAATTTAACCATATACACTAAATAATAACATGATAGTGTTATACCGTGAGACACTATGAGGTAAAATTTTCCTATTATATGTTTTGATAAATATATTATAATTTTCATCACACATTTTATCTATTGTGGTTTTAGTAATTGAAAAACCATGAAATAATAATTTATTTTTTTTTTCAGGTAAAATGATGTAATTGTCCCACCATGAATGCTAATTCATTAAGGGGTGGATTGATAAACCCCTTTATTATGCCAAACTAGTTATAAAAAATTATGAATAATTATTTCCTATCAATTCGAATAAAAAAATCCGAATAAGATAGTGATTTATTCTCATGGATATATAGTTGATGAATATTATAATTCAAAGAATATTTAATTTAATACATGTAAAAAATGTTAGAAGAACCATCAAAGGGAATGTCTCAAATGAAAATATAAAATGTTCATGTATTAAAGGTTTGAAATTTAACTTGTGATTTTCAAAATGAGATAAAGAGGCCCTCAAATAAAATAGAAACTATAAAATCCCCAAATCATATTATATATGTGTAGTAAGTATTAGTAGCCTCTTAGACCATGGAAAAAAGTTAAAACCTATTTGATTAATATCACTAAAGTGAATCATTATATTTATGGTGAACATATCCTCTATATATATATATTTTAATTTAATATTATATTTTTATTATAAAAAGCATCATCCGACTATAATGTTTTCTTACAACATTTATTTTCTCCCGAATTATATCATTAATGATGAAAACATATGGTTGTATGACTATTACATTTGAATATGATGTTTATGATAATTTAACTTGTGAAAATATTATTAAATTTTGTTTTGAATAATTTAATTTGATAATATAAATAAAATGGTTCTCTCAATGCAGAGGAAAAAAATTTGTAATAAGGAGATCAAATTTGAGATCATACTATGTTTATTTATCAATATATGAATGATTATGAACACCCTTAAGAAGGAATTTATATAATGGGTGTATTTGGACCTTATAGTGGTGGAATATTTTCAATAGTGGTTTAATAATTACTTAATTTATATTTAACATGATAATTAGGGAATGTATATGTTTCCTTGTTTGTAAGCCTCACATATCTCTAGATATTATATCTCATGTCCCATATATCATTTATATAACCTTTGAATTTCTTTTTGGTAATAAATAACTAAATTTAGGAGGAATAAATTTATTTTAGGATGATGGGTGGAATGTAAATAACTAGGTGTTATGATCCATTAATATTTTTCATATTTTTTTAAATTAATTAAAATAGTATTTTAGAGTAATACATACATTATTTGGACTAATCTAATGAATCTTTATTAAAATTTAATAGAAAATATAAGTGAAGGTTCATGAAAAAATGTATCTAAATGATTTAATTATTAAAAATTATAGATGATCATATCCATTTAATTTGAAACAATTAAATGAGAAAAATATATAGAAAATAATAAAATCATTAAAAATAAAAACACCATTATACCACTATAGTCTTTGAGAATTAGAATTAGTATAATAAAAACTATAGCAAAAATTAATTTCATAATTTTTGAAATAATTTTTAGAGATTTAAGGAAATGATATGATATACATAAGAAGGGAAGGTGGAATTAATTATTTCAATAAGCCTATATCTAGGAATTAAATATAAAAAATATAAATATAGTCATTAAAAATATGGTTTTCATAATTTTGGTTGTTGAATATACAT
Source organism: Viscum album (assembly GCA_963277665.1). Classification (NCBI taxonomy): domain Eukaryota; kingdom Viridiplantae; phylum Streptophyta; class Magnoliopsida; order Santalales; family Viscaceae; genus Viscum; species Viscum album. The sequence goes on along the minus strand of OY728151.1, from coordinate 354,294,887 downwards.
TTTTCATATATCTGTACCATTTTTTTGTATTGTTAGTCACAATTTTAAATAACATATTTTAGTGATAATAATAATGAATAAAAAATATAATATTTATTTAAAATATTATGTTATAAAAATATTTATATGATCTAGAATATTATTATTTAATAATGATATAATAAAATTTTGATAAATATTTTAATAAGAATTTCTTAATGAATTCAAATTCTTTAAAAACATGATCTATATAGGAAAACCATAAAAATGAAAAATAATGTTCATGAATTTGTATTAAAAGAATAATGAAATGACTATTACAATTTAGGACCTACCATGTTAAAATTTGATTTGTCTTTTTTTAGATCACATTTCACTCCTTATAATTTTAAAACATTAAAATGTGCGTGTTATATCGAAATGAAATGAAAACTACATATGATTGATGTGAATTCATAATAAAAGTTTATTTGAATTATTTTAGAAGTTTGAAAGTGTGGGAAACTTGAATATGATATGAAATGTTATCACAATAGCTAAATAAGAGGATTATAAAGAATTGGTGGTCTATAAAAAAGTGTTTTTGAGGGTAAAATCTATGAAAATAACATCTAATTACTCTGAAATAAAAATAAGAAAGCAGTATATCGTAATATGGAGACCATTTCTGAAGTTATACTAGGAACTAATTTAGGTACTTTTCATTATAATATAATTACCATTGTTTGGAGTTGGGAAGTTTGGTATGCTTGGATGGAGTTTTTATGAAATTTTGAGAAAAAGCATATGTACATAGTTGGTGCACGGTGAGGGTAAATCATGCGCCCATCCCAGCAAATCCTATGAACCAAGGTAGAGAGGTTCATAAGGTTGGTGCATTATTTTAAAAACCATGTTCCCAAACCTTGGAACGCATGCAACCATTGATAGAGAGGTCTTCACGGTTGGTGCATGGTTTTACAAACCACGCACCCCTTCCCAAGAAACCATGCATGCAGTTTTTTTCACCCGAAAATTAGTTTTAAATTACCTCGAACCCTAAAACACCTCTTATTCAACCATGGATCAGGTATTTTTTATTTTGGTGGATTACAGATCTTTATGGAGGTATTTTAAGGTCTTCCTAGCTATATTCATCAAGAATCAAATCCTGAATCGAAGACCCACTCTTCTCCCAAGATGTGGATCTCATCATGATGCATATATCATTCATTATTCTCCCTTCCTCGATATTTTGAACGAATATATATTTTGTTTCATTAGGTTTAAACCTATTTGATGATATCAAGATCTAATATTGTATATCTAGAAGTATTTTTAGTATATCATGATATCTTAGTTTTGGTTTTGTGATTTAGATTCGGAACTCGGATCATCAACGTTGTGCATCTCAGATTTTGAGGATTTCTATTAGGCGAACGTCCATCAATGAATTGAGATAGGTGGTGTAAAATATAATTCCCATAGTCATGGAGTTTATTTTTATATGTATTTTGTTTAATTTTGTGTCTTCGTTAGCATCTAATTTTTATAAATTGGGTTAATTAATTCAACTAATTGATTTATTGATTCATTTTTGAGATTAATGATTAGTGTATGAATTAATAATAATACTAAGGGGAAGTACTATTAGATATTAAATTAGGTAAATTGATTTTGAGATTCAGGTATTTTAATTTAGATAATTAATCAGGGGATTATTTATGAGATATCGAATTTGTTAAGTTGAGATAATTAATTTTGAATTATTTATGTGCTCTAAGATTATGATCTAAATAATAAATTATGGTATTAATTATGAAGAGTTTAGATTTAGAATGAGATAATTAATTCTTGAAAATGAATTATGGAATATGAATTGTGATATAGGTTAATTAATTAAAGAATTATTAATGGTATTGAGGCATTTAGATAATTTTTTGTAAACTAATGGATTTGATTTATTTAACTAGTTGTTGGATAAGTAATTTAATTAACGTGGATAATTTATTATGAATTAATTATGTGTGAATGAATGGAAACATGGTCATTCTAAATTAAGAAATACACATGGAAATATGGACATTATACTTACGAGTTAAGATAATGGGAACATGGTCATTCTATATTGAGGAGTACACATGGTAACACAGTCATCTTACATATGAGTATAGAGAATGATAACATTGTCATTACATTTAGGAGTAAGCATGATAACATTTTCATATTACTTAAGTTTTTGATATTGTTAACTTTGTAAATGTGGCTTAATAATGTGAAATTAATGAATTGAAATAATGGCACTTTGAGTTATGGCCTCTAACTAGAATATTTCAAACCTTGACGTGAGTTGAATTTGGTATTGAGATATCATAGTATAATTGAATACTTAAATATCTAGAAAAAATAAGGTATTAAGATATTATATAACCTAGGAAATGATTCAGGATTCAGTACGATATGAAGTTTGAATTGAGGTATAAGTTTCTCCCAAAACCCTAGATTTGATATGACTAAATAATCAATAAATAATAATGTGAAAACTATTTATTTATATATTTAATTTTTTTCATTATAGAATAAAATACCCAACATTTTAAATAAATTTTTTTTAAACACCATTTTTGGTGGCATATTGAGTTGTACTCAAACCCTATTTGGGTTTCATGATCGGTGCCTGAATAGATTATATTGTTATAGGACATAATAAAAGTGAAGGCCATGGGATGGATTACTAATTTGGGATGAAGCTTAGATGAGGGGACCAGACATGGTTTACAACCCTCTTGGGGATTCATTGTGTCCATAATTTTAGTTACATTATAGAAAATTGACACTTAAAATGGAATAGCATTTTTCTACCTTTCAGTTGAGTGTTGTATTATCTATTTCATTGTTATGGGACATTGGGATTATTTATGATATACATTTTCATCCAATATTTGTTATATATTTATATTGGTGTTTTTCTCTTATAAAATAATGAATACTCTCCCAATGACTAACTTAATAGATTATTTCTACGAGACTAAAGCCTCTAGTATACCAGGAGGCACACCTAAGCTCATGTGACCAACCAACTAGGGGCACTGTTTCATGGAACCTAGTTTGGGATGTTGTAAAGTGGTATTAAAGCTACTGTCTATTTGATCATCCAATGAGGATGATGGGCCCTTTTATATGGGGATGATTAAGGATAATGGATGTATACAAGAGGAAACATGAGAAATTAAAGTAGATATGAATGCCTAATGGGATGATCTTTTTTGGCTCAGAATCGTAGAAAGGCTTGGAAGTGCAGCTCGAGGATGAGTTGTTATATGGTGGGGAGATTGTAAGATACCGACCTTTTCAGGTAATTTTTGTGATAATTTATGTGCCTTTTTTTGGAGTAATTACTTGGGTTTTTCTTGGTTAGAGTTTTTAATAAATTTAAAGAAAAAGTGTCAATGAACTATTGGAATATGGTTAGGGTAAACCATGAACCCAACCCAAAAAACTATGTGATCTAAGGTATAGAGGTTCACACAGTTAGAACAAGATTCAAAAATACATGAACACAAACCTAGGAAAGCATGAAACCCCATATGGAGTGGTTCTCATGGTTGGAACACATTTTTCCTAACTATGTGCCCCTTTTAATGAAACCATGTTTAATATTTATTTTGAGAAAAAAAAATTAGTTTTAAATTCCCACGAACCCTCAAAACACCTCATATTAGACCGTTACACCAGACATGATGATTTTGGGGGATTCCATATCTTTATGGAGGGTTGATAAGGTCCTTTAACCTCCTTTATTCAAGATTAAAACCCCAAATTGAAGATCTGATCTTCTCCTCATTATGTGAATCTCATCCCGATGTGTATTCTGTCCATTATTCTCTCTTTCATGATCTTTTGAAAGAAGATATCATATGTTTCATCATATCAAAAAAAATTTGATGAGATCTGGATATATATTGAATAAATCTTGATATTTGGGTTTTGGTTTAGGGATTTAGATATAGAACTCATATCTATGACGTTGTACTGCTTGGATTTTGGGGATTTTAGTTAATCAAACATCCATCAATGAATCAAGGTAGGTGGTGTAAAATCTAATACCCATAGTCGTAGATTTGATATATATATCCAAAATTTTAGAATTTATATAATCTTTTAGAAATTGATTTGTGTTAATAGGGTTAATTAGTTTGACCAATTGATTTATCAAAGAATTGTTGAAATTAAATGATTATTTGAGTAATTAATCATGACACTAAGGGGCCTCCCTATTAGATAATTAATTTGGGAAGTTAATTTGGATATTTAGGGATTATAATGTAGATAATGAATCAGGATATTGATTATGATATATTGAATTGTTTAAGAAGAGATAATTAATTGGGAATTAATTATGTATTTTGAGATTATGATCTAGATAATTAATTTTAGGATTTAAAATGAAGAGTTTATATTTATAATGAGATAATTAATTTTTGGATATGATTTTTGATATTGGTTAATTAATTATTTATTTAATTAATGGGATTGAGGAATTTAGTTAATTGTTCTATTTTCTAATTGATTTTATGTATTTAAATAATTTTTGGATTAGTAATGGAATTTATGTGGATAATTAATTATGAATTAATTATGTCTGAATGAATGGGGATATTGTTATTCTAAATTTATAAGTATACATGGTAAGAGGGTCATTATACTTCTGAGTAAAGGGAATGGGAACACAGTCTTTATATATTGAAGAGTAAGCATGGAAACATGGTCATCTTACTTATGAGTAAAGTAAATGGGAACATGGTAATTTTATTAAGGAGTAAGCATGGTAACATGATCATTATTCTTACATTTTCTTATATTGGTATATTTGGAAATGTAGAATATAAATGTATAATTAATGAATGGATGTAATGGAACATTAATTTAGGGCCCTGTATGAGATTATTTCAAACTCCAGCAAAAGTTGAATCAGGTATTGTGATATCATATCACCTTTGAAAACTTCATGTTTTTATAAGAAGCATGTATTAAGACATGATATTTCATATGGAACACTTTGGGATTCAGTATGAGATAAATGTATTATTAACGTATAGGTATCCTTGAGAACCCTTGTGATATTATGACAAAATAAATAATAAATTATATTATGATAACTATTTATTTAATCATTTTATTATTTTCTTTATAGAACTTCATACGCAACATTTTGAATGTAATAGTTCAATACATTGTTTGTGGTGGCATACTGAGTTTTACTCATATCATATTTAGGATGTCTGATCAGTTCCTGAATAGAATATATTGTTGCAGTATAGGATAAGGGAAATGGGATCTGGATGGATTAATTATTTGAGATGGAGCTTGGATGAGGGGACCAGGCAAGGTTCAGAACCCACATGGGGAGTTGTAGTGTATTTACTTTTAGTTTCATTATAGACATTTGACACTTATACTGGAACAATATGTTTTCCCTTTTAGTTGAGTATTATATTTATTATTTTGTTTCCTTGAGGAATTTTACTGTTAATGATTTATGTATTCCTATGATATATGTTATATATTTTCTATAATATTTTAATATGATAACATAGGGTATAATATCCCCATTAATGACATACAAGACCCTCGATACTAGTCAGAAACCTCTATCATAGGAGGAGGCAATCCTGTGGTCATGTGACTGACCGACTCGAGGGACCATTGTGTGGCACCCTGGTTGGGATGTCATATTAAATGATTTATTAAATATAAATATTTATGAAAACTCTACCCAAGTTTTTACCTTAGGATGATCAAATAAATAATTTTATTTCTTAAATATAGTAAAATGTTCTTGTAATAGTTAAAACCCTATAATACTACCTCAAATTGATAGAAATGCAATAATAATATATTCAAATTATATGTAGCATTTAAGACATGATTACACACAAATATAATGTTCAATGTTCCCAAACTAACTGGTGAATTGATATTCGAAGAATTAAAAATCAATAAAATTGTGTATCATGGGGTCGAAACCATGAAATTGACTAATGATTACTATAAAATCAGCTAAAATTAGCAATGAAACCATTTTTTAAATGTTGTAACTGATTGAGGGTGAATTTATGTCACTATTTTCTTGGGATGACTAAATAGAACCTTATAGTGATTTAAAATAGTAAAACATGCTTCTAATTTTAAAAAATATTTATCATTACCTTGGATGGAAGTGACATCATAGAAAATCTTTATATGAATTACTTAATACATGTATGATAATATGATGGATCAGTTGAACCTATTGTGTTCTCAATCTGAATTAATATGATGGTATTCAATAATTAAATATATTTAAAATTGTGTTCCTTAGGGTAAAAACTAAGAAAATGACGAAAAAATAAACATTACTTAATATGAAGACAACCTTATTTATGTTTTTAAAATTTTTAAGTATTGGAAAATAATTCTGTGTTTCTATTCTTCCAATATGACATGATATACATTTTGAATATATTAAAACTCTGGAACATGAGTGTAGTGATTAGAACCATATAAAACAACTTTTATTGTAGTGAAATCATCACAAAACTAACTTGGAATTACTTATAACATATATGAGATGACTAAATTTTAATACGATTTTAAGTTTTCTAAAAAATAATCAATTTTTTTCTTAAAGAATTGATAGTTTTTAAAAACATATGTTGGGGGGAGGGAAGAGATAATGTATTTAAAATAATATTAAATCATTAGGGAATAATTTTTTATTAATTTTTAATAATAAGTAATTAAAAACACATCAATATGAGCTTTCAATCACCTATTACAATAAAATAATCATTTAAATTGATTTAAAATAATAAAATGTGCATGTAAGCATTAAAACCATAGAAAAATACCTTCTATTTTTAGAAAATATGATGAAAACGTTTTCAGATTTATTGTTTACATGTATGGTTAAATGAAACATCAATATGATAGGTGGTGTTCTTTTACTAACAAGATTACCTATCTATAAAAGAATTGGAAGTCTATATAAATGTACTCTAGGGATATATAACAAAGAACATGACTTCATATATCCATGAAATCTCATCACCACAACCATTTATTTAGTATTGAAATACAGGAACTGAAATAACATAAATTGAGGTTTTTGTTTAGCCGATAATATTCAATTCACACTTTTGGAGTTTTAAAATACTATTTTTTTTTGTTTTTTTGTTCAAAGCAATAGAATATGTTCACATATTGATGGGAAATCATAGGAAATATATTTTAAAATATCTTTTTATATTTATGATTTGGAAACCTATGAATATGATATGTGTCATGAAAAGACTGACACACTAAGGTAATTTTAATTTAAAAAATATATATTATAATACAAAAAAATATTGAAATAAAAACTACTAAGGACTATTTATTTTAATAATTTTTTAATTTGAATATTCTTTTGGGATCTAATTACTAGTATTTTTTATTTTCTCTACACTAACATTTATTTTTAATTTGGTTAATTTTTTGATATATGAGATGATGCATGGGAATCTTGGATAATGATTAGACATTGTTATAAGTGAGATTAGGAAATTTTATAACTTGTATACCAATAATCAATTTATAAAATACATATTTTTTCCATTAAATATCAATTTCATATTTTAAATATTAGATTTTTTTTAAATTTATTATCATTTGGGACCACCAAATTATAAGTCCCATAGGGTGAAACTTTGTGGCCTATAGCATCTTCAAAATTGTAGTCACTATAAGTGGAAACTGTGTGGCTATAGATGCAACAAAATGGGATTCAATATAGGCATTATTTCTCATCTATATTGATTGAAAAATGGTTATAACTATAGAAAAAAATTACAAGATAAAAGTTATTTCCATATAGCGATTGTTTGAAAGACCCTATAGAACATTTGAAACTGATTTGGGTTGTATTTGCAGGTGATTTTATAGAATTTTATATATAATATACACAAAATTAAATGTAGATTTATTTAATTAATATTTATAAAATAAATATTTATATTATATATGTAAATAATATTTATGCACAACCCTCACTAAATTATTTATTTACAAATATTTGAGTTAATATATTTGTAAGGACATTTATATTATAAATAAATAACGGAATATATATATAAATATAAACCTTTTTGTTTCACTATTGGAATTTGACCCATTACCAATGGTTCTAAACTGTTGGTAAAGGCTGGGAAACCCTTGGTATATTATATACCAATGGTTTCCCAAACCGTGGCCAAGTAAGCCACGGGTATAGGCTTATACTAAGGGTTCTATGTAAACCTTTGGTATATGTGTTAAACAAAGAGATATACCAACGGTTTCAAAATCTTTTGGTATATGTTACCCTTATACCAACGGTTTAGAACTGGTGGTATATCGTGTACAATTTACACCCAAAGGATATACCAACGGTTTTTGAAACCGTTGGTTGAAGTTTATTCCAAAAGTTATAACAAAACCGTTTGTATAATATACATCAAAAGGATATACCAATGGTTTTGAAAACTTTTGGTATATATATACTGTAGAGCTCCACACCCGCAGCAGCCATCAGCCACCTCCAACCTGTAGCAGCCACCTCCAACCTGCAACTCTCCATGACCTACAATAATAAATACACCCAGAATCCAAAAAGCTACATGGGATGTTTAAAATTCATCCTGAATTCAGAAATTTAGAATTTTAAATTTCCTTCCTCACTCAAACCACAACCCAAGAGAAAAATCCAGAATCTAAAACATCCAGAATCCAATACATCCAGAATTGAAATGCAATAACACCCATAACACCAATACAAAATTAAAATACAATTCATCTAGAATCCAATACACACAACAATATTCAAAATTTATAATTCATTACCAATACAGCCAGAATCCAATAAAACCAGAATTCCAAAATTCAGAATTGAAAATCAATAACACCCATAACAGTATTCAAAATTTATAATTCACTCCCCACTCAAACCATAACACCAATACACACAAGAGAAAAAGTCTACATGTTATAGAAATCACATGAGATGCTTAATCATGGTCTTGGGATAACTATCTTAAAACCAACAGAAAAACTTGGGTAGAGTGGACAAGGATCATGATACCCATAAGATAGACAATGGTAGTGGTCATGTGCTTATACCTAGGATGAGTTATAGGAAGCACATGGGATGTTTATATTCCTCTAATGACTGTGTATCCATGTATAAATGGTTCCTGATGTGTTAGTGGGAAACATTATCCAATCTCGACATATGAGATGGGTTACCAGAATAGCCTACATGTTTTTCATAGAATTTGAAATTGGAATAAGGGGGTATGTGGAAAATTGTAATTTGGTCTCTTGGGGGTGATATGAGCTGAATCCCCATTTTGGGTTGAGAGTATGAATATTCAATTATGTCTTTGGTATTGGGTTCCCAAAGGGACTTTGGTTTGGTCATAGAACCCACTGTTTGAGGATGAGATTAGCGCATTAAATGTCATGTGTTTTAGAATAGGGGTAGGAGTTCCTCACATGAGAAGTAGATTATGTGAGGATGGACCATTGATCCTTGTGCTAAAGTATAAACACAATCTGAATATGTTTCGTCGGTTTTCCGTATGCAAGTTATTGTTTTCAATTAAAATCCTGTCTATTTCAAATAAAAGTGAGATAGTTTGAGTGGTATCAGCCACACCATGCCACATATTGAGGCAGGGTTGACTCGTACACGTCAAAAATGACTCATGGATAGTTTTAATAAAGTATCAATAGAATTCGAATGTGTTTGGTCAGTTTGTCGTATGCTAGTTGTGGTTTTAACTTAAAACTTTGTTCATTTCAAATAAAAGTGAGACACTTTGAGTGGTACTGGACACACCATGCCTCAGATTGAGACGGGGTTGACTCGTACACATCACAAATGACCCATGTATCCTTTTTCTAAAGTATAAACACAATCATAATACGTTTGGTTGGTTTTCCTAATATCTGTTGTTTTTACTTAAAACAGTGTCCATTTTAAACAAAAGAGAGACACTTTGAGTGATACCATCCACACTATGCATTGGATTGAGAGGGGGGGGGGGGGTTGACTCGTACATGTCACAAATGATCGATGGATCGTTGTACTAAAGTATCAATACAATCAGAAAGTGTTTGGTCGGTTTTCTGTATGAAATTTGTTGTTTTCACTTAAAATCGTGTCCATTTCAAATAAAAGTGAGACAGTTTGAGTGGTACTGGCCACACCATGCCTCGAATTGAGGAAGGGTTGACTCTTAAATGTCACAAATGACTCATGGATCATTTTACTGAAGTATGAATAGAATATGAATGTGTTTGGTTGGTTTTCCATATGCAAGTTGTTGTTTTCACTTAAAATCATGTTCATTTAAAATAAAAGTGAGATAGTTTGAGTGGTACCAGACACACCATGCCTTAGATTGATGTGGGATTTACTCTTACATGCCAATAATTACCCATGAATAATTTTCCAAAAGTATCAATAGAATCCGAATGCATTTGGTTGGTTTTCCTTATGCAAGTTGTTGTTTTCACTTAAAATCATGTCCATTTCAAATAAAAGTGAGATAGTTTGAGTGATACTGACCACACCATGCCTCATATTGAGGTGGGGTTGATTTATAAAAATCACAAATTACCCATGGATCGGTTTCCTAAAAGCATCAATAGAATTTTAATGTGTTTGGTCGGTTTTCTATAAGTCAGTTGTTGTTTTTCACTTAAAATGTTGTCCAATTCAAATAAAAGTGAGACACTTTGAGTTGTACCGACTACACCGTGCCTCATATTGAGGTGGGGTTGACTCATACATGTCAAAAATGAACCATGGATCCTTGTACTAAAGTATCAACACAATATGAATATGAATTGGTCAGTTTTCCTTATGCCAGTTGTTTTTACTTAAAAGGGTGTCCATTTTAAACAAAATAAAGACACTTCGAGTGATACTGGCCACATCGTGCCTCGGATTGAGGTTTGTTTGACACTTACACGTCACATATGACCCATGGATAATTTTCTTAATGTATCAACACAATCTGAATGTGTTTGGTCAGTTTTCCTGATTCCAGTTGTTGTTTTCACTGAAAATGTTGTCCATTTCAAATAAAGGTGAGACACTTTGAGTAGTACCGGCCACACTGTGTCTCGGATTGAGTCAGGGTTGACTCGTACACATCAAAAATGACCCATGGATCCTTTTTCTAACGTATCAACACAATAAGAATACGTTTGGTTGGGTTTCCTTATGTCTGTTGTTTTTACTTAAAATAGTGTCCATTTTAAACAAAAGAGAGATACTTTGAGTGATACCGGCCACACCGTGCCTCAAATTGTGGCGGGTCTAACTTTTATATGTCAAAAATGACCAATGGATCATTTTATTGATGTATCAATACAATAAGAAATCATTTGGTCAGTTTTCCGTATGCAAGTTGTTGTATTCACTTAAAATCATGTCCATTTCAAATAAAAGTGGGATAGTTTGAGTGGTACCAGCCACACCGTGCCTCAGATTGAAGCGAGGTTGACTCTAACACATCAAAAATGACCCATGGATCTTTTTCCTAAAGTATCCATAGAATCCAAATGAATTTGGTCAGTTTTGCATATGCAAGTTGTTGTTTTCACTTAAAATCTTGTTCATTTCAAATAAAAGTGAGACAGTTTGAGTGGTACCGGTTACACCATGCCTCAGATTGAGCCGGGGTTGACTTGTACACATCTAAAATGACCCATGGATAATTGTACTAAAGTATCAACAGAATCAAAATGTGTTTGGTTAGTTTTCCGTATTCTAGTTGTTGTGTTCATTTAAAATGTTGTCCAATTAAAATAAAAGCGAGACACTTTGAGTGGTACCGGCAACACATGCCTCGTATTAAGGAAGTTTTGACTCATACACGTCACAAATGACCCATGGATAGTTGTGATAAATTATAAACACAATCCAAATACATTTGTTTAGTTTTCTGTATGCCAGTTGTTTTTACTTAAAAGGGTTTCCATTTTAAAGAGATCTTAGATTGGGATCCAAGATGCCGAATAAAGAGTGTGATTGTCCCCGGAATCAAGGTAGGTGGTCCTTAGCCTTTCGTGAATTGTCGCAATGTTTTATATATGCCAAATCAACACTCTCCCAATGTTGGGAAGTCTGGTCGGGGGGGCTGTCCGGGGTCCAGGGAGTAGGATGGGGGGTTGTCCGAGGTCCAGGGAGGAGGGTGGGGGGCTGTCCGGGATCCAAGGAGGAGGGTGGGGGGGCTGTCCGGGGGGATGTCCGAGGGGCTTTCTGAGGGATGTCCAAGGTACAGGGAGGAGGGTGTGGGGGGGGGGGGATGTCCAGGGTCCAGGGAGGATGGGGTGTTGTCTGGGGTCTAGGGAGGAGGGTGGGTCTGGGGTCTAGGGAGGAGGGTGGGGGGCTATCCAGGGTCTAGGGAGGAGGGGGGGGGGGGGGGGCATACGGGGTCCAGGGAGGAGGGTGGGGGTTGTCTCCAGGGAGGAGGGTGGGGGCTGTCCGGGGGGGGGGGGGGCTTCCTGAGGGGATATCTAGGGGGCTGTTTTGGGGGTTGTTCGGGGGTTGTTCGGGGTCCAGGGAGGAGGGTGGGGGGATTTCCAAGTTCTAGGGTGGAGGGGGCTGTCTAGGGTCTAGAGAGGAGGGTGGGGGCTATCCGGGGTCTAGGGAGGAGGGGGGCGGGGGCTGTATGGGGGTCTGTCCAGGGTCCAGAGAGATGGGTGGGGGGGGGGGGGCTATCCAGGGTCCAGGGAGGAGGGGGGGGGGGGAATTTTGGGGTCTAGGGAAGAGGGTGGAGGACTGTCTGGGGTCCAGGGAGGAGGGTGGTGGGGCTATCAGGGGGGTTGTACGAGGGGATGTCCGGGGGTTGTCCGGTGTCCAGGGAGGAGGGTGGGGGGCTGACCAGGGACCAGGGAGGATGGGGGGCTGTCCAGGGTCTAGGGAGGAGGGTGGGAAGCTGTTTGGGGTATAGGGAGGAGGGTGGGGGGCTGTTTGGGGGGCTGTCCGAGGGGCTTTCAGGGGTTCAGGGAGAAGGGTGGGGGGCTGTCCGGGGGGTTGTCTGGGGGCTGTCCGGGGTCTACGGAGGAGGGTGAGTATAAGTCCCCAGCCTTAAACCTTACTTAATCTTGAGTTATTTCTAGAATACACATTGAGTATCTTTTCACGATTAGAGTTTTAGATAATTAAATCATAAATCATGCATTACATTCCACATTTAAAAAAAGCGGATACATACAAGATAGTATTCATTTTTTCCCATCAATGGAAACATATTTAAAATAAAACATGGATTCTTTCTTGACACTTCCTTGACACTATCATCATATCATGTACCTTTCCCTTGGCCTGTGAAAAACATTTCAAAAACTTAGGATGAGCATAAAATGCTCAGTAAGGGATATAAAAATTCGGAAATGAAACATTAGTATATGTATACATAAGAATCAATGAAATCATACTTTACTCATAAAACATAAGCAATTTAACGTACCTCATGAAATCATAATATTTATGAATAACTCATAGAAATAAGAAGACATAAAGGTAACTTGAGGCATTCATAACATTCTTACATAGGGAGTACCCCTCATGGTTACGTTTGGAATACCCATCACAGTATATTCCCTAAATATCTTCGGATAAACATTAACGTTTAACCCCTTTGCGTTACCCAATGCATTGGAGAGCTATATCAGGCTCACCCGCCCTTATTTTATCACAGAACCACCCGTCTTCATAATAATTCCCAAGAACTATAACATAATCGTATCCCCTAAAAAATGCATAAAGGAAACATAACATTTCCACATTTCAATCACAAGATATCAATACAACATATTGATATAATAAAAAACATTATGAAAACCATTTTCAATACCAAAATAAAAGAAAAGTAAAACATGGTATTTATTTTTCATTTTAAAAAAAGTTGTGGCTTGTAGAGGAAGCCGAAACTCAAATAATGGTCATGGCGGTGGAGAAGTCGTTGTCGCCGCATACATACGACAAAAATATTCCCTTTTGTTGTTTAATAAAACTCTTCGTATAAAAATATTCTTTTTTAATAAAAGTAAAAGTCAAAGGGGTTTATACACCGTATAAAATAAAGTTGTGTATAAAACAAAATATGCCTCAATGAAAGGAGATTGAGATGAAGTCCCATACCACTTTGAAGCTTTTAAAATTTTAAACCATTAATATCCATATAAATAAATACTTAAAACCATTTTGAAAACATGGATATTAATTATAAATATTTATAAGAATAAATCATTAAAAAATTTAAAACGGTATTTTAGTTAAAGGGTTTTTAACAAAATGAGAAAAACTTGAATACAATAATTGAGGAATAACAATTAATCAGAACTTTATAATATCATGAGAATAAAGGGATTCATGATATAATATTCCAAAGGACAGTATATACACCATATAAGAGTGAATTGGTGCATAACAACAATTAAGTCTCAATAGAAATGTAAAATGAGATGAAATCACTTATAAAGAAGGTATCCTTAAATTAAGGATAAATCAATCTCATAATTATGTGTGAAAAATATAAATACACCACATATAAGTGGATATTAAGTGTAAAACAACCAGAGGTCATTCACAAATATTCATAGGATGAAATATTCAATAACTACAAGTTGAACCCAAATAAATCGAAATTGGGTTAAGAAGTTCCTTTGGTAAAATTCGACAGCCTAACGACGTCACCTTAAAATTCATAAAATTAGTTGATGAGAGAGAAAATTGTATCTCATCACTTGGAAATAAAATTTAAATCAATAAGGATATAGAAGAACATATCCCAACATAAAAATATGTAAATTAAAATACATAACAAAATAAGTCTTTTAAAAAGAGGAGTGTGAAAGGATCCCTTACTGATTTGGGAAACTTTCGAAACGTACACCCCATGGAAGAAGGGTCATAAAATGAAGATGTAAATAAACATAAATGAGATTATATTATAAAAATAGTAAAATAATGGGTAGTACATACACTACACAAAAGGAAATAGTGTCCAATGTAGCATGAATCTCATGGGAATAAAAAGTGAGATGAAAATCCCCTTATGAAAATTCGGCAGCCTAACGGCGCCACATAAAACTTCCAAAAATGGATTGATGAGATCAAATTGGGTCTCTCATAATATGAACATAAAAAGTACAGTATTAGGAATATAAAATAACATCCCCAAACATAATAAATACGAGCTTAAAATAAATGACATAAAAGAGAGTACTTAAAAAGAAAGAGAGAGGTAGGATCCCTTACCTCAAGTCCGACTTGTCTTGTTCATTTATTTATATTCCTGAATAATAAACATTTGTCAATTTATAATTTCTTAATTTCCTCCTTTATAGATTATTATTCCATTCATATGACATATTACAATTTTATAATAATTGGTTAATAATGTGAGTTCATATCAGACGTTTTTGTCGATGTTTGGTAGATGAGTCAAAAATGACCTTGTTTGAAAATGATTGTCCATGTATTTATAATTAATTCATCTCCAGAATAGTATTAATGATTTAAATATCATATATATCCAGTACATATTCATTTTATACTATTCCATAACATTTGGAGATAAAAATAAATGAAATGCACCGTTCATGGAGACAGTAGGCCGTACGTACGCATGAACGATACTTTCATTTCAATTTCTTACTTAATGGAGTGAAATCATAATTATATAAAGATATATTATAATTCCAGTATAATATCATGTATAATATCATTAACTCTATCCTTTTTATGTCCCAAATAATTCATTAACTAATCAAATCATTTTGAGGGGGCGGTAGTCCTCACTTCCTAAAATGAAGATATCGTGTTTACCCATAATGAAAACCATAAAGGTATGAAATAAATGAAAAATACAGAAGCTTAAAGAAAACATAAACATATTATATATCATATATAAATATAGTGACATCTTAATGGCCACCTTTGAAGGTGTTAGATGAATATTGAACAATCATCATTTCATGAGGCAGAAATTCGCCATCCACGAAAACAGTATGCTCTTTAACCATTAGATGTAGGTGTGTGTAAGTGTAAATAGAACCCTTCTTATAAAAACATACTAGTATATGGAAGATACTGGTGTTGTTATAAAATAAATGAATAAAAAGAGTTTATGGGGGTTGGAGAAGCAAAGTAAAAGAAAAGAGCATTAGAGAAGGCTTTACCTTTGAATCGAGTAACTCCTCTTGGTTTGAACGAAAAGGGTTTCTTGATAAGCTTTATGCCTAAGGTAAGGATTCTAGGATGAATATAGGTATGTGGAAAGACAAAAAGATCAGATCTTGGATGATCCAAAGGCTTGAGAGGTGTGGGTAAGGAGGTAGAGGTGGGGGCCTTTTATATGAGGAGAGGAGGGGCACTCTTGGAAAGGTATAAAATGTTACTTTATTTTCATTTGAGTTTCGGATTTTAAAGGTCCCAAATTGATTTATTTTGAGGATAATGTGATAAGGGTTCGAAATACACCCATCCAATAGGTTTTCTACATGTTTAGTTCTTAGATTTTACATTATCTTTTCATTTTATTTAAATCGTTAAATAATGAGGTAATCGCTGCATCATCATGGTCTCATATATAATTTAATTTATTTAATGTATAAAAATTATAAAAAAATACTATGATGTAGGAAATAGTTTTAGATTTCCAATTACTGTTTATAGTCCAAGATATCATTTATTTAGACAAAATTAAAAATGTTTTACTCAGGGGATACATTCTTTGTTATATTTACTTTCTTTAAAAAAAAAAGATAAAGTCATTATCACACAAAAGTGATTCCATGGGGACCCCAAGTTTGGAAAAAGGCATACCATGGTCGGCCATGACACAAAAAGTAGTATTAGGACACATTTTGGTGTCATTTTTTTTATTATTATGATATTATTTTATTATCCTTAACTACCCGATTACTAATTAATCAAGATAATTAACGATAATTACCGTCGTTACTATTTAAAAAGTCCAAAAACAAAAGAGTATTAATTACATAATTTGGACCATCTGATTCCAAATATGGAATCCATTTTACCAAATTTCAAACACATAAATTGAAATAATTAATTTAAAAATAATTCCCGTTGTCAAAACAAATAGCAGGTTTTTTTGGAACAATATCTATGAAAAGTTTGGCATTAGTTTATGCCCAATTCCAAAGTGAAATTAATTATAATGACCACTGTTAGATTTAATTGTAAAAATATATTCTAATTAAAATTTAAAACCAATTAAAAAGATAATCTATCCATATATTTAAATTAGATGAAAAAGCAGTTTTGATGTAAAATGCAATATTTTTCACTATTCATTAAAAAGAATGAACATTGTCAGAAACATACCAAAAATTTAACCAAAGTAAATTTAAATATACCAATCATAAAGAATAAGTTTATTTTGACAAATAGAGCTTATAAAATTTTCAAAATTTATATTTAAAAAAGGTTCTCCATCAAAAGGCGGTAAAACAATATTTTAAAAATATTAGAGTATTTATTTCTTAAAATTGGATTCATTTGGATTTTAAGCCTCTACAATTTATTGGATAAATGTAAAAATATTTGGAAAACTTATGTAATCATTTTGTAGTTATTTCTGTTCATTCCCTTCATTACAACGACTAGACATTAATTATTATAATATTATTATAATATTAGTGTGCAACGTAAGATTTCAAAAAAAATCGTTGTTACGTATAGGGTACGCCATCGAGCATATCATTCACTTTAAAGTAGTATTAACATTTTATTCACAAATATTGATAAACATTAGAATGTAATATTATTTATTTACCTGAGATATTACATCTTTCCCCCCTTTTGGGAATTGTGTCCTCGCAATTTCAAAATTGGGCTTGGAAACTCCATTGAAAGTCCCACATCGAAACAAGAGTCAGTAAAACTATCACTTTAAAAGAATGGGAGAGAAGTACAAAGGTCACCCAAGTTAACCCATACTAGGATTCCAAGTATGAAAATATGGATATGGAGGAAAAAACAAAGGGTCATGTTCTGATGGAG
Source organism: Viscum album (assembly GCA_963277665.1). Lineage (NCBI taxonomy): Eukaryota > Viridiplantae > Streptophyta > Magnoliopsida > Santalales > Viscaceae > Viscum > Viscum album. The sequence continues at coordinate 354,276,823 of OY728151.1, read as the reverse complement.
AGTGATAGTAAACATGTCTAGGAGAAAGTTAACCACAAGAAAATCACAAACTTGTGATAGGTTAAACGGTATTTGATTCCCCAGTAGAAAAAGTTAACATACAACATTTTTGTTTTAAGTTACTCTTAATTGAGGAATTTATTTTTGATCTTAACTAAATCATAATGAAACATACTTACTTGTCACGTAGACTTTCAACTTTTACTAGATTCCTTAATCAAAATCATATTTTCTCCAAAAGATGAGTATTTAGGAAGACTTGTTCACATTAAGAGTACTATAATCAACTTCTTGAGAATCACCTAATCCAAAAAAGAGAACTATATATTTCCCATGTCTTTATATATCAACCAAAACCAAACCAAAAGTTTAGTACGAGATCAGATAATACCCAAAAAGGATATTTTTTTTACAAAAAGAAAAACTACTCCTAATCTCCAAAATTTGTCAAACAAAACCCAAAGTTCAAAAAAGACCATTCAATAAACATCTATCCATAAAATTATTCAAATTAAACCCAACTAAGATTGAAACCCAAATATTTGAAGGATTTAATCACATAGTCTCCCAAGGTACAAATTAACATTTATCTCCAAATAACATAAGTTTCTCTTAAAGTATCATACTGAAAAGTAATTAACCTAATCACATATCCTCCATGATAGGTTACTAATTTCAATAGATAAACCAAAATAAGCTTACTCTTAATTCATAAAATAATCTATCTAAAAATAATCATTCAAACTAACCACGGACTTCACGTAGTCCAGTGGTAGGCAATAATTACCAGTTGCACTTTGGTTGTGGGTTTGATTCCTGCAGCTTTGTCCGACACGACAGGTTGTCACATGGTCTGTGTGCTGTCCTTTTTCAAAAACTATATAATTATTATAACATCCCCCCAAAAATAGATAAAATCTTCAAAAATAACCATAAATATAAGGCCTCGGCCTTAAACCTTACTTAATATTGAATTAAATGAATAATTCACATTGATGATCTTTTCAGGTTTAGAGTTTTAGAGAATTAGGTTATAACTATTACATCTCAGAATATTACATAGCAGACACTTCTACTAAGTTTCCATAAAATAAAATAAAAACACTAAAAAAGAAACATGTCTAGTTCCATGTTTTAGATAGCATGTCTTTCCTTGATCCCATCCTTGACCCTATTCATCTTTAAGTCCTATGGAAAACATTTCAAAAACTTGGGATGAGCATAAAAAGCCCAGTAAAGGATATACAAAGAAGGAAAACTATTAGTTTTTCAAAACAACAAGTAAACCATTAATACTTTACCAAAGTAATACTTTTCACCTTTATGAAGTAGTAAAAACTCTTCACTAACTAAAAGACCATTACTTACCATTTTGTAACCAAATGATTACCATAAAACCCATATAAAGAACACATAACATATAAAGGTAACTTGGGAAATAAACATACTTAAATGGAATAACCATACAGTCGAATTCCACACATACTTAATGGAATATACATACGACCGACTTCCATACCCAATGCATTGGAGTTTATAACGTAACCACCTGTCCGGGTATTCACAGCACCACCCGTCATATGGTTTATTACGTAACCACCCGTAAAATGTCCAAGTACCATTATAAAATCATAAGACATAAAACAAATATAATTGAAAGAAATAATTTCTGCATTTCAATCACAATATATCCCATAAATATGTTGACATAACAAATCCATTATAAAAATCATTTTCAAAACCATTTAGAACATTTAATAAAGATATTTTTGAGTCAAAGTGTCCCATACCACTTTTAAGATTTTAACATTTTAAACCATTAATATCCATATAAATAAATCCTTAAAACCATTTTTAAATCATGGATACTAATGATAATATTTATGAGAATAAATCATTAAATCATTTAAAACGATATTATAGTTAAAGAGTTTTTAACAAAATGAGAGACACTTGAATGCAAATAATTGAGGAATAACATTTAATCAGAACTTTATAATATCATGAGAATAAATGGATTAATGATATAATATTCCAAAGGAAAGTATATACACCATATAAGAGTGAATTGGTGCATATAAGCAATGAAGTCTCAATAGAAATGTAAAATGAGATGAAATCCCTTATAAAGAAGGTATCTTTAAATTAAGGATAAATCAATCACATAATTATGTGTGAGAAATATAAATACACCCAATATAAGTGGATATTATGTGTGAAACAATAAGAGGTCATTCACACATATTCATTGGATGACATGTTTAAGAAGTACAAGTTGAACTCAAAGAAATCGAAATTGGGTTAAGACGTTCCCTTGTAAAAATTTGACAGCCTAACGGTATCACTTTAAAATTAAGAAAATGATTTGATGAGACAAAAAGGGTATCTTATCACTTGGAAATAAATTTTACATCAATAAGGATATATAATAACATATCCCAACATAATAATATGTAAATTAAAAGACATAACAAAAAGAAGTCTTTTAAAAAGAGGAGGGTGAAAGGTTCCCTTACCGACTTGGGTAACTTTCGAAATGTACACCCCATTGAAGAAGGGTAATAAAATTAATATGTAAATACCCATAAATGAAATTATATTACACAAAGAGTATAATAATGGGCAGTACATACACCACTCAAAGGAAATGGTGGAAAATGTAGCATAAATCTCATGGGAATAAAAGTGAGATGAAAAATCACGTACGAAAACTCGGCAGCCTAACGGCGCCACTTAAAACTTTAAAAAATGGATTGATGAGATCAAATAGGGTCTCTAATCATATTAAAATAAAATTTATAGAAATATAAATATAAAATAACATCCCCCAACATAACAAATAAGAGCTTAAAAGAAGTGACATAAAGGAGAGTACTTAAAAAGAATGAGAGAGGTTAGATCTCTTACGAAAATTCGGCAGCCTAACGGTGCCACTCAAAACATCCAAAATGGATTGATTATAGAAAATAGGGTATCTCATAATATGAACATAAAAATTACAGTAGGAGTAATATAAAATAACATCCCAATCATTATAAAGATGAGCTTAAAAGGAACGACATAAAAGAGTGTACTTAAAAAGAAATAGAGGGGTAGGATCCCTTACCTCAAGCCCGACATGTCTTGTTTGTTTCTTTATATTCCTGAATAATAAACTTTGTTCAATTTATAATTTCTTAAGGAAATATTTTAAATATTATTATTCAGTTCATATCACATATTATAATGTCATAATAATTGGTTAATAATGTGATTTCATATCAGACGTTTTTGTCGATGTTTGGTACATGAGTCAAAAATGAACTTGTATGAAAATGATTTTCCATGTAGTTATAAGTAAATCATCTACAGAATAGTATTAATGATTTAAATATCATATATATCCAGTACAAATTCATTTTATACTACTCCATAACATTTGGAGACAAAAATAAATGAAATGCACTGTTCATGGAGACGATAGGTCGTACGTACGCATGAACGCTACTTTCATTTCTTCGTCATATTAATGGAATTAAAAATAATTGACAGATATATATATTATAATTACAGTATAATATATATGTTATATAGGTCACATATTTTCATTAATTTCATTCTTAATACATTCCATGTATTTCATGAACGAGTCACATCACTTGAGGGGGCGGTAGTCCACACTTCCTCGTATGAAATTATCGCATTTGCACAACATGAAAAGCATAAAGGAATGTTTTAAATATAAAATTCAGAATCATGTAGAAAAAATAAATACTATATATATATCATATATAAAATATAGTGAAATCATAATGGTCACCATGAAAGGTGTTAAGAGAATATTGAACAATCATCGTTTCGTGAGGCAGAAATTCGCCATCCACAGAAACAGTATGTTCTTTAACCATTAGAAGAAGGTGTGTGTAAGTGTAGCTCTAATACTTCACATAAAAAAATCATATTATATTTAATATACTGGTTTTTTTACAAAAGAAAGGAATAAAAAGAGTTTATAGGGCTGGAGAAGAAAAATAAAACAAAAGAACATTAGAGAAGACTTTACCTTAAAATCGGGTAACTCCCTTTGGTTTAAACAAAAAGGGTTTCTTGAAGAGCTTCCTGCCTAAAGTAAGGATTCTAGGATGAGGAGAAGGATTTGGAGAGAAAAAATGATCAGAGCGTGTCCAAGCCAAAGGCTTGAGAAGTGTGGGTAAGAAGGTAGAGGTGGGGGCCTTTTATAAGAGGAGAAGAGGGGCACTCTTGGAAAGGTATAAAATGTTACTTTATTTTCAAATGAGTTTCGGATTTTAATGGTCCAAAAATGATTTTTTTCGAGGATAAGGTTATAAGGGTTCTAAATACACACATCCAATAGGTTTTTGACATGTTTAGGTCTTAGATTTTACATTATCTTTCCATTTTATTTAAATCGTTAAATAATGAGGTAATCACTGCATCATCATGGTGTCATAAATAATTTAATTTAGTTAATGTATAAAAATTATAAAAAAATACTATGATGTATTAAATCTTTTTATCTTTCCAATTACTATTTATAGTAAAAAATCTGACTTGTATAACTCCATGTAAATATTGTTTTAGTAAAACAATACATGTTTGTGTCATTTTTACTTTTACTTTAAATAAAAGGCATTAATGTCATTATCTTACCCAAGTGGCTCCATGGGGTACCAAAAATAGACCCATGGGTTTTCTTGGTCATCCATGACTCATCTAATAGGGTTAGGACAAGTGTCAAGATATTTTAATTTTATTATAATATCATTTTTACCTTAAATCACACTAATTACCTTTAATCGCGATTAATAAAACTTAAAAGTTACTTTTCATCAAAAATTACTTTCATCCCATTGAACCAAATTTTACTTAATAATGAAAATCATTTATATTGGATTTTTGAAATTCAAATCACAGAAGTGGTAAAGTTCCATTTAAACGAAAAATCAGTTTTTGTAACTACCACTTTGTGGTTTCACTATTCATAAAAAATTAATGTTTTTCAGAAAAATACCAAAACTTCACCCTAATCTATATTTGATATTCAGAATTTAAAAATGATGTCTATTTTAAAAAATTCAGAACATATAAGTTTCATTAATTAATTTAAAAATTAATTCCTGCTGTCAAATCAAATAGCATGTTTTTAAGAAACAATATGTATCAAAAGATTGACACTAGTTTAAGTCCAATTTTAAAGTGAAATTAATTCCAATGAACACCATTGGATTAAATGGTAAAAATATATTCTAATTTCACTTTAAAACCAATTCAAAATATAATATAATCATATAAATAAATTAGATTAAAAATTGGTTTTGGATTAAAATACAACATTTTTCACTATTCATTAAAAAATGAACTTTATCGGAAAAATACCAAAAATTTAAACAAAGTAAATTTTGATGTCCCGATTCTAAAGAAGAATTTTATTTTTTCAAATATAACACATAAAATTGTCAAAGAGTGGATTTAAAAGTGGTTCTCTATCAAAAGGCGGTTAATCGACCTTTTAAAGAATATTAGAATGTTTACGCTTAAAATTGGATTCATTCGCATTTTTAATCCTCTAACATTTATTGTAAAAAGTAAAAATATTTGACGAACATATATAATAATTTTGTAATTAGTTACATTCTTTCCTGCCATTACAATGGCTAGGTGTAATATTATTTTATTATTAGAGTGCAATGTAAGATTTCAAAGGAACTTGTTGTCGCGTATTGGGTATACTATCGAGGATAGCGTTCCCTTTAAATTAATATTAATATTTTTTTTCACAAATAGGGATAAATATAAAAATGTCATATTCTTTATTTACCCGGGGTGTTACAATAACATATTTTAACCTCAATTTTACCTCATGTCTTTCATCTTCCACCATAACATATAGTAACCCATAATTACCTCAAAAGTAGGGATCATATAAACCCTAATGGTTACCTTTATAATTATCACATGAACTTCCACATAGAGTTGGTTCTCTTGTACAAGAGGCATTAGAGAACTCACCAAGGTTCAAGTGGTTGATCATGACTCCTGATAGTTGGTTTAGAATAACCATGAGATTTCTCATTGAATCCCCCATTTCATCCAGCTCTTAATCATAGAACCACCACAGTTTCCTTCAAACCCATTGTCACTTTGGTGCATTCTAGATCCATCCATTTACTAAAACCAAAAAGGTCAGTGTGAGTATATCAACAAATCATCATGTACTAAAGAGGAAGATAAAAACTAAGATATACTTATCCAAGTTATCTCAAAATCATTCCAACATTCAAAAATAACAATGACTCTATCCAATATAATAACCATTGTGGTCATACACAACTTGTCACTTATGCTAAAACAACACTCTAACCTCTAAAGTTATTTAAACCGACCCTTGATACCAACTATAAGGATCCAGACTTAAACCTTACTTAATCTTGATTTATTTGAAGAATACACATTGAGGATCTTTTCAGGTATAGAGTTTTTAAGAATTAGATCATAAATCATGCATTACATTCCACATTTAAACAAAGTGGTTACATAAAAGATAGTATTCATTTTTTACCATAAACAGAAACATATTTAAAATAAAACATGGATTCTTTCTTGACACTTCCTTGACACTATCATCATATAATGTACCTTTCCCTTGTCCTGTGAAAAACATTTCAAAAACTTGGGATGATAATTAAATGCTCAGTAAGGGATATAAAAATTCAGAAAGGAAACATTAGTACATGTATACATAAGAATAAATGAAATCATACTTTACTCATAAAACATAAGCAATTTTACATACCTCATGAAATCATAAGATTTATGAATAACTCAAAGAAACTATAAGACATAAAGGTAACTTGAGGCATTCATAACATTCTTACGTAGGGAGTAAACCTCATGATTACGTTTGGAATACCCATCACAGTATATTACCTAAATATCTTTGGAGAAACCTTAAAATTTAACCCCTTCGCATTACCCAATGCATTGGAGAGCTATATCGGGCTCACCCACCATTAGTTTATCACAGAACCACCCGTCTTCATAATAATTCCCAAAAACCATAACATAATCGTATCACATAAAACATGCATAAAGGAAACATAACATTTCCATATTTCAATCACAATATATCAATACAAAATATTGATATAATAAAAACATTATGAAAACCATTTTCAATACCAAAATAAAAGAAAAGTAAAACATGGTATTTATTTTTCATTTAAAAAAAAGTTATGGCTTGTAGAGGAAGCTGAAACTCAAATAATGGTCACGGCGGCGGAAAAGTCATTATCGTTGCATACGTACAACAAAAACATTCCCTTTTGTTTTTTAGTAAAACGCTTCATATAAAAGGATTCATTTTGAATAAAATTAAAAGTCAAAGGGGTTTATACACCATATAAAATAAAGTTGTGTATAAAAAAAATATGCCTCAATGAAAGGAGATTGAGACAGAGTCCCATACCACTTTGAAGCCTTTAACATTTTAAACCATTAATATCCATATAAATAAATCCCTAAAACCATTTTGAAAACATGGATATTAATGAGAAATATTTATAATAATAAATCATTAAAACATTTAAAACGATATTTTAGTTAAAGGGTTTTTAACAAAATGAAAGACACTTGAATACAATAATTGAGGAATAACATTTAATCAGAACTTTATAATATCATAAGAATAAAGGTATTCATGATATAATATTCCAATGGACAGTATATACACCATATAAGAGTTAATTGGTGCATAACAACAATGAAGTCTCAATAGAAATGTAAAATGAGATGAAATCCCTTATAAAGAAGGTATCCTTAAATTAAGGATAAATCAATCTCATAATTATGTGTGAAAAATATAAATACACCCAATATAAGTGGATATTAAGTGTAAAACAACCAGAGTTCATTCACACATATTCATAGGATGACATATTCAATAACTACAAGTTGAACCCAAAGAAATCGAAATTGGGTTAAGAAGTTCCTTTGGTAAAATTTGACAGCCTAACGACGTCACCTTATAATTCATAAAATTAGTTGATGAGAGATAAAATGGTATCTCATCACTTGGAAATAAAATTTACACCAATAAGGATATATAAGAACATATCCCAACATAAAAATATGTAAATTAAAATACATAACAAAAAATTCTTTTAAAAAGAGGAGTGTGAAAGTTTCCGTTACCGATTTGGGAAACTTTCGAAACGTACACCCCATGGAAGAAGGGTCATAAAATGAAAATGTAAATAACCATAAATGAGAGAATATTATACAAATAGTAAAATAATGGTCTGTACATACACCACACAATAGGAAATAGTGGCCAATGTAGCATGAATCTCACGGGAATAAAAAGTGAGATAAAAATCCCCTTATGAAAATTCGGCAGCCTAACGACACCACATAAAACTTCCAAAAATGGATTGATGAGATCAAATAGGGTCTCTCATAATACTAACATAAAAAGTACATTATGAGGAATATGAAATAACGTCCCCAAACATAAGAAAGATGAGCTTAAAAGAAATGACATAAAAGAGAGTGCTTAAAAAGAAATAGAGAGGTAAGATCCCTTACCTCAAGTCCGACTTGTCTTGTTTGTTTATTTATATTCTTGAATAATAAACTTTGGTCAATTTATAATTTCTTAAGGTCATCCTTTAAAGATCACTATTTAGTTCATATCACATATTACAATGTTATAATAATTGTTTAATAATGTGAGTTCATATCAGACGTTTTTGTCGATGTTTGGTACAAGAGTCAAAAATGAACTTGTTTGAAAATGATTGTCCATGTAGTTATAAGTAAATCATCTCTAGAATAGTATTAATGATTTAAATATCATATATATCCAGTACATATTAATTTTATACTATTTCATAATATTTGGAGATAAAAAGAAATTAAATGCACCGTTCATGGAGACGGTGGGCCGTACGTACGCATGAACGCTACTTTCATTTCTATTTCTTACTTAACAGAGTGAAATAATAATGATATAAGGATATATTATAATTACAGTATAATATCATATATAATATCATTAACTCTATCCTTTATATGTCTCACATAAGGCATTAACGAATCAAATCATTTTGAGGGGGTGGTAGTCCGTACTTCCTAAAATGAAGATATCGCATTTACCCATAATGGAAACCATAAAGGTATGACATAAATGAAAAATAAAGAAGCATAAGGAAAACATAAAAATATTATATATCATATATAAATATAGTGACATATTAATGGACACCTTTGAAGGTGTTAGAATAATATTGAACAATCATCGTTTCGTGAGGCAGAAATTCACCATCCACGGAAATAGTATGCTCTTTAACCATTAGATGTAGGTTTGTGTAAGTGTAGATCGAACAATTATTATAACAAAATCCTAGTATATTAAAGATACTTGTTTTGTTACAAAATAAATGAATAAAAAGAGTTTAGGGGGTTGGAGAAGCAAAATAAAACAAAAGATCATTAGAGAAGACTTTACCTTTGAATAGGGTAACTCCTCTTGCTTTGAACCAAAAGGGTTTCTTGAAGAGCTTTCTGCCTAAGGTAAGGATTCTAGGATGAAGAGAGGGATGTGGAGAGACAAAAAGAGTGGAGATTGGCCGATCAAAATGCTTTAGAGGTGTGGGTAAGGATGTAGAGGTGGGGTCCTTTTATAAGAGGAGAGGAGGGGCACTCTTGGAAATGTATAAAATGTTACATTATTTTCAAATGAGTTTCGAATTTTAAAGGTCACACATTGATGTATTTCTAGGATAAGGTGATAAGGGTTTGAAATAAACCCATCAAATAGGTTTTTTACATGTGCAGGTCTTAGATTTTACGTTATCTTTTCATTTTATTTAAATCGTTAAATAATGAGGTAATCGCTACATCATCATGGTCTCATATATAATTTAATTTATTTAATGTCTAAAATTTATAAAAAAAATACTATAATGTAGGAAATATTTTTAGATTTCCAATGACTATTTATAGTCCAATAGATCATTTATTTATACAAAATTAAAAATGTTTTACTCTGGTGATACATTATTTGTTCTATTTACTTTCTTAAAAAAAAGAAGATAAAAAGTCATTATCACACAAAAGTGATTCCATGGGGTCCCCATGTTTGGCACAAGGAATAATATGGTAATCCATTACACAACCAGTAGTATTAGGACACATTTTGGTGTCATTTTATTATTATTATGATATTATTTTATTATCCTTAACTACCCGATTACTAATTAATCAAGATAATTAACGATAATTACCGTCGTTACTATTCACAAAGTCCAAAAACAAAAGAGTCTTAATTAAATAATTTGGACCTTCTGATTCCAAATATGGAATCCATTTTACCAAATTCCAAAAACATAAATTGCAATAAAAAATTTAAAAATAATTCTCGTCAAAACAAATAGCGGGTTTTTTTGAAACAATATCTATGAAAAGTTTGGCATTAGTTTATGCCCAATACCAAAGTGAAATTAATTATAATGACCACTATTGGATTAAATTGTAAAAATATATTATAATTAAACTTTAAAACCAATTAAAAAGATAATATATCCATATATTTAAATTAGATGAAAAAGCAGTTTTGATGTAAAATGCAATATTTTTCACTATTCATTAAAAAGAATGAACATTGTCAGAAACAAACCAAAAATTTAACAAAATTAAATTTCAATATCCCAATAATAAAGAATAAGTTTATTTTGAAAAATAGATCTTATAAAATTGTCAAAAGTTATATTTAAAAAAGGTTCCCCCTCAAAAGGTGGTAAAACAATCTTTTAAAAATATTAGAGTATTTATTTCTTAAAATTGGATTCATTTGGATTTTAAGCCTCTAACATTTATTGGATAAATGAAAAAATATTTGACAAACATATGTAATAATTTTGTAGTTATTTATTTTCATTCCCTCCAGTACAACGACTAGGCATTAACTATTATAATATTATTATATTATTAGTGTGCAATGTAAGATTTCAAAGAAACTCTTTATTGCGTATAGGGTACGTCATCGAGCATAGAATTCCCTTTAAAGTAGTATTAAAACTTTATTCACAAATATTGATAAACATTAGAATGTAATATTATTTATTTACCTGGGATGTTACAGGGAGGGGGTTGTCTGTGGGGATTTCCTGGACACATGGGATGGTATTTACATATTTTCTAAGCAAATTCTTTCAATGTTAAAAAAAATAATTTCAGTATATCAACTTTTAACCAGAACATCAATTTTCTAAATTCCACTAAAAAATTACAATGTCATTAAAATAGATAAAAAATAAAGATAATGTGACCTACATAATCACACATATATTTAGGCACAATAAATCAATAAACATCAAAGTTCAGTAATATCAGTCAAAAATTTAACGGATCAATCTGTCCCTCATCACTATCACTATCATCACCATCATCGTCACCCTTACCCTAGTCCTCATCGTCATCCCCATCATTGTCCCCGCCCTACTCCTCTCCCTCGTACTCAGCCTCGACCTCCTTATCTCCCTCCTCCTCTGCCTCCGCCTCCTCCTCCGCCTCAGACTCCTCCTTGCCATTTTCTCTACCACCACTAGAATTTCCATCTGGTGCACCATATATATAATTCATCAATGAAATATATTCATCACAAGCTGTTCTAGCCTCTGGTGGAAGTTTTGGACATAAAACTTCCATCAGTTTCATAAATGCAGTGCTTGCCCTAGTAGACTGTTCTTCCATCTCTGTGGCCCTTTTTTCAGCATGTTCTGCCTGTGACTTAACCTTATGAAACTCAGTGGCACTGCAAATCATACCTGAGGAGGGCCAATACCTCATCAGAACTATACTCTTCCTAGTTCAGCAGCGTACTCTACGAGGGTGATCATCTCCCAACACCTTCTGTAAGTGATCGTTTGGAAAAAAATTGTTAGGTTATTGGGAATCAAGGGCCTCTAAAGCATCCTATTAAAAATATAAATATATTATTAAGTTAAAAAATAGAGATTAAAATTTTAAATCTACAGTGTAAAACTTACAATCTTCTGTTAAGTCGGTTTATTAATCGTACTTCCATCTTTCTTCTTTCTACTCGAGAAAAATAGTTTTTCTCGAGGCACACGTCCTTCTATATTCAATTTATACCTCTAAAATGACATTGAATGTAGAAAACCAAAATTAAAAATAGGATACCTAAAAAAACATAGTAATTGCATAACTAAAATTATATAACAACTTTAGCAATCAAATAAATTATGGAGGAAGCAATAGAAAGTGCAAGTCATAAAGAAAGATTATAAATTGTCATACCTGCTATCTCTCATGATCTAGCATCATAGTACGTCCTAATGTGTGGACATATTTATTAGCATCAATGTTTTTTTTTGTTTTTTTTCAGATGCATCCTAAATAAATTTTAATAATTAGTATTAACGAAAAACATGAAAATTTCCATTTAAATACTTCTAATTTGATTAATACAGTAAATTGTCTAGTCGCCCAATGAGTAATCATCAGTCGGTACTATTCTAATGGACAATCATCCACGACAGGGACCGCCTCTAACTTTGTGCCCACTCTAGCACACCATCCAATGTACAATTCAGGCTTATAAGATCCCCAAATCTCGCCTACCTCCTTTAGACGTGCTGGCTGTGCACCCTCACCATTGGGTAAATTAAACCGCAGTTGAAACCAAAATATTAATTCATATGAATAAAAAAATTAATATATTTAATTAAACACAATATATTTTTTACCCATATCTCTACCCAGGCTTTATCCTTAACTTAATTTGGAAGCTTTCTCCATGAGAGTGAGTTGACATGAATGATGTCGGAGTATTTGGCAAGCATCACCAAAAAACTCTGACATTACTACCCTGATTTTTCAATCATCTGACTATCTTTATTGTAGTCCACCATCAACTGAGTGTAGTGATTCCACACCGAACAAATGTGTGTATGCCCCCGCCCCCGCCTCCTATCATTAGATGTATCTTTTGTGAAAGAAAAACAAATATTTTATCAATACATATTATAATAAAAATAAATAATGGTGTAACAATTTGTTAGGGTTGTATAAGTAAACTTGTGGTATTATGATCAATGGCCGCCACTGGATCCACAGAAACTGAAGGAAAACACTATATAGATGGAGTGGGTCCCAATGTATGCTTCACAGGGATAGACTCTGGAGGATCAGAAGTCATAGAAGATGGAATATAAAATCCCAAAGAGAAGGAATAATAAGTAAAAGAATATGACATGGATGGCTAGCCAAATGATGGATGAGGAGTGGGAATCATCAATGGATATGGTACAAACGGGTGAGGAGGCTTAGATGTAAAGGGTGGTAAAAACATGGGAAGTCTAAATATCCTGTGTGTCCCTAAAAACACACCAGGATCAGAATGTGGGATGGATGGTATGTCAGTGAGAGGGGAAAGGTCTAATCGGGTATGCCGACCAGATCATCTGGCTCCTGTACCACCCTCCTCGTACGAACACCTTGAGTACTGGGACCACTACTAGACTGCTCATCAAATAACTGTCACCTAATATATGGATCCTAAAAAAATGTTAAAAAATAATAATCACGTGACATTATATATTATTTAAATAAATATATTTTAAATATAATACTCACTGTAGGCATTAATGGTGGAATGCCCAGCTCAGCCATGCGACGACTGTTGTCCATAATATGTTTTCGTCACCTCTCTTCAATTGGTTTCATTTTCCTGCATTTGAAAAAAATATGGAAGTAAATAGAAAATTATAACTAATTTGTAACCCAAAAAACCAAATAAATGAGAGGGAATAGGGGGATTCATGGATAATTTAAGTAACCATTGTTTTAGGTGAGCTTGGACAAATATATAATGAAGACAATAAATCATACAATATTTAATAAAGAAATTTAATTTTTAGTAGGATGATTATTTACTAAGTGTCATCAGTCTATTAAAATCATGGAACATTGATTCTACCAGATTAATAAGTGGTGAAGAAGTTTTCAAAATAAAGGAAAACTGTAATTTCTTTAGCTCAGGTAGATGATGCAGGTTTCAATACAAGTTTTGCAGAAGAATACAAACCATCATGTTCATTACCTAATAAAATGTTCAATAGAGGTCTTAGAGTCATACAAATTTTATAAAAATCACAATTGAAGCATTTAAATGTTCACCAAGTTAGAAATGTTGGTTTCGTAGGTTTAAATACAGTTTAATTCCAAATTACAAAATGAAATTCAAATAAACATTCCAATCAATAAACATTGAAAATGCACATAACAGTCAAATCAGATACAAAATATTTGTAATCAATATTAAATCAATTTTAATAGTACCAACCTTAACAACCCAACTAAAGGTAAACCAAAAGAATTGAGAACATGGATGGATGATTCTATATATATTCCACCACAACTTCAGGCTCACAATAAACTCTAAATATTTAGCTATTAGGGTCATCAAAAGAAATAAATGGATTGGTTCCAATAGAATTAGGGACATTGTTAATTCCATCATCACCATCATCAAAAATATGTCTTGAAATTACTTCAACTATGACACCAAATTCTTGTCGAATTTGGTCTTTAACATAAAAAACTTGTTTATCCATTGATACCAATACATATAGTTCTTCGGTAGAAAGAGTTTGAGTCATATTAATTACTCGAAATCCATAGTCATCAATAAATGCGCCATGTATCGTCATCGAAGTTGGTCTGATGCACTGGCATAACAATCTATTGTGGCAGTAACCATAACACCTTCATGTTGTGTTCTCATGTTCTTTGCTCATTCTGTGACAATACATTTGTACCCATTGATAACAATTGATTTACAGTCACGAACCACGGTATTAGGACCAAATGCCAAAGATCTTATTTCCTCAAAGATAGAGTAAGTAGGAAAACTCAATACCTACAATATAAATTAATATTAAACTTAATAAAATATTATTTTAATTATTTTAAACAGTAAAATATTTACCTTCAATTTTAACCAAGCAGAAAACTCTTTACAATGAAATGACTCCCTCCTTCTCAAAGATAACGAACGATGATTTCTATTTATCATTGTTTTATGTTCCCTGTAGATAAAAAATATGAATAGATTAATAGATATATATATAAGATATACATATTCAATTTAGTTACCTGATGTAGTCATCGAGAAAATCAGAGTTGATAAAAAATCTGTATATGATCTAAGAATTCCTCCTGTTTGAGGATGTGATGGAAAACTGGGTTCAATTTTCTCATATTGTTCATTTTCATTTCTCATTGGTCTGTTCATTCTTGTAGTAAGATCAGACAAATACATTGATAAAAAATCCATACATTCTTGAGCCATGTGACCGTTCATCATAGAACCTTCGGGATGATTCCTGTTTTGGACATAAGACTTTAATGTGTACATATTTCTTTTAGTTGGATACACCCAACAAAAAGAAATAGGTCCTCTGAGAAGTATTTCAGTGGGAATATAGATAGTCAGATGCAATATGCATGTGAAAAATGATGGAGGAAATATTTTCTCCAACTCACACATAATTAATGGGGAATTTGTCAATATTTTTTGCAAGAAATACTTAGACAAATTCTTAGCACAAAGATCTCTAAACAAATGACACAACCGAATAACAGTCACCCTTACATTATTGGAAAAAATATGATGGATTTATATTGGAATCAACTCATGCAGAAGAACATGACAATCACGAGTCTTATAAGATTTTAGCTTCAACAATCTTCTATTGAACCATTTAGATATGTTGCTTGAATAGCCATCAGGAACTCTAATAGTCTCTAATACTTCCAGAATTTTTTTCCATACATTTCATCACATAAGAATAACATGAAATTTCCCATTTATTTTCACTAATACACACTAGTTGCAATTATGTTTTGACGCCCCAATCCACCAAGTCATTCCAAGACTGTAAATCATCTTTTTTCATTCCCTTAACATTTAGAGGTATCGAAAGAAACATTTCACATATATTATTTTCAATGTGCATTATGTATAAGCAATGACGTAGAAAATTGGTTGAATAATAAGGAAAATAAAAAAATATACTCCTCTTCCTCAAATTGTAACAGGTTTCAGTGGAAACATTCTTTCTCTTTCCATATTTCATTTGACCCTTCCCAAATGAAAAACTGAAATCTTTCAATTCATTAAGAACATCAGTTCCAGACATACGCTGAGGTGGATCATCGGTCTCTATGGTATTATCAAATCTTCAACGATTATTTCTATATGGATGGTCCATTGGCAAGAATCGTCGATGTCCCATAAAACTGAAACTAGAACGATGTTTCAGTCTTCTGGATCAAGTATTCTTCATACAAACAGGACATGCCATTTTTTCCTCCGTGCTTCAGCTAGACATCATTTCATAAGTAGGAAAATCATTGATCATCTACATAAGCTCAACACGCATCTGAAATATGTCTTTTGAATATGCATCGTATGTGCACACACCCACATCCCAAAGAAGTTTCAACTCTTTTATTAAAGGTTTCATGTATACGTCAATATCAATGTCAGGATCAGAAGGGACAGATATGAGTATACTCATGAAAGTGAAATGTTTTTTCATACACAACCACGGGGGAAGATTATAAATGGGTATAAAAACTGGCCATGTGTTGTGTGAAGTAAGCATCTACCCAAACGAATTAAAACCATCACATGAAAGACCCAACCTCACATTATGCATGTCAGTTGAAAAATCAGGATATCAAGCATCAAATCTCTTCCATGAAAATCCATCTGCAGGGTAAACCAACTCATCATTAGTCTTATTTCTCTCAGTATCATGCCATCTAACTTTTTTTGATATTTCATCAGACATAAAAATATTCTGCAGTTGGGGATCAATGTAAAGTTCCACATTACTTTCTGTGGCATGAGGGATGGTGTTCCATCATATTTTGACTTCTAGCAGGATGTGCCACATTTTATACAATCATTTCGTTCAGCGGCTTCCTCCTAGAATAAACTGCAATCTTTCAAGCAAGCATGAATTTTTTTTCTTGAAAATCCATGTTCCTCAACTAAATTCCACATCATATAGTGGTTTGAAGGAATATCTTCATAATATGGAAGTAAATCCTTCAAGAAGGTAAGAATACAATCAATTGCTCTATTATAAATCCCATACATAGTTTTCCCATGAAACAATTGGATTAAAAATTCCAGATTTTTCATTTTATTGCATTGTTGATATACTGGAGTTGTGCAACATCATTCAATTTTTTTCACCCTGACAACATCATAATTTTAATTTGATAGATCATGTGTGCTCATATCGAAGTCTTCTTGGGTCAGAATCCTTTATTTTTTCATGATGATGAACAAACAGAAACTGGTCATATAACAAATTCTCCACTCCAGTCCTCTCATTTGGATCATCATCAATTTGATATTTCATTTTCTCCCCATTGTGATACAACACATATTATTTTTCTTGAAAACCATATTTGGTTATGTGGCAGCTGACTTATTCACAGCTCAACCAAGGTCTACCAACACAAATGGAACATGGGCAGTGTATGCGACCACTATCTGAAGCATTGTGAAATGAAAAATCTAGAAAGCTCTTCAAATTGTTTTGAAAATCTCTTGAGAACCAATAGGTTTTATACATCCAAATTATATCCATTTTGTAAAAAAATAAATTTTATAAGTCATTTCTTCAAATAAAATTCAATAATATTGAATTTTCATCTAAAATATATTTAAGTAAACAAGAATTGTTCACTTTATATGAAACCATAAGTGACACACTGATCTATATGAGAATCAAAATTTAAAAGACAAAAAAATACTATATTTATAACAAAATATATCTGAAGAACTATACATGAGTATACAAGATCATATACACTTGTGGAGGAGAATTATTCAGGAGTTGACTAAATTTTAGATTGAAGAAATTTTATATTTTAGTAGATAATTTAAGTGATCACATACATTGAACAAGGGTGAGGGAGTGTCCAGGGGGGTGCGGGGTGTCCATGGGGGTGGCAGGGCTGTCTAGGGGGGTTTTAGGTGTCTACAGGGTGGGGGGATCTCTAGGGGGTCAGGGTGTCCAGGTGGTTGGGTTGTCCAAGGGGGTGGTTGGGCTATTCAGGGGGTTGGGGGTGTACTGGGGGTGGTCGGGTTGTCCAAGGTGGGTACGAGGTGTCCAGGGGGTGGGCGGGCTGCCCTTGGGGGTGGCAGGGTAGTCCAGGGGGGTATGGGGTGTCCAAGGGGGTGGGTGGCCTATCCAGGGGGAGGGAGGGTTGTCCATGGGGGGTGGTTGGGCTGTCCACGGGGGTGGCAGGGCTGTCTCGTGGGGTCGGGGGTGTCAAGGGGGTGTGGGGGGGATTTCTAAGGGGTGGGGGCGTCCGGGGGGATGGGGGTGTTGGGGGGGTGGTGGGCTGGTGTCCGGGGGGGGGGGGGCGGGATATCCAAGAGGGTGGGGGTGGCTATCCAGGGGGTACGGGTTGTCTAGGGGGGTGGGCGGGCTGTCCAATGGGGTGAAAAGGCTGTTTAGGGGGGGGTCGAGGGTGTCCCCTTGGACATCCACCCCCTTTGACAACCCACCCCCCCTTGATAGCCCACACCCCCACCCCCACCTCCCTAGACAACCAACACCCCCCTCCCCCACCTAGAAATCCCACCCCACCCCCTTGGACATCCCACCCCCTTGATAGCCCACACCTCATCCCCCACCTAGATAGCCCACCCACCACCACCCCTGGACAACCCACCCCTCCCTGGACAACCCACAACCCCCCTCCCCTACATCCCCCCCGACAGACCCCCTGGATATCCCTCCCCCACCCCACCTAGACATTCCACGCCCCCCACTGGACATCCCCCCTCCTTGGATAGCCCATACCCCACTCCCCCACTTGGATAGCCCCCCCCCCCCCCAGGACATCCCACCACCTCCCTGGAGAGCCCACACCCCCTCCCCCATAGCACCCCCACCTCTACTGTAAAGACCCGGAAGATCTCATGTAAGTTTTTTTAAAATTATATGGAATTGTTCTGAGTCTGCAGTTTCTGACGGCGCATGATTCTGAGTCCCGGAGTGCTCAGAATGTTTTTATAAAGTTTCTAAGTGTGTTTAGTGTGTTTTTGAGTGGGTTTTGGTAACTTCTGAACTGGTTCCCAGAATAAAAAAAATCCAAGGGCACCGTTGAACTCACATCGCCGATGATTCCTTAGTGAGACCTTCACCTTAGCTGCTTTCGGGCTAGAGCATTGGCAAAGTTTTCACCCACGCGGTTTGTCTTTAAAAAAAAATAAGAATAAAAATAAAAATAAAATACATGACAAGTATTTTATTTTTATTCAAATTTATTTGAATTAATATGGGGTCTATAACCCAACATTAATTCAAGTAACTCCTCCCTTAATTAATTAAGGGAGGATCCTTCTTAGTTGGAGAGGAGGATCCGCTGGAGAAAGATCTCCTTCCTTCTCCTTTTTCCACCATGTTCCACCTTCTTCTTCCACCTTGCTGGAGAAGTGAGAGGCACCACCTTTGGAGGGAAGAACTTCCACCGCCGATGACGTATGATCTTATTCCGCATCAAAGAAGGAGAAGCCGCCCGGGTAGAACTCTTCCAACGATGACACCATCTTCTAGCGTCAACGAATGACAACCAAGGTAGGGGTCATTTTGATTGATTTCGATCTTCGTTCTTCATCGTTCTTGAGATTTGATAATAGCCGTTTACTATCACCCTAATGTAGAGGGCATGGGCCAAACAAACATGGCTTGAAAAACCTCCGTTGGTTCTCGTTCATTGATGGTGGTAGTGGCGCAATGACATCGCCATAGGAATGGACCGCGACAGATGGGCCGCAGCGGTACATGCGGTGACTAGCAATGAGCTGACTGTAGAAGAAGCCAGCGGCGCAAGGGCCTCCAGAACACTGGAGGGGCGCGGTGCCATTGTGCCGCGTGGAGAACCAGGCTGCAGCGGCGCTAGAGGGATGCGGGGATGTCGCATCGCGCCATAGGAAGGAGCCGCGGCCACGCAGGCCGTGGCGGTCAGACGAGATGGGCGCGGCGCCAGTGAAGAACTGCAGCCATGGTCCATGGCGAACAGAGGAGGGAAGCCGACTGAGGCGGCCGCCGGCGGGCGCTGTATAGGTGGGATCTGAAGGGTCCCGCAGTTACAGGGCCGACGCCAAGCGCCGGCCGTTGCTGAATACGGGGGGTGTAACCCCCCCCCCCCCCCTTGATTGCTAGGGCAGGCCCCGCAGGGCGCCACCCCTAGCTGGAACCCCCGCTGGGAAAGCAGGTCGGCTGGGCAGGGCCTCCGCACCCCCACCCCCTCCCCCACAGGCTGGGCCTCGGGATGGGCCATCGCGCCCCCTCGGTCTGGGCCACCGGCGCGGGCTGTGCCACCCGCGGATCGGGCCGTCGCGCGGGCCGGGCCGCCGCGCTGGGCCGGCCCAGTTCCGGTGGGTCGGGCTAGTTCCGGTGGGCAGGGTCGGACCCGCAGACCGGGTGGACCCTGGTCCGGATCCGGACCCGGGTCGGGTCGGTCCGGCTGGGGCGGACCATACCCGGACCCAGTTTTGACACATTTCACCTTTTTGCCCATACCGTGGGCTACGAGTGTCCGATTGATGAACCGTCTTTGCCAGAGGAAATCTTGTAACTAGACGGTTCTTTTGGAATACCCCACTCGAGGTTTGGATGCAGTTGGTGTATGGACAGGTTGGATTGAACCTAAATCCAACCGGGCCCTCAGAGTGGAAACAACAATAACTCACAGACCGGGCGTCTGATTGATGCGTCGTCTGTCGCATTGGGTTATTTATGATAAGACATAATTACAAGATACATCAACTTTAGAGTTTGTGGTAGTTGATGTAACAACACTTGGCTTGAGGAGCGCACCCTCCCGGAATCGAGCGTGCTGTGTGCGGGAACCCTATGGCTGGCTGCGACTGAGTTAATAAGATCCTATGTGGACTTACTATTGTACCAAGATCCTCCATGGGTTTGAAAACAACGATACTAGACCAGTATCCTCCATGGGTTTGATAGCGATGATACTGGACTGGGATCCTCTGTGGGTTCGACAGCAATGACTTCTGTACCGGGATCCTCTGTGGGTTCGACAGCGCCGATACTGTTCCAGGATCCTATGTGGGTTCGACATAGGAGATGATTCAGTGGCTACATCTAATCATCTCTACCCCTCTACTTGAGTTAAATACCTATGTGAGATGAGTCTTGACTTTAAGTTGTTATCATTGAGATGATTGACTTTACTTACTTTGTGGAACGGGTTGTGCCTGGGCTCGAGTGTTGGAGCCGGACTGTGATTGGAAACCTAGGTATATGTATGTGCATATACCTAAGTAGGGATGGTTGATACTTCATGTTTGTATCTTACTAATATGGTTTATCTTTAGTGGATTCTGGGAGACCATTGGGGGTCTCAGGGTCCCTTACTGAGTATCGTTATACTCACCCCTGAACAGACATCACCTGCACCTTGTTGTGTTCTATACAGACGATGGTCAGCAGTGATTGAGGCTGAGGGAGCCGAACTTGAGGCTTCTCGAAGATGGACTTGATGTGATGTACCTCAGGGACGTGTTGTTCTAGATCTGTAACTACCCTTCAGGTAGGATTTTCCTAGAGGATGATCCAGAAGCTTCTTATCTTTTTATTCGTACTTGTACTTGTTATTCAGTTGGGTTTGTATACTGGCCCACTTACTTTTATCACATTTTTTTTTCTATATTAGAAATTGTTTCTTTTACTACTTGTGTTTAGACTATGTGTGTTACAAGTTTAAAGGAAATGCCTTCCCTTTTTATTAGGGATTCACCTTTGGTGCTAGTCACCAGCCCCTGGCCTATGGAAGGCAGGCTTGAGGTAGTCACGGCACGGGGCCCAAGGACGGGTCGTGACAAATTGGTATCAGAGGAGTCGGTTATACCATATAACTTGGACTCTGATTCTTTTAATGATAATAGTGTTAAGTGTTTTGGGTGTAGTTATTAGTTTAGGGAAACTGGTATTGGTGCGGCAGCCGACGTATCCATACACTAGGACTCTAACTTTTGATTTTTGACTCAGTGCACGAAAATACTGATTGCGTGTGTGTTTCTTTTGAAAAATTTTCTTTGTGATTACTTTGTGTTATCTCGTTAGATATATTTTTTTGACTGTGACACACCTGTTTCTTTTTAGGATGACCCCACATAGGCAGCCATCCAGGGTTTTGGGATGTGTACGAGATGGTAGCCCAGCGAGCGACGAGGCCTAGGTGTAGGGCCCCATCACAATGGAGGCACTAGAGGTACCACTACCCACTGGGCCATCAATACCACCAGCTCTAGCAGTAGATAGTGCACTCCATCTGAGTGTGTTGCACGAGTTCCAGTGCCAGATGCCACCCAGGTTCAGGGGAGAGACATACCCACATGCAACTGAAGATTGGATGGAGCCTTTTGTGAGGGTTTTCAGATTGGTAGGGACACCATCCGACCTTATGGCGACCCTTTCCTTGAGTCTCCTATAGGTAGAATTAGGCAGATGGTGGAGTCTGATGGTCTAGGTGCATGACGAGGCATCACTTCTTTGGGCAGACTTCGAGAGCCTCTTCCGTTCAGAGTTTGTTCCAGCCACCCTTCATGTAGTGTGGATTCAGGATCAGCTTCATCTGCAGAAGGGTAGCATGAAGGTGGCATAGTACTCAGCTGGGTTCAGCAACCTATTGTGCTACTCCACATATATGGTTCGGGACCCGTTCTTCAAGACCTGGAACTTCGAGCAGGGACTCAGGCGTGAGATCAGGGCTTCGATGATCTCCCTTAGCATCCCGACACAGGCGGGGGTCCTATATTGAGCCCTTCTTGTGGTGAGTTTTCTTGCTGAGCAGTCACCAGTAGTGAGACCCACCACTAGGAGACACATATCGAAGTCTTCTGCAGCCGGTAGTAGACAGATGTCGCAATGGTCCAAGCAGACCAGGCCATCAGGTGGGCGACCCCAGGATACATGTTCAGTTGTGTGGGGCACATGAGACAGAGCCAGCCATACGAGGAGCAGGCAGTGCTATGCATGCAGCGGGCAGGGTCACATGGCTCGTGACTACCCGAACCACCATGCAGATGAGTAGCAGACAGTAGAGGGACCTCCTAGGAAAAGACAGAGGTTCGATCGTGGTGGTCCACCAGGAGCAGGAGGATGTGGTAGAGGAGATGGATGAGCAGCAGGTGGTGGATGACGTTTTGATGTCCTACCACCACCAGAAGGTCCACCCCGACCATAGAGAGCTGGCGGACATGGGAGGGATTAGCTCTAGGCAGTCGAGGCCTATGACCACGACACACCTGAGATGATTTGAGGTAATATCTGTGTCTACTCCACCCTTTCTGTAGTACTTATAGACACAAGTGCAAGTCATTCTTTTATTTTCGATGCCCTCGTGCGGATCTCGGAGATTCCGGTGGAGCTGTTGGCTCGATCCTTTCAGCTAGAGACTCTTACGGGAGAGGATTCGATGATTAAACACTGGTGTCGGCAGTGTGATCTCACTCTAGGAGGCGAGAGCTTCGGCTGGGATCTTCTAGTAGCGGTGTCGAGGCCTTACGATGTCATCTTGGGTATGGAATGGTTATCCACAGTTCATGCTCAGATTGACTGCATTAGGCAGAAAGTGTGGTGTGTCTGTGAGGATGGGATAAGGTTTACCTTCACTGGCAAGAAGGGAGCCTTTTCACTGTAGGATAGACTTACCAGAGGAGGGGGCAGCCGATCACACATCAGTTTGATAACCTCATTCTCCGAGCGGTTGATGTGTGGAGTCTGAGTTTCCTGTTGTGGTGGATCAGTATGCGAATATATTCCCAGATGATGTTCTAGGAATAACACCTCGCAGATAGGTAGACTTTTACATTGACTTGTACCTTAGGATGACACCGATATCCACACCAGCATATCGGATGGCTCCCGTGGAGCTTCGTGATTTGCAGGTACAACTGGAGGACTTGCAAGGGAAGGGATTCATCCGACCCAATGTTTCAACCTAGGCATCCCTGATTTTGTTCACCAAGAAAGAAGATAAAAGCTTGCGACTGTGTGTTGATTATCGGCACCTAAACCAGGTGACCGTGAAGAACAAGTACCCACTCCCGATGATTGACGACCTCTTTGATCAGATGAAGGGAGTGTGTTGGTTCTCAAAGATATATCTTCGATTGGGCTGTCACCATCTCAGAGTATGGGATGAGGATGTGCAGAAGACGGCCTTTAGATTCCGGTATGGCCACTACAAGTTCTTGGATATACCATTCGGCGTAACCAATGCACCAGCTGTGTTCATGGGACTCATGTATAGGATCTTCCATCCATACCTTGATCGCTTTGTGGTAGTCTTCATCGATGACATTCTGATCTAATTAGCTACCGAGGAGGAGCACGCCTACCATTTGTGGGTAGTACTGGACACACTCCGAGAGCACCAGCTTAATGGTAAGCTCTCGAAGTGCCAGTTCTGGATCCGAGAGGTACACTTTCTGGTACATGTAATCTCAGAGGCTAGATTTGTAGTGGATCCAGTGAAGATCGAGGTAGTACTTGCTTGGGAGCCACCCAGGAGTGTGACAGAGGTACGAAGTTTTCTGGGTCTGGCTGGGTACTATCAGAGATTTGTGCAAGACTTATCCAGAGTTTCAGCACCACTTTCAGCGTTGAAAAAGTAGGGGAAACCCTTCGTGTGGTTAGAGAGATGCCAGCGAAGTTTCCAGGATCTGAGGTAGAGGTTGACTAGTGCACCCATATTGAGGCTACCAGAGGAGGGCATTGGGTACGTAGTCTATTGTGATGCATCATGGACCGGGATCAGATGCGTCATGATGTAGGAGAGAGCAGTGATAGCTTATGGTTCTCGTTAGCTGAGACAGCATAAGCAGAACTATGCCACTCATGACCTAGAGTTAGCAACAATGGTATTCGCCTTGAAGATGTGGTGGAATTATATGATGAGCGAGCATTTTATAGTCTAATCTGACCACCAAAGTCTTAGGTACATATTCTTTCAGAAGGACCTGAACCTAAGATAGCAGCGTTGGCCTGCATTCCTCCAGGACTATGAATTTGAGATAGTCTATAATCGTGGGAAGGGGAACATTGTAACAGATTCTCTCAGCATAAGATTAAGCATTCAGCTACTAGGAGAGGCAGCGAAGCAGCTGGCCACATTGCAAATATCCTTTGTGGATTGAGATAGATCATCCTTTCTGCAGTCTCTTACAGTCACACCTCCACTTCTTCAGAGAGTTATGGAGGAGCAGCATGGGGATGTTGACTGCGAGGATCGACATGCAGAAATATCCACAGGGTAGGCACCTGATGGATAATATGTAGGTGGGGAGCATGTCATTATCTTTAGGGGACGTACCATGGTACCAGTTTCTCTTAGGGAGGAAGTGTTGAGGGAGTTTGAAAAGTCGCCTCTAGCAGTACATCCAGGTGTAGAAAAGATGTACCAAGACCTCTGATAACAACACTGGTGGCCAGGTATGAAGAGGGAAGTAGCAGAGTTTTTCCCTCGATGCCTCACTTGTCAGTAAGTGAAGGCAGAGCACCAGGTTCCAGTAGGTTTAGTTCATCCCTTAGAGGTCCCAGAGTTGAAGTGGGATGGGATATCTATGGATTTTGTGACAGGACTTCCACATACATCAAGAGGTCATGACTCTATCTGGGTGATTGTCGACCAACTCACCAAATCGGCCCACTTCCTACTGATCATAGAGCAGGGTTCAGTAGCGAGATTGGGACGCCTCTACAAACAGAAGATCGTACAGCTTCATGGTGTGCCATCGATGATCATCTCCGATCGAGATGCTCATTTCACTTCCCGGCTATGGAAGGGGTTGCCGGAGGATTTTGGGACTCAGCTTCGATTCAACACTGCCTTCCATCCTCAGACGGATGGCCAGACTGAGAGGACCATTCAGAATCTCGAGGACATGCTCCTTGCATGCATCATCGACTTCGATTGTATCTGGGAGGATCACTTACCCTTGGTAGAGTTTGCGTACAACAACATATACCACTACACCATCGGGATGGAACCTTATGAGGCACTGTACGACTGACCTTTCAGATCGCCTTTGTAATGGACTGACCTAGGGGAGTCAACACTCATGGGACCAGAGATGGTGCATGCTATGAAAAAGAAGGTGTAGGTCATCCAGGAGCAGATGAAGACTGCACAGAGCAGGCATAAGTCCTATGCTGATAGAAGACGGAGACCTCTAGAGTTTGAGGATGGTGACCACATCTTCTTACGGGTCTCACCTCGATGAGGATTATGGAGATTTGGTCGGGGCAACAAGTTATCACTAAGGTTCATCAAAACCTTCAAGGTCCTCAATAGAGTAGGCGAGGTGGCTTACCGCCTGGCTCTTCCACCTCAGTTGCACCGGGTGCACGACGTTTTTCACATTTCACATCTGAGGAGATACGTGCATAACCCAACTCACATCATAGACTGGGGAGAGCTCGACATCGATGATGGGGAGAATTTCTCAGAGCTTCCAATGGAGATCAGGGATAGACAAGAAAGAGTTCTTCTTGGGTGGTTGATACCTCTTGTGCGTGTATGGTGGCAGCACGGGAACCTCCAGGAGAGCACATTAGAGTGTTAGGCTCAGATCCGTGCTCAGTACCCCCATTTGTTTCCCTAGTTTTGAGTTTTGGATTTTGAGGATGAGAATCCTTGAGGTAGGTAGAATGTAAAGACCTAGAAAATCGCATGTATTTTTTAAATTATATGAAATTGTTCTGATTCCATAGTTTCTGATGGCGCGTGATTCTGAGGCCCAGAGTGCTCAGAATGTTTTTCCAAAGATTCTACGTGCGTTCAGTGTTTTTTTGAGCGGGTTTTGGTTACTTCAGAACTGGTGCCCGGAATCGAATTATGAGGGCACTGTTAAAATCATATCACCGATGATTTCTTAGTGATACCTTCACCTTAGCTGAGTTCGGGCTGGAGCGTTGGTTGAGTTTTCACCCGCAAGGTTTGTTTTAAAAAAAAAGAAGAAGTAAAATAAAAATAAGATACATGAAAAGTATTTTATTTTTATTCAAATTTATTTTAATTAAATTGGGGTCCGCAACCCCACATTAATTCAAGTAACCCCTCCCTTAATTAATTAATGGAGGTGCCTTCTTAGTTGGAGAGGAGGATCCGCTGGAGAAAGATCTCCTTCCTTATCCTTTATCCACCACCTTCCACCTTGCAGGAGAAGTGAGAGGAACCACCTTTGGAGGGAAGAACTTCCACTGCTGATGACGTATGAACTTATTCCGCATCAAAGAAGGAGAAGCCTCCCGGGTAGAATGCCTCCAACGATGACGCCATCTTCCGTCGTCAACGAATGAAAAACAAGGTAGGGGTCATTTTGATTGATTTTGATCTTTGTTCTTCGTCATTCTTGAGCTTCAAAAATAGATGTTAGTTATCACCCTAACTTAGAGGGTGTGGGCTGAACAAACACATCCAGAAAAACCTCTGTTGGTTCTCGTTCATTGATGGCGGCAGCGGCGCAATGGCGTCGCCAGAAGAACAGGCCGCGGCCGACTGGCCACGGTGGTACACGAGGTGACTAGCTATGAGCCAGCCACGGAAGAAGCCGGTGGCGCAAGGGCCGCCAGAGGGGTGTGCCACCGTTGCACTGTGCCAGAGAAGAACCGCAACCATGGTCCGTGATAGATAGAGGAGGGTGGCCAGCTGAGCCGGCCGTCGGCGGGTCTCGCGGTTATCGGGTCGGCGCCACGTGCCGGCTGTTTCTAAAGAGGGGGGGGGGGGGGGTGTAACCCCCCCTTTGATTGCTAGGGTGGGCCCCGTAGGGTGCCGCCCCTAGCTGGCACCCCCGCGGGCCGGTAGGGCGGAGCCTCCGCCCCCCCCCCCCCCCCCCCCCCCCGGGCTGGGCCACCGCGCCCCCTCGGCACGGGCCACGCGGGTCGGGTCGACACGCAGGGCCGGGCCGGGTCTGGCGGGTCGGGTCAGACCCGCGGACCGAGTCGGACCCCAGTCCGGATCTGGACCTGAGTTGGGTCGGCCCAGACCGGGTCAGGTCCGCCCAGACCTGGTCGGGTCGGGTCGGTCCAGCTGGGTCGGACTGGACCCATACCGAGTCCTGACCCATTTCACCTTTTTACCCATATCATGGGCTACGGGTTTCCGATTGACGAAACGTCTGCACTGACGAGAAGGTTGTAATGAGACGGTTCTTTTAGAAAACCCCACTCAAGGTTTGAGAATAGTTGGAACATGGTTGGGTTGGATTGAACCAAAATTCAACCAGGCCCTCGGAGTGGAAAGACTAATAACTCACATACCGTGCATCCGATTGACGCGTCGTCAGTACCGTTGGGTTCCTTATGATGAGACAGAATTATAAGATACATAAACTCAAGACTTCATGGTAGTTGTTGTATCACCACTTGGATTGAAGAGAGGAACCTCCCGGGATCGAGCGTACTGTGTGTGGGAACCCTATGGCAAGCTGCGATTGAGATGATAAGATCCTATGTGGACATACTACTGTACAATGATCCTTTGTGGGTTCTACATCAACGATACTGGACCGGGTTTCTCTATGGGTTCGACAGTGACGATATTGGATCGGGATCCTCCGTGGGTTTGACAACGATGACTTCTGTACCGAGATCCTCCGTGGGTTCGACAACATCGATACTGTTCCAGGATCCTACATGGGTTCGACAGAGGAGATGATTCAGTGGCTACATCTAATCATCTATACTCCTATACTTGAATTAAATACCTATGTGAACTAAGTCTTTACTTTAATTTGTCATCATCGAGATGATTGACTTTACTTCCTTTGTGGAATGGGTTGTGCTTGGGCTCGAGTGTTGGAGACGGACTATGATTGGTAACTTAGGTATATGTATGGGAATATACCTAAGTAGGGATGGTTGATACTTTTTGATTGTATATTACTAATGTGCTATATCTTTAGTGGATTCGTGGAGACCTTCGGGGGTCTCGAGGTCCCTTACTGAGTATCGTTATACTCACCCCTTCACGGGCTTCGCCTACACCTTGTTGTGTTCTGTGAAAACGACGGTCAGCAGTGATCGAGGCTGAGGGAGCCGGATGGGAGGCTACTCAGAGTTGGACTAGATGCGATGTACCTCAAGGAAATGTTTTTTGAGATATATACCTACCCTTCAGGTAGGATTTTCCCAAGGGATGATCGAGGAGTTGTTTATCTTTTTACTTGTACTTGTACTTGTTGTTCAGTTGAGTTTGTAAACTGGACCACATACTTTCAGCACATTTGTTTTCTATATTATAACTTTTTTCTTTTACTGCTTGTGTTCAGACTGTGTGTGTTACAGTTTTAAAGGAAATTCCTTCCCTTTTTATCAGGGATTCTCATTTGGTGATAGTCTCCAGCCCCTGGCCTATAGAAGGCGTACTTGGGGTAGTCACAGCACGGGGCCCGAGGACGGGTCGTGACATGGACAACCCCCCACCTGGACACCCCCCCACCCGGACATCCCCCCACCTAGACAACCCCCCCACCTGGATAACTTCCCCACCTGGACAACCACCCCCACCTAGACAGCCCACCCCCCTCCCTGGACACCCCACACCCCCTCCCCCATTTGGACACCCCACCCTGACCCCCTGGACATCCCACACCCCTCCTTGGGGCAGCCCATACCCCCTCCCCCACACCACTATATCCCTCCTACCCCCCCTACAACCCTCCTACCCCCCGGAAAACCCACCCCCACCTGGACAACCCACCCCCACCTGGACATCCCCCCTACCCCTCCTCCAGCCCCCTTAGGGTATTTTTATTTAAAATCATTTTATTCATTAAAAAAACCAAACTATCATGCATTATCCATTTCACTAAATAAAAAACATAAATCCCCACTAAAAATAATACATAAAACCCCACTAAACAAAAAAACATAAAAAAAACATAAAACAAACCCTTTTCCCCACTAAAAAAAAACATAAAACAAACCCTTTACCCCCTGCACTAAACAAACCCCACTAAAAAGACCATTTACGATGTATGAAGTGTAGAACAAAAAAACATAAAACAAACAAAGTGTTTGGTACTCCAATACCAATAACTCTAATTTAGCCAAAATCAAAACATCAAACATAAAATAAAAAGAGGAAGAACACTAAAACTAAGGTAACACTTACTAATATGAAGTGTAGAAATAAAAATTTGTTTGATTGAAGAAGTATCTTCTATTGGAAGGTGTTTTGCGGCCAAGAATACGTTGGGAGGAGTTTTGGATTAGGTCTGTAATTAGTTCTACTGGGAGCTCGGGTGCTGGGTATTTGGGGGAAAACATTCCCAATGATTTTTAAAAAATGTTGGGAAAGCTTCCCTTTACCAATAGTTTATCAAAACCGTCAGTATACCTTAGAAAAAATAGATTTTTCCCAACAGTTTTCTAAAACCATTAGGGAATCTTAGGAATGTATACAAATTGCCAATGGTTTGTTCAAACCGTTGGCAAGTATTGCTTATTTTACACTATAGAAATGGTTTCCTCAAACCGTTCCTATAGTACCGTTGGAAAAAAACCAAGTTCCAATAGTGTTTATATATAAAATGATTTAATTAATGAATTTAAATATTTTATTTTATATAATATTTATGTAATGTTTCTACATACATTTATATACTATTTTTATATAATATATATGCTCAAAAAGTCATTCACACACACAGATATATATATATATATATATATATTATTTATTAAAATAAAAAAATTAAGGATTTATAGAACATCTATTTTTTATATTTTTGTTTTATTAATTTTTTCACATTTTAGCAATATTTATCCCAAGATAGACACAAAATATTAAAAATTTATATAAAATATATTGAATAAAAATTAGAGTGAGTTAAGACCCCATTTAATATAAGGGATTGATGGGTGTAATTAACCACAACTATTCTCTAAACTTAATGGTTATTTTATGCCCTCCACTTTTTTCACTATAAAAAATATATCCATTATATTTTACTGAATATTTTTTCATTACAAAAAATGAATTTTAATTAAGTGATGGTTTTGAAAAAACCACCACTAGAAATATTATGAAATTTAATATAGAGGGGGTTATACTGAACCCCCTCGAAATTACTATCATGTCGTGATCCAACTCTGGGCCTCCCCTAAATTGGGCACCCAACCTGACTTATAATATTTCCAAAGGGTGTTCCTCATCTACTAGGCGGGAATATAGCCCCATGACATAAAAATATATCTAATGGGTATATATTCTCCTAGTAAACATAATTTATTAATAATATGTGTTCATCTATAAATTCTTTCATGAGGTATCCATATGTTAGATCTCATTTGAAAAAAATGGCAATTTTTCTAAATAAGATCGAACCAACGGCAGAATTGGATAAAAAAACTGGCTTAATAAATATATTAATCTAAATAGAAAATGGTATGAGAATGACCAACATGGATGATACTAGAGATATAAAAAATTAAAAAAAATCTCATGATACCCAACATTATCACTACATGAAACAAAATTCCTCCACCCATCATCCAAAACACTATTTTTCTAAGGTAGTCAGTGAAGAACTAAAATATGAACATGATAATAAAATTTATAAACATGTGTGAAAAATAAAATTAGTATGCATAAAAAATGAGTCTACACCCCATGCATTAACTTTAAATAAAATATAAAATTAATCTTAGATAAAAATACAGTTATAAAAACTATATTTCTCATACATTTTTCAAAATCATTTACCACCTATTTATATTTTCCATTTATAAAAAGGTACATTTAAGAGTGATAGATATAATGAGATAGATTTATAGTAAACAATTTTAATGAGATTACCCATTTAAGAATTAAAATAAAATAATCAAGCAATTATAAATGTATTAAATTACTGATATACATAAAAATAATACAATCAAAACAATAACTAATAATAATAATAACACTGAAAATAGTAATGGAAAATGTGAAATAATAACTAGACTACTACCATGGTAATTAGAAAAAAATACCAAATAAGAATAAATATTTTATAAGAATCATATGAATCCTAGGGGATTTGGGGAAAAATTATTTTAGTAATAATCATGATCTTTCACGATGGAATTCTTGATGTAATCAAAGGACTCTATCACTATGTTATACCCATTCTGGACTAGCTCACTAGAAAACTCCATAAAAGGGTGTATTGACATAAAGGGACACTAGATAGAGTGAAAACATAAATAAGAATAGCATGTTCTATCCAATATTTCACTTGACTCTCTTAGTTTAATAATACATGTAAATTTAAGGTGTTCCAAATGAAAATTAATAATCCATTTTATAAATAAAGCTATATGTATAAAAATATATATATAGGTATTGTTATATAAGATATAAATTATAAACAAGGCCATAATCCCAATAACTACTCATAAAATAAAACCATACTCATCAAGCATAGATACTTAATAGAAATTTACTTTACTAGGGTCATAATCCCTCTTTTTATGACAAATATGATGGGGGCATATTCCATGGTTTTGTTTTCTCATGAAAATCCTCTATAATGTGCTAAATAGACCTCATAATCATTAAATGGAATCAATAATACAAAAATAACTTCTAAATAAATATATCATCATTTGAGATATGCACATTTATACAAAACAACTGAAAACCACATTTTTATGGACCAATAACCCCTAAAAATATTAATGGACATTTTAAAAAAAATCACCCAAAAACACTCTTAAAATACAAAACATTATAAAAAAGTACATTAACACAAATTTTCAAAATTTTTGGTGTTTGATTATTGGTAAAAAATTATTACACAATGTTTTCAAATATAATGGTACTTAAAATAAAAAGAAACAAAAATTTAAATGATGTTTTCTTTTAAAAAACATAAATACATTTAATAATATCATTATAAATACAAAACATACATTCAAAAAAAATGTAGATATATTCCATGAATTTATAGGGTATATAAAGGTAAACCTATATACAATAGAAAATAAATGTGCTAAAAAATAAAATACAATATTGAAAAAATTAGAAAAGAATACCACACACCCATGTTGGTTAAATAATATGAGATTATTTGAAAATCCATCTTTGGGGATCATCCATCAGGAATATCAAGTATTTCATGTGATTGCGACAGGAGTTAGGTGAGACTAAATGGTTAAAGGAAACCCTTCATTGAAGAACTGGCCCCAAATTACAATAAATCCTATTAGATTCAACATCATTATTATTGGGAAGTAGTTATATTATTCATATACGGTGTGAGATTTTAGTGTGTGATAGAGAAGGGAATTTGAGGATTAAAAATTAATATGGGTTATTTGATAAATTAATCATTTTTAATATTTTGGGTAGGAATTAATGTTTAGGTAATGAGATTACCACATTGACTAGAAACTACACAACTCCTACTAGATTAATCTCAAAATATTCATTGTTTATCCCATCATCAAGGGAAATTAGAAACCTAATTACAGAAATAGATATGTTAAATGATATTAAAATATGAACAATCTCCATTTGGATTTAATTATTCATTTTACAATAGTCTATATGTGGTGAAATTCAAAAAAAACATCACACTGGATTAATGAGAAAATGAATGAAAAGTCCCAGAAAAAATAAATATATGATATAATAATAAAAGCAAATT
This sequence comes from Viscum album, assembly GCA_963277665.1. Classification (NCBI taxonomy): domain Eukaryota; kingdom Viridiplantae; phylum Streptophyta; class Magnoliopsida; order Santalales; family Viscaceae; genus Viscum; species Viscum album. Next base: position 354,243,045 of record OY728151.1, on the reverse strand, counting down.
TAGGGGTTTGATAATTATTATGGATTTAAACCATTAGAAAAAACTAAATTTTCAAATTTTATGGAGTGATTTTTAAGATGATCATGAGGATAAGTGAACAAAAAACGTTCCTCTAAGCAGGTAAACTAGTCAATGAATCCATAAATTATTTTTTAGGATAATTATTATCATGAAGGGGTGTTAATACCATCTCAGGAGATAGAAACAATGTCTAGGGAAGAAAATAGTTTTATCTACATGGAATGAAATATATGATCACAATTACATCAAATAATCATGATCCACAAACATTCCAACAATCAATGATAAAAATTACCATATTATTGGTGATGCTTGATACTCCCCATTTGTAATGAATCATATATGTTTCATTTGGTTTGGTTTCATCATTAATTGAATGATAACTTGTATAAATAAAAAAGATTAAATGAACCATATTTTTTTTTAAAATTGATGATTTTTTTTGAGAAATTAACAAGTCATTCTATAAAATTCTACATCTTAAATATTAATCACCTAAATATTTAATATAATTGATATATACCATATATATAAGATATATTATTGTTTCTAATCATTAATTTTGTGAATTATAATATAAATTAATCGTATGAATATATTAAATATACACTATATATAATATCATATTATATATACACTTCAGAAAACACATGCATGTGTAAATGCATTGCTTACTTAAACATTTTAGTGCACAAAAAAATTCTCTCACTACCACAACATTGTAAACCTTTAGAAAGACTCATTGGACCCATTTTATCACTCAAAGAAAACACTGTGACTTAACATTTTGAAATTAATCTGTATTCTAAAAATCTAGGAAAACCATAACCTCACTAAGTTGAAAAACCATGAAGTTAATCGGAATGAACCATATACATTTGAAAAATCAACTCATCTCCCAAATAACTTTGAAAACCACATCTATGTAATAGATTATCCCATTCCAAAATGAACATCCACACGAGACTCTATACTATAAAACTAATAGACACATGGTCATGTCATCTATGGTGGTCTCCCATGATATAATAATTAAACCGAAAAAAACATTCCTCCAAGATCGAAACAAATAAAAGGATTTAATAATAAAATTATTTTTATTCCAACATACTCAAAGTAAAAGGATTTTAGAAAAAAATACTAACATTCACTATGAGAAGATACATACCATTTATAGTTTCTATATGAATCATATCCCACAACATGGGGTATGAAATTTAATAAACAAATTTCATCTAAGGAAATAGAAGATAATGAAATAAATGGTGCAAATGAACTAACTTAGATGGAAGGTGGATCAAAAAAATGTGTTTAATATATTAAATGAGGTATTTTCATGAATTTATATATTGGGTTCCCATAATTTTATAACTAAATCCATTAAAATACCTTTGTAGATGGGCCAATAGAATATGAAAAAAATACAGTCATTTGGGATCCTTAACATTAATAATTCATATAAACTTTCATTCAACATTCATTGAACACAAACTTCTTACTCCTAGAAGAATATGACAGTGATATGTCAGATGACCTCCTGATGCTAGTACCCACCGACCATACCACTTTCACATATGGGTTCAATATGAACTACAACAATTTTGAATATAAATTTGGATGAATCCAAATTTCAAAATAATTACCCCTCAAATAATTGTATGATGTCAACAAAAAATTGTATGGTAATAATCTAATTAAATGACCATCTCACTCCAACACCGATTGATCTCCTTATTAATGTTTTACTACCCTATTTTCATAATCAACATCATGGATGAAAAAACACAAAATTGGGTGAATGATGCCTTAATATGCGCTTAATGATGGTCCTCTCACGGATTAGTCTAAACAATGTACTTCCACTACTTTTAACTCAAACCTCCATGCACAAATGTTGAAAACATGATGTTGAGTAACTCAAGAATATCAGAAAATAAATATATTATATTGATATTTCATGGACATTAATGTAGTTTTCTATGATCTTTCTACTAATAAAAAGGAGAATGGAATAACATCCAATAGTCTATAATAAAATCTATTAATTCATCAACTAAAGGTTTCATGTATTGGAATCCAACATTAGATTCTCATTAGGAAAATATCAAATCTTATTGGGGGAATGTTATATATAAAAAATATATAGAAACTCAATAATTATACATTGATAATCAAAAAATATAGAACCATATGTGAAACTCAATATAAATAATATAACTTCATAAGAAAAAAGAACAAATCCCATAAATAAAATTAAAATATGAATTATTATAAAAAATTAAAATATTTGAAGGCATATATGTTTGAAAATTGATTTTTATCAACCTAAGGAACTAAAAAAATTAATTTAAAAATTATAAAAATCCAAAATAAATCCAAAATTCTAATGAAACTATTTTAAAATAACCATTAATTTAAAAAACGAACTGATAAGATATGAGATTTCACATTTAGTCATTTTAAAACAATTACTATTTTAATCTAAACAATTTTATTGGAATTATAATTTTACTTGATTGATATAGGATCAATATAATGTGGAGGGGAGTCATCGACGATCTCTTTTAATTTAAATTAAATTTTTCTTAACTTGGTATGGAATCATTTACTAGCTTCTGAAAATATTTGGAGTTATGATCCACTCCAATATAATATCATCCCCACCTTTGATATTAAAAAATATAAATATATATAACAACATGATATATTCCATTTTTGGTATAAAGTCTATCTCCTTTAAATTTTGTTTATTCCCCCTAATAATAATTAATCTATTTACTTTATACTAGGTTAGAAAGGTACATGGATCAACTATTTATAGACAACATTAGCCATTCCTCTAGAAAACCCTTATTCTAACCCTAACAATTAGATATTCTGTCAATGTTGTTTAAACCTCCCAATTATCGTAACTATATCATCTTTCATCATAGAAGGTTATGCCCCCATTCATATGTGTTTTTAGTTACTAGTTTTTTCACCCAATTGAAACATATTTCCAAAATCTTTTCTAATCCACCTTTGAATGGTAATTTCTTTATTGAATGTAATGGTGGACCACAAGCATCTATGTACAGTATTTAACATCTTCAATAATTGTATGAAGTGTTTTTTCACCTTGAAACCTCCACCTAATGATAGGAAGACATTAATATTCAAAATCATATTTTTTTGGAATTGTTCTATAATTAATCCTTAGCAGTATCTATTTAGTCGACACCATACCTTTCATTAGATGTGTCTATGTCTAAGGAATCTAAACATAATGAAATTTATTTTGTTTTTTTAATACACAACATACTGATGAATCTATTTTATTCTTCTACATCTAATGAAACTTTTTTTTTCTTACATGCATATTTATTCATAAAAAAACTTGGTCTAACAAATCGTATTCAATTATGTAGGAACCCAATTAGGTAAACTTCTTATTTTTCTGATGAAATGAACCCTAATTATATTTTATTCAAAGTTCCTCCCTATAATTCATCTTCTTTAACCAAGTTGAAACATGATTTTAAACTCAAGGAATATATTATATATCAATTTAACCTCTCATTATATAAATACTGTTCATATTTCTACTATGTACTATTAAAAAACTTCTTATATAGGTCTCTATATATAAATAGACTAGAAACTCAATAATAATTTTACATTCAACTATAATTTTACATTAAATTCTTCCAATCATTTCAATTTCCATAGGGCTATTTTCAAATCATCTAGAGGATACATGAAAAAATAAAATTTATTAAGAGATACCCTTTTCCTTCAAATTCATTAAAATCAATTTTATAAAACATATAAAAACATCATTAACATCAATAGGATTGAAAAAATTAAATTACTATCTTAGAGTTATCATTTTAAGGACAATACATAGTTTATTTAAATATCCTTAGAACTATTCAATATGATTAAACAACTCCATCATCATCTATCTGATGGAATAAATGTACCTTAATGTTTGAAGAACCAAAATTAAATTTTATATTATTATTAAACCACCTTAAAAGGAAAATTAATTTGTATGTCTTTATATGAATCTTCCAATGGATTATAATCCACTTAATAACATTACAAATATATATCTTATGTTCATCCATCTTATTTCATTCAACATCATATCAAAATATGTGTTCTCGTCTCTTCAAAGAGGTCAATCACATTTCCTAATGCTATGAAATATAAATTCAATATATATTCTGTATTTTATTCGGAATATCTATAAAGTATTAAATATCACAACATATTAGACATATCTATATAATATTATAGAAAAGTTCCATTGGGACTATGTTATAGAAAGATATCCTCTATTCAGGGAGCTTTATACTGATCTTAGATAGTTTCACTACATAGGTTTTATGTGTCCAATAATTCAATGGCTCAGAACTACCAATAGAATACTGAAACCATAGATCACTCTCCACATAGTTGTAACTCATCCCATGTAACTAGTACCTCCATCTTAGAAGAACTTCTCTGACTTCACCATCAGATAATAAAATATTTATCTCTATGGTTTGATAACGCCTATTCAACATCTCAATCCAATCAATATTCATATGGTCTCACAAATATCAACCATTTTTCAATATTAATTAAATATTCTATCATCATATGGACACATCTTCAAACATTATAGTTGATTACCATGTCTAATTAAATTATTCTACCATGTCTGATCACATTGGTCTATTTATCTAAACACTAAATATTGAAATTTGACTTTTATCTTATTATATTTCTGACTCATTTTGATTCCTCCACTTTGTAAAAAATAGTTAAAAATATCTAGTATCCTGATTACCATCAGGATGTTATGAAATCATGTAATGTAACAACATTGTCTTAGTTTTTTAGTAATCATTATTATACTCTAAAAGAATTATTTTTAATTCCAATAATGATATTTTCTTGACATCCATAAAGAATTTTTCCTAAAAAACTATATCACCATATTATCTAAACATTATCTACAAACATATATTAACATTTAATTAATATATACCACGATGTACACATTGGAACAATAATCTCTGCTAATATATTTTTTCAATATCCCCAATAAACAAAGACCATGTGAAAATTTAATATATTCTCTCAATAATTTCTCCCCAAATACTTATTTAATTTCATTTCCCTCGGATGTTATGTATCCTCCTAATTGAAAAAAATTAAAAGGTTATTAGAATGATATTATCATCTAATCATCCTTTATGTAGATTTTTTTAAAATATTTTCACAAGTTAATAAAAGAATTATATTATAATTTTTAAAAAGAGGCTTCAACTAAAAAAACTTTTTCTAATAGGGTGAAACTAGTGTTGAAAAAGATATTTTAAATTCAAAGTTGTCATTTTTTTCCATTACAATTATTTTAATTATTAATTTCTTTACCTTTAATCAAAAATATATATTTTCTTTATAATTTGAGTAAGTTTGTTAAAATAAATTTTTTTACCCATCTCATGAAATATAATAAAATAATTCATGTTCAAAAAATCATGCTGAGTATCATATCTTTCAAAAAACTATAAAATTTATTTTATGAGAAGTTTTGTACACAAACATCATCTTCATCTTTCCACCCCCTGAAGGGTAGGACTACATTATTTATCATGATGGAAATAATGTTTCATGCTGTAAATTTATTATTATTGTTCTAATTATATAATATTCGTCCATTTTCATTAGTTATTCTCCCACAATTCCCTTCATGATATTATAAATAAGAATGTATATTATAAATAATTAAGAACCTTTTCATTCCCCAGATGTAATGATCAGATTGTGAATATTCTCTTAGTAAAAAACTTTTCTTTATTCCCATAATATTTTTTGAAATTAATTTATTCTAGTCAATAAAATATTCTAATTCATCTATTATCTTATATATTTATATCTAATCATTCTTATTAAATTTAAATTTAAACATCTTATCTATTCTGACTTCATTATATAGGATGAATATTATATAGGTTTTAGAAATTTTTCCATCTTTCACACACTTTTTTTCTTTTAAATAATTAACTCTTTAACATTTAAGAACATGTTTTTAGCTTAGTTATTATTTCATAAAACCCCTTTATTCCCTTTTTCTATAAAATAATTTTTTTCCTTCATCCTTCATTCCATTTTTGTTTTTTAGCCTAATAACTCACCACTCATTATTTCCCATATCAATAATCATACCTTTATCAAATTTATTAAATTATTTTATTTTATCAAATTTATTTAGATTATAATTTGTCTCTATTGAGTATTTATCATTTTTTGGCCTCTAAACATTATTTTCTTCCATATCGTAATATATTGGAAAGTTTTATATACTCTTCTCATTATAGATCCCCCTAAATTCATACATTTTATTTCTTATGGATAGATATTATAGCAGCATAAATATGTATTATTCCAAAAAACTCCACTATACCAATAGTGACTGATAAATATTGATCTTTCAAATAAATATTACTACTTTAATAAAAATTATTTTATTTTTGAAAAATGTGGGGGAAATTATTTCAGGAAGATACTTTATTGATGAATTCCAATCTATCATATTGGATGATGTTTTTGTACAATTAATTAAAATTGAATCATTTTTACTATATCAATATGTCCACTAATGTTAAATGGGTAAAGAAACATTTTTATTATCCAAACATTACTTTTTTCCGTCTTGATAAGATTCACACTTTACATCAAACACTATGATGAATTTCTCTATCATCAATATTAACACTTTGGGATGAAATAAACATTGGTTTTTTCTAATAACTATCCTTCTTTCTCAGCTAATAATTCTGTAATAACATTTTTCTTCTTCCAAAATTAATAAAACATGAGTATGTTCTTATTATATTCCTCATTATGCATTGTTTTAAACATATTGATATTTTCCTATCTGAGTTATTTTTATTCGAAATTTTTTTTTCTTTCAAGATCCACCAATTTTATTTTCTATGCTCTCAAAAACTTTAGGTTTATCAACTCTATTTTATAAACCAATCATTTTTAATATATATCTCTATAATATCCTCTTCATATTATTTAGTTATTTCATATATTTTATAAGATTATTATGATAATTTTCAATGTTTTTTTATGAATCCACTCATGTAATGTTTTACCTTCACCATAATCATCACTATATGATGAATATCTTCCTATTAATTCATTAGATACGATGATTAGATAATAATAATAGTCACTTACAGATATATAACTAGTAATATCTCTTCTTCCAAACAAATGATTCATCTTACTGTGAAAAATATATTTATTATATATCTTAAACTTAAATTTTTAGACTTATTATCCTATTTTTCTAACGTAGAATCATCATACTTAATCTCAGGATAATGTATTAAAAAATAACCATTATAATAATAGTTCCATAATTTAAGATATATTTCACCTGTTCTCTTCCAGTTACCATTTTTTTATGTTTTTGAAACAAGTACACTTCATTTTTTGATTTCATAATCTTTTTTATCCACCTATAAATCACTTAATTTTTATTCATCTTTTATTTCTAAAAGATTATTTTTTAATAATACATCAAAACCTATTTCTTACTTATCCAATCTCATAGATAATTTTGTTTTATACATCTCATATTCCACAATGATGATCTCATGTTCGAATAGCTGTTATTTTTATAAATATTTTTATGTTAAACATTTGTTATAAATACTATCTAGAATGTTTCTAATTAGATTCATTATGATAATTGTATCACAAATTCTCATCTAAACCCTTCATATATCTAAAAAATCATTGGATATTGTAATTTATTTAGAAATACTCTAGTCATCAACCATCATAATATCTTGACATATATTTCCCATGATTTTTAGTTGAGATTACTTAACATTCTCAATTAATACCATACCATCTTCTCGGATTATGCCAAATTTTTAAATTTTTTGATACCCATACTCATTTTTTAAACGTTTTCCGGGAGAGACATAAAAATTAAAGTATTTTATATTCCATAATTTTCCATATTTATATTATCCAAAATTTTCTTATAAACCTTATAAATGGGAGTGAATAACAGGTTGAAATTATTACTAATATAAACTTATAGAGATTGAATATATAGAGACATACCATTCTTCCAACTGTTATAGTTTCTATCATAAAATATAAGAAACCCCATTTTGTTCACTGAATTTATATTCTACAACCTGAGAAGATTGATGGATCATTCATGGGGAAACACATATGATATAGATTTTAGTACCCTAATTGATATAGGGTCACTAATAGTAGGATGTGATGAATTATTTATATCTTTTATTTTACAGAAAATGTTTTTTACCGCGGTAAGGAAACAATTCATGCCTTATAAATCATGTTAAAGATATAATCAGAACTAATATAAATCAAAATATTACCTTTCATATGAAATAAATATAATAATATATCATACCACAATATTTAAAAGGATTATTATAAATAAATACTCTTTTCCATGTTTGTTATTCCCCTGTGATTCATTTGAAATCATCTTTCGGGATTTCAATAGTATAGGAAGAAACTTGTTCTATAACCTGATATTAATTTCTATAAATGACCTTGGTTTTAGACCCAAGAAATCATTTCTTATAATATAGTTGGATATAACCTCTAAATTTTCTAATTGTTTCCGCATTCTCCATATCTAGCTATACATCATATAAATAATCCATTTCAAAAAGTGTTTATATTCATCCCCCATGTAGAATATATTTAATTATTCTTTTCTAATAAACTATTGAATCGTATTCTATTTTCCATAATAAATTTGGATATATTTTTATTTAGATAAATATTTATGACTTTTAACAACTACATTAAGAGCATGTTGTCCGTAAAACTTCCTCCTAATTTAGGAAGTCCTTGACTTCCTCATTAAAAACAATTCCAGATCTTTTCCAAAAAAACAGACTTAGGATAACATGTTTCTCAAACTATATTTGTTGTACCATACACTTAATGTATATTTATCTCGTGGATCTCAATTATATGCTAATTAACATGCTATTCTTTATTCTAAAGTGATTTGAGGGATTCACCATAAAATGCTGACTATGTTGGTTGGTTCTATATATGATGAATCAGGTTTAGTCTGATGTGCCTCTTTGATCAACTGATGAAACTCAATCCAATAAAAATTCTTCAACTAAGAAGGATCTCAGTTTTCTACGCTCAATACATGACCAATGATGCATGATTTGATGATCATATATTCACTAAATCTCAATATGATACATCTTCTTCAACTATGTAGGAACTTGATTGGAAACGTAGGTAACAAATTATTCATCACATTCACTCTTATATATATATATTATTCAAATGGATACTCTATACTATTTATCTACTTTATATAGGTTTTATTTCATAAAAAATATGGGAAATCAAAAAAAATCCCTCTCAACTAATATTACACTTCTAAATTACCTGCTCATATGAATTTCAATGAAAGGATTCTAAAAGATTCTATAAAATTATCAAAAAAACATAATGCTTTTGGAAATATCCCCCATTAATCTAACATCCCTAATCTCACTGTAAAGTAAAAATTTTAATGATCGTTAACCTTAGAAAGATAGAAAACATTGATTCAATATATTAGAATCATCTGAGTTAATAATATTGCATAGTAAATATAATGATACATAGAACTACTCTGTCTTATGAAATAACTCAATATTCCTCCATTTTATTAACTTCTATTATATAATCATTCAATGGATCTCTATTTAGTTTCCTTAGGATATGAAACCACTATTTTTATGAAAATATCTTTAGTGATCTTGAAATTCAAATTCAGATCAAATATCGTTCATCTGATAACAAAGATTATAATAGTCTACTGTTTATTTTTTTTGATTCAATTCAACATCCTATAATTCACTGAATTAACTTCTCTCCATATAGATTTATCAAATTACTCCATCTAATGAAATCAAAAATCATCATCCTATGTATATTTCAAGTTTTTATCCAATAGAACATCAACCATTTAAACTTCATAAAAATCTTAATCCAGTTTCCTATAAGTGTTTACTCTAGATAGTAGAATAAAAATGTGATCCTTTGTCTAGGTAGCCTCATACAACTCTCCAAATAATAAACTATATGATTTTCCTCTATTTGATCATTTGGTGGTCAGTTTATATGGATATAACCTCAAAATAATATATTACTCCCCATATAACAACAACTCAACCCTTGTAACTCAAACCTCCATATAATAATAAATTTCCTATCTCTATTATCTAATAATAACATCATTGACTCATCGATCATATACATACTTATTTACACACTATAACCAATAATTCTGCATTTTTACTTAGGATGTTTATCCATTTTAAATCCATAATTCAATGATCAATCTTTATGATGATGCTTCTACTAATTCCCTACCTTGGACCTCAATATGATATAATTAATCTCATTTTTTATCACATTTTTCTCTATGTTTGATAACTATAACTCAAACTCATAATATTATAAAATTTTATTCCTCCACCATTTTACTTCATCAAATTTTTACAAAGTATTAATATCCTCTCTTGGATTATTATTACTTTCATGATGTGAGAAACAAGAATAACAGAACAATATTTTTTAAATTATTATGGAAAATTCCTGAAATTAATATAGATATTTTCTTTCACCTAATATTTAAACATCATTAACCTCTATAAATAATTGTTCCCACAAAAATTGAAAAAATATATTCAATCAACATTCACAATTTTTTTTGAAATATTGAGAAAAAGTAAACCAAAATATATTTGGAACCAAAAAACAAACACCGTGTTTATATTTTAATTTACATACAAAAATTCATTATTTATTCTCATAAAAAGAAACATAATATTTTACAATCAGTATTTTAAAATTAAATCCTATGTTTTTTCCAAAAAAACATGAACTTGTTTTAATAAAAATTGAATTAATGTCAAAGGTATTGTAATAAAAAAATTATAAAGGGGGAATGTGTCTATGTTCATATTAGATTCATAGATTTCTAGGCCATGTTACAAATATATAAATACAACCATGAGTCTCCTCAAACCATATAATCTGAATGTATATGAATTTATAGACATTTTGATCCATCCATGTTTTTTCAGTTCACTCTTGATGTCATCCCCCAAATAATGAAAATCCATTAGATAATCTGTATAACATCATCCAAATTTATAAATTGATGAAGATGAATGAAAAAAATAATAATATGGGGTTTCCCCTCATTTAATATAAAGTATATTAAAATGGGCTTCCAAACCCTTCACAAACATAACAATGGACTTCTGATAGTCCTACCCTGAAGCTACCATTATTTCCCCACATAAAAAATCATTTTTTAGAACCTTAGAACTCTTATGAACCTGGGATCTAATAACACATTATTTCAAAAAAACTCCATGTCACCCCCTTACTGGGAACATAATCCAACCCATGACATATCCTAATGAAATTATAGGTCCCTCGAGTTGGAAACAAGACATAGAGAATCATTGAATGCATAATGAGAATTATTTCAACTAAAAACATGATTTAATAAGAAGAAGGTTTCTTCTAGAAATATCTGAATAATATATCAATATATTGGAACTTAGTACCAAAAAAATAGTGTTAACACAATTCATAACCATGAAAAGAAAATTAAATAAATAAAAAAACCATAATATCATGAAATACATAAATCTGAACTAAAAATTGAACTATAATGGACTTATTTGATGATAAAAGAGAGATAAAAAACAACCAAAACAACCATGTTACCATGTGTAATATCCATATGACCATACGATCCACATACATCCTTAAAATAACTATTTCACCATGATGATCAATTTTGAACTTGAATTTGGACATGAAACTGAAATTTATTGATTTTTTTTTGAAATAAGCTTTGTCATAATTCCAAATGAATCGGCATCCCATACCATTCACAAAAATCAACAATAAAATTCATGTTTGTTTGAAATATATATTTAAAAACTCAACCTCTCATTATTTTTTTGATACCAATCATGAATCATTACCCTTTTCCCTTTTTAAAATATTTTCACATAAAATAGAGAAATTAAAACATTTTAAAAATTATGTTATGTTGATGGTTTAAAATAGAAGTTTTCAATAAATTCATATAATTAAATTATCAATTTATTTTAAAAAAATAGTACAATAATGGTATAAATAATAATAGTAGTAATAATAGTAATAATAAATAAATTAATAGTAAAAATAGATATTATGGGAAAATAGTAAATTAGAAATAGACTACTATCACTGGTATATAGAAAAACAATCCAACATAATATAAATAATTATAAAGGATAATGGGATTCCTAGGGGAATAGGGGCCTATATCAAAAATGTTAAACATGTTCCATCATATCAGTATTATTAATGAAATATAATATCCCTCTCTATCAGGAAAAAAATACCAGACATAATTTGGGGGGAAATCCGAAAGAAGTTCATATCCCTAATAAAGGACACAGGTAAGAGCATAATACTAAGGTAGTATATCGTGTTCTATTAGAGATTCCACTAGACACTCTTGGTTCCCATGGTGTAAATAAACTGGAAGTGTTCAAATTTATTAGAAATAAACCATGGTATAAACATAATTATATATAAAAAATAAATATAGGTATAGTTACACAAGATAGAATCTACAAACAAGGACTCAACCCTAAGAAAGACTCATGGAATAGTACCATACTCATCAAAAATTTACATATAAAGAACATGTTCTCAACCATAAAATTTGACCCCACTTTTTGAAATACCATGATAAGGGAACATTGAGTCGGTTATTTTTTTTATGAAATTAATGATATCTATATACTATATATAAAAATATGGCATCATTTTAGATGAATAAAATAAATAATCTAACAAAAAGTAATTCCCCATATCTAGAAATATATAGTCATTAATGAATATATACTTAATAAACTTATGTCCTAAAATATATTCAAAATCGCCCAGATAATGTCTTCCCACACAATACATTTAATAAACATATCATACTTAATACCTTTATTCATAAGCTACGTAAAATGAAACATATGAAAGGTGAGATTTATTTATAAATAAGGGTAAAAAAGGTTAATATCAATTTATTTTCATATATGAGTGTAAGAATATTATAATTTTATGATAATATCATCATAAAATAAAAAACCCTACATTTCATAGATGATATATCAAGAGTCATGGCATAATGGATTTTTGTACAGAAAGACATGAATCATATGAGTGTGAAAGAATTTATTTTTAGTCATGATATACATGTGAATATCATAAGAATAAAATATATTTCTTTGGAATACAAATAAACATATAAAATCATTTCATTTTTCAATGATCAATTCACAGACTATCATAGTGGTTAATATATTTTACTTGATTTGGTTTTCCACAATATTTAATTTATATTATTTCATGATATAACAACCATTAACCAACATATTGGAATAAAATATAATATTGTTCCCACCCATCACATAATGAAAATTGTATATAATTTTGACACAATATCATAATGAAATACATCATTCATCATTGTGTAATTAAACAATTGAAATAAAACAGTTTTCATGAAACTATCCTTAATAAAATCCATTTAAAATCATCTAGTGAATTAAAGTAGTTAAAATAATAAGAAAACATACCCAATTAATTATGTCCATCCTAAATAGATATTGACATAAATGAAAAAAATTATTTTATAAATAAATATTCAATACAAATTGATAATAATGGGAAATCCAAATTTACGTTGGTAACATTTAAAACTAAAATCCAGGAATAATTTGTAATATGAATTTACTTATAAAACCATTGAAACATTTGAACGAAGATTCATAAGTTTTTAATTTAATAATAAATAGAAAATTCATTCATCATGTATATGTAAAAAAGTAAATATTCTTTTCACACTTTTTAAAAAATTAAAAAGCGATTCATATGAAAAATGTTTCAAAGCATTATATTTGATAATTTAAAATGAAATTTGAAGTTAGTGATAATTATTTTCAAAATAATTATTTATATTTACAAACATAAATGAATTAATTTGTGGATTATTGATATGGATGAGAAATAATCCCAAATAAAATATTTGAAATAAGGATGGAATTTCATAAAAACATCATTTCATTCACTTGGAGTATCAACTGAGAAATAATAATACAAAAAATTAAATAACCTTGAAATAAGAATAGGGTATAAATTTTTTATTTTTTTCTAAATATATGTAATCATATAATATGACCTATTATAAATTTAATGTAGGTAATTTTGAAAAAAAATATATTTTTATAAAAACACTTACCTCATTTCCTGACATACATAATACATGATTTTAAAAGACATTATAAAAAATAAATATTTATACATCTATAAAAGAACCATATCTTAAAATATATCCTTACATTAAAATTTCCAAGTACTCAATTATCAATAGTTATTATTTAAAATATGCATCTTGATGTTAACTGTTCTTCTTCTCATACATGTTTCAAATTGACAATATATTCTTTTCACCGTGGAAATATTTTCACCATCTCCAGAATAAAAAAAATTCATATGTATTATACTCATTAATTATATGAAATTTTATAAACATTTATTTAAGTCACTTTTATATACATATACATAATGTTATTATAACTTCCATTGGAAATATTCAATATATTATAGATTTTCATAATTTTAATAAATGATAACATCATCATCACCCTATATTCATGATGAAAGATTTCATAAGTCATAAATAATATATATACTTCACATTAATTATAATCTAAATATTGTAGCACATATCATCTTTATTTTCTTGTTATAATGATAAAGATGGAAATAATTAGATAAGGTTTTGTATTCACATGAACTGAAATAAATTAGTGACAAATAGTTTGAGTTTCTATTCAAAAGGTTACCCTGTAGTGAGTATCATCAGGAAGATAAATTGAACCTATCCTATTCCATGTTTCATAGAATCATTATTTCTAGTTGTGAGGTACTGTTCATTTTCATCATGATTGAGTTGATACAGTGAAAAAATATGTTTTTCTTGAGAGGAGGGAACATTATGAAGAACTTTACAACATTCATGATGATAGTCGATGTTCATTGTAGTAATATAAAGTAAATTTAAAGCTTAACTATTACAGTACATAATAGATCACAATTTCATCATTTAATCTAATGCACACATAATAAAGATGTTGTCCAACATTTTAAAATTTTCTCAATATTTAAACTATTGGAATCTGAGTTCATCATGAAAAGATTGTTTTCCTATAATAAATAAACATGACAATTCACATCCTTATAATATAATTTTCTTTTCAATTTTATGTTCTATAGATATAGCAGACAACATGTAAAGCTTGCTATGATAATTTTCATCATTTAATATTTTGAATAATTTTAAATAAATATGAGTTCTTGTACCTCAAATTACTATGAAGAAATTCATTTATCATACCTTTAAAATGAACACTCTAAAATCTCAACACAAAGTAGGTCACGTTTCATTATTTTAGGTTTACATGTATGTAGTGATTTTATTCTCCATGAATGATGGATTTTATTATATAAATAATAGTATGTACATGATAAAAAATAAGATAAGATGTTTTTTATATTTTTCTAGACATGAGTAAAAATATCCTATAGAATAATTTTTATTGGCTTCAATGAAACAGGAAAATATAGGGTCCAAGAAATTTAAGGTTCATTTTATGTAGGGTAAATTCAAATTAGGGTTCATTGAAAGTAGTATAGGGTCAATTTAATCCAATTGTATGGTGAATGAACCATACATTTGAATCAAAAGTAATGACTATGAAATATAGCATATGGATCATTGAATAATACTTTTAACTAATGGTTGGGTTACTCAAAACTAGTGTTCAAACATAGGGTACCAAATCCTCTAAAAATATAAACATGCTAAATTCAAACATCACTGAAGTTTTAGAGCCTCTTAATGCTAGATTAATCATGTTTCATATCTTATTTTTTTTAGAAAATATTAATATCTTTCCAATGGATCAGGAATCGAATCATTTGATCATAAAAAGATTCAAATATAATTGGAAATAGATTTTAACTCACTTTTTAAAAAACTACTATTCTATAAAATTATTACAAATCATAGAAAAAAAATTTCCATCAAAATATCCTTTTTATTCTCTGATATAGACTGATTAAATTAGTATAAACGTATTTTAGTTTTTTTCTCATTATGTTATTAATGATATTATATCCTTATAACTTATAGTAAATCAAATATTTTTTATTTCCAAATCTATAGACTATAGAGTTTATAAAATAGTATAACAACACCATTCATTTTTTACAGCACCAAAAATTCATTTTTATACATACACATAAACTAATGATGTTTTCAAAAATCCATTATCTATATATATATATATAATGAACATTGGAATTCATTAATTTTATCTTAGTATATCATCATAATTTAATAGTGTCATTATAATGAAAAATACAATGTCAAATGAATATCCTGAAAAAAAATATTCGGAATTTTTTCACCATCGAAATAAAAAAATTTGATTTCATCATTAATAAATGAAATGAATATTATTATTTTATCTTTCTCATAGAAAATATATTGTATGAATCTCACTACTATGTCTATATATATGGATAAATTCCATGAAAAACAAAATCTGAAATAGTTAACAGATTTATTATAAAATTTAGAATGATGGATTGATGTAATTATCAAAACTAAATCAAGATGAGAATAAAATTTATCCACTCAACATTCTCCCCCTTTTTTATAATTAAAAAACCCTAAATCTCTACCAAATTTTTATCCCACGTTTTCTAAAGATAAAAAACTTTAGTTCTTTCTGATACAATATATTTACCCCTTTTATAAAGAATATGAATTTTAAATTTTAGTAGTAGAGTCAAAATATCTAAAATATGGAAAAATTTATTACCCCTTTAAAAAGTATTTAAAAAATGATTTCTTTAGAATGATATCAAAAATATATTCTGAATACATGAAGTAATATAAACTCCCCTAAATTCATTCCTCCTTAAAAAATGATAAAATGATATAATCATGGATCTATGCAAACTTATAAAACATTATTCTATGAATAATTATTATTTGAAATGAATTATTAATCCATTTAATTAATTTCATAATAATAATTTTTTTAGAAATATTCTAAACATTTAAAGTAATTACCCATAATTCATAACATCGGTATAAAATAGATTTAATGAATAAAATACATTCAAGGAATTTAATGTAAATGAATTGATTTTTAATGAATTTAAAATAAAGAATTTTCAAATAATTATAAAATAATTTTTTTTCATAATTAATAAATAAAAGTAATATATTAATAGAATAATTTATCAAATACTATAATTGAATAATTTTCCACATGTATATATTTTTAATAGTCAATCATTAAATTAGATATATACATGAAATATAATAATTTATATAAAATAAAAAGAGTTTTCTTGATCACTGTTGGATAATAAAATTATACACCAAATTAATTCATAAAATAAAAGAGTGGGAAATTATTTAATAGTTTAAGAAGAATACTAACTAAATTTAAACTAATAAAAGGTAAAATATCAATAAATTTCTCCCTATATAAAATTATTAGTCCATTTAAATAAGATATCAAAATGGAATAAAATATTTCCTAGATTTTAATAGTTCTATCTCAATTAATGTTTTGAAATAACGAATAATGTCATATATTTTTTTCATTTAAAATGTTTGAAATAAATATCCATTTAATTTTCAAGAATCCACTTGACGATATAATAATGATGCTCTATGGAATAAACCTAAACAATAACAAAAACATGATCCATTTTTACCCGTATGAATTTGGGTCTATTATTATTATCAATTTAATATTTATATAATGAAATCTATTTATTTTGATATAACATTTTATAATTAAAGCTATATAATGACTTTGATTAATGAACATTATTAACACAAAAAAATTGAGTGTTCTAAAATAATAGCCATTAGAATAATGGTTGTTAATTCCAAAGTAACATTTAACTGTGGACATTCTTTTTTTCAAACCAAGAACAAAATAATTATTATAATATTTTTTTCTCCATTACTACAAACATAGTTTTTTTAATTGTCAATTTTTTAACAATAATTTTATTCAAATAATTCCCTCACTCAATAGAAATAATAGATCATTGTTTTATAGTTCCCATATCACCCAATAATTCTTTATTTTTAGTTTCATGTAGAGCATAATAAATTTTGGGGGAATTGGATATTTAATAGAAAATTTTTTGTGCAAAAAACTCATTATCAGTTGAAATAAGGTCATATGATTTTATAGGTTTTTTATGACCTTTATTTAAGGATTTGAATTTATCTTGATGAAAAAATATATTTATTATGTTCACTATGGTAAAAATAAATAAAATCATAATTTTCATAGTAAGATGATTTCCCCTCATCAGCATGAGCCATAAACATCGATTTTCCTTTTTATTTCAAAATCAAGTTCTGTTTTTTTAGTAGATTCATAACATGAATACAGATGATTATTATAAGAAAATTCATCCATAAAAATATTGAGTTTTAGTATTTTAATCTTTGAATGAAATATGATTTTTTGTTTCATCTTTAATATCATCTTTACACTTCTAAATCAACACCATTAATGACTAGTTTTAATTTGAAATTAGAGTTACCAAGAGGAAAAAATCATAGAAAACTTCATTGATTTTGAGTAAACATTGTATTCAGTTTTAAGTCCATATATAATTGGATTCATGGATTTTGAATAAACATCATATTCATCTTCCTTCTCATAGTCAAACATATCTACCACTCTATGGATTTCATAATGTTTGATAGTATTCATTGAAATTATGAAACTAAGATTATTTAAATAGATAGTCTTGTGAGCTTCACAAAATCCATAATTATCACAGTTACTCTAAGGGGAAAAGTTTATTGTCATGCCTTATCTAAGATAAAAAATTAAGACCCATCTTTATCTGAATCATTATATCAGTCTTGATAGAGCTAAATGAAATCTTGAATATTCTAAAATATTCTATCCTTTGATATTACATGTTATCTATTAGATAGAAACAAAATTATTTTCAAGGATTTAAAAAAATAGAAATATATCTATAGAGAACTTACTGTAATACCACTTATTGTATTCAAATGGAAATGAAGAAGACACAAGAAGGTAGTGAATTATATCCTTTCAAAAACATGAAAAAGTAAATTATACCTCCTAAAATTAAGCGATCTATTCAGTCTCTATTAATTTTTAATAACCAGAGGAAAAATAAATCAAAATAATATTGAAATGTATAGAGGGACATAGAAATCCCCTAGTCCACTCCCCCAATGCTTAAATATATGATCTTTTTGGTTTTTACTTGAATGTCCTCATATCTGGATACTTTTACAATTATGTATTGAATGTTGACACAAAATAAGTATTTCATAGGGCCTTTTGTTTCTTTTATATAGAGCCATAAATATCCAAAACATTGTATGAGAACTTGATACTCCACCATAATGATGTCAACGCATCCAAAACATAAATTGAATGAAAGATATTGATTTTATTATGAAACCAGATTTCATGTATAATTGTAATAGAAACCGATAGTTTCATTGGATCTTAAATAATGAACATCTATGAAAAAATAATTTTCAATGTTCTGCCATCTTATTATTATTCTTAAAATAGTACCAAATAGATTAAGTAATGTTATGTTGGCTTTATTTTTCTTTAAAATATTATATATTGAGGATGTACAAAGAATATTTTCCTCTTAATCAAAATGAAAAGTAATTGAATGAAAATATTTCCGCCCATTATTTTTAGCAATATTTTTATGTTTCTACTCTTCTTTTTTTATTTTATAACCTACAAGAGATATATATTCATTTTCTGAAGGATTGAGTAAACACTAAGAGGGGGGTGAATCACATGTTCAATTTTTTAAGTTTCAGCATGTATTAAAACCTTACCATAATAATTTTTTAATGTTCATATCCTTATCAGCATTTTTTAAATAATTATTAATGAAAATATAGAAATGAAATTATAGAACATAATATTTTCAAGGTTTGGCCTTAGTGTGATAACCTACATCCTTAAATAGCCACTATCATGGGTCAATGGAAATTCACTATTATGAATAAGTGAATATAAATTGTTTGAAATACTGTAAGAAACCATCTATTTTATAATAGAAAATATTATACATACTTCTATTAGTTTTAAATTTTTCTAAAAAAATTATATAAAAAAAATTAAAATGACTTTGGTCAATTTTCTCAAAAAAAATATTCTCGGTCCAATGACCTTGAGTTCGATGGCCATCATTCTGATTAACCTTTATTAATTAACTCTATAAGATCAACTCAATATGGTATTCCCTTTTTCAATTTTTCGTTCTCAAACTCTACATAAAAACTCATTATGATCTTCATCAATATAATTAAGTCAATACAATCATCTCAACAAGATTTTTCTCAGTTTTATAGAAAAAAACAATAAATTTATGATCTTCTAATGATATATCTATCTTAAAGGAATGTTCACTCGAATTTATCATAACTCTACCTTTTCTTCTTACATGAAAAGTTACAAAATCAGAAAGAACATTTATTTTATTTATATATGATTCAGATTAGGAAAATAAGGATACATGAAAACCTTCACCGCACTATCAAATTCAAAAACTATGATCTCCACACATAATTTAATTTCATGTTTGACCACTTAAACATTTAATTCTTCAAACCATATTAATATTTCTTTGACATATATTTTCTCAAATAGAAATTTTTTTTATTCTATCATATATATTATCCATATATTCATCTTATTCCACTAATTATGATCTTTAATTATTTATCAGCTCATTATGATTTTCCTTTCATCCACTACTCATTACAATCAACATCCTCAGTATATGGCTTTTTGGTGACACAATTTTATTTGATTTAAATCATGGACTATAACTTTAATTATTGTCTATAAAACTCAACTCTTTTTGAATATTCACTTCTTTTCATAACTAACCTTACATTGAAGGATCTACATAAAAAAATATTATCACTTTTATATTCTACATCTGATGTGTTATCAGTGAAAGGTATTCATTTGGGGAATCAATGATTCTTCCTGATAGGATTGGTTATCCTAATAAGATTTAGTCTGATTAAAACCTCATACATATGAAGTGATCATTATGATGTTCTATATCCATGAATGACTCCACTCAGCAATCATGGAAAACATCAAACATTATCATCTTTAAACATTCTGAATTCTAAAAAATTATTTTTCTATTACATTTGTGTATAATTTTCTATGTACAACTTTCTAGGAGTGATAAAAATAGTAAAATCCCTCAATTTATGGAAAATATAATATAGTGATAGTTTTTATGATTTCTATGAACTACATGACAAGTAAAGCATCATATGATTTGAGGATCGAGTGTATAAAATCACTCGGACTCGTTACTTCACTAAATTCATTCAAAAACTCTTCATAAACATTATTAATTATTCAATATACAACATATGAATTTATATAAAACCTTATGCCTAATGGATTATGAAATATATACTAATGGAAATGAGTCTGATCGGGTGTCGGATAAAAAACTTCATCTTTCTGACTTCTTCTAAATCTAGTTCTACTTATTCTGATAACTGGAGCCCAAAAACATATGTCTAATAAACAACATTATTAAATTTAAATATTCTTATTCTTTTCTATTTTGATTTAACACATTCATCAACATTAATAATTCTTATGAAAACTCATTATGATGGACTATGACCAACCCTAAATAACAATAACATTATTTTACAAAAATAATTGTTGTTAAAAAATAAAAAAATATTTTTCAAAACAAAAACTTCATAATGGTTTTTCAATACCCCCTTTTGATTTTATGACATCACATGTCAAAGAATTTTAAAATCTTATAAATTTTTCCAAAAAATCATCTGCTTGTAAAAAAATACATGTTTTTATTTACACTTATGAAAAATATATTTAACAAATGAGAGTTTCTAGACCCCACACAACTAGAAAAAGTATTGTTTTTTGATGGAATTATATCCATTTGTGACATGAAAATTTTGAGGTTTGGTTAAGATAAACCCCCACACTTTTATTTTATTTTCACCCATTATATACTTATCACAACATTTGATTCATAAAATAATGACAAATAAGATATTCTTATATAGGAAATATTTATTTTAATACTCCCACTTTTTCAACATAATACAAGGAACTGTTGGGGAATTCTTTATGATATTGAGGAATTCATTAGATGAGGCTGAACACGAATTTTCCACCTTAACTCAACAAATGTTTCTTCTAACACGTCTATTGTGTATATATCAGCAATTTGATACTTTATTGAGATGTATTCCAGAAAAAACATCTCAAGAATCAATCTTTTATTTTATAAAGTAAATATTTATAGATGTTTTATTTGATCTTGAATGTTGGAAAATAGTTATAGAAATTTCTATTCCAATTTGGTAATCATAACATATATTCAATGTTTCTAAAAATTTTACATTCAAATCGTTTAGCATAATGTTCTTCCACAACATCTGATTAAAAGCCTAAGTAGCCACAACTTACTCTAATTATAATGTTCTTAATGTTTCTGAACCATGTTTTTTACTATTCCAACTCACACAACATTCACCCAAAAACAATTTCTTCCTAAGGGTTATTTTCTATCATTGCTATATTCAACCCAATCATTGTCATTATAACTATGAAAAAACATCTTACAATTTATTTTTTTATAAAAAACCCTGTGAATATGTTTTGTTGACATATCTTAGAATGCTCTTTTATACCAAAATATTTCATTCTATCAGATTACCTTAATACATGGCACACAGAGTCCCATCACAAAAAATATCGATCCTTGAGTGTGTAAGGTAAATTTGACTTCCAATCAGCTTTAGAATGTATTTATAATTCATAATTTTTCTTGAAACATATTTACTCAACATTGTTTTTATAGATATTGTTGTAGAAACATATTTAGAATATAATATTCTAAACAAAATTTTCAACTCTACGACATACTTTTATTGATATATGAAGATTTATATTTATTTTGGTTCAACAATAAATACAATGATGAAATTTAATTATCTCAACAATGAAATTTCAAAATTATACATTATATACTCTGAAAATTATTTACCACCTTTTTCATTATCTCCAATATATATATCATTCACCTAAAAAATTATAAACAGAGTTCTCAAGTCATCATATTTAACATATAAGTTTCAATAAATGTTTTATTCATAAAAATTCAATATTCTCAATCAATTTTCAATCATAAAATACTATGAAAGTGGATCTTCATTCATACCCTAAAAATATTAATTATGATTAAAAAAATTATTTTCATCTAATGCGTATATAATCTCACACAATTGTTAAATGTAAAATTAGTCTACAATTTCTTCATTTAGAAATATTAACTTCACATGTATACAAAATAAATTCTATATCCAATTAACTTACACTGCTAGAATCAATCGAATAGTTTATAACCTTGCACATGGGGAGAAAATTTCATCAAAATAAACACCTTCCACCTGTATATAGCCTTTACAAACATGTGTATCTTTTTTTATTGAATCTTATCTATGTTCAATCAACTTTTTTTAAAACACACTTTTTTATAATAACTTTTTTATATTTTAGCCATGTAAAAACTTTCTATGTTTCATTTTTATCAATTTGATCAAAATCCTCATTCATAGAATTCACCAATTATTAGTGATAAAAAGATTCTAAAACTGATTCCAATTCATCTATTGAGATTACTAATCTTTGTTATTCTAACATTTACATTCTTCTAGCATGAAATAGATCCTTTTGATTGTGCGGAATATTTCTTATCTCAACATGATTTTATAAGAATGTAATTTCAAATATTATTTCCTAGATGAGCATTACTCATCTAGTGAATCTTTTGAATATTGAGAAGTATGTTTTGTAGAATTAAATCTTCCATTGGAAACCTTCAATTTATCATACTAAATATTCTGAAAAAATGTTTTTATGAAATTTTTATTTTCAATAACTTTCAAATAATATGAGTCAAAAAACATTTATAAAATGTTTTTCACAAATTTGTAACATATTTTTTTGGTTAATAACCCATTAAAGTTCCTTCCTCGACTTTCACATTACATAGTTGTTATCTGAATTTTTTATTTAAAGTAAATAACGACATTGAAAAAAATTGAATTGATTCAATGAATGTTTTTATACCAAACATCATAATAATACATGTTGGATTCTTGTCTCAATAAATATTCTTTTCCAAATAAGTAAAATAGTACAAGCTACATCCCTCGAGTATAACATTGAATGCTTTTATTATGAAGACATACTTATTATCATTTGAACCAAACTTATATTATGTTTTATGGAACATCATTTTGTTTTGGAGTGTAGGGTGAACTATTCTAAATTTTGATACCATGATTTCTCAGATTAGTTTAAGAATTATTATTTCTGAATTTTGTACCATTATTTTTTCTCAACTTATTTATAAAATCCACCATTTCATTATCAACATCCAATGGCCCGAAGGCCTTCATTTTTTATTGATTTTTGATAATCCACATTTCTAGGGGTGATGTGGAACCCTTACAAGTACTGTAGGCATAATAATTACAAGGTCTATAGGCCTTAGAGGAATTCATTTCCTGTAGGCTTCAAACATTACATACAGCCGAGATGAATTACTTGGAACTGCTACTCCCCAACATCTTCATCATGAAATTAACTCTCCACCTTCAAATGGCTGTTCGGTTAGGCTTTCCCATGTATGAAAAGGCTTGTCCCGAGGGAAGGTGTCATACCTTATCATTCTTTCAATCCATTTATCTTCTAAAATGGTGAATTATCCTAGTTTATCCTCATTCTGGAGCCTGTTTCTTATAGGTTTTTAGGTTTTCATCTTCACTAAAGGTGGCCCGAAGGGCTTGATGTGACCCGAAGGCCTTACTGACCTGAAGGAATGGGTGCCCCGAAGTCCTTAAAGGACTCTGAGACCAAATCGGTGGCTCGAAGGCCTAAACAGGGGAATAGTCTCGTCTGTTACAGTGCCAAATAGTACTTGCTTGTTTCCTACTACAGTACTTCCACTGTCCCGCTATATTACATGCTACAGTTCCCTCTATAGTACCTCTACAATTCTTTCTACATTACCTGCTATAGTCCTACTATAATCCATACTATAGTACTTCTACATAACTGCTACATTACCCAAAATATGCCTCCTCCTGGATTTAATCTCTGGTCTCCTCAATGCACTTAAGGAGCCCTCACCAACCGAGATGAGGCTTATGTTCCTTTATCCACATCATTTATAAAAAAATTATCATTTATAGTTATTCTAGATTCTTTTAATAAACATTATGTTTTTCATATGTGTAATATAATCAATAAAATTGATGATGTATAAATCCCTTTTCTGTTGATGTCTCATCATTCTACATAATTCGGAATGAATAATCTTAAGTGGTCTGTTAGATTGAATCTCAAATATCATAATATTTTTCTAGTAATCTTCCTACTTTGAAAAGATACACAAACATATTCATAACGTCTACTCAATTCTAGAAACCAATATAAAAAACACTTTTGAAAGTTTTTTGATTTTTTTCTACCCATGGTGCCCAAGTATTCTATACTATAATTTGGTTTCATCTACACTACTCAAGTATAATGAGTTATAAAATTATTTGTTTTGGAAGATCTTCCCTCTAGTTCTTTAGCCTTTTTCAACAACATTTCCTTATTTCGAAATATTGAAAACATAAGAATATTTTCTAAATGTCACTTATTTTCAATCATCACAATGTTGACTTAAACTATGTAATTTATGTTTTATCCCATCAAAAAATAAAACATCCATATAATTCATATTTATTAATTCTATCTCATCTATTTAAATTTGTAGGATTTTTATGGAACTATCATTTAAAAAAGAAATAGATCCTCCATAATTACTTTCAACATGTCCCATGATTATTATATAACCAGTCATATATGAAAATAAACAACTCTCAAGAATATGAGGTTTGTTTCTTTTATTTCATTCAATGTTGTTTCAACAAAAAACATTTTTTTACTTATTTTTTATTCTTCCCATATTCATTTCTTTCCAAAATAATAGACATTTTATGAATTTATTGTCATTCATCTTTTGAAAATATATCCATCCTTATAAAATATTATGCAAACATTTTTAGGACATTAAAATTGATTATTTTTGGATGCTTTATGACATATTGAGATTTTTATTTTCTAACATATTATGGGTTAGGAAGGATACTCATATTTCTTCCCCCATTACATTAAATTTTTTTAACATTCTTATGGTAAGTTAAATGTTATTCAACAAATTATAAGACATATTCCCATAGATTCTATAACACAAGAAATTTCCATAAAATCATGTTTTTCTATTTATGTATGATCATTATCTATAGAAAATTCTTGTGATTGATAACTTCTTTATGATATATCACATATAAGATATGGTTTATCTCTCCTTCTAAGTGAGATTTAAAATTTTGAATATGTGAATGTTTTCTCACATCCATTATCCACCCATGATTTCCTAATACCTTTTTCATAACCCAGAATGCTATAATAAATACATGAAATATTATTTTGAGTGGGTGAATAATTCACATAATTATTGTTTTTAGACTTATATAAACATTAAAAGTATATTATTTTACATATGAATATTTATTTAAGTTTTCACTAATCTTTATCATGGTACAGTTAGACTTAAGATGTTTTTATTGAAACCAATTAACTTATTATTTATGAGCTACTAGCTTATTATGGAGATCATCAACTATAATTCCCTATTTAACAATTTTAAATTTCTAATTGAATATATCCTAGATGTGTTCTTGTTTATTCTTGATGAAATATTTTCTTCATTCAAAAAAATGTTCACAACATTTATTCATTACTCTGATTTATTTCATGAGATTCTTGTTTTTTTCAACACATTTAACAAGTTTTGTTCTAAGATCATATCCTCTACAGGAATATTCATCAAATTAATCACTATCTAATAACAATTTTATTTTATCAACATTTTTAATAAATGTTCATACATTTTTTTAACATTCATATTTTTAGGAATTATTTTTAGCTGAGTTCTCTATATATTTGTTTCTCAACATACTTCTCTTTTTTCAAGTAAATTATATTTAGATTTTTATATGACTTTTCTTCAATAGAAAATTTGTTATACTTCTTCCATCTATGTATGTTATCACAATCATATCAATATTCTCTATTTTTATTCTTTTTACAATTCATAAAACGTGTATTACTATGTTACACTCAATAAAAATTGAGTGGATGTATACCTCCACACATTTTACTTCCTCGTCGATTGTTCTTAGATATAAGAGACATGATTTTTTTATTTAAATCATCACCCTATTTATCATCGAAGAAATGAGGATCATCATCAGCATCATCTTTGTTTATTAATAGAGGGGAAGGGGGAAGCACAAGGCTATAGGTACAACCGAAGAGGGCCTAGTGGGGGCGAAAGTAGTGAAATCCAAGGGCATCCCCTCTCATGAGGTTGACCCCGTCAGGTTTAAGTTGGGTAAAATTGTAAAAATAATAGGTACCAAGGCTTTGGGCTGAAATGGATGCCATATGATCTGCCACCTTATTTCCTTCGCACCACGTATGTTTCACCCGGGTGTTGGAGAGAAAGCTTCTGCTTTTCCTGATGCAGTATGTGATAGACCAAGGGGCAGGCCAGGTGCCTTGTAGAGAGTTGATGAGGACGAGAGAATCTGTTTCAGCTTTAGTGATAATTAGGCCCCCCACCCGGCAAAGGGAAAGGCCTGAAAGAAGGGCGAGAGCTTCTGCTTGGATGGAGGTACCCTTTCCCAGGAAAACCGAGAAGGCAAACACGAATGAGCCCCTGACGTCGCGAACCACCCCACCTCCCTTCATGAAACCCTCCGAGCAGGAGCCGTCCGTGTTGAGCATCAATCCACTGGAGGGGGGATGCCACCAGACCCAATTTACCTGAGGAACTTCATCTCGAATACCGTGGTGCGGATGTAGAAACTGAAGCGAGGGGGATTCATTCCATCCCTTAATAAAACTGTTCAGGTCGAGAAGGAGGCAGCATTTTCTATAAATGATGGTCCGACCAGAGGAACTGATCCCTTCAAAGTGTGCTTTGTTCCTCTCTTGCCAGATACACCATGCTCTTGCATGCATAATGATGGCCCTGGCAGTCCGTTCAACCCCTTTGTCACCCGAGCCCTAAAACCAGCAAGAGATGAATGACGCCTCATATGGAACATAGTTGTTCACAATAGTGAAAGTCCCCAAGGCGTTCCAGAACTCTTGAGCCCATTCCCCCTCATAGAAGAGATGCTCCAGACTTTCCTCTTTATGGGAGTTGTAGCATGAATAATGGGAAGTGGTTGGGATACCACATTTTTTGATATTATCATCCGTGGTAAGGGCGCCATTCCTTAGCCTCCACGTGAGGAAGTTAAGTTTTGACGGTATGCACTTGAGCCAAAGGAGCTTGTTCCATGGATTTTGGTGGGTTGAGGGAATGAGGATACTGCGACTAACTTTGGAAGAGAAAGATCCTGATTGAGAGGGAGTGAAAATGCATCTGTCTACTTCCATGTTGATGACAATGCGATGAAACATTTCTTGTTGTTCCGGGTCAAGAACTAACTTAGTAAAGGAAAGGTAGTTGAAGGCCTCTTCAAACGAAATGTTGTAAGTAGGGCACATCAGAAAGCTAAGCGCAGATCCTACCAAGTTGGTGTGCCAGAAGGACACTTTCCCCTGGCCAATGATCCACCGAACGTGGGGAAGAAGAGCTGAAAAGAGAGGAAGGAGGGTCTGCATAGAATGGGACTGGTGTCCTGCTTCCATCATCGAGGCATCAATAAGATTATTGCCCATGGTTTTGCCCCATAGAGTTCTGTGTTCATGAAGCTCCCAGGCCAGTTTGGCCTTCATGCAGAGCAAGGTATCCATGAGACTTTGAACCTCAATTCCGCCATCCTAAGCAGGCCTCTCCATCTACCTCCATGAGACCCAGGAGAATTTTCCTTCATCCCTTGAATCCCATATGAACCACTCCAATTTCTTGTCAATATTCTTGATAACTGATTTGGGAACTTTGAGGGATGAGAGGGTGTGGACTGGGGTGGCTGCAAGAACACTGTTAACCGAAGCAAGGCGACCACCGAAAGAAAGGTATCTATTTTTCCAGTTGAGGATCCTGTCGGAGATGTGGCACACTATGTGATCAAAATCCCTGATTCGGAGGCCTCTCGAGGAGATGGGGGCCCCTAGGTAGTTCATCGGCCAACACCCTCTTTCAATGCCGTGAAGGTTGTAGATTGAACCAGCCCGGTTAGGAGGGCATTTGTTGGAGATGTACATGTTGCTCTTGAGTTTGTTGATAACTTGACCGCTCCAATGGAAATAGTCCTCAAGAACCTTAATGATACCATGAATAGAATGTCTATTTGTATTCAGGAAAATCATTGTGTCATCGGTGAACATAAGGTAGGAGATGGAGGGGGAGTTCCCTCTTCTCTTGTAGGGGAGTATCCTACCATTGATCATGCTTTTGAGGATGAGGCAGTTGAGGATTTCTTGCGAGAGGATAAAGAGACTTGGGGAGAGGGGGTATCCGTACCTTAGGCCCCGAACAGCCTTGAAGAAACCATAAGATTTTCCCATAAAATGCACTTCCATCCATGAAGAGATATAGCACCGAAAGATGAGATCCGTCGACCAAGGAGAGAGACCCATACCTGAGAGTAGCTTGTAGATAAAGCCCCATTCGATTTGATCATAGGCTTTGTTCATGTCTAATTTAATGATCAGATTAGAGTCATGGGACTTGAAGTTGATATCTCTAGCCATCTCCTGGGCCATCGTAATCGCCCCTTGGATAGAACGATCTTTTACAAAACCGTGTTGCTCCAAAGATATCCATCGAGGGAGGTGAGTGGACAATCTAGTGTTAATGATGGTAGCATGGATTTTGTAGGGGAAGTTACACATACTAATCGGGCGATATTGGTGGATTGACGATGGGTTCTTGGTTTTGGGGATAAGAACTAGAGTCGTTGCTGCCACCACACGAGGGAGAGGACCACCCTTGAAAAAGTCTTGGATCATCTCAGTGAGTTCGCCTTTGACCACCTCCCATGCATATCTATAGAAGGATCATGGAAATCCATCCCGGCCTCGAGCACTTTCCGGTTTGAGGTGCTTGATCGCCTCATGAATATCCGCCTCCGACGGAAGGGCCTCGAACATCTCATTGATCTCGGGAGACAGCTGATCAGAAATCTTTGTAATGAACTTCAGTTCCTCCCTAGGGTAAACTTCGGGCATGCATGGGTTGGGACCTGTGAGGAGGTCTCTGAAAAAAGAGTGGGCAAGATTCCCCACTACCTCCCTGTCGTTCTAGTACGATCCGTCCTCCATAAGGATGTTAGGTTGGATCATTCGCTTCCTTTCCTTAATTCATGCATGGAAGAAGGCGGTGTTCCTATCACCCTCCTCAAGCCATCTAACCCTTGAGGACTCCCTCGCCATCCATTCTTGACGAAGAAACATATCTGTAAAGATGGATTTCTTCCTGGATAATTCATCAAAGACTGTTTCTGCCCAATTTCCCTCAAGGATCACTTCAAGACGTTCAATATCCTGCATAACGACCTCCATTTCCTCATCACTCAGAGGGAAGGATTAGGACCAGTCCACAAGCCAGATTTTAGGCCTTCTGAGTTTTTTTTGTGAAAGGCAATCCACAACCTCCCTTGAACGGGCGCACACCAGGAGTCTTTAACCGTATCCTGAAAGCCAGGAAGGTTGGCCCACTGGTGAGAGAATCTAGTTGACGTAGGTGACTGATGCCTTGTCGAGGTAGAAACAAGGAGCAGGGAGTGGTCGGAGAGGTCGCACACCATGTGGCTGACTTTAATGTTGGGGTACACTGAAATGGCCTGAATGTTTCCCAAGGTCTGGTCCAAACGGCTCCAGGAGTGCCGTAGACCACGTTGGTTGTTGCACTAGGTGAAATGGTCTCCAGTGAATCTGAGGTCTGAGAGGCCGTTAGCAGCCATGAAACGAGAAAAGGGATGACTCGCTTTCCTGGGGAAGGGACCCCTTCCCTTCCTTTCATTAGGGTCCATAATAATGTTCCAATCCCCTTCCAATATCCATGGACAAATACTCGGATCGAAGCTGGAGAGATCCTGCCAAAGGGTCTCCTGTTGCTGATAGTCACAGCTCCCATAAATGAAGGATACAAAAAGGGCCACATTATCATAGGAGATCTCGGCGGTTATATGTTGGTCACTCGCCCGAACGAGATCGACAGAGATATGACGATTCCAAAAGATCCAGATATGTTTGTTGGTAGGATCTGTGTGCATGAACCCTTGCATGGATAGCCTTCTAGAGAAATCAACAATTTTGGAGAGGTTTTGTTTATGCTCCATGAAGGCGATGAGACTGATCTTGTGCTTACGAACCTCTACTGCAAGGAAGTCTGTTTTGGCCCGAGCACCAATGCCTCGGGCATCCCAGAAAACCATTGGATACATTAGACAGGATAAATCCCAGATCTGGATCTGGGACTCCTAGCCTGCGGGGAGCATGAGGGAGAGAGTTCCCACATGTTCTTGGCCTGAGCTCGAGTGCACCGACCTGTACTGTTGGGTGGGGACGAAGGCACAGTGGAGGGATCCTTTACAGATCGGGCGGACCCCAAGTTCCATCCCTTCCTGGAGGACTGAGGGGAAGCATTCCAATCCTGAGCTCGGGCGGGGGAAGAGACCTTAGGAATAGGGGAGAGGGCGGGGGAGGGAGGCTGGGGAGGCAACATAGGGGGGCCGACAGAAGAAGGGAGGAGAGGGGGGGAGGAGGCACAGGGTACAACGGGCGAGGGAAAGGGAGAGAGGTTAGAGGGAGGGGTAAGATGTACCCTATGCAACAAATCCTTCAGAAAGGACTGCAGATCGGGAAGGTGCAAGAGCACCTGGGAGGAGGGACTGAGTCTGGGGGGGAGGAGGTGGAAGCTGTTCCACAATCCTGAAAGTGGAAGGGACGGGGGCTGAACGGGAGACGGCGAAGCTCCTGGGGAGTTCTTAAAAGGGACCATGGCCCCTAGCAGAGCAGGGGAAGTCGTTGGGGGGGGGGGGGTGGAACCATGGGACACCAAAATGGACTAACTGGGGAGAGGAACCGGGGAAACCACCGGAGGAGTGACCTGTGGGACGTCAAGACCAACAGAGGACGCCTGGGCTGGGCGAGCAGGCACTGGACGCCGAGGATGGATGCTACCGCCCTGATGGATTTTCCTAAAAACCTGGAGGGAGTGTCCTTGGAGGTAGCACGAAGAACAGAACAACGGGTAAGCGGGGAAGAGAATAAACTGCGACCAACTGAAGGAGTCCTTGACTCTAAGATAGATGCAGTCAGGAGTGGGGCTCGAGATGTCCATTTCAATATAGATCTTGGCCTCCAAAGCATCTGAGCAACTCCAAGTACGTTCATCAGAGCAGAGAAAACCCCCAAGAGAGTCGCCTATGGCCTTGAGGAATCCAACGTTCTGGAAGGGAAGCGGGATCCCAGGAAGGCTGAGCCACACCGCAGCAAGGGGAGTTTCCTTCCCCTTGTGCCCATCCATCGACCAACGAGCTAGGCTGAAGCGCCATTTACACAAGGACCTCGGGGCCCGACACCACGCATGGACAAAGTAAGCTTCCGAACCAAGAACCATAAGGAAGGCATTGCGGTGGATGGCTGAGATCTTCGGCAGGGAAGACAGGCCCCACAAACCTACCATGTGCTGGAAAAATGAGATCGGAGGTTTCAGTGCCCCAAACCGGGCCACAAGCATCCAGTGGAGGCATGCCACTTCCTCTTCAAAGGCCGATGCTGGGACCTCAATGGTCAGACACGAGCCATCACACGAGACCAAGGGCGGGGGGAGGGACACCGCTGGGAATCAGGGTTGGGTGGAACGCGAGGCGGGGGGCAAAGGGCATCTCTTAAAGAGGCACTGAGGCTGGGGGAGGCATGAGACGAGCCGGGGGCCAGGGGTGGCCGCGGAGCTGGGAGAAAGCCTCCAGAAGATCCAGGAGCGAGGGAAGCCGGAGCCAGCGGAGGCGCATCCAAGCCGCATGGATCTGGGATAACGGGCGGGAGATTTTGAAAAAAGGGGGGAGCATGAGGCGCGTACTCCCAAGGTGCTGTGCAAGCGGCCATCTCCTTGGTATTACTTGTCATTATTCAATCCGACATGAGAATCAATATCTTCAATATCTTGTATATTGATTTTTCTCATGGTATGAAATATAATTTCATGTTTTTTCTTTATTTTTAGGAACACAACAACTTTACTAATTTCATAAACAACAATAAATTATGTAATTCATCAAGAGATAAATCATCCTTATATTCTAAAGAGTAACTCATATGTTTCTTCACAATTGTAAAATCCTCTAGGACATGTATGAATTCTTTTATTTTGAAATCAATTTCATTTACTCTAGTGAAGTATTCATCAAGTGTTTCTTTATCTCTCATTATTATTTATTCATACATATTATTCTAAATATGTATCTTTTCTTCCATCACATTATTATTCCATTAAAAATTAAATTCCATCATGTCCCACATACTCATTGATGTTTTGAGACCCATCATCTTCATATAAAAATTATTTGATAAGGACATAAGGGTATAATTTATAGTTTTTCCATCAACTAAAATATTTATCATATTAGAAAACTTTATCAGTACATCATTATTAATAGGAGGAAGCCAATTGTAATAGAATCAAAAATATCTAGGCCAAGAGATAGTATATAAATAATCATCCTATTTTTTATCTATAAATTTGTTTTAAAAAAAATCAATTAGATCCTCTAATTATGAGAGATTTTATATTATCCATGGTAAGGATTAGAATACGGAACCTTTCCAATGATACCATTTAACATTTCAATGTATAAAATAACAAATGAAATGGTGGGGGTTGAATTAGGTGTTCAATTTTTATATGTTTTAGTACTTTTTAAAACACAACCCTTGTAACCTCTTAAAGTTCATATCTTTATCATCTTTTTTTAAATATTCCTGGATGAAAAAAATCATAAAACAGGTAAATAACATGATATTTTCAAGGTATGAAACTGGTGCGAGAACCTACCTATTTTTTATAGACACTATTATGGTTTATGGAAAGTCACTATTATGAATAAGTGAATAAAACATGTGCAGACACCAATAAGATATATTCTATCTCCTGATTGGAAAGATAATTTTGAATCCTATCAATTTTCAATGATTTTTACAAAAAATTGAGCTAATATAAAAGTATAATGTCCTTTCTCAATTTTCTACACAAATTTTTCTGGGTTTAATGACCATGATTCGAATGGCCATCAGTTTTATTTACCCATTCTAATTGAGATATTATGATCAACTCAATATGATTTTACCCTTCTATATATGATCTTATAAAACTCTACTCAAATGATAGACTGATATTCATCATTCCAATTGAATCAATATGATATTCAGAATATATTGTTTCTCATTATGATATCCAAAAAAAAATAGATGTCTAATAATCTAATAGGAACTCTGTCTTAAAGGAACATTCACTCGAATTCTTCAGTACTACCCCTTTTATACCTATGTGAAAAGATACACAGTGTGAATCAAATTTCCGTTTATTTATAGTTGAACTATAAATTTACAGGTGGAATACATGAAAACAATACCCCATACTCAAATTAAAAAACTATTACTTCTACACATAATTGAATTTCATGTTAGACCAATACAACATTTAATTCCTCAATCATTCATAAGATTTATTCGATATATATCTTCTAAAACAAAATATATTTTCTTTAGTTTGATATAACATATTGAGAGTCATCTTTCACTACACATAATGATCTTCTATTATATCTCATCTAATTTCTTTCTTCCATTACTTCTCAGATAGTTATTATCTTTCTTTCATTATCCACTCATTATGATCAACATTTTAATTAGATAACTTATTGATGTCACAATTTTATTTTATTTCAAGTTTCAACTATCCCTTTGATTCTTATCAGGAAAATGAATAACCTATAGACTCATCCATTCTTTTCATAACTGATTCCCCTTTTATGGATCTATATCAAAGACCACATTCATAATGATAAAACACTTATCTCACTTTTCTTGGATTCATAAACATTCAATAACTCTCATATTTTTTTATTTAAGCTAATTATGATGGACTCGGTATGATCATGAATTGAACAAATCTTTTTCAAAATGGTTAGTTCTCAAAAAATATAAAAACATAGTTCAAAACAAAAACATTACAAAGGTTTTTTATATATATGTAATATATCTATAAGTTTTAGTTTAGTTACTCAATTTGAAATTAAAATTAAATAGAGTCCAAAGCCTTCCTAAATACCTCAAAGAATTTAATAGTACCATTGGCTTCTTCCATTAGAATTAATATCCAATAAAATATTTCCTGGTATTTTGAATAACACATTGAATTAAATATCCTTAATAATAGATGAATTTGGAAAATTTAATACTTCATTTTAAATCCATTTAAACTAAATTAAATATAGTCAAATTATTTCTTATAAACTTGTAAGAGAACTTCTAATGTAATTAAAATATATGAATTTGATTAATATATTTTATTCCAACATTACTAGAATATTAAAATTATAGCATACAATCATTTTTATCTCTAATATACTACACCAAAATTAAGAAAAACACTTCTATTACAATCCTTGAAATGTGTCAGGAATTTTTGAACTCATAAAATACCGAAAATATATTTCTAAAAAACATATTAATTTAAAATACCAAAAACAATGTAAAATAGAATATCATACCATAATTTGAATATAATTAGAATATTGGATAATATTATATTTCTTATAACTGATAATATCACTATCTCCCTATATAAACACTTCATGATTTATTTAAACATACATAATATGGATACATATCTTTGATATTAATTTGAATATTGTAATACATAGCATAATGAGTTTCCAGTTATAATGATAATGATAAAACACAATAGAATATGATGTATTTTTAGTAAGAAAACTATAATAGTGTACATTAGTTTGAGTTACTATTCAACATGTTCCCATTTAGTGAGTATAATTATGAAGAGATAAAACACCACTCATGTTCCATTTTTCAGCACAATGTAATTTTTAGGATTGAGGTACTCTTAATCTTCATCATGATTTATATAATATAGTGAAAAATGGGTTTCTTGAGAGTATGTAACATTATTAAGAACTATATAACATGTTTTATGGTAATATATTTTCATTTCAACAATAGAAAAAATATTTAAACATCAATTTTGGTGTCATGTAATAGATCTCTATTTCACCATATAATATGCTTCACATGGGATGAATATGGTTTCCATCATTTAATATTTAATCAAGCTTACAACTATCATACATTGGTTTATCCTAGGGAATATTTCATACTAGTAATAAAGAAACAAGACACATCATAGAAATAGATAGCAGTTGATTTTTCTTGTTTATCATTGAGTGGTATAGCGGAGAACCTGAAAAACATTATTCTTTATATTACCTTATTTACGCTTGTAACTATTTGTACATTAGAGTGAGTTTTTGTACATTAAGTCACTATGAATCAATTAATTCATCATCCATTTACAATAAACACTATAAAACATATGTTTACAAAAGGCC
Organism: Viscum album; assembly: GCA_963277665.1. Lineage (NCBI taxonomy): Eukaryota > Viridiplantae > Streptophyta > Magnoliopsida > Santalales > Viscaceae > Viscum > Viscum album. The sequence goes on along the minus strand of OY728151.1, from coordinate 354,206,051 downwards.
ATGTTTCTATATTTTGTTTTCTAATTATACAATGATTATATTATCCATGAATGAAGTGTTTTATCATGTAAATAAAAGAACAACATGTATGTGATAAAATTAGTATGATAATTGTTTTTCAGAATTTATGTTAAATGAGGAAAGATATCCTATTGTAGTGATATTAATAACATCAACGTATTAAGAAAATGTTGGGTTCCTGGTATGTAGGGTTCATTGAAGCTATATTTCAATGAATGTGTGGTTATTTGAAAGTAACATAGGGATTATTTCTTGAAAAAATATGATATATAAACCATACATTTGAATCAAAATGTATGATTTCTGAAAATTAGAAAGTGGTTCATTAAACCATACTTTTAACTCCACATATCTCTTGCTCAACCTTAGTGTTCAAACATAGTGTACAAAAACCTATGAAAATATGGCCATCTTAACTTCATACTTGACTAAAATTATAGATCTTTTTATCAATAAGATCAGAAATTTTACTAAATAAAATATTTTTGAAATATTAATATCATTTTAATGGATCAATAAATAAATAAATATAACATCCACAAATCTAGATACCACTAAAAATAAAAAGCCACATAATTCTGGAAAAAATATAGTTTTTTTAAACCATTTCAAATCTAAGGATAATTTTTTGACCATCAAAATGAAATTTTAGCCTTTGATGTAAAATAATGAAATAAACCTAAATATACTTGATTTAAATATCACTAGGTTTCATGTTATTCCTATTCATGGATAAATTTCATTAAATCAAATAATAAAGACTTCAAAATCTAAAGACTGTAGATTTTCTAAACAAATCCAACAACTTTGATGATTTTTAGAGTACCAAAACATACTATTCAATTATCCAAATAAACTAATAATGTGTTGATAAATATCATTCCTATCCATGTTTTAAATTGTTAAAAAAAATCACATTAAATTTTTATTTAGATATCATCATTATTCATAGGTTACTTCAAGATGAAAATTGCAATGTCACTTGGACAACTAGTATCAACATTGGTGATTTTTTTCACCATCAAAACCACTACATTGAATTTATACATTATGAGTTGAAATGAAGATAATATTTTTTTAAATAAAATAGAATAATATATATAATAATACTATAACTATTTAATCAGATATAAAATAAATACTATAACATAAAAATATGAAACACTAAATGAATTTATTAGAAAATAACGAATAATGGGTTGATTTAATTATCAAAACCAAATATAGATGGGAATGACAAAGATACACCTAATAGAGTGATATTTTCATTTTCTAATGATGTTAAATAAATAATTAAAAATAATAATATATCTTAATTGAATAAAATTTATAATATAAAAATAACATATCTCTATTAGATCAACCAATATAACCATCAATGGTAAGTAGTGATGAAAAAAGAAACACATTGTTTTGTAGATGTGGCAGTCCAAATATACACACGACTGATGTTTCTATTTTCCATAGGATTAAAATGGAGATAAAAATGGGATATAAAATAATTATAATAACATTTAAGTACATTTTACTTACAAATTTTATTATACTAACATTTTTTGTTTGTAGGAAAGAGGTATCAGATGAAATAACATTAAAGAACGAGGTTAATAGTTATAAAAATTTTATGGAAAATATCTTTTGCACTACACCTTAAGACATAATGTTTGTTATTTAGGTTAGAAAATTATCTCTATATAATGGGGATGATGTTTGGGATGGTATTTGGACTAGTATTGGTCAAAATTGAGTTCTCAATTGGTGTGAAGAAGCGACAAGATGAGGTGCCCATTAATATGTGAGTAGAGAGACAAACTAATAAATAATCATTACTTTTAAATATTAATTTTCACTTAATAAAGAATAAAAAATGTTAAAAATTACAATTTTATGATAATGTGATATGAGTATAAATAATCTCACTCAAAATAAAATCAGATGATTTTATTGGTGTTTTTCAAAAAATTAACATGAATTAACCAGTTTAACCCATTTTATGTGCGGACAACATTTTTTCTAAGATAAATATTTATAAGGACCAAAAATGATATTGAACATACTATTAATTTTTTAAAAAATGAATCATAATTAAAATCTTCTTTTCAAAATTAAATTAATATTACTGGCATTAATTAATTTAATATAAGTTACTAAAACACAATGATAATAGTTCTTATAAAAATAGTATCATGGATAAAAATGAGCATATACAAAAATAATATATAATGCTTAATCAAAATTAATTAATTTTATTATTTATAATTAATAGGTTTTTTTACATTAAAATAAAATCTAAAAATTTATGAATCTTTAAAATTAATTATTTTAATGAAATGAAATGAATGTTTAAAAAAATTGGTATTTTTCATTATTCACTCAAAAATAAAAATTATGAAAAAAATCAAAAAACTACTCTAAGATATTTTTTTAAATTATGATTTAAAAAAGAATTTCAATTTTATAATTTAGAAATTAAAAAATTTCTAGAAATTAATTATAATATCATCCCATAAAATGAAATAAAACACATTTTTTATGAAAATGTATTTTTATGAATAAGTTTCTCTATTCTCATTACTTGAATAGTAAAAAAATATATTACAATTGATTCATTTGAAAATATATATACTCTAATCATTTAATTTCAGACATTTTATTAATAGTGATTATTTTATTAAAATAATATTAAAATACATTGCAAACAAAAAAGTAGTTTTTTGAAAACATCTATTTTTCCTTCAATTGAGTTTATATTCATTTATAAAAAAATGATAATCATTATATGATTGATTTTATATTTTTATTAGGAAATAAAATGTACATATATTTCAATAGTATAAGATTATTTGTCTATGATATTTTTTGAGTGTATCTAAATCTATCAAACATTTAAAATTTAATAAAGAAAAACATATATTCTAAAATGTATGTATGTTACAAATATTAACTTTAATGTGAAAATTAGACCTTATAATTATTTATTAGAATAAAAACTATAAAAATACTAAATATTAATATAATAAATTTTGAGATAGTCAAATTATTCTAAACATTTTAAATTCCATTTTTGATGAACTAAAAATACACATAAAAACATAAAGTAAATATTATAAATAAAATTGTAACCAATAACATCTCCTTAAATAAAAAACATCATCATGAAAGGCCATTAATGATATTTTTCAAACTGTTGGTTCACATGGTTAGTTAAAAAAGGTTTATATTATGTTTTAAATTATATTGAACCTTTTCATTAAAGGGAAGCAAAACAAAAATATTTTTTCCTTTATATGAAACCCTTAATCACATTTTAAAATATAATTATATATATACAATAAATGTTTAATCATGAATGAAATTATCATTCATGAATTTTTATTTTATTTCAATGGGAATCCTACCTCAAACTGATGTAAAAAGGTTTAGAATGTCAAATATGGGGTGGATTCAACCCAAGGGATAATCATACACCTTATCATGATGAAACAAAATGAATTAGATCATAATACCTCCTAAGGCATCAAACCACAGGGCACCCACAAACAATCGGGGAAGGAAACTGGATATAACAATGACTAAAAGTATATAGGAGACCCTACCTCAATGTAGTAACCATAAATCATGAATTAAGTCATTGTATTCACCATGGAAGGGAGTAGTAACAGGGATGATGGTGCACAAGCTATGTGGAATACAATTAGGGGATATAAGATACGATAATATGAACCTTTTATAACAATTACATGGTGAATTTTGGATTATAATTATTCTAGGAGGATGCTTGAGGGGGAATATAGGATGAGTTAAACCTGAAATATTATCTACATGGGGATCAGGTGGTGAATCATATATGGTTGTAGTATAATAAATACTATTTAATTATGTTTCCATTCTTACAATAACAAGATCCTTGTGTGATGGTATTTAGTGGATCATCAATTAATGTTATGGATGTGGTGTTGAGGTGATTTATAGCTTTGAGACATATAAAAGTCAATTTTGGTGGTATTTTTGATTTGAGGGGAGTTCCAGCATGTCCTAATTTTGAGACATAGTAGATTGGAAAATGAAACTCTTATGGATTACCTATTATATTATGTGGTTATAAATTTGACGGTGATTTTTTGGTCTCTATAGATTTTAAGGTTACTTGTTGCATGGTGTGTTGGCTACGTTGGAGTATTACATTTAGATTATATGAACATGGAATGGATTATATAATCTATTTTAGTTCTAAGTGGTTGTTTTTTAGAACCTATACATGTGTCATGGTTTTAGGTAAAACCATACTAATTATTGAATATTTATTGTAAGTATACATAATTAATTGTTACATATTCTAGAGAAATTAGACTAGAATTATTTTAATTTTGTTCCGAAAGATATTTTTGGTTTAGAGTTTTAGAGGATTTTGACTAATTATTACATTATAATATCATACATTATAAAAGTAAACTAATACATCGTATCCTTTTTCCCATAAGACTAAATTCATTAAAATAAACATGTTTTGTTTTTAAAAATTATAATCACAACAGTCATCCTGGATTCTTCTTTTCCTTACCCATCCTTGAACCATGTGAAAAACATTTCAAAACATGGGATCAGCAGAAAAATAATTATAATGGACATAAAAAGAAAGATATAAACTGATAGTCTATGAATACATATAAAAATATGAAATTATTTTCACAAATATGTACTTCTCAATCATAAAGTATCATATACTTACATTTTGAATACAATAGAATTCCATAAATCATATAAAACATAAATAATATCATAAATCTAACTTAGTGAATTAATTACATAAAATTTTAACCCTCATGGATACCATATAATTTTTAACCCTCATGGATACATTATAATTTATCCATCATTTCTTACTTATGATGTAACCATCTTGTCAACCTTATGGTGGAACCATCACAGATACACATGGAGTAACCATACAGTCGATCAGCAACATAAAAATACCCAACACATTGGTGGGAGATATAGGTATCTCCCTTAATTATAAACAATTCCCAAGAACCAAAAAATAATCATAAAACAAGAACAATTATATAATTTAAATAATCCCATTTAAAAATTAAAAATAATTAAAACAGTAATTTTAATGAAAAAACCATTACAAATATCCTATATTTAATGTTAGAATTAAGAAAGAGAATGGAATTTGTGTATACATAGTAAATACACTTAATAAAATATAATATAATAAAAAATACTTCAAAAATAATCAATGTTCCACATAATCAATAAATTATTATAATAACTAAATGAATGTAAATTGGGTTAATAATTTCCTTACAGAAAAATTGAAAAATATCTTTTTTAAAACATTTTAAAATATCAATTTTAAAATAAACATGTATGTATAATAACATTAATTAAAACAATTTTCAATAAATGGTACAAAAATTAAATTTTTTATACTAATAAATCATTAAAAATTTTAAAATAATATTTTAGTTAAATAGATATTTACCTTGATTATATCTTACATTAAACATGTTCAAATGTCCTCCTGAATTTTACCATTTGGGAACATCTTTAAGGCACATATGTTTGGTCTTTTTTTGAGATGAAAACCTCTTGTATGTGGGAAATATTCTTAGGATAAAATTTAATTTGAATTGCAATAAATATAAATTCTTGGAAGTTGCGATGAGAAGAAGTGGTTAGTGGTGATATTTATCGTAGAGGAGAGAGGTGTTTTATCATTTTTATATTCAGTTGTTTATTATTTTGCCTCAGAACTGTGAATCGTTTGAGAATTATCACAAAATATATTAAAATAATGAATGATATATTGATATTTTTGTTGTACCTCTTCCTTACATCATCTATGACTCAATAATAAACGTATTTGTAAAATAACGCTAATTAACGTATTTTACTGTTTATAAAAAATGAACTATTTTTGGAAAAACTAGAAAATTCACCCTAAAAACTCTTGGATGTGTAGAACAAAAAAATGAACTCCATTTTATGAAAATAAATTTATAAATATGAGATATTAAATTTTTAGTATGAATCATTACTTATTCAAAATATATCAATTTTAAAACTATAAATCATTTTGAAGCACCTCAAACAATTAATTAAGGTCTCCTAAAATTAACTTATAATCATAAATAAAAAAATATTAATATATGATAGTATTTTTAAAAAAAATATATTCTATTTTAAATTATTTAATTTATCATAGGATTCTAATTAAATAATTATGACATATTAAAGTAGAAAAATTTAATTTTTCTTTTTCAAAACATTTATTTAATTATACGGTTAAATAAATACATCATATTTTTTACTCATAAGATACTAGTTTTTTGTACATTAACTTGCGAGGTTTCTAATATATTAGTAATGATTCCTTAATTTCACTAAATATCAATTTTTTTATAACTTTATAATTTATTTAACTATTTACTTCCATAATGAAAATAAATTATTTATTAAGTATACGGGTCGTTACATTCTCCCACCCTTCTGTAAATTGCGTCCTCATAATTTGAAATTTGGGTCAGCAAATAGGGTTTTACATTCCAGAACATCTTTATGGATATACCACATCATAAAAAATTATAAAAACTTCAAATAAATAAGGTTGAAAAAAATTTATAAATATCCCCTGAGGTAACATATATTAGGTTTTTACATAGAAAAAACATGGACATGGAAGAGAAAACTAACTATAAACGACTGGTAGAGAGAGATAGAGAACACATCGATGAGAATCTTAACCACCACAAAAAATAAATCTTTGGTAGTTTATGAAGATGTTTTTTTCATGGTAATAAAATATAACTCATTAAATTATTATTTATTGATCATTTTCCTAGAGTTGAAAACATTATTTACTGCCTATATTAAAAGCATAAGGAAATATACATACTTGAAACTATAGTTTCATCCTTTAATTAATATCCACAAAAAACTCTTTATATTTATTCAAAGGAATGCTATTATTTTAATTCCCAAAACACTTGAATACCCTATTAAAGAATCACATAATCCAAAAAAATATATATTTATCCCATCTAATAAAAAACAGAATTAACTAATTTAAGATAATTATCTAAAAATAAAAAATAATTTTATAGTGAAAAAGTGTTTTTTCCTCAAAATTCAATATTAATACACCATGATCAATATATAACTACAACGACTCATCCTCGGGGTCCGTGTCATTACTACCACAAGCCCTCCTTCCATAGGCCAGGGGTTCTCAACTAGTACCGGAAAGGCATATCCCGGAAAATGGGAAGGCATTGCATTTAAACCTGTAAAAACACAGACCAATAACACGACATTATGAAAACCACATAGTAAAAATATTATAGTAAATGTATGTATTGAATGTAATGGGGTCAGAATACAAGCCCAACTGAAAAGATTTGACTACAACAGAAAACAACTCCTAAGATCATCCACCAAAGATCCTATTTGAAGGGTAGGTATAGAACATTTCCACAACTCTCAACATCAACCAATCACCTCTGTGTACCACCTGGTCCTGGCTCCTAAGGTCTCATCCAAGATTCTTATCATATTTACAATGCACAACAAGGTTTGGGCAAAGCATGTGCATGGGTGAGAATAAAAATACCCAGTACGGACCCTGAGACCCCCGATGGTCTCTCAGAATTCCACAAAGGAAGACCCCAAAGCATGATTTCAATTACAATTCATAAAGAAAAAGACTCATCTCAAACTAGGTATTCAAATGAAAGATTAAGAATAATGATGATTAGTCTTAATCAATATCATTTTATTTTGTTACGAAGTTTCTACAACTGCACCATGAAAGAGTTTTTCCATTATCGATCCACACAGGGTCGTACGTCGCTGATCCACGACGTGCCACTCAAAGGATGGTCCTTGTCAGGTCATTTACTTTTGATCTACACGTAGGTCATTATGATTCTAATACACACAGGGTCTCTATGATGTTGATCCTCACATGGTCACTATGATTCTGATCCACACATAATTGTTATGATGCTGATCCACACAGGGTCACTATAATGCTGATCTACATAGGACCGCTATGATGTTGATCCACATAGGGTATCTATGACGTTGATCCACATAGGGTCTCTATGATATTTATCCACATAGAGTATCTATGATTATGATCCACATAGGGTCACTATGATGATGATCCACATGGGGTGTCTCTTCAATTGACAACCAGCCAAAGGATTCCCTGCACACGGTGCTCTTGAGTTCCATAGTATCTGCTCCTCAATATATAGATTATTCCTCAACTTCCACGATGTTCCACATGAAAGTAACCCAAAGGACCACCATGTTTTATGGGTCCCAACATGATAGATGGTGCATCAATCAGACGCTTGGTCTATGAGTTATAAAAATTTTAGGGTCGAGGGCCAGTTGGATTCGGGTTCGATCCAACCCGGTCATACTCCAACTTTCTATAAAACATAGCTGGAGTATCTCAAAAGGGCTGTCTCTTTCTGATTATTCCAGCGCTATAGATGTTTATTCAAACGGAAGTCTTGTTTGTGAGAAATGGACTTTTAAGCGTATTTGGGCCGAAAAAGTTTTGGGTCTGGTACAACCCGAGCAGGCTGACACGATCTTCCCTAACCTGGTTCGGGTCGACCTGACCCTATCTAGTTTCAACCCGGCCCAGCCTGAATTGGCTAGAACGTGGGCTTGGACCGCTGGGCCGCGGACCATCCTGATCCACCTCAGGTTGGCGTGGCCCACCAGGTGACCCGTCCCGGGTGGTTGGCATAGCCCGCCAGCTGGGTGGTGGACCCCCTTCCCTAAAGTAAAATCCTTTCAGATATTGAACTAGTAGTGCCATGTGGTGCCTCCCTTCTATCAATGGGCTCCACGGGGCACAGGTCCCCACCGCAGCTTCGATGCTGCAACCTCCTCACTGTGACGCGCAACAGCGCGCTGCCTTCCTCCAATTCGGTTGGTCACTGCTTGCTGCCACTACGTCCGGCTGATGCTGAACGTTGCCTTCGCCCGCCGACACCACTGCATCGGTGCTGCACCGGTAGAACTTCCTCGGGTAACCAGGTGATCTCTAGTGGTCTGTTTTCCATTCTGAACGCACCTACGGGCCTCCCGGGTTGCTTCCGTCACTACATGGCTTCCAAAATCATGTTGTCATTGACTTCAGTCATTGCCCAAGAAGAAAGCGACAATAACCAAAGCAGATGAGGGTATGATCCTTGTTTGTTTGGATCACTCCCTCAGTGTTAGAATCATATTAATCAAGTATTAAATAAATATATCACATAGATAAATTTAAACATGTTCGAAGCTCCCTAAAAAACAGCCTGTAAATTCATACGAATCACGAATCAACATGTTTTGGTTGATCTTAATTCGTCATAATTTTCAATAAAGAGGAATTAAATCAAGAAATTACTTATATTTAACAAAAACCCCTACCTCAGATTCTAAGAAGACTTCGTAGTTGAGGAAGAAGAATCCTCATTTGATGAATTCACCGGCGTCTGTCGATCCTAAATCGATTCCTCCTACAACATTGTTTGATCCTTTATTCATTGTTGGAGGAAAGTTCTTCGGCGCTTCTTCAAAGTTCTCCCACAATCGCACCAATCCCCCTGGTTTTTCAATGATGGAAATAATTAAAAGGAGGAGTTAAGAATTTAACTCTCCTTTAAATTAATGGTTCCATTAATCGATGAAATTAATGAACCTTATAAATTATATGAGGAGTGGTTACACAACAGAAGATTCAATCCATTAAATGGATTGACAACTTATTTGTCCCACCACTGTTGCTCAACCATTGTTAGAATAATAAAATAACAATTTTATGTTATTTTATTATTCTTTAAAAAATATATAAAACAAACTTTTTCTTCAGACCTACTGTGGTCAAAGTTAAGCCTCCATTAAGAGAATATTAGCACTACAGATTCAATGGTTCCCTAAAATTTTTAATCTGAGCACCATTTCAAAAGATAGAAAAAACCTCCTGCACATTTACTGAATGTACCTTAAAAAAGTTCAAAATTTTTTTCTAAGCATAACGGGCCTTGGAATCAAGCATCGTCAATTTTTGTAGACTCATAATAATCCCAAATAATTTAAAAAATAAATTATATGGAATTTCCTAGTCAATGAATTCTCCCCACCTTAGGTATTTTCATCCTTGAAATATAGAAAAAAACTTTGGGAACAAATACAGGTACTAGAATGTATCTAAGCCTCCCGCTCTCATGTTCTCTGTTAGATATTTCTGTGCTTCCAATGAACTCACACTAGAGGAATCAACCACCCATAAAGGACCTACTCTTGTCGATCCTCAATCTCCACCGAGAACTCTGCAAATGTCACCCCATCATTGATGTCTAGCTCTCCCCAGTCAATAATCTGTGATGGATCATATAACTACCTCCTCAACTGTGACACATAGAAACCATTATTCACCCGGTTCATCTGTGGGGGAGGAGCTAGATGGTACGCCACCTTGCCTACTATGTTGAGGATTTGGAAAGGTCTGATGAACCTCAGAGATAGCTTGTATCCCCATCCAATACTATATAATACTCATTGGGGTGAGACCCTTAGGAGACATGGTCTCCCTTCATAAACTCTAAGGGTCCCTGTCTGCTTTCGGCATAAGACTTCTATTGGATCCATGCAGTCTTCATCCTCTCAGGGATGATCATCACCTTCTCTAAGGTAGCCTGTACCAACTCTGGACCGATAAGCACTGACACACCTGGTTATGTCCAGTATAGAGGTGATCTGCAAGGTATCATGTACATGTCCTAAAACAGTGCCATACCGATGGTGGAGTGATAAATGTTGTTGTATGAGAACTCCACCTGTGGTAGGTGGTCCTCCCAACTATATCCAAAATCAAGGACATAAGCACAAAGTATGTATTTGAGTGTTTGTATGGTCTGATCTGTCTAACCATCTGTCTGAGGATAGAAGGCAATGCTAAAGCATAGTTGAGTCCCAATTGCCTCTTGTAATCCCTTACACAAGCGGGATATTAAAAGAGAATCACGATCTTATATGATCGTCGATGGAACCCCATGAATCTGTACAATTTATTGTAAGTAGAGATGTCCCTTGATCTATATCGATCCCTGCTCTCGAATGGGTTGGATGTGGGAGGACTTGGTGAGTCAGTAAATGATCACCCCGATGGAATCGTGGCCCCTAGACATACATTGTATCACTGTCATGAAGTACCTAAAGATACCATCTTACTTACACTACGCCACCTCAAGTGGATGGGCTAAGTCGGCTGGTACCTGATGCTTGACCTTCACTTGCTGACAAGTGAGGCTTCATGATACGAACTTCTCCACTTGTTTCTTCATCCCTGGCCACCAGTACTACTGTAAGAGGTCCTAATACATCTTCGCCGCACCAAGATGTACCGAAAAATGGGATGTGTGGAACTCCATTAACACCTCCTCTCATAGCGTCATGGGAACCATGGTTCATCCTTTAAAGAGGATGACATTCTCCCCACTTTTAGAAAATCCATCAGGAGCCTATCCTAAGGATATCTGAGCACGTCGGGCGTTGCAGTCTACGTCCCAAAGTTGTGCCTCCTCACTCACTGAAGGAGTGGTGGAGTAACTATCAGAGACTAGAGGTAATATGCTCCATCACTATCTACAAAAGATAACTGCAATGCAGCTAGCTTCAATGTTTTCTAACTATGCAAATATAGACCAGATCACCTGCTGAGTGTGTCTGGTACAACATTAACCTTCCCAGGAGTGTTGACTATCTCAAAGTCACAATCCTGGAGGAACTCTAGTCATCGTTGTTGTCTCAGTTTCATGTCCTTCTATGAGAGGATATACCTGAGAGTCTTGTGATCAGAGTAAATAGTAAATCATTCACCCATCAAGTAGTGCTTCCAAATCTTCAGATCAAAGACCACTACTGCTAACTCCAAGTCATGGGTAGCGTAGTTCTGCTCATGTTGTCTCAGCTGACGAGATATGTAGGGGATCATCTCTCTCTCTTGCATCATGACACATCCTAGTCTGGCCCCTGATGCATCACAAAAGACTACATACCCAACACCCTCCTCCATTACCCTCAAGATGGGGAGACTCGTTAGTCTCTACCTCATCTTCTGAAAACAATGCTGACATCTCTCTGTCCACACAGATCACTGTACCTTCATTGTCAAAGCTAAAAAGGTTGTCGATACTCTATAAAATTCAGGTACAAATCTCTGGTAGTACCCATCCAATCCTAGGAAACTCCACTCCTCGGTCACACTCTTGGGTGGCTCCCAAGAAAACACTGCCTCTATCATCACCAGATCTACTGCAACTGCAGCCTATGAGATAACTTACCCTAGGAAGATGACTTCCCGTATCCAGAACTGGCACTTCGAGAGCTTTCAATAAAACTGGTGCTATTAGAGTGTATCCAGAGCTATCTATAGGTGTGTGGAATTCTCCTCCTCCGATTCTGGGTAAATCAAGATGTCGTCAATGATAACCACTAAGAAGTGATCAAGGTAAGTATGAAAGATCTTGTTTGTGAGTCCAATGAATAGTTCAAGAGCATCGGTTACAATAAAGGGCATCATGAAGAACTCAGAATTGATATACCGACATCTGAAAGTTGTCTTCGGTTCATCCTAGTCTTGTACACTAAGCTAATGATAGCTTAATATGAGGTATATCTTTGAAAAGAATAGATCTCCCATCAACTGGTTGAAGAGATCATAATTCATTGGGAGTGGGTACTTTTTCTTCACAGTCACCTGGTTCTGGCTCCGATAGTCCATGAAAATCCTCAGAATACCACCTACCTTCTTGGAGAAAAAAATCGGGGATGCCCATAGATAAACATCGGGCCTTATGAACCCCTTCCTCTACAATTTCTCAAACTATACCAGCAACTCATGAAGCTCCACATGAGCAAACCGATATGATGGTGTAGATATTGGTTCCATCCCAGGGTAAATGTCGATGTATAAGTCTACCTCTCTATGAGGAGGTAGTCCCATAACATCATTAAGAAATACATCAGCATACTGGTCTACCACTACAGGATAAATCAGACTCCTCCTCATGTCAACTGCTCTAATGGTAAGGCTAGCCAACTGATGAGTGATTGGCTACACCCTTCTCTGAGAATTTCCATTCTAGGATGCAAAGGTCCCCTTCTCACTGGTGAAGGAAAACCTAATTCCATCCTCACAGACACACAACACTTTGCGCCTAAAAATGTCAATCTAGGCATGGAACATAGATAAATAGTCCATGCCCAAGATGACATCGTAAGGCCTCAATGCTGCTACTTGGATATCCCAGCTGATGATCAAGCCTCCTAGAGTAAGCCCACACTACTGTCACCTATGTGTAATCATTGAATCCTCTTGTTTAGGTGTCTCTAATAATAATGGTCGATCCAATGGGCTTACCAGAATCTATGAGCTCAGAACGAGATTCATAGAAATGAATGAGTGACTGGAAAATGTGTCTATAAGTACTGGATCTAGGTTAGAGTATATACAGATAGTACGTCGAATCATCTCTAGAGTACCATGGTCATAGTCATCGGCTGCATGATGCTGAGATCATCAATGTCTGCTTTCTCCCTAAGATCAGGGGGTGAACTACAAGGAGGTTGTGGCGGTATAACCTCAAATCACCGCCCACTTCTTACTGCATGACATGCTCCACTGCCGCGTATACCACCCTACAGACCTCCATGCTCGAATCTCTGCCTCTGTCTCGGCAGTCCCTCGACCATCTGCTGATCATCGGTACAGTGGGTTGGGCAGTCGTGAGTCCTATGGCCCTGCCCGACACATGTGAAGCACAATATGCTCCTCATCTGTCCTACTCTCCCTTATGAGCTCTGAACCTCTGACCCTACGTCCTGGGGTCTTTCTCTAGAAGGTCTATCTTACTTGTACCTTTTCACTTCTTCCTACTACCTACTGTAGATGAATCAGCTACCTGTTGCCTGGTGGTGGCTCTCACCATCGATGCCTGCTCACCTAAGAAGTTCCCCACCAATAATGCTCACTTGAGTACCCCAGCCTATGTTGGTATATTGAGTGTTATCATCAACGTTATGATCTCCCGATGGTGGCACTTCTCAATGGATCGGGCCCTGAAGAATGGGTCATGTACCATGTTGGTGGAGTAGCACGAGACATTAGTGGACCTCGCAGAGTACCAGACTACTATAAGGCTGCCCTATTGTAAGTGCAAGAGATTCTGAATATGCATAGAGTGTAGTGTCACTAGAATGAACTTTGTAAAAGAGGATCTCAAAGTCTGTCCAAGTGAGGGTCTCCTCATCATGTAACTAGAGAACCAGGCTCCACCATCTCCCTGATGTTACCTAGAAGAGTATAGTAGCTAGGATCACCATCTTCTCTACTGGTGTCTCAACAAAGTGAAAAACTCCTTCTACAGCCTCCAGTCAGTCCTCATCTTCCTGGGGATTTGTCTCACCATGAATCCTTTGAGGCCTCAGCCGGTGGAACTCTCACAATTCCCCTATTTGGTGTGCATCATCCGCTAGTGGGGATGGTGGAAACTACTGATAATTGGGTAGTGGTGCTACTAGTGAACCGTTAGCAGGTGCTATCACTAGAAGAGGGCCCTGCACCGAAGCCTCATCGCTCAGTGGGCCATCATCATGAACTATCTCTCGAATCCTAGATTGTTTTCTACATAGAGGAATCCTGAAATGAAACAGGTGTGCCACAGTAAATAAGTTATACCTAGTGAGCTGACTCAAAACAGATCAAAAGTAAAACATTTCCAAAACACACACAATTAGTGTTTTCACGCACCATGTTAGAAATCAAAATTCGAGGTCCTAGTGTATGGATACCTCAGTCACCACACCAACACTAGACTCCCTAAACTGAAAAGCATACTCGAAACACTTAACAATATTTCTCCATTGGAAATATAAATGTCTTAGTTCTTCGATTGAACCTACACCTCTTATACTACTTTATCACAGCCCATCCCCTTGGGTCTGTGTTATGACTACCCCAATCCAACTTTCCATAGGTCATGGGTTGGAGACTAGCATCAGAAAAGAATATTCCTAAAAATGTGAAGGCATTTCCTTTAAACATGCAAGCACACAGACCGAGAACACGACAAGATGAAAATCACATAGTAAAACTGTAGTAATAAAAGTATGTACTGAAATTAATAGGGCCATAATAAAAGTCTAGCTAAAAATATACAACTACAACCAAAAATAGCTCATGAGATCATCCACCATGGATCCTACCTGAGGGGTAGGTACATATCATCTCCACAGCTCTCCACGTCAACTAGTCACCTCCATGTACCGCCTGGTCCTAGATTATAACTTTTCATCCAAGCTTCTCGTCATCTACACAAGACAAAACAAGGTGCAGGTGAAGCCCGTGTAGGGGTGAGTATAACAATACCTAGTAGGGAGCCAGAGACCACTAAAGGTCTCTCAAAATTGCACAAAGGAAAACCACAAAGCATGATCTCAATCACAAAGAACAAATAAAATGACTCAAATCAAACCAGATATTCATTTCAGAGTTTAGAAATAAAGATGATTAGTCTTAACCTATATCATTTTATTCAGTTAGGAAATTTATGCAACTAAAAATGAAAGAGTTGTTCCATTATTGATCCACATAGTGTTGTATGACGTTGATCCATGACAGGATGCTCAAAGGCATCTCCTCATCAAGTCATGTACTACTGATCCACACATGGTCTCTATGATGTTGATTCACATAGGGTCGACATGATGTTGATCCACATAGGGTCACTATGATGATGATCCAGAAAAGGTCTCTATTATGATGATCTACACAGGGTAACTATGATTCTGATCCACAAAGGTTCCCTATGATGCCGATACTCACAGTGTAGAGACCCGAAGCCTGACGTACATGGACATTACATTACATTTGCGGAAAACTTAGTACATAACATAAACACACACACAAGGATCGTAATAGTTTAGTGTCTTTGGAAACTCGGAATAAAATCTTCTAATCGTGGGGAAAGATCTTCAACATCTCCCATAAAGATCTTCCTTTTTTTTTACCTAAAAACTTTATTTATGTCCTGGGGAAAATAAAACATAAAAGGGTGAGCTCAAATGCTCAGTAAGGGTAAACAAAATATATATCAATCACATCGTATTCATAAGAACATAACATTTTGGAAATCATAACCTGCAAAAGAGAGCATAATTTCATAACATGGGATAAATCATGGTAGTGAAATGTAATCACAATAATCATAACTTAAAACATGAAACTTTGTGGCATTCACACATAATCATAGAGAATCATTTCTTGTTAGTCAAGACTCATTGCCAAGACCATCTTAGTGGACAAAGTCCCTTTCTGAATCGAGTCACCCTCGTTTCAGTCCTGTTTCACTGAACTGGTATAACCTACCATTCCAGCCATGTCTATCTCATGAGATATGAAATCTTTACCCAATGCATTGGAGGGAGATATAGGTCCCACCCATCTTATAATGAATCCTTTCTTATGTGTGCCACATAATCATAAAACATACATCATCGCATAACACAAGTAACAAAAATGGGATTCTTGAAACATCATGACATCATAAATCAATTCATATAAGATAAAGGAATTCATAAAAATAATTCCATCACAACATGATCAAATCAATGTAATAATAGGGATAAAAATATAACCCTTTATTATCTTAGATGGAAAATAATTTTGATAAAACACTTGAACTCCATTCTTGAGGAAAATATCCTTTCTTCTTCAAAAAACATTTTTCCTTTCATAACATGTCATACAACTTTAAAATAAAATAAGTTGATTAAAAATAAACTTGAAAACTTGTAAAGGAAGATTCTTTGAAGTAATATTTTAAAAATCCATTCATGCCGTATAAGTAAAAAAAACATTCTTCGTACTTTTGTCGGAAAAGTCAAAAAGTACCTCGTACGGAAAAACGACAAAAGATTCCTTTCATATTCTTTACTAAAAACTCACCTAAGGGTAAAATTGGATTTAAACTATTGAAAGTGGATGGAAACAATATTACATATTGAGGGAACATGGATGTGGATGATAAAATACACCCCAGTAAATACTTACGAATAAACAATCTCGGATAAAAATGAGATTGTGATATTTCCCTTACCTTAGGTCCGATTTGCTTCGTATGTGTCCGAACCTCCTGTATAATGATTTAAATAATGTCATTGACTTATTACAGAATCATATTCATTGTTATGATATCATATATGGTTCACTTATGACATTATATTACCCGTTCTTTTGTAAATTCCATGTTAAAGAAGCGTTTTGGGTAAAATCATTTCATTTATCGTAGGTGTTTTGACTTGTTGTTCTTGACATCATTATTACTTATATCATGATTTACTTACTTCCAGAATATAAAATATGATTTATATATCATATATATTCAGTATATATATATATATAATAGGTAGATAAATAAAATGAAAAACACCGTTCATGGAGACGGTAGTCCGTACGTACGCATGAACGTTGTTTTCCTTTCCTTATTGTCTTGAAATGGAA
Organism: Viscum album; assembly: GCA_963277665.1. Classification (NCBI taxonomy): domain Eukaryota; kingdom Viridiplantae; phylum Streptophyta; class Magnoliopsida; order Santalales; family Viscaceae; genus Viscum; species Viscum album. The sequence goes on along the minus strand of OY728151.1, from coordinate 354,188,455 downwards.
GTAAGTAGATGACATACATATGTATATATATACATAAATCCAGTAGCTTTATAATGTCATATATTTCATTATTATTTCTTATATATACTTTATAATCATTCTTAAATGGTTAATATGGAGAATGAATCTCATCGCGTCGTGGAGACGGTAGTCCGTACGTACGCACGAGCGATGATATCATTTCTATAAGTATTGAATTGAATTGGAGTGAATTATACAATATATCAGAATCAATATGATGTTGTAATAACTATGTATAGTTATTCTTTACACCATTATACCCATCCATGTAAGGTGGTGGTGGAAAATAGATTACACCACGGCGTGGAGACGGTATTCCGTACGTACGCACGCGCGGTGATTTCTTTTTCCGTAGGATGGATAGATGGCGAAATAGGGTTGTTTCATACTTATAATAACATATCAGTATATGAGTGATACTGATGTTATTACTTCATAATTAAATAACCTAAGAAGAAGAAGTGGAAGAAGAAATAAAGATGAAAGAATTGGTAACGGTAATTACCTCTTCTTTGAAGTGCCTCTTTGAGACCTCCTCTTAGGGCACTAGAATTGGTCTTTGAGGAAGAACAGGACCTCTAGTATGTTTCTAGGGAAGTGGAGAAGAGATTTTGGCAGGGGTTGGCCGAGCTTGAATGCTCAAATTGGTGTGAGGAGGAGGGGGAGGAGGTGTCCTTTTATAAGGGAGGAGAGGGGCACCTTAGGAATATCTCAAAATATTATTTTATATTAAAGTCAAAATCGGTTTATAATGGTTCCAAAGGGTCTTATTTAGAAGCTAAAGTGGGGATGAGTCGAAATCCTATCAACCAATAGAATTTAGACAAGTTTAGGATATTATTTTAACCTTATCAATTAGATTTAACTCTAAGATAAATAATTTAACTTTTACCGTGTCTTTTTGTTTTCTTTCACTATATGGTTAATAAACTTACTATAACATGACAAACGAATCCAAAATTGTATATTATTAATAAATATATCCTTATCTAAGTCATTTGGCCGAACCTTAGATTTTTAGGAATAAAATAACAATTAATAATATAATATTTGATTTAAAAACTATTTTGTGTCAATTTTGACACTATTTGATATATGATTTTTGTGAAAGTCATAACAGAATTAAATGTTCGAACCAAGTTGATTAAATCAACATTAATATATCATAGTAACCTATAAAATTAGTGGAATTCATAAAAAGTCTTAAATTACATTTATTTTGGTATTTATATTATCAATTATGTCAATATTTCATTAATAAGATAATTACTGCATCATCTTTGTGTCATAAATAAATTATATTATTTGATGTCTAAAAATTACAAATAAAATACCATCATGTAGGAAATCTTTTTAGCTTTCTAATGAATATTTATAGTCGAATGTATCTTATGTATAACCCCATATTAAAAATGATTTACTTATTAAACATTGATTTTAACTATTTTAACCTTTCTTTAAATAAATTAATAATAAATGTCCTAATCTAATCCAAGTGGGCCTAAATGGTCATATTTTATTCCTAAGTTTGTTTTTGGTCGAATTACACTTGTCCAATAGAATTAGGACATGTGTTAGGGTAATATTAATATCATATTTACCCTTAGTTACCCTATTTACTATTAACCGCGGTAAAAAAGTAAAAAGTTACTATTCACCAAAAAATTATTTTCATCTCATTGAACCACATTTTAGTCCTTGATATTAACCGTGTCTCTCGGATTTTCGAAATTCCATTCACAGAAGCGGCAAAATTAAGTTTTATGAAAAATTCAGTTTTTTTAACTACCACTTAGTAGTTTCACTATTCATCAAAAATTGATGTTTTTTAGAACAATGCCAAAATTTCATCCTAAGATATATTTCATATTCCGAATTCAAAAATGAAATCTATTTTACCAAATTCATAACATAGAAGTTGCATTAATTAATTTTATAATTAAATCCCGCTGTTAAAATAAATAGCGTGTTTTTAGGAAACAATATATATCAAAAGATTGACACTTGATTATGTCTGATTTAAATGTGAAATTACAACCAATGACCAACATTGTATTAAATTGTAAAAATATATTCTAAATATACTTTAAAACCACTCAAATTAATAATTTATCACTATTAATTATTTCGATTAAAAAAGTTGTTTTTAATTATAATTTAGTAATTTTTCACTATTCATCAGAATATGAAAGTTATCCGAAAAGTGCCAAAATTTCACCTTAGGCTAAATTCTATACTCTGAATCCAAAAATAAAGTTCATTTTGAAAAATAAGATTTACTGGATTTCAAAAAGTGGTTATTACTATTCATAACGGCTAGTTTTAATAATATTTTTATAGCATATCGTTGTTTAGTGAAACTCGGTATTGCGTACTACACACGCTATCGAGGAAGGTCGCGATTGCGTTTAATGCAAGTCAAGTCAAGGATGTGTGTTGTGCAAGCTCCTTTTGGTGTAGCGTACAACACAAGACATTAGTGAAATAAAAAAAAAGAATATTTTTCATAAAATCTCGGGCTGTTACATTCTACCCCCCTTAAAATGAATTTCGCCCTCGAAATTCGTCGGGGTTTTACTATTCGAAAGTTTCTTTAATAGAAACCCACATCGTAAAAGGGAATACCAAAACTTGGCTTTAAAAACTAAAGTATGAAATGTAACGATTACCCAAATAAACTAATCACTGGGTTTCCACATAGGTGAAAATATGGATATGGAAGAGAAATCTAACCATCATGTTCTGATGGAGAGTGGTAGAGAACATGGCTATGGAAAAGCCAGTAATCACAAATCCATAAATTTGTGACGATCTAAGGTACCATCTGATTCATCAGGTATAAGAGAACTAGGACAACATTTTTGGTTTTCAAGATCATTTCCCTAAAGTTAAAGAATTTGAATTAGAATAAATACTTACTTTATTTCGGTACAATCTCACTGTTGTTCGTGCCTTTAACAATTTCCACTTCATCTCTTAAATAAATGAAGTTGAATTTGTTATTCGTGAAGTGCTAGCAGATCATGTGATAGAATGACGGGTCATTCCATCTGTTTCAAACAAAAGGTTAGCAAAATTATATACATAAGTCGATCTATAGTGAGATTAATCACATATGGACTTATACTTCATATATCATACTGCTTAATATAATAAAACTAGTTTCTACTAAATAGGGACTTCCTGTAGGTCAGTGGTAGGCGATAAAGGCCAGTCGCACTTCGGTTGTGGGTTCGATTCCTACAGCCTTGTCCGAAGCGATGGGCTGTCGCCCATCCTGCAGGTTGTCCTTTTTCTAAAACTACGTTACTATAACATCCCATCAATAATATCGAAAATCTTCTATCCTTAAACAATACTAACTTATGACCAACATAATCCAGTCTAATCATTAGGCTTATACATAATACTGCAGTCCACTCTCATAATATAGTGACATCGATTACCAGAGATTTAATACTGTCGTTGATCCCCACATATCATAAGATATGTCTTGTTGGTCACATTCCAAACATTCAAAGTCCTTAATCGTGTATTCTCTTGAATACCTTAGTGAAAACATGAGTGCAGTTAAAAGTTAACACTTTCCACATACCAAAATCCTCAAAATTCTATATACTCAAACCATGATATCACTTAGTCCTTATATCAATCATGAGCTCATGAATACTATCAAACATTTAATTTTCTCCTTATCCCTTCATCATGCGCATATCATCTACATTCCAAAAATATCTGAATAACCTTTCATGGATACTGGTAACATTAATCATATACTTTCAAAACACAAGGAAAGACAACAGTGTAACAATCCATAGATGTCTCTTTATTCCAAAATTACACATGATAAACATGTAATCATGCCACTACATTCTCAAACCATTGACCGAGCTTCAAAAATTCTTTCATATATCATTTGTAGTCTCTTCATCATCATCCACATAAATACTACCCATATGACCATACTGATTCTCTTCATGAGTCTTTCCCTTAGAGCATTTGTTTGCATAATGCCCATACATTCCACATTTAAAACACTTAACCATTTTTGATGTCTTAGCAATACCATTATCCTCATCCATGGTGTTAACCGACCCTTTTCCTTTGCACTTACTTGCTTTGTGTCCTTATTTTCCACACCCAAAGCATCTTCCAGTTCCCTTGAAACATTCTCCTTGATGCCTCTTCCCACATGATTTACATAGGGGAAATTGAACTTTCTTTCCTCTATGATCATCATGAAACTCCATCTTTCTCTTATTAGCCGAGTCAGGAAACTTACCAAAGTTTAATTTATTGATCATATTATGAGATTTCTGATTCGGCATAATAATGATGTTTGGACTTCCAAATCCCATTTCATTTGGTTTCTCATAAAGAATATCATTCCATTGTCCATCATATCCTCCATTATTGTGAATCATCTTGTTTCCAGCCATTTTCTAAAACCCAAACAGAATAGTGTTAGATGAAAAAATCGTAATAAAGGGGGAGTAACTTAAATATCTATCATCTTTGGTTTAATCTAATATTGTTACCATAGTTCTAGGACTATATCCTATACGTATACTTATCCTTAGGGGCATCCCTAGACATACCTTAGAAATATCTCTAGGGATCTCACTAATGTTTTCGCGTCCTAGTTTCCAAAGGTTGACTAAACCTTTCCTTTGATACCAACTGTAGAGACCCGAAGCCTGACGTACATGGACATTACATTACATTTGCGGAAAACTTAGTACATAACATAAACACACACACAAGGATCGTAATAGTTTAGTGTCTTTGGAAACTCGGAATAAAATATTCTAATCGTGGGGAAAGATCTTCAACATCTCCCATAAAGATCTTCCTTTTTTTTACCTAAAACCTTTATTTATGTCCTGGGGAAAATAAAACATAAAAGGGTGAGCTCAAATGCTCAGTAAGGGTAAACAAAAGATATATCAATCACATCGTATTCATAAGAACATAACATTTTGGAAATCATAACCTGCAAAAGAGAGCATAATTTCATAACATGGGATAAATCATGGTAGTGAAATGTAATCACAATAATCATAACTTAAAACATGAAACTTTGTGGCATTCACACATAATCATAGAGAATCATTTCTTGTTAGTCAAGACTCATTGCCAAGACCATCTTAGTGGACAAAGTCCCTTTCTGAATCGAGTCACCCTCGTTTCAGTCCTGTTTCACTGAACCGGTATAACCTACCATTCCAGCCATGTCTATCTCATGAGATATGAAATCTTTACCCAATGCATTAGATGGAGATATAGGTCCCACCCATCTTATAATGAATCCTTTCTTATGTGTGCCACATAATCATAAAACATACATCATCGCATAACACAAGTAACAAAAATGGGATTGTTGAAACATCATGACATCATAAATCAATTCATATAAGATAAAGGAATTCATAAAAATAATTCCATCACAACATGATCAAATCAATGTAATAATAGGGATAAAAATATAACCCTTTATTATCTTAGATGGAAAATAATTTTGATAAAACACTTGAACTCCATTCTTGAGGAAAATATCCTTTCTTCTTCAAAAAACATTTTTCCTTTCATAACATATCATACAACTTTAAAATAAAAGAAGTTGATTAAAAATAAACTTGAAAACTTGTAAAGGAAGCTTCTTTGAAGTAATATTTTAAAAATCCATTCATGCCGTATAAGTAAAAAAACATTCTTCGTACTTTTGTCGGAAAAGTCAAAAAGTACCTCGTACGGAAAAATGACAAAAGATTCCTTTCATATTCTTTACTAAAAACTCACCTAAGGGTAAAATTGGATTTAAACTATTGCAAGTGGATGGAAACAATATTACATATTGAGGGAACATGGATGTGGATGATAAAATACACCCCAGTAAATACTTACGAATAAACAATCTCGGATAAAAATGAGATTGTGATATTTCCCTTACCTTAGGTCCGATTTGCTTCGTATGTGTCCGAACCTCCTGTATAATGATTTAAATAATGTCATTGACTTATTACAGAATCATATTCATTGTTATGATATCATATATGGTTCACTTATGACATTATATTACCCGTTCTTTTGTAAATTCCATGTTAAAGAAGCGTTTTGGGTAAAATCATTTCATTTATCGTAGGTGTTTTGACTTGTTGTTCTTGACATCATTATTACTTATATCATGATTTACTTACTTCCAGAATATAAAATATGATTTATATATCATATATATTCAGTATATATATATATATAATAGGTAGATAAATAAAATGAAAAACACCGTTCATGGAGACGGTAGTCCGTACGTACGCATGAACGTTGTTTTCCTTTCCTTATTGTATTGAAATGGAAGTAAGTAGATGACATACATATGTATATATATACATAAATCCAGTAGCTTTATAATGTCATATATTTCATTATTATTTCTTATATATACTTTATAATCATTCTTAAATGGTTAATATGGAGAATGAATCTCATCGCGTCGTGGAGACGGTAGTCCGTACGTACGCACGAGCGATGATATCATTTCTATAAGTATTGAATTGAATTGGAGTGAATTATAAAATATATCAGAATCAATATGATGTTGTAATAACTATGTATAGTTATTCTTTACACCATTATACCCATCCATGTAAGGTGGTGGTGGAAAATAGATTACACCACGGCGTGGAGACGGTATTCCGTACGTACGCACGCGCGGTGATTTCTTTTTCCGTAGGATGGATAGATGGTGAAATAGGGTTGTTTCATACTTATAATAACATATCAGTATATGAGTGATACTGATGTTATTACTTCATAATGAAACAACCTAAGAAGAAGAAGTGGAAGAAGAAATAAAGATGAAAGAATTGGTAACGGTAATTACCTCTTCTTTGAAGTGCCTCTTTGAGACCTCCTCTTAGGGCACTAGAATTGGTCTTTGAGGAAGACCAGGACCTCTAGTATGTTTCTAGGGAAGTGGAGAAGAGATTTTGGCAGGGGTTGGCCGAGCTTGAATGCTCAAATTGGTGTGAGGAGGAGGGGGAGGAGGTGTCCTTTTATAAGGGAGGAGAGGGGCACCTTAGGAATATCTCAAAATATTATTTTATATTAAAGTCAAAATCGGTTTATAATGGTTCCAAAGGGTCTTATTTCGAAGCTAAAGTGGGGATGGGTCGAAATCCTATCAACCAATAGAATTTAGACAAGTTTAGGATATTATTTTAACCTTATCAATTAGATTTAACTCTAAGATAAATAATTTAACTTTTACCGCGTCTTTTTGTTTTCTTTCACTATATGGTTAATACACTTACTATAACATGACAAACGAACCCAAAATTGTATATTATTAATAAATATATCCTTATCTAAGTCATTTGGCCGAACCTTAGATTTTTAGGAATAAAATAACAATTAATAATATAATATTTGATTTAAAAACTATTTTGTGTCAATTTTGACACTATTTGATATATGATTTTTGTGAAAGTCATAACAGAATTAAATGTTCGAACCAAGTTTATTAAATCAACATTAATATATCATAGTAACCTAGAAAATTAGTGGAATTCATAAAAAGTCTTAAATTACATTTATTTTGGTATTTATATTATCAATTATGTAAATATTTCATTAATAAGATAATTACTGCATCCTCTTTGTGTCATAAATAAATTATATTATTTGATGTCTAAAAATTACAAATAAAATACCATCATGTAGGAAATATTTTTAGATTTCTAATGAATATTTATAGTCGAATTTATCTTATGTATAACCCTATATTAAAAATGATTTACTTATTAAACATTGATTTTAACTATTTTAACCTTTCTTTAAATAAATTAATAATAAATGTCCTAATCTAATCCAAGTGGGCCTAAATGGTCATAGTTTATTCCTAAGTTTGTTTTTGGTCGAATTACACTTGTCCAATAGAATTAGGACATGTGTTAGGGTAATATTAATATCATATTTACCCTTAGTTACCCTATTTACTATTAACCGCGGTAAAAAAGTAAAAATTAACTATTCACCAAAAAATTATTTTCATCTCATTGAACCACATTTTAGTCCTTGATATTAACCGTGTCTCTCGGATTTTCGAAATTCCATTCACAGAAGCGGCAAAATTAAGTTTTATGAAAAATTCAGTTTTTTTAACTACCACTTAGTAGTTTCACTATTCATCAAAAATTGATGTTTTTCAGAACAATGCCAAAATTTCATCCTAAGATATATTTCATATTCCGAATTCAAAAATGAAATCTATTTTACCAAATTCATAACATAGAAGTTGCATTAATTAATTTTATAATTAAATCCCGCTGTTAAAATAAATAGCGTGTTTTTAGGAAACAATATATATCAAAAGATTGACACTTGATTATGTCTGGTTTAAATGTGAAATTACAACCAATGACCAACATTGTATTAAATTGTAAAAATATATTCTAAATATACTTTAAAACCACTCAAATTAATAATTTATCACTATTAATTATTTCGATTAAAAAAGTTGTTTTTAATTATAATTTAGTAATTTTTCACTATTCATCAGAATATGAAAGTTATCCGAAAAGTACCAAAATTTCACCTTAGGCTAAATTCTATACTCTGAATCCAAAAATAAAGTTCATTTTGAAAAATAAGATTTACTGGATTTCAAAAAGTGGTTATTACTATTCATAACGGCTAGTTTTAATAATATTTTTATAGCATATCGTTGTTTAGTGAAACTCGGTATTGCGTACTACACACGCTATCGAGGAAGGTCGCGATTGCGTTTAATGCAAGTCAAGTCAAGGATGTGTGTTGTGCAAGCTCTTTTTGGTGTAGCGTACAACACAAGACATTAGTGAAATAAAAAAAAAGAATATTTTTCATAAAATCTCGGGCTGTTACACACAGGGTCTCTATAATGCTGATCCATATAGAGTCACCCTTTTATTGACAGTCAGCCACATGATTCCCCGTACCCAGTGTGCTTAAGTTCCATAATATCTGCTCTTCGAGATATTATACGTGCCTTAACTAACATGACATTATATAAAGGATATACCCAAAGGACCACCATGTCGTAAGGGTCCTAACACAGTAGACGGTGCGTCAATCATATGCATAGTCTGTGAGTTATAGACATTTTAGTGTTGAGGGCCCGGTTGGATTCGGGTTTGATCCAACCCGCCTGTATTCCAACTTTCATCATAACTCTGGTGGAGTGTCTCAAAATGAATATCTCATTTTGAGAATTCTAGAGCTAGATAAGGTTCATCAAATGGACTTATGGTTTGTGAGATACAACATTTTGAGCATATTAGGGCCAAAAATGGTCTGGGTCCGGTCCAACCTGGTCAGGCCGACCCAAAATTCCTCTTCCTGGGCGGAACCAACCTAGTTCGGGTCAACCAGACGAGGTCCGGGATTGACCCATGTCTGACCGGCCCCGATCAAACTGGTTGGGCTCAGGCCACTGGGGCGCAGACTGGATCAGAAAGCCGGGAGACTCGACTTGGGTGGCGGGTGTGGTCCACTAATCAGGTGGCAGACCCCATTCCTTAATGGTAATGTGGTTCAGGTATTTAACTGGTGGTGCCACATGGCACTTCCCTTCTGTTAGTGGGAGCCGCAGGGTATGGGTCTCCTTTGCCTCTACTGCGGCTTCGATGCCGGTGCCTCCTCATCGCAGAGCGCGACGGTGTGCCACATTTCGCTAACATGGCCGGCCGAGGGCAACCACTGTCTACTTCTACCATGGCTGGACGATGCTGGTGGCCGCCTTCTCCCTCCAGTGCCAGTCATTGGCACTGCCACATCGGTGCTGCGTCGACGGAACATCTGCGGTTCCTCGGGTGAGCTTTGGTGGTCCATTTTCCCTTCTGAATGCGCCTGCAGGCCTCTTGGGTTGCTGTCGCCACTGCGCGACTTCTAGATTCATGTTTTCATTGATTTAAAACTTCTCCCATGAATAACGTGACAAAAACTGAAGGAGCGGAGGGTCTGGGCCTTTGTTTTTTGGCCCGTTCCCTATGCGTTAGCATCATATCAAGCAGGTATTAAATAAATACATCACATAGATATATTTAAACCCGTTCAAATATCCCGCAACAACCACCCGAAAATTCATACCAATCATGGATCAAATCGTTTTGGTTGATCACAATTATTTCATTATTTTCAAGAATTAGGAATTTTCACTAGAGATTACTTGTATTTAATAACAACACCTACCTCGGATTTGGAGAAGACATCACGGTTGTGGAAAAACAATCCTCGTTTGATGAAGTCCCTGACGTCTGTCGATACCAAATCGATTCTTCCAATGATGTTGTTTGAGCCTCTGTTTTTCATTGTAGGGAAGTTCATTGATGCTTTGTCTGACTTCTCCCACAATCTCACCGATCCCCCTGTTTTCCAACAAGGGAAATAATTAAAAGAAGGAGTTAAGAGTTTAACTCTCATTTCAATTAATTGTTTCATTAATAAGTGAAATTATTGAACCTCATAAATTAAACAAGTAGTGGTTACAAAACAGACGAGTTAGGACATTAAATTGATTAACAACTCAGCAGTCCTTCTACTGCCGCTCAATAGTTTGTAGAATAATAAAATAACAATTTTATCTTATTTTATTATTCATTAAAAAGTACATAAAACCAAAATTTTCTCCCAACCTACTGTGGTCAATGTTAATTATCCCTGATGTTCATCATAGTGCTGTGGATACAATGGTTCCCTCAGATTTTTAATCTGAGCACTATTTCAAAATATAGAAAACGCTGCCCACACATTTACTAAACGTACCATAGAAAAAGTTAAAAATTCCATTTTGGGCACACTGGTCCTCAGAATCAACTGCCGTCAATTTTCGCAGACTTTTAATAATCCCACATAATTTAAAAAAATGTATGGAATTTCTAAGTCATTATAATAACATTCCGCAAATAAAAATCAATAAAAATTCCACCGAATCTCAAAACTAATATTAAAACCAAAAAATAAGAATGATTTGATTGCATAACTATCCAAGGTAGTAATAAAATTTATTATCAAATAACATCAACAAATATTAAAGTTTCACTCTGAAAAGTATATAGCCAAATGATATAATCCCCATGATATTCTAGTAATTTCTATAAATCACTATAATTCCATATTAAAATCATATTTTCCTCTTCATCCTTTACTCCCCAAATAAAATATTATGGCATTCTATTTACCTTTTTCTTGTAACGCATTCAAAAATTATATTGGTATTATTCCAAGATAACATTAGTCACCAAATCAAATTATAATGAAACATATGGTCCCACATTAGATTAACCCATAATTACCTCAAAATCAGAGATCATATGAAACCTAAATTTATCGATTCCATTGAAATTATGTCCAAAAAAAGTGATTTTTCCCTCAAATTACAGTTTTACTCATGAAAACATAAGAATCTCAAGTAACTTAAACTCCTTAAATGTCTCCAAAAATACTCCCACCATCAAAAGAGGATAGGTATATTTAAATTTTTTATTATCCTTAAGTCTTCCATATATCTTTAATACTTTATATGTACACCTATTAATTCTTTAATATTCTTCATTATGAATTAAATATTCATTGTAACCTTATTTATTAATAATTAATTCACGAAAATAAAAAATATGAATTATATATTCATGATTAGTAAATATAAATTTGATAATATTTCATACAATCTATATAAGAAAATAATTAATACAATGAATCTATATTTCATGATCTTCTGGAATCCTATTTCTACTTTCATTATGTTTTACAATATTAAAAATAAATTTCCATGCCACTTATTGTATTTCACATTTTGGTCGAGATGAAATAGTTGATATCTTGCAATAATATGAATGATATACCATGAAAAATATTTTTTTATAAATTATTAAGTATTAGATATCTCAAACAATTTCATTCATTTTATTTGAATACTACAGGAGTTGTAAAAATAATATTTATAAACTTTTGAAATAATAATGATGATCAAATAATTGAGGAGCAACAAAGAAGGTTGTGAACGATCCATTTCCATTCCTATTGAAAAAATATCCATAATATGTTGAAAATAAGATCACATTAACATAAAAGTAATTATTGAAATAATATATTATATAGGTTAAAGATAACAATATAAAATTTTATAATATGTTAATCCATCAATACCCATATATCTTAGTTGATCTATGTTTTTATACAGTAAACCAAAATTACCATAAACATTCAAAATTTCTATAAGTTAAAAATACTTATTATTATATAGGATCATAAAATTATTATCAAATAACATCCAAACCTCTAAAGTTATCTTAACCCCACTTTGATACCAACTATAAGAATAGACTTAGTCGTTACATATTATATTGACATTATACTAGAGTTATTTTTATTTATTCCAAAAGATATTTTGTTTTTGACTTTTAGAGGATTAATACTAATTAATACATGATAATCCAATAAAATGAAAACTGAAATTGATACTATGTATCCCTTTTTTCCATAAAACAAAATTAATTAAAATAATCCTTATTTTCATTCAAAAATGATCCCCAAAAAAATCATCATAGATTCATCATTTCTATTACCCATCCTTAAAACCAATGAATGAAAATTAAGAACATTGGATTAGACAAAAAAACTTAATAAGGGACATAAAAATAAAAGAAGAAACCATTATTCAAGGAATACTTATAGGTATGTGATTTTTTTTCAAAACGATTTACTTATAATTTATAAATTATCATATAATTAATTTTGGAAAACAAGAGAATTCCATAAAAAAATAAACAAAACCATTAATTTTACAGGGGTTAATAAATATATAAATTTATAACCCTCATGGCTACTGTATGATTCGCAACCCTCACAGCTACCTTACAATGTATCCATTATGAAAACTTATGATTTAACTATCATAACTACCGTATCGTGTAGCCATATTTTTTTTCCAATTGGAGTAACCATACATTAGAACTCAAAAATAAACATAACCAATGAATTGGAGGGATATATAGGTCCCACCAATCATTATAAAAAGTTCCCAATAACTAGAAAATAATAATAAAATAATAATAATTTAATCTTATAAATCACTTTTCTTAAAAAAATATATTATTTAAAAAAAATTATCTCACAAATATTATATATTTGAAGTGAGAATTGATAAAAATAATGGAATGTGTATATACAATATAAATACACATAATGAAAAAATATAATCAACAATTATTTCACAAATAATATTAGTACAATATAATAAATAATGTGTAAGGTTAACCTAAATATTTCAAATTAGGTTCATAATTCCGTTACATAAAACCTAAAAAATACTCTTTATTGAAAACATTTTAAAATAGATACTTGATAATAATAATTTCCATATAAAAACATTAATAAAAACCATTTTTAATACATGATCCTATAATTTTAATATTTATAACAATTAATCATTAAAATATTTAAAATAATGTTTTAGTAGAAGGGTCCCCTACCACGGGTTCATCTTACGTCAAATGTGTTCAAACCTCCGATTAAAATTTTCCATTGAATAACATCCTTGAGGCACCAAGGTTTGGTCTTTTGTTGATACCAAAACCTACTGGATGTGGGCAAGGGACATGAAAGATATTCGATCCTAATTTGGACAAGGATCAATGCTTGGAATGTGAAGGGAGAATAGCTGGTGTGGGGATATATTTATAACGGATGAGAGGGGAATTTTCTCATTACTATATTGATTAGATTAATATTTTGGATCAAGACTACAAATAGTTTGAGAACTATTAGTAATTATATATAAATAATTAAGGATGGTTTGAGATTTTGGGCTTATATTATCCATACATCATCTATGACTCAATAATTCATTTATTTTTAAAATATCAGAAATTTCCATATTTTACAATTCATTAAAAATTAACCTATTTTAGAAAATACCTAAAAATTTAGCATAATGATTTTGTGACATGTATAATTCAAAAATAAACTCAATTTTATAAAATTAATTTTATAAATATGAGTTATTTTATTTTTCATTAAAATAAAAATTTATTAAAAAAAATAACCAATTTTAAAACTATAATTGATTTTATAACAATTTTAAAAAATAATTAAAGTTTCATAAAGATATCTTATAAACATAAGAAAAATAATATTAATTTATTAATATTTTTTTTGAAAAAATATTTTATTTTAAATTATTAAATTAATGATAAAATTATAATTTAATAATTACGAATTAAAACAATACCATTGCATAATTGTTTATTTTAAAACATTTACGTACTTATATCATGAAATAAATAAAACATATTACCACTCATAAGATATATAACTGTTATTTATACTTTCATCGCTATGGTCACTATTTTATTAGTAATGATTCCTCAATTTTTATAAATATCACTTATGTCATTATATGTTTATAATGAATTTATCTATTTTATTCTAGAGTGAAAAAAATACTTTTTAAATACCTGGGTCATTACATTCAATGGAGAGGCATTATCATCCGTTAATTAGTCCACTAAGCATAAATTCTTGAGGCCCTATGAAACTGACAATTCCTCTAACTTCTCTCTCAAATAATTAAGGACCAAGGGAATGTTTTTTATTTTATTTCACATAATTATTTGTGGATATTTTACATGGCCTTAGTATATTTTTTCATAGAAAGTAAAAGGTTATTTTCCCTCCTTTACCTTTATATTCATTCTCATTCTCTTCATATTGATGGTTTTTGTAGTCAGTTTGTATGGTCTAATAGATTTATATATTTATGGTCCATGTTTCATTTTTGGATTCTAAATCATTTATGGAATAGTTCAGATATTATGGTAATAAATACATCATCATGTCATTAGTAAATGAATTTCAATTATTTTTCAGGTTGGGGACCCAAAGTTTCTCATTTTTCATGGTGAATATTTGATTCCATATTGTTTTTTACCCCTTTTTTGATGCTAATGGTTAAATAAATATGAAAATGAATCAATTTATATGAAATTAATGTGTTAGTGTTGAAAATAATGTGTTTACTTGCTTTCTAATTTGATTTCAAAAATTATTTCAACTAAAGATAATGAAAGAAAATTACTATTGTTATTAATACCTATGTGTGTTTAAGATGTAATTAAATGATAACCTTTTTTTGTTCTTTTTCTTGATCTCCCCATGAATATAAGGGTTAAGAACATATATACAACTAAATAAATTATTAACTATGAATATAAATCTGATTGAAGTTCATATGAATGATATATCGAAATGTTGTCAAATCCCCCTTGAAGTTGATCTATTGAAAATGATGGATGTTTAAATATGATGTTATATATGTTGGTGTTCATGTTATATTTATATTTTTATTATATTAAACATATGGGGTATTGTAAAATGATGGTGGTGACTTGCTCATGTCTAGAATATTTTTGATCGTATAGTTGCAGTTGATTTTCATAGGATATTCTGAGCGTTGAGTTGTGGTGGTTTCTTGATTTTTATTCTTATGGAATGGTCAATTTTTAGTAATAATCCAATAATTATATTTGGTGTTTTAATTGTTATATTGATGGGATTTTATATTTTTTCTTCTGTTATAGTTTATTGGTATTTAAAATATAGAGGAAATTATAACAATAGTAATGGCATGGGACATAATTAAATAGGTGTGAAACATAGTTAATAGATTTATAATGTTTTAATGATAAGTGTGTTGATAAATTAATAAGTTAAAAGTTGTTGGTTGATACAATGGGTTTTCATTAAATATGGGATAAAATTTCTTCAAAAATAAACTAGACTTTGTAAACTGGTAAATCTAGGAATTTGTTGAGTTTTCATATGAATGAGTAATCAGGGAACATGTTTTGGTTATCTCATGTGGTAATTTTGTAAAGACCCATAATTTCATCAATGTAATTTCCCTTCTGAATATGTAATTGTGTCATATTTAGTAATATAATATTATATAATGTAAACCACAACATGATTAAAACAATTATATATTATTATAATAATTTTTACATTAAATTCAAATAATAAATACCGTAATATGAATTGAAAGTATTAAGATTGTACAAATTGAAAAAGATAATAATTTTAAGAAAATTTGGATATGTTCAATCACCCGGAATAATTTCACTAATGAAGAAAACTATATAAACGAAGTAAAATATTACATAGTATTTTGAAAATGAAAAATTTTATAACAATGATAGAAAACAAATGTGAATGATGAATGAATTAAATATTCAGCATTTATACGATGTATGCATTCCATATTACTGTTAAAAATATTACCATTAGAACAATAATTTGTGTGTTTAAATAGTAACTCGACTTTTAGAATAACAATATGATCATTAAGAATAGTAACCTAACAATTAAAATAATATCCTTATCTAAGTACGTGTAAAATAATATTTATGAATCCAATTAAATGAAGGTATGATATATTTATTTAGTTTAACGACTGAATGAATATTTTAAAATTTGTAAAATATGTATTCATATTTTTATAAATAAAATATATTAAATATGCTTTTATAGATAAATATATTGTTTTAAAATGAAATTTATTTTCATTAAAATTTATTAATTAATTAATATTAATTATTATTATTATGGTAAAAATATATTTTGATACCATTATTAATTATTAAATGGGTCAGAAAATTGAACATAATAACAAAATATATATTTTTTATAAAATAATGTTTATATTTTATTATTAAATTTCTTATATCTAATAAATATTTTTTGTAATAGATATTTCATTTTTTTAATCTACTTGTTATAAAAATGATATAGTGAGATTTCAGTTTTTTCTAATTTATTTTATCTTCTTTAATATCAATTTCAAATTCCTAAGACAAAATGATAAACTAATGATTATAATATCGAAAACACCCCCTCATCACCTTATGAAAACAACCCCTAATAACCCCTTCTCTATACCCCATTTATGGATTGATGTATGGTAAAAATCATATTATTTTAAAAATACTCTCCCCGTATCCAAGTGATTTTGGTCTAATTAAAATTCACATCAATGGTGACCTATATAGAATCCCTATAAGAGACATCAAAAGGAAAAGGCAATACCCTCAACTGATACTTTTATTTCTTTCTTTCCCATCACATTCTAAATAAATTCAATTAATTATGACATTATAACTCTAGTTTCATATATATGATTGATGATAATTTTTTAATGTAATATCCATTATTCATAATCATTTGTTAACCATTTTTTCCAAAACAACACCATTTTAATTTTTTTGGTTCACCACCTCCATGGAAATTGAATTTTGGTTTCTGATTTCCGATTTTATGGATGGGTTAAATTAAAATATAATTATTTATAATGACTTAAATTTTTATATTATATTTTTTTGACTTTTCAATAAACATAGGTCTATAATATTAATAAAAATGAGATATTTTCATTATGTTTTGAAATACTACAAAAAATGAACTTGATAGTATTTAAATTTTAATTGAATTAATTTTCTAGATGTCAAAACACAATAAGGAATTTGGGAACATTTATATATTTTAAATTACATGAAAACCATTTCATTTCTATTATAATTTTGTACTCCCTTTTTATAATAACTTAAATAATTACCCAAAAGTTATTTAAACATAGAATCCTGAAATTAACACCCTAAGAAATATGAAATATATGTTTATATCTCATTGAAATGGTTATAAATAATAATAATAAAATTATACTTAATAAAAAATATATATATTTCTATGAATTATATAATTTATCAATTTAATTTGAATATTTATTATATTAAGTGAAAATGGAAAATAATTATGGAACATAAGGTAGGTGATCTCTTTAAACAACCCTTTCTCTTTAGGTTGTGAACAGTTTTTCTCTAACTCACTTAAAATCTCTATTATAGGTGATAAAATAATTCTAATTTTTTTATATACGTCTCTTATATATATATATAGATTATTATCCCTCCCCTTGATAGGTTAATACCTTCTATAAGTTCATTTCTGAAATTCCTTATGACTATGAATTCAGATTGCCTCCCTATTGTGGAACACATAAGAATAAATATGTTATAACTGGTGTGCACAGATAGAGATACAATACATTAGGTAGTTATTCTTTATCAGGATATGCTATTTATTAGATTATGGAGTAAACCGAATCTATAATGTGACTCTATCATCCATGTCCTGTAGTCTCAGTGGATAGGCATTAATTATGTGAATTTCCTAATATATGTTTTTCCACTGGCCTATGTTTTCTTGATCTTATGATGCCATATTTTTTTTTATGTTTCTATGTTTTTATTAAAGGGATTTAAGATTTTTTATATAATTGTTTTTCATTAAAATCAGCTTTTATGCCTATTTTATCCCCTTTATGGACATAATAAATCACACCATTATTTTCATTATTCTATATGTTACCCTATGCAGATGTAGGTGATAAAAGAGATTTAGTAGTTCAATATAGATAAAAAATAATGTTTTTTCTATTTTAGATTCTTTTTTATATATTATAAAACTCGTCATCTAATGACTTTAGTACTATTAATATTTACTAATTGGTTATTGGATGATTTTTTGAAAAATCGTGTAAAAATATATGTAAAAGGTTTGGGGTGATATCGTTGTTACCAGATAAAGGTATAATTACTTTTGATAACAGGGAATATAATAATTTAGGAAGAACCCAGACGATATGTATATGTATAGGAAAATATCCTAATTTTTTTATCTATATGGTGAGGGGATTCTAGGAAATTACATTCATATCTATAATCTACATGTGAATATGAATCTAGAATATATATAAGAAGAGGTAACAACATAGAAAATGTTACTTTGATTATTAACTCAATCATCACCTGGTTCATGAAAATGTGGCCTTTTGGTACACATGATTTGACACTCATTGAAGATCTGTTTAGGAAAATTCATAAAATATTTATAAACCATTATGACAGAGTTGAATATCCTTTTAAGGAACAATACATAATATATAAATTACATTTGATAATATATATTGAAACCTAGATAATCATAAGATAAAATAAAAATTTTATTTACAAGATATTTCATCTATTCTCACACTTTCTCTTTTATATATTTATTATATATAGAATTGTCATCCCATTATTTTTATAAATATTGGAAGTAAATTGGAAGAACCATTTAAAAACCCAACATGATAGGTAGATTTATGAGACCCAGAATCACATGACTAACCTTATGGGAGAAGGGTCTGGGAACATTATAGGAATGATGGCTTATCAGTCTCATGTTTTGAATAATAGCCGGTATAATGTGTAATTCCCTCCTTATCCTATGAAAATTATACATTTTTCTTGTACTTTATGAAACAAAAGTTATCAAACTTTTCGTGTATATTCCAATTATTTCATAAAGAACTAATTGATAATATAAATTAAGAATTTATTCACTAAAAATCTATGCTTATAACAAGAGAAATTTTTATTGGGTGTCTATCATCTTGACGGGGAATCCAAATAGTAGTAGATAGTGACCAAGAACATGAATTCTATATTAAAAATTTATTTCATAAAATTATAGGACTAATAAAAATATTTTCTAATAAATATATTCCCTAAAAAATCTATTTAAAAATAGATATATAATACATCATAATAAAGTATAAAAAGGTAGATGAGTCTATTGGGTTATATAAGGAATGAATCATGAGTCATTAATGGGATGACTCTATCTTCATCATTAACACTTAATAAATTTTATACTATTTCGTTTTTGAATTAAATAAAAATCTATGAAAAGATTTAATAATTTTAAACATTGATTGGCATGTGGATGTTTTCTATTGTACCCTTATGGTGAACATGGATATTTGTAGCTCTCAATGGCCTCAATGGCATGGAGAAAAAATATATAATGCAGGTTAACTCAAGAATATCATTGGATAAATATCAAGGGTAAATGAATCCCCATAATCGCACATGTCAAAAATGTGGGAATATGAATGATGGAAACTATTTCAAGGGAATGGGGAGATTCATAAAATATGAGAAAGAGGGTATTTAAGATTATAAATGTCGAGGAGATGTGAAGAAATCCACTAATGTGAAGAAGTATAGAAATTTATTATAGACACTCAACATATGGAATGATGTTTCAACTATAAGGGAAACATGAACTAATAAAACTAACTGCCTTTGAAATGGGTTGTTATACAAAATAAATGATAATAAAACTCTCTAGCATATAGATTATGGAAGGAATTTTTTTTCACTACTATGGTGGTGGATCCTAAACATTATATGGTTATATTTATTCTTGTAATTCATTCAAGAATAAAAAATGCAATATTTCATTCTGGATATATGAATACTTACATAACTTGAATGTTTAGTATAAGTATACAATCATCCCCTCAAAACATAGTGTTTGATCTCTCTTTGAAAACAATAAATTAATATATCATTACATCACATGTATATAACACAACACAACTCAATGTTTATCAACCAAACCTCTCCAAAATAATTTCTACTTCTTTTAGTAGAGATTGATTCTATAATGGAAATGTATTTGAAATCCATATAGAAATAAAACAAAAACATTCAAGAGAGTGACTTCACACTCCACATCATGAGCTATTATATTATTTTTTATAAGTGTAAGGAGGTGGATAAAAATCCATTGGAATAATCCTCTCAATATTGGATATTATTACATTGTGAAAAAACATATATCCCAATTGATTGATATAGAGGATAGAATCATGCTTGAAGTCATTATTATTTATAGGTAGTATACTGATGTACTCCATAAAAAGGTTCATTATTTGCCTATGGATCCACAGGTTTAGTTACTAATTGAAAATTTACCTTGATCTATTCCCAAATATAAAACTCTGTATAGAATGAAATCTATTGCGATGTAATAACTAAAGAAATAGTTACAATATAATTTAGGAATGTGTTTCATATGCCTGATTTATTTTTCACGGGGTTCACTAGTCCTATTCATAAATATTAAAGATAAGTAAAAAACTATATATTGATAATACTTAATTAAAAAAATCCATATAAATAATGAGTATCCAATATAAAAAAATGACTACAAATTTGATCAATCTCATTGGGGCCCGATATTTCTCTATGATGGGCCTTTAGTCGGGATGCCCCTAATGAAAAGTGGAGAATGAAGATATTCACATGAGTACCTTTTGACCAACTTATAGACAATATGAGTTTTTAGTGATACCCTTTGGACTCACTAATGTTGAAATAATCCTTATAGACATAATGAATAGAGTATTTAAAGGTTATGTTATAAAAATTTAAATTTACGTAAGATATATTCATATACTCCAAAGTCATTGACGAGTGTGAAGATTATTTAACTAATCTACTAAAAGTTTTTTGAAAGAGTAGTTAACATGAAAATTACAATAAATATGAGTTAATTATGGAGTAAGTATCATTCTCATTAATATGTTATCAATAAAAAAGGTATATATGTGGTTAATTTTACAAAAATTGAAATTGAGTAGTTGCCTAGACCAACAAGTATAAAGAATATATCTAGTTCTTTGGATTGTATGATAATTACCTAATATTTATGAGGAAAATCCTATGATTGTAAAATGTATTAAACATTATAACATTAAAATATTTAGTGTTTTTTAGACTGGTGAATGTGAAAAGTGGTTTATGTAATTTTAAAATAATTGCATCACTACACCAATACTCACATTGAAATTGGGTGAAAAAAATGTTATGGTATACATTGTTGAATCAAATAAGGATATAGATTGTGTAATAATGTAAAATGATACATTGATATCTTGTGACTCAAGGAATCTGAAATTATATGAGAAGAATAAAACAATGAATGATATGGAGTTCGATGTAATGATCTTGCAATGAAAATGTAGTGTCATTATCACTATGTGGATAAGTATGAATCATAAATGGTTTATAATAGGATAAAATATGCATTCACATATAAGGATATTAATATGATCTAGTGATGTTGGTTAGATATAATCAAGAATTAAAACAGATAAATCCACTGTCATATAAGGAAACAAATAATGTGGTAGACAATGTTTGTAGAAATAATCTTATATTGTTATAAATGATGATAATTGAGAAGTATCAAATATTTTTATACTTTCAATGGATTAAAACGTAGATAAAAAAGGAATGATAATCATCATTACATTATTAATTGATTTCTCACCCAACACTAATGTGTGTTAAAAATGATGCTCAAAGATAAGATATTGAAATACCGAATAATGAGAAGATATATGTAAATGGAAATTCATGGTTATAAAAATTTATGGATAAAGAGTTATAATATATAGTACATGAATATGTTCACTATCAAATCATGAAATATATAAGGCCTTGATGAGTGATTCATATAGGTCAACATTCTCCATCCACCTAGGGGCACAATGATCTATTATGATCCATAAAAAATTATTGGATGGATAATAAAAATTTATATGTTATAGAATATACATAAATATTCATTGTATGATAGAAATTTAATTATTAAAGGAAGAAGTATAATAGTTTAGTGAAATTATTACCCATAACAACAAGTAGATGAGTAAATGTCACCATGAACATTTTCATTGGACATATAAAGATATCTAGAGAAATAATGAAATATGGATTGGAGTATAGTTTCTTATAAATATGGATCACTTTATCACAATTTTAGGGGAATTATCACTTAATAAACATTAAATTATACTGATTATAAAATATATGATGATGTAATAAACACCACCATCTATTATATTTACCCAATATCTATGAATTACGACAATGTTTAGGAAGTGTCAACAGAAATATATAACAAATTAATAGTAGTTTTATATGGATTATCATCAATATACTAATTTCCAATATGATATTAATATCCAAACACATGAATTAATGTTTAAAGAAAGTATGATGGAATTCAAATTATGAAAGGATAAACATCTCCTTTCGATCGAGTTCTTATAAAATAATATTTTCCACTGTAACATTTATATGGAATCATATGAATCTTGTCATGGTAATTGATATAAAATATGTTCTCTACGAGGATGTTGGTTTACCAAAACAACATAGACGTGAAATTTTCATGGAAATGGTTGAAATGGTCAAGAACATTTAGTAGCATATCAGGGCTTCCCAATGTTAATAGATGATCTATAGAAAAAAAAAATTGATAGGACCTAGTGTCTGAGGTCTAAGACAATAATTTTATTATGAATTTATTCCTAGAATGTATTAATGATATTTGGGAACATGGGTATGATAAATACCAAGTAAATATTCCCCCATCGAGGTTCTCGATCACATTATATAAGTGGATTATCAACAATCACAACCACCATTCCTTTCTAACTTACATGGTAGGGTCTGCATTTCAATCATAATTAGTTATATAAAAAACTCAAAACATATACTAAACTTTAATAGAACTACTAAGATATAAATATTTTCTATTTTTTTTATATGTCTTTAGGGGATCTAGTAAAGAGTGATGTAGTTGGTGCGATGGAATAAATTTTTCGAGGAGGATATCTTTCTTAGTGGCATGTTATACCAACCTTGTTTTATTTATTAATATTAAGGATTTGTCTTCATTTCAATGATTCCATCCCATAACCATGTGAAAACTCCTTTAAATTACTTTTCCAGTGTTCTTAAGAGATGAATTTGAAGGCTTCTTCGCAGCATGGTCTCAGAGGAACAACAAGGTTTCATTATAATAGATTTATTCATTGATCTATTGGTTTATAATGGGGAATGATATGTGTCCCTAACATATAGTAATTAAGAATTTTTTCTAATGATTCACGTGTAATTGTCCTATGATATAATTGAATGGATATATATCTTAAAGGTATTATTCTGAAAGGGATTATCCACATGTTTTACCAATATTTTGTATAGGTTCTTTAATTCAACCTAAATTTACCCTTATCTCATGGGTATGAATTGTGAGTACACTAAATCAATGAGGGTTATTTTGAATTTATATCTCATGTATCATAGTTTATTAATTCTTTCCCAAGACTGCTTGAGCCATCTTAAAAATTAAAACCTTCAAGCTAGATTTATCCTACTGTATAGGTGCACCAAAAATTTCATTGGGGTTTCTCACCTCATGTACACTGATGACACATTTATTTTTCTCAGTGGAATAAATATATATATATTATAATTTAACCCCATGAATGATGTGTATTGTATTTGATGTTGAAAAATGATTGATCATAAGAAGAGAAGTTCTTATCTTTATTCATGTTTCTCATAAAGAAGGGAATTCTCAAAAAATCATTTGATTGTTCATATTGGAATATCCATATGGATTACCTCAGTGCACCTACATACCCATGAAGTCCTAGAATACATCCCATAAAAAATCTGGTCGTTAAGATATACGGGTGCATCAGCAACTTTAAATACAGGTACTTGTCTTTTAGTGGCCTCATAAAACTAAGGAAATGGGTTCTAACTACTATTCCAAGACATATATTGTCAATCATAAAATTGACCAAGAAGAGGGTTTAAGGACTAAAGACATTATTTTTGACCTTAAAATATGATTTTAATGCTGTCTCTAGCAACATTGGACATTGAGGTTGAGAGTGGTGAAGCTAGTGGAGGAGGGAGTCATCAATGTAAGGTGAATTTTAACTGAGATTCATGGATAAGATTTAATAACGGAATGGGAGGTGATACATTTTCGAACAATCTGGAAAAATAACATGGCATTAAAATTAAAAATAGTTATGGAACCACCAAATAGGAAATCCTCCACTATTTGGTATTTATTCCACCCAAATATCTAGGATCTCCTTCCAAGTTCTTGGTGGACTGTTAGTGCGGGTAAGCTCAATTTCTGAAATCATAACTGGGCATATTCTCTTCTAGGATTTCAAGCTTCCATATAATTTATATTATTCTCTACCATGTATAGGAGTTATGTGGTTTAACTCATGAAGTATTATAAAATGATAATTATAATCTATTCGATCACATCAAGTTCTCTCATGACGAGGAAGAGTGTGCTTTCTTTGGATCATCTATATGTATCTTACCGGGAGAGGAATACTGTTAGACTCTCTTATATTCTAAAGTGAGGGATAGATGGTGTGTCTCCATTTAGTGTAATTAAATCCCACTAAAAATCAATTTCATAGTATATAGGATCCAGAATAATGCTCTATCCATTGATGAACAAATTAAATGAGATGTAATTTATCTACTATCAAGGTTCTCTTTCTGTGAAATCCCATAGGAAGAGTTCATGTTCCGTATATTTTTTTGAGTGTGACTAAGTGCAAGATCCTTGTAATAGTACAGTGATTTCACTTGATTTTATACCCAAAATGATGCATGAACTACATTATTTGATTATTGGTAAAAAGGTATTTAGAAAATCAGTGTCAAGAGTAAGGAAATAGTGGTAAGTTTTTTTGGATTCTGGTGTTCATGGTTGGGTAAGAACAAAACTAGATTCAGTGGTTTTCCATGATCAAGGCTCTCTCTTGGAGAGAAGATGAAAAAAAATTTGATCGACTTAACTCTTCTTTACAGAATTGATGCATTCCCCATTCCTCATATATATTTGGGAAGCCCATACCTTGGACTCCCCTCCCATGCAGAACTCTAGGGACACTAGGTTCACTTGAACCCACTTATGAGTTGGCCCATAAAAAATGTGGATGGTTTATGGAGTATGGGAATGATGCATAGAGGATGAACTGTATGAGATTTCATGGGACTAGTTTTCTTGGATTTGTTTGCATTACTTGGTGTAGGAAACTCAATTCAAGAATAAGATATGATACCTTTCAAATGGATTCATATTTTTATCAAAAAAAATTATCATGGTTGATGTAGAAATGGACTCCCAAATAATATAAAATTCCATACTCATTCATTACAACACCCCCTAGAAGGTCTCCTATTTTATCTACGGGTGGAAAACACTCTTGAAAAAATATGGTAGATATCCTTCACATTTAAAATTATGGTAACAAAGTATAATATTTTTTAGCTGTTCAGGTCAATCAATGTCAGTTGATTAATTTTTTCTCTACATTGGGATCATTTCCCCAATAATTTTTTGGCTTAATTATGGGAGATTAAATTAATATTTATTTCTTTAAGATCATATATTCCTCCCCTATATTCTTGTATAGTGACCTCTCGGTTGTTTCCTAATCATTAATAAAAAAATTAATGATGATTTTGATGATCATCTAGTGAATATATTAGGCCACAAAGATAGTTTTTAGGTAAAAATACAACACACATAGTCAATGTGGAATGTAAAATCAATTAGAATTTTATGTCCACTTGGGATCAAAATTAGGACATGAAGTAGAAGTACCCTAACATTTTTTTATCATACTATTTAAAATGAAATTTTATTGGAGAAATTTCATAATGGTGGAGAATTAAACTACCCATAATTTTAGAAATGTAATTTTCCATCTAAATATATAATCCTATAATATTTTGTAATGTTATATTATATAATTCACAAACACCACATGACATAACAAATAAAATATTATTTTAATAATTTGAATGTTACTTTTATAGAATACATATGTAAATAATAATTGAATTTATTATAATGGGATAAAAATCATTATAAGAGAATAATAATAGTACATTTTCGATCTCTGCAATCACCCATAATAATCACACTCGTATAAAACAATGTATATATGAAGAATAATATTAGTAATACAATATGAATTTTGAAAATAAAAGTATATATAACTTCAATATAAAATTTAAGTGAGTGAATCATGAATAATATACAAGGTATTTATTGAAATTATGGAATATATATGACAATTATAAATCTGGTAGTTGAAATAGTAATTTGATCATTGTAATAGTAATATAACCTTTTGAATAGAAATATGCCCATTATAATAGTAATTTGGTCACTAATAATAGTATCCATACATTTAGAATATTATCTTCACCAATGGAAGTGTAAATCAATATTCAGATGTTTTAAAAAATAAAAAATGACATAAATATTAAATAGTACATGTAAACAACTATTTTAAAAATGTTAAATTATGTATTCATATTTATATATGAAATTATTTTTTAAATTTTAATATTGTAATAATTTTAATTATTTAATTTTTTATATTTTTTATAAAAATGATTTATTCATTATTATTAATTTTAATATAAGGCCAAAATATTATTATTAGAACTCATGTAATTTTTCCAAGGGTTAGAAAATTTATCAAAATATCAAAATTTATGGTTTTCATATGAATGAGGATTTTGTTTTATGAATAAATTTACCATGTTTTTGAATAATATTTTCATAAAATTTATTTCTTTTTTTAATATACACATCAAAAATTGGTCAATGTTAATCTTTTGAATTTTTCTAAATTAGTTTTATTTTGTGAGTATTGTGAAACAAAGTAAAATTATTTATTTTACATTACAACATAAATACAATAATTTTCAGCCTCATATTATGTAATCACCCATTAGTTAAATGTTCCTTGCACCATTAATTTTTCATATTAATAATAATCAATACTATTTATAGTATTGGTCCATTAGATTATGTGCCATGTTTGTGGCATATAAGAATAATTTCTATGATACATTTGTGCCTATAGACCTATAAGATATGTCTTGGGTCTCACTCTACCCATATATATATATATATGATTTTATTGGATTTAATAATATATTTATTAACCCTATATTTTTAATAAAACACCCCTCTTACCCTTTTATAAATACAAACCTTCACAAAACATTCTCCTTATATCATCTAAGACATATAGATTGGAAAAAATATTCCATATTCTCATTATAATCCTCTCCCTAACGTCTTATATATATTATTATAAAAAAGGGTAATCCACGTTTCCATTAGTGTGATCCAAATAGCATACATCCAAATGACAAGTTAATACACTCAACCGAGTATTTTATTTAATTCCTCCACCCATCCTCCAAAATAATTCCCTTATACATGTCATAATAACCCTATTATCATATATATTCTTTAATTTTATTATGTTAACGTAAAATATATCACATTATTTATCATTATTTACAATAAATGAAAACATCATCAGTATTTTTTCAGTTCCCCACCTTTAAAGTTGAAAAGATTTTATTTCCTATTACAACATTCATAGAATATTTAGATTCAAAAATAATTTTTTAAATGAAACAAATATGTGTATTATATTTTTATTATGATTCTATAATAAATATTTGTTGATAATATTAAATAAAATTAAATAGGATCATGATTGTGGGTAAAAAAACCAAAAAAAAAACTATACTTATATCAATAACATTTTTACTGAGTGGAATTTCTATATATCAAAACAAAAAAGGAAATGTTTTACCAATAAAATTTCTATAAGTACATTTTTACCATTTCATTTCACTTTCAGTGTTGTAGTCCCACTAGACAAGAACTTACATAATTATCCACAAGTGATCTAACCTTGGTATCCTGAAATGAATTCCCCTAGAACATCAAAATTGAACTTCATATCTCATTTAAATAGAATGAAATTAAAATTATAAATTTATAGTAAATAAAATGTTTAAAAAAATGAATATTAAATAATTAATTAGTGTTTTCAACTTGATTCTTCATGATATTAAAGTAATGTAAAGAATAAATCCTAATCATTTCATAAGGGATATCCCTGATCCAACAATTTTTTATAGGTTGTTACACTTCAATATAACTCACTTTCTCTCTCTCCTTGATGTAACGAATAAGTTATAAATTATATATATATGTCTATCAAATATATATATAGCTTATTAACCATCAGTTTCATGTGTTAATACATTCCTTACATTCATTTTTCAAATGCCTTTTGATTATAACTTATGATTGATTCCGTTTTACAGCAGACATAATCATATACATGTTAGGATTAGTGTTTCCTAATTTTATTAATGTGATTAGGGATTAATAATAATATATTATGGGACTCTTACCACCATATGATGTTTTATATATGGATTGGATTGAAATATATTTATGAATTTTTATATGTTGCAACAAATTTCACATTTTTCAAATATCATGTATTAAAAAACATCATTATGTTATGCTCCCATGTGTTTATTTATGAGCCTTAACTTTTAAGATATCATGTTAATCCATTTTACTCAAATTCCATACATCATTAAAACATAATAGGGATTTTTAGCTCACCAATTTTTTATGTAATCATATTTTCATCCAAAAAATATGTTGCATCTTTAACGAATTTTAGATATCATTATGGAGAATAAAATATAGAAATTATGTTTTAGTTTCGTTTTGATTTATAATGAAACTATTAATTCAAATACACAAAGCCTCATGATCATTGGGTTGTCTTTATTTTATCATTATGATAAAAATAGTGAAATTAGATGTTTGAGAGACTTTGGAATCTATAGAGTTTCATTTGGAAAAGATTTATGTTAGAGGAGGACGTTTTGTAGTGATATGGTAGTGGCGTGGGATATTCTAGTACTTGTTGATATGTTACCATAGATTGGGTTGTATGATATATCAATATCCATGAATATTGATGTTAATTCTATACTCACACCACTTATATTGAGTACTATATACCCATGCCAATTTTTTCTAAGTAGGTTATTCCCAAACAACCATATCAATGTTGGATTGGATGGTGGATTCCCCCATATTTTTCACTCATTCTCGCATATTGGTAGATGGTGTTGATATAGAGTTATTAGTGACAACCAGCCAATGATAATAAAGTTAGTGGAGATCCTTTGTAAGGAAATAATGTGATATGTTGTGACTATCATATATGGTATGAAAATGGAACTATATAGAATGTCCTTCATGTTCATTGTACTACACTATTCTATTTATGTTGTTTTTATGGAATATATAACTATAAATATATGAAATGAGATTAATATGTTCAATAATGAGAACATGAGATATTTGGCCCTATGATAGGCTATAATAGGTTCTTCTATGAACACAACCCAATCTCTAAAGGCTTGGTACATGTTGACTGATATAAATGGAAGGAATGAGAGCATAGAATGTTTTAGAATTCGGTTATGAGAGTAGAAAATTATATAGGATGAGGATATGTGGTTTCATTATCTATATTCAATTGTAATTATTTTACTACCTTGGATGCATGATTTTGTGAGTTTGCCTTGGTGAAGATTTGATGGTTAGTTGAAAAATTTAGGTGCTTGTTAGTTTTGTCGTATATTCATTGGTGGATTAGTATTATCTTACCACATTTCCAATATTGACCTTTTGTATGATCTGGATGAGTTATCTCATTATGTTAATATATATATATATATAATGTTTTTATGGTTTCTAAATGGGTCTTGGGTGTTGGATCGGATTATACCAAATATACACAAGAGGGGGGTGAATTGTGTATTTTCAGAAATATTTTCAAGATTGTGTTCTTCCCTTTAACTTTAATCAGATAAATTAATGTAGCGGAAATTTAAATAACAGAGACACAAGATTTATAGTGGTTCGGGTAATATAAAGCCCCTAATCTACTCCACTAATGCTCTAATCCACGAGCTTGGGGATTTTCCCTATCTAGTTCTCGTTTCAACAACCCTTTCAACAACTGAGTACAGGCAGTTGACACCTTTACAATCTAAGGCAAAACAAAGCCTTGTGGTTCACTCATAGAACCTAAAAATCTTAGTATGAGAAGCCAGTCACTCAAGAATAGAAAAGAAAGATTTCTATATTCTGAAAATACTTTCAAGATGTTCTTCAGAATTGAAACAACATGCAATTGACAGTAGATGGATTGTCACCTTCAGAAATAATGATCTTCACAAAATAGTTTGTATGAGTTGATCCCGTTGTAGTAGATATAGAAATATAACTCACAACTTCAACAGTAGTAGATTCATAGATGATCTTTTATGTAAAACGAATGAATCTTCTATCATTATTCTTCTTCTTCAATAAACAGAGCTTTGTCGTTCTTCTTGAATCAGTAGATCTGTATTTTTGATAGTCTCTATTTTTATTCCATTTTATCAGAATGGTCAAGATATCACACACGATCATATAAGATCATGAGATAATATATACAATAACGACAAGTACTTCTTCTGCAAATTTAGATCCACAAAAGTCGCCTTTTGACTCCTTATATTCAAATATTTGAATTTACAGAGTAGTCGTAACTTCCCTGAAGACTCGACACAAAAATCTCCTTTTAATTCAATCCTTAAACCATTAATAAAACATCTTTGAATCAGTCAAAGACGCGCTTTAAAATTGGCTTTAAATCCAGCTTAAAATCAGCCTAATAATCAGCTTGCCGGCCATTTCATAATAATATCGACTTTAAATTCTTTGACGCCAAATGTAAGGTTGAGTAGTACAGTAGGCATCCTCTTAACGTAATATAGATCATAAACGTAAGGTTGATGACATATCCTTCAAACGTTTGGTTGATCAACATAGGGTTGACAACATACTTTTCTCTTTAACTTTCAAACATATGATAAAAGATCCATAATTTTACTTGATCCATACTTTTCCAAGAACGTATGGTTATTTACAAAAGTAAGGTTGATGGACCATACTTTTAAGAAAAAAATGTAATGTTTAACACTTACATACGGTTCTCCTTCCATACTTTTCTAATATCCCAAAAATAGGGTTCCTTCCTAATACAGGGTTCCTCTTCCATAATTTTTCTCTTATAAAGTATACACCACATTTCATCCTTATGCTACGTTTCTCCACGTAGGGTATGAACAGTGTTTCCAGAACACACTAAAGCAGATTCTGAATTTGTAGAGGATGAACAGTGTTTCTAGAACACGCTAAATGCGAATACCTTAGAAATTGATTCTTGTTATTCAAGAACTTAAATATTTCTTCTAGAAATAAAAATATAATGAATAAAAAATTCCTGAAAAATACTTAACAAATAAAATCATTAGAAAAAAATTAAGGGTATTTGTGAGGCATCAAAATTGTCATAAAGAGATAGAGTATTGTTCTCAAAATACCCCCCTTTAAATAAAACATTATGTATTGTTGAAAATAACACTTTATCAACAATATCCCCCTTTTTGATGATCACAAAACCCATAAAATAATTAATGAAATTAACTTACAAAAAAATTAATTAATTACATATAGTTTTGAATTTTAAGAAGATAAATACAATATTAGATTTAAATCAATTTCTCCCTTTAATTTATCCATTTTAATTTCTCTATTTTAATTTCTACCCCAATAAAATGAAACAAAAACAAAATGTTGTGTTTATCCAAATTTATCCCCGTTTTTGTGATATAAAAAAGAATGAAAAAATATTGAATATAACATAGATTAATGTAGCACTGAACATAAGTAATTGATATAATTAACTGTTCGTCAATAATTAAATCTGGATTACTGGAATATCGAAACGAAGAGAGTAAAACAAAATAAATATAATAAAACATATTTTCATAAAAAGTAAAAATATAAAAAATACAAGAATCAAGGTTTAGTCAGGGTTCAGGTAGGGTCTATCTCCTCTGAACTGTAGACTTGATTTCTGTCAACTTATCCCTGAGTCTTCGCATCATTCCATCACCAAGCTTAATAATAAAATCCCTGGTCTCTTGAGTCATATGAATATCTTCTATGAGATTGACTCTGAAAAAATCCTGAAGTCTTTCTTTCTTCTCCATAAACAAAGACAACTTCTCTGTGAATTGAGTCAGCAAAAGTCTAAGAGATGGTTCACTTGATGTCAAATGATCAACTAAAAATTTCTGATTGTATAACAAGACTAATAAAGGAGCACTGTTTCATTGATGATCATGCAATCTATCACTCATATTGCTCATGGTAGATGTGATAGCTTGAATCTTTCTGAGTAAATCAGGTGAAGTACCTGATCCACTAATAGCACTAGTTCCAACAGATGCAAACTGTGTCTCCATAAATAATTTGAGATCTGAGAAATATGACTTCATAACCATTTTAGATTTTAATTTTTCAACAGTATTCAACACATCCTTCTTAAAATCTTCAACTTCTTGCCTTGAAACTGTACTATCCTTAAGTATCTGAAATTTCAAATTCTCTATTTCTAAGGCTCTCCTCAGAGTATCATTTTCAGATTCCAAATGAGAAAACTTTATGTACATCTATTCAACTTCCTTATTCCCTAAATCGGAGGCACCACGTGCTTGATTCTCATTCTCTATTCCAGTGTCATGTAGCAGTACTAAAGGTAGTGAATCTGCATCAGATTTTTCTTTTTCCTTTTCTTGAGCTTGTTAATCCACATATTTTTCCTCAAAGTCTTTTGGATACTCTTCCATAGAAAAATCCTCATGAAGTACTTCTATTTGATATTTATAAACATGTTCATCACAAACATCAGTAACTCGTTCTTCTATTAGAGTTTCTAAGATAATATCTTCTGGAGTTTCCTGAGGTCTGGAAACTTCCTCACCAGGCTCTGCCTCCTTTTCCTATTGAAGTGTAACTTCAACATTAGCTACAACATGTTCCTGTGTCTCTCTTTCAGCTTCTTCTTGAATTTCAGATTGAATTTGAGGTTCTTCCACTAGTTTTGAACTCTCAACAATAGCTTCCATTGGTTTTTTAGTAGCAGATTCTCTTTCAAAACTTTAAGAGAGTAAATCTCTTTTTGTCAGTATGAGGGAAACAAGTTCCTCATTAACAGTTCTTTTTCTCTGAGTCTGAAGTCCCTACTGAATTATTTCTTCTTCAATGTCTTCCATTTCAAATATTATCCTCCTTGAAGTAGTGATTAACCTCGATTCAGCCTATCCCTCCATAGAATTAGCAGACTGAGCTTGAGCACTCTCTGTTTTTTCATCAGATCCTACTAAGAAAGGTTTTCTTTTAATTGTGCTCCAGAAATAGCCAATCTTTCTTAAAGTTCCACCATTGAAAACATTACTATGATGAAATCTTACTCTGGCATCCACCAGTCTCACCATATCCTTTTTGAACAACAGTTTGGAAATGAATCTACCAAAAGGGTAGAAGTTCATTCTAGCTTCACTATGACAGCAGTAACTCAGGTACCTCACTATGTACATAGGAAATTTTAATTTTATATCACTGAGCAGTAGATAAATTATGTACATGTCAGGATAAAATATCTTTTCCATCTCAGACATCCTCGGTGTTAATCCTGTTTGCACAAATTTCACTAAAATTTTCTGATCAGGCTCCAGGTCCTTTATGAACATCTTCTTTGTAGACGTAGAACCAAAAAGAAAAGACATAATGTCCTCAGATTTATGCACAGAATCTCCTATATTTTTCAAATCAAAATGAAATACCCCCTCATGATGGAAGTTCAAAATCTGACCAATTTCAACTAAAGAGATCAAAAAATACATATCCTCTATTTTAGCCAGTATAGTGTCCTGAATGTCTCCCAGACTAAACTATACAAAATTGAAGAAATATCAATGTTATACCTCATACAAAAATTCTGTATTCTTACTATTGAAAGTCTGTTTGACATTCTGAAATGATAGTGCTTATTTTAACAGAAGATTCATCTAAAATAATCATTCCAGATCAATCACCTTTCCCTGTAATATTTTCCTTCCTTCTAAGCACTGTTTATTGGAATTTATGGTATCGACCTCATCATCTCTCTTAGTATTTTCCATTTATACGAGAATATCTAAAGGTTTGAAGTTTAGGGTTTCATAGGTTTGAAAATTTGGGTTTGACGAGTAGTGGTGAGGTTTTGCGGGTTAGAAAGGTTTTGGTAGAAATAAAATGGTTTAGAAGTTGAAAGGGTTTTCTGATAGCCTTGATTCATGTGTTTTTATTAATCATTACACAGATTTTAAATATAAATAAAATTGATTACGCGGGTAAAGAAAAAAAACATATTCTGTTTGAAAAAACAAATAACAAAATTATTTTAGACATTATTAAAATAAAGAAACAACATAGTAAAATAAAATTTTATTTAAAAATAAATAATCCTAGATCCCCATTAATAAAATAAAACCTTGATATGGGAAGTGGTTTAGTAAAAATATCAGCTAACTGAACTTCAACACATACAAATTCCAAATATATATCCTTTTTAAGAACATGATCTCTTAGAAAATGATGTCTGATATCAATATGCTTAGTTCTAGAATGATTAATAGGATTTTTTGAAATATTAATTACACTAGTATTGTCTCATAAAATAGGCGTATTATTAAAATTTAGTCCAAAGTCCATAAGAGTGTTTTTCATCCACAACACTTGTGCACAACAACTACCAGCAGAAACATATTTTCCATCAGCTGTTGACAGGGAAACTGAATGTTATTTCTTACTTGACCATGACACTAAGTATTTCCCTAAAAAGTGACAAGTTCCTAAAGTGATTTTTCTATCTAATCTACAACTCCCAAATTCTCCATCTGAGTATTAAATTAAATAAAAATCATATGTTTTGGGATAAAGAAGAGATTGAAAAATAGTTCCTTTTAAATATCTAAAAATTCTTTTAACAGCAGTCAAATGGGATTCTTTAGGATTTGATTGAAATATTGCACAAAGACATACTGAATACATTATATCTGGCTTGTTAGTAGTAAGATATAATAAAATACCAGTCATACCTTTATATAACTTGTTGTCAACTGATTTTCCAATTTCATCCAAATCAAGTTTTATATTAGTACACATAGGAGTTGTATATGTCTTGCTATTTTCAAGTCCAAATTTATTTAATAAATTAGTAATTTATTTGATTTGATTTAAAAAATTTCCAAAATATTTTTGATAAATTTGAAGTCCTAAAAAAAATTTAATTCTCCCATCATGCTCATTTCAAATTCTTTTTGCATTAATTTTGAAAACTCATGACAAAGGGATTTATTAGTTGATCCCAAAATTACATCATCAACATAAATTTGAACCAATAAAATATTATAATTTACAGTTTTTTTTAAAAAGTGTTGGATCTGCCATTCCAACAGTAAAATCATTTTTCAATAGAAAAGAACTTAATATTTTATACTAAGCTCTAGATTCTTGTTTAAGGCCACAAAGAGCTTTAGTAAGTTTAAAAATAGAATCTGGTTTTTGAGAATTTTCAAAGCCATGAGGTTGCTTAACATAAACTTCTTCCATTAAATAACCATTTAAAAAGGCAGACTTAACATCCATCTAAAATAATTTAATTTTCATATGAGATGCATAGGCTAAAAGGATTATAATGGCTTCTAATCTACCTACAGGTGCAAAGGTCTCATCATAATCTATACCTTCTTCATGATTATATCCTTTAGCTATACGTCTAGCTTTATTTCTAGTTATTATTCCTTGATCATCTTGATTATTTCTAAAGACCCATTTGTTTCCTATCACTAGATAGTTTTGTGGTCTTTCAACTAATTCCTAGACTTCATTTCTTTTGAACTAGTTTAATTCATCTTGAATTGCTATCATCCAGCTTTCATCATCTAAAACTTCTTCTATAGACTTGGGTTCTAATTGGGATATAAAGGTAGAGAATTCTACAAGATTCCCTATATTTCTTCATGTTTTTATTCCTGTGTCTAAGTCACCTATTATAGTTTCTAAAGGGTGATTCCTTAGGGTTCTAGTCTGTCTAAGAAGTACACTTATAGGTTCTTCAATATCATGTTCTTCTGAACTGGACTGAATTTCATTTATATCTTTTTCAAAATCATTTTTCATGTTTTCAAGCCTCATGTTATAATTAGAGTCAGATTCATCTATTTGATCTGTTCTTTTATCAAAGGGATCAGATTCATCAAATTTCACATGAACTGATTCTTCAACAATCCTTGAATTATTATTATAGACTTTATAAGTTTTACAGGTAGCTGAATATCCTAATAAAATTCCTTCATTATATTTTGGATCGAACTTACCAAGATTGTCCTTGGTGTTCAAGATGTAAACCTTGCATTCAATAAAATTAAAGTAATTTACTTTAGGTTTTCTATTATTCCAATGTTCATAGGGTGTATTTTTCAAAATTGGTCTAATTAAAACTCTATTCATTATATAGAAGGCTATGCTTACAGCTTCTACCCAAAAATAGGTAGGAATACTGTATTAATTTAGCATAGTCCTAGCCATTTTCTGAATAGTCCAATTTCTTCTTTCAGAAATTCCATTTTGTTGAGGTGTTCTTGGTGCATAGAAGGTGTGTTTAATAACCATATTTGAGAAGAAGGAATTAAATTCTTGATTCTCAAATTCTCCACCATTATCACTTCTTAATGAAATTATTTTAAAACTTGTTCATTTTGAACAACATTAAAAAAACTTTCAAATAATGTAAAAGCTTCAGTTTTAAATTTTAAAAAGAAAATCCATGTAAATATAGAATATTCATCAACTAAAACATATACATATAATTTACCATCCAAGCATGCTACTCTTGAAGGTCCAAACAAATCCATATGGATAAGTTCTGGAGGTTTAGATGTAGAAATTTTGTTAACAGATTTGAAGGATTTGTGTTGCTTTCCAAGATGACATGCATCACAAAATTTGTCACTTTCAAATCTAAGACTAGGTAAATCAGAAACTAATTGTTTCTTAGATAATTTATATAAAACATATATATTACAATGTCCAAGTCTCCTATGGTAGATCCAAGATTCATTTACTTTAGCAATTAATCAGTTTACTTGTTGTTTACACAAGGAATTCAAATCCAGGGTATACACATTGTCAGTTCTAGTTGCTCTAGATTTAAGCAATTTATTTTTGAAAACAGAACAGAAATTGTTAGAAAAATCAACAGCATAACCATCATCACATAATTGAGATATACTTATCAGATTGTGTTTCAATCCCTATACGTAAAGTACTTTGTTGATTGAGACAACTTATGGATCTCCAACTATTCCAATACCAATGATTTTTCCTTTGGCATTGTCACAAAAAGTGATAAGTCCACCATATTTTTGAGTGAGATTAGAGAAATTAGATCATTTTCCAATCATATTTATTGAGCATCAACTGTCCATATACCATATGTCCCTTTTGATTTTGCGACCTGCTCCCTAAAAAGGCACTTACACAGTTTGCTTTGGTACCCATATTCTGCTGGGTCCAGGGGTGTTAGCCAGCAGAGATCTGGGAATCTAGACTTTCTTTATTTTCATAATTTCACAAGAGTTAAATAAATCATTTGATACAAAGGCATTCTTAATACCACTTATTTGGGGTTGTCTTAAGAAATAGTTTTTAGAAATACGTCCCCTTATTCCACAATAATTACAATTTGTCTTTTTTGCACTTGAAATAAAATAATTCTTCTATAGCTTGGGGTTTTCACCTTTACTGCAAATTCCAAATCTTTCCTTTTTAATGAAATTTTTCCAAGAATTTCATTTAAAGGATTTTCTCCTTGAGTAAAAACAAGGTCTTAATTTTTATAAGTTTCCACTTTAGTTTGTAGTGATTTTATCTTTGATTCATAATCTGTATTGTTAGTGTTAATTGAGTCAACCTTTCCCGTTAACTCCTTATATTGTTTCAGCATTGTATCTATTTCATCAGAAATAGCTTTATGAATGTTCTTTAAAGACTTATTCTTCTTAAATATAGAATCATATTTTTCTTCAAGAATATTGCCGTAGGCTACAAGTTTTTCATTAGAGTAACTAGATTCAGAACTAGATTCAGAAGAGTAGTAAGATTGTACCTCATATGTTTCTGCCATAAAATACATGTCGGCTTTCAGATTTGATTATTCCTTCTCTAAGTCTAATTCAGAAGTGCTACTGGAGTCTTCAAATACAATCCATTTAGCTTCCATATTTTTTTTGTATTTATGCTCATAATCATTTATTTTGAAGAATTTCTTTCTCTTTTCTTCTTTTAGGTGAGGACAGTCAGGTCTGATATGCCCCATTTTCTTGCATTCATAACATCTAACTTCCTTGTCATCCTTTTTGAAGGATTTTCTAAAGCCCTTCTTCTTTCTATAGAATTTAGTGAATCTTCTGGTTAGCTGATCCAGTTCCACATCAGAATTTGATAAATCAGAACTTTTTGATTTCTCCTTTACACTTTTCTTCATCTTTCGGTTTTTTATCTATTATGATACTTTCAAGGAAGTGTCATATATTTTGATAAGAAATTTATGTTCATTTACTTCATCTTCCATCTCATCTTCATACATCATAAGTGTTCCAATCAGTTCTCTCATGGTTAAGTCTTTGACAGGTGTTGACTGTCTGATTTCTGCAGAGATTCCATTCCATTTTGTAGGCAGTACTCTCAGTACTTTCAAAGCTCGATCAACTTGTTTAATGGGATATACCAAAGCAATTATGTTATTGACAATATTTTTCAATCTTCCTTTCATTTGAGTAATACTTTCACCTTCAACCATTCTGAAAGTATCAAATTTAAGCTTAGCAGTTGCATATCTCATTTCCTTGATATTGTTAGTTCCTTCATAAGAAACAACAATAGTTTGCCACATTTCATATGCTATCGGGCATTGAGATAATCTGTTAAATTAATCAGGTCCTAAACCACATATAATTTCATTCATTGCCTTCGAGTTCATATCATAATCTTCTTCAGTAGCTGCACTCCATGTTTCAGGTTTTTTTGGTATTTCATATGGAGTTAGAATTTTAGAATATACTCTGTATCCAAGGTTTTTTAGATTGATAATCATTCGTGACTTCCAGAATCCATAGTTTTCTCCATTGAAGTTTGGTTCTTTGACCATAGACATTCCCTCTCTTGTATCAGTCATCTTTCTCTGAGTATAATCACATTCATCTTGTTAAGAATTTATTAGAAAGCTCAACCTTTGATTCCATTTGTTGGATCAGATTATACCAAATATACACAAGAGGGGGGTGAATTGTGTCTTTTCAGAAATCGTTGCGAGATTGTGTTCTGCACTTTAACTTTAATCAGATAAATTAATGCATCAGAAATTTAAATAGCAGAGACACAAGATCTATAGTGGTTGGAGGAACAGAAGGCCCTAGTCCACTCCACCAACTCTCTACTCCATGAGCTTGGTGATTTTCACTATATGGTCCTCGTTTCAACAGACCTTTCACCCACTAAGTACAGGCAGCTGACACCTTTACAATCTAAGGAAAAAAAATCCTTATGGTTCACTCACAGAACCTACACAGCTTATTATGAGAAGTCGGTCACTCAAGAATACAAAAGAAATATTTCTGTATTCTGAAAATACTTTCCAGATGTTCTTCACAATTGCAACAACATGCAATTGACATTAGATGGATTTTCTCCTTCAGAAATAATGATCTTCACGAAAGAGTCATTCTGAGTAGATCTTATTGCAGTAGATATAAAAATATAACTCACAACTTTAGCAGTAGCAGATTCACATATGATCTTTGATGTAGAACGAATGAATCTTCTATCGCGATTCTTCTTCTTCAATAAACATAGCTTTGTCGTTCTTCTTGAATCAGCAGATCGGTATATTTAATAGTCTATGTTTTTATTAACTTTTCTCAGAATGATCAAGAGAACACACACGATCACACACGATCATGAGATCATATATACAATAATGAAAAGCACTTCTTATGCAAATTTAGATCCACAAAATTCACCTTCTGACTCATGATATTCAAATATTTGAATTTACAGATTAGTCATAACTTCCCTAAAGACTCGGTACAAAAAAGCTCCTTTTAATTCAATCCTTAAACCATTAATAAAATATATTTGAATCAGTCAAAGACACGCTTTAAAATTTGCTTTAAATCTAACTTGAAATCATCTTAATAATCATCTTGTTGACCGTTTCTTAATAATATCGACTTTAGATTCTCCGATGCTAAACGTAAGGTTGAGTTGTACAGTATGCATCCTCTGAACGTAATGTAGATCATAAACGTAAGGTTGATGACATAGCCTTGAAATGTATGGTTGATCAATGTAGGGTTGGAAACATACTTTTCTCTTTAACTTTCAAACATATGATAAAAGATCCATACTTTTACTTGATCCATACTTTTCCAAGAACGTATGGTTGTTTACAAAAGTAAGGTTGATGAACCATACTTTTGAGAAAAAAATGTAACGTTTAACACTTACATACAGTTCTCCTTCCATACTTTTCTAATATCCCAAACTCAGGGTTCCTTCCTAACGTAGGGTTACTCTTTTATACATTTTATCTTATAAAGTATACACCGTATTTCATCCTTATTCCATGTTTCTCCACGTAGGGTATGAACAGTGTTTCCAAAACATGCTAAAGCAGATTCCGAATATGTAGAGCATGAACAGTGTTTCTAGAACATGCTAAATGCAAATACATTAGAAATTAATTATTTTTATTCAAGAACTTAAATATTTCATCCAGAAATAAAAATATAATAAATAATAAATTCCTGCAAAATACTTAACAAATAAAATCATTAGAAAATAATTAAGGGTATTTGTGAGGCATAAAAATTTTCATAAAGAGATAGAGTATTGTTCTCAAAATACTCCTCCTTAAAATAAAACATTATGTATTGTTGAAAAAAACACATTCTCAACATTGAGGACTAAGCTAAACCTTAATAGCTAGGAGGTTTGAATCATTGTATAGTTGTTTCTCTTAGAGTACTATTGGAACTATTACATTTTTGGATACATTTATTCATATTTTTTTGGAATGAACTAAGGGATGGTTAGTTTAATATTAAATTATCAGATATAGTTGTTTTTAGGATATTTATCATATCTAATGATTTTACTTACCTATTTATTATGGAAATTTATCCCATGATATGTGATTTATATACCCTTGATGCATGTATCCAACCTGGGGTCTACTAGAGGTTGGGTTCTGTGGTCACTCGTCTCAATTATTATCCTATAATGGACATGAATGGGAGATGATCATGAATGTGTTGTGTTAGAGGAGAGGTTAGATGAGATATAAGATGTATTTTGGGTTATGATCATATATTGAGTTTATGGGTTGGTTTGGAAATAGTATATGTTGATCCTGACTCTTGACATAGGAACGAGAGATTGGATGGGAGGTATGATTTTATGGAACCCAATGATATTCTCCAAGGACCCTAATATTTTTTAATGTTCAAAGAGAGGTGATGTTTATTAAGGTGTTTAAACCTCATAAGGGTATATACATCATATTTTATTGTCTTTTAGACTCAATGTGGTTATTATTAAGAAGAAAAATTAAAATAAAAAATGAAATTTAATAAATTCACTACTACTGGTCATAGATTTTTTTGTTCTTTCTTGTCAATGATTATTCCTACACTTCATACCCTTAGAGTTCATTTATGAGATGTTATGTATTTTGATCCAATTTTTCATCAAATGATCAATCCAACTCAGGAGGCTGAATTATGGTAGATGATTATTGTCATTTGTTTCATCATAGTATGAAATTTATTGGGGGATAATTTCCAATATGATGGTAAATAATTCGATGAAGGATCTTGATATCACCCCTAATT
Organism: Viscum album; assembly: GCA_963277665.1. Taxonomy (NCBI): domain Eukaryota; kingdom Viridiplantae; phylum Streptophyta; class Magnoliopsida; order Santalales; family Viscaceae; genus Viscum; species Viscum album. Next base: position 354,145,874 of record OY728151.1, on the reverse strand, counting down.
TTCTTTATAACTGGTCTATGTACTTTTTTCAATTAATAGTTAGTTAGATGTGAGGTTTAATTTATAAATTTTGGATCATATTAATTAGAGAGTGAAAAGAGGATTATTTTTTATAGAATGAATTATAAATTTATTTTCTACTATAGTTCTTATCATTGATGATAAAGGATTAACTTTTGGAGGAGATTCTCTCCCATATGGTGGGAAATTGAGTGTGTGGGATCTCATGATCTCGTTCAAGGGAATCTTGTATTTCACTCTTACTCTCTATCTACATGTATACTATTTAGTTTTACATATTTAGTAGGTGTTGTGTATAGTAATAAGATATTTATTCATCCCATATACGCTATGTAAATATCTAGTGCTGTAGAAACATATTTATGTGATCCATAAGATACACTCATCTGGAGGAGTGCCCCATGTTGGAGGTCATTATATCTCCAAGGGGATTCTAATTTTGGTAAGGGGCCCATTTGATCATTGTCACGTTTCTAGATGTATTCTTAGATAATTTTGGGATTCTACACCCTTATTGAGATGTCAATATTGGGAAAGTGTTTCAGTCAATAACATTTATGACCATTATGTCCACTAATCTTATAAAACTCATGGAGCTATTATAGATTAAGGGGTAGATCAATGACATGTTCCATAAGGGATTTATCTATACTAGTGTATTTCCATAGGGGAATCTAGTATTATTATCTAAAATAGAAGATAATAGAAAAAGGATGCGTGTAGACTGTGAAATGTTAAACAAAGTGACAATAAAGTTTCGTTACCCTATAATGAATGTAGAAGATATGAATGACTAACTGAAGGGTTCTAGTTCATTTATTAAGTTATATTAGTAGTCTAGATATCATCAAATGACAGGAAATGGATAGTATATATTTGGTAATGTCTCATAATGTATGTATGGTCAATTTCATTTTTTAGTCATCTCATTTGGCATAATAAAGACAGATCTTTTGTTCATAAGGCTTATAAACTGCATGTTCTATGAATTCCCACAATAGTTTATAGTCGTGTTAATTGATGAAAAACCCTTATACTCAAATTTTTTTTAATAGATCATATATAACTTTAGTGTTTTTTTCTATATTATTAGACAATATAAAATATATGGAAAGATATCAAAGATCATTTTTTGGATGTGATAAGTGAAATTTATTTGATATATGGTGTCTTTTTATGGTGTATTTTTGGATCCATTTATTATCATAGAAATTGTTTCATGGTTGGAAACCAAGAACATTATTGAAGATTGTAGATTACTAGGTTATACTATAAATTATTTTCACTATAAAAATGTTTAAAAATAATGAAGAAGGATTTTAATGCATAGATCAGTGTCATACAATATTTGGATAATTTAAGGAGAATATGATTAGTACCCAAGTGAATCATTTTCTCATAATGGGAGTGATTATAGATGTATTTTTTCATTCAATATGTTTTGGGGATTCATATTTATGAATAAAAGGGTGGATACCTCTTATGGGTATAAGAATTTGCAACCCTATGAGAGTAAATATGCCACTCATGAGATAGATTTACTCGAATTAATATTTTTCTGGAATATTTGAATATGTTATCTAATTAGTGATCACTTTTTGGTCTTCACGGGTCATATGAATCATAGGTATATTTATAATAAATAAGATTTAATTATATGTCAGTGCTGATGAATATATTTAATTTAAGATAATGAAATTGAGATCTTTTGTTCCATAGTAATGGGGAAATTTTTGGAAGATGTACTGATAAAATAATCAGTAAGAGATATTTTTTGAGAGTTTGATGATGTTTGGAATTGAATATACCATCCTATGTTGATGAATTTTTATATAAAGTATATTGATGGTATGGGTTTTATCAATTAAATTATAATAAAAATATCTTTGATTCAATAGGTTTAAGAGTATTAGGGGGGAAAATCAGAGGTTATGGTCATGACATACTATGTTTTCGATAGAGTTAATCTTGAGGGGTTGTTAGAGGATGATCAAAATTGAATTTTGTTTTTGGAGGTGTTGTTTTATCCTCTGGTGATATGTGTGGGATATCATCATGTCATTCTTGTATCACCACTAGTATTATATATATGTGTGTCAACGATGTACCAATTATTTAGGAAGTAGCTTGAGTGGATTCGGTTGAATTATATATTGAATGAATTTTTAACACATTGTTTAGTATTTTTTGTAATGCAAGTGTCCCCAAACCATTGACCGATTCCCACACCAGTGGAATGATATAATACCCCATGTAGACCTCCCTATACACAAGTGTCTTCTAACAAGATGCAATCATCTACCCCAACCATGGGTAGACTATATCCTTTGGTTAGAGTAATAATACAATGAAAATAAAATTGATAGAACATCCACTTAAACATTACTATAGTGAATGTCAAAATAAATAATAGTAAAAGCAATTTCTATAATAGTTGGTATGCAATACATGTCTCAATGGATATATTGTTAGTGTATCATATAAAAAGGATCATAAAGGGGAAAAATAATGTATGATAAAATAACTCATCTAAAACTAGTTTAGTGTTTTTTTATTACTATCACTCATGCTCCACTCTTATATTCCATGAAAGGCCTCATACAACATTCCATTTACCTAAACCAATCACTATGGAAAATAAATGCTATTGCTCAGGTGTCCATGTGTTATAGAGACCTAATTTGGGTGGGGGTACAAATCAGTTGACCCCCACCAATGGCATCCCAAAAATAACTATTTCGATATATATGTTCATATAGTGTGTATCAAGAAAACAAATTACATATACAACTATTTAATAAAATTAAACTAAAACCATGAAATAAATTTCAAACTAAGGATACCATGATGGATCATAGGTATAGTACATATATCCTTTAGCCAGTGAATGGGTTTCCTTGAGAATATAATGATGAACAGGCCAACCCACCTCTCACGATGGGTAATATATCCATACCAAACAAAAAAATAGGCACCCAAGTGTAATATAACCATACAAGGGGCCCTAAAGTCCACTCAGGTGTCATTATCACAGTTGTTTCAACCATTAGTCGACAACACATATCGATCGAAGGTCTTGGTCCAACCCGGTTATTTAAAGAACAACCAATTATAAGATAAATTTAATTTATATAAAAATAGAATAAACATATGTATTAATTTATATAGTACATAATAAAAAAATTATGAATAACATACAAATATCAATTTAACTTTTAGAAAATTTCAACCCTCTAATAGCAGTTTCATTATATAAAACTATTGCTTTTATAGAATGAAATTATTACCAAAACGTTCCACATGAATTAAATTACAATAAAAAACAAAAATAACACTTCTAAAACCTATATAAAATAACAAGTTTATATTTTTAATACATTTATGAAAACCAACAAATTTTATTCAGGAAAAAATTTAAATTTCAAAATAAAAAATATATTTTCATATTTAAAAAACATGTCAATATTTTTGAGAGAATAACAAATTTCAATAATACAAAGAAAAAAAATCCATCATTTTAAAAAATGCCATTTCCATTTCAATAGTATGATCAAAGATTCAATTCCATTTATCATTAGATGATGACTATATATCCAATTTCATAATCACTCTCTCAATGACATATCCCCTTGTCGGAGAAATTTTCATAGGGCATCAATATTCAAAAAGGCCAGTTGATGATGGAAAATTCTCTATCAATAGAAACAAAATAGTCTTGTAAAATATAATTTAAAACCTCAAAATAAATCCAAGATCAGTGAACACCAAAATTAGTGAGAAAAAATAAAAAATAAAAAATAAATAAAAAAATCAATATAAATCATTAAAATTAGGGAAAACCATTGTTACTAAAAGGGAATCCCACTCATCGTCAATCAAATACTAGTTTTTCATGAATATAGAGAAAGAAACTAAGTAGAAAACCAACCTAGGTATTTTAAATATCACTAAAACATATATGAATATACTAAATAGAAAAATAAAACAAAAATAAATTGAAGAGGATAGGTTGAAATACATTTTCCCTTTAAATTCAAATGATCCCAATCCAATTTGACATCAGATAAAAGAGACCCACCTATGAAGGGTAGAGTGGGAGTGAGGAATGTGTGTGTGTGTGGGGGGGGGGGGGGGGGTTACTGGCTACTATATTGAACAAACCACTATAATGAGAAGTGGGGGTGCTATGGTGAAATGGTGGGAAGATCTCCCACCCCAACCCCCATTAAAAAGTTCCCATGTTACCACCAAAATTCTAATAGGCTCTACCTATTGGTTGGTTTACCCACAATGATCCCTAGATATTACTATGGCCACCAACTAGATGATGGTTCTACAACCCTTGATCAATGTCTTAGACCCATGATCTACTCCCATGGCTTCATCGAATAGCATTTCAAAATCACCAAATAATAAATTACACATATTTAATTTTTTTAGCCTTTTAATTTTCATCTAGATGCCTAGTTCAAAACCCACCATCTCTTCTAATTCAGAGGTTCTTAATCCTATGTTAAATTTCAAATTCTTGTATAGAAAAAGTAATTTCAAACTCCAAAGCATAACACTACTCATCCATTGTAAATATCAGTGGTCAAATATTTATATAACTCGAACTAATTTTTTTTAATTTGATTCAAAATATTAATTTTTTATTCCATAATATCTAAAATTATTCTAAAACATAGCTTTAAAAACTACGATCTATATTTTTTAAAACGTGAACCATTCCATCATTTAATTTCAGAAACTTATATTATACACAACTATGCTCATCTACCTAAATATATGACTCTGATTTTGTCTAATCAATCATCTGAGCTATGGTGCACCACAATTTATATCAAAAAAAGTATGATGCATATTACCTCTCATTGATTGTATTAATTACTAAAATACCATTTTAATGTTTTAGAATCTCACTTAGTGTCCTTTTGGACACACCACACCCAAATTGACATGATAATTCAAGTTCAAATATTCTTCTTGATCTGGGTTTTAATCCTGAGCGCACACATAAATGGATCATTCATCACATAAAATCCTAAAAACTCTATAAATTCATCAAAATAATAAAAAAATGAAAAATATAAAAACTAAATATAAAAACGAAAATTCTAAATGTGTTTTCTACCCTACCATTATCAATTCCATAATAATAGGATATTGATCCTCATATGACCAACCCATTTCATGGAAATTTAGATTATACCATTGATGAACTTATTTAAAACCTTATAATTATTCATTAATTACTATTGGTTTCCCATGATACTATGAGTATAAATCCATGTATAAATTAACATGGGATGTGATTCAACATTTAAAACAATGATCACCTAGATTATTTAATGTGTGATCACTCGTGCAATAGCATGTCACACAAACCAACATTATTGGATCCTACTATTCAATTCATGTCTAAAATATCTACTTAGAATCCAACCATCATTTCAAGTTAATTATAATATATCATTCCCAAGGGATTCCAAATTTCATCAGTACAACAAGCCTACTAGTATTTAGTTTCCCCAAAACTATTAATATATTGGTTATATAGATCAATAACATTTCTAAAATGAGGGTCACACAACCATGGATGAAAATATGAACCCCCCTCTATAGTATTTTTCTTTTAGACTTTACACTATGTTAACAACACAAACCTATTAATGTTGTCTTTTTTATCAATGAACTCAATATTTAAATGTATCCAAACTCACTCACACCCATGTGTTACTACAACTGTCTAGCAATGTCATCTTACAACTCATGGAACACCATCCTCATTACATGGAGAATTGAATAATAAGTAAGGTAAAACTACCAATAGATAATGGTGGATCCACACTACATAACATTATATACAATACCCCTAAATAACTAACCAATATTGGTCATATCACAATAAGATGTGTGTCACTCATCCCAATAAAAATCCATAGCCCTTTCAACACAACACTAAGTTGAGGGTCCAATGACATGATTCTAATCAAAACTGATGAAACCCATCTCTACCATGGGTATCCCCCCCCCACAATCCTACCTCTATTATTTATTATAATAATTCCTTATCATGGCCATCTTATCAAACTCATAAAATACAAGTTACTGATCACAAACATAAAAGGCACCATGCTCACCGACACATACTCTATGAATCAATTGATTCAAAATGGGAACACACTCTAACACATCAAAATCATGTAACTACAATAATCCTACAATGAGTGATAATAAATTCAAAATATGATTATACACCTAAAACACCATCCAGATTTATGCATATTTAATTCTTTCTTAACTAGAATTACACTTGGTAATTCAACTCAGTGATGGTAACCTTACATTTTTGAGGACCAACACACGACCACCACCCAGTTAGTATCATTCCAAACTACAATCATTGATCAGTACTCTTAAAAAGATTTCAAAATTGTATCCTAAACCTACTAGGGGTTTTTTGAACACTCATTCCATTTATCCTCAACCATGATAGAAATAATTTAAAACTTAGGTACCATAACATTTATAAATATTCAAGGCATCACATCACCTATTTTGTATTCTAGGTCACAACTCTCATGAAGCTATCCAATCCCTAATCAAACCACATTGATTCCGACAAAACAATAGGTGTTCACTCTTATACAACCTATTTTTTTTCAAACATAGAGCCCATGTTCCATAATGGATCAATAAATATAACAATACTCATTAACCACAAGTATAGTATTTAAATTCATAGGCTCTCATGCCAAACAAGAAAAAAATGATGTTTGAATATCACTCTTACTAACTAGAATAATCCAAAATTCTCTATCATGGATAAAATATTAATCCTACCACCATGAACATATCAAGGAAAATTTCACGACCACCCATTATCCTTGGTGTAATTTTATGATCTCTACCAATTAATTTTTCCATCACTAAGTACTAAAATAGATTCTACATCAACCGAGAAAGACATTCAAAAAATTGTATACTTTATAACCATCCTAAACAAAAGGCAATAGATCAAAAGTATTTTAACTACTAATACATTAAAACAAGGAAGAATTAACCATTAACAAATTGTTTAATGTAAATAACGTTAAAAATATGTATATTTATGAATTTAATCAGTAAAAACATGAGTACTAAATAAATGACCATATTTTATTTCACATAGTCTATCCACCAAGGTCACATCCAAGACATGATTGATGTGATGATACTCAATCCTATCACAATGTCACATTGAATATAATATGCCAAGGGAACTATTATATTCTCTCACATACTAGAATATCTCACTAAACACTAATTCTCTTACATGGGACAACATTATACATACCGTTCGTCCACCCCCTAAAAGTTATATTCCAACATACACCATTGAAACACTCACGACAAACATGAAAGGTTAATACATATGTTATATAGTTAAAATATAATATTTATCGTGTTCATAAACTATTTCAATGGTATTATCCATTACCATCATTCTATAAACGACTATCATTCAAAAGAATTACATTTTTTAAAAAAACTCAAACTTTGGAATAGTAAAATTTGAAAATGTTTTAAAAACCAAACACTTTATAAAAATAAAATGTTATGTATAAGAAAAATAAAATTTTCATAGTTTAAAATATTCAAATAATAATAGGATTAATAATTAATACATTATCATTTCATAGGAAATAAAATTCAATAACATTAATGATTTCCCATCAGAAAAAAATCATCTTAGTCATATATAAATAGAATTTCATTGAAAATATATAAATGAAAACATAGTATAGGTCACTTAATAGTTCTCTATTAAACAAATTTCACCATTTAAAAAACCATTTATATATACATTTACATAAATTATTTATCTGAAGAATGACCCCATAAGATGGAATCATATATTTGTATGGGAAATAACCTTATATGACGATGTTGACACATTAAGTGACCATACCCATTTTTATCGACAAAAATTAATAAAAAAATAGTCATTAATTATATAAATTTATTAAAATTATCATATAAACAATATGAATCATGAATTAAACATTTGAATCATATTTACCAAGCATGATTCATGTCATTTGAATCATTATTTTCATTAAATAATGTATGAATTCAACCTCTATTCCCATTCTATTTCAAGAGTATAAATCCAATTAACTAGTAATATCACAATTCATGTGTCTCCACCAAATTTAAAATAAAAGAAAACTATAAATGGAGAGATAACTAAATAACATGTCTCATCTAAATATTATAGGGGTTTCCTCCATCTATGGGACGATCACTCCAACAAAAAGTATAATTGCAAATATTTGACATGATTAAATTATCTTAAATACAATGACTAAGGTTACAAAGAAATTCATGATATGATACTACATTGTAACATCTCACTGCTCAATAAAAATGACTACTGCATAGACTAACAGAACACTAAAACAACTCCATATTACCTCCCCATATTTTAGAGGCTAAATAAAAGAGGTGAGGGATATTTTAGAATATGAAGAGATTTACCATATATCCATATTATAATAAGAGTATAAAATAAATCAAATAGTTAAAATATCAAAATAATAATCACCAAAAAATCATGTATTGATAAAAAAAATTTGTCACATGATATACTAGGTGGTATGTAATACATGTTTTAATGGATCCACAATGGGTTGATCATATACATATCAACACTATGAATATAATAAAATTAAGCTAAACTAAAACTCATCCTAGACTAGTTCTGATCCTATCCCAAAACCATTAACCATGTTACATACTAACATTACATAAAAATCCTCATGAAAAAGTCAATTAACCTAAACAAATCCCTATAAAAAATAACATTGACTGCATGGGTACCCATGTTCAATGGAAGCTTGAGGAAGGTGTGAGTATAACTCATTATGCAACCAAAAATAACATCCCAAAAATAATCATTCTGGTATATAAAATCATAAATTAATTCTCATGATAACCTATAAAATTAAACCATTTTAACATTCAAAACAAAACATATAATAGAAAAACCAATTTTGGGATCCCATGATGACACCCGCGAATAGTAAAAGTGTTTTTTTGCCAGTAATGGGGTGTATCTAATCACATCATAATGACTATTCCAAACCATCTCATTTTGTGGGTAATATACATGTACCTAACAAAACAACCACCACCCAATGGTAATATACCCATCCTCAAGTCCCCATTGGATACCCAGGTCTAATGTTCACCCACATTTTGACAATTAACTATTATACACTCTGGGACCAACTTCATTCTTGGATTAACCATTAATATACAATATATAACTTTTGGGGAATAAAATCACTTAGATTCCATCAATAACAACCAATTACATGACAAATTTCATTTACATTAAAATAAAACATACAAATTTTAACATTTTGATAATATGGAATAAGAAAAATGAAAACCATAAACATCCAATAAACATTTAGCATTAGAATAAAACAAAACCCTAAAATGTTATTCAATTTAATTAACCATATTCAATTATTAATATTCATTTTTATAATAAAATGACACACAATATACATTATTATAAAAAAATAAAAAATGAACTTATAGAACCCATATCAAGAACCACTATTATGTTTCATAAAACCTTAGCAAGACTAAAACTACTTTTTCAAGGAAACCATTTATTATTAATAATTGAAAAAACCTATTTTATTTTAAAATAATTTCATAAATAAGGGAAAAAATATTCTAATTCCTTTATGAAAATTAAATAATAAAACTCATCATTTTTCATTTCTCCTTACCATTTAAAAATCATAATTTAAGATCCAATTCAATTTTACATTAGTTGATGATTGTGAAATACATTTTTTGAATCATCAGTTTGAAGATATAACCCCATGGTGGAACAATGTTTTCAAGACTTAACTATTGAAGATTATCTAGGTAAAAATGTCAAATCATATATGTACAAAAAAAATCTCTAGATATGGAAACTCCCATTCAAAACATCTCATTAAATCTTGGATCATTTTATGACAAACCCGTGAGACATAACAATTCACACAATAGAAACTAATGAAATATAATTGGTAAAGTTGAGGGACAGCCTACCTTTGTTTTATAGAATTCCACTCATCATGTATCATCCATTGGTTAGGCATGAATCAAGAGAAAATGAGAAATAATGAACACACCCTGTATACAATGTAAGGAGGTACTCCATGTAACCTGTAAATCTATTTGAGGTACAATTGAGAAAGATGATCCAAAGACAATGTATCTTTAATAAGATGGAAATGAGTAGATTTTGTGAGTTGATCAACAATAACCGAGATTGTATTATTACCTTGAGAAATATTTGGTAGTCCCACTGTGAAGTCCATGGATATATTTTCACATTTCCACTCTGGTAGTGGTAATGTCTGAAGCATCTCCTTCAGTATCTACCACTATGCTTGAACATGTTGACATGTCAAACATTTCACGGTAAAATTTTCAATATCTATTATCCTTCCATCCCACCATTAATACTTCTAAAGATCTCTATACATCTCTATACCTATAGGATAAAAAAAATAGAGAGCTGTAAGATTTTCACAACAACTCTTTCTTTATTTGAGAATAAGAATGCACACACAATATTTTTTCAAATACCAACAAATAATCTTTATCGATGTTAAATTCTAGAAACATAGCCATTTTAACTAATTATACCTTTTTAAGCTTCTCCCTAACTGCAATCTACACTTGTTTAATTCTAACTGACAATGAGGACACACAAAAACATTAAAAAAAGAGGGGAATTTCCTACACCAACAACATCCACTACAAAATTTGTCAAATCATTAATCAAATGGTCTTTTTCCTACCATAACATTGTTAATGATACATGATGTTTTCGACTAAAGGCATCACCCCATTTTTTTCTTTTATTATATGTTAATTGATCATTTAATAATAGTATTTTATCAATTAAATCCATCTTCTATACCACATGTTTAATTTTTTTGAGTGAATATATACTTAATAATTTTTTGGTTAGAATATATTTCATAGTTGGATCAGTATAAATGTTTCCTAAAAATTTTAAAATAAAATAAACATAGATTCTAATTCCAAATTAGGTTTGATATATTTTAACTCATGCAGTTTTATTTTTCTTAAATCATAAGAAATAACCTGATCATTTTGCATCAAAACGCAACCATGTACATTTAATGAAGCATCATTGTAGATGAAAAAGTAACAATTTCTAGAAGGCATATCAAAAACTCCAGTATTCACTAATCTCTTCTTCAATTCCTCAAAAACAATCACATTATTTTGTCCAAAAAAATTTAAACCCATTTCATGTTAACTTAGTTTCTAGAATAGATAAACATGGAATGATTTTAAAAAACTGTTAGTAATAACCTGAAATTACAAGAATAATATGAATTTCTATAAAATTTGAAGGTATTTTAAATTTATAAACCACTTTTTTTTGGTAGGATCAACTATTATTCCATCCTTAGTTACAATGGGCCCAAGAAAAGAAATTTGTTACAACCAAAAAACACACATGGGGAATTTTCCATACAGTTGGATTACCTTTATGGTTTCCAAAACAACCCATATATTTTTTCATGGTCGTATTTAATATTAGGAAATAGCATAACATCATAAATAAAAACAACTATAAACTAATCTAAAAACTCATGAAATAATATATTCATAAGATACATGAATACAGAAGGAAAAATTAGTTAACCCAAATTGTGTAAAATCACATTCGTAATGCCCATATCGAGTACAAAACACAATCTTTAGAATGTCTACATCCTTTAATTTCTACTGATGGTACCGTGACCTCAGGTCACCATTGGAAAAATTGAATTCTCTTGAGAGATGACCAAACAAGTCATCGATATAACCAATTAATACTTGTTTTTAATAGTTATGTTATACAAGGCTCTATAATCAATGAAAATTATCATGTAACCATATTTATTTTTAACTAAAAAACAAGAGAACCCCATAGTGATTTTCTAGGATGAATGAAGTATTTATCAAGAAACTCCTGCATCTAATTTTTTAATTCCAAATGTTCTATTACATCCATTCAATTAGGGGATTTTGAAATTATATTAGAATTAGGAACTAATTCTATTGTGAATTAAAATTCTCAATCAGATATAACACGAGGTAACTTATTAGAAAATACATCAGGGTATTCATTTGCCACTACCACATAGTTAATCTGAATAGTTCCCTTATTTTTAAAAATATGAGCAAGATAACATTCATTTCCATATTTCAAAAGTTTCTTAACTTCTTGATCTATTATCAATTGTGTGGTTTTATTCATGAATAAAAACTGAAATTCATTATGAAAAACTACATTTTCACTCTACAATGGATATAGTGTGATAAATAGAAATAAAATTCAAACCCAAAATGATATCAAACTCTACTAAGGTAAAAAACATGGTTTGTAGGTAAATTATTTCCATAGACCAAAATAGAAGGATTCCTGTAATTCATCATTTCTGTAATATTTCTCCATGGTGTTTTAGCAATAAGTTCTGTTCTCATTTTTTGAAGTGATATTTCCAATTTACAATAATCTTTATTAGAAATAAAGGACTTTGTAGACCCTATATCCATAAAAACGTTAGAAAATATTGATTAAAAAAAACAAGGAATCTGATAAAAATTCATTGGATGGGCCAACATCTATTGACAGAGTCACAAAGGATATCACTACACCTTTATACTTATATTCTTGTTTCTTTTCATCATTTAGATCTCTCTTTGGGTAAGAATTTTCATAATGACACATCTCACCACATTTTAAATACATTATAGTTTTCATATCATGATTTGTCTTAGTATCATTTTCATTATAATCTTAGGCCATATGTCCAAACATACCACATCAAAAAAAACTTCCCCATTATTGTAAGGCATTCATCTAGGTGATTTTTATCACTCTTTCCCAAACTGTATATTATAATTTCTTACCATCATATTTATTTGATTGATTTTTACCCATAGATTGTCATCTAGACCTCTTCTTATATTTTTTCTCAAGTTACACGTGATCATTATGAACACCATTTCTATACTCTGGTTATATCAGACATGTTTCTAAGAACTTTTGAATTATTATGAGTCGAATTCCCTTTAGTATCATGGCTTTAATAGTTGGTAAAATTGATTGATTTTTTCTATCGAGATCCTGAATAAGATTTAGAGCGTACCTTTACATTCATGTACAGTTTTATTCATACACTGCCACTAAATCTTCCTCCTTCTGCCTCAATTCAAGGAACTACTTCTCCATCCTAATTTTAACTTACTTAGTAAAATATTTTTGAATGTAAATACTTTTAAATTCATCCCACTATGAGGATTAAATGTCCCCTATCTCCCTGATATTATTGACCCTTGACCACCACTAACTAGCTACACCTTCCAAACGATAAATGGAAGGACTAAAATTTTTATTATCTGAACATCCCATAACATGGAATATCTTTTCATGTTTTTTAATACATCCTTCATCCACTACTGGGTCAGAAGATCCACTAATAGTATGTGGGTGTTGCCTCATAAAATGTTCCACTATCCTCGTGTTCCTTTTTGGTATAACTAGTTGTTTTATTGCATGGATTCCACCACCATTTATTTCATGTGTTTTCTAATCCATTATTGCCCCAAACTACTCTGTTCTGTTTCCAACTATTCTCTAATGTGGAATCCGAATGATATCAACCTCTCGATTAGTTGCAACTTCATATTCCATGTTTTTATGGGGAAAAAAATTCTGAACATACATATAATATATGAAGTAACATGGTAATATTTAAATTATATAATGTTTCAAATTAACCATAGATTAAAAATCATTTATATTATTCATTTATCTATATCATAACCCTTAAATTTATCTAAAATATCCTATGATACCAACTATAAGGACCCAACCTTATTACATTACATGATCTTGAATTTTAGTCAAGAACACAATTCCTTAAACATTTAGGATCTTTTTAAGTTTATAGTTTTAGATAATTGGCATAAAAAAATATGGAAAGAAAACATTTGTCCATTAATACTTGTAAACATATCAAATCATTAAAAAATATATAGTTGTCCACCATATATTCTTACATTGTCAAATATAAGATTTCTATGAGATTACCATAATACATAAATAACATAAATAGAACCATAAAGGTTTCTTGGGGAATAAATTACATATATTTTAACCCTCAAAACTATCTTATTTTTTGTAACCCTTGTGGCTACATTACAATGTAACCATCATGGATACCTTATAGTGTAAGAATCTCATTTACACTTGGTGTAACCATACGGGAGACCTCCAACATACATATCACCAATGAATTGGAGGAATATATAGGTCCCACTATTTATTTTAAGAAATTCCCAAGAACTATTAAATAATCATCCAACAAGAATAGTTTCAAAAAAATTTACCTTGTTTTTTTAAACTACATGTTTAGAAGAGGATTTTATAAGAAAAGACCCTTAAAAATAACATATAATTGATATGACCATCAATAGAAAAAAAGAAATATGTGTATACACTATACATACACACAATACATCATAATATATACAAAAATTAATCACACAAATTATATTAAATGCACAAAATTATTGAAATATAAGGTTAACCTAAAGAATGGAAATTGGGTTAAGAATTCCATTACATCGGTTTTTTATTACATAAAACTTGTTTAAGCCACATGTATTAAGGTAAAAAGAGTATTATTAGTATTTTATAGAAATATATTCATGCTAATTAAACCTTATGGGATCATTTAATAACATTATTTACCCTTTAATTATTTATATTTTGTTCATTCCATTGTTTCATGTGTATTCTTTACATGATTTCCATGGCCCGTTTGTATTTGATTTTTTTGTCGTATTGAAATGAAATTACAGAAGTAGAATGAAATGGTATTAATATGTTTACAGAATATTTAATGATTCTTTAATTTATTTTTATCATATATTATGACGAATCATTAGATAAATCATTACTGATATTTTTTTAGATCATTTTTGGCGGTTTCTTGATAATCATGAACTTGGTTCATTATACAATTTAATGTCATGATTAGAGGTTGATTAAAAAAATAAAATTTGTTACTTATTAAACTTTACACTCAGTTTCAACTATTTAAATGGTTATATAACCCACATTTAAGGAATTAAATTAAATTGGAAACACATTGTCCATGATTTCGGTAAATCGAAAAAAACACAGATGGTGTATTTATAAGAGTGGGATGAGATGAAGTATCTTGTGTAATTTTTTCAATAAACATGATAAAATATAGATTATATAATAGGCTTGAGAATTAATTCCTCTTGGATATGGGGTATGGTAAGAAAGTATAAGAAACGAAAATAATTGAAATGAAAATAAACGAAAATGAAATAGGATCATCACATCTTGATCTATTCTCCTTAAGATCCTCTTTAAGGCCTTTGGTTCTAGACTTTTGGTGAGACCAATAGGTCTTGTACATGGGTAAGTGATTTGGGAATGCTTTTGGGATTAATTTTGAAAATTATAATAGGTTTAGAGGTTTGAGAGGAAGAGGGGGAAAGGGTGGTATTTGTAGTGAAAGTAGGTAGTTTTAAATTAATTTCAAAGGACACCTTATGAATGGTATTTGAAAAATCATAGTCTTTCCCATGGTTTTTTCACATTTAATTGGCTACATGGGACACCTCATGTCATATTTGAATCCTCAAAAGTTGACCAGAAATATTACATCATTATGATTTCATTAAACAACTGAAAACTTAAATCATTATTTTTTTTACTATTCACCCAAAATTCAACTATCTTAGAAAAATCCAATAAAACTCCCTAACTATTTTTCAATTTGTAGAATTCAAAAATGTACTCCATTTTTTGAATATAATTTTCTAAATATGTGATGAATAATTTTAAAATAAAATACTATTTAATCGAATAAATTATAATTATAAAACTATATCTGCTTTTATATCACGTTGAAAAGTTAATCAATATTTCATTATTTTATAACCCTAAGAAAATAAAATGAAAATACGATTACTATTCATATGGTTCATATAACTATTCCTAAGGGTATGTTACTATTCACCAAAAAACATATTGGTTTTATCAACACCAAATTATATACTGATCACAACTGTATAAGATCATTTTTTGAAATTCAAATCATAGAAGCAATAAAATAATGTTTAATGGTGAGTTTGTAACTATCCACTTAAAAAAAGTGTCATGAATTAAAATTAGTTTTAAAAAACACGAGGTTTTACATTATGATTGATAAAATTTTTATTTATAGTGGTAAATAAAACATAATGTATTCAACTAAAATTATAAATAATTACAAAAAAGACATATCCATGTTGGATGAATTTAGATACACTATAAAACACACATTTTACTGAATGATTTTTAATGGGTAACATTTTACCTCAATCATTTTATGACTTATTTCAGTGTGTTGTTTTCATAGAAATTTCACAGGTGTTGATTTCATCTAGTATGAAAATAATAATATCCCATAATGTGTCAAAATGAAGAAGTATCCTCATATCCATTCAGCCAAAACGACCATGTCTTTGATTTCATATCTCACTCTCTATTTTTAAACTCAAATTATTGGAATATTTCTCATTTTTTGTATAAATTTTTAATTTTCCATTATCCAATCATAGTTATAATTACATCATTAAATGTTCTAATAAATAAACCATTACTGTAAAAAATCATATCATTTTCATTACCAAACAGTTAAGATATGATAAATCAATTATGTGTTAAATAATTAATAAAGATAACATAATTTTTTGTGATCATCTTCCCCCAGATTTAAATGATTCACTTACCGTAGTTGTTTAAAACACTCATTATGTAATCATTAATGAACTATAATTACCTTTTTTATCTCAAAAGTTTCTCTCATCAAATACAGTTAAATACAAATCTATTTATCTTTTCTTATTAGAAAAACCATCAGTTTGACAAATATAATTCAATTTTTTATATATTAATTTGGAATATTTACCCACTTAATTAATATATAATTTAATTTTAAATTGATAATTTTTAATGAACATTAATCCTAATCTAAATATGAATCATTTTTTTGAAATTATCATTCTATTTAATCAATATATTTATTATTTCATGAATTATATTATCTCTTCAAAAATAGCTGAAATTTAGATCCCTAATGATACAATGGAATTCAAATTTTATTATGAAAACCATATTGGTGTTCGATGTATCTATATATTTCATTATTGATTCATTTTGGTTCCCTTGATTGATATTTTTTATGAAATCCATGAGATCCAACTCAATTTGAAAATTTTAAACATTCATTTTTTATATGATTTACTATATTTTCATTAGTGGAGTATTTTAGAGATTGAAATCTAGAACGAATTGCTTTTTATTTATATTAATTGTATATACAAATATACGAATATTAAAAATTTTCTTCTATCATATTCATTATTTTGAATTATTAAATTTATTTAATAATGTTGTGGATTTTCTATCACATAAAAAGTTTATATAATTCCCCAACCATGATGAAAACCATGATATTATATTATGATATTGTTGAGCCATAATACCAATGTTTATTTGGAATAGTATGATTAGACATAGTTTATGTTTTGTATTTACTGTGTGTACACAAAATGGAATGATTTTTATTCTCTTATTTTTTCAGTTGTTAATCTCTATGATTTGAGTTTGTGACGACATACCCACCAGTTTTTAACCCACATATTTATATAAAATTGGTTATTCCAATATGTGAATGTGTTTAATAAACAATTGAATTTTATTTTCCTGTTAATATATATATATATATATAATGAGTCATACACTTATATATATATATATATATAATCTATGATTATATTTGTTCATAGTGATTTTGGGTACATTGGTTCTACCATGACTAATGTGGTATTAATTAATAAGTAGTTGAAGGATTATTCTCTTTCATATTTATTGAAGATCATCTCATAACCCTTTATTTGAAATGGAATGGTCAAACTACATTCCCTTTCAGTGGTGAATTGATTGGTTCATTTAATAATTTCTTATATTGTTATATCATGCATCTAGGTTTATATCATGAATATGGATCTTTCAGAATGAGATAGAAATAAAAAAATCTATATAATGCATTGGTCATTTTTTTGATTTTATATGTTAATTGTTAATTTTATCATCTATGGGTGCCTCTACATTAGTCTATATTCTCATATTAGACATTTTAAAAACCATCTGAATAACCTAGAAGAAGAATCCTTTATTTTAATATAATTATTGTATATATTAATCCCAGTTTAATTAGTATTCTAATTTAATTATTATAATAAATATAAATATCTATATTAGAGATAATTATTTACTAAGGACATATTTATATCTTATATACATGCACTATTTTATGTGATTTAAATAAATAAATAAATATTTATTATTTACATATTTAATATTAAATTAACTTATTTATTTAAGGGAAAATAATTATTATTTTAAAATTAGTAAATTTCATGGATTATTTAATGGATGAGTTATGTCTACTATAATGGGATTTATATAAAAAATCATTAAAGTACATAATAATTAAATTATTAATATTTATATTATATTTTTTCCATGAGACAGAAAATGAAATAATAATATTATTATTATTATTGGACATAGAGTTTTTTGAGGATTTAGTGGTTGTTTAATGCCCCAGTCACAAATTCTATAACCACATATCATCATATACAAGATTAGGTTACATATTTTAATATGTGGAAATCATTTTGGTTTTTCATAATGATATCCTCCATAGAGAATTCTCTCTAGGAAAAAATACATGAGCATTTTCTCATAATAATATGTGTATCACTTCTCACTCATTCTTAACACTAAATAATTTGATAATAAGATGAAATCATTCATACTCGAGGATCGGGTTATGATTGAATGAATGTAAAGCAAGATAATCAATACCACATCTGTAGTATATACAGTACCATTACCAATGTATCAACATTGAAGGATCACATGTAGATCATATCAAGATGGATTATATATTGATTCCTTATGGTCAAATGAGAGTATGACATGAATGAATATTGAAGTATTAACATATACATCAAAGAAACATCTCAAAATCAAAGTATTTCTTTATTGGTTAAATTAATTATAAATTTAAAATTTATGAACTGCGATCATGGTTCTAAGATTAATTCATTAATATTTTTGAGATATAATCATGATACATGTCATTAATTTTTATGCTCATGTGATTTTTTTTAATGAACAAATGTTTATTAGTAATATTTTTATCTTAGAATCAATGTGTGTTATAATATATTATATAGTTCTATAAAAATATATTAACAAATAATAAATTATTTCACTAATAAATACTATTACATTAATCAAAAATGAAAACAACTAAAATACCAAACACTACAAAAGAACAAAAAATTAAAATAGAAAAGTTAAAATGGTAAAATATGGATCTCCACCACTAAACACCCTATAGAGAAGAACAAAAATATTAGTAAACCATGAAACATTATTGAAAATGGAAATATAGAACCTAGAGAGGAATTGAGTGGAATAATTAATGAAGTAATGTGGAGGTATTATAAGAGTTAATGTGATATTTGTAATAGTAACATGTCCATTATAATAGTAACCCTACTGTTAAAAATAGTGGCCTCACCATTGGGAATAGTAACCCAACCTTAGGAATAGAAATTTCACCAAAAAATTGATAATTATGAAAAAAAATAGTTATCATTATTAATTTATGTAAATATAAATTTTAAAATTCTAAAAAATAAATATATTGATTAAAAAACTCAATGAAAATATATTCATGTTTCTAATAAACTTTATTCTAATGTATTTACTAAAAATAGTAATTTCTATATAAAAACTAAAATTACCTATTTAAATTTTTATATAAAAAAAATATCATTTTTTAAGTCATCACATATAAATTATATAGCATTTATTTTTTGGTAATTTATTGATAAACTTTAATTTTAGGGTTATTAGTAAAAATATAGTATTCACATGACATGTTTATTTAAATTTACATTACTCATGATGTGATAATGAAATAACCATTTATAGAAAATTATTTTCCGAAATGGTATTTATAATTTCATAAATTTTTCATTAAATCACAATAAACTCAATTTATAAAGCTAAAATGGACTTTCCAAAACCTAAAGTCAAATGTGATTCCTTAAAATAGATATTTTTCATTATTTCCACCTTTATTATTAATAAAATAATGAATTTTGATTATAAAGAATATTTAAAGTATTAAACCAATTATATAATATTTATATTTTACATATAATTTCAAAATTAACTATTACAAGATTTACCTTGGATATATTATTTTAGTTAATATTTTACTCTAAAAATACCCATCTCATCAATTATAAACAACCCCTCTCATTTCCCATTGAAAATCATTCCTCCCACCCATTTAAAAGATCAATATCTACTCAAACCCCCCCCAATAAACCCCCATAAAACAAATTGGGTAATTATATGTAAATAATAATTAAATCCCAAAGGAAATATAATGTTGTACAAGAGAAGCTTCACAGATGATTCAATAAGTTCTGATCCACTCCTCACTCTTTTATCTTACATATTCCTCTTTTATTGAATTTTTTCCACCAACCATTTCAAAACAAAACCTTAAAATAATTAATTAATTAATTATTTAACATTATATGAACTATTTTAACATATTTTAAATATGAAACTAATATATTTAACAAAAATTAACATTTCATTCCCACTCTCTCGATAATGTCTTGTTAGTGGTTGGTCAACCACCTAGAGAGACAATACCATGTCAAAACATATAACCATAACTATGGATGGATATTTTAAACTATATTTAATATACATAAATGAAGACATATTCATTATAAGATTCATCAATTAATTATACTAATGTATAAAATAAATTTGATAACATTACAAAATCGATGGACAATATGGGATTTTTTAAGAAAAACATGACATCAAAACGCCTCAATTTCATCAATATTATATAAAAAATATAATACAATTAATACAATTGATAAATATTTTTATAAATTACTATTATCATTTCCTGAATCATTGATTTAATAAATATGTGTTTATTATTTAGAACGTGCAAAAACAATTAAATATAACAGGAATTATTGTAAGGGGATTTTTGAAACCAAAATATTTATTTGGGTTATTTTATCTTACATGGTCTGAATATTCAGATTATATCCCTAAAATTTGATTTAACATTTCCTTAATGTATATACATTTTTCTACAATGTAATTTTTTTATGAAGGGCCACTTATTTCAAATTGATTTCAACACATCATATTTTACTCCCCTTGAAATGCTTCTAGTCCACTCAAGAATAATAATGGTTTATGTATAAGTACGATTGACCTTATTAATTTGGGAAGAAAAATATTATGCATGAAATTATCTATTATTAGATCCCTATAAAACACATTCTATTACTTGGTTTTATTTCATTATAATTCTATTTATATATTCTATGTGGCATTCATGATTATGTAGAGGGTATGATGTGATGGGTGGGCTCAGAATTATAGAGCCCCATATTAAATTAGATAATTTGATCAGTCTCATGAGATTATGTGTATTATTATTGAGCATGATGGTATATTTCTTTACAATTATGATGTTGTTATTATGAACACTTGTTAAATTTGGACATAGTTCTAGAACTGTTCACAACTATGTGCAGTATTTGACCACTATGACATGATGTTTCATTTTTATGCATTTAAAAATTCCCGGTATTTATCACATGATTCCCTCATGATGTTTTTTATGACAAAATAATTATGATTTCATGATGATTATTATTCTCACCCATGTTATTTTTATTCATGTCTCTTATTTATCTTCTATCAACTAATTTTGCACAAAACCCTTCCTTTTATGTATATTCTCACATGATTACTTGTAATAACGAGAAGTATAGGACCACTAAGAAGATAAAAAAGAAATAATTAAATAATATTTATGTTTTGTTCTATAAAATTTGTGTATGAACATAATTTTATAAAGACACTAAATCCTTGGATCATGTATTTTTAAAGTTGTTATGTTTTTTACCATTAACATAATGTAGTGGTTATGAAAGAAAAAGTAGATTCACTATATTAGGTTTTAGTGAATAGTTTAGTTAATCTATGAATTTGAATTTAAATATAATAGGGAAACTGTCTGTATAAGTCTATATATAGGACAAATATCCAAGATGGTTTTTTAGAAAATGATAAACATAATGATCTGAGAAGATATTCCTTTTATGTTAATCAAGAAATAAAATAAATTAATAATTTATACATTTTTGACATAATTTTTACAGAACTTTTTAATTTTATAAAATATTGGTTACTAGGAAAAACTAGTCCAACAACCTATGTGTGGGACAATACAATATTTTTTTTAAGTGATATCCCCAATGACATGGGTGGTGGAGTTCAAAGCATCATGTAGATTCTTAAAAAGTTGTATTAGGATATGAATAATAACCTAATACATGTGTAATATATTCCTTAACCAAAAAAGTACAAACATTCAATTGATTCCATTATGAGGAAATGACCACTAGTGTTTAGTTGAACTTTTGATCCACTTATTGTTAAACAGTGGGTTAAATCAATTGAGAATATTTTTTATGTGATCCATTTTTCTATGATGGATTAGGTAACTCAATATTTCTATCATTTAAATTGTGAGTCTTATCATTGGCGGGTGTTGATAAAAAATCTGAAGGATAAAATTAAAGAAATGGAATGTGAGTAATTTAAGAAAACATTTCATACTAGTAATTTCCCTTCAAATCATCAAACAAATATAGAGAAAGAATTAATATATATAATAAAATATAAAGGTTGCATTTTTAAAGCCTAAGTGGAAAAATTGACAAGTATTATAGGATATTCCAATAATATTCTTATAAAAAGGATAGAGAAATAGACAGAGTCATTCGTTTTTTAAAAACACCCCATGTAAAGACTCCAGATATCTAAAACATTGGGAGTTATGAATTATTTATTTGATAGACTCTCAATATAGATATGGGGATAAAAGAATCATACCATTATTATAGAGACAAGAATAGAAAAATGTATTTTCAAGCTGTTTCATCAAATAATAATAGATAAAAGAGGATCTAACTACCCATATGTCAAAAAATTGGGAAGAATCACCATGGGTATTGTCTCAAATGGATGTGGAAAATCTTCAAGTGTGGAAGAGAATTACACTAAATCATGAATATTGAATATACATAAAGATTTCAGAAAAGTGATGGAGGAAATGATGAAACCTCCAATATCCCCACCTATGGATCAAACTTTTTATTGTAGGGAGTATGGGAACTATGAAAGATAGTGTAAAAAACTATGGTTCCCTGAGGGTGTTCTATGTCAGTAATCTCCAATGATAATTGAGAAAGGGAATTCTTATTCCATAACCTCTATTAAAGTGGATCATGAAAATAATGACATACTAGTTAAACTTCATATTCACTAATTAATGGTAACATTTTTATTTGATTTAGTTTCTACGCATTCCTTTATATCTTGAATTTTTTCTATAAATATTTAGTTGAAGGCCTGATACCTGGTTGTAGAGATATATTTAAAAACACCATGGTGGGAAATCATTGAAACCCAGGTGTTGTACTCATCTCCTTAAATCATCATTTTGAATATTATTATGGAAAATATCGTAGTAATCCCCTTTCTATAATTCGATGCTATAATAGGAATGGACTAGATCTGATAACATTGAGCATACATAAACTATTAGGAAAAGGAAAATAACTTTTATTTTCTAAACCATTCAATCATTCTGTAAAAATTCACATAAGATAAAAAACTTATTTGAAAAATCCACCAACAGTGTTAGTGTTGATCCCCTATGAAGAATAATACCTTGATCAAATGGTTGATTCCATGGAAGTTGTAAACCTGGAAAAAAATAATTTTTTTAGGGAATACAATGATGTCTTTCCCAAATATTTAACCATTCCTCCCCCATATCCCGAGGTAGAGTTCTTAATTGATCTCATACCCAGAGTAACTACAATAACCAAATTCCACTATAGGATATCCCTAATAGAACTATAGTATTTGAAGATATAGATGCAATAGAATTAATACAAATGGTTTATAATACCTAGTGAATCATTATGGGGTGTCCATTTCAATTTTTAGATGAATGATTGATCAACGCGTATATGTGTTGATTATATAGAGCTCAATAAGGAAACATAAATAACAGGTTCCATCCTCCAAGGATTGATCACTTTCTTGATCAACAATGAGGATATTAGTACTTCTCAATGGTAGACCATTGTTTTGGATATCTTCAACTAAAGGTGATGAAGGATAATATTTATAAGAAATATTTTCATACAAGGAATACTAACTATTAGTTCATAGAAATTTACCTACAATATTCACAGATTTTATGAATAGATACTTTAAAAAATAAATATAAAAATTTGTGGTAGTGTTTTGTATTGATATTCTAATTTACTCCATGAGAAAGGAAAGAAAAAGGGAATATATAGATTGTGGAAAAATTATGGAAGGATAAACAACATGATAAGTATAGAAATTTTGACTTTTGGATGCAGCAATTCTCATTCATGGGGAACGTGATCACATCTGAGAAAATTTATATGGACCCTTCAAGATAAAGACAATTGAATAATTGACCAAAAATAATTGTTTCAGGGAAATCCATAGTTTAATTTGATTTGTTGGTTACTACTGATGTTTTTTGGGGAATATATAATGATTCTCTATCCTGTTAAATAAGATAACCTAAAATGGTGAAAATTATATGTCAAAATAACAATGTGAGAAAAGATTCAAGAATATCATGAAGAGGGTTGTCACTGGACTTGTACTCACACTACAAACAAATGTAAAAGGTTTTGAGATACAAAATGATGCTTCAATGAAATTAATGGGTTATATAATCATAAAAAATTATTAATTGATATCCTACACCTCATGACAGTTGAAGATCCATCATTAGAACTAACCTGTGCATTATCTAGAGTTAGTAGTTGTGATCATCACTATAATGATTTTTTGGAAATTTCTCTACGATGAGAAGTGAGGCATATATACCGATTATAATAATAAATAAAATATATTTACATTAAATGATATAAACATGCATCAAATCTGATATTTAGAAGAAACCATAGAATATTATTTCTTGATTCACTACTATCATGTAATGGCGAACGAGGTATATAATGTACTTAGTAGAAAAGAAAATACTCCTATATCCATGATATATATTAAGATAGACTATATATTCTTGAATATGAGAAGGATGGATTTGGAAATAATAATTAATGGTAATATATCCTACCTTTATTAAATTATTTCTCAACCATCTATCCAAGAATAGATCAAGGAGGCATAAAAGGATGATCTAGAGCTACAGAAGAATGTGAAAGCATCAAAATAATAGTAGATACATGTTTTACACATCAACGACAGTGGTGTGCTTCATGTTGGTATGATAATTTTTGTGCCTTACTCACTTGAGATAATGAATGATCTATTAGATAAATCATATATCACACATTTTCCTATCCATCTAGGAAGTACCAAGATGAATAATGATCTTTAATAAAACATCTGTTTGGAAAAAATTAAGAAGAATGATGTGGAGTATATCTCATACTGATTGGTATGATAGTAATTTAAAGTAGATAAACATAAATCTAATAGGATCATGAAACCATTTCCTATAACCACATGGAAACGTGGGAAAGTAACTATGAAAGTTGTCATTAGTCTCCCTAAAATATCCAATAGTGGAAATATGATATGGGTATTGTTTTACTAACTCACCAAGATTACCCAAATTATCTTTATTTGATATTATATCCTTATTGAATCACATTACAAGGTATTTGTGAAGGAATTGGCGAGGCTACATGTGGTACTAGTTTTTATCATCTCTAATCATGATCCATGGTTTCTATCTATATTCATTAGAAGTTTCCAACATGATTTGAGCACTGAGTTGAATTCCAGCATGGGCTATCACCCCCAAATTGATGGATAATAAGAAAGTACTTTTAATACACTGAAGTAAATGATAATTTTATGCTTATTGGAATTCAATGTTGGATGGAGTTGTAATATATCATTGGTTGAGTTCTCATATAATAACAGCTTCAACACAAGTATTCAAATGGGTACATATGAATCTCTATATGGGAAGCAATGAAAAACCCAAAATTGTTAGGATGATGATGGGGAATAAAAAATACGTTGACATGAAATTTTTCAAGATATTATATAGAAGGTTCCATCCATAAATCAATATATACAAGCTTCTTAGATTTGTAAAAAGTGTTATAATGACAACCATAAATGTACTTGGATTTATATTTTGGGGATAATTTTTTTAAATATCACCACATAAGGTATTTCAGATTTATTTAACGAAAGGGATGAGTATACCAAGGAATGTTTTAACCTTTGAGATCCTTGGCCTCAAAGGAGTAGTGGCCTAATGGCTTGGACATCCACCAAGTATAGCCCATGTTTATTACATGTTACATGTATCACTCACAAAGATGTATAGTCCCAATCCCTCACATTTATTACATCCATAGGTGGTGAAACCAGAGAGGGACATACCATAAAAAGATAATTCTCTATAGATCTTGGTCCACAGATAAAAATTTCAACAGAATTAGACAAATAATATTTTTAATGTATTGTGGATGAACCAGAAGAATGATGAAGTGACATATAAACCCAATGAAAAAATGAAATAGAAGTACCCTTAAATTTTCTTGTCCGAGAATATGAGTTAAAACTTCTAGGACAAACTTTATAAGGGAGTAGGATTAAATGACCTGATATTTATTAGTAATACTTGTCTCTTACATGAGATGTGTGATAAAATATAAAATATAGTATTATACGTACATAGAAAAATGTTATTATTTTATTAATAAAAACTATTAAATTAATCTCTAATGAAACAAATTAAAATCCAAAATAGTAAAATTGAAAATACAATATATAATATAAATAGTAAAATGAAAAAAATATGGATTTCTCCAATATACTAGAATCATCGCCCCTACTAAAAAATCTATATGGAAGATGAAAAATATTTTTTATACAAGAAATATTAGTGAAACTAAACCATGGTTTACATTGAATTGAATAATAAAATGAAGTAAGTTAGAGGTATGTATATTTGTCAAACCATGGAATTTTAAATTATTTTATTTTATTATTTATTAGTTTCAGTTAGCCTCATCATGGTGTGGCTTGAGTGTATATTTAAAACTTTTGATGTTTGATGTTTTTGGTGGGTCTCGGACTGGTGCATGGGCACCACAAGGTTGGCTAAAACCCCATAGTCGGCCTCAATACCACTACAGTTACTCATTACATAAGATAGTAAAACTTTAGGATAATGAAATAAAATAAATGTTTAAGACATAATAATAATAACATTATTGTCTAGGTAAAAATGTTTTCTATTTATAATTCTAATAAATATAATTATTATTTTTATGTTATTAATTTTTTTGTTATTTAAAAGAAATTGAATAAAATTATTAACTGTCATTATTAATTTTATTGTTATTATTATTATCATCATTAAGAAAATTTAATGGAATTTTTATGACTATATAATTTTTTTAATTATTATAAATATTTTCATTAATATTTTTTGCTATTATTATTATTTAAATTATTACTATTATTATTATTATTATCATTATCACTATTATTATTAACATTTTTATTATGTGTTATTATTGTTAATTTTATTTTAAAATTTTAAGGGGTTTTAATCCTTCTTTTTTTACTCTCCATGCCTCACCCCTCACTCCCTTTTAATATCTTCTTTTTTTTGTATTCCTCTCTCCAATTACCTTCTCTCATGCCTCCCCTTTATTTATTTTTTATCATATGTGCTCCCTCTCTCCACTCCCCCCTCTTTCAACCAATACTTCATTTTGTATTCCCTCTCTCCAATCAAGCTTCACCCTTCCCACTTTTCTCCTCCATGGCTATCCCCAATTTTTTTATCCATCACACCACCCCCTCACTCTCACTCCATATTAATGCTTTATTGTTCATTTATTCTCTCACATCTCTCTATACACACCTCTATATCTCCCCACTTATTCCCTCTTTCTTTTTTACTAATCACGATCATCCCTCTCCTCACACTCCCTCACACTCATATATCTTTTTTTATTTTAACCATCATTGTCTCACCCATTATCCCCATTCCCTCATTCACCCCTCTTCCCCTTACACTCTCAAGAGCACCAATTCTCCCCCTGCGCTCTTTTCGGTAGATGCTCTTTCCTCCGGTGATTCCTTCTGGTGATTTCTCTTCCTCTTTTTCTTAACTCCTCACTCATTTTTTTGGTTTTTCATGTGGGTTTTATTTTAGTCTGAACCCTAAATGTTAGTGTTAATATTTTTCTTGGGTTTCCTTTGGATTTAGGTTGTGCATTTTTTACACGGGATGTCATTCTTCCTCCCGTTGAAGTTTCACTCCAATCGCACGAGGTTTCGGTAGGCGTTTCCATGTTTTTCTTTACTAAAGCCTTTAAATTGATGCTTTCCATTTTAAATAAATTTATAAATTATTTTCACAGATCTATGACATTGTATTTTAAATTAATATAGCAATTTGTAATTTAATTGATTTGTTAAAAATAGGTTTTTAATGAATTTTAGTAAAAATTGCATAGTTTTTCTAAAACCTAGAAATCTTGTTTTAATTGCTTATGTTTCTTTAGGAATGAATTAAGACCTTATGAAATGTATCACCATTATTATGTTGAAATAAATTTTTTTATTAATGATCTTGATTTGGTTGTGTAATGGCTTGGTTTTTGTGTTAAAACACTTTTACAAGGGTTTAATGGATTCAATGTTTTTTTTGTGTTTATTTAAAAAATGTGGTTAAGTAGTGATTTTAAGGGAAAGTATTTAAAAGGTTTTATTGGTGTGTTTTTGAAATAAAAACAGTATTTCAGGTGTGTATAGTTTCATATTGGTATAGCATACTAAACCTGTTAAAATGTGTTAGAAAGGGTTTAAGTATTTTTGGATTGTTTTGTGTTATATAAATAAAATAGGTGCCTAGTTATGATTTTAAGGTAACTGGTATTTTATTGGAAGTATAGTTTTATAAATAGATTTCAGTTTTCAAAATTTTTGGTCCCCTTGAGTGGGTTTGAAAGAGTATTTTAATTGTGGGTTTTTAAAGTTTTTCTTTATGTGTTTTGGAAATCATTGTTTATAATGTGTTATTTTAGTTTCGGCCATTCAGTTTGAAACAAGTTTTGGTGTGGGTTAGAAAAGGATAAAAGCTTGTCTGATAATTTTGAAGTGTTTGAATGTGTGTTTAGAACAAAAGGGGTCATTTAAATTTGTAAATGTAAGAGTGGTATTTGCAAGATATTATGAATAAATTTGTGCGTCTAGTTGGAAACCATAAATGTTTTCTAATTTTTTTTGATGTTTATATGTTATAACATCCCGATTGGTACCTTCCTGTGATATGAAACTTATGATTATAAATAGGGGGAACCATTATAGGAGAAATATCAATTAGGGTTATTGTATATTGATGCCATTTTTGGGGAAGGCAAGTGTGGTGAGATGTGTCACGCATGCGAGGGCCTCCTATACACACAGTATTACTATAACCACCATGGGTTCCTATATGTCTTATAGATTATTGAGTGACAGTTACTCACTAGCCCTGGTTAGAAAGGTTGGTGCCCCTAGTTGATAGAGAGTATAGGTGGGATTTTCCACTGATTTTATCGCGTGGGCGATCAATGGGTTATATACTATGGGGATTTACTATACATCGGTTTGGTGGTTCCGAACCGAGTGATTCCAAGGGTTGTATAGGGATTTTTAGGATCTCCCATGGTTATAGCTTGTATTTCTTGCTTATTTTCTGTTAATCTAGTTTATTTTCAGCTCGTATTGCTTGTTTATTTTTCTGCTACATGGATTTATTTTCAGCTTGTATTATTTACCTATATCCTTTTTTCAAAACCATGATATCACTACATTGTTTTTATTTATAAAATGGTAATCTACTTTTGAAATAACATATGGCGTGAGTTGGTTACCATTGTGGGAAAGAGGTGTTATTTTGTTTAAATGGAAAAATATTATTTTTATAATTGTATTTCCAAACTTGCAATATCAGACAACTTTGGGTAAGGAAACACTTGGATTAAGTGGTTTACATTTGGCATCCCTGCTGAGCATTTTTTTGATCACCTCTATGCATTACCATTTTAGTTGTAGATTTAGCTATTGTTCTAGTTTTTTCTTAGTGGCTGCTCATGTGGGAGCAATTTTGGGCTTTTGGTTGGAGGAGACCAAGGGGTCACATGAAGATTATTGTAGTAGGGTCTTGTTTCTGATTTTGTTCTTTTTTGTGATACATTGTATCTGGATCGGTTTTTTGTTTATTTATGTTTTTGTTACTGTTTTCAAGCATGATTTATTTGTTATATTTATTTATGTGGTCATAGTTTTATCTCCTGGGATTATATCATTCACTCATGTATACATTGATGTTTGAAACTGGTTGTCTGCCCGTGGGGATCGGGAATGCCCTTCGGGACATGTAACAGACTGGATCAGGTGACCAGTTGGCGGATGAACCGGGTTAGTTTGTGAAACAATTGTATCAGAGGAGGCCCTTGTTATTTAGGGTGTTTTGTAGATGGAGATTAGGACTGTCAAGACTCTAGAGGCAGGTGCGGGAAGGGCGTCATGAACCCTTGATCATTTCAAACCTTGAGTTGCCAGGGGTAGTCTGAGATTTTAGTGTTCTATCATTGTTTTGGATTAAAGGATAACAACGGAGGAAAGTCAGTGTCACATCATAAAATCACATTTAGTAGTGACCCATGTAGATTCTGAGTG
This sequence comes from Viscum album, assembly GCA_963277665.1. Classification (NCBI taxonomy): domain Eukaryota; kingdom Viridiplantae; phylum Streptophyta; class Magnoliopsida; order Santalales; family Viscaceae; genus Viscum; species Viscum album. The sequence continues at coordinate 354,114,766 of OY728151.1, read as the reverse complement.
CATTGTTTAAGTTCCTCCTATTTATTGATGCTTACTTGGGGCATGTCTCCCTACTATATTTTTGGGTTATGTGTAACTGTTAGTTTTTCATTTTGGTGGTTCTTTGTAAGTTGTACTCCATTTTTTATTGGTTGGTGAAAGCGTTCTTTTGGGAATAGAAGACGTTTTTTTAAAAATGAAAATGTTTTATCTAAAATGATTTTAAATTAGTAAAGGGATTTTTAAAATTGGAAGTGTCTTAGTAAATGCTAGGATTTCGATGAGAAAAGGTTTTTGCCCTTGGTACACTTTATGGGAGAGCACATGTGTGTGGGTGTGTATGGTAAGTGTGTGGGGGAACATGATTATGGGTGGTGTGGATGGAAATGGGTGGAAACACATGTGATGATCCATAATATTCTTTTTGTGCGTTTTAAAATAGAAAGGTTTTAGAAATTGATTTTTCCTTGGGTGGATTTTTTTTGTCTTGTGAAAAGTTGTTTTGGTATTTGAAAAATGGCCTTGGGATATGGTAGTTTTGAAATTTAAATAAAAATATTTATTTTGGAAAAGAGGGTTTTGGTTGTGTTTATAATTTATTTTCTTAGGGGAAAGTTGTCTTGGATTGGGGTGTTTTTTCAATTGTGTTTTGTCTTGAGGCATGTTTTGGTTTTTTGTTTCTTATGTTCTCCAGTGTATGCTATCAAGAAAGGTCCCTAGTTTTTCTGATGAGTCATGAATAGGTTTCAGTTATTTAATGTGTAATTTCCCTTTGAGGTGTTGGAGCTCTATTATAGGTGGCGGAGTGACTTGAGGGATGTTGCATGTGTATTTGGGTGGTCAGGAATACACTAGGTTGTCATGGTTCGTGTCGTTTCAGGTTTGATTAAGGGTTCAATTTAGGACCAATGGGGGTTGGTTATCTTGTCATCGTTGGAGTTTGGGGAGTAGGTGGTGATGGTTTTTTTGTTAATGTTCCCTATCTGGATAAGAGTGCGTGTAGGAGGAACATTCCGTAAGAGGCTATCTTCATTGATCCTGGAACCTAGTTCGTTAGGATGCCTTCAGGCATTCCATCAGTATGGCTGGTTCAGGCATTTCAAGCTGTCAGGTTCCATCCCTCATAAGTCCTATCACTGTTTTGGTCATTCGGGTTAGTAGGAGACGTTTTTTGGGAAGTTTCATTCGAGGAAGGAGTTCTGATTAGGGGATTCTAGTGTCTGACTATGAGGTATAATATGCATCAACCATCCGATCCCCAGCTTTAGGTCTCAGGGTGAAGCTCACACACAGTCAGCATGTTAGAGGCATGTGAGACCTTTTCAGGGTTCTTTATATTTTGTCTTGGAATAGAGACATTCAAGGTTCCCTTATTCTTGTTATCCTGTTATTGCAAGTTCGTCTTTTCTGGTGCTTGTTTGATGAACTTATCCTTTTCGTGATATTAGTAGTTGCATTCTTCTAAATGTGGCCTCTAGAATTGTTAGTGTTTATTAAAAGTGTTTTTGGACCTTGTGTGGGTTGGTCTTGGTTTTATTAGTGATTGTTTGGGGATGAGAGGTGTTGGAGAGTTTTAGATTTGTGTGGGGAATTCTTAGTTCTGTTGGTGTTGTTATAGGGAATTCCTCATTCCAGTGGCCCGGTATGCCGGGTGGCCTTGTATTGGTTTCCCATTAAAGGCTTAAAAGTCATGTTCAAATAATGTAGAGAAATCGGTAAGTTCGGTTGGGATTTTCTAGACCCCCACCCCCTTGGTGGTGTGTTTGAATTCTAAACCCATTCAGTCATTTACCTTAGTTTTGGTTGCCTTTTAACTAGGTTAATTTTTGGGGGTAGAAAGTATTATGGTGGGGGGGAATTGTCACACCCTGACTTTTTAAATAATTTTATTTTATTATTTCTTGGTTTCAATTAGCCTCTTCATGGTGCGGGTTGAGTGCATGTTTAAAATTTTTTATGTTTGATGTTTTTGGTGGGTCTCAGACCGGTGCACGGGCACCACAAGGTTGGCTGTAACCATGTCATCGACCTAGATACCCCTGCAGTTACCCATTACTTAAAATAATAAAACTTTATGATAATGAAATAAAATAAATGTTTACGACATAATAATAATAACATTATTTTCTAGGTAAAAATGTTTTTTAATTAAAATTGTTATAAATATAATTATTATTCAGATGTTATTAATTTTGTTATTATTTAAAAGAAAATGTATAAAATTATGAATTATTATTATTATTATTATTATTATTATTATCAATAAGAAAATTAATGGCATTGTTATGGTTATATAATTTTTTTAAAATTAACATAAATACTATCATTAAAATTAAATTTTTATTATTATTATTATTTAAATTTTAGTTATTATTATTATTATCATCATCATTATCACTATTATTATTAACATTTTTTTATTATGTGTTATTTATGTTAATTTTATTTTAATTTTTTAAGGGGTTTTAATCCCACTTTTTTATTCTCTATGCCTCACCCCACACCCCCATTTAATACCTTATTTTTTGTATTCCTCTCTCCAATTGCCTTCTCTCATGCCTCCCCTTTATTATTTTTATCTTATGAGATCTCTCTACCCACTCCCCCCTCTTTCCACCATTAATTCATTTTTTATTCCCTCTCCCCAATCAAGCTTCCCCCTTCCCTCTTTTCTCCTCTATGCATATCCCCTCCTTTTTTATCCATCACGCCACCCCTCTCTCCCTATCCCTATTAATCTTTTATTGTTTTTTTTCCCTCACAACTCCCTCTATACACCTCCATCTCTCCCCACTTATTCCCTGTTTCTTTTTACCAATCACGATCACCCCTATCCCCATACTCCCTCACACTCATCTCTCATTTTTATTTTAACCCTCATGCGCTCACCCCTTCTCCCCTTTCCCTCATGCACCCCTCTTCCCCTAATACTCTCTAGAACACCTCCCCCCCTACACTCTTTCCAGAAGCTACTCTTTCCTCCGGTGATTCCTTCTGGGGTGTTCTCTTCCTCTTTTGCTCTACTCCTCACTCGTTATTCACTACAGGAAAACAATCGTTTCGCGGCGGTTTAAAAACCGCAGCGAAATGTCTTAATTTTTTTAAAATTTTCTCGAGGATTAGCGGCAGTTTTTAAAAAAACCGCCCCGAAATTGCGGTGGTTTGGGTAAAACCACCACAAAATGAAAGGAAAAAAATAAAAAAACATGAGAAACCCTGAAATCACTAAAACGACCATAACTTCTGATCCGGGCGTCCTTTGGAGCGTCACAACTAGTCAAATCGAAGCTCATGAAGAGATATAGAGTCATTTATAATCAAAACCGTGAGAAAGTCTAAGGTGTGGAGGATATGAGAGTTATAAGAAAGTTGAAAAAAGTTCTCTAACTTAAAATGACCATAACTTTCACTCTAGGTGTCCGTTTGGGCTCTACCACATATCAAATCGAAGCCAACGAAGAGATCCATGCACTGGTTCAACACAAGAAAGATTTTGTTGTGTTTTTTGACCCCAAAACCCATATGAAGACCTCCAACACCTTGTTTCCTTCACCAGTGTCCCATCGAACTTGTCTTCAAACGGACCTAACTATCAATCCGCGTGTCAATTCAGACTCTTACACCTGCCAGATCATAGATCGTTCCATGAGCTTCAGTTTTACTGGTCGCGGCACCCACATGGACTCTTGGATCATTAGTTATGGCCTTTTTAGTGGGTATTAGGTTTGTTATGTTTTTTGATGCCTCGTTTCTAGCACCCGTTCCCCGTTAGTTTTTTTAAATGGTCGTAACTTCTGATCCACCGGTCCATTCGGTCTCTTTTACCTATCAGCTCGAAGATTGTTTTAGGATCTTTGATTTGACTAGTCACGGATCTGGAACGGACTCTCAGATCATAAGTTATCTCTGTTAATGCGAGTCCAATGTTTTTGTCACTTTATGACCGTTTTGACGGTTTTTAACAATTGCTCCATTTATTACTGTTTATTTGGGTTTCCATGACTTGTTATCTTTATCAATGGTTTTTTGTGGGTTATTATGATGATTATGTTGAATTCTGAAGGGGTTTTCCATAATTTTCATGAGTTTTCATGCGTTCTCATGCTTTCTAATGCTTCCTTCTTCATGCTTCTCCATCTGTTTTCATGTGTTTTCATAATGTTTCGTCTCCTATCACGCCATTTCATACTTTTTCATGTGTTTCATTTATTATTTATTATTTATAATGTATTTTAATTTATTTATTATCTATTATTTTAATTGGTTATTTATTATTTATTATTTATATTTATTTAATATTTATTATTTATTCATTATTCTTTATTATATATTATATATTATATATTATATGTTATATATTATATATTATTATTATTATTAATATTTGTTACTGGTTATTTATTTTTTATTATATATTATATATTATATATTATTTATTATTAATAATAATATTTTATTTATTATTTATAATATATTATAGATTATATATTATAGATTATAGATTATAGATTATATATTATTATTTATTTATTTATAATTTATAATTATGTGTTATTTATTATTATTATTAGTTATTATTTATTATTTATCGTTTATTATTATTATTATTTATTATTATTATTATTTATTATTATTATTTATTATTATTATTTATTATTTATTATTTATTAGTTATTATTTATTAATATTATTTATTAATATTATTTATTATTTATTATTTATTAGTTATTATTTATTATTTACTATTTATTAATTATTAATTATTAATTATTATATTTGTATTATTATCTATTATTAATTGTGGTATATTATTTATTATTTATTATTTATTTAATTATAATTATTAATTATGTGTTATTTATTATTATTCTTATTTATTATTTGTTATTTGTTATTAATTATTGATTATTGATTATTGGTTATTGATTATTGATTATTGATTATTGATTATTGATTATTGATTATTGATTAATTATTATTTGGTATTTGTTACTTGTTATTTATTATTATTATTTATTATTTATTGTTTATTATTTATTATTATATATTATTTGTTATTTATTATTATTTATTGTTTGTTATTTATTATTTATTATTATTTATTATTTAATATTTATTAATATTTATTATTTTTTATTATTTATTGTTTGTTATTTATTATTTATTATTTATTATTATTTATTATTATTATTTATTTTTTATTATTTATTATTATTATTTTTTAGTTTTTATTTGTTTATTATTATTAATAATTTATTATTTTTTATTATTTTCTATTTATTATTTGTTATTAGTTATCAGTTATTTGTTATTTATTATTTATTATTTATTATTTATTATTTATTATTATTTATTTATTATTATTTATTATTTATTATTTATTATTTATTATTATTTATTATTTATTATTATTTATTATCTGTTTTTTATTATTATTTATTGTTTGTTATTTATTATTTATTATTTATTATTTATTATTTATTATTTATTATTTACTATTATTATTTATTATTTATTATTTATTATTTATTATTTACTATTACTTATTATTTATTATTTATTATTTGTTTATTATTATTTATTATTTATTGTTATTTGATATTTGTTATTTATTATTTGTTATTTGTTATTTGTTATTTATTATTTATTATTTATTATTTATTTATTATTATTATTTATTATTTATTATTATTTATTATTTGATATTATTTATTATTATTTATTATTTATTATTTATTATTTATTATTATTTGTTATATATTTTTTATTATTTTTTATTATTTATTGTTTATTATTATTTATTGTTTGTTATTTATTATTTATTGTTATTTATTATTATTTATTATTATTTATTAATTATTATTAATTATTATTATTTATTATTTATTATTTATTATTTATTATTATTTATTATTTGTTATTTATTATTTGTTATTTATTATTTATTATTTATCATTTGTTATTTATTATTTATTATTTATTTTTATTTATTTATTGTTATTTATTATTATTTATTATTATTTATTATTATTTAATGTTTCTTATTTATTGTTTATTATTATTTATTATTTATTATTTATTATTTATTATTTATTCTTTTTTATTTGTTTTTTATTATTTATTATTTATTATTTATTGTTTGTCTTTTATTATTTTTTAATTATTGTTTTTTATTTATTATTTATTAATTATTAATTATTAATTATTAATTATTAATTATTAATTATTAGTTATTAATTATTATTTATTATTTATTCTTTATTCTTTTAATTTCGTAATTTTATTGTTTTATTTTCATAATTTTATAATTTATGTAAATATTATTATCATTTATTTGTTATTTATTATAATAAACAGTAAATAATAATAAATAACTCAATAAATAACTAATAAATAAATAATTATTAATTATTAATTATTGGTTATTATCTATTGATTGTTGCTTATTGTTTAATTATTATTGAGTTTATATCTATTAGTTATGTATTATTTGTTTTTTCAATTAGTATATATAAGTATATTAAATTCTGTTTATTAACCACATGACGAGCTTGCTGGAGTGGTAAAGTCTTTGGAAAATATGCAAGAGGTTAGGGGTTCAAATCTCACCAAACATAGTATTTCTTTATATTGCATGGGCATGAGTATGCATGCATGGATAAAGTAAATAATGTAATGCGAATTAAATGAAATAAATAAAATAAATACGAAATAAATAAAATAAATACGAAATAAATAAATAAAATATGAAATAAATAAATAAAATACGAAATAAATAAATAAAATACGAAATAAATAAATAAAATATGAAATAAATAAATAAAATAAACACGAATAAATAAATAAAATACGAAATAAATAAATAAAATAAATAAGAACTAAATAATGTAAATAAAATAAATAAAATAAATAAAGTAAATAAAGTAAATAAAGTAAATAAAGTAAATAAAGTAAATAAAGTTAATAAACTAAAAAAAATAAAAAAAATAAAAAAAATAAAAAAAAATAAAAAAAATAAAAAAAAATAAAAAAAATAAAAAAATAAAATAAATAAATCAAATAAAAAAATAAAAAAATAAAATAAAAAAAATGAAAAAAATAAAAATAAAAAAAATGAAAAAAATAAAAAAAATAAAAAAAATAAAAAAAAATGAATAAAATAAATAAAATAATAAAAATAATAAAAATAATAAAAATAATAAAAATAAATAAAATAAATAAAATAAATAAATAAAATAAAATAAAATAAATAAATAAATAAATAAATAAATTAAAAAAATAACAAAAAATAACAAAAAATAATTAAAAAAAATACAAAAATTACAAAAAACCACCGCCAAAAAATCGCCGCGAAACGTTCTACGACGGTTTTGAAAACCGCAGCGAATAGTTTCCCGACGCACAATTTAGCGGCGGTTTTTCAAAACCGCCGCCAATCGATTTAGCGGCTGTTTAAACCGCCGCAAAACGAAAAAAAATCCGCCGCTAAATCCGCTTTTTTCCGTAGTGATTTTGGGTTTTCATGTGGGGTTTATTTTTATCCGAACCATAAATGTTAGGGTTAATATGTGTCTTTGGTTTCCTTTGAATTTGGGGTGTGTATTTTGTCTGTGGGGTGTCGTTCTTCCTCCCATTGAAGTTCCACTCCAATCGCACGAGGTTTCGGTACATGTTTCCATGTTTTTCATTAATAAAGCCTTTACATTGATGATTTCCATTTTAAATAAATTTATAAACAACTTTCGAAGCTCTATGACACCCTTGATTAAATTACTATAGTAATTCAGATTTTATATGATTCGTTAAAAATAGTTTTTGAATGAGTTTTAGTGAAAATTGAATGGTTTTTTGAAACCTAGAAAGTCTGTTTGAACTGTATATATTTTTTAAGAATGAATTGAGACCTTATGAAATGTAATGTCGTTATTATGTTTCAATGAAATTTTTTATTAATGAAGTTGATTTGGTTGTGTTATGGAATGGTTATTATGTTAAGACACATTAGTAAGGGTTTAATGGATTCAATGTTTTTAGTAGGTGTTTCTTTAAAATAATGTGGGTATGTGGTGAATTTTTGGGGAAAGGCTTTAAAAGGATTTCTTGGTGTGCGTTTGACTTCAAAAGAGGATTTCGGGTGTGTATGGTTTGATGTTGTTATAGCATGCTAAACATGTTAAAATGTGTTAGAAAGGGTTTAATGTATTTTTGGGTTGTTTTATGTTCTATAAATAAAGTAGGTGGCTAGTTATGATTTTAAGGTAATTGGTGTTTTCTTGGAAGTTTAGTTTTCTAAATGGAATTTAGTTTTCAAATAAATTTATCCCCCTTGAGTGGTTTCTAAAGATTATTTTAAATGTGATTTTGTAACATGTTTCTTTAATTGTTTTGGAAATCATGGTTTTTAATGTGTTCTTTAAGGTTTGGCCATTCGGTTTGAAACGTGTTTTGGTGTGGGATAGAAAAGGCTAAAAGAAGGTCTGATAATTGTGAAGTGTTTGAATGTGTGTATAGAACATAAGTGCTCATTTAGCTTTTTAAATGAAAGAGTGGTGTTTGCAAGATATTTGGAATAAATGTGTGTGTCTGGTTGGAATCCTTAACTGTTTTCTAAAATGCATTAAATTTTATATGTTATAGAAGATTGGTTAACAACTTCATGTGATATGAAATTTATGTTTATAAATATGGGGCACCTTTATAGGAAGGATATTCCATAGGGGTTATCAAATATTGGTGTCCGTTTTTGGGGTAGGCAAGTGCGGTGAGGTGTGTCGCGCGTGAGAGGACCTCCTACTTACACAGTATTACTATAACCACCATGGATTCTAAGGCATCTTATAAATTATTGAGTTATGGTTACTCACTCGCCTTAATTAGACGAGTTGGTGCCCCTGGTAGATAAATAGGCTAGGTGGGATTTGCCGCAAATTTTGTCTTGAGGGCGATCAATGGGTTATAGACTATAGGGATTTACCATACGATAGAAGGTGGTTCTGAACTGAGTGCATCCAGGGGTTGTCTAGGGATGTTCAGGATTTCCCATGGTTACATTTTGTATTTCTTCCTTATTTTCTTGTTACACTGGTTTATTTTCAGCTCGTATTTCTTGTTTATTTTTTTGGCTACACTGATTTATTTTCAACCTATATGATTTACCTGTCTCTCTTTTTCAAAACCCTGATATCAGTTGTTTTGTTTTATTTATAAAATGGTAAACTGTTTTTGAAATAATATATGGTGTGAGTTAGTTCTCATTGTGGAAAAGATGTGTTAATTTGTTTATATGGGAAAACGTTATTTTTATAATTGTATTTCCAAACTATGTCACCAGAAAACATTGGGTAAGGAAACACTTGGATTCAGTGTTTTACTTTTGGCATCTCTACTGAGCATTTGTGTGCTTATGACTATCCTTTACCATTTTAGTTGGTGGTTCAGTTATTATTCAGGCTTTCTCTTAATGGATGCTCATGTGGGAGCAGTTTTGGAATTTTGGTTAGGGGTGACCAAGGGGTCACACAGAGACCGTTGTAGTGGGGTCTTCTTTATAGTTCTATTTTTTAGTGATACTTTGTATCTTGAATGGTTCTTTATTTATTTAAGTTTTAGTTGTTGTTTTGATGCATGCTCAGTTTGTTATATTTATTTATCCAGTCCTGGTTTAATCACATGGGCTTAAATAATTCCCTCATGTATACTTTGATGCCCGACACTGGTTGCTAGCCCGTGGGGATCGAGAATGCCCATCGGGACATCTTGCGGACTGGCTCGGGTGACCGGTTCGAGGTCGACCTGATTTGGTTTGTGAAAATATGATTTAATGTGACAATTATAATAGTATTGTGATCATTGTAATAATGACCTAGTTGTTGAGAATAGTAACCTGACTGTTGGGAATAGTAACATAACTGTTGGAATTGTAGTTTAACTTCAAAATTATAATTTATGATATAAATAATATGAATCGTGGTTAATTTAAGTAAAAATAATTCTTATAATTCCAAAAAGTATATATCATTATTAAAAAACAAAAAAAATATAAGCACATTTTTAATAAACCGTATTTTATAGTATTTTATAAAAATCATAATTTTTATATTAAAAATATGAAATTACCCATCATAGTTTTATTTTTTCAAAATTTACTATAATTTCCCCAATAATCATGTATAAATTATCCAAGGTTGTTTTTTGGTAATTTTATTAAATACATTAATTTTCACAAGAATACTAAAAATACCTTTTTTACATAGCTAATGTATCTAAAATTATATAACTCTTTATGTAATAATTAAATAATCCTATATAAAAAATTAGCTTCATCCTTGGTGTATATAATTTAAAATTTAGTTCAATAAAGTATAATCAACTCAATTTTTGATCTAAATATGAATTTTTGAAAACTATAATGTTAAAAGTGATTCCTTAAAATAACAATTTTTCTTTATTTCAACATCCATTTTAATAAACTAATGATTTGTAATAAGGAATATGATTTAATGCCTTAAACACATTATATATTATCTATATATGATTTATAATATCAAAAATTTTCTATTAAATGTTTTACCGTTGATATATTATTTTATTCAATATTTGTTTTCTAGATACATCCCTATCCACATGTATAAATTACCTTGTATCCCTTACATTGTCAAACCACTCCTCCAACCCATTCCAAAGACCATGATCTACACATATCTTTGTATTGATACCCTTATAATACATAGGTAAATTTTTTATCAATTCAAATCCAATCATTATGGATTTTTAGTATCATACAAGAGAACCTACACTAAGGATTAAATAAGTTTGTTTCCACTCATCTCTCTTTTGTATTTCGCCATCCTATTCTATTTCATTTTTTTCTCTTACCATTTCAAAACCAAAAAATAATATAATTAATTAGGAATTAATTTAACATTATATTTATGATATTATCCTATTCTATGTCTTATAATACTATATATATATTATTTTTAAACATCTCTTTCTCGCTCTGGAAAAAATTTCCCAATAATGGTTAGTTAACCCCTTACGAAGAAATTTCCATTCCAAAACATATTACAATCATCAATGATTGATATTTTAAACTATATATATTATGTAAAAAAATTATTATATTCATTTAAATATTATATAACTAATTATACTAATGCATGAATTACATTTAATAAAATATTGAAATCAATGAAAAATGGAATTTTTTTAGTAAAACATGATATCATAGTGTTTCAATTTTATCAAATGAAATTAGTAAATACAATCCAATGATAATAATTTATAAATATTTGTATAAATGTCTGTAATTAACATCAGGATCATTATTTTAATAAATATCTATTTACTATTCCAGAGTAAAAAAAAATTGAATAATAAAGTAGAGATTTTGATAAGGCAATTCTGAACCCCCAATCCATTATTTGGGTTATCCTCTGTTGGATGATATTTATTTTCATATTATATCTATAAAATTTCCTTTTAGTTTTTCTTTCAATGATATACGTGTACCAAGAATGTCAAAATAATTTTTATAAAAGGAATATTTTTTTAAAAGAGGATTTAAATGATCATATTTTATTCCACTTTAAATGAATCTTTTCCACTCAATAAAAATGATGTTTTATGTTGAAGTATGATTGATATTATTCATTTGTGAACCAAAATGTTTATTCATGAATGTATCCTTTATGAAATCCCAAAAAACCCTTTACCTTCCTTGGGTTTATTTTCATGACTATGGTTGTTATATGTTCTATGAGGCATGAAAGATTATGTAAATGTTATGATGTGAAATTTGGGCCCAATATTATATTCCCCTCTAATGCATTAGTTAATGTGATGTGTATTTTGAGATGATTTTTATTGTTTGTGATTATGAAGTAATCTTTGTTCATAATTATATGCGGTATTTGATCAGTATGACATGTTGATTTATTTTTATGAATTCCCACATTCCATTTATTAATCAGATGTTTCAATAATGATTTTTATAATGATCTTAATATTATGAATTTATATTAATTATTATGCTCACCCATCTAATATGAATTCATGTCCCTTATTCACACCATTATAGGTATTTTATATCACCTCTTCCATTGATGTATATCCTTAGGTGATTACTTGTACTAAAGAGAAGGTGACAACCACTAAGAAGATATGTAATGATGAATTAAATATTAATTATGTTTTATTATAAAATTTATGTATGAGATTAATTTTTCATAGACACTAAACTTTTGGATCATGTATTTTTAGAGATATTATGTTTTTTGTCTATAAAATGTTGTAATTGTTATGAATAAAAAGTAGTGTGCCTATTTGTATTCAGCAGGTTCACTATAAAAACATCAAGGGTCATATGCTCAATTGGATTCCACTATTCCTAGACCGTTCATGTGGTAACAGAATTATAGATAATATACATGATATGCAACACCAAGCATTAATGAACAAATAAATATTATTATTTAAATGCGACCCTTATAACCTCAAATCTAAGTTGCTTAGTATGAATATGAATAACTAATTTTGGAAATGAATATAAATTTCCTATCAATATAAATTAAATTCACAATTAGTTGTAAATAATTTCATTATTTTAATTAATTTCATTTTATTATTGAAATATATATTCTCTTTAAAAATTGGGTTTCAATTTTTTTTTGAGTGATTATTATAATTAATTTCATCATTTTCAGGAAAATTTATTTTGAAAAATTAATTACTTTTTGCAATTAATCATAATCAATTTATCTTAAAAAGATTTTTTCAGGCATTTCTTAAATGATTAATCTCTCATTTATATGTGAAAAATACAAATTTTAATTGAAAATATTATTTTTTATTTCAAATATATAAAAGTAAAATAATTATATTTATTAGTATTATAATTAGATTATTTAATTTTTATTTAATAAATTCCAAATAATAGTTTTGAAATGTATTTTATTCTTCAATTTATAATAAAAGAAATTTATATTTTAAAAGGGAAGCTTTTTAATAACATTTTTTATTTCCATTTTATTTATAAATTTTAAATTAAAAATTTCCATTACTTTGTATTGATTTTTGAAACATTTATTCCATATATGGAATCAGTGAGTCAAAATTTAATTAATAGGTCCATTTTAGTTTTGGTTCCATCGGACTATTAAATGTAGTAATTATTGTTTCTACCCAAAGGGTTAATCATGTAATTAATGGTTAAAAATATAATTATAAGGACTATAAAATTACCATATAACATTCTTAAATCCTTACCATAAAATGTATAATTTATATACATTTGGGGCCAAATTAATGATATTATGAATTTTATAATATATCATTTAATGAAAATTCAAACATGTCACACTCTAGTTTTTAGTAAATAAAATAATTTTAAAACAGTGTTACCTAGTGGAAATGTTCAAATATAAATATTATTTGATATATAAATTATTTAAAATAATTTTTTTATTTTTAATAATTTCTATTGAATATATATTTACATTAAATTATTTCATAATGACGACGTAGTAATTATTCAATTGATGAAAAAAATATAACAAATGATATTATGTTTTTTATAATGAATATAATTTGTGGTAAAATAACATTATATATGACCATTACATTTTAGGGATATAAAATAATTATATTTTTCTAATTTTAGATGTGTTAATGATATAATTATTTTCAATGAAATGAATAGTTTATAAATTAACATTTCAATTATTTTATATTAATTAAAATTTATTAAATTATATAAAAATCATTCAAATAAGAAATTATCCCATATAATTAGTAAATAATCTAAAATATCACCCATGGTCCATTTATTTGACCTTAATATTTTTATTATATCTATATTAACCATAAATATTTAAATATTAATGTTTTCATTGTATGAGTTAATTTGGTTCAATAGATGTTATAACAAAATATAAGGGTATAAATATTACCAATATCATATTATTTTTAATTTTTGAGGGTACTAAAAACTATACTCATGTGAACATAAAAATAACTCACATTGGAGCAATCTATTATTGAAAAGTAATTTAAAATAATTTAAAATAATTTAACTTTTTTGTGAAATTCCATGAGTTTCCTCCCATCTCTTATAAAATTGGAATTCTTCTCCTTTAATCACACATAAAAACCCATTTGGATTTACTGATCATTGTACAGGTTGTAATAGACTGGGGCTTCCTGTGAGGTTTATATCCTTTTTGATTTGGATTAAATGTTGTATTACCAGTTAATGTTATTATGAAATTTTATCATTGGTTCTTTAGGAGTTTTAGGGGATTGTGAGGAACCTGAATCCCATATTATGTGTTGAAAATGTTGTGTTCTATGATTAGATCAAACCATACAAGGTTTCCCACATGGTTAGATAAACCATGAGAGGCTTGGGTAGTGAGGAAGAGGAGGCCACATGGATAAATCAAACATTGAAAAATATAGAGCACAACCATACATCCATGTATACATTTTTTACATTTGGTTTTGGAATAGTTTACAAATGGTAATCCATCCTTTGAGATGAAACCATTCATGTTCCCCTTCCAAATAGATGATCATGTACTGTTGGCGCACAATTTTTCCAACTGTGTGTGTAATATAAGAAACCCATTTATGTTGTATAATTTTATAATTTCAAATCAAAATAAATTCTATTTTAAAAATAATTTATCATTTCCTTAAACAGAAAAAATCTTCCTAATTTTCCAAGATCCTTTGAAACTCAGAGGTAGACTTTGATCATGAATCTTTAAATGATCATTGATTTAAGAGAATTTGTTTTGTTCAATCTTCATCAGTGAGTTATTAATTCATTTTTATCCATTATTTGTTATTCGGGGTTAAAGATGTTATATTTTGGCAAGAACCAAATTTCAAAAAATTTATGATCTTTTTCAATTATTCATCTTTCTCATGATCATAGTTGAATCAGTGGTTGATTTTGGATGATCAATCTACTACAAAGCTATGGTAGGTGATATTTAATTTTATCATTTCCTTTGGATCATTACTAGGCTAGTTTCCATTGTGACCCCTGCTAGACTTTCTGGTGGGACCCTAGAATTGAAATGATTATTGAATTAAATAGAATTGGACCTATTAAAGGAACTATTAGTTTCCTTTGTAACAAGTTATAGGTTTTTCCCTAATCAAAGTCCACCCATGGTGTGTTCCGTGTATCCGCCTTGTATATGCCCATTTTTAAACTACACAAGGGGTGTTTTTTGAGATTTCCTACTAAAAGAGTGGCCATATAAAAGTTAAATGAATAACATGTTTTTATGAGATACTTTTCTTCCACATTCATGTGATTCATGATTAAATGGCCTATATTAAAAATGATTTTCTAAAATGTTTTATTTGAAAAATGTGAATGGAGTTGGTAAAATCGTGTGATAATTTTAAATTTGAAATGTGAAAAATGACTGGGTATAATCATTGTCTTCCATGGAATTGTAATTGGTTTACATTAGTTTATATAATCATGATATGAATTTTAATGGGAATGGTTATATGAGTTGGTGGACTCATATTGTATGAACTGATTAATTGTATGGAATGTGGATTGATTCCAAAGTTTCCATGGATAATGATCCTTGGAACATGGATGTGGTATTAGATGCCTTGGATAGAGTATTATACATGGTAAATGAATCCATGGGATTAATTTGTCCTTACTACCCCTGGTTCCAACTCTTTTGGACTCACGTTGTAAATTTTTGGTCTAGCATACACCTAGGAATTCAACCTGTTCCTAACCAAATTTCCATCGATATGCTCCTAGGAATTGATGAGGATGAATTGATATTCTACACCATGGATTTAGACATTCATTTCCCAACTCTTCATTTTATAGAATGAAAGTGTTAATTTTGATTCACTTTTATTATATGTTACATCCATTAGAAATATGTTATTCTTGGTTGAATGACTCATTCATGGTTACTCTGAAACATCACTATTCAGAGAGTCTATGGTTAAAATGATATGTGGGGTTATACTGGGAGTATTTGTTTGATATTTATTTTTGTTATATAGTCCTTGTTATATGTGTTGAAACTTGTTTTATAGGGCTCCATGTATGTATATGTAGTATACTTTCCTGTTAAATTTGTACCAAGTTCACTTTACTTTCATATTGTTTACTTTCTCACATTCAAAATGTTTACCTTATGATATTTCTTATCTTGGAATTTTATAGATCATTGGGTTGTTACCTCTTGGTATTGTTTCTCAAATTCTATTTAAGCCAACATTGGGGACCCACATAAACTATTTGGATGTAGTTAGGGACATGGGAATGCTCAAAAAAATAATTGTTGAATTTGTGTAATGTAAAGGAATATAGAAGCGTGGGACCGATATGAGGATCATGATTCTATTTAGAGAGAGATATTTTTCTTTTTTTAGGATATGTATTGTTCAATACTTATTTGTACCTATTTTGGATGCTTTTTAGAGACATGTATCATTATCATTGTGTATATACGACACTTATGGAATTATTCTTGTCTATTCTTATGGTAATATATATTCTGTACATTTTAATACTTCATTTATTTATCTATTATTTAAATCAGGATGTGTTACACTCTGTCATAGGGTAGAGGCTCCCAATAGACATAACTTAGTACCTCCCTACTAGTCAACAACCTCTTCCATTTATAGACATGTTCATGAGGTCATGTGGCCAACTGGGATCGTGGCACTATTGAGTGGCATCCATCTTTGGGATGCTACATAGTGGGATAAGAGGATTATCTTCTAGTTTTATGTACTATATGGGGATAATAGGAAGAGATAATAAGGAAATATAATTATTTAATGAGTTATGCAGGGGAATAGCTGACCAATGTATGGAAAAAAACCAAATTTCCTCGATTTAAATTGCTATTTTCTGGATTTGACAATTACAATTGATTTGATTCCACTGTTTGGTGACAAAAATGAATTATACTATTGTTATTTATATGATTATGTATTATATTTTTTTGCACTTATTAGATGAGTGCATTCCATCTCATTCATTAATTTAATAACATGTTAGAAATCACATTCTATTCATTATGTCATGCCATCTAGGATGTATTACTTATTTCATACTATTGTGATATGTGTCGTGATATTTTTTTTAATTTAGTTGTGATTGATTTTATTTTAGTGGATAGATAAATGATTCCATATTTTAGTTCATATAGAAGATTTTCTTTTATGGACTGGTAATTGATCCACCTTTTTATATAATTTCATAATGTGAATTTGATGTTGTATGAATTATATGGGTACCGTATTTTGGTTTATGAGGTTTTATTGGAACTCATGGATGTGAACATGGTGGACCATTGGGTAAACCTTTTTAATAAATGAATTATTTAAATGAAATTTTATATTAATTTTAATCAAAATAAAAAATTGTAACAATAAACAGAGATTTCACATAGTCCGGACTTTTGAGTTGGATAGAGGCAATGTCTCTAGTTACTTTTTTCACTATTTCTTTTATAATATTATGGATTTAAGAGCATGATTTTTTGTATGACCTATTTATAGGAGAGTATTGAAAAGTCCTACACATTTGATTTTTGATCATGGATATCGTTCTTTTCGGATCGATGTGTTTGGAATTTTAGAGGCATGCCACAATAATAACCTCCAATCATATTCCAGGAGTGTAGAGATGTCCACCCTCTAGTGGTGGTGGGCCATGGGATACTGATGGATCCTTATATTGGTACATCTACAGAAAAATCATTTGTTCTAGACATAGGTGTTGATGTACAATTTAATGATGGATTATATTATTCCATGAAGTCTTTTAGGGAGAACTATAGAATTTCATTTCTATAGATGAGATGACACCAGTATTCAAGAAGTATCATACTACCTTGTTAACAAGGGATGGATGTCCACATGCTAGTAATTTATGTATTGATACTATTCTTTTGAAGTATAACAATCTAGAGAAACATACTGAGGGAAGAGTAAAGATCACTATATATATGTTTCATGGGGTAGAAAATAACATGTGGGATATTCGAATCCAAGATGACATGTTATGATTTATGGTCTTGTATGATTTAAAAACCACGATACATGAATATTTCTACCATGAGACATGGTATGAAAAGTGGTCTAGTGATTTAATGTGTCTAGATTAGGGTGTGATGGCATTTTTGTAGTAATCGGCATTCTTTAAAGAGTTGTCATGTTTTTCACCGAAATACCATATCGATGAGATATCGAGAGTGAGACAATTCATGGAAGGTATTTGAAAAGATATTATATCTCTGGTAACCATGTTTATATTGACCACTATTACTAAAATTTTGAATTAGACAATTATTACAGAGCATAACCTGATAAAAACATGGGGTGTAGAGAAAAGAAGTATAGTCTCTCGACCGAGTAGTTATGCATCATCAGGAAATAAGAATCATTTCGAAACATCCTAAGAGATATGTTCTAGATAGGATATGAATATTTGTATCTCATTTTTCAATCATCATTGTGGAATATAGTGTCACTTGTAGAATCAGTGTGATTGTGACCTAGTCCAACGTTGAGCTTGTGACATGATGATCCATGTGTAGCATTTTGCATAACCTTCACTCCAACTATTAGTGATATGGTTTGAATCTAATATAATATTCTAAAGATGTATTCTTAGCTTCACATAAATAATAAAAATGGAGTAGTTTCAGTTGATTAGGATGAGTCAGTGGTGTTCGAGGCCATGGAATACAGGCACATGTTAAATTGACACATAACAATGGGCCCACTTCTTGCTATGAGGTTATGCCTCTGGGATATTGTTCATGCTAGATCATTTATATATATCTTACCCCTGAGGAGTATAGAATTTGACTATCCATAGTGATATGTGTGAACATAGAATCCCCTACTATTTCTTTATCTATATTTGATAGAGGTGAATCACATAATTTCCTATCTTCTCTTTTGGTGAAAAGTCCTGGGCTCATTATACTATCATTAATGAGTGTTCAGTTTCTAGAAACTCTATTGGGAATCATTATAGAGGATATACGATTATGTATGGAGTTACACCTTTATTTTGGTGGATTTCACCTCATCTATAATTTTTTTATCCTCAAGGTGATAATGTTTTGAATCAAACTTGTAATGAAATGGTTTGTATATTATAGAGCTTACGTTGATTTATATCACTAGATGGTAACTTTCACATTATAATATATTTTTGTTCTTACTCACAATGATTAATTGGATTTACATGTGAGAAAATATAGAAAAGACCATCATGCGCTATGTGGGATTATACCATGGATCACTATTTTGTATCTGTATGGTCATGTAGAATGTCAAGAAGATCTTCCATTAGTGGTTGAAATTTTTAAGTAAATTTTATTGGATGAATTTTTTGGTTTATTTCCTATGATATAGGTTGATCTATAATTCAATATACTTCCAGGATATATACAAATATATATTCCTCCATAAAGGATGGTTTTGACAGAGTTTCATGAGGTCCAATGATAGTTAGAGGATTTTGAGGAAAAAGGAGTTTATCTACCCCAATAATTCTCTTGGGGGTTCCCAATATTTTTTTTTGAAAAAATGTTTGATGGTACACTAAAAAAATATATGGATCATCAGAAATTTAACCAGCTGGTGATTAAGAACTGATATTACTTTTCATGGATAGATGACATGTGTGATCATCTTCAAAGAGATCGGGTGTTCTCAAAAATTTATTTGAGGTCTAGATATCACCATGTATGTGTTAGTACTACAAATTCACCTCGTACAAACATTCATAGTAGGTATTTACTATATAGGTATTTGGTTACCCCACTAGGTCTCAGGAATGAAATAGTAGTATTCATGGTGTTTATGAAGTGAGTATTCTATGATTATCTAGATTCATTTGTGTTGGTTTTCATGGATGATATCTTTTTTTTATTCTGACTATAAACATGGACATTCCAAATGTATTGATATCATTTTTGATACAATTAGGGATCATCAATTATATGATAAGCTCAAAAATCTCCACTTTTTTGATGAATCAGATTCACATCGTAGCCCACAATATCTCAGGGACAATAGTATCATTTGGCCCAAAGAAGTTGTGAGTTATTGTTTCCTTGGAGAAAATCAATAATGTCTTCGACATATATAGTTTATTGGGTATATTTGGATGTTATTTGAATATAAAAATTGACTTATCACACTTAGTAGAGTCATTTATATCCTTGACTAGTATGTGTTTGAAGTTTTAATGGGGGGATACCTACTAAATATCCTTCTAGGAACTGAAAGGGAGATTGACATCAGCACCAGTATTGATACTTCCCAAGTAGGGAAGAATCTACACTATGTACTATGGAACAACATGTATTGGGCATTGAGAAGTGCTGATGTATGGAATTAAATCATGGCACATGAGTATCAATTGCCAAGTCCACATGAGATATATTACCCATCATATGGTCTCAATATTGCTATAGTCATTCATGCATTAATCAATTAGAGAAACTACTTATTGGGAGATCATTTTGAGGTGTACATAGACCATAAAATCCTCAAGTACATATTTACATCATGTGATATATATCTGAGGAAGCAATGATGTGTCAAGAAGCTATAGTATTTTGACAATGAGACTTCCACATGCTTTGTAAAGGAAATACAGTTCATCATGCACCGAGAAGGAGAACTCAGATACATACCCTGTATAAGGCTAGAATCATGTGGTATATAATGGATTTATTCTCGGAGATGCGCTTAGAGATACAAGATAGTCAGGTGTAAAATTATCTATCATATTTAGTTGTGACCTCTACTCTACTGGGTAGAGTGTGGATGAGGCATATATCTGACTCAGAAGGCCTAGTCCTAGGGGAGAGTGCGATGGGTGAGGATTCTCTTTTGGGTTGGATGGTAGGTGAGGATGAGATCTTGTGTATCCCATGTCACATTTTGGGTTCCAGTGGATATATGTGAGGAGATGATGCGATAGAATCAATACTCAGCATGGGAAGCACATCCCAGAGTCAAAATGATGTATCATGACTTATTATATCAGTATTGGTGTCTGATTATGAAGCCAAATGAAGATGGTGTTGTTAATTGGTGTTCCACATTTGAGCAGGCAAAGGTAGAACATCAGTGACCAACTATAATTTTACATTAGTTACCTATTTCTGATTGGAAATGAGATGATTTCACAATGTATTTTGTGACTGATTAATTACGGACAACTCATGGTGATGATGCCATATGGGATTTTTTTAAAGTCTCATGACTATTTCCATTTCATACTAACCATGGAGACCATTGATGTGGGTGATCATGGGAGGTTTTATATTTTTTAGGTATTATGACTTCATGGGGTCTCATAAACTATCATTTTAAAGAGATATTTCGGCTTTTTTATCTCATTTCGGGTATATTTTACTGCGTTTGATGGGTACATAGGTGCATATGATCACATAATGACACCCGCAAACTGATGGCCAGTAAAATCATACATTATAAGTGCTTGAGAACATGTTTGGAGCATGAGTACTAGATTTTGGGTGATCCTATGGGAGGCATATAACCCTGGTTGATTTATCCTACAATAGATTCTATTATGTGAAAATACATATGGAACCTTATGGGGATTTATACACAAGGACATATTGATCTATCTTGTATTGGTTAGAGGAAGTATGTCTCTATTTATAGGGATATCATCTCATATAGGATACTTTTGAGTAGTTCCAACGAATCAAAAATGGATGGTTACTATGTAGTCTTGACCAAAATCATACTATGATCAATGTAGACGAACTCTATAGTTTGAGGTATGGGATCAGGTCTTTTTTCATGTATCACTAAGGCTGGGGTATATAATAATCAGTATAATGGGTACTCTTTCACCGTGATATGTTGTGTGGTTTGATATTCTAGGTAAGGTCGGACAAGTAGCCTATCAGTTGTAGTTACCTCAAAGGTATTGATCCATGCTTGGAGTATTCTACACATCTCATATGTATCATTATCAGTTAGACATGTCTATTGATTTTAATCTCACGAAGGTTGATTAACTTGTTGATGCATCCTATGGGGACCATCTGATTTGAATCATTGATAAGATCATGATGTTTTTCAACAGATGGTCAGTTCCTATAGTATAGGTGCTATGGAAGCATGGCCATTTATAGGATGAGACATGGTATCTAATGTAACACCCCAAACTTCTATGATACACTTCTCTTTGAATAATGCAATAGCGTGTGTTGTACGCAACATCGTCTTCTAACACACACCACAACCGATCAAATTAGCCGTTATGAATAGTAATACCTACTTTTTAAAATTTTAGCGATTTTATCTCTCAAAATGGACTTAATTTTTCGATTCGGAGTATCTAATTTAGCCTAAGTTGAAAGTTTGGTACTTTTCAGATAACTTTAATATTTTGATGAATAGTGAAAATTACTAAATTTTAATTAAAAACAACTTTTTTAATCAAAATAGTTAATAATGATAAATTATGAACATGAGTGGTTTTAAGATATATTTAGAATATATTTTTACCATTTAATACAATGTTGGTCATTGGACATAATTTCACAATTAAACCGAACATAAACAAGTATCAATCTTTGGATAGTTATTATATCTTAAAAACACGCTTTTTGTTTTGACAGTGGGAATTAATTTTAAATTATTTTCTGCCACTTATGTGTTTTGAATTTGGAAAAATGGATTCCATATTTGGAATCAGGATGTTCAAATTGTGTAAATAGGTAACTTTTATTTTTAGACATTTTGAATAATTACTTCGGTAAATATTTTATTTACCATGGTTAAAGGGTAAATCCGATAAATAAGGGTTACAAAATAATATTATAATAATAAAAAATTAACCTAAAACGTGTCCTAACCTTATTGGTTGATACATGTCCGACCATGGGCATATTTGGGTCGATTTTGGGACCCCATGGTGCCACTTGTAAGTGATAGGGACACTTTATTTTAATTAAGTTAAAATGAATACAAAAATGAAACAAGCATATATCTTTTAGAAAAACAATTTTTACATAGGGTTATATATGTTGTATTTTCGACTATAAATATTCATTAGAAAGATAAAAATCTTTTCTACATAATGGTAGTTTATTTATAATTTTTTATACATTAAAGAATTTAATTTATTTATGACACAATGGTGATGCAGTAATTACCATAATAGTGAAAAATTAAAATGATTGATATTGTAGATACCCAAATAAATATAATTTGAGACTTTTTATGAATTAAAATAATTTTCTAGGATAATATGACATATTAGGAGTGATTTAATTGACTTTTTTTCGAACTAATCATTCTATTATGATTTTCACAAAAATCAATTTTCCAAATAGTGTCAAAATTGACAGAAAAGAGTTTTTAAAACAAATATTATATTATTAATTGATATTAAATTTCTAAAAATCTAAAGTTCGGCCAAGAGAATTATATCATGATAGGTGTATCATTAATGTACCACTTGGGGGGTCGCTTGGATTTATATAGTATGTTTATTAACCATATAATATAAAAATACAAAGAGACATTGTAAAAGTGAAACTAATTAACTAAGAGTTCATACTTAATGATAAGGTTAATATAGTAACCCAAACATGTCTAAATTCTATTGGTTGAGTGTTTTTCGAACCATCCCCACCTTAACATTTATATAATCCACTTTGGAGCCATTAGAAACCGAATATTAATTTATTATAAAATAATATTTCTATCTTTTCCAAAGGTGCCCCTCACCCCTCTTATAAAAGGGCACTATCCCTTCTCATTAAATCACACCTTCAAAGCCTTTTGGTTTGGCCAAATTCTGCTGAAATAATCTCTAAACATCCCTCACTTCATCATAGAGGCCTTCCATTAGTCAGAAAGACAATTTAAGAGCCCTTTTGATCAAATCAAAAGGAAGAACCCAAAGAAGAGGTAATGATATCACCACCCTTTTCCAAGTTCCTTTCTTCTTCCACTTCTTCCTTATTTCTTATTACCATTCTAAAATAATAACTCTAGTATA
The DNA here is from genome assembly GCA_963277665.1 of Viscum album. Classification (NCBI taxonomy): domain Eukaryota; kingdom Viridiplantae; phylum Streptophyta; class Magnoliopsida; order Santalales; family Viscaceae; genus Viscum; species Viscum album. The sequence continues at coordinate 354,090,708 of OY728151.1, read as the reverse complement.
TTATATATACTATGATGTTATTATAAATATGGTACAACCATATTTAGTATTCTATCCATCCTTTGAATAATATCTCACCATACGTGCGTACGTACGACTTACTGTCTCCACATCGTGGTGTAATTGTTATTCAATAAATTATTATTTGGATGGGTATAATAATGATGTGGAACTCATGTAAATAATAAATATAACATGATAATTATTCTGTATATATGATATACCATCCAATTATATATTATTTTAATATCAAAATAATGATATTGTCGCTCGTGCGTACGTACGGACTACCGTCTCCACGAACGCGATGAGATTCATTCTCCATCGTATCCATTCAAGTATAATTCTAATTTGATGATTAATAATAGTATCTAAGGACTTGATATCATTCTTGATATGATTAAGATACAACCTATCCATGAAAAACACAACTTACGTAACAAAACATATAAAATAAAACGAGTAAGTTAACACCCGAAACGACGATAATTCTAAGATATTATTAACAAAGCAATGTTGAAAGATCATATATGATATAATATTAATGTATATGATTATTGAATAATTTAATAACAATTATTTCACCATTATACAGGAGGTTAACCTACCCCAACCAAGGAAAAGTACTAGGTATGGGTTATTTCACAATCTCTTCATTATCCAAGGTTGTTTATACGTAATAATATACTGGGATTTCTTTATCATCCACATATATGTTTATTGAAAGTTTATTTAAAAACATTCTTACTATTTTACAGGATATGAGTTAAATTCATTTATACCCTTGTTTGACTTTTTATAATAAGTTTATAAAGGAATCATTCTGTCATTTTCCAAACAAGGTCCTTTTTAACCTTTTCGACAAAATTAAGTTAAGAATATCTTTTTTAACATATATGACAGGTGCGGTTATTCTCTACCATTATTACACCTTTGAAGCTTCCCTTACACTCTAGTATAGATATTCTCAAAATAAAGGTTTTATTTTATAATTATGTTATTTTAAATGATTTCAAAAAAGAGATTTTTCTCTCAAATATATGAAAATCCAGTGAAAATGTATACGTATTTAACGCAAGATTAAAAATGTTTTTAGAAAACCTGACTCTCGAGTTTGGAAGACAGGAAGGGATTGGGAGTGGACCCTTCATCGACTATAACTAGTTGAGCAGTCTCATAATTAGTTATTTTGTTTTCAGAAGCTTTCATTATGTTTTCAGAAAAGCACTAGAGTGTATTTTAGCAAGTTTAAAAGTAAGTATCTTCTAAAAAAATTGCATTGGTAGGTCTCATGAGACAAACTAGTGTCTTTGCACAAGTCCTTGGAAAAATATTATTTGTATTCTTGGCACGAGGCCTTGGCTATGTGGTTATGATAGTCTGGAATTATGCATTCCATCATTATGAAAGTGGTTATTGATATTGCATGTGATTATTCGATTAGTAGAATATCCAAGTGAATAAGTAAATGGAATTATTTCATTTTATTTTTGCCATACTATTTTGAAGTTCAAGTTTAAAAGGATTTTGTTTTAGTTATATACTGCCTTAAATGTTTATTATTATTTATGAAAGTTTCTGCTATATTGTTATCCTTACTGGGCATTTGAGCTCACCCCTTTTCTATGTTTTATTTTTCCCAGGATGTGAAGAAGTAAATTATGAATGACCTACCGAGATATTATGAGGGGATAATAGTGTGGACTATAGAAAAAATATGTTGTTGTAGTAGTTTTTTACTTTATGATGTAATGTAAAACTTTATGAATATATCTAGTGATTCCAAGGATACTAAACTAATCATTCTTTCGAGATTTGATCTTTCTTTTGATCATGCCAATGTTATATAATAATGTACCTACTCTGGGTAAATAGGGTCAGGGCGTTACAGTTGGTATCAGAGGATGTTTAGTACAAACCTTGGAAGCTAGATTTAGATAAACTTTGATTAGAGCACGTAGAACTAAGTTGAAATTTGAGGATTAGTATAGGAGAAATTCCTAGAATTTTGGTATTGTAGAGATTTTGTGAGTTTTCCGAGCAATACATCCCTGTCTGGATACGAGCAGGTAGAGGCGGCTCTGGCACAGATGTACCTAGTGGTAAAACCCAAAAACACCGCTTTGAGCTAGACTCGAACGGGAACTGGTGCACGACAATGGGCCTTGCTGCACTCTTGATTACGACACTCCTGGGGGATATTCTTAGGATAACTCTCATTTTATTTACAAATCATTATGAAGGGTTTATGAGTATATACTTCCTCAAAGAAAACATTTTTATGATTATGGATTATATCCATAAGTAGTTCAATTTATGTTAAGTGTTTTATAAGTACGCAATTATGTATTTTGATTCATAAACTGATCTAGTTTATGCCATTGTTTAGAAATGGAACCTAGTGGAAGAAATGGAAACCGTATCAATGCACACACTCCATGTAGGGATTTCCCTCCTGCTCAAGATAATTATAGTGGAGCTGGTGATGCAACTGGTGTCGATCAGCTAATCACCATACTGGGACAACTCACTCAGGTTATGAATAATAACCTTACCCGTATAGAGCACCCTAATCCACAACATGGAGGATCAATGTTAGATCGATTCATGAGGCATAAACCACCAACGTTCAATGGGAGTACAAATACCTTAGTAGCTAAGCAATGGATAAATTCCCTAGAGAAAATATTTCAGGCCTTGGGGAGTAGTGAAAGAGAAAAAGTTATCATGGTAGTTTACCGCCTCACTGGAGATGCTGATTAATGGTGGTCATTGATTCAAAACACGAAGAAAGATGATGAAGTATCAAATATGGAATGGAGGGAGTTCAAAGATCCGTTTTTAGAAAAATACTTTCCTCGTGACCATCGAGAAGATATGGAAAGGAAATTTCTGAGTCTGAGACAAAAGGAGGATGAGAATGTCGCAAAGTATGAGGATAACATTACAAGGTTAGAAAGGTTTGCTGGAGATTATATACGTAACCCAAGAAGTAAGATTGATCATTCTTTTGATGGGTTAAAACCATTTCCCCGTCGAGCATTAGCCTCACAATCCTTCTCGTCAAATGAAGACATTGTCTCATGTTCTATCAAAACAGAAAAGGAATTCTCTATGTCTTATGAATTTAAAGCAAAGCAAGAGAAGAAGAGATTTTCTGATCAATATGGGAATGGAAATAAGGGGAAGAAGGGGAAGGTTGAATATCCATCCTGTGGTAAATGTTGGAAGAAACACCCCGATACTTGCTTGAAGGGAATGGGTGTCTGTTACAAGTGTGGTGAAAAAGGCCACCAAGCTCGTGAATGCAAAGGGAAGAAGGAAGCTACCAATGTTAAATGCTACAATTGCAGGGAGATGGGACATTATACAAATGAATTTCCTTAGTGTCAGGGGAACTTACCTAAAAAAAGTCCAAGGGATGAAGGCCAAGCTTATGATATCACTACTACTGAGGTAGAAGATCCGAAAGATGTGGTGGTAGGTAATTTAATGGTTTCCTCAAGTTTAGAAAATGCATTATTTGATTCTGGATCATCGCATTGTTTCATATCTTCCCAGTTTGCTAAGAAAATTAGATATTTCCAATTTTATTTAACAAGGGAGTTTTCAGTTAAAACTCCTAAGGGAAGTATCATTGCAACAAAGTTTTGTGAATCAGTCCCCATTAGAGCACATAAATGTTCTTTATCCACTGATCTCATCATCATAACTATGATTGAGTTTGATATAATCCTCGGTATGGTTTGGCTTTCAGACTATGATGTGAGGATTTATTGTAAGAAGAAGGAGGTTACGATTTTTGATGATGACGATAAGGAACACATTATCTTTAGAGCAAAATCGTCACCACCTAATTCTTATCTAGATCCACCCCCAGTAGCTCAACAAAATTCAATTATTGGGGAGAAAGAGAATGCAATGACTGTGGGTGAGGAAAGGAATGTTCAAATAGAGGATGTACCTGTTGTGAAAGAATATGTATATGTATTTCCGGAAGATTTACCTGGACATCCTCCAGAACAAGAAGTTGAGTTTTCCATTAATTTAATTCCTGGATCAAGGCCTATATCGAAGACCCCTTATAGAATGGCCACTGTAGAATTAGTTGAACTATAGAAACAACTAGATGAATTGAGTAATAAGGGATTTATTCGCCCTAGTGTTTCTCCATGGGGATCTCCTATTATTTTTGTTAAAAATAAATATGGATCTATGAGGTTATGTATCGACTATAGGGAGATCAATGCTATAACAATAAAGAAAAAGTATCCCCTACCTCGCATTGATGATTTATTTGACCAAATGCATGGAGCTCAATAATTTTCAAAGATTGACCTTCGATCTGGATACCATCAGTTGTGTGTAAAGAAGGAAGACATTCCTAAGACATCATTTCGAACCAGGTACGGGCATTACGAGTTTACTGTAATGCCTTTTGGATTGACTAAAACACCCTCTGTATTCATGGATCTGATGAATAGAGTTTTCAAGGAATATCTCAATGAATTTGTGGTGGTATTTATTGATGATATCTTGGTATACTCTAAAAGTTACGAAGATCATGAAAATCACTTGCGCATTATCCTGAAGACTCTGAGAAGACATGAATTATATGGGAAGTTTATCAAGTGTGAATTCTGGATTCATGAGATATCTTTTCTTGGCCATATTGTCTCTAAAGATGGAATCTCTGTTGATCCTTCTAAGACCATGGAAATCCAAGAATGGCCAGCACCTATGAGTATAACTGAGGTACGCAGTTTTATTGGTTTGGCAGGTTATTATCGACGTTTCGTCCAGAATTTTGCCCGATTGGCTAACACATTAACAAAGATCACACGTAAAGGGGTTAAATTTGTTTGTACAAAAGAGTGTGAAAAATGTTTCAAAGAACCGGAGAGAAGATTAGTCAATTCTACTATATTGAATCTACCATCGGGGAATGATGGGTTCATTATTTATAGTGATGCATCGACGAAAGGACTTGGTTGTGTCCTTATGAAGAATGATAGGGTTATTGCCTATGCATCACGACAGTTGAAAATTCCTGAGAAAAACTATCCTACTCATGATCTTGAGTTAGCAGTTGTGATATTTTCTTTGAAGATATGGAGGCACTACCTCTATGGTGAAAAATGTGAGATTTATACTGATTAAAAGAGTTTAAAGTATATTTTCTCACAAAAAGAACTCAACATGAGGCAAAGGAGATGGCTTGAATTACTCAAGGATTATGATTGTATGATACACTAACACCCGGGGAAAGCAAACAAGGTGGAAGATGATTTGAGTAGAAAATATCATGAAGTATTGAACAATATGAGAATTGAAAGGGATCCAATTTTCATGGATCTAGTGAAGATGGACATGTGAATAACCAGGGAAGGTGAAACATCAATGCTTTTTCAAATGGTTTCCAAACCATCTTTACTAGAAAGAATTAAGAGTTCTCAGACCGATGATGAAGAATTTCAAAAGAAGATTAAAGCTGTGAATGATGGGAGATTGAGAGACTTTGTGTATGAAGATGGAATTTTGAAATCTAGGAAGAGACTTTGTGTTCCCGATATACCTGATCTAAAAGTGAATTACTAGATGATGCTCACAGTTCTAATTTCTCTATACACCCTGGGAGCACCAAAATGTATAGAAACATGAAGGAACATTTTTGGCAAGACAACATGAAGAGGGAGATTGCTGATTTTGTGTCAAGATGTATGGTTTGTCAACAAGTGAAAGCTGGAAGGCAACAACCTGGTGGAGTATTGCAACCTCTTCCCATACCGGAGTGGAAATGGGACAATATTACGATGGACTTTTTCATGGGGCTACCAAAGACTCCTAGAATGAATGATGTAATATGGGTCATTGTTGATAGTCTTACCAAGTCAGCACATTTTCTTACTATAAGGGAAGATTTACCACTTGAACGACTTGAAAGACTATATATTAATGAAGTTGTGAGACTTTATAGAGTACCCTTATCGATTGTTTCTGATCATGATCCCCGTTTTACTTCAACATTCTAGAAAAGTCTTCAGAAAGCCTTGGATACTGAACTTCATTTGAGCACTGCCTACCACCCTCAAACAGATGGACAATCAGAATGAACTATTCAAACCTTAGAAGACATGTTGAGATCCTACTCACTTGACTTTCAGGGTATGTGGGATCAATATTTACCTCTGGTAGAATTTTCCTATAACAACAGCTTCCATTCGAGTATTCAGATGGCAGCATATGAAGCGTTATATGGAAAGAGATGTCGTACACCAACCTGTTGGGATGACATTGGTGAAAGAAAACTTATAGGCCCAGAACTGGTGGAGGAAACGATAGAAAAGGTGAAGGTAATCCAAAACCATATCAAAGCAGCTCAAAGTAGGTAGAAGAGCTATACTGATAATCGAAGGAAAGACTTGGAATTTCAAGTTGGTGATCATGTTTTTCTTGAAGGTATCTCCCTGGAATGGAGTCATACATTTTGGTAAGAAAGTTAAATTGAGTCCCAGGTACATCGGACCTTTCGAAATTCTAGAATGAATTGGGGCCGTAGCTTACCGATTGGCAATGCCGCCAAGTCTCTCCAAAGTTCACGATGTGTTCCACGTATCTCTGTTGAGGAAATACATGCCTGACCCAACGCATGTAATCACCTATGAGGAATTAGAACTGGAACCCGATTTGCCTTATTACGAATAACCCGTTAGGATTATTGATACGAGAGAACAAGTACTGAGAAACTGGACGACGCGTCTTGTAAAAGTTTTGTGGAGAAACCATAAGATGTAAGAGGCAACGTGGGAACCCGAGGAACTTATGATGAAGAACCACCCGAGTCTTTTCATGCGGTAGTATTATAGAAATTTTTAGGATAAAATTATTTGAAAGAGGGAGGAATGTAACACCCCAAGCTTCTACGGTACGCTTCTCTTTGAATAATGTAATAGCGTGTGTTGTACGCAACATCGAGTTCTAACACACACCACAACCGACCAAACTAGCCGTTATGAATAGTAATACATACTTTTTAAAATTTTAGAGATTCTTTCTCTCAAAATGGACTTAATTTTTGGATTCGTAGTATCGAATTTAGCCTAAGGTTAATGTTTGGTACCTTTTGGATAACTTTAATATTTTGATGAATAGTGAAAATTACTAAATTTTAATTAAAAACAAATTTTTTAATATAAATAATTAATAATGATAAATTATGAATTTGAGTGGTTTTAAGGTATATTTAGAATATATTTTTACCATTTAATACAATTTTGGTCCTTGGACTTAATTTCACAGTTAAACAGAACATAAACAAGTATCAATCTTTTGATAGTTATTATATCTTAAAAACACGCTTTTGGTTTTGACAGCGGGGATTAATTTTAAATTATTTTCTGGCACTTATCTGTTTTGAATTTGGAAAAATGGATTCCATATTTTGAATTAGGATGTTAAAATTGTGTAAATAGTTAACTTTTATTTTTAGACATTTTGAATAATTACATTGGTAAATATTTTATTTACCATGGTTAAAGGGTAAATCCGGTAAATAAGGGTTAAAAAATAATATTATAATAATAAAAAATTACCCTAAAACGTGTCCTAACCTTATTGGTTGATACATGTCTGACCATGGGCATATTTGGGTCGATTTTGGGACCCCATGGTGCCACTTGTAAGTGATAGGGACACTTTATTTTAATTAAGTTAAAATGAATACAAAAATGACACAAGCATATATCTTTTAGAAAAAAAAATTTTACATAGGGTTATATATGTTGGATTTTATACTATAAATATTCATTAGAAAGATAAAACGATTTCCTACATAATGGTATTTTATTTATAATTTTGTAGACATTAAAAAATTTAATTTATTTATGACACAATGGTGATGCAGTAATTACCATAATAGTGAAAAATTAAAATGATTGATATTGTAGATACCCAAATAAATATAATTTGAGACTTTTTATGAATTAAACTAATTTTCTAGGATAATATGACATATTAGGAGTGATTTAATTGAATTTTTTCGAACGAATCAATCTGTTATAAATTTTGAAAAAATCAATTTTCCAAATAGTGTCAAAAATTGACATAAAAGTGATTTTAAAACAAATATTATATTATTAATTGATATTAAATTCTTAAAAATCTAAGTTTCGGCCAAGAGACTTATATCATGATAGGTGTATCATTAATGTACCAGTTCGGGGTCTCTTGGATGTATATAGTAAGTTTATTAACCATATAATATAAAAATACAAAGATACATTGTAAAAGTGAAACTAATTAACTAAGAGTTTATACTTAATGATAAGGTTAATATAGTAACTCAAACCTGTCTAAATTCTATTGTTTGAGTGGTTTCCGACCCATCCCCACCATATAATTTAAATAATACACATTTTAGCCATTAGAAACCGAATATTAATTAATTATAAAATAATATTTCTAGCTTTTTCAAAGGTGCCCCTCACCCCTATTATAAAAGGGCACTCTCCCTTCCCATTAACTCACACCTTCAAAGACTTTTGTTTCGTCCGAAATCTACCCAAATACTCTCTCAACTTCACTCAATTCATCTTATAGGCCTTCCGTTAGTCAGAAATCCAACTTAAGAGCCCTGTTGATCAAATCAAAAGGAAGAACCTGAAGATGAGGTAATGATTTCACCGCCCTTTTCCAAGTTTCTTTCTTCTTCCACTTCTTCCTTGTTTGTTATTACCATTATAAAATTATAACTCCAGTATCTTATATATACATTGATGTTATTATAAATATGGTACAACCATATTCATTATTCTATCCATCCTTTGAATAACATGTCACCATACGTGCGTACGTACGGCTTACCGTCTCCACATCGTGGTGTAATTGTTATTCAATAAATTATTATTTGGATGGGTATAATAATGATGTGTAACTCATGTAAATAATAAATATAACATTATAATTATTCTGTATATATGATATACCATCTAATTATATATTATTTTAATATCAAAATAATGATATTGTCGCTCGTGCGGATGTACGGACTACCGTCTCCACGAACGCGATGAGATTCATTCTCCACCATATCCATTCAAGTATAATTGTAATTTGATGATTAATAATAGTATCTAAGGACTTTATATCATTCTAGATATGATTAATATACAACCTATCCATGACAAACATATCTTACGTAACAAAACCTATAAAAGAAAACGAGTAAGTTAACACCCGAAACGACGATAATTCTAAGATATTATTAACAAAGAAATGATAAAAGATCATATATGATATCATATTAATGTATATGATTCTTGAATAATTTAATAACAATTATTTCACCATTATATAGGAGGTTAACCTACCCCAACCAAGGAAAAGTACAATGTAAGGGATATTTCACAATCTCTTCAGTTTCTGAGGTTGTTTATACGTAATAATCTATTGGGATTTCTTGATCATCCACATCCATGTTTCTTGAAAGTGTATTTCAAAACATTCTTACTATTTTACAGAATATGGGTTAAAGTCATTTATACCCTTGTTTGACTTTTTATAAGAATTTTATAAAGGAATCTTTCCGCCATTTTCCAAACAAGGTCCTTTTTAACCTTTTCGACAAAATTAAGTTAAGAATATCTTTTTTAACTTATATGGCAGGTGCAGTTATTCTCTGCCATTATTATAACTTTGAACCTTCCCTTACATGCTTGTAAAGATATTCTCAAATTAAAAGTTTTATTTTATAATTATGGGATTTTTAAATGATTTCAAAAAAGGGATATTTCTCTCAAATATATGAAAATCCAGTGCAAATGTATAGGTATTTAATGCAAGCTTAAAAATGTTTTTATAAAACCTGACTCTCGAGTTTGGTAGACAGGAAGGGATTGGGAGTGGACCCATCATAGCCTGTAACTAGTCAAGCAGTCTCAGAATTAGTTAGTTTGTTTTCGGAAGCTTGCATAATGTTTTCAGAAAAACACTGGAGTGTATTTTAGCAATTTTAGAAGTAATTATCTTCTAAAAAAATTGCATTGGTAGGTCTCATGAGACAAACTAGTGTCTTGGAACAAGGCCTTGGAAAAATATTATTTGTAGTCTTGGCACAAGGCCTTGGCTATGTGGTTATGATAGTCTGGAATTATGCATTCCATCATTATGAAAGTGGTTATTGATATTGCATGTGATTATTCAATTAGTAGAATATCCATGTGAATAAGTAAATTTCATTATTTAATTTTATTTTTGCCATACTATGTTGAAGTTCAAGTTTAAAAGGATTTTTTTAGTTATACACTGCCTTAAATGTTTATTCTTATTTATGAAAGTTTCTGCTATATTGTTATCCTTACTGGGCATTTGAGCTCACCCCTTTTCTATGTTTTATTTTTCCCAGGATGTGAATAAGTAAATTATGAATGACCTGCAGGGATATTATGAGGGGATAATAGTGTGGACTATGGAAACAATATGTTGTTGTAGTAGTTTTTCACTTTATGATGTAATGTAAAACTTTATGAATATATCTAGTGTTTCCAAGGCTACTAAACTAATCGGTCTTTCGAGATTTGATCTTTCTTTTGATCATGCCAATGTTATATAATAATGCACCGAGTCTGGGTAACTGGGGTCAGGGCGTTACATCTAAAGGATGACATACATCATTAGTTTCTATATTTGTTCTTATATTAATATTTTCCACCACTAAGTTGGTAATTCAGTGATGAATTTATTTAAGGGGGGTATTGAAAGACTTATGGTTTTTATATGATGTACGAATCCTTTTTCATTTAGTTTAAATGTTTCATTATGGCAATGTGAGTACCCATTTCTCACATTTTTATTTCTAAATAGAAGCTCTATGTTTGAATCTGATCCCAAATCTATATCTAATCTCTAATTGAAGTGTCTTTTGTCTCACTGTATCTACATTGGTGAGTTCTGAAAACATTTTTTTATTTTCTTAGTTCTTCGTGTTATTGTTGCACTATATAAGTGGATTTCCATTTTCCCTAATTTTATATTTTTATTCTATTGATCATTATTTTCTGATCATAGTTTAATTAGTAGTTGATTCAATACAATCAATCTACTTCCATGTTATTGTTGGTGACATATAATTTTTTTGTTGGTTTTGGTGACTTATTAGGATATTTTTTGTTGTTCTTTCCTCTAGAATTTTTATCATGTCGCTGAAATTGAAATGATTATTGAATTCAATGAAATTTTACATATATGGTATTCCATTGGGCTAATTTTAATGAGTTATATGTTGGTTCTACTACCAATGTCCACCCATGGGATACCCCATGTATTTGACTTGTATTTTTCCTTTGTTAAACCACCCAAAGGGTTTATTCAGGATATTTACAAGTGAGATAAAGCCCATATAAATATTAAATGAATCAAATGGTTTTGTAAGAGGTATGTTTTATCCCTTTTCCCATCAATGTTTTGTTAAATTTTTTAAATTTAACTTCAAATTCTTAAAGAGTTTATTTAGAAAATGTGAAATGGGTGGATAAACTCACGAGATATATTTAAATTTCAATTATGAACAATGAGTGGGTATACTCATTGGTTTCCATTGAATTTGAATTTGGATACATGATTGGGTATAGTCATGGGGCAAATTTGAATGTGAATGGTTATATTAGCAGGTATACCCATATGTTGTGAATTGATTAGTGGTATGGAATGTTGATTGATTCTATAGATGCCTTGGATGATGGAACATGTATCTTTAATGTGGTGGTAGATGTGATGGATAAATTATTATCCATGGATATTGATTCCTTGGGATTCCTTAGGAATTGTTACCCCATGGATTTAGCTTCCTGGGACTCACATATCACATGTTTGGTATAACATGCTCCTAGGACTCCAACTAGTTCCTAATAGAGATTCCATTTAGATACACATGAGACTTGATGATGATACCTTGGTGTTATAAAACATAGATCCATCCCTTCATGGTCTTAGACATCATTATATGTCACAACCATGGTAATTATGATATTCATTGATTATATGGTATGAAGTTTGGAAATATTGTATTCTGGAATGAATGGATCCGATGTAGTTAATGTGAAACTTCACTACACAATAAGTATATTGTTGAAACGATATGTGTGGATGTACGGAGATTCCATGTTATATATTTATATATTTTATAATTAACATTTTATAGGATAAGATTATTGTTTTATAGGGATCCATGATTTTATATGCAGGATCATATGGTTTATAATGCTCTACCATAGGAACTTTACTTTAATGTAATTTACCTTCCCACTTGAAAACAATTTATCATATAAATTCTCACAACCTAGAATGTTCTAGATATTTGGGTGGTTATGTAATGGGATTGTATCTCACACCATGTTCGAGTAGTCATTGGGTACCCTAACTGACTATTTTGATGTAGGTAGGGATCAGGGCAGGGGGAATAGATTGATGGTATGTTTTTATCCATGCTTAGAAAAAATGGAGCATGGGACCGAGCTAAGGATCATTAGGATATTTGTATATTTCGATTTTTTTGGGTATTTTTTGACATGTATTTTAATTTACTGTTTTGTACCTATTTCAGATACCTTATAAAGACATGTATCATCATCATTGTGTATATGATACAATTTTGGCATTATTGATATCTATTCCTTATGTTATCTAATTTCTCCTTGTTTCACTGCATCCTCAATGTATTTATTATTGACATTAAACTATGTTAAACTCTATTCATAGGGAATAGTCTACCCACAGACACACCCTAAGCCATCACTTCTAGTCCGCAATTATTGGCATTTTGGGAGATGCGCTTGAGGCCACGTGGCTAATAAGGCTTAGGGAACTGTTGAGTAGAATAAAAATATGTTAAATTACACTTATTTCTTCTGATAATCCGTAAATTGGTACTAGATTTCTTATATGAGGAATAAAACAATCCTTAATAACGATTAAGGTGTTATTAAAGGGATTTTTATAAAGAAGTGGTATAATTTTTATCCTTTTATTTTAATATCATTTCTTCTTACACATAATTAAAATATAATTAAACTATGATAATATAATAACATTATTGTATTATATATACTAAGATTTTATTATGTTAAAATCATAACCTATATCCAACTTTAACATCAAAAAAATTGGACAAGAAGTCATCGTTTACATGTTTGAAGTTCTACTACCTTGGGAACTGATGTAATACATTTTCCATCAATGTCTCTTATAACAAGTTATAATGATGGAATTAATGATTATATAAATTTATCAAATATTTACCATTATAAATAGATAATATAAAATTTACCATCATAATTTTCCATGAACTGAAATATGATATTGTCATTTGTACATTTGTGTGGACTACCACATAAATGAAGTGAATAGATTATTTTCTCATCAAAACATTACATGATTATTATAAATATAACTATATTTAAATATATAATAAGATATATATGATATTATTATCATTATATAAAGATAAAAAAAATATGTACCTTCTTTCCATAATGATTATTGAATAATGGAAATTTTCCTTAATGAATATCTATGAGCTAGAGTCTCAATGATTTTATGGTATCACATTTTTATAAAAAATACATATTTTTTGGATTTAAATATATAAATATTATAAAAAAATAAAATTATTTAATTATTATGTTACTTGAGATGTAGTAATTACCTCTTTTATAATAGGCATCCTACCAATGTCATTCAGGACTTATGAATCAAATATCGCCAAAACATATGACGTGAAATAAATTGATTATGTAAATGTATATAAAATGGATTTAAGGGATATAAATGTACAAATAAACATGAAAAATTTTCTGATTAAATTATAATTTATCATATGTTTATTATTTAGAAATATAATGAATGTACGCGATGAATTGAATGTAAGGTAAGGTATTTTCTTCTCACATTTATATATATAAGAAAAATTCTATATATGATACTTTTTTATTTTTTTTGTGGTGTATATACATTCCATGAATAAATTTTTTGATTACTATAATTAAAATTATATGATATACATATCTATTTGAGGTTATTTGTTTAATAAGTATTATGATTAAAAAGTTACCAAAGTTGTAATGGTTTGTTTTACAATCACATCATTACATGGGTATTTTTGTAAGTCTATATGTGGAAAATTTTTAATCAATGCACTTTTTTGTAGGAAATTTTAAAAAATGTTTTTATTATTTTATTAATACATAAAAAAATCATTTTTACTAATGCTTTTATTTTCAAAAAATGGTATGAATGAATTTTATTTACTTTATAATGATGTAATTTATTATTTTTTCAATAAAAATATAGAAGTAATTTTTTTAACTTATAAAAAATGAGAATATTTTACCGTAATAGTGATGAAAATTTATTTTAAAAATCATTACAAAATTAAAACTTTTATTAAAATAAAATTATTTCATTTATACATTTGTAGGTTTAAAAAAATACAGAAGTAATTTTAAAATAAAAAAGCTATCTTCATCAAGGATTGTTCCAAGTGATCATTAAAAATAATTTTTCATATAAGATTAAATAATATGATGTTACTCATATTTTTTATGGAATATGATCCATGAATACCATCCTTATTTTATTTTTTGGATGGATTATATTTATATTGAAGACATAACATTTATAGGAATCAACATTCTTTTCATGTATTTTGATATGATGATGCATTTATGATCATGTGGCTCACCTATTTATGGTTATCATTATATAATAGGTAAGAACTATATCTCCCTCCAATTAATTGGTTAATGTGTTATATATCCAGATATTTTTATGGGAACCATGTCCTTGTTCCTGATCTATTATGGGAAACAATTTGATGGTATTAATCTTTTATTGGAAACATATATTTTTCATAATATTATGGTCTTAGTAGATAACCATTACATATTAAATGGTTTTATAATTATGATTATTTCACACACATTGTTGACATGAAATAATTTTTCGTTATTGGGTTATGATGATTAATATTTATTTAATTACGAATTTTTATGATCTTTTTAAGACTGGGTATAGATTTTGTATGTTATGATATTTATCTTATACAATTATGATTATCTTATGATTTCATATGATTATCAATTTAAATCTCACATGCATACCCTTATTGATATTTTTATCACACTCTTTCTTATGTTTACTTTTCCCAAGTTATGTAGAATGATGTGATTATTTTTGTTTATAATGGTTATATATTTTTTTAGTTATATGGGTGACGTATAGAGAATAACATATATTATGAAAATATGGGTATAATGGGATAAAAATTTAATCATTATGAACACTTTTTCATGAACTCATGATTTTAAAATTTTAAATTAATTCTATAAAATTCCAAACCTTAATTTTCCTTGGATATGTAATTCATCAAATATTTATTTTTGAAATTATTAGTTTTTTAGGTAAAACATTTTTTCACATTTATTGGTATTAAATATAAAAATGTTAAATTTATGTTTCTAGCATTGGATGTGGATGTATGGGTTTTAGGCTGTTATAGTTGGTACTG
Source organism: Viscum album (assembly GCA_963277665.1). Classification (NCBI taxonomy): domain Eukaryota; kingdom Viridiplantae; phylum Streptophyta; class Magnoliopsida; order Santalales; family Viscaceae; genus Viscum; species Viscum album. Next base: position 354,075,149 of record OY728151.1, on the reverse strand, counting down.
AAAAAGGTATTGGACACATTTTGAGATTATGATATTTTCATTAGATTTTATTTTAAGTGGTATGGATACTTTCAAGGGTATATAATAATGATGGTGACCATAATATTAGACACTTAGACATTGATTTTTAGGTTTTATGTGATTGAAATTTATGGAGGTTAGTGATATTTTAGATAGGTAAATATTACCCAAATGTTTAACATGATTTTTTATTTTAGGAGAAATGATTTTACCTTGTTTTGGAATGATTTATTAATTTTATATATAATAATTTTTGTTTATTTGATCTTTTATTGTGAGGTAATTATATGTTATAAAATTGTTATGATGAAAAATTAAAGGTATGAGATAACTTATCTGGATAAAAAATTTCATTATTAAAGAATATATTAAGGTTATTTTTTAGTATGTTTAAAAAATTGTTGGGAATTTTATAAGGATTATATTATAATTTTTCAATAAAAATAGAGACAAACCATAGTTTGGGTGATAACACAACACATTCGTTCAGGTCATGGTGATTAAACCCACAATCAATGGTTATAAAGGGTGTATCACCATCCACTAGCCTACATGATGTCCCAGTTACAATGAAATTGATTTCTATAGTTAAAATATCTGATAGATAAATGTTAATTTTATTTTGGTAACATATGTTTTATCAAATAAGAAACCATGGGATTCAAAATTAATTCAGTGTTAAGTGATTAATTTTTTTCTTAATAAGTTCCCAATTTTATAAAACTTATATGGTTAAAGAAAGAAACTATTATTAAATTTTATTTATGAAATAATGAAAAAAAATATTTTTGACTCATATATTATTTTATTGTGGAGTTATATGGATTCATCTTATTTAATGACATGGTTAGTGTATCTTGGCGAATATATTTTTAGGGCTTGTAAATTTTGGGATGTAAATAATAAATTCATCATAAAAGTCTATGTGATAAAATCATTCTTATTTCTGGGTTTAAATATTATTCTAGAAAAGAGTTTGTATATCTAAATATAGTTATATATTAAATAATCTATGTTGAACTTTGTGTATTATTGTTTAATTTTGTAGACTAATTTAGTGTTCCTTATATGATCGTTTCATATTTTTGGGAATAATATTTTAATGTGCTGACCATTTTTAATGAATAAACATTATAGGAATTTATTAATTTTCATTTATGGATTATGTTATCCAATAGAATTTGATTCTATTGATTTATTCATGAAAATATATACTTAAATATTTAATGTTTTTTTGAAAAGGATGATATTTCGGATGAAATTTATTAATTAATTCAATTGTACTAGTCATGGAATATTATTTCATAATTTTCTAAGAGAATTAAGTAATAAAAATTCTCAACAGTAAGGAAAGGATCATAGAAAAAGTTTATCAGTTTAAATTTCTTATTGATAAATCAATTGTATTTTTACCCATCACAAATTTATGGTGTTGTAATGGCTAAATTTCTCATTACCATGTTCTCTATCACTATCTATTATTCATTGGGAATTAGTTTTCACTTCCATTTATATTTTTTCTTTTCCCTCTATTTTTATCCTACATATAAGTCTCATTATTTCCAATCCCATATGACCATTTTTACATCCCTTAATCTCTTTTTATTTTTATGTTTTACTGATCCTTTTTACGATGTGGTATTTCAACATAGTAATTTTTAAAATTCAATCCCATGGAAATATATACAATGTTAATGTTTTCTAAACAAAATTAATTAATGGGGGGGGGGGAGTAAAACCCTTGTATTTTAAAAATTATAGTATACATTAAATATCATGAAAGATATGTAAGACCGAGATTAAAAAAAACAAATAAATATTATAATTTAATTATGATCAATATAGCCTACTTGTTAAATTGGTTGGAATGAATAAGAATAACTAAATTTGGAAATAAACATAAATTTTATAATAAAAATAATTGTAATAAATAATTCATTCAAAATAATGGTTTAATTTTTATTGATATCATTTTTTTCTTCAAATATATGTTTTCATAAAATATGAGTTTTTTAACTCATTTTATGAGTGAATATTATATTTAATGTATATATGTTAAATAAATTTTATTTTTCAAAATAAATTTCTACTTTTTAATTCCTCGTGTAAAATTTTTCTTTAAATTAGTTTTCATAATTTTCTTAAAATAATATTTCTTCAATGAAAAGTGAAATATATATATTCTTACTGAAAAGTTTATTTTTATTTAAAAATATTAAAAATGTAAAATAATATTTTAGGTTATTAGTAAAATTTCAATAGAAAAGTGTGATTTAAAATTACTTAATTATTGGTTTTTAATTTATTCTAAACATAATTTTAATATAACAACCTTTTATATTTAAAAGGGGAAATGTTCTGAAAAACTATTTTGTTGTATTCTTTCTGATTATTTTTGAATTAAATTTTTATACATTTGTGTGGTGAATTATAAAAAATGATTCCATATATGTAATAATTGAGTAAAAATTTAGTAAATAGTTCCATAATATTTTTTTGGTGAATATTAGTAGTACCCTTATAAATTTTTATTACTATGGTAAAGATTCAATCATATAATTAAAGGTTTAAAAACAATAATAAGGACTATAAAATTAAGATACAAAATTTCTAAACTGTATTTTATTCTTATTGATATATATTTATTAATCAAAAACATTTCCAATTTATTACTTTTTGGGGTCACATGGATTAGATTATTATTTTGACATTATTTTAAGAAACGTCAAACATGTCACCTTATTTTTTGAATAACTAGAATATTTTATCAAGTGATTATACTAAAGAAATGCTAAAATATTAATATTATTTTCTGGTATAAAGGATATATATTCATCATGGTTATTTATATTAAATTTTATGTGAACATAAATATTTATCATACATGGTTACATAATGCTTCTGTAGTAATTAATTATTTAATTTAAAAACAAATAAAATGACTATAAAATATTATTAAAAATATAATTTCAAAAAAAGTGACCAAAAAAATATTATATATGAATATTAAATGATAGGAATATAGTTAATTATTTTTTTCTAATTTTCTAATTTTTCCTTTTTTTAAGAATTTATATATATTGAATAGTTCTAAATGTTGAAATTTTCGATATTTTATTTTTATTAATATTTTATTAAATGATATAGAATAAAAAAAATATATTAGTTCAAGTGATTCGTAAATTTTCTAAAATGTTTTCCTTTATCTATCTGTATATTCTTGGTCATTTATAGTGTCTATATTAATCCTCAATGTTTAATAATTCATGTTTTCATAGTAAGAGTTTAAGGGGATAAATAATTGTTATAACAAAAGATTGTGGTATAAATATAGTCAGAACTCATCTAATTTTTTGTATGTAAATATCTATACCCATACTCATATTATACACTAAATAAATCAAATTTGATACATTATTAATTGAATATTAATTTATATTAATTTAATTGATGTAGAAAATCTAGGATTGTCGCTCCCCTCTATTATAAAGGGGAACATATAATTCTCATTTCACCACACATAGAAACACATTTTGTTTTGGAATTACCTTTCCAAATTCAATGGAATAATTCATCTCATTATTCTATATACCTTATTTTATTTATTACCCATACCTTAAAAGTCTTCAGATTTAATCAATGTATGCATTCTAATGAATACATAAAAATTTTATCTTTTAGTTTTTGTTTTGTTTCTTCTTCCACTTTTTCAAAATTTTCTTCAACCATGATATAATAATAAAACCAGTATAATTAATATAATATAATTTTATTATTTAAAAATATATAACATATATCCATCACTAACATCCATCAAAAGATAAAATACTTCATTGTTCTTATGTATGGTGGACTACCTCATCACAAAGCGATGTACTTTTTTTCCATCACTGACTCTCATAACTGTTAATAATTAAGGAATTATTGTTTGTATATATTTAGGATATATTTTAATTATAAAAATATATTATATCATTTGACCTTTTACATTTACATGCACTAAAAATTATAACATTGTTCAAGAATGTTTCTAGACTACCACCTCCATAATGTGATGATATTTGCCTATCATAACCACATCCATAGATGATATATATATATTAGAATATTTAAAATTTTAATTTGATATATATGAAATTATTTTCATTAATTAATGATAAAAATAATACATACCTACTTCCCATACTAATCATTGAAAAAAGGAAATGCTACTCAATGTACATATATCCTACCATCTCCATGATTATAACATAGTTCATTTTTTAACCATATTTAATGGTTTTATTTAAAATTATAGTTTATGTATAATTTTTTTATTAGTTAATTATTATTGATATGGTGTTAATGGAATTTTTACCCCTTTGACCACATTCACCATACTGAAGTCATTCTGGATATATGAACCGAATATCATCAGAAGGTCCAATGCGAACCTAGTTTATTATATAACAATATATGTATCAAAGAAAATAATTAATATAAAAGGAACAGTAATCATAAAAATGGTTCTTCATAGGTATATGTTAAACTATTATTATTATTCAGGATGATAATTTAAAAAATGAGATTACATAGATTCAATGTAAAGTGTTGTCATCTCATTTTAATTTCATTGGGACACATTCCTTATATGATACATGATTAATTTATTTGGTTTTTATAATTATAATGGATGAATTTATTGATTCATTATGTAAATAATATGGGATATAATTATCCTTCAATTTTTCTATTACATGGGTATTACGATTCAAAATTTACCAAAGTGGTGTGGTTTTAATTCACAATCTCATAATTATTTTATATTGATTATTTTCATGTCCCCATTGGTAAATATTTCTCTTCCATGACCATGATTTTTAAAAATGTTTTAATTTTTTAATCTATTCTTCTATTTTATTAATCAGTGTTTCTGATTTTTTATATTAATTAAAATTAATTGATTGATGTTTTTTTATTTCCCAAACAAGGTAGATTGTAAATTTTAAAAGAAAAATATATAGAAGGGATGTTTTTTATCTTATAAGGAATGTGAATTTATTCCCTATTTCATTAATCATGAATGGTTTTATTCTTCCATTAAATGTTGAAAAGATTATTTTCAATGAATTTTTTTTCATTTATAAGTGTGAAACATTAATTTTTTTTCAAATGGAATTGTTATTTTCCCCAAAAATTATTCCAAGAGATATTTGAAAATAATTTTCCATCAACAGTGAATTATTTTTGATAACTACTATAATATACTAAGGATATTATCCATGGATAAAATACTTATTATTTTTTCATGAAGAATATGTTAATTATTTTAGGATAAAATATTTATGAAATCCATTTCTTTTTAGGGGTTTGGATATGATGAATGTTTTATAATCAAATAGGAAAAATATGTATGGTTTTAATTATGTGATGGGTGGGACCAATATCTCCCCATAATTCATTTTTTATTGTATTATATATCATCATTTAGTCATGGGAAACATGTAGGTCTACTTGATCCATTATTTGAATATAGTGATGTGCTTGATCTATTATGGGAAACCGATGTTGATTCCTGAACTGATAGTCTTGGTATATAACACTGAAATTAGAATTGTTTTCTCTACATATAATGATTTGAAAAAAATTTATGAAACTAAATTATGTTTCATGATTGAGTTATTATGCATTCTGATTCTAAGGATTAATTTATTTTGAAATGATATTGCATTATTTTATAACTCATGTTTATGATGTTTTTCAAATTGGTCATGATATTTTTACGATATGGTAATGATCATATAACCTTGTTATTTCTTATTCCTTCATATGATTATCGCTTCATATCTCATATTCTTAACCTTACAGGCCATCTAAGATCAACCTGTATTATGTTCCCTTTTCCAATGTTACGATTAATGATGAAAAATGATTTTATCGAAATGTTTTATATGTCAGGAAATTAATAAGAGATGATGACTTAACATCAAGTATAAAAATATGATAATAATTGGATAATATTATGATATTTATGAACTAAATAGTAATTAACACAAGTTGGTGATATATTCTCCTAATTTCTAAATCTCTAAACCTAAATCCACATTAGGTCTATATGTGATTCAATATTTTATTTTGGTGATGTATGTTCTTTTAATAGAATAAATTCAGTCAAATTTTTCATTATCAAACCAAAAAAAACTAAATTTTAATTATTTTTACCACTAGATTTCTAATTGTTGGTTTTGAATATTGTAGATACCATCTGGAGGTTACACATTATTTTCATAGAAACACATTGTGTAACCCCATATGATGTTGTCATTATGTTGTAAATATAGATGTTTTGTAACTATTACTCCACATGTACAATTAATTTTTTCACAAATGGTGTATAATAAATATGGATGTAATTTAAAATTAATACACATGAATGGGCTTTGGGCCAAAAAAATTGAGCCTAAGGGCTATGTAATGGGCTAAATTCCCACTGGGCCTTCAGGCTATGTAATGGGACTCCCTCTACCCAGTTAAAGAGGTCTTTTCTTTGTTTCAATAATAAAAATGAGGCTTCATCCCCAACCTTTGAAAAAAATAAAAATAAATACATGTTCATCGTAAAATTAATTAATCTAAACATGGTTTATAGTTAATAAACACAATGTTTATAATTAATACCCCGATTGTGTGTATTTAATTAATACACATATGATGTATTATTATTACACATGAGGTTTATAATTAATGATTTCACAATTTATATTTTATTGATATTCATATATACCACACCTTATTTAATTAGAGTACACACAAGGATGGGTTGTAGAAAATGAAAATTAATTAACAAAGAGTTAATTACTCAATTAATAATATTAACACATGTTTTATAGTTCATAAATTGATAGTACACACTGTATGAAATTTTTAGAAATTATTAATTAATTAATTAATTTCTACATATAATTCAGAACTACATTTTCTTTATGATCATAATTTACACAGTGTACTTTATGTTCTATAAAAGAAGTACATTCCATGAAAACTTTATATGTGTATGTGTTTTTATAAATATATAGTAAGTTACCTTAAATTTACATTATATTTAATGTACTCTAAATTCATTGATAGTTCATATAACACAATAATGGCTAGAAACCTCATTGTTTAGATAGGTACATGTGGTGTTGTCTCTAATTACCCACTGTGTACTTTTATAATTTTAAGTAAATTGGATTATATAATTTAACTAAAAATTATCTCAAATTGAATACAATGTGTCTCAATGGGTATTTGAATGAATATTAAGATTAATGAATTAATTAATTCATAATATTATTAATTTATAAATTCATGTAATTTATCCTAATGATGAATGATCAAAATGAATGGTAGTTTATTTTTTAAATGTGTATTAAGTACATGTATATAAATAATCGTAATATTAACTGACCAATGTATATTTTGAATTTACTTTTTTTAAATCATTACATTAAAATGGTGGTATATGTTTCAACCCTTCTACAATTATTATGTAGGACCACTATTTTATTGTATTATTTTATATGTAATCAATAATAATTACTTTTTCCCTTCCCTATGAATGCATTAAAAAATATAGGAATGTTTAAACTCTAATTTGAGTAGGTGGTTTAGGACTCAGGGTAAGGTGGAATCATTAATTGAGATAAAAATATCTATAGTTAAATGATGTAACTAGATCAAATATCATATCATGGAGTTTATTCATCTAGGGTTATAGACTGATTTATCATTCACTACGTAAATCAACAATTAAAAATATCATCATCAAGTCATTTTATTATTTTTTCTTTATCATTATTCAGGTATAATTTTATGTTTTAATGATCATGATAACATTAATTAATTCATTTTAGAAGAATAAATAAAGGAATTAAAATATATGGGATAATTAGAGATATTGATTTTATCAAAAACATTTTAATGTAAATTTATAAAATAAAAATAATATTAACAATCCATATATATGATTAATAGAAAAATATACCAAAAGAATTTTATGATATAAAAATTGATCATTATATGATTCAAGATGAAACCATAGTTAAATTTTTTGTTTAAGCGATAGTCGATAGAAGATTTAATTATAAGTGAGTCCAAACTATGATTATGGGTAAACATAACCAAATATGTATTTTATTTTGGAAATATAGTATGTTTAATACAATATTTGGATAGAGGTGATGTGGAAATATAAATTATGATTTTTGGATTAGGGTTTTCAATCAATGGATTAAGGTGTTGAAAATAATTATTTTAAAACAACCCACACCTAAATTCAATATTATAATTTTCATGGATATAATTATATTTTTTTAAGTAAAATATGTATTATTTTCACTTTAATATCAAGATTAAACGAAATTTTATGTCCAAATTTTAGAGATATAAGGACTTTAAAAAATTGAAAGTGAAACCATGAAGACACATTGATCATTCCTTAACTCCAGATATGTCCCCACTGTTATAGATTTCCATGAGTCTTATAGATTTTTACTCCTCATGCCAATATACTAAAATAATTTATGTGTTAGAATACCATATTCCTAATCTTCCCCATTAATAAAGTGAAGGTGGAATGAAATCCATGTAGTTATTAATTGAAGATACTTTATATTTCTGTTGCATCATTATATAAACTATGTTCAATGAGATAATTATAATACATAAGGATAGTGAAGTTTACACCATGAATACCCATTTTTGGGAACATGAAATAGAGATGTAGGGTCTCCATATAATTTATAACATAACTAAACTATACCTTTTTATACTAGAATATTATGAGTTAGTATGTCATCATTCATTAAAAATGAGGGATAATATTGATTAGTTTGTAATTTTTTGTTTTTAAAATGTATAAGAAATTATCCATTAATTATATATTAAAATCCATACATTTGAATTTACCTATATTCTTAAATAATTATTGGATAAACATCTTAGTTTAGACTCTCTGGAAAATTTTGACTATTCTTTTCAAGGTAGATAAGGATTGGATGAAACTATGTTCTTCATGACTTATTGTGAAAATAATAAAATAAAAGGTAGAAAATAACATAAATATATCATGGTAAATGGTACCTTTACAACATCCATCGAAGAAAAAAATATTCACAATTAGATTAATGAACATGAGGATATTTACATCTCTAATTTTAAGAAATTAATTGGATAATTATTGTAATGTATTGAAGAATAAATGAATAATTTCATCTATATATTGTATATTCTTCATTATATTTTGATTTTAAATAGTTTTTATCAAATAAAATTTGGAAATACAATATTTTTTCTAAAATACTTATTCTTTATAAGTAAATAAAGTTATACTATTCTCTAATAACTAAACCAAAATGATTTATAAATCATTTTATAAAAGATTATGACATCAAGATATCCTAATGGATTCATGTTAAACTATTATTTTTTATTAATGTATAAAAAATTTTATATCATATTTGATTCTTATATGATAAAAAAATTACATTTCTAAAAAACTATTTTTATGGTATTTTTATCATAATGAATAGTTCATTAATTAATAAATCACATATGTAAATGATTTTAAATTAATGAGGAATATTGATAATAGTTAAATTATTAAATTATGGATGTATATGTCCTCATAAAATTAAAATTATATTAGTTTAAACTATTTTATAAAAAATGTATTTTAGTCTCTTTAATCTAAAATAATATGTGTACTGATAAACTCACTATCTTTTTTAGAAATCCTTTAGAAATAAAGGTACACTATAATGATTATAAATTTATTTTAGTAATAATATAAGAAATATTATATAGCGATGATTAAGGTAAATTCATATACATGATAAATTTCCATTAGGAAATTCTAGAAATTTTCAATGTAGTATTTAGTGAACTTGTTATATGATATTGCTTAATTTATATCATTTTATAATTGTATATATTAACCATATATTCATCAATCATTTATATGTGGAATTAAGGTATTACAAAACTTTCAATACCTTATATATTATTATATAAATTGTAGTTAAAGGGGTAAATGAAAAGACATTTAATTATTGAAAATATTCCATGATATATTCCTAGAAATATTTTTGAAAAGTGAAATTAAAATATTTAACCAAGTACCCATTAATGAAGGAAAAAATATTTCACAAAAAAAAATTTATCGTCATAAGTTTATATTTTTATATAAAAATTATGGGGTTGTGAATAGTTTTTAAATCATTTAAAAGAAATAATAATTTACTCCATGTAACTAACAGACACTTTATCGTATACATTATATAAAATGAAATTTTATATTCTCAATAAACCATCAAATGAAATAATATTGTTTAATAGAAGACTTAGTTATCTTAATAGAGATAACATATCAAAACGTGATACAAGGTAAATTATATAATTTGATGTAGTAGTGGTTTCATATGCACAATATATGTGATATGAAAAATTTACTCTATATATTTCATTGTGAGTTGTTGTTACAATGAAACATTCTATATATAATAGTTAAAATGAACTAGGTGTATTTGAGATTCACTATAGTGGGTGACATATAACACATAATGTTTAATTAATCCTATAATGGTGTAGTAATGTTAAAAAGTTAAAATGAAAATGTTTTACTATAATTAAATAATATATTTAATTGACAAAAATGATAACATTTATTTTTTTATACTTCTCTTAATTTAATACTATTTTTGGGTATTAAAGTGGAAAAAAGAGATGGATGGTAAATGGAATACATATGAATATTGATTTATTATTGAATGGTTTGACAGATGTTAAGATATAATATATTATAAATCCTTTATACAAATCACCTATGCTAATTACATTTGAATCCTATGTTTCAAAGCTTTTTTATTATCATAATATTGAATAATTGGATGCCCATAAAAAATTTATTGAGGGAGATGACAAAGTAAATTTCTATATAGAACAAGATGAAGGGTTCCAACTCATTCAAATAAATATTTCAAGTTGGAAAAAATTATATATTGATAGCATAATGAATAGTGATCACATAATATTTTTCTTGAAGAAAAATATATCCATGTTTCCCTGAAAAATGACACTCTGTCATAAAATCCCTTAAAAATCATGATTATAAATTTTGTCCCATTCACATGATACTCGGGCATGGTTTCCCTTAAAAATTATACATGGACATGGTGTACCTTACACATGATACTCATCCCTTTCACATGATACTAAGATATAGAGTTAATTAAACATGTTACTCAATAATTGAATATATTATTATTCTATGAGACATTTGGGTGTGATGACCCTTTTCTGAAATATGAAAATATCATGATTATGCAAGCACACAGGAGTAATAACTTGAATCCATTATTGTACTACATATCTATATATTTGTCAATATAAATTATTATATGTATAATACATATATATAAATACTTATATATATAATTATATATATGTTTACCTATGAACATTGAGACCAAAAATATCTCATCTTAGGAAAAAACATGTATTGTCAGTAATGTTTCCATTGAGGAACCAGAGTCTGACATGATTTTATTTTTTTAATTATAGATTTATTTTTATACCTTTATTGTATTATTTTCTATATTATTATATTTCATGGAATTATAATTTTTTTTGTTATACTTATTTTATCAACCACACTTTTTTTAATCACTTGTTTGTTGAAAAGTCCTCACTATTGCAGGATCAACATTCTATTTTATCTTCTGTGTTTTACACTAGGAATGGGATTTTAGGAGTGAAAAATTGAAAAAGTTTTTTGGATTATCATGGTATACCATTTGGGTATTTTTTTGTTTTTTTCATATATTGTTTGAATTTTTCTTCTTTCATGTATTTCTCTTGTATATTGTAGCATCACATTGAACCACACTACTATATAATTGGGAATTTCTTTGTTATATCATTTATTTTTAATTACTCTAATTTATAATATATATATATATTTTTAATTTATTTTTCATATATCACTATGTAAATTTGTTCATGAGGATATAGTCTCCATGACATACAGTACTTGGAACCTCATTTCATTTTGGAAGCCTCTGGCATTATGTGAGGTGTGCTTAAATTAGTTTGTCGCACCATCTTAGGGAACCATCTTAGTGGATCCTATGTCTGGACATTACAATGTAGTTTTAGAGGAATTTAGTTTCCATTACCTTATAGTTTGGTGATGATATATAGAAGTGTAGTAATGTTTTTTCACGTGTTAAATTGACTATTTCTGGGACTGGTCAACCCATGCATTGGGAATAGACTATGTTTCTAGGCATGGTAATGTTGTTCGTAGTGTTCATTATTATAGTTGATTTTTATTTCACTATGTGTGATTGATGTACATTAGGCTACATTATGATTTATTATATTTATTAAATTTTAACTATAACCAATAATGAAAAGGATATATTAATAAATCTATCATTATAAAAACATGACGAATAATTTTCCACGCATATGTCGTTCGATATAGGTTTCATTTATTGACTTCCAAAAACATTTTTTTTGTATTTTTCTTGTGATTTTTATCAACATTATTACCTATATACCAAATTTAAATTATTTATTACCATGATTTATAAATATTACATGTTATGTGGTTTCTTTTATATATATTTGAATTATTTAATTCTATTTGGTAACATGCTCTGATATAATTACATTATATGATTTGTTAGTAAAGTGTCTACATCAAACTAAATGATTTATTCTATTATTTCACCACAAATAACCAATCATAAAATTTATAATCCATTTTTCATTTATTAACCTATCTCAAATTGAAATATTTACGATTAAGTAGGGGCTAGAAACAATTTAAATAGAGTATGTGCCTTTATAAATTAGAAGGGGTGACCCATTTAATCGAAAAAGTCATACATGAACTTTTTTATTTTCAAATCAAAGATAAAAACCTAGTTTTAGATACAATAATTCCAATTTTAGATTATAATTGAACGTTATTTTGTACGTTTAGAATGGTAATCCATCCTAAAACCATGCTAATTGTATATGAATATTGTGTTCTAATTCTAATAACTATTTTTTCATAAAAAATATGTGTTATTTTCAGTTATAATGGATTGACCATGTATGACATGGTCATGATAAACCTTATTAATAACATCATAAAAGAACAATATTCACTCTAAATGGTCTGTTGGGGAGGGGGTTGATTTTGAGATAACCCAATATAGGTGTTTTAAAATAATAATTGATATAGTGGGACCCTAATAGGTTTCCATTTACTTTTTATTCATTTGGTATTCACCCTACAGAGGTATGTTTATTCAAATGGGATGATAATTTAATGTGATAGTATATAGATATATTATGTAATGCATAGGTATATGGTGGAATGTTACTTAAATAACCCCTACTTAAATTTATTAAAATCTTTAATCTAAACCGCACATAACGAGAGTTTAATGGTGTCCATGAGAGTTTACTTGGATAGGAATGTGGAAAATACCATGGATATCCATGAACATTCCACTATATTTATCTAGTAGTTATTTCATTAATCATAGTGACATTTTCGGGTGTGAAATAGTTAAAATTTTGATGATTGTTCCTTTTTAAGGATATAACATGGATCAGTAATCACCCACAAAGTTAAATTAGTATTAGTAACTGATTATGTAAAAATCAGAAAGAGAGGTGTCATTTAGGTTCTCTTTGAATACGGTAGTACTCTTAGTTTTATTACTACATTGTGTAAGGTTGGTGGTTATTTATAAATTTAAACATTGACATGGATATGAGCATCATGTAATTATCCAATTCATCATTTTAGTTATTCCTATGGAATAGTCAATAACCTCTTATGTTATATTATCATTATTCCTATTTATTTATAGAAAACACATGAGCTCATCAGCCAGATTAAAAATTCTATGGGATTATATAAATCTGGTATAATTTTTTTATTGTCCATCAAATAATGGGATATATCAGTCTAGTAGGAGAGTAGATATTATCAATTGATGTGATTTTATGTTCATGAAATGACCAAGTGTGTCTGTTTATACACGTGGATACCATTGATCCATAATGTGTTGCATCAAACCATGTAATTTTAGAGGAATTTGTAAAGTCTTGACACGCTACATGGTGTTCATGGGTCATTTCTGGAGTAAAATTATATAGGTGTACAGATATGATTGAGTTTTTATGGGGATAGTAGATGACATTGTAAAAGGATGAGGCCCTATAACACTACCAACCTATTTAGTTTTGGCTTATACACCTAAAACTAGTTAAATTAATGAGTAGAACATGGGAGACCATCATTCATATGTCTATAGTAAATCTATTCAAGAACACATTTAAGCATTTGGTTTTAATCTCCTTTGAATTTTCTAAATTGTTCAAAAATCATTAGCCACATCTATAACCCATGTTTTGTGGTGGATTGAGTGTGTGTTGAAGGATGTGTCTTCATTCTCAATATATGATGACTAGGATAATCCTATGTAGGTGATAATCATGAAAAATGTGTTTTATAATGACATTTTAAGTAGACAGAGCCCAACCTATGAATAACTTTTGGGAGTGACCGCAACATCTTCTAAAATTCCATGAGTCATGTAGTTCAGATTATCTATTCCTCAAGATAATGCCTATAATTAATCATTATTTTTGTTTGAGATCATGTTTTGATGCAAGATTTAGTCTTGGGGTGTGTGAAAAATCCAAGAATGTAACACTTCAGACATGTGTTGGTGTATTCAAGGGAACGCGATGATTAAATGTTTGGCTATGTAAGAGACCATTAAAAAAATAATGAGTTTTGGTTCTACTATAATGGGTTTTTTGAAATAGTCACATAATTAATTAGTAGTATGGTACAGTTGGAGGTATATTTTTATGCATCGATATATGAAAATGATTTTTTAAAAATTAGTTGGAAAAAATATTCTTGATTGTGATCCTTACTTGTAGTTTCATATGGTTGGTTAGAAAAACATATTTGGAAATTATTCATAGATATGACTAGTTTTTCATATGTATTGTTAATAATTTTTATACCCTATTATTGTACTCTCATATTAGTGATGATAATGAAACATATAGTAAGATCATCTTGGGTAAAATTAGTGAGAATCAGTTATACACTGAGCTAAATTAATCACCCTTATAGATTGATAAATATTCTATTTTAGAGTTGAGATTTAGTATCCTAAATTAATAAAGTTTATTGTTTTTTACTATGGGATACATGGATTAAAATATAATATTTACTTTGATAAACTCACATATAATATCAAATTCATTTACTTGAATTCTAAACAAGGTACCACTATTAGGACCATTCACTGTTCTTGATACAATAATGACATAGAAACAAACCGATGTTTCACTCAT
The DNA here is from genome assembly GCA_963277665.1 of Viscum album. Lineage (NCBI taxonomy): Eukaryota > Viridiplantae > Streptophyta > Magnoliopsida > Santalales > Viscaceae > Viscum > Viscum album. Next base: position 354,059,729 of record OY728151.1, on the reverse strand, counting down.
AAAATCTAGAGAATGGAAATAATTTGATTATCTACATAGACTCAAATATTTAATATTGAGGGTACTCAAAAAATAGTTTTATTTGATGATATGATATTATTTGATAATGTATGGGTTCTTGATCTGGTATACACATATGTTTGTTCTATTGTACGATAGCGTTAATGGATTTTTTTTCTATAGATGATACAAAAGAGACAAATATAGGATTAATTATATATTATTATATTAATCTTTGGGTTATTTGATTCAAAGTGTCAATATTAGTTTGATATATATCAAATATTAAAGATGAGCATCCTCAATAATAGTCAACTCATACTGGAATTACATTATTTTATCCTTGTTGGATTAATGAAATCGGTGAGAAACCAAATTATTCATTCCATAAAGATGAGATAAAAAATTTGAATATTTGATGATGATTTTCATGGATTGATAGTGAAAAATGAGGTTGATTATGAGTCAACTATATCATTACATTTTGGAATTTGTTTAAGTGCATCATTAGAAAAATAAGGTATGGTCTTTACAAAGAATTTCTACGATGGGAGTGATGTAGTTTAGAATAAATAACCAAATTATGGAAAGAGAGTTTTTGGGAACTGTATGACTGAATATAGAAGATAAGAGATAGTGATAATTTATCTAGATATATGGTCTTAGGTATGTTTTCCCCTAATGTTTCTGTTATTAATATGATCTCTAGGTCAAGTTTGAATGGGTTATGTATGATGTGTAAAATGTAATGCTCACAAGTTTTTTTTTGGAATTTAAAATGAAACTTGGCTATTTTAGTTAAAATTTAACTACTCAGATAGGTTTAGTGATGTTTTTTTATTCCCCCAAGGCATCTTGTAGAAAAGAAGTTCAATGGTGGGGAGATTATAATGCATTTTTTTAACCAAATGGAATTTTGGTTCAAGAATAAATATTCCATTTGGTGGAATGAATGAAAATTAAATTATTCCTAAAAATGAAAATTCACATCTTAGAACACATAAAAGTGATTTTTAAAGGGGGTTTAAGTCCCAAGAGGATACATGGATTTTCGATGGAGTTTCATGAGATTCTATGGCTTATTTAAAGTCTGAAGCTCTAAATTTTGAAGAAACAATATGAGGTGCATGGCTAGAACATGGAAATAAGAAATTGTGACACTCAAATATAAGTACTAGTAAGAGTATGTGAAAAGTTATTTTATCTATTAATTAGAGTTTATATAAAATTTTTAGGAGAAATTTCAACAATTTATGGATACATAGACTGTGCATGGTTTTCCAAAACAGTGTGCATAGCCCACCTGGGTAGTGCCACTTATGGAGTCAGATCACATGGTTGGAACATGGTTCAGTTAATACCTATACCCAAGATGTTAGAATATTTTAAATAGGTAAAATACCCTTTTTAATGCATACTATAAATCTTATCTTTCATTTATCTTCCCTTAAACCACACAAGAACCTCCCACACAAGGAGCTCTCATCCTCTCCTCTTAGGCCTAGTGATGTCACCTCTGTCCGAGCTTGGAATAATTTTCCATATTCCATTCTATAATCCCTATATTTTTCCTATTTTTCCCCTACATTTTATCATTTTATTTTTCTATATTGAAATCTATTTCAATTTCAGTTAATATTCTATAATCTAAATGTTTTTGACAAATAATCCATTCTCACTCGATTCGACTCAAATAAAAACTCCATAATAGATGAGTAATTCATCTTGAGGATAAGGTAGGTGGTCAATGTCTTTTATAATAATCTTTCATCATTTTATAAAACAAACCATTGTCTCCAACACTATATTTTCAATGAGTCACCATTTACGGCTGAATCTAAGAATGTGTAACCAAATTTATTAAATAAAATAGTCAGTGTGTATTCAAATGAATCATTGTGGTATTTCCACCTAAACTCAAAGGAACCATTTTAGTGAAATATTTATTATCCTGGAAAGTGTGATTTATCTATAAAATTAATTCAACCTTTTGGGTGTGTTGTTTTAATATATGAGTTTAATTATTTTCTTATTACATCATCACCTTTAAGGTGTTTGATTAACTATCATGTAAAGGATGTTTAAATTGAATTAGATGGGATTGTATGATAAACCTGTACCCATATATAATAAATCATCCTTATAGGCATGTAGCCTTATTTAATAAAAATGGGAAATAAAATGGATTTATTTGAAATTATAAGTGAAATGATCTTTTCCATGTAGTTTGCAGTTATTTATAAATAAAATTTCTCAACTTTTATACATGAATTATGGTAAGGAATACTTATGGACATGGATTCTTAAATATTAATTCTTGAATTGTAATAATGAATTCATAATAAAATAGATCTTTTTATTACATATCTAAAAATTGTAAAATGGATTTGATAATATAATTTCCTATGAAATATTTTTTTTACATATGATACTTGACCATGGATTACTTTAGACATGATACTTAGGCATGTAATCCCTTACGCAAGATACTTTGGCACAACATCCCATCAAAATTATTATTTGTGCATGGAATCCCTTAAACGTGATACTTGGGAATGGTGTCCCTTTAAAATGATTCATGGGCAGAAGGCCATTAAAAAAGATACTCATGTATGGAATCCCTTCCTAGTGAAAATCAGTCCTCACATCCATTAAAAATGATACTCATGTATGGATTCCCATGAACATGATATAATTGAATGAAATCCATTACACATGATAGGCTGGTATCGATTCCCTTGTTATTCTATGAGAAACATGGGCATGGTAACTCATATTTAAAATATACGAATCCGGTGATTATGAATCGATGCATAAGTTTTTCCTTGGGTCCTGGACAATACTCTATATAAATAATAATGGATATATATGTTATTAAATATTTAATACATTTATATATATAAACATATATATTTATTTACACCTATGGGCGTGGTGACACACCATCAGATATATCATACATTAGGCAAATGAATTTATTATTGACAGAGTGTCCATTGGGGAACTCAAGTCCGACATGATTATATTTATTTATTTACTAACCTAATTTTTATACCTAACAAACTATTATATTATATATTCATGGTCTGGATTAAATTATAAAACATTGGTGGAGTGATAATAATTACATCTCTCACCATGTTTAGGATTCCACTTAGTATCCAGACTAAGCTCATAGTTACCAAATCTAGTATCCAATTTGGGATATGTGTTGTACACATGGATTTCGGAGCATTAGAGTACATAACTAAGATAATGATTAGGATTAACATTGTGATATATTTGGATATTTTATTCTTTTCATCATGTAGTGTTTATGAATTTACTATTGTATGTCTTCTTCTGGTACATTCAAAAATAGCATGGACATGCAAATTTTGTCATTCGACATTCCAAGTTATCTAATTTATTTATTTTTTTCATTTATATAATGATAATTGTTAATTTTTTTATCATGTTACTCTATGATTTATATTCATGAGGTTATAGACTCCACGTCATTATATCATCAAACCCTCACTATTATTCAGTAGCCTCTGGAATATGGGGATGTGTTATTTAGGTCACACGATGCACCTGATTAGGTAAACGTTTTATTGGATCTCATATGGGGATAATATAACCACCACCATAACATCAAAATTAGTTTAAATGTAATATAATTAATTGGAAATTTTAATATCTACATTCCTAAATCCCAAAAAAATGAACATATTTGTGATGTCCTTGAAAAAAATATATATTGTTACCCATTTTTTACCCATTTTTTACCCATGGACTTCTAAGTAGTTGTAGGTGATGGATAATATGATATATAGATATTATACCCACATGAATGAAATAAAATTATAATAACAGAGAATCAAAATATATGTATAAATTATGAAATATTAGATGACAACTATATATTTACAATAAAAGTAAAATAATAAAAAATATTAAAACCATGTTATGTCAAAAGGAAATAATATAAATCCTAAATTTATATATCAATACTAAATCAAAAAATTGATTTACTATATAATTTCATAATGAAAAATTGATAATAAGTCATAAAGGTAAACATAACTACCAATCTTAAATCTGACTTAGAACCATATCCATTCCTTTATTGAGCTACACTAGTTTACTAACAGTTCTAGGAACCTTCCCCTAACCATCATACAAACTATACTATCTATAATTACTATAGTGTGAACACTCATGGTGGGATTATAAAACATAGTGGGACACAAAAAATTATTTAATTATTTATAAAATATGTATATGTACATTTTCATGTAATATAAGAAATAAAATGACAAAACATCACATGAAGACATTGGCCATACCCTTGGGAGATCAAGGAGACACCCTAATGGTTTGAACATAACTACATTGAGTAGTTAAAAAATATGTTAAGGAATCTCCCATGGTTTTTCATGTCCTTATTATTGGTCTTTATATACTTATCTTCCCCAGAAATCATAAGACCATTTCAGAAATAAGTTAGTATAAATACCAACCAATCCATAGTTTGAAGTTTTAAAATTATATTTCCACATAAATACAACCATTTAATGATTAATAATACAAAAAATATTATAGAACCACATTGATCCATCATGTTAATTTTAGATATAAATGTTTCATCCTTTCCCAATGTACTCATTAATGTACAAAAATTGATTTAGCACCACACACAACCTACTCGAGAACATTGAACCTCTAGGTAGGATCCATAGAAAAAATATCCATAGTCACTAACCATTAGGATTGAAAAACACTCTGCATTACCATATATATATGTCACACTTTTAGAATACCAATAAAATTTTCCTATATATATATTGATCAACTAGGTGAAAAATTTACCAATGTAAATTATCTTATACCTTACCCCTATCTTTCAAAAAATTTATTTAATGGAATATTATATAATCATAATTGTTATAACTTGTGTCTATATCTAATTATTAATTTTAGTTTAGAATATCTATCATACTCATTAATCCATTTTACCAGTCTATAATGATATAAATGAATACATAAGGAATAATAATCAAAAATATAATCACAGGTGATTCCCTACATGATCTAATCCCATTTATATTATCTTATCACACAACATTTTTAATCTATATTAATTTGACTCCCACTTAGAATGGAGAAAATATAATCTCTCTTAAAATATAAATGTGTATCCTAGTCATAACCTCAATAGGATAACACTCTGCATGCCAAGACTACCTTGTTCTGTCCTTTTTATCTATATCTATTCTCACTAGTCACGTGTTATTTAGTGATTTATATGAAATTCCTTCTAGGACCATTCCCACAAACTATCAAAAAGGTTAACCACTTTATGGGTAGTAACCTTATATGTATAACCTTACTATAATTTCATTAATAATTATATCATTTAATGTAAAAAAGAAATAATAACCACTTATGAATTACATAATTCAACCCTCATGGATTAACAAATTGCCACAAAGATTACCAAGATTCCAATAAATTGTTACAAGCCTATGTCACCAGAATAAGTAAATGATATATGCTAACACGTAAGGAATTTTATGACTCTAGATTCATCTCTAAATGTTGGTCACCCACTATGGTATAAAGTTACATTATATCTATGAAAATTCCATAGGTAATATACCCAAATATGGCTATGTTATTAAGGAATGACGCTCATAGAACCTATTATATACCTAACAGACCTCTATTTCCTAATAAAATGCATAGAAACCAACCTATGATCTATTTTTTATTTCTCTCACTTTTTTCTCCCACTCACATTATATATATCATATATTAAATATACGACTATTATGATAAGGCTCCATATTCCATTTTGTAGAGTTATCCACAAAATCAATGCTCACCTTATTCATTTATATGATTGAATTGACCATTATAAATATATTTGATCCCCAATATTGATCATGAATCTAATTACATTTTTATGGGACATTTGTAATTAAAATTTAATTAGGACATAACTACTATAAACTGTCATAAAAAAGGAAAACATATTTTACCTTATTTCTCACTAAAAATATATATTAATGAGGTGAAATCTACTCCCAACACATACTGAAGTATGTAACATAAAATTTCACTGTATCCCTCCTCAATTTTCCTAAAAATTTTACCCAAATTTAGATATGTTTAAGAAATAATCACGGAAATGACATATAACTAGTATATTTATATTAATCAAATTAAATTAATCATATACATATCTTCTTAAATCATATCACTTATAATATCTATTTATTCTACATGATTCCATTATGAATTAATTGAATAAGCATCAAATCCCAAATTTGAACAACAAAAAATTATAGTAAAAGGGATAGTAAGAAGCGACAATGAAAAATAGGGGATGGATTAACCAAAAATTTCTACAAAAATTCAAATTAATAATCATAGATGAGGCTAAAATATTGAAAAAAGTGTAGATAAATAAAGGTGTAGCTCAACCACAAGTGGTTTCTTTAATGAAGAGGAAACACTAAGATAATTTACTTAAAAACTAAAAATGTAAAAAATTCCTATTCAAAATAAATGGGTCAAGGCCACACTAAATACTTGATTCCCTACTATGACCACCTAGTGGACCATCCAGTACAAAATAGTTCTCATTAACTATTAATTGTTAAACTCAAGGGGATAATCCCATTGACCGTTTTAATCATTACCAAATAGTTACTCACTAAGTGATCAATATATCCCACAATGGATTAGGGAAAAAAAAATTTAATTAAATAATAGTGCACAAAATTTACTTCAATAATTTTACACATGGATTTCAATCTTAAAAACATTTATTTACAAATTATAAACATTCCCAAAACCCCAATTCATTGTACAAGTTCAAAAAATTATATTTAAAATTTATTAACACTCCAATGATTACATTCATTCCCTTATTCCATAGATACATGAGGCTAATTTTTTTAATCAAATAATAAAAAAACTAAATATATTAAAATTACACATATTATATATATAAATTTAGAATATATTTTCACAAAAAATAAATATAATTAGTATGTTCATTTTATTAATTATTAATATTCAATCACACCAAATTAATTGAAAAATTTTGATGCACTAGTAAGATGAATGTTTTTCATACCAACACATCACTAGAATATTTTACCTATATTCACATAGTTATAATGTTTTGATAGTGATGTAAATATCTAAAAAATTGATTTTTTATACTTTTGAATTCATTTGGTCTAACCATTGTGTAATAATCTATAATATTTAACCATCCTTGAGTTTGAAAATTTTCACCAATAATAATGTATTAATGTATAAAATTTCATACTATTTTCCTTAGTACATTTAGATACTTAAAAAATCTCAACCTTAAAACTAAACAACATTGTATAATATATGACTCATCCATTTATGATTTATTTTGGAAACAATGAATATTTTTATTCCCTTAAAAATATTTTTTATCTTATCAAAAAATAATGAATCACCCTTGAAAAATTATAACTAGTGGTCTATTATAGCCTTTATTAGACAACTATCATTATGAAAATAGTTCACTCATCTAACATGATTCCATGTTTTCCCATGTTATCTTGATGAATCACCATACAATTATCTAAATTAATGTAATTATAATAAATATCTATTGAATATATAGTCTTATAATAAATTAAAATTTATATATGTTAAAATAAAAACAATTCTTTCTATATAAAAAACTGTATAAATTAAATTAAACCCAATACTAGTAATGTTTTACACCTACTCATAGATAAAATTATATTAAATCACTAATTAATTTATAAATTGTTGGCACATTAACTATGGTCCCTCAATAGACCATGTGTTCTTGTAATATATATATATATATATTATAATTGTTTAATTTATATGTTAAATTCATAAATTTTCTTTCATAAATATATAGATTATGTATTTTCTATTAAACCTAACAAAAAAAATTCAACCATGTCCATGATTTATCATATATGGCCGACCATGAATAATAATTATTTAATGATTGAAAAAACCTAACATCAATCTGTCAAATCATATTACAAAAATATTCAGATAGTTTTTTGTTATATTTTATAATGAAGTTTTATATAAATAGACCTTGTGGTAAAAAAATATATAGATAATATTCTCACTCGCCCAATATATATTAGTAATAAGGATGGAGCTTTCCCAATCGTTGTTTGGGCATCGATGTTTTGGGTTCATATTCTGAACCATAATTTTTATAAATAGATTATACATACTAATAGAAGAATATTAATTAGATAATTTTAAAATGTATTCTAACACCATTTTCTTTAGTGTCATTGCATATTTGGATAAAAAACTAGATCTTAAATGATTAAGATAATATCCCACTTAGTGTATCACATGTACCACCACTCTTAGACATATCATACCTAAAACTATTATTCATTTCATTTGAAATTTTAGACATAACAAATGGAGAACATGGATGGTCAATAAGGGTAAAAATAACATACATAAATTATTAATTCCAAAGATGATCATAAAGGTATTGAAAAATATTCAATTGTATTTCTTAATGTAAACTAATAAATCCTTGAAAATCATAGTTCAGAATGTACAAAATAAATTAATATTTTGATAAATAACTAATAAGGCTATCAAAGTAGTAATAATTATTCAAGAATCACAAAAAAAGTATAAGGAATTATAAGAATAGTAAATATTAATATTTTAAAAATATCTAAATAATATAATATCCATGGAATTTTTTTCACTATAGATAGAAATAGATCATACTCGTGCATCAAAATGTGAACAAATATGTTTTAAATCATGTTAAAACATATTTCTATGATCATAGATATAAGAAATCCTACCCAAAAATCAATATATTAATAGAGTTATTTTCAATAATTTCCATATTTATCATCATCATCAAATGAAATATCAATGTCAATTTACACAATACATTGAGGTATATAACATTTCCAACCATCACATAATTATAATATATTCATAAAAATGGTTTATAATCATAAGATATTTATCATATCAGCAAAGTATAACACATGGGAAATAAATGGGTTTTTAACACTTTCATTATCATAGTCATAAACCATCTAAAAAATTAAAAAGGGTGGTGTCATTTTGTCATATACATAGTAAAGACAAATTATCATCAATTGTTTTATTATAGATTTAAATTTTAATTAATAGTTCACTTGAATATTTTTTAAAAATATAAATGTTCATTTGGAATCCTATTTCCAAAAAAATAAATAAAATATTTTCTTGGAGAAGAAATATGAAAAAATAGAAATTAATCTTTAACACATGAAATGATCATGATGTTGGAAAATTTAATTCATATAACAATCATTAAAACAATGATTCATTTCACATTTTTTAGTAAGGAGTCCAAAATACCTCTTTTTGAAAATGATAACAAGATTCTATTGAAACATTTTTATATAATTATCAAAATAGTTAAAAATTATTTTTAACAAATAATAGGATAATATTAAAAAAAATATTTTAAATATTTTAAATAAAATGTGGCAATGGAAGGAAAATATTCCCAACCAAATAAGAATTAATATCGAATTTAGTTAAAAACATTTTCCAAGAAATTTTAAGAATAAAAGACATAAAAATAGTACTATTATTTTATAATTTCATTACTAATTATAGGATAATAGAAATTATATGGTTTTATCAAAGAATGATTTTTTAATTTCTTCAATGTAAATTCAAGAATAAATATTCCTAATAAAAATGGATTCTAATCATTAATTACTAAATACATTGGTAACATTCATATAAAAACATTATGAATGTGATAAAAATATATGGATAATTAAATACACCAAATTTTAATGAGAATAAATATATTATAAATTATTTTACATTATATATACCACATAAATGAATAAATTGGTAAATATGGAATGTTTCTAAAAATAATAACTATGAAAGGAAAATCCCTTATCTTAAATTCAATATGAATCAGAAGTAACATGCCCATATGATTAAAAAATCTATATTTATTATAAATTTATAATATAATAATTTATATACTTATAATATCATATATCATCTAATTATAAAATTTAAGAAAACATCTATTAAAAATTAAATATTAAAATCTTCATTTTTTGGTTATTACCTATATAATTTTTCTGGGACAATTTTGGAAATATCAGTTAGAGTGATTTTACATTTATCATGGTTAAAAAATATCCAAATATTTAATCATGATATAAATACTAAACATATTAATTGTATACATATTTAAAATCATCCATAAATTGTGGGGATTAAAAAATTATTTCCACCATTCATGAAGGTAGTTTTTTATATGTGCGGATGAATTTTGTATTATTTTTATAATGAAAAGAATTATTTAAATAAAATTATTAGTTTGAAATTATAGAATCATAAAAATATGATATTTAAAATATTTATACAATAACATTATCTATGTTGTCGCCATGATAAACCGAAAAAAAATCACATCACATCTCTTAATGAAGGTGGTAGCCCCCAAGTATAGACAAGAAATATTATCATTTTCTATGTGATTCTAAGGTTATGAGTTAAATATTATATTATTACTATAGAATAATTTTAATATAATAACAGTTATATATAAAAATTATGACCATAATAATAAGCATCTAGGAAAAATGGTTATGTAAAATAGATTTTATCGCTATGTATAGTTGGTAGTCAACACATACGATTTGGCAACACTTTCACTTCCCATTTGTTAGAACATCGGTTGAATAATGGATTTCCATTATTAAAATAATATTTAATTATATTTATGATACAAATTTTATCATTTTATGATGTATGTTATAGATTATGATTATTCATATGAAGAAATAAATTTAAAGGGGTTGGGTAGGATGATCACCTCTACTTCGCTAAACCTCATTTAGATACCATTATAATGACCTTTGTAATGGTATTTTAAGAAGAAATGAATCTCTACAACTTGGATAAGTAATATGATAATATATCTATGAAGGGTCTGATCAAGGTATATTGTTCCATGGGGTGTAAATAATAGAGGGAATGGGTGTCCTTTATTTTTTGAGGGTAAGGTACTTTTGAATATTCATGAAATATTAAAATACAATATTTTTATAACACATGTAAAATAGTTAAATATTGATATGTAATTGAATATATTGATTATAATATATTAATATATTCATATTATCAAATTTATATAGGTATATACATTATTTTCAATATTATCATTTGGATTAAACCTTTGTTATCCAATTTTAACCATAACCATGGTAATATAATTTTAATTATTTCAGGGTTAATATTTTAAATATACAGAAAAAATTTCTCATAATAGGATAATATAGGATAATTTATACCATATAATATATTTTATATCATATTTAATTATTTGTATAATTTCAAACAAATTTAATAATTTTTTTTTATAAAATATCATTATTATTATTTTTAATAGAATTCATTTAACCTGAATTTGACATCGTTATTATAGTAAAAGAATTGTAATAAAAACATTTAACAAATTTACAATATCTAATTTTTATGTATAAAATTTATGCGACTCATTAATTTATTCAAATTACATTTTTTTATTTTTTTAATACCATTAAGTTGATTTTTATTGTAATTTCACAAGAACTATGTCAATATTGTATACGTGTTTAATGTAATTATGTTATAAGTAAATATTAGAAACTATTTAATATAAATAAATAAACTAATTTATATCAAGAAAATATGATTATTTATTAATAACAAGTATATATCTATAATTTATGATATAAGATAAATTTAAATGAAACAGAGTGGTGTTTTGGAATATTCCTTTGAATATTTTATATGTCATTATCAATAATTTTTTTTTAATAATGTATGAATTTATTAGTTTGGATAAATAAAATAAATATAAAATCATTCAATGAAATATATGTAGGGTTTTTTACTATTGAGACATTACCTAATTATTTTCCTTATTTTATGCCTTTTACCCAAACCATGGTAACAAATATTTAACACAATTTCTATTCATAATGGGGAAAATAAAAGGGACCTATTTACATAATTTGAATATTATGATTCACTACAAGAAAATGGCCGTTTAGCGGGGGGTTTTTCGCGGTGGTTTTTAAAACCGCCGCTAAACGCGTTTCGGGCTTCCATTTCGCGGCGGGTTTTAAACCGTCGCGAAAAAACCTCCGCAAAACGAAAAAAAAATTATTTTTTTTATTTTTTTTATTTTTATTTGATGATTAGAGGCGGTTTTTTAAAAAACCACCGAGAAATGAAATGAAAAAATAAAAAAAACACGTGAAACCCCGAAATCACTAAAACGAACATAACATTTGATCCAGGCGTCTGTTGAAGCTCCACGACTAGTCAAATCGAAGCTCATGAAGAGATATAGAGGCACATATAATCAAAACCGTGAGACGGTCTAAGGTGCGGAAGATATTAGAGTTATAAGAAAGTTGAAAAAAGTTCTCCAACTTCAAACGGCCATAACTTTCGCTCCGGGTGTCCGTTTGGGCTCTACCACATATCTAATCGAAGCCAGCAAAGATATCTACGCACTTGTTCAACAGAAGGAATCTTCTATCATGTTTTTCGACCCCAAAAACCCCTCCGAAGGCCTCCAAAACCCCGTTTTCGTCACCGGTGTCCCGTCGAACTTGTCTTCAAA